>CM029779.1:4245918-5715250 GCA_017562165.1 Ectropis grisescens | reverse complement strand
TTTGACAACCAATAAATTTTAAATATTACGATCATAGTGCCACAGTATAACAATCTCAGTAGGTATTACTAGTGAAGCACGCTATGATCATGATTTGTGATACCGTTTTCTTTGGAATTGCAAATAGACGCTAATACTAATTAGTACGCTGTTTACTTTATGTTGTAGACCAAAAGGGGAGTCTCAAAAAACTGACGTCGATACCACATTAGTAAAAAATTAAATGCGGATGCAATGGAAAATAGATAAGTATCGATAAAATATTCGTCCGTCAAATCAGAGATCGGGATAAGGATATAATGAGAGGGGAGAAATCCCCTGCGTAAATCCCCTAATATAAATATAAACTTGCATTTATATGCCATTTAGGTAAATTCTTTGGTAGTACTTAGTACTTGGAAGAAAAGTCCTCACATACAGATTTTACCACTTTGGAAGAGACTCTTGCGCAAACTATTCAGTTTAGAAAAAAAAATTTTTGGAACTTCAATACAATTTTTGAATCCATAGATACACAGGTTTTACATAGATATACAGGTTTTGATAGATTTTTTTTAATTTCTTTTCCAAGTTTGTGACACCACCAAAATTTATTGTTTTTTCTTTTTTTGTATGAAAATGTTAATATTGTTTATAGAATACATGTACTTACCAAGTTTTAATAGTATACTTCTTATAGTTTCGGAGAAAACGTATATTTTAAAATTTGTTTACGAATCCCTAAAAACCCAACTTCGTTCATTTAAAACATATTTAGAATGAAATTTAGACACTCGACCAAATTTGATAAATTACTCGTAAAATTTAACTCTGTACTAAATTTCCGATTCGTATTTTTTATATAAGGTTTAGAATCATTTCCTGAGCATAAAATTACAAAATAATAACAAATCCAGGTGGAGCTTCAAGCGCCAGCTCGAAAAAACGTTTTTGGCCGATATTCCGAAAAAGTTATAAAGCCTATTATTATTGTAGAAAATAAAATTTCCCATCTTGTGTTTTTTTTTTTTTTTTTTTTTTTATTTAAATTAGCCACTCCACAGACTCCGGGGTCCGTGATCTTTGTCATTACAATTATCGTTTTTACACATATCTTGGATAAGGAGAAGAAGAGGAAAATAGGAGGAGTTGGGTACATTTAAAATCTAATTCTAGTGCTCGTCTGTAGAGCCGATCACTACCGGTTGGGATTCCGCTAGTAATCGACTCGACATCGAGTGTTTGCCTTGTCATTTGCCTAAGCTGCCTCCTCCCGGCCCAGAGCCTCCACAACGGCCGCATTTCTGTCCCTGATGGCCATCTGTAGGTTAAAATCGCGGATGGTCTTCGGTGATGCAGCCCACGCTCGCCGCACGAACCGACCGATGGCGTCGTCGGTGTCGTCAGCGTAATATGTGAAGGTCCCCGTGTGCCGTGAGATTGCCACTACTGCATGGGGCACGCTCGTGCAGCTTCATGTTTGCCTTGGTTTTGATTACGATTACCGACTCGTATGTTAGTCCTTGAGCTTCATGGATAGTAAGGATGCGTGACCCGGTGCCTGATCCATAACCTTGGTTTGTCAGGGTCTCCTTCTCCTCTTGAGTGTGAACTAAGAAGAGGGTATTTGGTAGGGTGTTGGGTATTTGCGCTCCCTTATATCTTCTCTGTTCTAGGGACTTTATACGGGACGCTGAAGAGTACATACCGGAGTATATTTCCCTCAGTGCATATGCGACGTCCATTGGGTTTCGATGTGTGCAGAGCAACTCCTGGCTGATCTTTGTTACCAGGTTCGGGCGATGATACCTCATTTCAAAGAGATTTTCCCTGTCGATATAAGGCAACTGATTGACGTCTCCAATGAGGACAATTTCACCAACACCAGACAGCCTTGAAGCCATCACAATGGCTCCAAAATGGTTCATGAGAGCTTCGTCCACCATGAGGCGACTGAAACTTTCTCTACCGAAACCATTTACCAGAGCAGAAGCCATGGTTCGCACTCTGGTTTTGACCAGGTTTCCGATTCGGTGCGATAGCTTTTCTCTTAGATCTTTTGCTGCCTCAGTAGTTGTAGTGATGATGGCGTCCTTGTCCACGTCGAAGTGTCTAATCACCCATGTTGTTTTTCCACATCCTGGAACTCCGTTGACCCACTGTATTCTCGGTACCTCCCAATTTTCCCAATCTGCTTTGACGTTTCCGTTCCCTTCGATGGTTTTGGCCATCTCTAGGATCTTATCGTCCAGCATAATCTTGGTGCATCGGGCAGTAACTACAATTGGGTCGTTTGGTGGTGTCGCATAAACAGGCACTCCCGCGCGCTCTGTCTCTCTCTCGTTCAGTGTCACGAAGCCATTTTCTGCACTGTAAGCTGCCATATACTGTCCTGTCATGGTTCCCTTGATGACCCGGGAAGTGACATTATTGTAAATGGCTGCTTCGGCCTCCTCGAGTTTCGCCTTTAAAAGGCTTTCACTTCCTAGCCTATAGGACTGCATGATGTTTTCGCAGGTCTTGAGGTTGACTTGTCGTGTCGCGCTCAGTGTGGCTATGAATTCGATGAAGGCGTTGCGTGCATGGCTCCGCGGCTCCGAAGCCGTGACATAGCGGGGCGGTTCAACCTGTCCCATGTCGGCTCTCGTTCGGGCTGGTTGTTGCTGTGAAGCTGCTTTGGGGGTCTTTGACGTCGAGGGGGGCGATGAATGGGATGTGATTCGAGTACGCCCTTGCTGCCGCGTTGAAAGCAGTCACGAACGCCGTGTTGGTGCCTCGGCTGCTAGTTAGATTGGCTGAAGCTTTTTCCGCGGCTGCCCTCTGCTGTACTCTTTCGGAGCCGGTTTGGATGGTCGAACTAGGAACAGGATGTCCCCAGCTGTCAGTTGCATTTGTTTGGTCGTGCGAAGGGGCTCTGAGGAAGCTTAGATTTTCTCCCCTGTCTTCGTATACGACAACCTCATGATGTTTAGAGGCCTCAATGCAACCCAGCCGGTCTGCGACTCTCGCTCTTGAATATTCGATTGCCATCGCATCCACGCTTATCACCCGGGTGTTTCACCCGCATTTCTGCTCAGATGTGCGAGCAGCGCACTTGCCTGTGTGAAAGGCGTCCGACCTTCCGAGTACTCTATTAGTGCAATCGTTTTGTTTTTCGATCGCACCAACCGAAATCGGTGGCCGTCTACCTCGCACACCGGCATGGCGTCGTAGGTTTTCCGCTTCATCGTGACTTTGCGGTACTCCCATTGAGCAGGCAAGACAATCCAGGCGACAAACGGGCTCGTTTCGCTCCCAAGCGAAGCAAAAGCTTATTCCGAATCTTTTTTGTTGCTGTCCATGAAGAGAGCCACCCGCGGATACGGATCTCTGCTTCTCCTCGGTCTGCGTTCTCCAGTAGTTGTTTGACGGAGATGCTCTTCGAGGAGTTATGTTGGGCGGAACCGCATGCCGCGCGGCGTCCACAGACAGCGGGGCAGGGTGTGGTGGTGATGGGGGCGCGTATTTGAATTAGTGGAGTTTCTCATGGCCGCTATGCGGAATGAGCTCTCCATGAAGGACAGGAGCCGTGTTCTGTTATCTGGATCTACTAAGATGTTGTGGAGATCCGAGACAACCAGTCTTCTGTCGATCATAGATTCGAGCTCATGTCTTGCGACCATGAATCGGGGACAATCGACTAGCACATGCCAGACTGTTCCGGGTTGGTTGGGGTCACACTCGCATGCCGGACTGCTCTTGAGCTTAAATCTGTACAGGTAATCTGCTATTCCTCCGTGTCCCGTCAACGCTTGTACCTGGAAGGAGTCAGTTTCGTGGTTCTCATCACCCGATATGCGTTTGCTATATCGGGGAGGAACGTTTGGGTGACTTTTCCGGTGTCCGAGGTCTCATATCGATCCTGCCATTTCTTGACCGATTCTTCGCGGATTTTCCTTTTGACGTAGGACAAGGGATCCCTCGTAGTCCCTGGGTGACTCCGTGAGTGCCGCCGATTTGGCCAGTTCGTCGGCTCTTTCGTTGCCGACGGTGCCAACATGCGCTCTCACCCAGAAAAGACGAAGAGATCTCCTTCAGCATTTATCTGTCCAATGTTTTCCTTTACGCACTTAACCAAGGGGTGGCTCGTTTTTGGTTACTTAGCAGTTCGAGTGAAGATCGGGAGTCACTCAGGACATTGACTTCTGGGTCCTTGCTCTTTAACGCCATTTGAGTTGCCCGGTACAGAGCATAAAGTTCCGATTGAAAGACTGTGCATTCGGAGTGGAGCTTGAAGGTCGAGTTCTTGACCTCTGCCATTCTCCCACCATGTTAGAGCAGCTCAACTTTACCTTCAATTTTACTGCCATCAGTATAAATTTGAGGTCCTTGTGGAAGATTGAGGTGTCTTCTAGGAGCTCGTACTCTACGGATAACTGCGTGGACGGATGGGGTTGGTCCAGGCAGTTAACATTTCGTTCGAGTTCCACTTCTGGTGGGAGGGTAGTCTTGGGAGAGGTGTTTTTTTACTCTGTACAAATTTGCCGCTTCCTGTATTCTCAGATCCAAGGGAGCAGACCGGAAAGGGCAAGTGCTGCTTTCAGAGAAACAGTACGGTACGACTTACAGATTTTCTGGGCAAAACCTCTTTGGATAGCGTTCAACTGAGCCTTGTTTTCCTCGAAGTCTGCCGCTTGCGCCCATACACTTGAGGCATACATGATGATAGGTTCCACCACCGCGACGTAGATTGTTCTCGTGATTTCGCCATTTAATCCCCAGGTCACCTTCGCTGCACATGCGAGCTGTCTATAAATGTTCGCCACTTTTTACATTGGGCGGTCACATGTGCTTTAAAGTTGAGCCGGCGGTCGATCAGTAGGCCTAGCAGTTTGACTTCATCGACCAGATCGAGCCGGACGCCGGACATGACTATGTTTGGAGTTTTGTATTTCAACTTTTTGTGAAAAGCATCGCGTTGGTTTTATGCGCTGCAAAGTTGAGTTTGTTAGTTTTACCCCATTCCACTGTCATGCTCAGCGCCCTGCTCGCCTGCTGTTCGATGATATTCGAGTTGCCTGTAAACACGAGAACGACGTCATCTGCGAACGCTTGACAGTACACTCCCTCTGCTTCTAGCATTCGCAGTAACGAGTCTAGGATCACATTCCAAAAGGTCGGTCCGCAGATGGACCCTTGGACGCATCCCTGGTTGTTTCCTTCTCGTAGACTGCTCTTGCATAGTTGACCTTGATTTTACGGTCGCTGAGGTAAGAGTTTACCATGTCGTAGAGGTTTGTTGGGCACCTCTTCTTCGCTAATTGATTTTTGAGGGTGGGCCACCATGCATTGTCGAAGGCGCCTTCTATATCCAGGGAGATTAAGAGTACGGTGTCTTTACTGTCTACTCCTTTTTTGATGTGCTCTATCAGGTCATAGAGGGCGTCTTCAGTGCCTCGCTGGGGCATGAAACCGTACTGTTTCCTACTAATGGTTGGGAGGAGATGCCATTGGAGACGGTTTACCAGAAGCTTTTCGACGATTTTTCCTAGAACGGACAGAAGACCTATGGGGCGGTATGATTTTGGATGTGTGTAATCTGTCTTACCGGGCTTGCGTAATATGACCACGTGCGCTTCTTTCCATTGCTTGGGAAGTATTTCAACGACAAGCATTTGTTTGCTATCGCCAAGAAAACTCCCCATTCGCAACGTATGGCCGCTTCACAGATATCAGCGGTTAGCCCGTCTGTACCGGGAGCTTTTTTCGGATTCAGAGTTCTCAGTACTGATTCCAGTTCCGCTGATGTGAATGGTGGGTCATTTTCCGGTAAGCCCATAGGCGTTTCTGTCATTCGCTCCCGTAGCTCTGTATGACAAGGTTGGTCTGTGCTCTCAGAGTCGTCGGGATAGAAAGTTTTGGCAAGTAGTTCTGCAGATAGCTGCGGGGATAGAGTGTTACCTTCGGTGTCTCTTAGGAGTATTTCTTCCTGTCTTGTCGAAGTTTGTTTCATCACTCTGTAGATCTTGTCCCACATGCTTTCTTTCTCCTGATTCGTGCAGAACTCCTTCCAACTTACCGTCTGAGCTTGTTTGACTTTTTCCTTGTAGTCTTGTCGAGCAATTTGATACTGCTCGACTACAAGTTCAACTCTGTCGGGGGCGGCATTCCTGATCCGTCTCTTTCTTCTGAGAACTTCCTTTTTCAGATTATCGAGCGTTTTCGTATACCATGGGGGGGTTGGATTTCCCTTCGGCGAGCTTACCAGTGGGATGGTCTGTTCGCAGGCTTCATGTATATTAGCTGTGTAGCTCGTAATCATCGACTCGAGTTCCAATGGACTTTCACATTTCTCCACTGACTCCGGCGAGATGTTTCCTTCTACAAGGGAGGATTTTAACTGTGACATAAAGTTTGACCATTGTGCCTTCTTGGTGTTGTATTTGCGTGTTGTTATTGGTCTCTGTTGTTCGAGAGCTTTAACTAGGCGCAAAGTGAAGGTAATTGCGTTGTGGTCTGATGTTGTAATACTTTGTCAACATTCCATCCTCGATTTTTCCCAGGAGAGACTCGCTGCACGTTGTTACATCTACTATGCTTGTGCAGAGTCTACCTTCCCTAACGATCTCGAAGGTTGGTGTATCGCCAGAGTTGAGAATAAATAAGTCCATTTCGTTGAAGAAAGAGTTTACGGCTTCTCCTCTCTCATTTTGGGATGTACTTCCCCACCAGTGGGACCACGCATTCACGTCACCAGCAACAATCAGATCTTTTGTCGCTAGTTTTCACTGAATACTTTAATCCTGCTGAGGTAGGGGTCGACTATTTGGTCTCCTTCTAAGTAGACAGAAATAACTCCCAGTTTTAGGCCTGTGCCGACCAACAGGACAGCCGCTTCCGTTTCGGTAACAAGTTGGGGGTCATGGATTACCTCCAGTTTGTCACCGAAGACTATTATGGCTGCCTTAACTGGTTTTTGCCTATTTAAACTGCACTGAATAATACGAGTTCCAGGATATTGTTTCATTACGCCTTTGTTTCCCACATAGGGTTCTTGAACAAGGGCAACTGAAACTCCCCTTTCTCTCGCGACCTTCAGGAGTTCTGCTGTTGCATTCTGGGAGCGCTGCAGGTTTGCTTGAATGAAACGCATACCTGGTTCGCCTACTCTTTGGGAGACTGAGCCACGTTCCTCATGAGTGCCCTTAGCAATAAGATATTCGAGACCGCGCTATCCCATCCCATTTTAACCTTTCAGGGCACTCGCTACTAAACGCATTGTGTGCGAGTTCTTTTTAGGGTCTGTTGGGATGAGCAGTCGCGCAGTTCTTGCATTTGGGGGACAGGTCTTCTTTCCTTGCCTTGCATTGAGTCCAGGAGTGAGTTTTCCCGCAGTGACTGCAGTACTCATCCCTATCCCGACAGATCGCCTTTGTATGACCAAAACCTAGACACTTCGAGCATTGCACCAAGGGCGAGTGGTCTGCCACTGGTCTCCTCTGAAGTCCTATGTAGACTTTTTCAGCATCCAAAAACGCTCTGTGAATGCGAGGAGAGACCGATCACCGGATGGCACTCATGAGGGTTACGTGCTTTTTTCCTGTACCGCACTCTAATCGCGCTTTCTTGCAAATTAACCCCCTGTAGCAAATGTTTATTCTGCGCCAAAAGGTTTTCTACTATTTCGTTGTCTTTGTGATAAGACAGGACGTCTCGTATGATGATCAGTGGATTACCCGCTTTCGCAGTTTCCACCTTTAAAGACTTGTCCTGCTGCACACGATTTCTGACCAGACCAAGGTCTTCCTCTGTGCTGCAACTCAGGATGACTTTCCTGTTTCGAGCTTTTCGCACTCGGTCAACTCTTGCTCCAGTCTTCTTCGTGTCCAGAGCTAACGCTATCCTGTCTATTAAATTTTCGGCGGTCGTGGGGGATGTGGGATTCGCCGTTGTCACGATAAGAGTGTGGTTCGGTTTTGGCACGATCGGCTTAGCCGCTATTTTTGCGTAGTTAGGCTTTGGTGGCTTGCCCGTCTCCGCTTGGCAGATTTCGGCCTCGATGCTTAGGGCTGGTGGGGAAGAATTAGTTTTCCTGGCGCATCGTCCGGAGTTCTGACGATACAGCTTCTAGACGTTCTGTAATAGGCAGCACGTGCTCGTCGATGTTTATTTTAATTGGGGCAGAAGATGGGGGTGGTGTTTGTTTCGTCAGCATGTTTTCAATTTTACTTAGCTTATCCGAATAGTTTGGGGGGGTAGGAGGTGGTGGAGCTGAGGCGAGTTTTTCAGCATATCAGCGTTTTGGTGGAGGGCCTCGATGGTTTTCGTCCTTTCTGCGTTAGAGTCCCTCCGGAGCTCGTCGACCTGCCTCCGAAGAATTTCAATACCGGTTTTTAGGCCAAGATAGTCATTCTGCAGTGGAGTCAGATCAACGGGGGCGCTTCGAATTGGAGCAGGCGATTTAAGAAAACCACTGATGTCCTTCACCGCTTCGGCCGTTGCTTTAATTTGTTGATGAGGCTCTCTTGATTCAAAGCTCTGCCAATCTCTAATGACTCTTAACTCTTTCTGGAGTTCGGTGAGTGTTTCCCTGGCCAAAGCTACCTCCTTTGTTAGATCGTAATGAATTTGTTGTACTGACTTAGTGTGGGCCCTTTCCACCGAGAGCAGCTCCACGGCGTGTCGAGTCCGCTCCTGTTCGAGTGAGGCGATGTGTCGATGCCTGGACTCGGCCAAGGAAAGGACTATCTCGAAGAGCGTCTGGAGACTCTCGATCGCGGTTTGTTTTAAATCCCGTCTTTGGTTAGTAGATTGTTCGAGAGCGTCCTTTCCCCGGAGTAGTGCGTCATTTGCCACTTTCGTGGCGCTGTCCATCTCGACCCCGTCCGCTTAGAGCAGTGTGCGATTAGCATACTGGTTCTTTTGCACCGGGCGGAGGTCGGGAAAGACGATTCTGACACACTGTCCGTTTCCTCATCCATCGTCAACTCCTTTGGAGGTGATATTCCACACTGTTTCCAGTTCTCGACTCTATCTATTGCGGCCAGGTGTTCTGGGCTCGACTCTGGCACTGATGTTACCGGCACAGAGGTTTCGCTTACTGTTTGTGAGCGCGGTGGCGATGGGACTTTGTCGAGTAATTGATCGCAGCGGGACTCTACCTCGGGGGCATCTACGGGCACACCGGGGTACCCCTCCCGATTTTGCGTTGGCGGCACCACGTCTGACGCGCTGGTCCTAACATTTTTTTTTTAAATGCGCTTATGTAAGCTTGACGCTACTGACCTTACAGAGAGCACCCTTGGTCGTCTGGGTGCATTGGCAGGGCCAGATGTGCGGCAGGCAGATGTGGAGGCGGAGGCTTTTTCGTTGTGTCGGACATTTTACAATATTTTCTAACTAAATTAGGTTAATTAAATTATTTATTTTTATTGTGGCAGATGGTGGGTGAGGTGAGGTGAGGTGAGGGAGAGTGTTGAGTGTTAGATACGTCAAATTAGATTGTAATTCCCTTCTTCTTCTTCTTCCTCTTCTTCTTCTCCAAGTTTATATTTGTCAATATTCTTCCGTACACGCTTGACTTAGATGGTGTTCGGGCTGTCCAGTAGATGTCCAGTTACCAGCAGTCAGTTCTTCCCCAGGGGTTGGCGATGATGATGATATTCGCTGATGACGTGCGTCGAGTCGCCGGCTTCGGTCGGTCGTGCAGCGATATGAACGTGTCAGGCGGAATTTTTATACCGATGAGATCGCTATGCGGCGGACGTGACTTTTGTCCAAATACAGCTGTGCGATCTTGTGATGTTGCTACTAGACTAACCTTTGATTTCGGCTGTTCGTCCGGTATTTTCGGTGATTCCTCTTTATCCCTTACGTCCCGGGGGGCTGTCAACACGGCTCCTGGCTCGCTGAACTGTCGCCGGTCCACTGATATCACTGGGCTGCTCGTAGCTCCAAAAAATCCGCTTTTATTGATTTTTATTTACAGAGCTGATGTTGAGCGTGTACGTGGTCGTCGTCGTATATTCCCATCTTGTGTTGCCAGTAATCTTTTTTTTCGAACTTACCGATTACGATTTATTATGTCCAATTTAATGATAACAATGTAAAAAAATAAGATGTGAATTCTGTTCCCAGTAGCATAAACATGTCTCTTTTTACCGGAATGGAAGAAAGGTTATGTTTTTCGCGAGTATCTTTATGTTTGTAAAACTTTTATTTCCACATTTAGCTTCCAAACGGCTGGATGGATTTTGGTAACTAAGATATTCTAAGACTGTCCTTAAGTGTCCTTAGATAGTAGGTAATATTTTTTTACGTGTAGTTTTTTTTGTAGTCGGGGTTTTTTTAATTAAAGTTATTCTATCATATTGCTCGTTGCTCGAATAAACAGCACCGTTCATCATCATGATTGAAGAGTTGAACGAAGAGTTTGGTCTCCACTTTTGTAATAAGAACAACTAAGCTGTGAAACGCATTGCCAGAGTGTTCGTAACTCCAAGGTTCGAAAGTTCGAACCTTGGAGTTACGAGGTACACTGTGTTTGTTTCTATTAGAGAAGCAAGTTCCATCGTAGACCACATCATTTTCATCCACTATTATCGGCATCATCGCAACCGTATCATTAAATGGGTTATAAATCGTAAACGGTAAGTTTTACAAAAAAAAGTTTACTAGCAATTATTGTCAAAATATATAGTTTCCAAAATATCGGCTAAAACATTTTTTTTTTTCAATTGGCGTTTAAAGCTCTATCTGGATCTGTGAGCATTTTGTAATTTTATGCTCAGTAAGTGATCTTTACCTCATAGAAAAAAATTGGTTTAGAAATTTAGTGCAAAGTTGACCAAAAAACCTTATATTTTTACTGGCCTTTCATTACGTTTCAGCACATTTTTAAAATTTTTTGACGAATTTGTGAATTATTAGGAAACATTTTAAAAAGATGCATGAAATTGGAAAAGCCGTTCTCAACTTATAGTGTGACCAAAAAAGAAAAGGTTGAGTTTTGTATACCTACGAGTTTATATAAATTTAATATTTCTTCTTTTATATAGCAACAAAACTTTTTTTTTTTTTTTTTTTTTTTTTATATAGAGTGACGAGACGATCAGGTCATGTGCCTGATGGTAAGCAACATGCCTGACACATAACAGCACAGTGACAAGCAGCTATTGGAACATGAAGAGTCCATATCATTACCTAGCACTGCACTGCGCTCGTCACCCAGAGATCTAAGATCTTATATCTCTAAGCCCTGCAATTTCTCTGGAAACTCTTATCTCTATTCTCTTATCATAAACAAACAAACATAAACAAATGTTGAACAAAAAATGAGTTTAAATTACATAGTCCAATATTTTAATGTTATTTCTGCACTGTGGCACCGATTCCGCGGTCGGTTACGGTCGCGAGAACAAGACAGCGTTAAATGCCTACTTTGACAGAATTACCTGGCCTTAACGTGTAATTTTGGAATTTAATTTAATTGACATGTAGCTTGAATTTATTATTGAATTGGAATTGTAATTAATTTTTAAAATCCTTTTATATGACATGTAACTATTCGTTATCAATAAAAGAGTATGAGTATGATATATTGAGTACAAGTTGAGGGTTGCAACCCAGGGGGACTCAATTGCACTCAATTGGACAGCTTGCAAATGTCGGCATAGTGCTGAATCTTATTCCTATATATATTTTAAACCCTTCTATCATCCTACATAGGTCTCCTGGTGGTTCATAAGACACGTAAATTTTGTTCACTGGACTGTAGTCTATTCCAACGAGATTGACCAACAAACATGCAATTATGAACGTTTACATTAAAAATATGAAAAGAATACCTTAATATCTTTCGTCTTGTGACTTGAACCGCCTCCCTCCGGTTGAAACTGGTATAAACCATTCGAGAACTATTTAGAAAACCACCCTTTGATCGCGATTTCGATTGCTGCATTCCGGCGGCCATATTCCGGCACGAGTTTTCGTATTCATAGTTAGAGAATCGACGTCTGAGACCGCACACCAAGTGCTCTATTGTGGACGAGTTATGGAACTTCAGATCAAATATTTCATAATTTCGACGTTTGATTTAAAATGTTTATATTTTAGTTGGAAATAATTTGCCAGTTATTACAAAATACAAATACAAAATACAAAAATCTTGATTGCAGTTTGCAGGTAAGATAAGATGATAAAATAATTGACCCATACAAACTGGCCTCTTCTTCTAGAGGCATGCAATATGTCACAGTTTTGGTCTGAATTTATACATTGATAATAATAGTCAGCTGATAAAGTCTTCTTCTTTTTTCATTTTTAACTTTTAATCGGTTGTATCATATCTGATTCATCGTCTATTAATTTCTGGCTTCTATCCCGCTGTGCTATGTTAGTGTGATATGTTTGGTGAGCACAATTACGCCAACGTCTTGTACTTCAACATGCACTTCTACCTACAGCAGGCTATTCTACCGTCAAGCAGTACCTAATGTGTGAACAATGATCATCCACCTCTTTATTGACTTATTGTAAACGAGATTGACATTACAATATACACTATTTGATGTTTGGTTAACTAAAGTAATTGGTATGTACGCCCGTTTTAGTTAATAAAGAATAAATAAATAAATTACTGTGTTCCGGTGTGAAGGACAATATTTCCGAGATATTACGAGCCATAGAGATAAACCATCTTTTATCTCAGGGTGACGAGCTCTTAGTACAGTGCTAGGTAATGATATGGAATCTTTACGTAAGACTTAGTAATATGGTATGGTAGGACTCTTAACAGAGTCCGCCTGGGGAAGTGCCACACCTTAGCCAGTTATTCAACCGCCTAGCAGTAAAGTGCAAACCTTACTGTGTTCCGGTTCAAAAGGAAATGTTTCAGATAAATTTCAGGGATTTAATATGTTCGATGTCTGGGCGGCGATCGTAGTGCAGTGCTAGGTAATGATTTGGACTTTTCATGGTCTAATAGCTGCGTGTCACTGTGCTGTTATGTGGTAGGCATGTTACTTACCATCTCGTCACCCTATACTATTTAAAAAAATGTTCCATAGCTACACAATACCACAGTAAATTAAATCATATTATCGTAGTATTTCTTTATAATATACTGTGATAATACCGTACGCCCATGAGCAGACGTTTGGCTTATTAAGCACATGCCCTGTTCGTACCATCATTATACTATGATTGTTTTATTCTAATAGCATCCTGTATTTATATTTGCATAGTTTCTGATCTCGTTATTTACCTGTAATAAAAATCAAGTATGTGTGCTATTTCTGATTTATTTTTCTATGTACCAAATTTAATTCCGAATAGATCAGTAGTTTCGGTTAGTTCTACGTTCCATCGTAGATCGCATCTTCGCCTAACATCATTCATTTTGACATAAGACAGTTAAACACAGAAATAAAAGGGTTTTCTTGAATGAATAACAAACATTCAAATTGCGATATGCATAAAGATACAAACTTTTCCATTTGTAATATTAGTAGCGAATAGGGTGGGGCCGAAGAGTTTACAAATACTACGTATAGAGTCGGCACAAACACTTTACGCCGAAAGTAGGGGCATGCATCTTTCTTGCCTTGTGGCTTTTGTGGAAGTGTCATTCTTTTGTCACGGCACATCACTCTGTTGCCATAGAAAGTATGCACGTCATCGGAATACCATTGACACAAAGGAACCGTGCGGAAAATCTAACTCTAGTATATTTATGTAAACTCTTTGGGTTTGGTTTGGGTTTGGGTTGGGACACACAAGGTTAAAGTTAAGTGCAAACACGGAATCCTATACCTAGACTCCGATCTCTTTTATTGGTTATCTCTGCGTGTATGTAGGTATAGTTTTATTGTTTTGCTTATTATATGCATTTGCTTATTATATGTTTAAGTTCTAGTAAGAAAGTAGACGAAAATATCGCAGAAGATGAAATTATTATGGCAGATTGATAAAAATAATATACTTAGTTAAAATATGGGAACACACTTTACATTTTCAGACAAATTTTTACTAGATTTTAACTAGTAAGGTACATAGTATTATTCTTTAATATATATCAGTCTATTAAGTAATTATTTACACTGTGATAGTATCCTACTAATATCACACCCGAAATGTTAAGATTTGGATGTTTGTTCCTCAATCACATCGAAACATCTGAAGGGTTCGGGTTCACATTTGGAACACAGTTATATTACAGTTTTTTTTTCTGGGAAAAGTAGACAACGACAACGGAAACTGCGCGGGTAATACTGCGGCGTGATGATTCAAAAATCTGTCGAGTCTTTTCGTTTAGGTAGATACGAATAAACAACATCATGACACGAGATTTTAAACTAGGTATATGATAATACTTCATTGTCGCCAACAGTTTGTAAGTTGGCCAAAAAATCTTAATGCTTACTTCCCAAAAACCCAAGACTTGATAAAAGTACTCGCATGTAGTCGTAAAAACCTTTTGCTTCCCATCCAAAGATTGATTAACCCAGTGCTACGTTTACCCACGTAGCTAAATCTATAACACCGTATTAGCCAACCTGACGTAAGGTAATCACAAAGATTTGCGCCCCAAAGCCAATCCCCATTCACTAGCGCTCCCTGCAACATAATAAAGAGAAGGAAAAACTCGGGGCCGAGTAGTTACCTTGTGGAACCCTCGTAGGTGATCGCGTGACCACAGCTGAAGTGGGATCTAATTCCGAGACCCACTTAGCCAATTATCGGAGGGTTGACGTGTTGCCTCGCCTTCTGATGGTTCAATTTAACCAATAATTGCTGTGACGGTGTTTTTACTGTGTTTACTTAAAGTTTTTTAAAATTATTTTTGAGTTAATTACTGTCCAATTTTTATAGGTAATAATTGAAACTACCAGAAACTGAAGAAACATTTTATTCATATTTTTCAATCCAATTTTTAACGGAAACTATGTATATTTTTTAAAATTTATTACATATTTATTTTTAGGTTGAATATTATAACAAGCAGTATGCCAGCCTGAAATAAAACTAAATAAATACCTATTTTGATACGTCTCATATATGATACTCTTGAAAACCTCAGAAAGAAGACATGTTTACATAATATATACTGAGTATATAGATTTCTTTTTAGAAACCTCAAATTTTAAACATTCAATTCAAGAAACTGGAGAATACAGAAGCTTCTTTTCAGCAGATGCTTTGCCAGTATTTTGCTAATTTTATCTCTGTTAACTACAAGTAGTATTTTAAATTTATGTAAATGTCACTACCTGTTTTCAGTGCAAGTTGTATTTTTTTTACTAAAGCCGTTTAATTTTCTACTCGTGTTCAAAATTGTTTTTATCGAAGTCGAAATCGAAACACTCAGGCAACACACACTTCACAAGTAAGCATGATTTATTAATTGCCCTTTTTTCTATCGAACTGTTTGGGCTCTGTTTAACAAAATGTGATGAATTACTTACTTGTTCTAAGTTAGTTCTGATATATTTTCAAATCGAATAAAAGATAAATCTTCTGAATCAATCAACTGAATTCAACAGTATACGCTATTTAAAACCCTAACGTAACATGATTCGTTAAAAACGATCGTTTTCTTAAAAAAAAGTTTATCAAATACTCTATCGCCTTTTATAAACCCCTTTAAAAAGTTCAGTGCTGTGTTGTGTTTCCCCGCTGCTTGCATGCCCAACTGCAATATCACATAAGGCGAAGGTTTCTAGAAATGTGACCTTTTCCACACAGTTACATAATTATGTAGGTATTACCCATAATTACCGCGATTGTACGGAATTTATTTTGCCCCTGTATTGCTTAATTTGTGCTAAGTTTCGTTTTCACAGTAGCCATGTTATACCATTACAATTCAAATATGTAAACTTTTGGTAATCCTTTTCGGTATCTAGTTTTGCTTTCTCTTGAGATTCAAAGCCATTATGAATCAGGATGACCTAGCATAGATTGACGAAATTATTCAAAAATAGCGAATTGATCATCTTTATAATTATATTAGTAGTGGACATTTCACACACACACACACACACACGCACACACACACACACAAACACAACACTTACCATCTAGCCCAAAACTAAGCAAAGCTATGGGAGTCAGATAGCCGGTGTAATATGTTTAGATACACTTTTAATACCATACATAGAAGACACCCAAGCACAGTACAAATATTTGTATTCATCGCAAGCTCTACACTAAATTTGCACTTAATAATCATCTTTTGTAATTCATCAAATTATATGTATTTGTTATTCTCATTTTAGTTTTGTTGATAAAGAGTCTGCCCTATTAGAAAAACAGTTTTAATAACAATAACTACTCATAAATACAAGTAATATCTTCATTTCACTGACTTTTAGATTCACTTGGTTATAGATTTGTCCAGAGGGTAGCTAGTAGCGCATCACTCGCGTAGTTTTCGTTTACTATGTCATTTCGATGTTGTGTTAGGAAATTATGGACCAATGATGGCGTAATAATAAGTATTCTACGTGGTTCACTAGACTAAAATCTATCTGTTTAAAATTTCGTCCAATTCAGTAGTTTTTGTATTAAATGTTTATTGTGTAACAAACAAACATATAAACTTTAGCGACCTATAATATTAGCAGGGTATTTGAAAACGAACAAATGCAACTCATATTTCATTTCACTCAATTAAAACGAAGTGAGAAGGCAACGAAACACGATTTATTCGCCACTCAACGGCGTCTGATTTGCTATAAGTATAATGTAAACGTATTATGGTAGAAATAAATTTATTATTAAATAATCGTTCAGCCTAAAAAGCTCTGTGTTGCGTGACGAACGAATTGTAAGGTCGGATTTTGTTACAGAAGTTAGCGTGAAAGGCAAACAACGAGTTATTTATATTGTTACTTTTAGAAAAATATGTCACATAAATAATTGTGTTGTTAATTTTTCTTCAACTTAAATCCCTGGAAAGCTTAGTACACACAGAATTTTTGACATGATACAATAATAATATTATAAATGCGATATATTATATATATATAAATGTTTGTAGCTAATTCACGTCGGAAAATATTGTGTTGAAATTTGGAACACTGATAGATTCCTGGCACTGGCTTTGTTTACCAACAAAGAACAAAGCCAGTGCTAGGAATCCATGAGTCTGCCTACGAAGCCGAGGATCGTGGGTTCGATTCGCACCCAGTGCAAATATTTGTGTAATGAATACATATATTTTTTGTGCCTGGGTAAGAAAAATAAACGGAATCATTTTTATATATTTTGCATCGAACTCTTAAAATCGGCAGAAGCGGCAAACGCGCTTCTACTATGGCGATGCAAAATCAGGTGACGTCTCCTGATTTAGTCTCAGTCGCAACAAGGAGTTGTGTACGTTCGCTGACAATTCAATTTTCAAATTTTTCAAACAAATTTTCGCCACGTTATGTTGTCTTTAGATTATAGCATACCTCATCTTCGTTTCTTTAATTATATCGATGATATTTTGCAAAACATTTTTGCACGCGTCTGGTAATTTTAAAACCACGACTAAATCAGTTGTCTCATCATAATTTTTTGTTTAATCATTAAACCTCAACTTATTAAAAATTATACATTGCCGCAAACATATTTATTGAGCAAATTTTTTTTTAATATGTAGGCAAACATTCATTTTGCCCTACTACTCAGCAGCTAGGTTTCCAGCTCCGTGTTGGGGTTTAATAGTATGTGATACGTTTTCAGCAGCTCAAAGGCCTACCCAAAATTTGGTGTTAGCTCTCGTAATATTGTTGTCGTCCTTGATACAGCGCGCATCGTCAGGAAGTTCCTCACTCTGCAGCCCTAACCACCGGTAGCTTGGGCCTTTCGCCGCTGTGCTGGCGGCAAACTAGGTTTAGGTTTTTAAATTGGTTTATGTGTTTTTTGATTATAGATATTGTAAAAACCTACATTTAAGAACAATGAATAAATGACTGAATATAAGTAAAAGATTTTAATACAAAAGCTTCCAAGACATACATGGTTGTATGATGTTTCTTCAATGTAATGTTCAGATTTACAAAACATAATAGCAGCCTATAACATCCCGAACGTAACCGCGGCATCTCTCACGCATTTGCGTTGGAACCGCCAAATCCCGGTAACATATTTCACCCGAGCCTTCTGCCATCAATTAAAGCATTATCCGCTATCGCTCTCACACCATGCCACTCGTGCTTTGAACCACGTTATACCACACTATACTCACAAACAGAACCGCGATATCATCACTTCAGCACTTATCAGCACTTGTCTAATGGTCAGCACTTCAGCACTTATCAGCACTTGTCTTATGCTAAAATTTGTCAAATCTTCTTGTACAGTCAAATTGGTATAAACATTTTTAACAATTGTGGTGTTAAATGATGTAAAATTAATAAATTTTAGTGAACGTTTCTTGTGACAAACGTTCACCAAGATAACGTTGTATGCAACATAACGTAGTCCCAAAATAAAACTCTAATTAAAAGTTGTACTCTGGAAGCAAGATAGCTGATAAAAAATGTATAATTGTACATACATAGATCTATACCTTATATATAGAAACTGCCAGACGCAAAACAAATATTTGTATTGATAACCCACATATTTTGCCCAAGGGGGAATCGAATTTAAGAATCATGGAATTTAAGAATTATGCCTCTGCAAGCGAAATTGATCTAAGTAAAGTTTATTTAAGTTAAAATAGTGGATTTATTGTCAGATAAAAACTTACGGTCTTATTCATAATAAATGCTTATAGAAGACTTAAAACACTCATTAGTTAAAACGCTCGATAAGCTTATGAAACCTTCTATAAATTTCCGTATTCATAAACGCTCTATAAACTAATATACCTAAAGACCACGCGATGAAACAAAATAAGTATTACGACCTCCTAAACGAATTAACAAAAAACGGCTATGTAGTTAGTTTATACGCTGTAGAAGTGGGAGCGAGAGGTATACCAGCAAAATCTCTCTATAACCTACTGAAAGACCTTGGCTTATCCAGAAGTGCTGTAAGTTCTATACTAGAACGTGTATCTAAAGCTGCACTAGTAGGCTCATATCAGATTTGGCTGGGCAGGAGAGAAAAACGAGTGGTGAAGGTGAGTGTTGATGTACGTCGAAAGGGGCCCCTTAAACCTACGCCCGAGTCACAAGTCTCGGGAACTACTCGAGTTTTTCTCTCTCTGCCACACGATGGACCCGGCACCCGCACGGTGAATCCATGGAATGCTAAGAAGATCGTCTCGTCTCTTCTATAACTAAAGCATTACTAATATCAGTTTTAGGATCAAAATGTTGCCATTTTAATGAAGTCGATGTGAAATCGATCGACTTTGTAGAAAAACTGATAGAATCATCCACAGATAAAACGACTTTGATGGTGGAACTATAGACAATGTTACAGAATTAAAAAAATGACATACACTGTGAAATTATGAAGCGGGGAAATTTAAAGTTATATTACTAAAACGTAGTGGTGTTTGTTAGTTCTCTCGTTAATTTCTTGTATTTTATAAGAGAAATTGCTAAAGAAATAAATTAGAAATAATTCTAATTTAAAATAGATACTCCCAACGCACAAACGCTGGACATTGGCGAAATTACGGTGACATTACCGAATGGAAACCAAAAAATAAGTTGCAGCTGAATATGTCTCAACGCCATTTTGACACTAATCAGCTGTTAAGAGTCGGCCATATTTGCCTTAAAACACCGCTAAAGTAGGGTTCTCGGCTCTATAACTTTTAGAAGGCTTATAGCACATTTTAGCGCTAAAATGCTGTTATATATACCATTTTTCCTAAGACGTACTATAGCAAGACTTTAGACATGCTATAACTTTTTATGAATAAGACCGTTAAAGTTTAGGTACGCTTTATAAAGTCTATTGCATTACTACGAGCTGGTACCTCCCACTTCCTACCATCGTGACTTGGGCCCGTTGAATCCGAGCCTAAAATGATCGATAAACTCTAGTGTATAATTAACAGGCAATTGCTTTCTCAGATAACGATTTCAGATGTTATATATGGAAGTAACGAAGTGAAATCTATGACGTGTCATTATAAGTCATTCAAGGTCTTCTAGGTAGACTTCCCTGAATTTGGGCTCAACAATAAGAGTTCGGTTACAATAATTGCCCCTCGTCAAAAACCATTTAATTTCAAATACAGTTTGAACTGGAAGATATTCAGGTTTAGAGATGCCACCTCTGATACAAGTGGGTCTTATGGCGACAATGACGCGGGCTACATACTTCTTTGTTGTACCTCAGATACAAAAAGCAGAAGTATGAGGAAATTCTTAAGTTCATTTTTATTGTAGTAGTCTTAGCTTGGAGCTGGATATCTGCAGAAGATTTAGTTGCGTCTGGAAAAGTATGATCTTTTGGACAGACTTATTAAGTACAATACAAATACAAGTCATTATTAAATACAAGTTAGATGTCAATTTAAATCCCATTACAATAGAATTCAAACTAGAAAAATCATTCAATAAAAATCAAATTAGATACCAAATAATGTAATCATTGTTCACTGACGTAAAATGATCTATAGGAAGTGGCGCGTCATTTTATCATTTATTTTTAATCGGCTCATCTTTTTGTACCGTATACAATGACATAAAACGTATCTGATTGTTAGCAACATGCCTGCCCATAACAGAAAAGTATCACACAGCTATTGGAACATGAAGAGTTCACTTCATCACGCAGCTGTACACTGTGCTTATCACCCAGGCATTTAATTATAATGATCTCTACGCACTGTAATTTC
This sequence comes from Ectropis grisescens, assembly GCA_017562165.1. NCBI lineage: Eukaryota > Metazoa > Arthropoda > Insecta > Lepidoptera > Geometridae > Ectropis > Ectropis grisescens. The sequence goes on along the minus strand of CM029779.1, from coordinate 5,694,498 downwards.
TCTGAAAACATTGCCCTTCAATCTGGACCACAGTAATACCTTTCACGTTACTGCTTGGCGGTAGAATAACTACAAAAAGCACTTTGTGGAACTTTCCAGGCGAACTCTACATAGAGTTCTACAAAATGACACCATAATTTATACGTTAGAACAACGTAGGCAGGGTAAACTAGTTATTGTTATAAAGCTTTTTATGTAAACAAACATTTACTTATAATCCTCACGACATGACCCAGCAAAGAAAAACGTTTCTATGTTCTTTATAAAATCGTTAATTCATAAAACTATGTTTGAAACCCCGAAAACACCTCCAGGTTCTATATCTCAACCCGTAATCGGATTAAGCCACAACCTAACGAATATTGCCCCATTTTACATCTAAACTGTATAAATGGTTTTAATATTATGAGCTCGGTTTCAAGTAGGTAATAATAATAATTTAGTGGTAATAACTTTAATAAGAAAGGTGCTTGCTTTGAACAAACGTTAATGGTGCTTAGAAAACCTTGGCAAGGGTTTCGTAAGTAAATAGATTTTAATTTGATGCTTAATTGGAAATGTATGTTTTGTTTTAGGAGCTAAGTATAAGGCAAGCTATGAATATTCATGTATAAAAGTGCTTAGTAAGTGTAATTTAGCTTTATACGTAATACCGTGGTTTTAACCAGACTTATAAATATTTTAACAGGCTAATATTTATGTCTTTTCTGTCATGATACTAAACTCAGTATTTTGATATTTAACAAGTGTTTTTACGATTTTAAATAAAGATCACAGCATATATGCATGGTACTAAATAACAGGCTTAGTCCGAACAACCTAGTATAATACAGCAATTGGTACGTGAAGAGTCCAAATCACCATCGAAGACTGTAATGTATGCTCTACGCTCGTCATCCGAAGATTATAGATAATTAGATTAAAATATATCTTCAGGATTGATTGACTAGTAGCGTCTCTGGGTTTCATTTGCGTAATATCCGATCCTGTTATTTTCTTGAGATATGAAGTAGCTTTTGTGTTCTTCCAGACTATTATTATCTATGTAATGTATGTACCAAATACATGAGATGAAAATGAAATGAAAAAATGAAATGAAAATTTATTTTCGTTAACAAACGTTGCTTATCAATATGATCAATGTCTTAAACAATAATTTCAGTCCAGATGGAGAAGCATTGTCACCCAAGCTAGGAGTTAACCTGTGTGATGGCGTGGCAATACCCTCCGCCGGAAGAGTAGAAATTTGTGTTTTTGTTGCATTTCAGAAACACAATGATAACAAAATAAAATTTAAAAAAAAACAAGGATTTACATATTTTACAAATACCAACGCTACTTATTTCCTGTTTATAGATAATAACAACATGTAAAGTAATCTGTTTGTGTGCGTGCATGTGTGTGTGTGTGAGTGAGAGAGAAGGGTGTGTATGTGTGTGAGAAAGAGGGCGTATGTGAGTGCATGTGTGGTGTGTGTGGGTTGGGAGTTCTGACACCAATTCGTCTATCTACCATGAGTTTTTTAAAATATCCTCAGTTTCCTCATAGTTTTGCTGAAGCAACCAGTGTTTATGACAGTTTTACAGTTACGGTAATTTAATTGATGGATCTTAATAATTTTATCCAGCTTGTTGTAGATATGAGCGGCACGTCCCATGCTTTGTCTTATTGCGAACGTAGTATGACAACGTTGGATTTCCATTGTGTATTTGTAAGTGGCAGAGCGTTCGGGACGAAGCGAATGCCGTTCCACAAATTTCTCATGTTTTCTAAAGACTAATGTCAAACAGAGAATGTAAAGTTGTCGAACTGATAAGATTTTACAATGATTTAGGAGAGCATGTGTATAGGGGTATAGGGAGGTTATAGGGAGGGTTTCGATGTCATGACTTTTAGTATCAACCGCTGTGTTCTTTCTAGCTTAATTATCTTAGTTATCTTAGTTTTATAGATAAAAAAGCGGAGCAGAAAAGATGTTCATACTAAAGGGGGTGGTGACTGAAATATCAAACATCAAAATCGTGATGACTCAGATTTAAAAATCCCGTATACATCTGTATTATTTTCAATTTCAATTTATTTCTTCGAACCATTATTTTACAATAAAAACTTGGTAACGTAAATGACAAAAAAAAAATACATAAGAAAACAGTTTGAATACAAAGCTTATCAATAATATCAACATTTAAAATAAGCGGCTGTAAAGAGGCTTTGTCCAGATTTTGCAGCTGTAAAAGGGCTTTGTCAAAGATGTTACAATAAAAATAACAGTGTTGGGATGTAATCGGAATGGGAAATTTAAAATGTCATGAGAAATTCTTAATGTGAAATAGCTAGGCAAGCCAGCGCTACCATATCGGGCCGTCGTAAAAGTCTCGATTTAGAAATTCATCGGTAATTATAATATTTCTTGCGATATCATCTTCTTCCATACATTCTTATCTTTAATGAAGTCATCAACATTGTAAAACGCTTTATGCATTAAATAGGTCTTTACAACATTTTTGAACTTTTTTTCATTGAGACCTGCCAACTGCTCAGGTGTAATATTATAGAAGCGAACAGAGTGTCCTATAAAAGAAGTATGTGTTTTTTGAAGTCTACACTTAGGAATTTCTAGTAAGTAGTAAGTTTTGTAAGTGCTGTACGTGTTTGTCTATGCCACCAGCTTTACCGGCGAAGGAAATCATCGTAAGTAAACTGGTAAGTTCCAACAATGTTTTGAATGTACAATATGTAATTGTCATCGGCAAACCCACACTTGACGTAGTGACTCAAGGCCTTGATTTTATTCTTAAAATAAAAAACCTTGAGTCCCATTAGTGGGAATAGAAACAGGAGATTACTTATCCTTAAACATGAAATACAACTACAAACAAATTCAACCACCTTTCAATCTCAATCTACATAAACAAACATCAAAGCTAAAAACCAATTGCACCTCAAATTAAAACCATCCCAATACACGCACGAACCGAAAAAAGTCCATGCGAAAAAAGTCCCTCAGAGAAACGGTCCGTATGACAGTTAAAACACGGACAGGGTCGGAGAAAATTAAATGGCGCTCCGTAATAATAAAAATGAGTCTTTGGGTGTTTGAAACACAATGGGTGCGCCGGTTCTTCAATTTGGTCCGACCCTCAACGGACACTGTCCACTGGCTCATTATGGAAGGACGTGTATACTGCTTCTGATATTACAGACAATTTTTCGGGTCGCGTGGCATTAGGTACTAAAGTTGGGGAGGATTTTGTTGAACGGAGTAATGTAGAGAATTCTTTTGCGTTTGGTAGTGGAAGTGAGACAGGTGATGATGGTATTCTATTTTAGGATTAGTTGTGGAAATATTGAGCCGTAGATTTAGTATTTTACTTATTCATTGTATTGGAAATTAAGTTTTTTATTGGTAGTAGCTGGTAGAAAAACTATTGAATAAAATTTTCTATCGAATTTCTTGTAGGTTGAAGAAACAATTTTCTCAGAACAAACAAAAACCAACTTCAATTAATAAGAAGCTATCACTACGTCGCGTCGTCTAGTTTGTACACAGTTCAACAATAAATTATTCTGATTCTGATTCCAGATAAATGCAATCTGCAATTTTAGTTCTCATTGATATTTCAAAAAACACCACATCAATTTCAATATTTTTTTAATGAGAGCACTTCTAAACTCTGTTCTACCAAACATTTCACCATGGCGGAACTATCGTGTAGCATACATACCAAAAAAACATACAAGTGAAATGAGAACCTCCCCTTTTTTTGAAGTTGGCTAAAAATCAATCTGAATACACTACAAAAATAAATAATGTACCTATTTTTGTCAAATTCAAAAGCAAAAATTTTACGACTTTGAATTTTTATCGATGGTTGTTTTTTACTTTTATTTCAAATGAAACCAATAACTGACTCTTTACGTCAAAATCACAAAATTCATATTATGTTACCTATTGCAAGAACAAGATCGTAATGTAATTTGTTATAAATTATTATCTCAGGTGTGGTGCGAACGGAGGTGTGAGCCGAACCCCATAAGATGATGAGCAAAATTCACTAAGAAAGATGACGAGCGAAATTTCTCCTATCGATCCAGAGGCGTGAAATGAACTTTCAATATTTAGAGTTATGGAATACACTGAAGTATGTATACAATTGTGAGAAATGATAAGCTTTTTTGGCTTACTCAACTAGTTTTACTCCTGCTACCTTACCGCGCTAACCCTAGGCTAATAAACAACTAGGATATATAGATTTACCTACAAGAAACAGAATTTTCCAGCCGGGGCGGCTATAATTTCAGAGACTGTTCAAAAACAGAAACAAAATAAACACGATATCATGTCTTGAAACCTTAGGATAGATTATATCGTAAAAAGTGGAATAAAATTAAAAAAATATGTAAAATAAAGAATGTGGATTGCGGTAATAGTTTGAATAAATCTATGCCTAGAAGAGTGCTTCCTGTAAGCACTTGACGTACTAACTTACGTGTAAAGTACAGTTGAGATGGAAAGTTCAAAACTCTCAGGTGCTGTTGAATATTCATATTTATTTATAATCGAGTCAAAAGATAAAATAACAAAAAAGTCAAACACGTACACACAGTACATACTAAAGTACTACAGTATAGGTAATTGAGCGTAATTGACAACATAAATATAAAAAGCGTGTTAAAATCAAAATGATTATTTTCTTGAACCCTGAAACAAAACTATTTAATGACATAAATAAAATGAACTTACCATTTATTACTTCGATCGAATTTTCAGAAGCCAAAAACTTGTCAAACTGTTGTGAAAAGACAAATCAGTAAAAAAAATTCAGCGTCCGTGATGAAACAAACAAGCTTTAAAAAACATTGAGACCCCAAAGAAACTGAGTCAAAATTAAGTGACAGCCAAATATTGAAACACGCATTAGCATACACTTAATGAAATCAAAAAATATTGTAACGGAAGAGTTTACACATACTACGTATAGAGTTGGAACAAACGCTTTTCACCGAAAGCACGGGTCTGATCGCTCTTGTCTTGTCGCTCTTGTAGAAGTATCATACTATTGTCGCGGCACTTTACTCTGCTGCCATAGCAAGTATGCACGTCATCTGCTTACGATTGGTACAAAGAAACCGTGTGGAAAACCCGAACTATTTACTTATTCTCTATCTAAGATTGTAATTATCTTAATTTTCAATTTATCAACATACTGATTACGTAGTGTGATTTTGGTTATGGCTGATTGCAGCTTATTATAAGTGATTTTATCATAAATTACTTCCTCTATTCTCTATTCTAATTTTTATTTATGTAAATAAAGGTAAAATGCTATAGTTACTGCTCTACACCTAAAAAGGAAAAAAAAAACATTCCAATAAAAAGCTAACGCTGAAGGCCATGTGTTATTGCTCTGAGGCTGATGTAAATAGGGGCGTGGGTTCGTAAGCAGTTGACACGTTAAAATATCACTAAGCTATCGATCTCAATCTTCAATAGTGAAACCCGATCCGGTAAATACTCCATCAACAAAGCCGGTCGTACCAACTTAATCCGGTACATTCCGGTATATTCGTGCGAACGTACTAATCCGGTATATTTGGAACGTTACGTGGAGGTGTCATCATTCGGTGGTAATCCGATTTACCGGTCAGACGGCTTCGGTATCAGATAACGGTCCTTTGTATCAGTATTCAGTGTTAGTGTTAATTAGTTAACTTTGATTTGAGTTTAAGTTCCAATTGTCATTGAGATTCACAGAACAGAATTTCAACTATTCTGCCTATAATAATTATGAGTATGTATATTATTTAAATTAAAAGTGCATATTTGCGACAAATCAATTAATTATGGTGTAAGTTGATCCACTCCGCATGATGTCGTACTTACTACTAATATTATACTTCTCATAGTTTGTTGTTCTGTCACGCCGTAACGTATAAAGCAGCCTTTCCCAAAGTGCGCAAAAAAATGTATTAATTCTCAAAGTGGGCGCCAGACAAAATAAATTTGAGAGCCCCTTGTATAAACGGATCGGGATGAAATTTGGAATACAGTTAGGTTATAGTCTGGAAGAAAACGTAGGCTACTTTTTATCTCGGGTAATCAACGCGAACGGGAACTACGCGGGTAAAGCTGCGGAAAACTGCTAGTATGTAGGACTCTTGGCAGAGCCCGCCTGGGGAAGTACCACACCTTTGCCAGTTATTCTACCGCCAAGCAGTAATGTGCAAACATTACTGTGTTCCAGTTTGAAGGGCAATGTTTCCAGAGAAACTGAAAATGTTACAGGGCTTAGAGATATAAGATCTTAGATTTCTGGGTGACGAGCGCAGTGCAGTGCTGGGTAATGATTTGGACTCTTCATGTTCCAATAGCTGCGTGTCACTGTGCTGTTATGTGTCAGGCATGTTGCTTACCATCAGGCACATGTCCTGATTGTCTCGTCACTATTTATTTAAAATAAAAAATTAAAAAATGTTACTTATACACGTGTTACGGTTTTAGCATTTATTGTCGGAAATTTATTTTCAAATAAATTTGTTAGTTAAATACCTACAAAATATCTTCTAGTTTGTCGAAAATTAACAAAAACACAGCGTTGATTGGTAAATAAATGTTATTAATTTCAGCATTTATGTGTAGTTCGCTGGCAGCCTATTTTAGTTTCCAGACTAATTGACTATGAAACAGTCAATTAGCAATGAAATTATTCAGTTCAATTCCCGAAAATCAAGTTATGACAGTGAAACACGAGAATTTTATAATATACGTAAATGGATATAAAACTATTTATTGAAATACACCGAAAGAAGCATGAATAACGAGGATATCTAAATAATAATGAATACGAGTAAAATTTTGCAAACAGGCAACAAAAAAGTCATTAAAAATTGAAAAAAAAACTTTACACCCTACGAAAATTGTAAGTGTCAATATTTGGGTTATCAAATTGTTTAGATGTATGGTGTTTAATCACGTCGGAATGAACGCATCATATTGAAATTTGGATCTATGTTAGATTTTCGCCTAACTATAACTATAGGAACACAAAGACAAGATTTTTTCCAAGGCTTTAGTACAAGTGAGTTGCATGAAGCTGCTAGTAGAAAATTTTTGACTTTAGTAGGGATGTTAACACTTTTCCGGAACTGCTTTTATTTTGAAGATTGACGCATATTTACCGTAAAAAATATATTTTATTTCAAGATATTAGTTATGTATTATTAGACTAATTATTTTAAAGATATTAGTTATATATTATTAGATACAATATTAGACTAATTTTGAATTTTCCCGCCAAAACACTAACTACTGACATGACGTCACTAGTCGCAAAACGTTGGTCGTGATTCATGACTGTATGTGTTTTATTATAATTACTTAAATACAAACATTGAAAATCGTCGTCGCTAAGATCGCAAGCTATAGATAGTAAAAGTGCAGAAAAGAAATAGTTTAGTCAGTTTTCGACAGCTTGTTTTGCAACTAGTGACGTAATAATTAACGTTGGTGTTTCCAGTCAACAAACAACAGATTAAAAATATAGTGTTTAAAATCATTTATAATTAATTTACTACGTAATATTAAATTACAATAATGTGATTTTCGATATTCTATTAATAAAAACTATCATAAAATTAACACTAAACAATAATTTGTGATTAGTGTTAACATCCCTATTGTAAAATCCATCAATGTATTTCACAATCTTTATCTCATTTTCTATTAGATTATCGTGTTTTTGTATAACGTTAATTAATTTTGTACGGTTTATAAATAAGCATTATATTTACAGTAAGTGACCATAAACTTTTGGAAAAGTATCCTGATCTAAATTTGAAATCAGCGCAGTTTATTTATGATAGTTATTTCTATCAAATGAGTTTTCCCAAGGTAAGTTTTGGCAACACTCCAGACTTCCCTGGCCAATGCTGCCAACCTTTTATATCAGTAATTACCCATATTTCATAAGTGGTTTCGCGAAATTGTGTGAAATATAACAGGCGTTTCTGTTTTAGTGTTGGAAATAATCAGAAACTCATTTTGAAAACGATTAAATAAATGGCTTTATGTTATTGTTGTTAATATTACTAGCTTTTGACTTTGTTTGGGATGAACGAACATCTGACAATCATTTTGTTAAATCAATAAATAGGTATCGTCACAATTTTCTCAAATTTTTAGATCTTTGTAGTATACACTCACCCCGGCTTCGCACGGATGCAATACTGAAACTAAATAAACTAATCAAAATAGTTATTGTAGGTTATTCATAAGAGATAGAAATATTCTACCACAGAGTTTTTTTGTAAAACCCGCATCAAAATGTTCAGTAGTTTTTTTAAATAAGAAGTGACGAGACGGGCAGGACATGTGCCTGATGGTAAGCAACATGCCTGCCACATAACAGCACAGTGACACGCAGCTATTGGAATATGAAGAGTCCAAATCATTACCCAGCACTGCACTGCGCTCATCACCCAGAGATCTAAGATGTTTTATCTCTAAGCCCTGTAATTTAAATGTAGTTTTAAAGATTTAAGCATTTATAGGAACAGACAAACGCGGGAAGTGACTTTGTTTTTATCATGTAGTGATGATAAGGACTCTTTACCTGAGAATACCCCCGAATCACAAAAATAAGAAAATAAAGTGGACAGATTTAGTTTATCCCATGGTTTTATATCTTTGTAATTTTTATATAATATTTACAGGTTCATACTTGGCCGCCATCTCGTCTTATATTAATCGGCGATACGACGTATAGTGAACCTAGGAGAAGGCGATTCATTGTCAACTTGAAGACACCAAGAATGTTTCCAATACTTTTTTGGGACTGTAAAAGTCTCAATCTAAGTCAAAAGTGTAATACTCCATTGGTGAAGACAAGTAAACAATTTCCTACAAACCCTTAACCCGAATTGGTGCTCAAATCCCATTTACAGGCACCGTAAAAACCGCAATGCACATTTTTTGCGAACTACCCACAGCGCGGTTCCTTCTTTTTGCGAATAGACACCTGTGGGCCAATAACTATATATTCCATGTTATGGCCTATTAATTTGTCGTAGGCAGCCAACGCAGCACTATTCCGGACAACCGTTAAGGCCGGTACCGAAAATACGTTTGTTTTCAAGTGAAATATTGACTTGTTGTTCGCAAACTACGCTTGTTTAGTTTCTAAAAAGTTCGGGCGCTGGTTCTGTGGGTCTTTTTTACTTGATTATGGATCGGTTTGTTTAGCTGAGATTGGATTTTATTTATGCAACAACGAGTTAATAAAAAGCTATGGAAGTGCGAAACGGATTTTTGTTTATTTATAGGATGTCGGGACGAGAATATTATACCATTCGTATGACGTATTGCAGTCACAATAACACGGTGTGACGCAGCTATTTGAACATCAAGAGTCTAAAACACGACCTATCATTTCTCAATATTCGGCACCCAGAGAGAGATAACATGTAATCTGCTAAGTATCAGTTAAAGACTCTGGAATCAATCGAGAGACTTGCCAAAAAGCTAGCATAGGCAATGACACTCTTGTGCGAAAAAGACTTCAAAGTCGTTGGCATTGCCGCAAAATTGTTAGCTTATCGGTTTTTCATCGGACACACTTCAGTATGTGTGCAACTGATCTAATACCACCTTGCCCTTTTTTCTATCGATATGCTCGTAGTTCGAAAGACCGACTTCGTTTCATGGTTGACGTTCCGACACTCGAACGAAGAGATTTGACTCTACTTATGTAATAGGAACGTCTAGGCTGTGGGACGCCGTCTCGGAGTGGGTTTTACCTGATGGTTCATCTGTAGGTTCTTGATAGTTACAATCTTGGTATCTTCAAATCGAGAGTGAATCGGTTTTTTTTCAAGGAAAGCACGCGCCATATTAGGCCGCATCATCGCTTAACATCAGGCGAGATGGTGGTCAAGTTAGTTAAAAAAAAAATAAGATGATTGATTTCTTGGCGTAATGATATCTAGAATCATTATCCTTCAAACCGGAAAACAGTAATGATTGCATATTGCTTACTGGCGTTTGGTTCTTTCTCAGTCTCTACAAAGATCACACCAAAACATGTTTAAATAATCACAGTACTTAGCAGGCTGATGTTAACGGAGGATGGTTAGTGGCCTATAAAACTGAAGACAGACTGGTATCGTCAATTATGATAAAACTAGAAGCTGTTCGTACTTCCGTTTCCGTTATATTTTTGTGATAAAAATTTGCTTATGTTCTAATGCAGTCTGTATTCTAACAGTGTTTCAGATTTCAACCCGATCCGTTCGCTCTTTTTGACGTGATTCTGGAAAAAAAAACATCCAATCTTTGATGTACTACTTCTTCCTAATATACCTAAATATGGAACTTGCATGTTTAGGTGATTGTTACTTAATTACGTCGGAACGTCTAAACGGATCGGGTTGAATGGATAATGTTCACTAATTTTGAATGTTAGCTTTCTGGATTCTTCGTTCAAAATAATTAATACTCGTGACGGCATTATTTCAATACGTCAATTAATTTCCTAGATATAGAATTTTAAAGTCAGCGGTGCGCTTGACGTCTTACCACAACACTCGCCAAGTTCGTTCACAACTGGAAGCGCTGAAACAAAAGAAAACATTGCACAAGTAAACTACTGCTGCTGCCGACTTGCGCCTTAGCGTAGTGGACAGTTGTGTAATGACGTCACACGCGGTAGATATTTTGCGTATTTTGAATGCTTGTATAATTATAACTACTTGGTATTTTTTAACAAAACAAAAACTAGTGAATCTGTATTATAAAGAAGCTTTACTGTAATAAAGTTTCAAGTAATTTTACAGGTTCGTTGACATGCCTATTAACATTCTCCATTTTGAAACACAGAAAGACTACTCTGGAATAGCACAAAGCACATCGGTTACATTTTATCACGGGAACGGGAATACCGCAGGTAAAACCGCAAGGCACTGCTGGTTTATAAAATTTGCTGGATAGGGTGATAATAGGCAAACGCTTTTAGTACTATGCTCTTAGGTGACTCAATCGTACTGAAAGTATTCCTGTATATACGTATACCTATACGTTTATACGTACTACCTTTAAGGTGTGTATTCGACTGGCTCACAGCCAACTCCACTTGGATTCCACCAGTCTGAGGTTACCGCGTTAAACGGTACATTTTGTCCTGCTTGAGCACGATGACAGCAGTAGTTGGCCGAATGGAACGATTGTTGGACTATGCTAAATGTTTTTTTTCTTTAAAATTGGTTATGTGTGGGACAAGTAAAAATGTTGAGAGATATTGGTCCTTTGTTGGACGATAACGGCAACGATATCGTTAGATGCTATCGGGCGATGACACAGTGCGGGGTGAAGCAGAATCGTAGAAAGTAGCATGAGCAGGCGCCACTGTAGTAACAATATTGTCGGCATAAGTTAAGCATAAGCAACCCACGAAATGTTGCCACAGCTGGGACTCGAGGCCCTCTTTCCTAAGGAGAGAGTTAAGGCCATAATTCACCACGCTAGCTCAGTGCGGGTTAGTGGATAGTGGGGGCCGATCTCATCAAAACTTTAACGAAATTTACTGTTTTCAAATAATGGTAATTTTCTAGGCATCTGTAACCGAGCTTACTATGATATCTTTGTCAATATAGTAAGGCTCTTACAAAATCAGGCAAACCTGTCAAAAATAGTTCTTAATTTCCAATGTTTCATGTTGTTAGACAACTTTTACAAAATGAAACATTGGCGCGGCATTCGGTAAAATTGCCTCTTATCTTGGACAGATCTATTTACATCCTAAAAACGAACCATTATCCGGAAATCAGTTGCAATGCTATTTAAACAATATTTTTGGCATGAATATTCATAGTCAAAGATAAATTCGTCGTAAATTCGTCCACTATAAAGCAAAGCTCGCGCATTACCCAAATGAGTTAACATCCATTAGTTAATGCCGTGACAGTTCTCGCACTAAATTCGAAAAACAGAACTGTTTACTCGACACCATTCTGTGGCAGACTGCCAGTTCCGGCGACACTTGAAGCTATGATTGCACTGCATATTTTCAAATCTAGTACTATAAGGTTACGCAGATCACATTCATTGACGAAAGGGGCATGAAGTTACATATCAGCAAAGTGTTATTATTCTCAAAAAATCTAAGGCCTATTTTGATATACAATAGTACAAAAAGTACTTGGTATGAAACAGAAAGAAATAATAAATGATTATTTAAAATTGTTTTTAGGCATACACCAAATTGGATTTTGACGTTCAATGATATATTATTTCATGTTCACATTAATAATATATATAAGCTGCAATAAAAAAATGCCTACATGTTAATTCAGACTATTATATTCCGCATGTGTTCAAGATTTCAACCCGTTCTGTTCAGCCGTTGCGACGGGATTGAGCAACATACATCCAAATATTGACATTTATAAAATTAGTAGAATTGCGAGTAGTGCCCAAATGTAAAAAAATACCTTTTTTAATAATAACACTTTTATTTTATTTAGCTTGTTGGAGTCTAATAGCATATGACCTAAGAAAGTGACATGGTAAGAGATAAGCTTATACAGCAATAGGATAAGAAAAACTGTGAATGATGATGATGATGTTGAATAGCCACAAACAAAAACAAAAAAATTGTTAATACCACTGGTTTAACGCTAAAGAAAAAATATGTGTGGAAACAGAAATACTCCAAGTAAAACATAAATCGAAGAATATTTTCCACCAACCCGCACTTGATCTGCGTTTGCAAAGTGGGCTGCTTATGATAATTAATAATAAAAAGTAGTAAATTGCACCTCTTCAGAATAAGTGTCATAGTTCTGTTGACCCCTGTATGTACAAAGTGTTCTAGACACTTTGACAAGCGGTGATGCGGCAAAAATATATTAAATTCAAGGATTTCTGCGAGTAACTTTTGGAATAAATGATTGAATTTTATCCAAATCGTTGCGTCAGAAAAGATTTAAAATTGAAAATATTAAAAAATAAAATGATGTCATTTTATTCTAATCCTACAATATTTTAATTTGAGAAAGTATTATTTGCCCTTGATTTCGCTGCTTAAGAATATAATTAAATTATTTAAAAAGGTAACGAAATAATATGTCTGGATGACAAGCCCAGAACAGTGCAAGTGCAGATACAGGCAGTAACTTGAACTTGTTATGTTTTTACTGACAATATCAATTAATGGGTTTGCAATTGCTCGCCATCTTGATTGATGTTAAAATTGACCATGCGTTCTACGAGTCAAACAAATGACTCTACTCTCGACTTGAAGACACCAAGATTTTGTCTAGATAGAATTACTCACAGAACGCAAATAACTTTTACTATATACTCCAAAGATAGGCATGTTTTTTTGCATTACCGAAATACAGTAAAGTAGGTAGTAGTAAGTAGTCTCTCTAGGTGGTAGAATAATCGTCGAATGTATGATACTGATCTGGGTGACGAGCGCGTTTCAGTGCTAGGTATTGATTTGGATTCATGTTCATTTCGTAATGGATTCATTCATGGACATCATGTTCCAATAGCTCCGCGTCAGTGTACCGTTTTTTTTTTAATAAAGAGTGTCGAGACTAGCACGACATGTGCCTGATGGTAAGCAACATGCCTGTCACATAGCACCACAGTGACACGCAGCTATTGGAACATGAAGAGTCCAAATCATTACCTAGCACTGCACTGCGCTCATCACCCAGAGATCTAAGATCTTATATCTCTAAGCCCTGTAATTTCTCTAGAAACATTACCCTTCAAACCGGAACACAGTAATGTTTTCGCATTACTGTTTGGCTGTAAAATAGTCATAGTCATAGTATTTTATTCATAACGAAGATGTTACATGTCACAAAATTAATCTATATCAAATCCAAATATCAAAATAAAATTAAATAAAAAAATAAGATATAAACAATTATCAAATATTAATGTCAAATCTGTTTAACTTAAGTAATCATAGTCATCGAATAATACATGAAAATTCATAACATTCATTAAAAGTAAGTAAAAATAATTAAAAAATGGGTATAAATTCAAAGACAATCATAACAAATTATGTCAATTTTATTTCGGTCAGATCAGAGTACCTATAAAATGCCTGTTTGATAAGCCAATTCTTTAGTTTCTGCTTGTATAAACTTCTTGTGGCAGCATCTCTAATTACGCGCGGCCGACGGTTATAAACCTCTGTCGCCGCGACGTGCACCAGTTTGTCCGACTTGGTCAGCCGGTGCGTCACCGCGCGCAGCCGGCGCGCGTGCCGCGCCGCGTCGGGCGCGCGCGTGTCTCCGACGTGCGAGTACTCTTCGGGGTGATCCCTGGCGTACAGAGCCGCCTGGAGACACACTAGACCCGTTACCGTTAGTATTCTTATTAACTGGCAAATTCTTCTTAATTCTTAATAACTGGCAAAGGTGTGGTACTTCCCCAGGCGGACTCTGCCACTCTAAAATGAGCTAAAAAATTAGCTCTAGGAGTCCTACCACTATAAAATGAGCTAACTACGTCAAAAAACTACGTTTTTGGCAGGCATGTTGCTTGCCATCAGGAAATGGTCTTGATCGTCACGTTATTTATAAAAAAATTACCCTGTTTAATTTTGGAAAAAGTCAAACCAGTTTCAATGTGTTAACTGTCTGAATCTTTCCTTTTAAATGGTGCGTACCGGAAGACAGTGTATGGTGGTTTACTACAGAAATCTTTGTCTCTTATACGCTCTAGAAAATCAGATAAAAAATACTTACATTTCAGTTATCGATAACAAAATACTTTACAAATAAATCTTACTAATATTATAAACGTGAAAATCTGGATGTTCGGGTGTTTGAATGTTTTTTGCTTAACCACATCGAATTTGGAACACACTTAGACTATAGTCTGGAATAGTAAAATTTGAAGAGGAACTATGAAGTGACTGGCCTCGTGGCTCGTAGCTTGTGGTAGTAACTCAGCCTGCGAAACCGAAGATCGTAGGTTCGATTCCCATCCAGTGCAAATATTTATGTGATTAATTCAAATTTATGTGTACTATATCTGTCTATGTTTAATAAGTATGTACAACTATGTATGTATTATATCAGCTATCTGGCCACCATATTACAAGCTTGCTTAGTTTAGGGTCAAAAGGAGTTGTGAGTAAATTGTCCACGAACATTTTTTTTATTTTTTATTAAATTTAGCAACTCCACAGACTCCGGGGTCCGTGACCTTTGTCATTTGTTTTCTTTTTTTTTACATGAATCTTGTACTAGGAAGAAAAGGAAATAGGGGGGAGTAGGGATCATTTTCATTCTAATTCTAGGCCTATTTTATTTTCTAAGCCGCCTCCTCCCGGCTCAGCGCCTCCACTACGACTGCATTTCTGTCTTTGATGGCCATCTGCAAATTGAACTCTCGGATGGTCTTCGGTGTTGCAGCCAACGCTCGCCGAACGAACCGACCGATGGCGTCGTCGGTGTCGTCAGCACGAACATTTATTTATCCACGTAACACTTTTTACATTAGTGTTTTGCATTTTGTGGCGGTGAATATCGAGCTAAACTATGTTACTGGCGTACTCTTCATAGGGAACCACTACAACTACTTTAAAACATTGTATATTTAAAAAGGTAGAACTTTACGAAATAACTTAATTTAATTGGTCTCAAGTTGTTCTGGCTTCGTCGATTCATGCTAAGTTATCACGAACATTGGTCGATCGAGCTACCTACTCCTAACCATCGTAAAATTTTAACGATTGCCATAAATTTTATCTTTTCAAGTTCTGACGTTGTAAACAGCGGGAAAGTCATTTTATTGTTCTTAAAAATTTATTGAAACGTGCGTAGATTTTCATTCTAAATAAGAATAAAATGTGTTTTTCGTGAAAAACACGTAAATTATTTTGTTTTTGCATAATGGAGTAAGGTAAATTTTAGGCTCTCGCCAAACAAACGCGGCTGGAAGACAATCAATGTCCATTTCGTTATTTTACTATACATCGAAAATGATTGGTAGACGTTTCACACAAAACCTATCTATCACCAAACTACACACAGTAATGTATTATGAAAACTATATTTTTTTTAGATAGACCGATATTACACCAAATTACTTATATATACAAGATAACGAAAATAATTACAAGAATGGGGTCATGGGACACTAGGTAGGAACGAAGTTTTTTGGATGATATAGAAGAATAATTTTGCAAAAAAAATTTTAGGGCACTGCTCATTAGAGCCACCCGGCACCCACCTCGCACCGTCTCGTCCCACTGCGTCCACTCGTTGCCGACAGGGGGCAGTGGTCTACGGGAGGACTCCGCGTTATCACCAATAAACGTCGCGCGGTCAACCAGTGGACCCCACGCGGTCAACGAGTGAAAGCCGCATGGTTGACGAGTGGACGTTCGCGTCGCCTAGTCCACTAATGTTCGAGTAGTCTGTTTCCAATTGGCAATACGTGTAGACCACGAGTGTTTCGTAAAGTCAAATTTTACAGACCGTGAATTGACACTCATAGCTATCGGCTATCAAGTCCATATAAAGAATACTAGCAGCTGGAGGCGACGCGGTGCGGAGTGGGTGACGGGGGGCTCTAATGAGCTATGACCTTAATATTATTATTTTTAAGATTATTCGCGATCATCTGAAACTTAAAGTTGGCAACACTAGTCACGGGCAGTTTTTACACATCACTTCCGTTTTATATTTCTTTTACGGTTTTAGTATAACATTGTTTCAGTTCGGTTGTGCAGCAAAATCCTACCCCTTCCACGCCTGCCGTAAGAAACTTTGTTCCAAACTAGTATTACAACCAGCAACCTTATGTCTCAAACCAATAACTTTCTATTCTATGCTAGTGACAGAATGAGCGAGAGTTTTCTTTATATACAATTACAACACAAAGAGCAAAATACGCGCCAGATGATAAGCAACACGCCTGTTCACAGCAGCTATAGTGCTACTAGACTACGACGACGACCACGTACACGCTCAACATCAGCTCTGTAAATAAAAATCAATAAAAGCGGATTTTTTGGAGCTACGAGCAGCCCAGTGATATCAGTGGACCGGCGACAGTTCAGCGAGCCAGGAGCCGTGTTGACAGCCCCAGGACGTAAGGGATAAAGAGGAATCACCGAAAATACCGGACGAACAGCCGAAATCAAAGGTTAGTCTAGTAGCAACATCACAAGATCGCACAGCTGTATTTGGACAAAAGTCACGTCCGCCGCATAGCGATCTCATCGGTATAAAAATTCCGCCTGACACGTTCATATCGCTGCACGACCGACCGAAGCCGGCGACTCGACGCACGTCATCAGCGAATATCATCATCATCGCCAACCCCTGGGGAAGAACTGACTGCTGGTAACTGGACATCTACTGGACAGCCCGAACACCATCTAAGTCAAGCGTGTACGGAAGAATATTGACAAATATAAACTTGGAGAAGAAGAAGAGGAAGAAGAAGAAGAAGGAATTACAATCTAATTTGACGTATCTAACACTCAACACTCTCCTCACCTCACCTCACCTCACCCACCATCTGCCACAATAAAAATAAATAATTTAATTAACCTAATTTAGTTAGAAAATATTGTAAAATGTCCGACACAACGAAAAAAGCCTCCGCCTCCACATCTGCCTGCCGCACATCTGGCCCTGCCAATGCACCCAGACGACCAAGGGTGCTCTCTGTAAGGTCAGTAGCGTCAAGCTTACATAAGCGCATTTTAAAAAAAAAATGTTAGGACCAGCGCGTCAGACGTGGTGCCGCCAACGCAAAATCGGGAGGGTACCCCGGTGTGCCCGTAGATGCCCCCGAGGTAGAGTCCCGCTGCGATCAATTACTCGACAAAGTCCCATCGCCACCGCGCTCACAAACAGTAAGCGAAACCTCTGTGCCGGTAACATCAGTGCCAGAGTCGAGCCCAGAACACCTGGCCGCAATAGATAGAGTCGAGAACTGGAAACAGTGTGGAATATCACCTCAAAGGAGTTGACGATGGATGAGGAAACGGACAGTGTGTCAGAATCGTCTTTCCCGACCTCCGCCCGGTGCAAAAGAACCAGTATGCTAATCGCACACTGCTCTAAGCGGACGGGGGTCGAGATGGACAGCGCCACGAAAGTGGCAAATGACGCACTACTCCGGGAAAGGACGCTCTCGAACAATCTACTAACCAAAGACGGGATTTAAAACAAACCGCGATCGAGAGTCTCCAGACGCTCTTCGAGATAGTCCTTTCCTTGGCCGAGTCCAGGCATCGACACATCGCCTCACTCGAACAGGAGCGGACTCGACACGCCGTGGAGCTGCTCTCGGTGGAAAGGGCCCACACTAAGTCAGTACAACAAATTCATTACGATCTAACAAAGGAGGTAGCTTTGGCCAGGAAACACTCACCGAACTCCAGAAAGAGTTAAGAGTCATTAGAGATTGGCAGAGCTTTGAATCAAGAGAGCCTCATCAACAAATTAAAGCAACGGCCGAAGCGGTGAAGGACATCAGTGGTTTTCTTAAATCGCCTGCTCCAATTCGAAGCGCCCCCGTTGATCTGACTCCACTGCAGAATGACTATCTTGGCCTAAAAACCGGTATTGAAATTCTTCGGAGGCAGGTCGACGAGCTCCGGAGGGACTCTAACGCAGAAAGGACGAAAACCATCGAGGCCCTCCACCAAAACGCTGATATGCTGAAAGAACTCGCCTCAGCTCCACCACCTCCTACCCCCCCAAACTATTCGGATAAGCTAAGTAAAATTGAAAACATGCTGACGAAACAAACACCACCCCCATCTTCTGCCCCAATTAAAATAAACATCGACGAGCACGTGCTGCCTATTACAGAACGTCTAGAAGCTGTATCGTCAGAACTCCGGACGATGCGCCAGGAAAAACTAATTCTTCCCCCACCAGCCCTAAGCATCGAGGCCGAAATCTGCCAAGCGGAGACGGGCAAGCCACCAAAAGCCTAACTACGCAAAAATAGCGGCTAAGCCGATCGTGCCAAAACCGAACCACACTCTTATCGTGACAACGGCGAATCCCACATCCCCGACCGCCGAAAATTTAATAGACAGGATAGCGTTAGCTCTGGACACGAAGAAGACTGGAGCAAGAGTTGACCGAGTGCGAAAAGCTCGAAACAGGAAAGTCATCCTGAGTTGCAGCACAGAGGAAGACCTTGGTCTGGTCAGAAATCGTGTGCAGCAGGACAAGTCTTTAAAGGTGGAAACTGCGAAAGCGGGTAATCCACTGATCATCATACGAGACGTCCTGTCTTATCACAAAGACAACGAAATAGTAGAAAACCTTTTGGCGCAGAATAAACATTTGCTACAGGGGTTAATTTGCAAGAAAGCGCGATTAGAGTGCGGTACAGGAAAAAACACGTAACCCTCATGAGTGCCATCCGGTGATCGAGGTCTCTCCTCGCATTCACAGAGCGTTTTGGATGCTGAAAAAGTCTACATAGGACTTCAGAGGAGACCAGTGGCAGACCACTCGCCCTTGGTGCAATGCTCGAAGTGTCTAGGTTTTGGTCATACAAAGGCGATCTGTCGGGATAGGGATGAGTACTGCAGTCACTGCGGAAAACTCACTCCTGGACTCAATGCAAGGCAAGGAAAGAAGACCTGTCCCCAAATGCAAGAACTGCGCGACTGCTCATCCCAACAGACCCCAAAAGAACTCGCACACAATGCGTTTAGTAGCGAGTGCCCTGAAAGGTTAAAATGGGATGGGATAGCGCGGTCTCGAATATCTTATTGCTAAGGGCACTCATGAGGAACGTGGCTCAGTCTCCCAAAGAGTAGGCGAACCAGGTATGCGTTTCATTCAAGCAAACCTGCAGCGCTCCCAGAATGCAACAGCAGAACTCCTGAAGGTCGCGAGAGAAAGGGGAGTTTCAGTTGCCCTTGTTCAAGAACCCTATGTGGAAACAAAGGCGTAATGAAACAATATCCTGGAACTCGTATTATTCAGTGCAGTTTAAATAGGCAAAAACCAGTTAAGGCAGCCATAATAGTCTTCGGTGACAAACTGGAGGTAATCCATGACCCCCAACTTGTTACCGAAACGGAAGCGGCTGTCCTGTTGGTCGGCACAGGCCTAAAACTGGGAGTTATTTCTGTCTACTTAGAAGGAGACCAAATAGTCGACCCCTACCTCAGCAGGATTAAAGTATTCAGTGAAAAACTAGCGACAAAAGATCTGATTGTTGCTGGTGACGTGAATGCGTGGTCCCACTGGTGGGGAAGTACATCCCAAAATGAGAGAGGAGAAGCCGTAAACTCTTTCTTCAACGAAATGGACTTATTTATTCTCAACTCTGGCGATACACCAACCTTCGAGATCGTTAGGGAAGGTAGACTCTGCACAAGCATAGTAGATGTAACAACGTGCAGCGAGTCTCTCCTGGGAAAAATCGAGGATGGAATGTTGACAAAAGTATTACAACATCAGACCACAACGCAATTACCTTCACTTTGCGCCTAGTTAAAGCTCTCGAACAACAGAGACCAATAACAACACGCAAATACAACACCAAGAAGGCACAATGGTCAAACTTTATGTCACAGTTAAAATCCTCCCTTGTAGAAGGAAACATCTCGCCGGAGTCAGTGGAGAAATGTGAAAGTCCATTGGAACTCGAGTCGATGATTACGAGCTACACAGCTAATATACATGAAGCCTGTGAACAGACCATCCCACTGGTAAGCTCGCCGAAGGAAATCCAACCCCCATGGTATACGAAAACGCTCGATAATCTGAAAAGGAAGTTCTCAGAAGAAAGAGACGGATCAGGAATGCCGCCCCGACAGAGTTGAACTTGTAGTCGAGCAGTATCAAATTGCTCGACAAGACTACAAGGAAAAAGTCAAACAAGCTCAGACGGTAAGTTGGAAGGAGTTCTGCACGAATCAGGAGAAAGAAAGCATGTGGGACAAGATCTACAGAGTGATGAAACAAACTTCGACAAGACAGGAAGAAATACTCTAAGAGACACCGAAGGTAACACTCTATCCCCGCAGCTATCTGCAGAACTACTTGCCAAAACTTTCTATCCCGACGACTCTGAGAGCACAGACCAACCTTGTCATACAGAGCTACGGGAGCGAATGACAGAAACGCCTATGGGCTTACCGGAAAATGACCCACCATTCACATCAGCGGAACTGGAATCAGTACTGAGAACTCTGAATCCGAAAAAAGCTCCCGGTACAGACGGGCTAACCGCTGATATCTGTGAAGCGGCCATACGTTGCGAATGGGAGGTTTTCTTGGCGATAGCAAACAAATGCTTGTCGTTGAAATACTTCCCAAGCAATGGAAAGAAGCGCACGTGGTCATATTACGCAAGCCCGGTAAGACAGATTACACACATCCAAAATCATACCGCCCCATAGGTCTTCTGTCCGTTCTAGGAAAAATCGTCGAAAAGCTTCTGGTAAACCGTCTCCAATGGCATCTCCTCCCAACCATTAGTAGGAAACAGTACGGTTTCATGCCCCAGCGAGGCACTGAAGACGCCCTCTATGACCTGGTAGAGCACATCAAAAAAGGAGTAGACAGTAAAGACACCGTACTCTTAATCTCCCTGGATATAGAAGGCGCCTTCGACAATGCATGGTGGCCCACCCTCAAAAATCAATTAGCGAAGAAGAGGTGCCCAACAAACCTCTACGACATGGTAAACTCTTACCTCAGCGACCGTAAAATCAAGGTCAACTATGCAAGAGCAGTCTACGAGAAGGAAACAACCAAGGGATGCGTCCAAGGGTCCATCTGCGGACCGACCTTTTGGAATGTGATCCTAGACTCGTTACTGCGAATGC
Organism: Ectropis grisescens; assembly: GCA_017562165.1. NCBI lineage: Eukaryota > Metazoa > Arthropoda > Insecta > Lepidoptera > Geometridae > Ectropis > Ectropis grisescens. The sequence goes on along the minus strand of CM029779.1, from coordinate 5,672,653 downwards.
TAGAAAGCAGAGGGAGTGTACTGTCAAGCGTTCGCAGATGACGTCGTTCTCGTGTTTACAGGCAACTCGAATATCATCGAACAGCAGGCGAGCAGGGCGCTGAGCATGACAGTGGAATGGGGTAAAACTAACAAACTCAACTTTGCAGCGCATAAAACCAACGCGATGCTTTTCACAAAAAAGTTGAAATACAAAACTCCAAACATAGTCATGTCCGGCGTCCGGCTCGATCTGGTCGATGAAGTCAAACTGCTAGGCCTACTGATCGACCGCCGGCTCAACTTTAAAGCACATGTGACCGCCCAATGTAAAAAAGTGGCGAACATTTATAGACAGCTCGCATGTGCAGCGAAGGTGACCTGGGGATTAAATGGCGAAATCACGAGAACAATCTACGTCGCGGTGGTGGAACCTATCATCATGTATGCCTCAAGTGTATGGGCGCAAGCGGCAGACTTCGAGGAAAACAAGGCTCAGTTGAACGCTATCCAAAGAGGTTTTGCCCAGAAAATCTGTAAGTCGTACCGTACTGTTTCTCTGAAAGCAGCACTTGCCCTTTCCGGTCTGCTCCCTTGGATCTGAGAATACAGGAAGCGGCAAATTTGTACAGAGTAAAAAACACCTCTCCCAAGACTACCTCCACCAGAGTGGAACTCGAACGAAATGTTAACTGCCTGGACCAACCCCATCCGTCCACGCAGTTATCCGTAAATACGAGCTCCTAGAAGACACCTCAATCTTCCACAAGGACCTCAAATTTATACTGATGGCAGTAAAATTGAAGGTAAAGTTGGAGCTGCTCTAACATGGTGGGAGAATGGCAGAAGGTCAAGAACTCGACCTTCAAGCTCCACTCCGAATGCACAGTCTTTCAATCGGAACTTTATGCTCTGTACCGGGCAACTCAAATGGCGTTAAAGAGCAAGGACCCAGAAGTCAATGTCCTGGTGACTCCCGATCTTCACTCGAACTGCTAAGTAACCCAAAACGAGCCACCCCTTGGTTAAGTGCGTAAAGGAAAACATTGGACAGATAAATGCTGAAGGAGATCTCTTCGTCTTTTCTGGGTGAGAGCGCATGTTGGCACCGTCGGCAACGAAAGAGCCGACGAACTGGCCAAATCGGCGGCACTCACGGAGTCACCAGGGACTACGAGGGGATCCCTTGTCCTACGTCAAAAGGAAAATCCGCGAAGAATCGGTCAAGAAATGGCAGGATCGATATGAGACCTCGGACACCGGAAAAGCCACCCAGACGTTCCTCCCCGATATAGCAAACGCATATCGGGTGATGAGAACTCACGAAACTGACTCCTTTCAGGTACAAGCGTTGACGGGACACGGAGGAATAGCAGATTACCTGTACAGATTTAAGCTCAAGAGCAGTCCGGCATGCGAGTGTGACCCCAACCAACCCGAAACAGTCTGGCATGTGCTGGTCGATTGTCCCCGATTCATGGTCGCAAGACATGAGCTCGAATCTATGATCGACAGAAGACTGGTTGTCTCGGATCTCCACAACATCTTAGTAGATCCAGATAACAGAACACGGCTCCTGTCCTTCATGGAGAGCTCATTCCGCATAGCGGCCATGAAAACTCCACTAATTCAAATACGCGCCCCCATCACCACCACACCCTGCCCCGCTGTCTGTGGACGCCGCGCGGCATGCGGTTCCCGCCAACATAACTCCTCGAAGAGCATCTCCGTCAAACAACTACTGGAGAACGCAGACCGAGGAGAAGCAGGGATCCGTATCCGCGGGTGGCTCTCTTCATGGACAGCAACAAAGAAAGATTCGGAATAAGCTTTTGCTTCGCTTGGGAGCGGAAACGAGCCCGTTTGTCGCCTGGATTGTCTTGCCTGCTCAATGGGAGTACCGCAAAAGTCACGATGAAGCGGAAAACCTACGACGCCATGCCGGTGTGCGGGTAGACGGCCACCGATTTCGGTTGGTGCGATCGAAAAACAAAACGATTGCACTAATAGAGTACTCGGAAGGTCGGACGCCTTTCACACGAGGCAAGTGCGCTACTCGCACATCTGAGCAGAAATGCGGGTGAAACACCCGGGTGATAAGCGTGGATGCGATGGCAATCGAATATTCAAGAGCGAGTCGCAGACCGGCTGGGTTGCATTGAGGCCTCTAAACATCATGAGGTTGTCGTATACGAAGACGGGGAAAATCTAAGCTTCCTCAGAGCCCCTTCGCACGACCAAACAAATGCAACTGACAGCTGGGGACATCCTGTTCCTAGTTCGACCATCAAACCGGCTCCGAAAGAGTACAGCAGAGGGCAGCCGCGGAAAAAGCTTCAGCCAATCTAACTAGCAGCCGAGGCACCAACACGGCGTTCGTGACTGCTTTCAACGCAGCAGCAAGGAGCGTACTCGAATCACATCCCATTCATCGCCCCCTCGACGTCAAAGACCCCCAAAGCAGCTTCACAGCAACAACCAGCCCGAACGAGCCGACATGGGACAGGTTGAACCGCCCCGCTATGTCACGGCTTCGGGCCGCGAAACCATGCACGCAACGCCTTCATCGAATTCATAGCCACACTGAGCGCGACACGACAAGTCAACCTCAAGACCTGCGAAAACATCATGCAGTCCTATAGGCTGGGAAGTGAAAGCCTTTTAAAGGCGAAACTCGAGGAGGCCGAAGCAGCCATTTACAATAATGTCACTTCCCGGGTCATCAAGGGAACCATGACAGGACAGTATATGGCAGCTTACAGTGCAGAAAATGGCTTCGTGACACTGAACGAGAGAGAGACAGAGCGCGCGGGAGTGCCTGTTTATGCGACACCACCAAACGACCCAATTGTAGTTACTGCCCGATGCACCAAGATTATGCTGGACGATAAGATCCTAGAGATGGCCAAGACCATCGAAGGGAACGGAAACGTCAAAGCAGATTGGGAAAATTGGGAGGTACCGAGAATACAGTGGGTCAACGGGTTCAGGATGTGGAAAAACAACATGGGTGATTAGACACTTCGACGTGGACAAGGACGCCATCATCACTACAACTACTGAGGCAGCAAAAGATCTAAGAAAAGCTATCGCACCGAATCGGAAACCTGGTCAAAACCAGAGTGCGAACCATGGCTTCTGCTCTGGTAAATGGTTTCGGTAGAAAGTTTCAGTCGCCTCATGGTGGACGAAGCTCTCATGAACCATTTGGAGCCATTGTGATGGCTTCAAGGCTGTCTGGTGTTGGTGAAATTGTCCTCATTGGAGACGTCAATCAGTTGCCTTATATCGACAGGAAAATCTCTTCGAAATGAGGTATCATCGCCCGAACCTGGTAACAAAGATCAGCCAGGAGTTGCTCTGCACACATCGAAACCCAATGGACGTCGCATATGCACTGAGGGAAATATACTCCGGTATGTACTCTTCAGCGTCCCGTATAAAGTCCTAGAACAGAGAAGATATAAGGGAGCGCAAATACCCAACACCCTACCAAATACCCTCTTCTTAGTTCACACTCAAGAGGAGAGGAGACCCTGACAAACCAAGGTTATGGATCAGGCACCGGGTCACGCATCCTTACTATCCATGAAGCTCAAGGACTAACATACGAGTCGGTAATCGTAATCAAAACCAAGGCAAACATGAAGCTGCACGAGCGTGCCCCATGCGGTAGTGGCAATCTCACGGCACACGGGGACCTTCACATATTACGCTGACGACACCGACGACGCCATCGGTCGGTTCGTGCGGCGAGCGTGGGCTGCATCACCGAAGACCATCCGCGATTTTAACCTACAGATGGCCATCAGGGACAGAAATGCGGCCGTTGTGGGCTCTGGGCCGGGAGGAGGCAGCAGGCAAATGACAAGGCAAACACTCGATGTCGAGTCGATTACTAGCGGAATCCCAACCGGTAGTGATCGGCTCTACAACAACACTAAATTAGATTTTAAATGTACCCAACTCCTCCTATTTTCCTCTTCTTCTCCTTATCCAAGATATGTGTAAAAACGATAATTGTAATGACAAAGATCACGGACCCCGGGTCTGTGGTGGCTGGCTAATTTAAAAAAAAAAAAAAAAAAAAAAAGTTTGCAAACATCGACTTTTGCACTTCCACGTTTTGTGACATGTTTTACTAATTTAAGCTCTTTGAGGGTGTAACTTATCATTACGGTCTATCTTTGACAGGTGAATACAAAAATAGTTCTATCACGTACCGTCAAAACAGTTAAATGACTTCAATGAAAATAAAGACTACCAAATAAATTATAATGCTCGGGTAGCTTAGTAACTACAATGTGCGATTCACATACGGAGGTCGTAGGTTTGAATCTCGCCTGCACCACTGCTTATTTTTCTAGTGTAGATGGATATTTGTCAAGTGTGCCTAGATGTCTAAAATCGTCGTTACCAATAGCTTTAACGGTTATTAAAAATGAGGAAAAAAGTGTGTCCTTATATACATATATATATATATATATATTTGTTTATTTCATAACCACAATAACTGTTACAGGTATTAATAAATTTATATTTAAAATAATTTCATTTCATTATAATATTCTTATTTTATATACTTACCAAGTATAGAGTGATGAGAAGGATATGTGGCTAATGGTGAGCAACATGCCTACCCATAACAGCACAGTTACACGCACTATTAGAACATGAAGAGTCCAAATTATTACCTAGAATCGTACTGCGCTCGTCACCCAGAGATATTAGATGTTTTTTCTGTATGCCCTGTAATTTCATTAGAAACTTTGCTTTTCAAACCGGAACACAGTAATGTTTCCACATTACTGCAGGTCGGTAGCTTAACTGACACAGGTGTGGTTCTTCCCCAGAATGATGGACTCTGCAAAGAGTTCACATTAAATCATATCCTATCCTAATTATGCTTTATGATGCGACTATTGCACTATGATCCCAACATTAGTCTGACTCAATCAATACGGAAAATTATAACTAAATCTTCACTGATTTTCTAGTGTTGTTATGTAACTACCGTTTCCTTACTAGGGAAATATATCTGCCAAATTTTCTTCATCTACTTTCTTGATCGTCCATCGTTCAGTTCTTTTTAAACGCTCCGAGTTCGGCTTTCCATTGCGTTGAAGGTCCCCGGGGTAGACTGGTCGATGGCGGCCACTCTGTAGAAACCCTAGCTCACTGAACGCGATACATTCTGGTCACACAACCGGCTTACTTCGATTTGAGCTTGGCTGACTTGTATTGCAGTGCATTAAAATAAAATGTATATATTGTGAACAAATTTAGGTGCAAACGAAAACGTTGGCTCTTTCATCAGATCCCAGGCAAAGCTATCTACCAAAAAACTAGATGCCTTCGCAAAGATTGCACTTCAAGTTTGAACTGTTGCTCATGTTGTACCAAGCACAAATTCGCTCTCGTTTAGAGTGCTGTTTGCACCTTTGGAATAGGTTTGCTAAGTACCAGTTGGTGGCTCTGAAGTTAGTTGATAGACGTGCCACAAAGTTCGTATGCAACGATTCTTAGGAAAATAAATAAATATAGGTTGACATTACAAACACATCACCATTTAGCCGCAAACTAAGCAAAGCTTGTACTATGGAAACCAGATAGCTAATACATACATACAGAACACTTTAACAGAGATTTAGATAGATTTAGATTTTACACAGAGAACTTCCAGGCACAGTACAAATATTTATTTATATTCATCATACAAATATTTGCACTGGGTGGGGATCGAAGCCACGACCAAATACTTTCTCACAGTAGTAGATACAACGCTACGCAACGCTAGTTTTGTCTACAAGAAGAAATACTAGCTTGCTAGCTTACTAACACTAGCTTGCTTGAAAAACTAGCCTCGTGCAGCTCTGGCATAAAGGTCTGTATGATCTAATACCACCCTGCCCATATGTCTATTAGATAATTCGTAGCTCCAACAAGGTCCATTTCCGTAATAAAAATGTCTAGGCTGTAGAATGAGTTGCCTGAGTGATTTTTTCCGATGGTTCCAATCTTGTGTTAGCAATATTAGTTATTTATTTAAGTTGGTATTGAAAGAATATTAAGAATACCGAAATGCACTCTATGGCAACTCTAAAATTCCGGGTACATATGATTAGTTTGTAGTCTGTGGGCTGCGATAGTTTTGGCGGGAAACTAGGCAGCTCACGTTTGTCTCGTCGGAACATGTTTATAAAAATCATATACGGCAGCAAGTCTAAGTGAAAGGTTTAAATTAAAAGCACTCGTAACCAGTAATAAGTGAATATCTAAGTCAAGAGTGATAATTGTACATCTGTTACTGAATTTAAGGTACTCTAAAGCGTTTTTGTTAATTAATGCAATATGTATACGAAATGTACTACTTGATCTGCACGAGGCAACTATGAATAAGGTGGTATGAAGGACTGATTCCGAAATATAATGCTGTAGACTGATCATAGCTGTTTTATTTATGGACTAATGGTGTTCTTAATTTAGAATAAACTATGTTTCTAATACTTGGTATATTCAAATCAATAGTGAATCGGTTTCGTCTAGATAAGGACGCTAAGTTGCAGACTGCATCACTTAACATCAAGCAAGATGGCGCTCAAATTCAATCCTACCTTTTTTTGAAACAAAATGGACATTACTCCTTGTAGTAAATATTATCTTTATATATCTAGTATATATAATGTAATGAAGTTAGCTAGATTATGATAGGTAATACAGTAAGCTAGATTTATAGCCCTTAAAAATAAACTTGAAATAAAACCCAACAAAGCTGACGTTGAGTATAAGCACAAACTTAAGTACCTATACAGTAAATTTTTATGAAGCATAAAATTGTAGACGGCCAAAGAATACAATAACAGGAATGTGAAGTCATAAAAAAAAATAGTTGACTTTTCTTTTGTATTGTGTTTGTTTTGTACGAATGTCGTAGGTAAGGGTTGATTTTATTAAGGGAAAGAATATATATTATCATATCATCATATGCTTTGGTAGTAATTCTCCACGGCTTTACCAATATAGTATTTAGAGAAAAGACTAGGAGGTTAAGTGACTGAGAAACTCAAAAATTTTCAGTAAAAATATAGCGATAAGAACGTCTAGGCTGTTGAACACGTTGCCTGAGTGGGTTTTCCCCGATCGTTACTATCTTTGTGTCTTCAAATCGAGAGTGAATCGATTTATTTTCTAGGTAAACACGCTTCATCGTAGACCACATCGTCGCTTAACATCAGACGATATGGCGGTCAAGTGTAAACGTATATACCTAAGTAAAAAAAAAACATTTGTGTTATTATAGACAAAAGTGTATTTAAGTTTATAATTTTCGACTTATCCCTTCTGTTCTTATAATGTGATTGAGCAATAAACATCAACACTTTAGAATTTATTCTATTAGAAAAAAGTGGGATTTGTATGCATTATGTACAAAGTACGAGCCGATGGACGTTGCGGAAGATGAAGTGGAGACCACGTTCAAGACGCCCCGTGGGACGGCCTCCCGCTCGGTGGACTGACGACCTGAAGAGAGTAGCGGGCAACGGATGGATGCGGAGAGCAGAACACCGGATTTGGATGCGAAAAAATTGGAAAGGCTCATGTCCAGCAGTGGACAACCACGGGCTGAAGATGATGATGATGTACAAAGTAAGTTTAGGATCAAAAATGTTAAGTAAGCAACGACTGCCTTGATCGAAACACTTCAGAGCCTTGAACAGCACTGCAAAGTTGTAAACATATCGGACATTTATCGTATACATTTTGGAGAGTGTATGCACGCACTATTGGATATGGAATTACGGATGGTCTTGGTCTAGTCAGGAGAACGGCGACAGCTGATCTGGAGCACTCTGGTTCAAATCCCATGCGCACCACAGTCTATTCGAAGTCATGTGCGTAATCCTGCTAACTTAAAAACGGGAAAGGAAAACATCGTGAGAAAACCGAAGTGTGTCCAGAATCTTTCGAGGTCATTCACCAACCCGCACTAAGTCAGCGTGGTGGGTTATGGCCTTGACTCTCTCCTTGTCTTGAGAAGGCCCCGAGTCTCAGCTGTGGGAACATAACCCACTAAGGGTTTATTTATGGAACACTATCGGGTGGTAATTTAACCCAAAACCTACGATTTGTTTGCTTTACAGTGAGATTTACATAGTACATATTACATACATAATTATATCAACAAATATTGGTATAAACTTTTCACACAAAAGCTTGTACTATGACAGCTAAACTGCTGATACTATGTATATTGTTTGTTTTAGCTGGTTGTTTTATGATTATTGAAATAATCAAATTAACTGGGTATTATACCTAATGGATCACTTTTTGGACAGAGTAATACAAACGTATTAAATAACTTTTTTTTGTCGCTTCAGTCAATAAAGGTCTATCACTGAAATTTGGCTCCCGCCAGACGTTCTGCGGTCAGCCTTGAGTGTCGCTTCTCGATACTCGCCCTGCGCTCCACTACGGAAGTCGCCGCTTATGAAAGGTAAATTCGTATTAATGGCATAAATAAACTTATCGAAACAGAGCAAACTTTATGATGATTAAAACAATTTCAAAATTAAATTTGTCTTTTTTTACGGTTAAGGGCACGTTAACATTGATGAGACGAACAGGACATATGCCTGATGGTAAACAACATGCCTACCCTGAACAGCACAGTATCACGCAGCTATTGGAACATAAAGAGTCCAAATCATTACCTAGCCCTGCACTGCGCTCGTCACCCAGAGATCTAAACAGTTTTATCTCTAAGCCCTGTAATTTCTCTGAAAACATTGGATACTTCCTCACTACTACAGACACACTACACTACTAGAGGCGGAAAATCTAGGGTGGAAATTAAACCCACAACCGACATAGCGCGTCTCACTAACGACTGAGTCACGTAGCTTAGCTTGGCTAGCTGTAAAGCTCTTTTTAAAGCAACATTTTAAAAATAGCGTTTATAAAATCAAAGCGAGTAAGAATTTTCATGCAATAGCCGGTGCTTTCGTTAATTTTTACCGTTATCTCTGATAGCCCGTGGCAAACTCGTGATTATGCTGCCTTTGAATAAAGCCTTCGTTTGCAGCAACAAAACATTAGAAGACGTATTAAGTACTGAAAAATAGTGGGCCTCTTTCCCCCCTTCGATTTAAATTTACATATTTAGATGCTCATTGCAAACCATAATTGTATAATAAACAATAAATAATCAATTTATTCATGCATATTAATAATATGCTAAAACTGGTTGTACACAATAATAATTGTCACATTATGCCATTGAAGCTATGAGCTTCATTATACTTGTATCGTATATTAGCTATATGTTAATGGCGTGAAATCAGAAATAATAAATCAGAAGTAATAAAACAAAAAACAATGTTTTTTTTTCAAAAAAAGAAAAATACACTTCAATTTACAATTAAAAACAGTCTCTAGATACAAAATTTCAAATTTAGAACCTATCAATAAGTCGTCTAGCAAAATTTAGTTTTTTGTTAATTGTTTAAAAAACTGCAAAACAAATTATGTTTTTCTTTCATTTGGTATACTACCTACGAAATACATATAAGTATAAAAAAATATCAAAATCGGTGAAACGGTTTTTGAAAGTTAATGCGGCCATTAGTTTTTTGTTTAGAACTGGATTAAAATTAATATTTACATATGTGTAAAAAAACAAAATAATATTATTATACCATACAATAAAAATAAACTAATTAACAAATTAAACACGCCGTCGAGATCACTACTGCGCGGCAGGGTACCCAGAATGCTGGCAGCGTTGCCTTTTTGAATAGCTAAACTCAACTTTTGGGCAAAGTAGGCGCCAGTTCTGGGATCCCCTGAAGCGAGGACCAACCGCTTTGAAAGATCTTTTACAAAATTTTTGGTATCTGACGACCACGGGCCCGTAGTCTCCACTGCCAGCACAAAGAATATATAATGTGCGCTGTTTTTTGTTTATAAACACTAAAATTTACTTTCATTTATCTAGTTGGCTTAATGTTAGCTTTTTATTAAATTTGATCGAGTATCATAAATTTTATTTTTATTAAATTATACGGTTATTGTTTTTCAGAGAAAACAAATCATTTCCTCGATACATTTTAGCTGAGATAAATTTATATATTTGAACTCTGACCCACGGAAAGTGCCCCGATCAAATACCCCGATTCAGTCCTAGAATGCGTCCAGTTGAGCATGATTACGTTTCGCTGCGTTTGTTTTTATTAAATGGTGCCAATTAACGCTCGCTGTGCACATTATTTTTTATATTATACACTTTTCAGACAATATATATGAAATAGTTTTAAAAATTGGTTAAATCTCGTTGTATTTCTTTAAAGTTCAGACCATTGCAATAACAAAAAATCAACAAAAAAGAAAATAAAATAATAGTACTTATTACATGATCAATGAACTTGCGTGAAAAATAATTTGTTTTCCCCGAAAAAAAAAAAAAAACACAACTTCAATTTAAAATTAAACTAAGACACTAGACTAAATTTTATAAGAAGCTCCGCCATTCAAAAATATGTACGCATATTTTTTGTTCATATTGCAATAACTGCCACATTGATTCCTATTACATTTATATGAGACAACCTATGATGTATTTTCTTCAAACAAAAAATAATCAACTGTCAAGTAGCTAAGCTATCGCATAATACATATACAAGAAAATACGTTTATTTATATTATTGAATTAAGAACCTACTCATTTTTTATATTGGCTAAAAATTTAGCACAAACAGCTCCTTTCTGTCCTTGTTTACAAATGTCAATGCGAATAATTTAGAAACGCTTTTTTGTTTATAAATCCGTTTTTGTGAATCAAAAAATTTATTTAAAATTTTCCGGAGTTATTTGTATGATCTCAATACTTCTGGATCACTAGCCAGACTGTTTTGACGGCGCATACATTATATAAGTAAAATAAACTGTTTCCAGTCCGTAAATCCTTGATGTAGGTACAACCACAAAGAGTAATTTAAACTATCTATGGTTCGCTTTTACCCAAAGAAGATAAGGCCCATGCTTGACCTCATTACTTAATTATTTTCTGATTTTTCCGGCTTTACCCGACACTTCACTTGGCGTAACTCGTTTATGTTGTTTAATAGCTTTAGTTTGAGACTTGATTTTTAACTTAATCCGTTATTTAAATAATCGTAGCTTGTGTGCAATTCCAAATTCCATGCTCGTATCTAAAAATGTGAAGCAGGCTGATCCATTGAGTGCTCTCGATGAGACTGATAAATATTCAGACTAATATGAAAATTATTTTATAAAACACGCAACACTCAATTGTTTACTAGAGAAGTTCCAGTTCCCATAACTTCTCCGCAACAAAAGGTAACTTATGTGCTATTGCAGACTATCATTTAATTGTGTTCCAAATGTCAATTAAATTAATTCACCTTTAGAGATGAGTTGTCTGGAAAAACATAGGCTACTTTTTATCTGGGAAAAATCACGGTATCGAAAACTACGTGAATCAAAACGCGATCTACCGCTGGTAATGTTATAAATGCAAAGTTTGTATGTATGAATGTTTGTTACTTTTTCAAAAACTAAGAATGGGATCGAAATAAACTTTTGTGCAAAGATCGATAATAGCATGGAACAACATGTAGGTTATTTATTGTTCAGGTAAATAATAAGATCGAGAATTACGCGAGTGGAACTGCAGGATAATAATAAAGAAACTATGTAATAATTGTGTTTTTAAAACAATCTGAAATAATAGTAAGTACTTGAAAACGCAACGCCAAATGAAGTGCCAATATTACGTAACTTATAAAGCAAAAAGCTTTCCTGGATTTTCTTTTAACCCTTTCCCGATGAGAGCAAGTTCGGTGACCCCATTCATCATCATCAATCAGAGGTGCTGAAAAAATCCATTGTGATTTCAAACAAAATGCGATATTCCCTCGAGTTAAAAGCAACATTATGTTGTTGTAACATTTTATGCAAATGAATGTGCTACCTTTCAGCCTTCCAGCCACTTTGCTGGAAAATGTACAATGGAATGGAGTAGCGTCGTCACATAGATCAAGCAGCGACAAAACTTTGGACAAGTTTTGTCATTATGATCATTAAATGTCTTCTACGTTTCATTTTGTATTTGTAGTTAAGTTATTCGCTGTAGAAGTAGGAGCGAGAGGTATACCAGCAAAACTTCTCTATAACCTGCTGAAAGACCTTGGCTTGTCCAGAAGTGCAGTAAGTTCTATACTAGATCGAGTATCTAAAGCTTCACTAGTAGATTCATATCAGATTTGGCTGGGCAGGGAGAGAAACACGAGTAGTGAAGGCGAGTGTTGATGTACGTTGGAAAGGGGCCCCTTAAACCTACTCCCGTGTCACAAGTCTCGGGATCTACTCGGGATTTCTTTCTCTGTCACACGATGAACTCGGCACCCGCACGGTGAATCCATGGAATATTAAGAAGTTCGTATCGTCATCAACATGCTAACGTCGGCGAGTGACGAAGATGGTTAGGAGGATGAGGAGGCTAGGAAGGACGAATCGGATTAGCGTTGAAGCGGCTTCGGAACACAAGAGGAGGAGTTGCGCGTTAGACTATTTTTGAAGGAGTGTAATCTTTTGGGTGCGTCTTGTTCGTTGGGTTTTGTGTAATGTTTTGCCATACACAAAATTGATTATTTTTAGGTCAAGGTAACTTACGCGTGATTTCGGCATCGGTCTAGTCCGCCGGATCTAACGGTCGTTTTCAAGGAGAGAGCACGCGTGCGACCTCTCTCAAATGAAATTGAAACAAACACGTTAGTTTTCATATAATGTTTTTAAAATTTATTGCATCTACATTTTTAAATTTATATTACGCAGTATTCCGCGACTGAAACTCTAAATTGTGAAGCCTCCATGACATTTATGATGAGATAAAATATAAATATTACAGAACCAGAGTACTGTTTCAATATCTGTTGATCGCTGCAGGCGTTCGGCTGATGCCTACTTGACCGAGTATTAAAATAATGCTTTACCTTTTAGTATTTGGGTTAAAGGTAGGTATTGTTACTTTTAGCGTTGATTGCTGAGAGAGTTTCCTATGTGAAGGTAGTCATGTTTATTATTCGCCGAGTTCTATCACTAAGTAGCTTTCTCGTAGTTGTAGCTTCTTCACTTATCTTGTTTAGTTTAAAAGATTATAAATGGTTAATATCTACACATGAATAGAAACACAAATATACTATCTAATTCTGAGTAGTACCCGGTGCCCGCTGCCAGTGCGTTGCATTTGATAATATTATAGTTATAGCAACAAAAAAGTAATATGAATTTTGGTCTAGATTAAATTACTTTCATCTCGTACATTCATTTAAAAAAATACATAATTATGTACCTACAAACATTTTTTGTGTATAGAAATATACTCTGATATTAATTTCAACTACCTACTTTAAAAGCCGAACTAAGTAATAATTTCAGAACCACTGAGTTTCATATGTTTTGTAGTGGTAGGACTCCTAGCAGAGTCCGCCTCGGGAAGTACTACACCTTTGCCAGTTATTTTACCGCCAAACAGTAATGTGAAAACATTACTGTGTTCCGGTTTAAAGGGCAATGTTTTCAGAGAAATTACAGGGCTTAGAGATATAACATCTTGAATCTCTGGGTGATGAGCGCAGTGCTAGGTAACGATTTGGACTCTTCATGTTCCGATAGCTGCGTGTCACTGTGTTGTTATGTGGCAAGCATGTTGCTTACCGTCAGGTACAAGTCCCGCTCGTCTCGTCACTATATACTATTAAAACACTACTACTAATTTAAATAAGCCCCGGGGGTCTACCGCCTAACGCTACTGCTTTCGGCAATGCTTTGATTTGTGACGTCATCTGCCAATTTGGTACCGCCGATGAAAGCCGAAAACAACTTCTGCTTTCCGTAAAGCCGAAAGCAGATGAATGAACGAAACTCAAACATTTGCACTGAAATAGCGACCGCCTAATTTTTATCTGCTTTCAAGCAAAGCATTTTCTGCTTTCAAGTAATGTCATGAAGACATGGCCAAATTCGATGCTGCTTTGCGATTGCTGTAGTGTAATTTTCTAGTTTTTTCGTTATTAAACTGCCTTGTCAAGATAGATAATTGTGTGGTGAATATATACAATTGCGGGAACACTGATAACTTCCCAAGTTTCGTCATAGAAGCGGTGATTTTACTAAAAATAAGTAAATCACAGAATTTTACACTTTGGGAGGGCATAATTCCCGAAAACCGAGACATCAAACCTGAGATAAAGGTAAGAAGGAACTTTGGTATAATGAACTAGAAACCTTTTTTGTTTTGATCATAATACCTACTTATAGCTTTATATATTATCATTTGCGATTTATAGGTACTTTTCACAAATTGTCATAGAAACTAGCTAAGTTACTACTCTAAGTTATTATTTTAAACATTCTGCTGCTTGAGATCAATATTATTGCGAGAGACTTGTTATCAGCACATTAATAATATTTTGATGGTAGGTATTGAATATAAAACAATAATATACATGTATAAAAAATTGAACTGCAGAATGTGCTTTAAAATAATAATTAGCAAGCATTAGATTCCATATTTATAAACCTACATAGGTAATTTATGAACCAAAAATAATATTACCTCTTACTAATATCATAAATGTGAAAGATTGTTTTGTGTTTGTTGCTTAATCTCTTTGGGGTGTCTGAACGGATCAGATGAAAATATATAAATGTACTTTCTATAACAGGAAAATACTTGGATACTGCACGGGTAAAGCTGTGGGGTGCTGCAGGTCATGTATTGAAATGTTAATATTTCATATCAATATAATTAATCTTTGTTTTTGTTTTAGGAGTCTCACAAGAAGTATTGACTGCTGGCTGATCCCATAGCATACAAGAAAACAATGAGTTGTCTCAGAAGAGTACCCAATGTCACCAACCCCATAGAACTGTTAAAAAATTATTGAAAATAAATACACGGACATTATTTAAGTGTTATGATTCCTTATTTCTTAATCTGTATGGGGAAATAGAAAACCTTTGCCTAAGTTATCCTACAATCAAAGAACAAACATGATCTTCAGTTTAAATAGCTAGTCTGGCTGGCCTAGCTGATAGTAAGTCTGCCAAGCCACTGCTGTAGACCAAGCGAAGCGAATATTATTATATCAGCTATCTGGCTCCCATAGTACAGGCTTTGCTTAGTTTGGGGCTAGATGGTGTTGAATGTGAAATTTCCACCACCAATATTAATAACTGTAATAGATTGATGTATAAATTGGACATTTATATGTATTTTAAGGACATTGAGTACTTTGACTTTAGAAAACCTTGTTATTGTTACATCTCAAGGTGTAGTCAGTGATGTATTGTTAGGACTGTTTGGAGACACCTGGGGCACACCACTTTTGAGTGAAGTACAGTACTAGGCAGTGATTTATTTACTCTTCCTGTTCAATAGTTGTATGGTTGCTACCATCAGGCATTATCTCATCTCAATCTTCTACTCCATGAATCTACACATATAAATCAATATGTGTAGATTCATGCATCATTAATTAATCATTACATTTGTGTGCTACACTAAAATTCTCATTTAGGATCAAAAATATTAATTAAAACACAATATTTATTGTTATTATTGTTGATACAACAGATACATTTAATTTTCAATACTTTTTACATCACACTCTTGTAAATAATTATAGGTACTTCGACAATCACTCTTCAAACTTCGTTTTAATCAATCAGCGACGTCACTTCAGGAAGTTGTTTTGTGAATTGAGATGGTCTCAGAGAAGCTTGATATATCAGCCACCACAACCATGACGCATAACAACAGATATATCTGAAACAAAGCACTTTTATTTTAACATATAACTTATTGATGCCATATATTATTTTTATTATTTGTATATTGGTAGGACTTTGCTAAGTCTCACTAGGGAAGTCAACACCTTTCCCTGTTTTTTTATAGCCACGCACGCAGTAATGTGCTAACAGAATCAGAATCCTTTATTACTTATAAGTTCACTGTGTATCACTTCGATGAAGTGTCCATAGAAATCACAGGGCCTAGAGATGATTATCTAATCAGAAGCCGTGGGTCATGGGTTCGATGACCCAGTGCAAATGTTTGTGTGATTAATAAAAATGTTTGTATTTGCCTGTGTTTTCTATGTATAATAAGTATGTATTTAAAAATATATAAGTATTATATCAGCTATGTGGCTTTCATAGTACAAGCTTTGCTTAGTTTGGGGTCAGATAATGTTGTGTGTGAAATGTCCACCAATATTTATATTTTATTTATTATCTCTAGGTGCAGTGCAGTGTTAGCTACTGATTTGACTCTAGTTCCAATAGGTTTGTGACACTGTACTGTTATAGGCAGGTGTGTTGCTTTTCAAGAGGTACATGTCCTGCTCTTCCCACCACTTCTATAGACACACCACACACCAGTCCGCCTGAGCCGCCGTCTCGGCAAACATTCTATCTATATTAATATTATAAAACATGGGCAGCCCAATTTATGCTTCTACTGGTGCCTTCTCTCAATGACAATGATGACAGACTTATAAGTACATCAGCACTAAGAAAAATAGGTACTCTAAAGTGGTGTAAGCGGGCTTCGACCCACAACCTCACGAAATGTATAAACAAGCTTATAATTATTAGCAACGATAGACACTATTCAAATTTGCCTAAACTACTAAATAATATATTCGATATTCATATAATGTTTTCATTGTTTTACATAAATTAAATTGTAAATGTTTACCTCAGATAGAGGTTATATAAAGTGTAATGTAAACAATATACAATGCTGCCAGCCAATAAATCGAAAGATTGCTAGGGTTACGTGGAATTTTTAATTATACAATTTACTTTGGCGGAGAATAATAGGTAACTTGTAACAATTTCATGTCATGAAAACTTCTTTTAAAACAAATGTTTTCATTACATTTGAGAAAGAACGATGATTTCCTATCAATTACGGATATTTAAGGTTTACGTAAAGGATTATAATGTAGCCTAGGTAGAACTTTAAATATAAGGTGGGAACACTTGGATTAATTGTCAAATATCGCGTTCCGTTTTTGGTTTTTTCCTATCTTCGGTTAATCGTAGTGCTAACAATGCTCTTGTATAATGACCTTCATAAATGAATAATAAATGTAAAGTAAAACAGATTTACAATAACTGAAGTAATTTGAAATGTGAACCGATGCCTTGAGACGTTTAAACTGTTCATCACACTTATAAAATATTTTCGCATCGACTAGTTTGACGAAACCGATTACGTGGTGTCGAAACGTAATTACTGAACGCATTTCTTCACTTATTTTTGATCTGTGATTGCACGGCCAATTTTTGAAAGCAGATATAGTTAGGCGATCGCTCTGAAATGAAAGCATGACAGGACAAATGCTATGAAGACAGCTAATGCTTTCCGTCTGCTTTGGAGTTAGGCGGTAGACCCCCTGGTGAGTAGCCCCGCCTCGGATCTGTGCGCTCACGTTCTCAATGGGTCCACCTGAACAGACTTAGGACTGTTGTTTGGTTAAATAGAAAATAAACCAGGTATCGTTCCCAAGTCTTTTTAGACCCTTCCCACCCCCGAATCTCTACTTGCATTGGTCGAAGAGAGAAAAACGCGCATGGCACCCACTATGGCAGCGCAACGTAAGCCGTACTGCACCTGGCTGGAGGCAAGCACCCACCCGTTTAATCCTAAAATAAAATTTTACTAAAAAGTTGTAAGAATGTAAGACAAGCCATCAAGATTGTAATATTCTGCTTCATTAGTTTTAATTAGAATCTTGAATACAAGAAAAATGTGCCAAATCTCGTACAGAAACAAAAATAACCAACCAGCCGGTGCGCGAGAAAGTTGGATAACATTTCAAAAAGTTTCCAATAAAGGAACAAAAGATATTCCGTAATTGACACCCGTCATAAAGCGGAAACTAGTAAAAAGTTTCGTTCGAAATCACGAAGTCGCGACTGTTTCAAGTGGAGGTCAAACTTTTGACTGCGAGTGACAAACTAGAAGCGAAGTTTTGTGGGTTCGCGACACACGGTCAGTTGTTTGTTGTCTGTGGTCGCCTGTGCGTGTGTGCCACCTGTGTGCGGTTTACTTTGTCTTTATATATGCTGTGTGAGTGAAAAGATACGGTTGTTCTCTATAACTATATGTATGTGTTGGTTTCACGTTCGTAGTGTGCGTGAAAGTGCAGGTGTTGTCAACAGTTTGTGGACAGGGTAGCCAATGTTATGGTGTCCATTACGCTTGACTACCCTTAGCGAACTTTGTTGTTAGTTTGGAATAGAAATGCATAATCGGGAACAATGTTTCCGACTTGTTAAGGCAAGTTCTTGTGTAAAGTTAATATTAGGAAAATGTTGGTTAAAGCAAATATCCATTCATTAATTGCAGGTTAAACACATACAAAAGCTAACGAAAGAACTTACAACTGTGAAATGTCAGAACCGATTGTGATTGAAAAGATGAGAGAGAGAGTGAGACACAGAGAAAAAACTCATTCAACTGATTCATATTTAATTTGCTCGATAAAAATAAACTAGCCAAATATTTTCTAAATACATTTTAAAAATAAATTGTAAAGAACAAAAAAGCAGCCTTAGAAAAGTTCGCCACAACTGAGTGCCAACTTTAATCTATTTGGACGATGGAAATATTCAATCGCCGAGGCTAACCTAACCGATATAGCAATTCTATCCTGATATTTTAAAGTAAATTCAACTTGGCCGGAGCGTGACTTGGCATGCAAAAGTCGAAATATCGGCATGCAAAAGTAATTTTATCGCAGAATATTGAAAATTTTACTCAAAGCGCTCCTAAAATAATCGTTTAAGCAAAATCGATTGTTTTAAACAAAACGTTAAAAGCTTTTTGAATGAAAAACTTTTTCGTGAATATCATTAATATGAGCTCAGTTTGTGTCAATAGTTTCAGTTGCTCTGTTTTTATAATTAGAATTTTTGAGATCCAAGGATACAAAAATATGATAAACAATTTTCGTACAAAAAATTAAACCGACTTCAAAACCACAAATAGGCACTCAAAAGCGAAAAATAAACTAAAATCATTATTATAAGCGCTACTCACTCATCTATTTGAAGTCGGTGCCAGCTAAATCTAACAGGTATAGGATAGATACTACTTACCTGTGCCTACATAGCATCAATCTACTAACTTTTTGACCTGACTGGCACCGACTTCAAATAGATGAGTGAGTAGCGCTTATAATAATGATTTTAGTTTATTTTTCGCTTTTGAGTGCCTATTTGTGGTTTTGAAGTCGGTTTAATTTTTTGTACGAAAATTGTTTATTTTACTCTTTTTAGTGTACAAGCACAAAATTAAAAATTGAAAAATATAATATAATTCGCCATTTTGTCGTGGTGGCCATTTTGGATTTGAAATTTGTTATAGTACATAGTACTCTACTAGTCAAGCCCTTTCATTTGATACCCAAATTGAGGTAGGTTGTGAAAATATTTTGTCCGCCATTTTGTGGAGGCGGCCATCTTGAATCGACATTAACCAGACATAGCTAAGAACATCTGCTATGGTATTAACCTTGAAATAAAAGAAACCGCATCGAAATCGGCCCATCTGTTTGAGTTCTACTACGGTGCCACAGCAGATAGACAGACACACAGACAGACATCGACGTCACTTATAACACCCCTTTTTTGGTCGGGGGTTAAAACCAAGTTTTTATTAAAGCATTTACACAATTTTGTATTGACAGGGTCGAGATTCATAACTTTTGTGAAATCTACAACGACATCCAGATACGCAATTTTTCAGTTTTTGGTTCATATTTCAAAAACTACTTGACCGATTTCAAAAACATTTATATGGGACCATTCGGGAAGCATACCCATCCGAACACAAAAAGAAATTTTAAAATCGGTTCAGAGGTTCTCGAGAAATCAGGTAACATACATAAAAAAAAAAAAAAAAAAAACATAGGGGTCGAATTGATAACCTCCTCCTTTTTTTGGAAGTCGGTTAAAAAGGACATACAATAAATTAGCCGTCATAGGGAATGCCGATAGAAGACAAAACTTATAACTGAGAATTTGAGCTAACTTTGTAATCTACGTGGGTGATACCAGAAGGCGCTGCTAGTCTGGAATAAATCTTTAAAACGTTGTCGTATCAATCAGACTTCTAAGCATGGCCATCTAAGCTAGATGGCCATTAGTAGCCCATGCTTATGGCCATTAGATATGTAAATGTGTAATGTTATGGTGGTAAAAAACCAACCATAATTATACGCTATGGCCATGTAGAAATGGGTTAACATTTCTGGATTGCCAGAATGCACCCGAAGATTGATGTTTGAGCTTAATTCACAGCCCATGAGAAACTGTATGTGTTACGCCAAAAGAAGTTTACACTTCAAAAACGTGGTGGCTTAGTAGTGGAAAGCCTAACTTTACAGTCGTAAGGTCGTAAGTTTTAAAACCCTGAAATAAGATAGAACCCCGTTTGCACCTTTGATTGTCTTTCAATTTAAGTAAAAGATGTGATTATGATTTCATTACCTTATCAGGTACATACAGGTTGGTCGACCTAATAAAAGCGTGCTAAAAATACTTTGGATAGTATATTTTTATACGACACTCGTGTATGGCTGGGCTAGAAAACAGCAGAGCTAACACGTGCACGTCTAGACTTAAACAGCGGAACTATCTAGGCTGTCCGGTAGGAAATTATGTAGATTCCCGACACGCAAACCTTCGGTCGTGTTGCCTTATCCGAATTACTTCACTGCTTGGATGGTTGCCAGTTTTTTGTTCAGTTGTAGCATTGAGATAACTGCACTGATTTGAATGAGTTTTGTATACTACAACAATAATATAAAATAAATTGATATTTTTCGTTTGTTTTTATGCATCACTAGCAGCGGTCCATGGCTTTACCCGCGTAATTTCCGTTCCCGTCACATTTTCCGAATTTAAAACGTATTATGTTATGCATTATCGAACAAATTGCAACTAGATTCGTTCAGTCGCTTCAACTTGTTTGGGGGGCAAACATTCAATTTTTTTAGTTTTTAGTAATTTTGTTGGAACGGAAACGGAAAATACTGAAAAATCCTAAAGATTTCGTGAAACCACGGATTATTAAACAAGGTCTTTGAGATTTTTCAAAAAAATCTTTGGCCATTAAGAGTTAAGCAAATTCATTGGTCGAACCAATCGCCCAAAACAGTATCTTCTATGACTGGTTTACTTGATATTTCACATGTAAACGCATTCTGTCACGTGACTTACTTGCGATGTTTTATGATTCGCTTTATTTCATAATGGCGTTTACGTCTTTTTCCGACGGTTACGTCTTTCGAATACTCACTACATAAGTGATATGACCAAGAGTGGCACTTAGCAAGCTTGGTTTATGACCTCGATTTTTTCCTCCGGAAATAAAACTATGATAGTAGTATGTAGTAAGTAGTATTTTGTTATTATGCGTTTATCTACCTATATTTGAGACTAACAGAGCCAATTAAAGAGTGATATACCAAAAAGCCTACTGAGCAGACACCCTTATTCCAAACGTCTTTAAAGTCTTGAAAATTGCCGTAAAGTGGTTAGCCTACAGTTTTATCGGGTACTTATCGAAGAGTGCATAGTGGATCTGTGCGACCCTGCACTTTTTAATGTAGGTACTTTTAAAATTTTGATAAAAACACCATAATTTCGTCGTTTCGTCGTCGACGTTCCAAAAGCGAACAAAAACGTTTGACTGCACTTTCGTAATAAAAAAAAATTGGCTCTAGAATGCGCTGCCCGAGTGGGTGTGTCTTGTTGGAAACAATCTTGGTATATTCAAGTTGAGAGTGAACCTGTTTCATTTAGGTTGATTCACATCATCGTGGACCACATTGTCGCTTCATCAGGCGAGAAGGCGGTCAAGTGCAAGCATTGCTAAAAATGACTATAAGTACTTAAAACTCTTGGTTATTAAAAATCAAGTAATGTAGAAATAATTACGATAGTTCGTGTAAATAGTTTATTGAGGTCAGAAAAACAAATATAAAATTACTAATTTTGGGAAATTTTAATAACACGAATTGAAAATCACTTATCCAAAGTAATTTTCTCGTCTAGACGAAGTATGTACCTACTCGTAAGTATTATAATATTGTCAAAGCCCTCAAATTTAATACCACTTGATCGTAATTTGATTGAACTTAGTGCCTATTTCCAAGAGCGATTAAAAAATCTTTTGGCTTCGAAGCATTTATGTTAAGTAGTAAAATTTTTGAGTACAGTCAAATCCATTTCGATATTATCTACTTTTGTGCCGTAAACCAAACGTATAAAGTTGAGTTTTCTTACTGCAGTGGTTAATGTCTGTGACCGACAAATTTAACTACCCTTTCTTCCATCAAACATTGCGAATGAACCCAAATTTCCTTTACATTTTGTCCGTTTTTTTGTATTCAGAATAAAAAAAAAGTTAGCAAAGTAGTTGTGCATCATTTTGTGAGAAACATTTAAATATAAATTTCAATAGTTTGAAATATTTATCCTGTAATCTGTTATTTTGAAAACATCAATATTTATCTCAAATATAGAAAGAAACATTCAGCATCTCAGACGATTGTTTCCCAAAAAAAAAAAGACATTTTTTCATATTCAACAAGATCTAGCCCCAAACTAAGCAAAACTTGTTCTATGGAAGCCAGATAAATGACAAAATACTTATGTAATTGTAAATATATACTTATTACATAGAAATACAGACACAGAACAAATACATGAATTCGTCACACAAATATTTGTCCTGGGTGGGGATCGAACCCACGACCCACGGCTTCGCAGGCACTTAGCCACTAGGCCAGTCGAATGCATTTCATCTCCAGTTAGTCCTTGTTTATTTGGCCCAAAACTGAACCTTAATACAATGCGACGTTTTAAACGTTCCTGGCAAACTACACTCAACATTTTATTAATATTCCATTCAATTTTCTTGTTTACAAGACCACTGAAACTTTTGTCAACATTGGCTCTCAAAAGTGATTCCACCGTACTTGTCGTAATCTCTGCGGATTCTATTACAGACTAGATACCCGTCCCGGCTTCGCCCGTGGTATATTACATAGCACTCATCGGGATCCCGTACATATCCAACGGTGAAAGAATGACTGAAATCGGTTCACTCATTCCTGAGAATATCGATTTCAAACAAAAAACCTCTTCAGCAACCTGCTACGCCACCTGTCGGAAATTGGTAGTACCAACTCAGCTTTAGAAAAAAAAAATTTAGCAAAGGTTTATATCATGGCACAGATTACTGAAATTCAATGACGCAATCTTTGACACATGCTGTCATGTGTCATGTCAAAGCACGAAACGTACGAAAACTCTCAAAAGGGGAATGTTTTTTCCCGATTTTGTTACATTCTTGTTTCATGCTCCGCTTCAATTAATAGTAGAGTTATTTTCTATAGCCTAAAGCCTTCCTCGATAAATGGACTATCCAATAGAAAAAGAATCTTACAATTCGGACCAGTACTTCCCGAGATCCTAGCGTTCAAGCAAACAAACAAACAAACTCTTCAGCTTTATAATATTAGTATAGATTACTAAATTGTAATGAACTTAGAACATGATGTTACAGTTGAACTCAGTTTCTGATTTAACCGCTCTACTTGACCCTGGCTACCCTGACTGGGTGGTGACTGGTGAGCTATGGGTTTTTTTCTGTTATTGAGGGAAAAATAATAAATAGATGGAACAACTTTCAATGTCAAAACAATTTCAAACCCACTGCCGAAGAATTTCTCCCAGGAAAGAGTCAAGGTCATAATCCACCAGGCTGATCAAATGCGTGTAGGTGGCACGTCATGTCCTCGAAGGATTTTTTTCTATGAACAAGCTTTTTTTGTGTTAATTTAATTTTTCTTGATGTTAAATTAATTTTGATAATCATGCACTTCTGCTCGAGTAGTACCTTGATTATAAGACTCTTTGCAGAGTCCGCCTGGGGAAGTACGTTTGCTAGTTATTCTATTGCCAAGCAGCTATGTTAAAAAAATTACCGTCCGGTTTGAAGAGCAATGTCTTGAAAGAAATTACAGGCCATAAAGATTGTTATCCTATATATCCGGGTGATGAGCGCAGCGCAGTGCTTGTTAATTATTTTGTCTCTTCGTGTTCCAAATGTTACGGAGTTTTGGTGTGTCAGGTACACGTCTTGCGCATCCAGTCACTCTTTGCTATAAACTTATGCTTTGTACTGACAAAAATACACAAACGGACTTAACTTACAATGTCACAATTATTATTGTAGAATCTTACGTTCTTATCACTAACTCACATCGACGTATGCTACGAGTAGATATTAAGTACATATTTTCAACCACGAACATAGCGCGTAAAGGAAAATAAAAGAATCGCCGTACACGCCGGTAGATAGTATATCTTGTAGAAAATAGGCGGCGATATCACTCGGAAACATTTTATGGCCCTATTAGGTAATGGTGCCCAACTATATTTTATTCAAATACATAAATGTCCGGCCACGGGGTTAGTTTGGGCTTTTTTGTTATGGAACAAAGACATTGAAATAGAGGTAGCACGTTTAATGGAGAATAGAAATTCTTTCGGGGGACGGTGGACTATGGATGAAAAAGTGCTGGACATACATTTATAGAGTTAGGTTTGCTAAAGGACATTATTACCATTAAATTAGCTAAGGTTTTTTTAGAAGGGCAAAAATAAAGTTTTAGTACCTTTAAACGAGCAATTTATGTATAAAGGTTTGTATTTGTATATATTATTAACCCCCGACCAAAAAAAGGGGTGTTATAAGTTTGTCGTCGATGTCTGTCTGTCTGTGTGTGTGTCTGTCTGTGGCACCGTAGAGCTCAAACGGATAGGCCGATTTCGATGCGTTTTTTTTTTTATTTAAAGGTTAATATCCATGCGGATGTTTTTAGTTATGTTTGGTTAATATTGATTCAAGATGGCCGTCTCCACAAAATGGCGGACAAAATATTTCTTCACAACCTACCTCAATATGGGTATCAAATGAAAGGGCTTGACTAGTAGAATGTTGTACATATAAAAAAACCAAGGCAGTCGGGGGTTAGTCAAAATTTTTAATTTTATCCTTGTAGGATCTGAACCTCGGATATGTATGGGGTTTCAGGATATGTGTGTATGGGGTTTCAGGGGTGATAAATCGATCTAGCTAGGTTTCTTAGAAAACGCTTTTTTATCCGTGGTTCTAAAGAATGAAAAACTGAGCAAAGCTCGGTCACTGAATTTTTCACATTAGTAATGTTTATTACTAGCTGTACCCGTGGTATCGCCAGCGTTTTAAAGGATATTTTCTCGGACCTCTAATTATTTTCCTCAAGAAAGAGTAGCCTATGTTATGCCATAAAAATCTGCTAGCTATCTAGTAGTACAAATCGCATCAAAATCAGTCCAGCCATTATTGAGATTACCTGGAACAAACAGACAGCCAAAGAAATTTAAAAATGTTTAGATATAAATTTATTTGGTCCAAGATCCCAAAGCCGCCAGTCGTAAGGTATTTTCTGATGAACGAAATGTTGACGATTGAGTAGAGCTAGTACGTACTAAGAACACATGCTTACCCGGTAACTTGCTGAGTCGGCCAAGTTTGAGATATGGGGTCCAGAAGATACATTATTTAGTATTAAAATTAACTTGGTTGTTACACATATTTAATTGCATAACGGGACAGTGCCAAACGGGCAGCCGCCGCGCGTGTGCACTCGCCTTGAAAAAGGCCGCCGGACGCGGCCGAAACTCGAGTCGGATTGACCGACCGTATATACGTGAGTGTCCCGTTATCCAATTAAATATACATTATTTACTTCACGTATTTTCTAATAATCGATTTTTATGTGTGTTATAAGGAATATCTTTAAAAAAGAAGGCCCCAATACTCCCCGATACTTTCCGTCAGCCGTTTTGTTTAACAGACGCTTTAAAACTCGTAATATAATGACTTAACTTCACTTAGATTCTCATACTCCATTTGTATATTTGTTTGTGAGACAACTATTTTAAAGCCATTTCCGAAAAGACAGACCGATCTAAGGGGCCAGTCATCCCCTAAACACATAATCTCGTACATAAATGTGTTGCTGGCCTTGAAGCTTAGTGGGTAGTAACGCTGCCTTCGAAGCTGAAGGTCGTAGGTTCGATTCCCACCCAGTGCAAATATTTGTGTGATGAATTCAAATATTTGTACTGTTTTTGGGTGTTTCTATGTATAATAAGTATGTATTTACAACTAGATAAGTATAACATCAGCTATCTGGCCGCCATATTACAGGCCGCAATATTTAGTTATTTATTTATGTACCTTTTGGACCCCATATCTCAAAATTGGTCGTCTAAGCAAGTTAACGGGTAAGCATGTGTTCTTAGTACGTACTAACTCTAATCAATGGTACACATTTCGTTCATTAGAAAATACGTGACGTCTGGGCCCCTTGGGATCTAACTCTAATACATAGAGATACCGTAGGTACATACAATTTTTTTTAAATATGAGTTTGAAAACCTGTGAATTTGATAGCACATACAGATAATCATCTTTGAGTCCAAAATACCCCAATGGCTAAAGACGAAAGTCTTTAACCAGTGCGTGTTTGATGACTTATGGAACTGAGACGTGGTCCTTCACTGTTGGTCTCATAACGAAGCTCAAAGTCACACAGCGAGCTATGGAGAGAGCTATGCTCGGAGTCTCTTTGCGCGACAGAATCCGTAATGAGGATATTCGCAAAAGAACGAAAGTGGCCGACATAGCTCAAAAAGTAAGCAAGCTGAAGTAGCAATGGGCAGGCCACATCGCTCGAAGAACTGACAATCGATGGGGAAGAAAGGTTCTCGAGTGGCGACCACGAACCGGGAGACGCAGTGTTGGACGGCCTCCCACTAGATGGACAGATGACCTCACAAAGGTCGCTGGAAACCGCTGGTTGCAGGTTGCGCAGGACCGTTCGTTGTGGAAATCTAGGGGGGAGGCCTATGTTCAGCAGTGGACGTCTTGTGGCTGATGATGATGATGACAGATAATCAAATTTTATTTATTTAACAAATGAAACGTTAATAATGAACTAAATTACAAAACAATAGAATCCAGTACAATCATAGAAGGATTGATCGATCAATGTCTATGTTGTGTAACTCCGATACTACGGCAAAGAATTTAATTTTATTATTTATTTATATAAGATTATTATAAATTTTATTGACGATATCACGGGACACGGCGTGCGCCATATTAAAAGAACCGTAATGGCTTCACAAAATAAACTGAATGGACAATCATTGTAGTTAAAAAACCTCATAATTATATATCAATCATGTTTACGCGAATAAACTTGATTATATTTACAGTTTTCAAGGTCTACATTGTTTGCGACCTAGGCTGACGATGGTTTATCGTTACAAAATTTGGTTTAGTCTCAATCTTTTTTACTCTGAGTTCGTTTGAAGTCGCAAGCGTCACATCGATGTCGAATTGACTATGCTCAAAGGTAAGTGCATTGGATTTAGTGTGATTAAATGTTTGTAATACGGTAGCATAGTCTGATGCGTGATCATCCGATCTATTTGCTAGAGAAATATGGAGGTTTATTGCATTGTACTACGTTGTACACAGTTATAAAGATTCTGTGGGTGTATGTACGTGAAAGCTGTCAAGTACGTAAGACATACTGCCGGATAGATGAAGCAAATCACCATTTTACCTATCTACAATCTCTACCTAGAGTAACAACAAATAAAGAATAAATTTAAATGGTCTACAACGATACTTTGAAGATACAAAAACAAAATGTTTTACATACAAAAGAAAATAAGCAAATCAGTTGCATTTTTTTATTGTAAGCAACACGTTTGTTCATACCAGTAAAACTCCACATTAAATTTGAACAAGAATAAGGCCAAATCACTGCTTACTACTGCACGGCGTTCTTGACCCGGAAATAAAAGATGATTTATTTCTCCGAAAACATTGCGAAGTAAACATCAACAAATTACTACACATACATATTACATTTGCAAATTACTACTTGATAAGAAATTAACAAGTACCTAATGGTAACTTTCTCAGACAACCATTGGTAGAAATCTCTTACAACTACATAAGTTATTCAAGCACTGCATGTATACTAGGACAACCTGTATTGCCGGGGCCATAGGTACCAGTTTTAATTACGGGGAATAAATCATTCCATTGCACATAATAATATATACGGAAATGTATTATACAGCCGCAAATCCAAAATGTGGTTTTATAACTAATTTTCTAACAGCCACTAAGAGTATTGATATCGATTACACGGACTTCTGAATATTTTCTCTCATAAGAATATTTTTCCTGTTTCGAGGAACAAAATTTAAATAAAAATAAGGACACAAATTTTGACTCGACCGCAATTTTAATCGGTGCTTGTGAATTTCTTCGAGCAAATAATTGAATTTGGTACGGATTAACATCACAATCCTTTCCTTATAATTTAACAAGTTTGTTTGATTTTGATGGACAAATATTTTGGAGAATAATTTCACACAAATTATTACTAATACAGTAGTAATTTGAAAAGTTTGTGCACTGGAGTAGCGCCAAAAAGTCGACTATGTTATGTAATATCGAGACAACAAATGTTAGTTTTTGATGTTTTAAGAAGCCCTCTCTAAAAAAGATCTCATAAAAAAGGCCACTCCATTTTTTTTTCAAAATCCAATGCTGTATTTAGTTTAAATAAACTTATTAAGTTTAATAAAATATCTATATTCTGGATCATACTTGATTTTTAGTTCATTTCATGGTGAGTTATTTTTGGGAAGTGACCAAAATTGTTATGAAGTTTAGTATAAGCATCCTAAATATACCCAATGCTGCGACTTTTTTTTTTTTTAACTTTTATAGGTTTACACTTGACCTCCATCTCGTCTGATGTTAAACGATGATGCGGTCTACGATGAAGCGTGTTTACCTAGAAGAAACCGATTCACTCTCGATTTGAAGACACAAAGATTGTAACTATCGGGAAAAACCCTCTCAGGCAACGTATTCCACAGCCTAGACGTTCTTATCACAAAAGTAGAGTCAAATCTCTTCGTTCGAGTCTTTGGAACATCAACCATGAAACGATGTCGCTTTTTCGAGCTACGAGCATTCCGATAGAAAAAAGGGCAAAGGACCTTGGAGCGGACCTTCTATGACGAGGAGAGAGTCAAGGCCTTAATACACCACGCTGGCTTAGTACAGATTGACAGATTGCGTATGATCTTGAAAGATTTTATTAAACTTTTATAGGTTCACACTTGATCGCCATCTCTCCTGATGTTAAGACGATGCAGTCTACGATGGAACGTGTTTATCTAGACCGATTCACTCTCGATTTGAAGACACAAAGGTTATAACCATCGGGAATAACCCACTCAGGCAACTTATTCCATAACCTTGACGTTCTATATCATAGAATTAGAGTCAAATCTTTTTGTTCGTGTCTTTGGAACATTCCAAAGAACATTTCCAACCATGAAACGATGTCGCTTTTCGAGCTACGAGCATTCCGATAGAAAAAAGGGCAAGGTGGTAGGTACTAGGGGTAAGGTGGTACTAGATCATGCAAATCAGTTGCACACTCTCCGAAGTGTATACGATAAAAAACCGATAAGCTGGCAAGATTCTAGGAATGCTCCGGTGCCCTCAAGATATTTTCCTTTGCCGTTAAAGTCAGTTACGATGACAAACTTGTACATGTATAGAGAAATATTGATGGGTGCAAGTGGGATGGGAACCTTTGATCCCACAGTCGTGAATCGTGTGGCTTACCGACTAGGTCACCAAAGTTTTGTTAAGGTTTAAATTAGTGTGTCTCTAATTACAAAGATTATTGAAATGCTTTCGTCGATTTCAAAATCTTAAATTTTCGTAAATTCCACACTAAATTATAAATAACAAACATATCTATAACTTTACAATTCAAAACAACAAAGTCGCTTTCAAAATAACAAATAAACTCTAATCAATATTGCTCATTAAGCTGGAATATCCAACCTAAATATTCAAATGATTGCTTAGATTCAACATAAAATTAAATATTTTCACAGCTGCCACAATTGATGCAAATTCCAAGTTTATGTCTAGAAAATTTTAAACAAAGATAGCTCTACATTATACTGAATAAACTCAACGAATCCAGTGCAAGCTCAGACAAATTGCTACGCCTTTTTCGATGTTCATAAAAGTTCTCAAATCGAGTAGTAAACCCCAAAGTTTACCTCGAGGTCTCAACACTCGGCTCTCTGTGGAGCCTCCGTCAAGATGGCCTAGCACGAAACCGACCAAACTTTACCCATTGCCGAACACTTTAATACGACTTTCGCGGTGTTTCGGGGCGTTATCGTTATAAAATCGACGTCATGTTTTCCTCTCGCCAAAATCTCCGAAACTCAATTACGAATTTATATTTTTCCAGTCAAAATCAAAAGGGATCAACTGCGACGTTTAATTAAACGAAAAGACCATAAAACAGATAAAGCTCCAATTGTATCAACTGAAACAGTAGCAATGACATGAAAGTACGATCGCTACTAATGATGTTTCGTTTAACGACGACGATAAAAATACAAATAGCCCCAGTGGCCATTCAGACGAAAATTGACTAAACACGGCACGTGGTCCCCACTCTGGAGGGAAATAGCTGTGTGAGGATACAAAACATTTGATATTGTCCCTCCCCTACCCCTATCTGTACCGACGGGTTCAGTCGCACGGGCCGCTCCGCCGCGAGTAGACGTCTTATTCGAAATTCAAACTTTCTGTTACGTCACGACATTGCCCGAGGGTGAAATTACGAGTGTCCCTTTTGGGTGAATTTGGTGGCATGGTGGTTCAATGATTTTGGTGAGATGGTGCGTAAACGTGGAGTGAGGCGTGTCGCCTTCGCGCACATTTGTGTTACACTGCTGTGGTTCATCACCTGTTTCAACGGTAAGTTGTGTTTTAAATATCGAATTGGGTAAGGGTTGGACCGTTGCGGTTCGGTGGTCTTGACCGTTGGAGGTGGAACGTTCCGATCTGTTCCTTTGGGCCTCTTTCCGTTCTGTTCGTTCCACTTATGAACATTTTAATAAAATGAACCAACTGTTTCATTATACATTTTGCTAAATAAATTAAGTATATTACTGAAGTTCGAACAAAATGTTGATAGTGAGTTGACAATATTTTTAAAACTGTTTGAATAATGTCTTTTTATTAGTATCCGAGAGAATAGAATTTTAAAAGTTAAAAAAAATAATGAATAAAATTTTGAAGGCTTATAATATTAGCGGCCCAAAAAACTTTCTAAATAACTATTAAAAAACCAGGGTCAAACCACAATAATAAACACTTATAAAAAAAAAAAATGCGTTATAAATAATTACTTAGATTTCAAAAAGCTCGTCATTTTCAACATGTAGAGCTTTTTGCTAATTTAGTAGCGTACCCTTCGCAAAAGCCTATGGAAATGCACCAGTGAGCGCAAATTTCCCATTTTCTGTGGTGTGAATGTGAAATTTCGAGGGATTCATAACATCTCTGCTTCATTTTGGGGATCTCTACTACAGAAAATCCTTTTTCGTTAGAGGAAAGTACAAAATAGAAAATAGTTTAGACTCGATAAACAAATTTACACTCATCTACTCTGCTCTAGAAGTAGTCATAGATATTTGTAGATTCTCTCTGAGAAAGTACTGCGCCTTTGCCAGTTACTCCACTGTCAAGCAGGAATGTGCAAATATTCCGGTACACCATGTTCCGGTTTAAAGGGCAGTGTTTCCTGAGATATTACCGAGCACAGAGATAATAAAAATCATAGAAAAAAATAATAATAATAAAATAATAGATAAATCATTTTAAAATATCTCTGGGTCACTAGCACAGTAATGATTTGTTAATCTACCGATAGTTGCGTGACACTGTGCTATCATGGCGTGTTGCTTAACATCAGGTACACGTCCTGCTCGTCTCATCACTCTAACCTTTAAAAAAAATTGGTTGCCTGTACGTGACAACGACTTTGAGTGGTAAAATAATTTTACGGAAGGGACGCGTGCCTTTCACTTTTTATGTCTGTCTCTCTCGCTCTTAGGCGGGCTAACCATGCCCGAGTGGAAGGGACGCGTGCCTTTCACTCGCTCTCGTTGTGAGCGCATAACGTGAGCGGAGCGTAACGCAGTTTCTTGAAGTGTCACCCGGCAAACCAATTTATAAGACGTTGTCACGTCAAAAGTAAAGTAGGTTTTTTTCTCTTTGTATGTTACACTAGTAGGTTTTCCCTGACAAATGTAATAAATGTATTTATACATGAATTGGTTTCTAGGACGTCGAAAATCTAAAATTACTCGACCGATTTTCAAAATTTCTTTTCACATTAAAATGCTACAATATCCATGAGTAATTTTTTATGTCTGATTTTAATACATTTTGGCTCGTGTGATCAAATGGCTTATAGCAAGAATACGAGTATAAATCACTATCACACGTGTCGAAATGTATTAAAATCAAACATTATATTATAATATACTCAGGGATATTGTAGCATTTGAGTTTTCAGATTTTATTTCCTACAAATGTACCTACAATTTTTTTTCTCTTCATAACATTAAAACTACTTAGTATAGACGAAATCACCGTCAGTACCTACTCAACAGAACTACCTAAACAAAAATAAATAAATGAAAAAGTGTACTTTTAATAATTAACATGAGTGGTGTGACAAGGAACACATTTGAAATTACATCAGATTTTGTATCACAAGCAAAATTACTTTGAAAAAACGAACCCTATAAAAAATCTTAAAAAACTCGTCTTTACCAACCTATACCCGGTATACTTACTAAAATAAATTGGTCACAAATACAGTTGCCTCAGATAGAACCGCCAGTTGCAATGTCCAATTATTTTTTTTTCCTAATTATTTTCCTCTGTTGTGGCTTCGTATAAGATTTTCTTACCTAAAATCGTCTTTATAGAATTCCTGCACTGAATGGCAATAGCCTACGCTATAATATGACGGCGTAATCGTGCAACCATCTTTATTATACAAATAATAATGATTATTTAATGAATTTCAATTTTCAAAATCAGATCAAGTTACATTACGTAACCAAGCACAAAACACCTTCCATACATAGGTATTACAAAAAAATACGTAAGCTCAATTTTGTGTGAGTTCGTTTGCTACATCAACAATCTTTGGCACACAGATGAAATTTGCATACAAATAACAATAATTAGTACTTCATTAATTGCTCCGAACAAGTTACATTACGTAACTAATCACAAAACATGAAACACTAAAATATTCAGATATACTAAATTAACAAAAAAAAAAACATAATCTTAGGAGACATAAAAATGTCACTAATATAATGGAAAATCCAATGTTCTAGATTACAAAACTTATAATACTACGAATTAAAACAGCTGTGAAAACAGAAGCACTCGACCGAGAAACAAGCGAACGACTTTGGGCCGAACTCGAAACACCGTATAACCAGTCGAGCGATATTCGGAGCATTTCTGAGACTTTGGAAGTACAGACAAAGTAAATTAACTCCCTCGTTGCGTGGCGCACAAAACGTAAGTTATTTAAAGTCTGTAACGTGTTATGTAAATTAAAAACTTGTTTTTATAATTTGACTGATACATGGTACTGGTAAATGATAGATAATATTATTTCTACTAAAACCCTACTAATCTTACTTCTATTATAAATGAGGAAGTTTGGATGTTTCTTGCTCAATCATATCGGAACGTCTGAACGAATTGGGTTGAAGCTTGTAGAGTAGAGAATAGGCTACTTTTTGTCGCGGGAAAGTAAATGAAAAGGGGACTGCGCGGGTAAAACCGCGAGGTGATACTAGTGATAAATAAATATTGGTGGACATTTTTTACATATTACCACCTAACCATCGTAGACCGCTTCGTCGCTTACCATCAGGCGAGATGGCGGTCAAACATATAAAAGTTAAAAAAAAACTTTGTAAGCAAAGCTTGTACATATGATAACTACTTAGCTGATAACAATATTTAATATTGTTGTTAATACATAGTTACCATACATCGACATACCCGGCAAAGTACAAATATATTTTTGTACTGGACAGAAATCGAACTCACGATCTACAGCTTGGCAGGCATACTTACCATAGAATAACGCCTAGAAACAGGATCCGCACAAGAAAATTATTCTTATTTAGTTCGAAACAACCTTGTTTGTTGAACTTCAGTACATACTTCTTACGCCGACATCAAACTGCCCATTGGCTCACTTAATATGAAGCTTTTGGTTGAAGATTATAAATCCAGTCGTCATCAATATATGCTACTAGCTAGAGGCTTCTAGGCCAGTCTTCCCAAGACTCGTACCGTCTTATCAAATGCTCCTGCAACTCCAAAACTGTGTAATACTCTACCCGATTCTGTGTTTCCTGATAGGAATAGCCTGTCTACCTATACGAATATCTCTTAAGTAAACGTATTACATCCCAAGCCATGACATTGGGAAAAACGCGGTCAAACGTGTATGGTACAAAAAGGATTGTGGTGACAAAAATATCACACACTTATAAGTGATAATACACTTGCCCTTATCAAGTTATAAGCACTACAGTACTCGGGCTCTACTGGCGAAATCAGATTATTTGTGTCTTTTCCAATCTAGCTTGTTCCTCAGATCAGGTACCTAATGTTTTAATAAATTAGTTTTTATTTTTCAATAGACAAAGTAAATAGAAATAGTATTTAGAAAAAAACAGCTTAAATGTTGCTAAATTTAATGAACTTATAAATAAAAAGTATTCGCTACGATACGAAGCATTTTTGGTTTTTAAGGTACTTCAAATAAATATCAAGTTACAATTACAGAAGTACGCAATAATATTTTTATCTCTTCATCTGAATACAACTTTACTTTAAACTTAGTGCCGTATAAAATAAGTTTAGACAAACACTTCGAGCCGTGCTCCTGATTTCGACACTCAAGACGAGATATCAAACTTGGAACTGTGAATTGTTGTTATTCTTAGATCTCTTTGAGAATATTAAAAGCTTTAAATACAGGGGAAGTTTTGATATAAAATGTTCTAAGGTCTTCAACGCGGGTCAAGATTTAATTTCGTGAGCGATCTGCAAATTAATTTTGCGTTCCGAGATTTTATTATATTAAATGTCACAGAAATTAGATACAAACAATTGAAAGATATCATATCGACAAATAAAATACAACATCGACTACTTTTTAATCATACAATACTTCCTGTTTTCATTTGTCTTTGCGCAACTAGCAGAAAAGTGCATAGAATAAATAAGGTATGGCATGTATTGAAATATGTATCTGTAGGTGTTACTTTTATTATTAATTATTTATTAAATTCCTATTGTATGCTCCAAAATTATTTACAAATAAAATATAGCAACTAAATTAATAGATACACACGTATCCCCATACATGCACATAAGATATTTATCATCAGAAAAACTCGCTACATAATTGTAGCGAGTTTACAACGAACCACAAAACTGATAGTCTCGAGTTTGAAATAGAAGTACACCTACATTTTAAGATTACAATACTGTAAAAAACTTATCAAATAATCAGTATTCTGACAGTTGATATAACTACGGTAATTATTTTGAAGGATTTTATAGGATTACATTGACATAATTTTAAATTGGCAAGATCAAGGAAAATTGGCATTGGTGAATGCCTTTTTCAAGAATTCATTAAAAATTAAATCGAAGAAAGATCAAATCATATAAACCCTTTTAGTTAAAAATGTTGTTAGTAATGTACTACTTACTGTTCTTTAAAACTCACAATAGTCTCCAAGGTAGCACCTAAAGTATTATAATATATGATTACGTAGCCCTAATAGCTACCATATAAGCATACACGAAGGTCTTTGACCTTTCTAAAGGCTTTAATATATAGCCTTGAACTTCAGAAAAGGCGGTTACAACGATGTTTCCAATATACTTTTTTAGTAACAAAAACTCTTTCAGTCTAATTTACTTCAAAGGGACCTAAAATATTGACAATTGAAAACGATAGAAAGACCCGAAGCTGATTGTTCGATTCTAGACTAACCTTGGCCTTCGGATAAAAGGAACTCATTTCTTCATCTCTATATGTAAAAATGTTATGTTGGTTTGTGTACGCTTCAAAAACTCAAAAAGCTCTGCACTGATCGAGCTGAAATTTTAGAATGATATATAATCCGCATCAAAGATTGTTTTTATCTAATTTTTGCATCACAATGTGCCACAGCGAAGCGTGGCAGGATACAGCTAGTTTCAAATAAAAAATAAACTAACATTTTTACAACGTTTGAGTGACTAAAAAAATACCGGGCGAATTGATAACCTCATTGTATTGAACTCGGTTAAAAATACAATTTTACGTTAAAAACAAGTTAGAATAAACTTCTTGTAACTCAGTCGAACAAAAACAGTGAGCTATTTAGCTTTTTAACTATCAAAAACCGTCGTATCCCAAGCAGAACCTTGAGTCTTCCTCAAGCGAAACATCTACCAATTTTTTTTACTTATAACGGTGCAGAAACGGTTAGATACTATGTTTTTTTCAAACTGTTGTTATTGCTATACGGTATTCATTTTTAATTTGTAATACGGCAATTTAACATTATAGTACTTATATAAATGTAAAGATCTAAACGCATATTTATGATACATGGAAACATTCAGAAACAATACAAATATTTGTATTATTCACACAGTAAGAATCGAACTTACAACATACGGCTTCTCAGGTAGATAAATAAATAAATAAACATAAATAGATATTGGTGGACAATAGGGATGTTAACAACTTTTCGGAACTGCTTTTATTTTGAAGATTGACGCATGTTTACCTTAATAAATAACATTTTTTTTCAAAATATTTGTATTTTCGATGAGTAAATATTCAATATTAGACTAATTTTGAATTTTGCCGCTAAAACACTAACGACTGACATGACGTCACTAGTCGCAAAACATTGGTTGCGATTCATGACTGTATGTCCAGTTTACGTGTTTTTTTATAATTACTTGAATACAAACAATCAAAATCGTCGTCGCTAAGATCGCAAACTATAATAAAAAACGCAGAAAAGTAAACAGTTTAGTCAGTTTTCGATGGCTTGTTTTGCGACAAGTGACGTAATAATTTATATTGGTGTTTCGAGTCACAACAGATTAAAAATATAGCATTTAAAATCATTTATAACAAATTTATTACGTAATATTTAATTATAAAATGTGTATTTCGATATTCTATTAATACAAACTATCATAAAATCAACATTAAACATTAATTGTGATTAGTGTTAACATCCCTATTCACACACAACACTATCTGACCCCAAACTAAGCAAAGCTTGTAATATGGCGGCCGGATAGCTGATGTAATACATTTATATTTTGAAATACATACTTATGACACATAGAAACACCCGAATTCATCACACAAACATTTGCACTGGGTGGGAATTGAACCCACGACCCTCGACTGCCAGATGGTCATACTTACTATCAACTAAGCCACTAGCCTAGACAATGTTCAATATATCGTATTTCTTGTTTATAAAAATACGCTAATCTCTTCAGAGGACCCAAACGACAATGTGCCAAATCGGTCCCTATACTTTGTTTCTTACGATTGTCCTTGAACTTTGGGAAGGACGAAGCGACGATCACACCCCGTCAAATGTGGCATGAAATCTACAACGATCTCGTCTCAATCTTTATAGCGGTCGGGTTAAACTACAAAATAGATAAGAATACGGCTCGTACCGTACTACTGGGGTTTAAATTAATTTGTTAGATTCGGTTTCGTATCAACGGGTTCTAAGTACGGTACGCATAAAAATATTTGGAACACATAGATTATTCTGTTGAATAAAAACTATAATAAATAAATATTGGTAGACGATTCAACACTATTTAACCCCAAATTAAGCAAAGTTTGTGCTATGGCGGCCATATAGCATAATATTATACCATTTGATTGGCCTCGTGGCTTAGTGGGTAGTAACTCAGCCTGCGAAGCCGAGGGTCGTGTGTACGATTCCCACCCAGTGTAAATGTTTGTGTGATGAATACAAATACTTGCACTGTGTCTGGGTGTATTCTATGTATAATAAATATGTATTTACAATTATATAGGTATTATATCAGCTCCGAGTAATTGGCTTACCTACGTAGTACAAGATTTGGGAGACATTTCCCCCCACTGTTTATATTCGCTTGATTTGAGGCTTTTACATTAAATCATTAATTGTTTATGTAGGTTTTTGAAGACACTAATATTGACATACACAAAACTATTGATTTTTATACATTTTTAACAGAGTTCAAAGCGGGAACGGACTGCTAATAGGATGTTTAATACAAATAAACTTGTAGTTTACTGAGTCTTCCTTGATTAGTTTTGAGTTTACTGAAACCATTTTTTGTTGGATAGAAATATCATACTATTATCTGAATAAACAATCTATTCTTACAGGAAAAACGCTTTTGCCATGACTTCCGCCTCTAATATCATATCTTCAAGAGTACCAATATTTACCAAACTATTAACAAGATGTACAATATCAAAGAAAGTGTAATAAGATCCTTGGTTTGTTACCAATATAGATTTGTTTATTGCTTAGTCTCGGCAATCACCAAATTGATCTCCAAAGCTTTACCCGGATAAGAATGTGCTTGAGTGTCTACAGATTATTTTACTAGAGAGACACAACCACAAAATCTTCCAACCGTTTTACAAAATTTTACTAAAGCTCAATTTTGGCTCCTCGAGATAATTGCCTCCTCGAGATCATATAAAGTTACAAACAACCTTTCAGTGATAAATTAAATACATAAATAAATAAAACAATTTAAAACCTAGTCAGATTTTTCGCTCACACAATTTTTGGTCAAGGGTTAAGACCAGGCAGGTTTGAATAATTGTGGTTCGACGTAAAATATCTGAATACGTAGTTTTTTTTTTTTTTATTTAAGCAGAATTGCGTTCGACTGCAAACTGGCTGATGTTAGCAGATAATGTGGGATAGAGCTGTGTGCCTTTGTTTATTTTTTCTGTTGAATTATTAAATGTACGCAAATGTCAAAAGAACAGTAATTTTAATAAAATTATGAAAATATAGAACGTTGATTTACTTATCTTATAACAAAGCTAAATTTTAAGAAGCAACATTGTTTTATTTTTACCTTGCGAAGAAAACACTAGACATAAAAGTCTTATTGTGTGGTATATACGTAAATAATAATTTTAAAACAAATTGTACAAATTTGTATGAAAATCTAAAAAAAAATTGGGCTTCAAAGTTAGTATTTACTATAATTTAAGTAGTAAAACTAAAACACATTTTTTTTTATATCACTAAGATGTATAATTTAATTATTATTTATTGAATATGTCTAGGTTTAACCTCGCCTGTTTAAGTCACACGGGGTATAGATAGGGTCTAAGGTACACTACCCTTGAAACTTACACAATATACTTGTTTAAAACTACATTTTTTTGGCACCATCTATTAGGGGGAAATATATAAGCAATTGAATCGGCTGTTAACAGAGTTGGTTATCTGTCATTCCCTAGTCTGCGTAACGGCCAACTCCGTCCATCTTAGCATAATGCCAGGCCGATTAACCGAAGCCGATATGTTTGTTTTGGGCTCGGTCCGGAAGACGTAGCTTCCTGCACTAGATAACGCCATCTATGTGTTATGAACTCAAACAATGCAGCCGGCTTGTAACGGGCAGAGTTATGGTTTTGTAAAATAGAACGTTGCATTGTTTAGAATTTGGGGAATTTGGAATCTATTACAAATTATGCTTTTACATAGTTGGTAATGACACAAGTACAACTCTTTGTAGAGTCTGCTGAAGTCCACTATTTCAAGTAACTCTACTGCTGAGCATTCATGTGCATTAGTAACTGTGTTCCGGATTGAAGGGCAATGTTTCCAGAGTAATTAAACAGTAGGAAAATATTTACAAGGGATGAACGCAGTGCAGTGTTAAGCAATGATATGGGGTCTTCATGTTCAAATAGCTGCGTGGCATTTTGCTATTACAAACAGACGTATTGCTTATCATCAAGTTCTTAGTCTCGTCACTATTACGCAAAAAAAACTCTACGGGTTTAGAAATAGGGTGCTTACTACAACCACCCATTAAAACATTACATACGATACGCACTTATTGTATATATTTATACCAAGATCTATGACTTATCCTGTAGCTGTACTTTTGTCAATAAATATAAACATACTACTTAGATAAAGGTTCACATTATAATACCTACATACACATCGTCTGTAGAATATACTATTTCGGAAGTTATTTAATGACCATACAAAGCAGAATGTAAAAAAACACAAAAAATACTAAGACTACACTGTATTATGTTATATAACGACGTAAAAACTACTTATAAATTAAAGTTGTATGCCGTTTGATAGTAAAATTGTATATACACCACGCAAACAACATTTGGCTAACAGATTTGAACTTAAAACTAACGTACTTCAAACAATTTGTAAATAAACTGAACTTTGAAAATACCTAAATAACTATATTTATTAAAAAAAACTCAACTCGTGAATACAAATTATTCTATTGAAGGAAAAAATATTCACACATACTTTACATTCGTATGCAATTTCACCCAAAATATTTCCTTTACAATAATAGTGAAATATAATTAATTCAATCACACACACAATAGTACCCAACAATAATGTTCCATCTACGAGTACATTCACCGTCAAAATTACATAGCTTTCATCGCACAAATAGGTACAGTGAAATAAAAAGCCTTACCTTCACACCCTTCGAAATAAACACTCAAATCACCCGTTTCATTTAGGAAACATTTCTCCTTTCATAAAACTTATCTCCTCTATAATTTTATTTTCGTCGTATACGCCACTTATCTCGGAACATAAATCAGTTTTCTTGGGCAGTAAAAAAATATCTTCACTTAATTCCGCTAGTAGATATACTAGGGATATGTATGGTAGAGATTTACTGACGCTAACTTTTCCATCGTTTCTTTTTAAAAACCTTTGTTTTGCTTCTTTTCGTTTCTTCCCCACCAAAGTACGTTATACTTGTGCTTTTACTTGTTTACGGTTAAGTCCATAGATCTATCTATATAATAGAAGTAATCAAAGAGTTTACGTATTTAACGTATACTTTATTTAAGGTTGTAATAATTGTATTGTACAGATAGGGTAGCGTTAAGTTAAATCGTTCATTTTAGCGTAAGACACGGTGTTTGTAGGTTGGTCGTACCTACTCCTGCATATTCTCTGAAAGTAGTGATGAACTAGTTTTTATCCCGGGAAAAACTTGATGTTTGATATTCCATAGACACGAACGAAGCGGTTTGACTCTACTTTTGTGCTAAGAACGTCTAGAATGAGTTGCCTGAGTGGGGTTTTCCCGATAGTTATAGTCTTGTTGTCTTCAAATCGAGAGTGAATTGGTTTCTTCTAGGTTAACACTCTCCACCGTAGACTGCATCGTCGCTTACCACGAGGTGAGATGGCGGTTAAGTGTAAACCTATAAAAATTGAAAAAAAAGAGATCGGGAGCTACAAGAGTGAAACCGCGAGATAATATAGACTGCAGGCCCGTGAACAAAATTTATGGGTCATCTGATACAGCAGGAGACCTATGTAGGATGATACAAGGGTATAAAGTAATAAGATTGAGCACTATGCCGTCACTTGTAAGCTGTCCAACTGAGTGCTGTTGAAGAGGGGGGGTTCTAAACCTCGATCATTTCTTCTTGCCGCATGATTTTTGTACATTGCGAAATAATGTATTAGAAGAGATATTGAAACTGTATGGAACCAATGCCGTACATAATCAAATGACCAAACTTACTCTGTAAATCGTCGGAAAATCATGAATTTTTTAACAAACTAACAATTAGAATTTTAAAATTTATAATTTTTTTTTTGTTTCAATACTTCTTCTAATCTATTATTCCGCAACGCCGTACAAAAATCATGCGACAAGGAGAAAAAGATCGAGGTTTAGAACCCCCCCTCTTCGACTGTACTCAGTTGGACAGCTCACAAGTGACGGCATAGTGCTCAATCTTATTACTTTATACCCTTCTATCATTCTATCATCCTACATAGGTCTCTTGCTGTATCAGATGACCCATAAATTTTGTTCACGGGCCTGCAGTCTAATATAAAATATGTGTAACTTTTCATTAGCTAGCAAAGAAAAGAGGTTGCAACAGCAACCCATTAGATTATTCGAATATCCGGAATCCAAAACATTACTTAAGCAATGTTTGCATCTTTCAGTTTTTTGCTATGAAAGTTAAATCAAATTTTCACATTACAATAATAGTTTTCGCAAGCGGGTGTGACTACTTTCCACAAAATGTTTTTTTATCTATTTGACTTCAGTGACTTTAAAATTCATAAACTTTCCGAGTTACGTGATCTTCACAATCATTAAAACCTGATTTCGAAGAAGACTTCGAAGCCGAGTTAAAAAAAGCATGTTATTTCTAAATAAAAGGTTTGCATAGCGGTTTAGAACGGCGGTAGTATAAGAATTTAAATAAGAATAAGCGTAGACATGAATCGAATATCGGAAGTACATTATTAATTCGATATAAAAAGGTTAGAGAATTCAGTATTAACATTCGAATTGATAAAGTAAAAACAAGACGCAAATCAGATCTTTAAATATTAATGTCAACACCTGAAAATGAGATTTTACATATAAGAATTTAGAAATGAGCTTCTATGTTTAAAATGTAAAACTCACTAAATAGTGTTGATTACTAGGTTCAAAATGAACCTTAGTAATTTTAAAGCATAGAAAATAATAGCAAAAATTTATTTGTTAATAAACTTTATAACTAACGCAGAGCTGTAGATTGGTAGCTTAAAGCCTTTGGGAATGGCTGCGTAATTATAGCCTTGCTGACATAAAATTGAGACCATCCACTGTTAACGATTCTGTCTCTTTGAGTTCGCTCGACGTCACAAAATAAACAACGTCGAAATTTCTACTACGATTTGACCCGACTTACAAAATTGACAGATTTTCGGATCGCGTAAGCTTTATGTAAATTGTATGCAATACTGCGGACAAATTGTAGTATTTCAAAGCTAATTACAAAAAACAATCTTAATTGATTGTGGCGTTTGTAACTTAAAATAAATTCCTGGGTCAAAAGATCCAATTAGGTACATCCAACTTGGATAAAGAGGTCCAGCGAAGGATCCAACTCGGATGGGCAGCGTTCGGGAAACTTCGGCACATCTTTGAGTCCAGAATACCCCAATGCCTAAAGACGAAAGTCTTTAACCAGTGCGTGTTGCCAGTGATGGCTTATGGAACTGAGACGTGGTCCATAACTGTAGGCCTCATGACGAAGCTCAAAGTCACACAGCGAGCTATGGAGAGAGTCGGAGTCTCTTTGCGCGACAGAATCCGTAATGAGGATATTCGCAAAAGAACGAAAGTGGCCGACATAGCTCAAAGAGTAAGCAAGCTGAAGTGGCAATGGGTAGGCCACATCGCTCGCAGAACTGACAACCGATGGGGAAGAAAGGTTCTCGAGTGGCGACCACGAACAGGAAGACGCCGTGTTGGACGGCCTCCCACTAGATGGCCAGATGACATCACAAAGGTCGCTGGAAACCGCTGGTTGCAGGTTGCGCAGGACCGATCGTTG
The DNA here is from genome assembly GCA_017562165.1 of Ectropis grisescens. Lineage (NCBI taxonomy): Eukaryota > Metazoa > Arthropoda > Insecta > Lepidoptera > Geometridae > Ectropis > Ectropis grisescens. The sequence goes on along the minus strand of CM029779.1, from coordinate 5,628,849 downwards.
TGGAAATCTAGGGGGGAGGCCTATGTTCAGCAGTGGACGTCTTGCGGCTGATGATGATGATGATGAAAAAATTTATTAATATAATCACAGATTTCTAAACAGATGAAACCTTCGTGAACAACACTGTGAGGCCAGTCATTAGTTATGTATGCGTGACAGCTCTCACAGACGTTGTCAAATTACTCACGTTGGTGTGCGTGTAATGTTCCCAGTCTTAAGAAAAAAGTCCCACTATTGTTGAGACGATTTTCTTAGTATTCCATGGATTCATCACCGTGCGCACCCGCACGGTGATGAATCCATGGAATCGGTTCCATCGTGTGGCAGAGAGAGAAAACCCGAGTAGACCCCGAGACTTGTGACTCGGGCGTAGGTTTAAGGGGCCCCTTTCTGACGTACATCAACACTCACCTTCACTACTCGTCTTTCTTTCCTGCCCAGCCAAATCTGATATGAGCCTACTTGTGCAGCTTTAGATACTCGTTCTAGTATAGAACTTACTGCACTTCTGGATAAGCCAAGGTCTTTCAGCAGGTTATAGAGAGATTTTGCTGGTATACCTCTCGCTCCCACTTCTACAGCGTATAAACTAACTACATAGCCGTTTTTTGTTAATTCGTTTAGGAGGTCGTAATACTTATTTTGTTTCATCGCGTGGTCTTTAGGTATATTAGTTTCCCACGGTACGGTAAGTTCTACAAGGACTATGCGTTTTGTAGCTCTAGAAAAAAGGAAAATTTCCGGTCTGGATGACGAAACACCCACATCCTCTGGGATTTTGTAGTGCTTTTCATACGTGTCCATTAAAATAGTCCAATCAGGTGCTGTACCCAGGATTGAGTAAGGCTTGTTCCTGGAGTTTGATGTTGAGCCTTCTTTTACAAAGTTAATTTGTCTTTTGTTTGTCGTCAATCCCTTTTGGGCTCTAGCTACTGAGAGGCTCATGGCTTCACGTATGATTTCAAGTACTCTGTCATGGCGCCGTGAGTAATGACCCCCATTAAGGAGCACCTTGCATCCCACCAATATGTGCCTTAATATGTGTTGTTAAGCTTTGGACATTTTCACGTATAATAAACACATAAAACATTATTTTTAAATAATTTATTATTACACCGATAATATAATGCAAGGATTTCTTGTTAATAATTTGCTCCACAAAAAAGAGACAGAAACGTAATTGAAAATTATAGACCTATTAGCCTCAAACATTTACAAAGTTTTTTCAAAGCTGATCCTAAATAGAATATCAAGGACTATAGATTAAGAACAGCCTATTGAACAAGCTGGTTTTAGAGCAGGGTTTTCAACTATTGATCATATGCATGTATTAAAACAGTTAATAGAAAAATCTCAAGAGTATGGGAAAGACCTATACATTGCATTTCTCGACTACAATAAAGCTTTCGACTCAATCAAACACAATCTGCTCTGGGAGGCTCTAATTCAACAAGGAGTAAGAAATAAATAATAAAATAAATAAGAAATCGATTCACATTAAATAAATAAAAAAATAACGATTATAAAAATAGGGCTTAAAATTGAATTATACAATGTTCATTTATAATTTGGTCTACGAGTATCTTCAAAACAAAATTAGAATCTATATTTTACCTTAACTTCAGGGAAAATAATTTCAATTTAGTATAGCAACACTGACCTATTTTCGTTGAGGTGTTGTGTTTCTATTCATCAATCGAAATAAAATCGTCTAAATTTAATAAATACCAGTAAAAATATTCAAACTTTCCTATGAAATTTCCTTTTTTTATTTTTGGGAACAATGTTTGCAATGTTTGATGACACAAGACGGCATAATCTTAAACAAAACATAAAATCACACGGGACTCCCGTACGAGACGGAAGTCAGTTTCGTACTGACTGGAGTTTGTATTTGCTTTGGCGTTTAATATTTGCTTTCCGGACCTAAGGATCTGTGTTCTGCACGTTCCATCTGCTTTTGTTTTAGAAATCTGTGAATATAATAAACATTTATTGTTTCAAGTAACATTAAGTGACACTCACTAAAAATTTAAAATGTCACCCGAAATGGAAAAATAAATACTCGTGCTCTGCCTGTGAAACCGAGGGTCGTGGGTTCGATTCCCACCCAGTGAAAATGTTTGTGTGATGAATTCAAATATTTGTACTGTGTCTGGGTGTTCCCATGTATAAATAAATGTCATACATTAATTGTCCTAACTATATAAGTATTATATCAGTTATCTATCCGCCATATTACAAGCTTTGCTTAGTTTGGGGTCAGATGGTGCTGTGTGTGAATTGTCCACCAATATTAAATAATGAAAGCAATAATCACAATAAATCTAATATATAAAATTCTCGTGTCACAGTTTTCGTTGCCATACTCCTCCGAAACGGCTTAACCGATTTTGATGAATTTTTTTTGTGCTTATCCGGTATGTATGAGAATCGGCCAACATCTATTTTTCATCCCCCTAAATGTTAGGGGTAGTCCACCGCTACATTTTTATTTTTATTTTTTAGACAAAATTTTTAATTTCTATTTTTTTTATGATACAAGATACAAAAATACATACAATCCTCAATTTTCACCCTTCTACGATCAACCCTTATTTAATTTATCAATTTTTCCTCTCCGGTCGAAAACTGATCAATCGTCATTTAATTAGTTATCCCCGCCAGATGTCTACAGGTGTCACTTCTGACCCAGTAAACAGCACGATAATTTGGGGATCAAAAGTAGCCTATAGCATAGGTATATATAGTTTGAACACGCTAATCTCGGGAACTACTGGACCGATTAAAAAAAATCGTTCACCGTTCTTTCATATGTTCGTAATCCTTGAACGCTGTAGGTTTTATATATGTACCACGGGCGAAGCCGGGGCGGGCCCCTAGTCTAATATAAAAGTTTCGTAGATGTCCTATATCTCTTCTTTTTGATTATTTTTGGTATAGACGTGCTAAAATAGTACCTACAAGAGAATTGAGAACCTCCTCCTTTTTGTAGGTGATTAATATTTTCGGTAAAACCTGGATGTTTTTAAAATTAGCCCCTTCATGATTACACAGAGATTGTCGTTATTGCGTAAACACGCAAATTCCGACAAAATAAAATAGATACCTACCACCGAATTATCATCTAAAATACATGAAAACGCGTTTAATATCGAAGCAATAATTTTTCTCTTTTATGACAGCCCTAAATGCCTAGTTTCAACCTTCGTAATTCTGCCAGTAAAAGTTACATGGTACTGTTTTTCGCCGGAAAATAATATCTCGTCTTATGAATATTTAAAAGAACAGGATATGGGTAGAATTTTTCAGGCATAAAAACTGTCAAGCGATTCAGTCGAAATGGCACACATAAAATGTTTTGCGACTTTTGCCTTTTGCAGTGAGATATTTGTACTGTGTGAAATGAAAACCTGACATTTTTTTCTTCTGTATTACCTCCGTTTTGTACACTCTCGGGGCGTTTTTAAAGTTCATAAACGTGAAAAAGGGTGCGTATTTGTTTATTTCTGAGTTGGGGTTTTAAAACAACCGCTGCGGAGTTAATCAAATCAGCTTACTTTTTTAGGATTATTTTGTTTTCGTCTTTGTTGGGCTGGTTTATGTCACTCGTAGATTTTTGGGTAAGCTTTATACTTCTGATGTAATATCATACAGGACATTATCACGATCCAAATAAGTATCTAATTACCTTGTTTTCAGCAGCTTTGCAATCGTGGTCATGAGAAAACGGTGATATTTAGTTTAATTTGATGGATTACGTGAATTCCGAGGTAACATTTGGATGTGATTTGCACAACACAAAAAAACATACACGCCAAGGTGATACCTCATTCTTCGAAGTAAGTTAAGCTAGTTGTTGCACGCGAAATAGTTTGCGTAGAGTCTGCGATTGTAAGCAGATATTTCGGAATGAAAAAAGATCTGGCATGTATGTGTTGTTTTTTATTTCCAAATATCCACCGGATAACCCTTTTGGCACCATTTAGCAACAAACACAAAAAACTACAATCGTTAAAGATGCTATTACAATCTGTGTCAAGTACTTATATTGCTCAAACATCTATCAAGATAGAGTTCCCTCTTAATTGTGTAATCTATTAGGGCACTTGAAGTGCTCTAAAACTAAGTAGGTGTATTAAATTGGTTCCGTTCCTAAACTAATTCCCCTCGAACAATAGAGCGACTACCTATTCCAGACAATGACCATTACTGCCAGCTTCTATTATATTATATTTTCATCATAATCATTGTATAACTAACACAATTTCAAAGATAGATGGATACTCTTTACTGTATATCAACAAGTAGCTTAAAAGCAAATTAATTCTTAAAAATACTATTATATCTTACCTGAAAAGTTTACCTGGGTTTGTAGGTACTACATCTTTGTCAGTAATTTTACCGTCATCATCATAATCAGCCCACATTCGTGCACCGGTGGACATAGGCCTGTCCAATGCAATATGCCACTTACCCCGATTCTCGGTTATACGTTTCCAACCGTCACTTTTGTAAATCGTCACTTCATCTAGTCTCAGGTTAGTTATTGTACCGCCAAACAAGAATCTGGATTTTAAATAACGGGTAAGTCACGTTTCATATAGTCAGTCCAGTCCGACTCAAGTTTCGATCGCGTCCGGCGATCTTTCTCAAGGAGAGTGCGCGCGCGTGTTCGCAGCTCGTTTAGCACATAAACAAGCTTGTTACCTACATAAATAAAATGTGTAATAACCACTTTAGTTTTCATACTAATAGAATCTGGATATATTGCTGTATTCCGGAAGAGCAATTTTTTATGAAAAAATACAGGATAAAATACTTGACGATATCGATTTTATCTCTGTTTGATGATGGGGTGCAGTTGTTGGCACTGGTTAACAATTTGGTCTCTTCATGTTCAAGTAGATACGTGACACTGTGTTGTTATGGCTAGGCGTGTTGTCGTCTTAAAACTCTTTCATGTATAAAAAAAACAACCATTCAACGTTTCTTTGCCCATATACGTAATGTAAATTAATAATTTTAACTTGAAAGAAGATTGGGTCGCTGGTAATCTCTGGTAAACCATTAGAAAAACAATATAATATTCCTTGAAAATAGAGACAGCCAAATGGGTACCCCTCATCATCATCATCAGCCGCAAGACGTCCACTGCTGAATATAGCCCCCCCTAGATTTCCACAACGAACGGTCCTGCGCAACCTGCAACCAGCGGTTTCCAGCGACCTTTATGAGGTCATCTGTCCATCTAGTGGGAGCCTGTCACACTGCGTCTTCCGGTTCGTGGTCGCCACTCGAGAACCTTTCTTCCCCATCGGTTGTCAGTTCTGCGAGCGATGTGGCCTGCCCATTGCCACTTCAGCTTGTTTATTCTTTGAACTATGTCGGCCACTTTCGTTCTTTTGCGAATATCCTCATTACGGATTCTGTCGCGCAAAGAGACTCCGAGCATAGCCCTCTCCATAGCTCGCTGTGTGACTTTGAGCTTCGTTATGAGGCCCACAGTTAAGAACCACGTCTCAGTTCCATAAACCATCACTGGCAACACGCACTGGTTAAAGTCTTTCGGCTTTAGGCTTTGGGGTATTCTGGACTCAAAGATGTGCCGAAGTTTCCCGAACAATCTTTTCGTCAGCCCTCAGCGTCCTTGCGTTAAATGTTGCCCGGTCGAGTCGTTGGGCTTGGTGGCGGGTACCCAGTGCTTTGGAAAGTCGTAGTGGCCTACCAGCAGATGTTTAAGTTTGTCATTATTGCTGGTTTTAACAGTTAAGGCAAACATTGTGGGGAAACCGTTGAGTTCCAATAAATACCTATTCTGAGGAAATGCACCATTCGCCAATTTGCACTTGGCCGCTTGGTAGGGCTCTTGACAGAGTCTCCCTGGAGAAGTACCACACCTTTGCCAATTATTCTACCGCTAATCAGTAATGTGCAAACATTACTGTGTTCCGTTTTGAAGGACAATGTTTCCAGAAAAATTACAGGGTATAGAGATTTAACATCTTAGATCTCTGGGTGACGAGCGCAGTGCAATGCTAGGTAATAATTTGGACTCTTCATGTTCCAATAGCTGCGTGTCACTGTGCTGTTATGTGGCAGGCATGTTGCTTACCATCAGGCATATGTCCTAATCGTCTCATCACTTATTATTTAAAAAAAAAAAAAATAGAAACTGCTAAGATTTACAAATAAAAATTATCTCAACTCTAACACCTACTTACTATTGCCTAATAAACCCAATATTATACAACCTTTATCATTTCCCTGAATAATATATAGCGTTGTAGGCTGAAGCCAGCGACTGAATTGGGCGTCATCGATCAAAGAAATCACGCCATCAATAATGTAGTGAATGCTGGCTGCTAAATCATCGCAGATAGTGTATCCTAATGTGCTAGGTAAAGATTATAAATGTTTCATGAAACTTTTATTTTACTTTCTGTTAGGGTTTCGCTTTTTTTTAACATGACCTTTGGCGGTAAAAGTTGGTCTCATTTTTATTTTGTTTCTAGTGGATAGATTTTAACACGGATATAGGGATTTTAACGACAACGTGGTCTACAATGGCGTTCGCTTACCTAGAAGAAACCGATTCAATCTTGATATCGAAATACCAATATGTCCATTTGGGAAAACCCACTCAGGCAAAGCTGCCTATTCGGATTGTAAGAGTTTCTTGAATTAATAATTATGCCTTATAATGAATCAAATTTTTTTAGTCTTTATCGATCATTTTTTATGAAGACTTACGGCCAAATACCTGTAGTATTAATAGTACCTGGGTGACCGAGCTTTGCTCGGTTACTTAGATACATACTGATTTTCTCAACAAAAAAAATAACTTGAAAAAAGAAAAGCGACCGGTTGGATTCGTACCCGGACCTACCATTATTATGACCGCCCATCTTCCCGACTGAGCTAATATACTGTCGCGCGACGTCGCGAAATTTATCGTCGCATTCTAACCTTCAGTTTTTCATTGTCTAAAAACGCGCATAATACGGCGTTTTTTTTAAACCGGGCTAGATCGATATATCGTCAACGAAACCACCTGTATACATAATTTCATGAAAATCGTTCCGAGCCGTTTCCGAGATTCAGATTCTATAAATATATATACCTACAAGAATTGCTCGTTTAAAAGTAACAGATATTATGTTGCTTTGAAAAACAAACAGACTTAAGTTTAGGAATGAACCTCTGAGAATTTGATTTTAAATTAAATAAAAACTAATGGATTTGATTCTGATTTTTTTTTTACTTTTATAGGTTTACACTTGACCGTCATCTCGCCTGATGTTAAGCGACGATGCGGTCTACGATGGAGCGTGTTTACCTAGAAGAAACCAATTCACTCTCGATTCGAAAACACCAAGATTGTAACTACCGGGAAAAACGCACTCAGGCAACTCATTCCACAGCCTAGACGTTCTTATCACAAACGTAGAGTCAATGATTCAATTATTGATGTCATTAAGTTGAGTGTGAAGCGATTTCTTCTAATGTACTTGTACATACCGCTGTCGCTACAAACGTGCTAACATGATTTTTTTGTCATAGTGCTATTCCATAATTATTTGTCATGTTACTATTGTTTATAGCTTTGCATGTCATAAACCCACAAACAGAAATATATATTAGCGACCAAACATTAAATTACATCAGTTAACGACAAAACAAACAAAACTTAACTACCATGAAAATTACACAGCACTGTTAACTACAGTAAGGAAAACTGAATTACCTATCGGCCGATAAAGTTTCAAAAGTAATCAAGATGCTAAGGCCCACTGCAAAATTAGCAGAAAATTTAAATTAAATTATGATATTATAACCAAACTAGTGGTCCGACCCGGCTTCACACGTAGTACATATTATATAGCTTATAGGACTCAGGGGTCACGAAAATTTCCAACGGGTAAAGATTTTTTTGAAATCGGTCTAGTTGTTCCTGAGATGAATGCGTTCAAACAAATAAACAGTTTGGCTTTACAATATTAGCATAGAAATAAATACGTATTTGTAAAACACCCTTGGTCTTCGTGATCTCATTACTATCGATCTCTTAACCCGAACTACTAAAGTATTGGATATACCAAAACCATAAAAAGCCATATAATGAAAAAACGACATCGAGACTATTACATACTAGCGGGGTCGCAACTGGTAGTGCGAAAACAGACAAAATAGCTTTAAAATAGGATGAATAAAAATCCCCTATTTTACTAATCTTCTCCTAATTTACAGCAAAAAATATTTAAAAAAAACCCAAATCACAAAAGTCACAAACCCAGGAGTCCGTGGCGTAGCTAACTGTAATAATAAAAAAAAATGAAAAAGCTTAAAGATAAGTTTTATGGTGGATATTCCGAAACCTATAAAACTATTTTCGTAATAAATTTGGCTAAGCTACATCCATTGCTTGGGATCTCCAAGCCAAGTAGGTCTTGACTGCTATATAGTACCTATGAATACAATATGAGTCTCTTCCAATCAATGTTGAATTAGATTTTCCTATGTGATCGCGCTCCACCTCTCCATCAGAGCACATCGTCGCTTCGCAGCGAGAAGGCGGTCAGGAAGCCTATTTTTGGTACAGGAATGTTAACATGTCTTATCATCAAGCTAGAGTTTTGGTTTCTTTTTAAAACCACTTCTAAAAGAAGCATCACGCACTTCTTCCGGCAGGATGTTACATTCGGCTGGCACAGGTACGTGCTCTGATTTTGATGTATTAGTGAGCTGCCTAGGGACAGAGTGAATCCAATGTGCGTAATTCACGAAGCGATGTGAACGCGTATTGATGAGTCAAAATCAAATGTTTTTTAAATTTTGTAAGGTACCGTTAGCCTCAATTTGCTATTAGGAATTAGATTAATTCATTATAAACTGTATTTGAAATGTAGCCATAAACAAATAAAAACGTTTGATAATAAAGTTGCTATTTTCAAAATGTTGCACCTACAAAAATGATAGTAATAATCATTTGTTTTCAAAATTACTCTTAAAATGATATAGATGATGACATATAAACCAACTGTTTTCAAAATGTGGTTTATATAATATATCTCTATCTCTTGTTTTATGCCATACCTAATGGTGGTGGGATCATGTTTTCAAATTTTACTTCTTCTCTTCGCTTTTTCTTCAACTACATAGTCATCAAACAACTCGCATTCCCAATGATGTTTCTAACAATTATTTTTAAAATGTAATTAAATTCACACGATAACGTCAAAATGTGCTATGGCACGTACTCAAATTAACCTACTTAATCACATCCCATGATTCGCAAATCTCACATAAACGACTATGTAAAGTGACCGTACTTCAGAGTGGCCTGTACATTATAATATCATATTTTACGCGGGCTGCCATCTTGCGGTTGACGCAAATGACCGTTTACGTGAAAAATGGAGAGTTTTCGAAAAATCTGTGTCAAGGGACCCAATTTTAGAACGTTTTACGGGCTAATTTTGAAGGATGGGTTGGTTCAAACAACGCAGTAGAGTGTAAACAATGTAGCTATTTAGGTACAGGTTTTACAAACTAAGGGTTTGGTAAAAATGCTTCATTGTTTTCGTTTAAGCTGTAATATCTCGCTTTTATGTACACATATTTTTCGCGCTTAGGTGATAACTTTAAGAATGAAAAGGCTGACAATTATCGCATTAGTTTGAAGTTGATTGTTGTTTTATTGTTATGCTTATTCCTATTTCGGTGTATTAATAAAGAGCATGTATTTTAACATTGAATATCCAATAAAAAAAATCGTTTACTTTAAACAGATATCAAATCAGTATTGGTGATCTATAGAGTGACCAGGGGATATTTGATAACGCTAAGAATATACGAAACCCTATAAATAAAATCAGTACTGAATATGATCCTGATGTGTTCAGGTCGAATAAATTGGTTTCTTCTAGATGATAACGTTCCATCATTGATTCCTCAGGCGCTCAACATCAGGTAAGATGACGGATAAGTATCTACAAACTTATCTCGATTATAAAATCAATTAAAATCGTAATATTTGTTTGACAAGGCCATTTTACAATGGTGTTTTTTTTTTTAAAGCTATGGTTTCATTCTAGTTGTCTTAGATATGTCTTAGATCTGTTCAAAGTCTTCCCAAATTGAAAAGTTTACGTTGAACTGACATAGGTGTCACGCTTCATACTAATGTCCTGACTGATCGTTCGCGGGTTTACCCGAGGATGGTCACTTGCATCAGCTATTTCTGGAAGAAGAGTTTGTCAAAGGAAACTTTTTAAAGCCACAGATGAATGATAAATAAACCATACCAATCTTAATATTATTTATTTGTGATCAGCCAACCTTAGTCCAATTCTGGACATAGGCCTATTCCAAAAGTCACCACTCAGCCTGATCCTCGACTTTACGTTCCCATTTACTGCCTGCTGTTTTAAGTATATCGCCACTCCATCTAGTCATTTCTCAAAAGCAAATGTAGTGCAGGACCAATTTATAACTCTTGTTTTAAAGATTTGAAAAGATATTTCGAACCCTGAAAAAAGTCTATTTGGGTAAGTCCACAACTTTGCCTACATTCTACTGCCAAACAGTAATGCGCAAATTACACTGTATTGCGGTTTAAAGGTCAATATTTCGAGATAAATTACAGAAATCACCTTATATCTTTGGGTGACGAACGCAACGCAGTGCTAGGTACGAGTAGGATTTGGACTCGTCACGTTCCAAAAGCTGCGTGGCACTGTGACGCCTGTGTGCTACTAACAATCGGGAACAAACAATCTATTTAATTAAATAAATTACACAATAAAGTTGTTCTAACGAAGACGTAGGTAACAAGAAGTCTTGAAGACTTCAATACTCACAGAATCCACGTTTTCATCGCGTAAAGCTTGCCAATACCTCTTTAAAAACGCGGTAGAAACGCTTACGAATAGAAACTTACGGGCGAAGTGCTTAGTATTCCGCCCTCGCGTCCGGAGAACGATAAGAACGTGTTAGTACCAGAACGCCCTAAGGTACGACCCGGCCGTTTGTTTTAACGCCTTTTACTGTAAATTCTAGAAATTATTGAACTTCCCAAATGGGTTCTTCAATTTTAAACGGCTGGAGAAATTACATGGAAGTTTTTTAATTTTGGCTGAAAAGTATAATTTGATTGTTAGTATACTTCGTTTCGAATTAAAACATTATTAGTACATTTTGGTACGGGAAAATCTTAAAAATCTGGCTGATAGCGGCGATGTAGTGAGCGGGATGCATTTTAGACGATTTTTAGATGGGTGAATTATTTTGAGTTTGTGACATCCATGTGAGCTATTGCAATATAATTACTATTGGTAGCTATTCAGATAGATAATCACTTGTAATAAATTGTAAAGCTTAAAGAATTGTGCAACATTGTTCTTTAATGTTAAAATTGTAAATTATAAGTTCCATGGCACTTCCCGGGCAGATTAAAAAAAAAAAGTATACTATGAAAAAGTAGGTAGGTATTGTTTTCAATTATCCAGATTGCATCAACCTGATTTCCCCAACCAATTTTAGTTCATAGTGATCAATTATATTCTCCACTCGATCTCTGGGAAAGAAGGACCCGAGTCCCTCATTGCGCTGTTGCAAAGTGACTAAATTTGCTGAGGCGGTTGTTCGGGCCAACACCCGTGTAATACCAATATAGTAGTATTATAGTATTTGATCAGTAGGTACTTTTACCATTTTATAGTTTACTATATGTGACTGTGTATAAGTAAGTTGTTATTATTGATTTAATTAGTGACAGCACGACAGACAAATATTATATGCCAGTGTCACGCAGCTATTGAAACATAAAGAGTCAAAATTATTTCCTAGTACTGCACTGAGCTCGTCACCCAAACGTAATTGCCCCGATAAGCCCTATAATTCATCCGGAAACATTGATGTTTTCACATTAATGCTTGGCGGCACAATAACTGGCAAAAGTGTTATACTTCCCCTGCCGGACTCTGAAAAGAGTCCTACCACTACAAAAACTAGTTTATTGAATAAGATTAAGTCAGCATGGTCCTGCGCCGTCTACGCTGATCTAAAGTGTAGTAGACCATTTATTTTTTAGGCCAACTGCCATTTATAAAAACCAAACTTAGTATAGAGTTTTATAATTTACTTGATAAGTACATGATCGAACACTATTTCTCGTGAAGTTAAGTGACGATGCGGTATACGATGAAAAGCGCTTCGCCATGCGATACCAATTCACTCTCAGTTTGAAAACACATAAATTTTATTTATTAGTCAGGGAATACCTAGAACTCATTCTACAGTTTAAATGTTCTTACTACGAAACTGAAGTCAAAACCTATTCGTTGCTTACAAGCTTCGAAATTTTAAGGTGAGCTATGAACATTTGTACTGAAAATACAGTTTGCAAATTGCAACGTCGGGTTGCGAAGCCTTTGCAGGTCGTTAATGTAGGTCGCGAGTGAAGTATGTCTTGCGATTAGTTAATTACAGGCGGGGTTGAATAATTTTATGTACGCGATAAGATACTCAGTAATAGGGTTTAAAATCTAGTTTAAAATGTAAAAAAATATGAAAGTATAGATTGACGGGCAATGTTTCCAGATAAATTACCGGACATCATTTATCTCTGGATGGCAGGCGCAGTGTAGTGCTACGTAATGATTTAGACTCTTCATGTTGCAATAGCTGCGAGTGTGTGTCACTGTGCTGTTATGGGCGCACATGACTAGACTCTTTATTGCACTTAATTTAAAAAACAAACAAAAGTTATTTATAACAAAACATGTTGCTTACCATCAGGCACATGATCTGCTCGTCTCACAATTTACTATAAATAAGTACTAGCTGCGCCTGCCATAATAAATATGATATACGCAAATTAACAATAATTTCATTAATTAACGTGCGGGCACCGCTACTTTTAAATAAAAAACCTATGTGTTAATCTAGATAATGAAGATAAGTACCATGAATTACATTTCATTCAAATCTTATCAACGCGTAAGTTCCGATATTTGGATGTTTTTTCTAAAACACGTCCGCACGACTAAACGGATCTGGTTCCAGGAACCTAAGATTGTAGTCTATATAAACACGAAAGTAGGCTAATTTTTATTTTGGGAAACATCGAGATCGAGAATTACGCGGAAAAAACCGTGACGCACTACTAGTATTTCAGTATTAGTTCAATACATCCATCTAAATATAGTTAAAAACAGACCTAAAAGTACAAAATAAGGGTACAAAATCGCTGCTGACCGAAACGCCGGAACCGGCGAGGAACCGGAACACCCTAACCGGGTCCGTCGGGCCGTTAACTTGACACAACGTACGGGATAATGTACAGGATATGTCCATTGAGCGGGACATTAAAACTGGGACATGTTATCAGCACCCATTTTTAGAGAGTTAAGGTTTTAATGCTAACATATTGGGGGACTAAATTCTGCAGGCGTTTGAAGATGTAATACCAGGCTTATTGTTTGAGACGAAATATTTTGTGTTTAAAATATAACAGAAAGCAAAATGAGCAATTTTGTACGATTAACGTGTGAACTATTTGTTGGACTCTGACACTAGGGTAGGAATTACAGAATACTGATACTGAACGCAATCTAAACGACTTCAATTCGGAATGACAATTCTCGTCTCTGTCATTCTAAACAGATGAGACAAAGATCGAGTTTTGATTCCGTGTCGACGTCAGTCTGACTGGGTTGAGGATTGCTACGCAATACCATTTACAAAAAAAAAACCTTATCCTAAAACAACCGCTGTAAGTGAACATTCACGAAAAATTTTCGGCTAAAATATATAAAAGCAAAACAATATATAAAATCAACAATAAACTGATTGGTTGTTGTTGATCGAAGTTTCATAAAACTCGAACAGATGGTGCCTAATATGCCATATTAGATGAGTTGTTCTACCCAAACGAGTAGGGACGGGCCGTTAGTTAGTTACAAGCGCAAAATTAAAATTTTGATTAACCCCGACTACCTCGGAATTGTTATCTATACAACATTCTACTAGTCAAGCCCTTTCATTTGATACCCACATTGAGGAAGGTTGTGAAGAAAAATTTTGTTCGCCATTTGGTGGAGGCGGCCATCTTGAATCGATATTAACTAAACATAGCTAAGAACATCCGCACGGATATAAACCTTCAAATAAAAAAATTGGCCCATCCGTTTGAGCTCTACGGTGCCACAGATAGACACACACACACACAGACAGACAGACAGATAGACAAACATCGACGTCAAACTTATAACACCCCTTTTTTTGGTCGGGGGTTAAAAAATAAGACTTACCCCGAAAGCCCGAAGGTTTTGTAGACACCCTGTTATTTTCCACGTCTTATTTTACGGCAAAGATATATTTTATTTTCCCAATGCTGCGACTCAGTGCATTCTCTTACAAGGAAATAATTAAGACTAAAATCCACCAAGCTAACTCAAGCGACTTGATGACTCCAAATCGATAGCTATTGAATTGAATAAACTTCAACAATAATGCCTGAGCTACACGACGCTATCTAGTGTTAGTAAGCTAACAAGCCTGTAGTTCTAGCTTCGTGTATACAAAACTAGCGTTGCAAAGCGTTGTATACACGAAGTTAGTACGTAGTAGTTAGTAGCTGGCTACCCTAGCTTGAAAACTAGCCTCGTGTAGCTCGGGCATAATGCAACAGTATTGCGTCAAACAAGTTATCGCATCATATAGCATTTATCGATTAGTTCAATAACCGATAGAAATGTATTCATTTCCTTAAAAGGTTATCATAATATTGTTTGTGCTACGTTACAAAAAATATCTTTACGACTTCCCTGAGAACTAGACATATTAATGTATACATATGTAGTCAAATTCTTTTTTGCATTTAAATTATAAAAACAAATACAGAAAAGTATTTTATTAAGAAAAAAAATTACTTATTGCTAAGTTTACTTGTACTTTGTTCTATGCTACCGTATGATGGAAAAGGAGATAGAAATGATGTAGAAAAAATTATATCTACCCACTAGTCGATATACCCTTCTACCCTTTTCACAATTTATAGAACCGGTACCAGAAACACGACACTTTATAATTAAGTGATCTATTTACGCACCACTATACTTCAATATATAGATACATATATAGTTAATCATAGAGTTTGGATATGTCACCGATCTGCCAAGAGATTTTAAAGCTTACCTCAAAGGTTTTAAGGTAGATTTCTGATCGGGTAACACAACACACCATTAACGGAAGCTAATCACCAAACATAAGGCCCTCACGTCACTGAATGATAAATTACGCAGAATTTACCCGAACGATAATTATTGATTGTCGATTATGAACTGACATATTTATTGCCTTTTGTTGTGTTTTGTTTTCGTGTTAAGCGACGTTTGACATAAGTGTTATCTGTTAACTTATCATTACCGACATTGTTTGTCGTTGGCTAGCTATTGATGGATTTTACAAAATAAATATCGTTCGAAATATATATTTTTGTGAAGGTTTGAATTTCATAAATGTTTTTGTTCAGTGAACCAGGGGAGCTAGTTTATTTACCGATTTAGTTTTGAAGCTTTTTCATTCTATGGTATTTTTACAATATTTGGGGAGAATGTATTTGAATTTGGCTTTCGGTTAAAATAGCATGGTGGATAATTGCTAACCTCTCAGGCGTCCAGACGTCAAATATCATAGAATAGACAAACGCCCGGCTCAATTTTAGCGTATGAGTGTAAGTTGGTAACCTTTAAATCGCTGTTTTCGATGTACATTTATATGAAAACGCTAATACATATACATATATTCAGAATCGACGTAAAATTTGCTTTCTATTCTGCGCGAAATAAGGCTACTATAATAATTAACTGACAATTATAATATTATGTTTACTGTTTCACGTCGAAATTAGATTTTTAAAGCTTTTTACTATTTTAAGGCTAAGTAATCATTGAGCAAGTTATATTGTTTATAGGTAGGTATAGCTTCTATTTTTCATATCCCTTTGTCTATCCTGCGGTTGTCTGAAACAGATTATTCTTATAGTTAAGGTTGCCATTTCTAACTACTTCATTTTTAAGATTTTGTTTTGATTTTGAATTCAGTACAATAAAAAATATATATATGTAACTAAATCTGTATATTTATCCATTGTTGATCTACATAGTTGAGGATCTCTATGAAACGTAAAATAATTTAAGCCAACCGAATGAAGCGGGTAAAACAGATATTTTTGATTATATTATATTTTAGAGATATTTAATGTAGAGGTAAACATTGGACATAAATACATTTTTATTTTACTCCGCAAACATGAGAGTAAGTAAATATGATTCAATAGATTTATTTGAATTTCGTGCAGCGTACAAATAACGCATGAAATCGTGCTAAAATAAACGTTTTTCGATTTCGCGTTCAAGCGTTCGTTCCTGCGACAAACATACGGTATTAGCTCATCCAGTGAATTTGCAACCGCGCGGTTATTTTACCCGTAAATATTGCAGATTAGAGCATACAGATGGACAACGAAAGTTAAAAAATAATTATTAAATTCTCGAAGTCCGTGACTTCCGACAGACGTACTTTTTATTGTTTGCAAATAAAGATTTAATATAAAAATACTACAAACATCATGAGTAATCATCATAAGTCATGAAGAAAGAAAAAGTTCGCAAAAATATAAATTTGACAACCAATGTATAAAACGTTGACGAAGGCTAAAACTCTGTTACATTTTTGAGCATAATCAAATATTAATAGAAATTATCTACTTTTAAATTGCAAAAGAGTTCAAATTGACCTTAAGTTGGAATTTTTCATACAATGGGTACTACATAATTTTAAGTATTTGCTCACGGTCGTAACCAAAAACATTGTCAAATTTAAGTCAAACGAAATTAGTACAGAACTTTAGATATTTGTGACTTTTAACAACCTCAAAGAAAACAAAATTGTGCTGTTAGTAAACGGAACCAACACATCACACGTTGGTCGTAACAAATCACACAAACGTAATTTAACATCTGTGTTTTCATATTCCATGCAAATACGGAAACCAATGGTCATTTTTCATCCTAATATTTTTGGACAAACAGACGGACAGTGTTCATCAAAAGTTATTAAGGGTGAATAAATACGGTTCGTTTATTGGTGTTTGTTTCCCATTGTTCTGTATCATTTGTTAGCACAATTATTTGGTGGTATTGTTTGACTGTGTGTGGTAATACTCAATTAATAATTATCCGACTGCGCTAGATAGAAGTTTAAATTTTTGAAGCGTAAAATTAGAAGAATAGTTGATTTAGAATTTTGTTAGTGATTATTTTTGCTCCATTTTGCAATCCTTACTAAATAATTTTATGATTGGCTTTAGGAATAAAATTAAAATGATCATCTGGAACAGTTAGACTTTTCAGTGTGAAATATTTTTATATTGGAGAAGTTCAAAAGATCCCACTGAAATTAAAAAGACACGATTACTTGAACAACATTTACTTTAGATTTAATACCTTTTTTTTAACTATAATAGAATCGCACTTGACCACCATCTCGCCTGATGTTAAGCGATGATGAGATCTACGATGGAGCGTGCTTACCTAGAAAAAACCGATTCACTCTCGATTTGAAGACACCAATATTGTAACCATCAGGGAAACCCCACTCAGGCAACGCATTCCACAACCTATTTTACTCTTTGCAGAATCTGCCTGATACAAAACTTTGACAGTTATTAAACCGCCCAGTATCAACATGCAAACATACACATACACGCTGTATTGCAGTTTGAAGTTCAATGTGTCCAGAGAAATTCCAGGGCATAGAGATAAATCATCATAATATATCTTTTGGTGATGAGCAAAGTGCGGTACTAAGTGATGATTTGGACTCATATTCCTATAGTTGTGCAATACTGTGCTGTTCGGGCTAGTATGTTGCTTACCACCAGGCACATATCGCGCTTGCTCACTGTAAACAATAATAAGAAGTGTGAGGCTTAATTTTGGCGACCAAAAAAGTGTAGATGAATTATGTTAGAGACGATAAATGCTTGCGAAAGGAACAAGACGATAATTTACATTGTGAGAAAAAGGCCAGAAGATGATGACGATGGCATTTGAATAATCTTAAAAGGAGTCATGTTTATATTTTTAACATGTTGGAGTTGAAATAACTGACGGATTTATCACTAAAATACGTTTTTTTTTTTCAGGCAACCTTGGATATGTTCAAATTTAGTGATCCTTATAAACGTGGCGTGCAACAAATCTGTTGACATAATGTAATCCTACTTCCTGCTAGTCTTAACATATACAAAAGTTTGGATGTGTGCATATTTTTGTTGGCCAATGACTTAGATTTTAGATTAGATCTAGAGTGTAGCCCAAATAGCACATGCTATTTTTTAGCGTGGGAAAATAACGGGAACGAGAACTAAATGAGTAAAGCTGTTGTTAGGCTATGAGCAAAGATTACTCTAAGACAATAATTAAAACTTTGTTTGGAAAAATAGATAATTACTGAACAATTTTACATATTTAAAGTATACCAAAAGTACAGTACTAATACACTAAAAAATTTAGTTACAGTATAATAATGTACTTACCCCATATTGTAAATTAGTAAAAGTTTCAAAGGCGTTATTGGACTTTCGTTTTATATCAAACCCTTGTAAATTAAAGCTATAAAGTTATGCACTGACTTTTACTCGAGTCAAACTTAAACGGTTTAATATTTGCAACGCCCTACTTTTCAAGAATTTAACGGATCTGTTAAATAAAGTACTAAAATCTTGGTACTAAAGTACGAAAAAAACTTACTAAAACTGGATAATAAACACAAACAACTCAGCTGGAAAAGAAAATTACATTTCTTTCTTTTTCAAGTTCTTCGACCGTAGTAAAAACTTTAGGCAAGTTCTTTCTTTGAGGATAAATTTAGATCTAACATTGTGTGATATTTTTTAGTGGTTTTAAACTATTATAGGTTTACTCTTGACCGGCAATTCACCTGATTTTAAGCACTGATACGGTCTACAATGAAGTGATCAAACAGAATAATGATTCACTCTCTACCACAACACATCAAGATTGCAACCATCGGGAAAACCCTACTCCGGCTACGCATTTCACATCCTAGACGTTCTTATTACAAAAGAGATTGAAAAACTCTTTGTTAGAGTTTTCGGAACGTCAAGCATGAAATGACGTCACTTTCTAGTCACTAGAGACTAATCAGTACAGTCAAGGGCAAGATATCGTGCAGTGGCGTTTTAAATGAGATAATTTGGCTATCGTATCAATAGTATGTTAAAAGTAGTTGAACTTCTAAAGGTGTTAAGTAGATTAATGTAGAAATGGTCTAAACATCACAGTAGCCGTTAGATCTGATAATGGTCGATTAAAGAAATAGATTCAGCTGATTCATCTCGTTTTTAACGATTTCAAAGGAGGTTCTCAATTTCCAGAAAAACAGACAATGACGAAAATGGGAAAACGACATCACGAAACGAACACGTAAGAATGGATTTCGTTTCAAAATATTGTTATATAAAATTATAATGAAAGGTCTACACCGTTGGGTATGTACCTACCTGAACACTGAGTCCTATGGGGTATGTATTACGTACCATAGCCGAATCTGGGGCGAACCACTAGTTGTTACTATGCACGAACCCTATAAGCATAACACTTATCTTTTGCGACGCGTCGTACAAAATGTGAAAGAACTCCATAGTGTAGTCAAGGGAATAATTTAAGTACAGGGAATTCCAAAAACTCTAACTACGGTAAGCTGTAAACTCAACAAAACGTCAACACTCAAATTACAAATGATTCTGGCCGTTAACTAGGATCGAGCCAGGGTTGTCCGTTAGCGAAAGTGACAAGGCATGACGGTGCTCCGCGCTAAGTAATTACATACGTCATATTCTCCCGTTGAGCGGAATGCGGTAGGGTTGGCGGTCGCACATGAGCAGACTGCTTTTCCTTCCCACTGTTGGGACTTGGAGCTAAGACACGCTGGCTAAGTGCGGGTTGGCGGTTGTATTCCACGTTTGCCGTAATTTGCACGTTTTTGGGACGTGAATATTAATTATACCTAAAAGTTAGTCGGTTGGTACATCGGTCGTTGGTCGGTAGTTAATTCGAACATATTAAGTACTACTGGTTTGAAAATCAGGTGTTATAACAAAGACAAAATTGCGGCCGTACAAGGGAAGCACAAAAAACATTATTTTTAATAACATCATACTTGTAAATTTGCAATCTCTGTATTGATAGCCTCTACCTTTTTGGAAGGCATATAAAAACAGTTTTTGTAATTGTAAAACATATGAATAAAAAATTACACAAATATTTGTAATTATATAATCATTATCATGCTATTATACTCTTCATAGGATCACATAAAATACAATATTAAAGTATATTAAATTTATCACAATTTAGTTGGTTAAAATTTAAATTAAAATTGAGTTTTTTTATTTGTTACTAGCTGAACCCGCTACTTCGTTTGCGTAAGCAGATGTTACTGACTTATATATTAATTGGAAGTATCGTACGTCAAATATTTGGATAAGTAGTCATTGAAAAACCTTTGAGTTTGAGTGAATTTGTTTTCCACACAAAATTTATATAATTTTATCATCTTTATTTTTCTTTTTAAACAAAATCAAACATACTTAGTAAGGTTTCGTAGTATCGAACATAGCCGCAAGAGTTAAGTTTGTAGGATTTTTATAGGATCCATTATGAAAACTCTGAAGCTAATGTGCATGATCTGATACCTACTTACCTATTTCTTTTTATCCGCAAGCTGTTTTCTAGCTGTTACCCGCGACTTCGCCGTCGTAAAATTTTGAACGAAGCCTGTGTGGAATCAAAATAATTAAAATTTTGAGTTTTAATGATATTCAAGCAAGTTGAACCCGTAAATCTAAGCCAAGTCCTAGTGAAATGTTAATGTATGAATTTAATTGTAGGTAACACAGAAAAAAATCAAGAACGAAAGAATCCAAATTTGGCATCATTATCCTTTTAGCAGCAAAAACTTATTAGTACAATTTAGAATACCAGTAACCTACGCCACCTAGTGATGAAAGAAAAAATACATACCACAATAGCAAAACATCGATTTAAATGGCCTTTAGTGCTTTTAGATTTAAACTGGCATTAGCGCCGTCTAATGAGAATATTATGTTGCTTGTTATTTTGATTGTGAACGCAAATCACCTATATTATCTACGCCAAAACGGGTGCATATATTTTTCATTTTTGGCTTATACCTTACCATCACATCAAGTTCCTTACGAAAATATATGGAGTTAAATGAAAATGTAGACAGTGAAATTTAGATTTAGACAGAAGTGAAATTTTAGACTCTAAACTATATGTGTTTCGTAGGTCAACCCATATCGTTGTGCCGTTTTGACGTGATAGTTAATATTTGTTTACTTAGGGCCCATGCTTCCTTTCAGGTTGATAGGTAATAAATACATAAATGTGGTATTTCAGACTGAGTTATTTCTGTTTCAATTTTCTACCAAATATTGCTTAGTCTTTCCTACGTCACAGTAACCTATAAGTAACCGATTTGCTATTTCTGAGTTCAAACTACGTGTGTTTCGAATTCCATCCAAATATGTTCAGCCGTTCCAACGTTGTTCTGTAAATATTATGAATGTCACTGTTTGAATGTTTGTTACGTAATACATAGAGTACTTATACATAGGCAATGTTTAGCCTATGTGTTCTTCCAGACTGTAATCTAATTCTATTTCAA
Organism: Ectropis grisescens; assembly: GCA_017562165.1. Taxonomy (NCBI): domain Eukaryota; kingdom Metazoa; phylum Arthropoda; class Insecta; order Lepidoptera; family Geometridae; genus Ectropis; species Ectropis grisescens. The sequence goes on along the minus strand of CM029779.1, from coordinate 5,607,066 downwards.
ATTTCAACCCGATCACTTGATACGTTCTGCCATGATTAAAGCGGCAATAGAAATACATCATATGCGAAAATTTCAACTTTCTAGCTATTATCGTTCTTGAGATACAGCCTGGTGACAGACGGACGGACGGATAGCGAAGTCTCAGTAATAGGGTCCCGTTTCTACCCTTTGTGTACGGAACCCTAACAACGGTCTGCTTCGGTCACCGAAGCTTGTTGAACACTACCTTTAAATTTTAAACAGTATTTGGATTTAAATAATTCGTTTTCTAATAAGTTACGGCTGGTCTAGTAAGTTACAGCTGACCTAGTCGGGAGAACGGCGACTGTCGATCCGGAGACCCAGGGTTCAAAACCACGCGCACCACTATCTTTTCAGAGTCATGTTCGTAATGCCGGTAATTAAAACGGTGAAGGAAAACACCGCGAAGAAACCGAAATCTACCTATAATCTAAGTTCTAAGTCATATGTCATCCACCAACCGACACTGGGCCAGCGTGGTGGATTATAGCCTTGTCTCTCTCCTTGCGAGAGAAGGCCCCGACGCCCAGCAGTGGGAACATTTAATGGGTTGTTTATGCTGCTACATATTATGCTGATATGTTTTCTCAAAAAACAAAAATCTACTTCAATGACAGGTAATTTAATTCTGTCATTCGACTAAATTTTATAAGAAGGTATAACTATGTCGTACAGATAAATCTAAGCTGATTTTAGCTTTTTATTGATATTTGAAAAACTACCTCCCTGTTTTCGATATCTAAGATCACCTCTGAAATATTTTCTACCAAACCAAACAGGAATTATCAAAATCAACTAACAATTAGCGGAGTTATCGCGTAAAATAAAACCAAATAAAAAAACATGCAACCCGATTAAGAACATCCTCCTTGTTTGAAGCCGATTATAACCGAATGATGTTTGTTTTTCCACACAAAAATATATTTTTGACAATTATTTTGTCATCCAAGACGACGCGACGCGATCACGTGGGCACTTTCTAGAATCTAGATATTCTGTGGATCGTCTGTGATACACAGAATACTTAGAAGTTAGTATGTACCGAACGCGCCGCGCGTGTCGTTATTATTTAATGTTTGTGTAATTTCCGAACCAACAGACCGATATTGTTCAAATTTTGACGGGTCAATATAAAAAATGTGTTCTTTCTAACAAAAAAAGAATTAATGAAATTAAACAACGCAAACATGAGTTACAACCAAATACACATTCTGACTTTCACCCCCTCCCGCAAGAAAACCGATCAGAATTTGGGAATCAAAAGTAGCCTACAGCAATGTCCTTAGTATAAACTAAAATCATGCCAAGTTTCAGCTGAATTGAATCTGTAGTTTCGGCGTGATGCGTGATCCCTATACAGAAAGACAGACAGACAGACATGAAAGAAAAAAAATGCAGTTTCGCCATCAGTATCGACTATGGATTGCCCCATAATTTTTTTTTTCAAAATATCTTCAATGTACAGAATTCGACCCGTTACAGTTTTATTATAAGTATAGACGTTACAACCATGACAAGTAGGTATTAGTTTTGATTAACAATAAAATGTCTTATTTCAGAAATGCAAATGAAAAATCTTTTACAAATATTATTTCAGCCTCAGAAATAATGTTTGTAATATATATTAAATATGTAAAATCTATGTCACATAGTATATCGATTATTATAACTGCAACAAGGACAATAAAGTCGATAGGTATTAGCCAAATAATTTACTTGTAAATAAATCCAAAAAACCTGGCGAGCGACAGCCCTATAATAAATTTGAACTCCACCTCAAAGGCAAGGAGGTGACTTTAAATAAGTAATGTAATGAAAACCGGTTCATAACTCACGAGTCATTTTATAACGTGTGTTCGAAACATTTCCTCCAAGAGTTTGAGTGCCAGGAAATTATGGAACGGTTAATTTTAAAAGATTAGTGACGCTTACATTTTACGGAATATTAAAATCATTAGCTATAATTATTTATACTTTACTTTATAAGAGAGGTTTAATCAATGCGTCCATATGTCTGTGTGTATGACAGGTGTCTGTGGCACTTTTTATAAAACAGAGTGAAGTAACAACACTTATTGTGTAGTAATTTGCATTTAGGTAACAAACGCAGTGCAATGCACTGTAAGATGAAATACCTCTTTGCACTATAATGTATCTAAAAAATTGCCCTTCAAACTGGAACATGTTAATATGTTAATATGCAACTGCAATGCACTCTAAGATGAAATATCTCTTTGCACTATAATATATCTAAAAATTGCCTTTGATACTGGAACATTTTAATATTTCTATATTACTGCATAGCATCAGAATGGCTGGCATAGGCGTGGTATTTCCCCGGGGGACTGCAAATATTTCTACTACCTATAGGCATTATTTCAAACAACGAAATCACGATCATCATGGCATCATGATTGCAATAACGGCTCTTGGCTTGTTGACCTGAAAAAATCCATCGTAAAGTAAGTTATATATGAACTGTCAAGCTACTCTAGGTAATATAGGAAAGAAGCGCCTCCTTTTCCCTTGGGAAAGCTCTGTGTAGGTTGGCCGTGGAGCTTTGAGTATCTTATTTAGTATTACCTACTTTGTTTCCATCACTTGTTTCAGCTCACATTCGATGGCTAGACTCCGAAAATATTTATTTAATTCCGTAAATTATGTCATTGTGTTTGTTGTCTCTTTTAAGAATTAGATACAAAATTCAGGTCATAGCAACACATTATTATACTTGTATAAATACTACGCTGATCGATTGCAGGCTGCGATGCGAGGGTATTTATTTTAATTTTATGAGAATAATCTATTATATAATATTAGAATACATGTAAATAATAACGCAATACACGCAAAGTATGAATGCGAAAGTAACTATGTCTATAATATGGTTCTCGAGCTTGTGCATTTAGAATGAGCAAAACTATTCCACAATTGAAGCCGACAATAACATCAAAGTTCTCCTCTCCACAACTTTGAAGCATTATTTAAAAACACAATCTAGGTGCTTTCGCTAAGAAAACCCATTATAACTTCGCTGGGATGTGAAAAATGGAAGTAGTTTTCATTTCCTACCAAGCAGTTGAATCTTGATCTATAGTGCTTTGTGAAAAACATAGAAGGAAAACATTTTTAACCATAGAATTATCTTTATTTATTATACTAATTATAAAGCTGAAGAGGGTTATTGTTTTTAACTCGTTAATCTTAGGTATTGCTGGACCGATTTCAAAAAATATTTCACTGTTGGATATATATGTAGGTACCTGATATTTATCTGAGTACTATGACAGGTTATTATATTTTATACTTCGGATGAAGCCGGGACAGGAAGGATAGGAAGTAAGTAATAAATTAAACAAACGGAAATGATACAATAGAAGTACATTACTTAAAATATTGTTTTTACGCTTTCGCGATTTGAACACAATGGTTATATTATAATGTAAAATCTTCTCGTGACCACGGCGGTTGTAACGCTGCCAACATTTATCATTTAATTACTTAAATGATAAATTATATCGTGATTAAGCCCCGTGCATTATAAACAGTAAATTTTTAAAATGATTCTGAAAACAAAATTTTCTGAAGAAATTATAAAGCTAAGAGATAAATCTTCTAAGATGCGAAGAGCGTAGTGTAGTGCGTAGTACTGGGTAGAGATTTAGACTCTTAGGCAGTTAAAATAGCCGCGTAGCAATGTTCTGTTGTCATCATAACTTAATTTTTATAGTAACACATTTTTATTGCAAGTCATTATTTGCGTATTATAATTAAATTACATTATTTAAGCGAAGCCGGAATGGTCGAAAACATACGACTTCTTAATACTAATTGAAAATTGAATTGAAAAACGATGTACCCGTGGTCGTGCTAATTAATTTTGAAGTTGATAAATAAACCCTAGTTTTAATGATTAAAATGTGTGAATAGCTGAAAAAAGTACATTTTTTAATATGACACATTTTTAAGCTCTACAATGCACGCCATCAAGACATATTTAAAAATGGCGTGACTTTATGGCGTAAACCAGTTTAAAGTTTGAATTACATTATTATACGACACGGTTCCGTTATTTTTCAATATTATACTCTACAAGATGCCCGCCCCGGCTTCGCCTGTGTTACACATATAGCACTCAGCGGGATCCCGTACATATACAACGTGAATGTATGACTGAAATCGGTACAGTAATTCCTGAGAATATCGCTTTCAAACAAAAAACCTCTTCAGCTACCTGCTACGTCACCTGTCGGAAATTGGTTGTACCAACTCAGATTTAGAAAAAAAAATATTTATGCTCAAGAGGTATGTAATCTGTGATATTCCGTGACGCAATCTTAGACACATGCTGTCATGTGTCATGTCAAAGCACGAAACGTACGAAAACTCTCAAAAAGGAATATTATGTCCCGATTTTGTTACATTCTTGATTCATGCTTCGCTTCTATTAATAGTAGCGTTATTTTCTATAGCCTATAGCCTTCCTCGATAAATGGACTATCCAGTAGAAAAATATTCTTTCAATCCGGACCAGTACTTCCCGAGATCCTAGCGTTCAAACAAACAAACTCTTCAGTTTTATAATATTAGTATAGATAATTATAGATATGACACACATTACAATACCTATCAACATTACAGTACCTACTGAAGTACTCTGTGAGGTATGTAGGTTTGAGAAATCACCTTAACACAGAACAATACTAACTTTTTAGCTGATGTTTATATCTCTCTAAATCTAGACTAACAATATATAGCTGAACAGTTTATTTGTTTGAATGCGGTAATCTTAGGATCTAATGTACTGATTTCAAAAAATCTTTCAACGTTGGATATGTCCGTGATGTAGGTTATATTTTTTATGTGCAAAACTGGCGAAGCCGGGGTGGACCACTAGTTTTAATTATAAAATATGCAATTAGAGTAAGTTCCCAGAGCTACCAGGGGTCTCGTATTTTCTGATGGATGAAATATGGACGATTGAGTAGAGTTAGTACGTACTAAGAACACAATGACATGTTTACCCGCTAACTTGCTTAAACGGCCAATTTTGAGATATGGGGTCCAAATGATACACTACTTAACGTATTTGTGGTAACTGATTTTCACGTATGTTATAGGCAATATCTTTAAAAATAAGGCCCCAATACTCCCAGACATTTTCCGCCGGCCGTTTTGCTTAACAGACGCTTTAAAACTTCCAAATAGAGTTTTAAAGCGTCTGTTAAGCAAAAGCATGCGTTCTTAGTACGTACTAACTCTACTCAATCGTCCACATTTCATCCATTAGAAAATACGTGACATCTGGCGGCTCTGGGATCTTGGACTGAATGGGAAATACATACATTTTTCAGAATATACTCTATTTTTAAATGATACTTTAGTCTTCGCTTTTACTTGGCTTTTACAGTATTTTGAAGCGATTAATTTTCCGATTATCAAGGAATAGAGTATAGTTATTAGCTTCCGTCGTAAAAAATTAAAAGCTTGATGTGTCAGTTTATACGCTTAATACATTGTTTTTTGTTTTATATTTGTATACCTATGTTTTGCCGGTATTAATTACTTTATTAATAGTATTAATATTAATTTATAGTCTGGTTGGTTTTATTGGTAGGAAATTGGCGTTCTCAAGATGGCTTGGGCCTATTTAATTTGTATCGATCTTTGATTGATTCTGATTGTTTAAAAATTTATAATTATAGTGGTTATTACACCTATATTTTTTTAAATATAGAGTGACGAGACGAGCGCAACATGTGCTCGATGGTAAGCAACGTGTCTGCCACATAACAGGACGGTGGCACGCAGGTATTGGTTACATGAAGAGTCCTAATCATTACCTAGCACGGCACTGCGTTCGTCACCCAGATTTATAAGATATTATATTTTTAAGCCCTGTAACTTCTCTGGAAACATTGCTCTTCAAACCGAAACACAGAAATGTTTGTGCATTACTGCGTGGCGGTAAAATAACTGGCAAAAGTCTAGGTACTTCACCAGGTGACCTCTGCCAAGAGTCCTACCACTACTATACATATTAGATGTATACATATTATTGATCAACGTTTTTCACATCACAACTAAACACCATCTAGCCCCAATCTAAAATATATTTTACTTTAAATAAATACTTAAAATTCATAGACATATACGAGTATAGAATAAAAATCTGTGTTGTTAAAGCCAATGGTTGTTCTGTATGGAAATCGAACCCACTACCTACGCTTAAAGAAATCTTTGTTCTAAAAATGATGTTATATTTGATGTAGATTTAATTATTTTTTTAATGGGACCTTTGCAAGTTAGTCTCAGGAGGCAGCTATCGGAAATGTTGATTTGTTACTCACTAGCTAGTATACTTTACTATTACATATTTGAAATATAGCTAATACAACTTCGTCATAAATTTTACCACTCGATCACCACGCTACTCTCATACATTTTTACAGTGCAATAACGGTAGACGATCTATCGCATCCTTCGATATCATAACAGCGTGGGACCAAATCGAACACTTGAGAGACAACGAATTCTAGTTTGGAGATAAAAATGTCACCGACGCTAGAAGCAATTTTCTTAAAAGCACAAGAAACGCGTTTCTTGACACGTGATACTCGTACAGACACTGGAGTCGGAAATGCGAGTGGAAGCAAAATGGGAGCGATTCTGCCTCAGTTTTGACACTAAAATGATCCGCATTCAGCTTTTCTGAGCCAGGGATATGCAAGTGATGTTTTGGAAATTGCGTCTGTTTTTAAACCTCAACCCAAAAACGACGTGCTATGAGTTTGATGTGTCTCTCCCTCGCTCTGTCTCTCTCTCTCTGTTTTTGTGTCTGTTTGTTACATCGTAGCTTCTAAGTGGTTGAACCGATTTTGTATTTTTTCCCCTAATCTTATAAACCTAGCAGCACCCTGCGGTTTCACCTGCACTGTTCATGTTACTGTAACTTTCCTGCTATGTATATCCTGTGTATTAATTCCTAGCTTCAACTATATGTGCTATAAATTTCAACTCAATTTGTTCAGTCGTTGCGATGTTATTTACATAAACAGCCCACGTTTCTACTGCTGGGACTCGGGGCCTTCTCTCGTAAGGAGAGAGCCAAGACCATAGCACCACGCTGGCCAAATGCGGGCTGGTGGATGACACATGACTTTGAAAGAGGTCGGTTTCTTCGCGATGTTTTCCTTCACCGTTTTAAGTTAGCAGCATTTCGCACATGACTTGGTGATTGACAGTGGTGCGCGGGTTTTGAACCAGGGGTCTCCGGTCGCCTGTTTTGACTGCAATGTTATTGAACAACAAAATGCCAAACTTACATTTATAATGTTACTACGATTATTATGAAATGTCCGAGTACCTAAGTTTAGACAAATTTATGTTTTATGTCGTCTTATATAAGTTGCCCCTTCGTCCATTTCTATTTTGCGCTAGCTGCACCAATTTGTAGATTGGTTCATTAATTATTGCCAAGCTGACGTAGCTCGTTTGTCATTTGCATAGATCATTTATTTTGATGGCCGCATGGTGCCCTTCAAGGGCTTGAAGGGCCTTTAGTTGATGTTATGTTAGCTAACCCTTAATGTGGAAGGTCATTTAGCTCGAAGTATGATGTAAATTTTGTTACGGGTCTTGGTTGATAACTTAGTAGATAAGATTTGGATTCGGTCCTTGATTTGCCGTATCATGAGGCAGATTTTTAGTGGTCGTAAGTTTTCCTCTCCCACATTTCTTTCAAACTTATTACTATAAAAGAACGTAGCTGAGCCAGATACGTAGATTGTAAAATGATTTTATTATCAGCTTTTGGTTCTTTTATCCACAGAATAATATTACTTTTGAATCAAAGTTTTGTGCATGGCAAGTAGAGAGAAAGATTAGTGATTACTAAAGAGTTATTAGATTGTGTTCAATAATTAGTGAAGAGTCTAATACTAATCACTAACTCTAATAACTAGCTCTAATAATTACTAATTAGTGAAATCTATAAAAATGCATGTTTTGAAATTGTTGATGATTTGGAATTTGTTTTTTGTTTCTGTTTCCATACTAATCAATATTTACTTAATTTCATATCGCTGACCCGTTCCACTATATTATAACATGCCGACTCCTCGTATAGAGTTCCCGTTTCTGGGCCACTGTTCTCTTCCTAACCAAATAACTAGGCTTAGCCCATAGTCCGCCACACTGGCCAAGCTACGGATTGGCAGACTTAACTTGCCTTTGAAGCGTCAATCATATTCGCAACCCTTCACCAATTTTAAATTAGCAGCATTATGCACATGACTTCGAAAAAACATTGATACCAAAGCCTCTGGATCGGGAGTTACTGTTATCGCTACTAACCAGCAATCATGGCAAAAATAACGATATAGTACTTATAGTAATACCTCTCTAAGTATTGTTTCTATTTTTTTAATTCTGCTTCGCTTTGCTGTGACGCAATACTGCCACAAACAAACGAGGAACCGGCACAAATCATGCAAATGGGAGGGGAGACACCGAACTGTTTCAATTGCAAATCCGTCCGATATTCAGACAAAGGGATTCATACAGACAGATTGGCGCAGCTCGTTGAGTAGAGCGTTACATAATTATGTAATGCGTTTCCCGATAGTCCCAATGATAGTACAGAGTGACAAGACGAGCAAGACATTCGATTAATGGTAAGCAATAAACTTGAATCTTGTTTCTTTGTAAATCAAAGGTTATCTGGAAGAGATCGCTTTTAGCGATAAGATCGCCTTTTGTGCCCATTATGTGTTTGTTATTTTATTTGTTACTTATTGTCAACTTTGTTTGTGGTGCCAATAAAGTGTTTTTGTGTTGTGTTGTGTGTTGTGTTGACCAGAACATGACAGTGTAAAACAGCTATTTGTTTTTTTGCTGTTTTATTGTTAGTGGTGAAAAATAAGGCGTTTTGTATTTATTAATTTTATTACTAGTGTTGAAAAAATTCCCCTTATCAAATATTTTCTTTACAACAACGAAACTAGTTAACAACGAAAATGTGTGACAACATCATTAGGGTATAATAATTAGTAACTAGATAACGTTTCAAAACAAAGCTATTCATTTAATACGTCAAGATAACATTATATTAGTGTAGTGGTAGGACTCATGGCAGAGTCCGCCAAATAACAAGAAGTTTGCCAGTTATTTATTGCCAAGCAGTAATGTGTTAATATTATTGTGTTCCAGTTTGAAGGGCAATGTTTTCAGATAAATTACTGGGCTAAGAGATAAAACACCTTATCGGGTGACGAGCGCATTGTGGTGATTGGTAATGAATTAGACTCTTCATGTTCCAATAGCTGCGTGTCACTGTGCTATTATGGGCAGGGATGATGCTTACTATCAGGCGCATGTTCTATTCGTCTTGTCACTATACTATAAAAAACTGTTCAGTGTTTTAGTACATTTTCATAGAATATATTTATTTTCATAGTTTTCTGAAAGAAAATTAAAATAAGAAATTAAGGTCGGCGCTATTAATTATTTTCAAGAAAAGGCAAGAGAGGAAAATTATCCTCTAGTTTCTCAGTAAGTTTATTTTCTTATAATTTCATAAGCAAACAATTTTTTTTTGTAGCCAACCTTAATTCCAGTTTCTCTTACTATCCAACATGATTAAATACTGTTACGTAACATGTATAAGTTGAAAAGTTATCATTTTAACTTCGGAATCAAAACTTTGACTGAAAATATCCCAATACACTTAATTTAAATTGCCATATAAAATCGTTATTTTAAACTATCACGTTAGGTTGCTAGTGTTGTCAGTTACTAACATTCTATCGTGAAGCGAGTCATTGATATTTCGATGCACTGTCATGTTTCATTTTCATGATTCATTTTTTTTTAGTAAACGCGTAAACATGGTGGAAATTGAAATAAAAAAATCGGACACTCGCTCTACAATATAATTAGTAATTTAACGAACTTACCTCAGTGAAGTTATATCATTATGAAATGTAGAAATTCGACTAAAGAAATACAGTGGCTTTTTTTATAGGATAGAGTGACAAGACGAGTATGATATGTGCATGATGGTAAGCAACAAGCCTGACCATAACAACAGTGTGATACGCAGTTATGGGAACATGACGAGTCCAAATCATTACCTATCACCGCACTGCGCTCGTCACCCGGAGGTATACGTTGCACACTACTGCTAAGCGGAAAAATAACTGGCAAATGTGTAGTTCTCCAGCCTGACTCTGAAAAGAACCCTACCACACAAACAAACAAACAAAAACTGGTGTCACTTAGTACCTAATAACATGACTGTGTATTACAAACTACCTCTAATGCCGAAGGCAAAATATGTTGTACAACCACAGTAAGTATACCGTAATAAGGATGTTAACACTAATCACAAATTAATGTTTAACGTTAATTTTATGATAGTTTGTATTAGTAGAATATCGAAACTTACATTATTATAGATAGATAGATAGATAAACTCTTTATTGCACTTAACAAGTAAACAATGTAACAAAAATATTAAAAAATAATAATTAATATTACGTAGTAAATTTCACGCGGGCTTGTATTTTGACAGAGGGGAAACGCTATGTATGCCTACTCCCTTCCGTGTTGCTCGCTGTATCCCGCTTACGCCTCTGACTATTGTTGCTAGTGAAAACACGGAGTTTTATTCTACCATATTATTTATTTTCTAATCTACAAAAGTGAAGAAAAGCTAGGTGTACTACTTAGTCTGTGGGTGTCCATGATTAATGAGATGTCAATGATGTGACATTTGATTAAAAATGTGAAAATGTATCTAAAATATCATTTTTTTTACGTAATTGTACTAGTATCCTAGTACATATACTATAATACGAGTAGGTATCACAGTACACATCTATACTAATATTATAAAGCTGAAGAGTTTGTTTGTTTGAATGCTAGGATCTCGGGAAGTACTGGTCTGAATTGAAAGATTGTATTTCTATTGGATAGTGCATTTATCGAGGAAGGCTATAGGCTATATAACATAACGCTACTATTAATAGAAGCGGAGCATGAATCAAGAATGTAACAAAATCGGGAAAAAATATTCCTTTTTGAGAGTTTTCGTATGTTTCGTGCCTTGACATGACACATGACAGCATGTGTCTAAGATTGCGTCATTGACTAGCACAGATTACATACTTCTTGAATATATACCTTTGCTAATCTGTTTCTAAATCTGAGTTGGTACGACCAATTTCTGACAGGTGGCGTACCAGGTAGCTGAAGAGGTGTTTTATTTGAAAGCGATATTCTCAGGCATGACTGAACCGATTTCAGTCATTCTTTCACCGTTGTATATGTACGGGATCCTGATGAGTGCTTTATAATGTACCACGGGCGACGCCGGGCGGACATCTAGTTTAATTAATATAAATACTAGTACTAACTAGTACGTATAATAGTACGAGTAAGTATCACAGTACACATTTAATTTTGCAATAAATGTCTCTTTTCTTAAAATGTTATTGCTCAAGAGAGAAACACATTCTCCGTTCTTTGTAATACAAAGCTTTGTAAATTGTAATGTAGGGCAGTGGAACACGAGTAGCAAAGACGGAATGGACGATGTGTTGTGTAGGACGCGGCTTAGCGGGGGCGCGAGAAAGAAATTACACGCCTGCAGCGCTGGGAGTTGCCAGAACTTGATTTACTCCCGCCGTAGGGTATCTCTGCTCATAAAGTCATTCACCGCGTATCCCAAACATGTCATCAAGCGTTTTTTAAACGAAAACTTTTTTAGGCTCCTTGGTTATTTTTGGTAGGGTAAAATCCTACGACTTTGCATCGATTTAATTTTCTGACATTCAACATCGTTGTGAATCTATAGCTATGATTATGAGATTTGGTAGTAAAGTTAGCATTCTAATCATTATAGTTTTGAAAAAATGCCTATTAAGAAGCTTATGACATAACAATAAGGCGATCAGGTTCCGAGTCGTGCCTGCGCTTGTCCTGCATTATTTATATTAATTGTTTTATGAATTACCATTGGACACAAGTACCTATTTGTTTTATAAATTACCATTTGATCCCAGTAAATATTTTTTTTGTTAACATTTCAAAAACCACCAAACTGATTTCAATGAAAATTGTTTGGGTACTGGTACCTTTGGTACCTCTGAAACATTTTCTACTATACAAGAAATTATCAAAATTGATTCACAATTATTAGCGGAGCTATCGCGCTACTTCTATACAAACAAAAACCTCCTCCTTTTTGAAGTTGGTTGAAACTGTTTTTTGTATTTACAATCATTACGTAGTTGCGTTGTGTGTTGTGATTATGCTTTAAATTTATATTTTAATTTTAGATGTGATTTTGTATTTTAAGTTTATTGTTATCATGCTTATAAATGGATGCGTTGTGTGTTGTGATTATGCTTTAAATTTACATTTTAATTTTGGATGTGATTTTGTATTTTAAGTTTATTGTTATCAAGATTGTAAATGGATCTATGTTATCTGACAAATAAATAAATATTACGTTTACATCATAAAATCTAGCTGGAAATATTTAACCTCGAAACAAAAAACGTTTTCATTCAGAGCAGTGCACCACTGCACTCTACGGTTCGTACAAAAATATGCGTCGGGTTGGATTGTACGACCTGAATTCCAACGCTCAGAGGTAATGATATTTCTGTACAAAGCCAACTTTGGATTGCATTCTAGCTTTTCATTCATTATGCTGTTATAATTTGGTAACAATACAAAGTGCTGGGCTCAAAACGTAATCTGTTTAGTGTGGCCGCAGTTTCAAATGACTTTGCGTTTTTCTTTGACTTTGATGTTTAACTTGTTCATTTTCATGTTGGTTTTTAGACGTAAAATTTGGTGCAGTAAAAACTGTAAATTGCTAATGCTTTAAAACTTCGTAAGTTGTTGGGATAAGTATTTTTAGAGTTTTAGAGTTAATACAAGTATATTGCGAGTTCGAATGAATGAATGAATGAATGGCGTCGGTGCCACTCAGGACGGATTTGTTCTGTGTAGATGTTTCTATCCTATGCTACTAATCTTATTAATACAATTTATGGATGTTTGTTGCTCAATCACGTCGTAACGTATGAACGGATCGGGCTGGAGTTGGGAAAACAGTCTAGAAAATCACAAAGGATTTTTATCACAGCACAACAACGGGGAAATACGCGGGTAGCACTGCGGGTTCCTGCTAATGCATCATAAGTATAGGGACTGTATGTAGTATATATGTACTCGTAATTGTGTAGATATCCGCTTCAGTATATCATATATCTAACTATTAATACCTACAATAATTGTGGTTAACTGTGTAAGAAACGTCTTTAAGCATTTATTTATTTAGATTGCAATTAAGCTTTTTGCATCATATTCCCAAACAGGCAAATTCAAATTAATATCGAATTGCAAAGAAATGATGAGATGCAATATTGTTTAAAATATTAAGTGCCGTTTTATAGTTACCTTACATAAGTTTTTAAACTTTCGCGATTTGAACACATAATGTTTATAATGTATCTACAGGACTTAATCACGATTTAATTCATTGTTTAAATACCTCGACGTTTCGGCAGCGTTACAACCGCCGTGGTCACGAGAAGACTGAAGAAATTGCGGGTCGTCTCATTGCGAAATGAGGGGATCTAGATCTACCCTCATTTGGTCTTCAAAAATCGCAGGGTTACCACCACGACACACAACACTAACCGTATCACCAGGCTTCTCCGAACTCACTCCGCGATGCGTACATTTATTAATGACTGGATTCCACGACGCCGATAACCGAAAACCTGATGGTGTTGTTGAGAAATTGCTTAGACGGAAACTATTTTCTTTACCGTGGGCAGCATTACCTACAGATAGATGGCGTAGCTATGGGGAGTCCTGTGGCACCAGTGTTAGCCAACATCTGGATGGAGCATTTCGAAAAATTAGTTGACTTTCAATCAGCAGCGGTAAGAATGTGGATTAGATACGTGGACGACGTTTTCTGCATTTTAAAAGGAGATAGAGAAGCAGTAAACCGTTTCTTGGAGCATCTCAACTCGATACATGTCAACATTAGGTTCACATTTGAATTGGAGGTGGATAGATCTCTGCCGTTCTTGGACGTCCGAGTGACAGTTAAATCTGATGGTTCGTTGTCTCACTCTGTCTATAGAAAACCCACGCACACTGACCGGTATTTGCACGCGACGTCACATCATCACCCTCGTCAACTACAGTCGGTGTCCAGATCTCTTTTAAATAGAGCGGACGCCCTCTGTGACCCTGAACATTTAGAAGCGGAAAAAAGACACGTTCAGGAGGTACTTCAAAGTAATGGCTATAGTGTGACAAAGTTAGTGGAACACAGAAAAGGGCAGAAAAGGAAAGTGATGAATGTCGAGAGGCAGCCGGCTTTTATGCCTTACGTCAAAACATCACGGATAAGGTGGGGACATTACTAAAAGAATATTCTATTAAACTGTATACTCCTTATCAAGGATGACGAGGCATATTAGGACGCCGAAAGACGTCATTCCATTTCAGACTCAGGTGTGTATAAGGTCGACTGCAGCTGTGGTAGTTCTTATATTGGTCAAACTAAGCGTACAATTGCTGAAAGGATCAAAGAACACATCGCCGCTGTAAAAATCGCCAGACACAGAAATCTGCGATTGCCGAGCATTTGATTGATGCGGGAACTGGTCATTGGATCGAGCTCCACGACCCGAAGATTCTCTCCACCGAACGTCATTACTACGCAAGAATAGTTCGGGAAGCCTTAGAAATTAAAAAACATCGTAATTTCAACCGGGAGGATGGTTTTCGGTTATCGGCGTCGTGGAATCCAGTCATTAATAAATGTACGCATCGCGGAGTGAGTTCGGAGAAGCCTGGTGATACGGTTAGTGTTGTGTGTCGTGGTGGTAACCCTGCGATTTTTGAAGACCAAATGAGGGTAGATCTAGATCCCCTCATTTCGCAATGAGACGACCCGCAATTTCTTCAGTCTTCTCGTGACCATGGCGGTTGTAACGCTGCCGAAACGTCGAGGTATTTAAACAATGAATTAAATCGTGATTAAGTCCTGTAGATACATTATAAACATTATGTGTTCAAATCGCGAAAGTTTAAAAACAATATTTGCCAACCGGTACGGGCCGGAATTTGCAAACAAAGTTCGTCACCTAGAAATTCTCCGGAAGAAAAGGGCGCGTGTGAATACATCACTAGTATTTTTAACAAAATGCCGTGATTGGGACTTAATACCTACGTGTGTGCGTTTAAAACCGCGTAGTGACATTGCGCGTTCCGGTAGAATTCTGAAAAGTGCGAGTGTCCGTCTACTAAAACAATTGATTCGAAATTGTTATTACGACCTTGACAGAGTGAACCGTGAATTATACGATGTGCATACCGAACTTAGTGCAGTGTTTTCGCGGGATGATTTCGATTTATGTGATCGAATTACCTATCAGCAGGCTTCTCGTACGTATGATTTGTGTAGTGCGGGACATGAAAAGAAGTTAGACCAGTTAATATCTCGTCGTGGTACAGTCATCCACAACTACCTTCTACTCAGGCCACCTCTGTGATTAATTTGTCAAATACTGAGCTTGATTCTGCGACGAAAAGTGTGTTGGCTAAGGGTATGAATTTTGCATTAACACCTAATCAGGTTCCGTACGAAAAAGTAATCTGTAGCGTAGAGGAAGCAATACTACGGAACAAGTTACCAACCAATGCCGCTGAGACGCTTAGGCAGGATGTTTCCATTGTATTACGAAAGGCGAGACTGCCTCAAAGTAACATTACCGTGGAGGAACGCTTAGCGCTAAAAAGATTCGTGCAAATGAAGAAGTTTTGGTGCTTCGGGCTGATAAGGGTAACGCCACTGTGGTAATGAATTCTTCCGATTACGATACAAAATTGAGAAGTTTGTTGAGCGATGTAGGTGTGTATAAACCGGTTTCATATAACCCTACGGCACGGGTAACACGTCGTATACGGACCATCATTAAAGATTATAAGGGACTTTTACAGATGAAATGTTCGAAAATTTGCACAGAACCTAGGGTTGTCCAACCGCCGAAATTGTACGGTCTACCGAAAGTACATAAAAATAATGTACCTCTGCGACCTATTGTGAGTCAGATAGACTCTCCCACTTACTATCTGGCAAAGTACGTTGCTTCGGTGTTACAACCTTTGGTGGGTAGAACTCAGTCTTTTGTGAAAGATTCCCGACACTTTGTGGAAATTGTAAGAAACATCAGATTGAAACCGGATGAGATCATGGTGAGTTTTGATGTGGAATCTCTTTTCACCAAAGTTCCAGTAAAAGAGTGTCTCGAAGTCGTTAGAGAGCTGTTAAGGAGAACCACTTACCGGAAAACCTGATGGTGTTGTTGAGAAATTGCTTAGACGGAAACTATTTTCTTTACCGTGGGCAGCATTACCTACAGATAGATGGCGTAGCTATGGGAGTCCTGTGGCACCAGTGTTAGCCAACATCTGGATGGAGCATTTCGAAAAAATTAGTTGACTTTCAATCAGCAGCAGCGGTAAGAATGTGGATTAGATACGTGGACGACGTTTTCTGCATTTTAAAGGAGATAGAGAAGCAGTAAACCGTTTCTTGGAGCATCTCAACTCGATACATGTCAACATTAGGTTCACATTTGAATTGGAGGTGGATAGATCTCTGCCGTTCTTGGACGTCCGAGTGACAGTTAAATCTGATGGTTCGTTGTCTCACTCTGTCTATAGAAAACCCACGCACACTGACCGGTATTTGCACGCGACGTCACATCATCACCCTCGTCAACTACAGTCGGTGTCCAGATCTCTTTTAAATAGAGCGGACGCCCTCTGTGACCCTGAACATTTAGAAGCGGAAAAAGACACGTTCAGGAGGTACTTCAAAGTAATGGCTATAGTGTGACAAAGTTAGTGGAACACAGAAAAGGGCAGAAAAGGAAAGTGATGAATGTCGAGAGGCAGCCGGCTTTTATGCCTTACGTCAAAGGCATCACGGATAAGGTGGGGACATTACTAAAAGAATATTCTATTAAAACTGTGTATACTCCTTATCAAGGATGACGAGGCATATTAGGACGCCGAAAGACGTCATTCCATTTCAGACTCAGGTGTGTATAAGGTCGACTGCAGCTGTGGTAGTTCTTATATTGGTCAAACTAAGCGTACAATTGCTGAAAGGATCAAAGAACACATCGCCGCTGTAAAAATCGCCAGACACAGAAATCTGCGATTGCCGAGCATTTGATTGATGCGGAACTGGTCATTGGATCGAGCTCCACGACCCGAAGATCTCTCCACCGAACGTCATTACTACGCAAGAATAGTTCGGGAAGCCTTAGAAATTAAAAAACATCGTAATTTCAACCGGGAGGATGGTTTTCGGTTATCGGCGTCGTGGAATCCAGTCATTAATAAATGTACGCATCGCGGAGTGAGTTCGGAGAAGCCTGGTGATACGGTTAGTGTTGTGTCGTGGTGGTAACCCTGCGATTTTTTGAAGACCAAATGAGGGTGATCTAGATCCCTCATTTCGCAATGAGACGACCCGCAATTTCTTCAGTCTTCTCGTGACCACGGCGGTTGTAACGCTGCCGAAACGTCGAGGTATTTAAACAATGAATTAAATCGTGATTAAGTCCTGTAGATACATTATAAACATTACCTTACATAAGCTTACTACATAAGGTTCAATTTGCTTATATCCTTTCATAAAAAGTTTACTATCCTAAAGTTTTAAACTAAAATTGTATAGAAATACAGAAATGATACGTTCCTTTCCTACAGCTTAGACCCCCTAGCGCTATGCATATTTTATTACGTCGTAATTATAGACTAAATAAATCTCTCTTTTACCTGACAGGTCACTAAAAATGCTCGCCTGATACATAGTAAAACAAAGAATACAAATATTTACAAAACCTAGTTACGCTGTACTAATTGACGGCTGAATAATTTAGGTACAATCGTGTGATAATTCCCTTGGTGGATTATTTAAAATAGTTTGCTATAGAGGCGTATTAGTTTGTTTGTATTTTATATTTTTCGTGTGTTTTCCAGCGCTTAATTGTTATTGATAAGCCTACATTAGAAAGCTATCTCGCCTTATATTTAAATAAAATTTAGTTTACTTGTTATTATTTCTTATTTTACTTCTTTGACTAGTTCATTTTTCGTTTTTTTTTTCGTCATCATCATCAACAGCCCACAAAATGCTCCCACGGCTGGGACTCGGGACCTTCGCTCGCAAGGAGAGAGTTAAGGCTTTAATTCACCAGGCTGGCGGGTTGGTGGATGACACTTCGAAAGATTCTAGGTACATGTCGGTTTCCTCACGATGTTTTCTTTCATCGTTTTAGGTTAGCGGCATTACGCACATGACTTCGAAAAGACAGTGGTGCGTGTGTGGTTTGAACTCGGGGTCTCCGGATCGGCAGGCGCCGTTCTCCCGACTAGACCAGCCGTAACTTTTTTTTTGCGGTTTTTGACATACCCAAATATATTGTTTTCTATATTTTAGCGTTACCATAAAGTTAGTGGAAGTATTAGACGTCGTACATAATTGTATATGAATAAAAAATAAATATTGCAATTACTGCGAGACGCACCTGAATTCTATTGTCATAATACCAAGTCAAGTGACAAGATAAGAGAGTTTTACATACAACAGTGAAATAGATAAAGCTGTATATCATGTTGAAGAAAATCAGAAATAGCCACGCGCTAAGTTCTACACGTGTCAAAACGGCTTCCAAACAATTTGAGTATAATATTTTAGTCAGATTAGTTTGAAATTAAACTTAAAGTAAATTTTCGCCTAAATCTGGATCAAAATCAAACAATCCTTCTAAAGTCCAAAAGATATCGATGATTCCTAACATTAAAATTTGTTCGGAGTTAGAACTTCGCCGCTAAAATACGAATCGATCAAGTTAAAATATTGAACAACTATTTTGCTAATCCAGGCAATATATTCGTAGAAATTAAAACATTACATTGATTCAGGTTACATTGTTATTGGTTTTTTATAACAGAAATGAATATTGAAATAAACATTTTTTAAGGTAAGTTGGGCATTTAAAGAAATAAAAACAATTGAACTCTCTTCACTATAACCGTTTCCAACACAACTGTGTCATCATCATCATCATCAGCCGCAAGACGTCCACTGCTGAACACAGGCCTCCCCCCTAAATTTCCACAACTGTGTTTAAATAAATAAATATGAACCTACGTACATATCGCTCGTTTGCGAGAAGACTGTAACAACTCAAAAAAACACGTTTTACAGAAATCGACTTTTAGAATATTTTTAGATTTTGAAATTCAATTATTTTACTATTATTGATTTTCGGCAGTACGTTTCCTACATAATATAATATTATTATATTTTGTATTAGTAAAAATATTTTTTTTTTTTAGTTTTCACATTTGTCGACACTCTCCGGAGTCTACCACCTAACTAAAACTGACTTCGTTTCTATATAGCTTTCTCTTTTCTGCTCCCTTTGAATGATAGAGATGGCAATAGCAAAGGCAAAGCCGATTTCGTTAGGCGGTAGAAGGCCCGAAGCACACCCTCACCACTCGCTATACGGCGTTTTTTTATCATCTTATCATATTTCGTACAACCCTAGCACGTTTGGTCAGTGACGTAAGCAGACGACAAGTCACACGGAGCGCACGGTATTCTCAGCTCTGCGTGTTTATGCAAAGATGTATTTTTGCTTGCAAGTAACAGTAGGTAAGTAGTTTACAAAAGTTTAGGTTATTATCGTGTAGGTATTTGCGCTTTTGTATGGCAGTGATGCATCTGTTACGAAGTAACTATTTTCTGATCTATGCCCGAAGTATTACTGTTTTATTAAGAGACAAACAGGCTGACAGATCACCCTGCTGCAATTTTAAACCATCACCTAATGATTAATTGAAAAGCAGTTGCGACGAATTTTGCTTTTAAAATTAGCACATTTCCATAAAATAACCTGCATGAAGGATTTATAAATTGCCACGAAAAATACTGGCCCGTGTCAAGAGAAAATATTTAAAATTATAAAAGTTTCATGACAAACTCACAGAGTAAATAGAGCCCGCACTCAAGCTATGTGATGAAAAAGTTGAACTAACTTATTCTATACAACTGCTCTCGAGTGTTAATATTACATATTGATATAGTGGCGCCATCAACGGTCAATGGTCAAAAGTGCTATCGCTTATGTCAGAAGCAGGTAACGTCAGCAACGGAAGTTCATTATTAATAGATGGCCCAGCGGTATTTTGCTATGGAGCAATATGACCTTATTTTTGTGGCTTATTTAGAATAATTGCTGTTGAATAAGGTTAATGGCCATCGTATTTCAAGCATTTACTCAAGGATTACGCGAGCCCATATCATATCTTAATCATAGGAGTAAATTTCTTGCATAATAAGAATAAACAGCCCATTAATGTTCCCACTGCTAGGATTCGAGGCCTTCTCCCCGCAAGGAGAGAGTCAAGACTATAATCCACCATGCCGCCTACATGACCTCAAAATATTCAAGGTACATGTTGGTTTCCCCACGATGGTCCTTCACCGTTTTAAGGTACGGAACTACGCACATGACTTTCGAAAAGATAGTGGTGCGCGTGGGATTTGAACCCGCGGCTTCCGGATCGGCAGTCCCCGTTCTCGCAACTAGACCAGCCGTTACTTGAACTAAATTTTAAATTTATTTTTTTGAGTTAAGTTATATCTAGCCAAAAAAATTATTTCGCGTAAAAAATCTCAAGAGACTATTGCGCACTGACGAGATAGCTCCGCCTATTGTGAATTGAGTTTGAGGATTCTTTTTTTCGTTTATCACACTTTATAGTTGGTGGTGGTAACACAAGTTTTATATAAATCAATTCATTAGTTTTCAAAAACCCAACAATATTCTAAAACGTGTACACATCGCTGATACAATTTCATAATAGTATATCTTGCAGTTTTACCTGCTTGGTTCCCGTTTCCGTTATTTTCCCGGGATAAAAAGTAGCTTATTTGTTCTTCCAGACTAAGTATAATCTGTGTTACAAATTTCAGACGTTACGACGTGATAGAGCCACAAACATCCAAATATTAAAACATCTAAAAATGTTCATTTATAATACCTAATACCATTCTGGTCTCAGAATTAGGGCGCAGGCTTAGGGAGAATACAGGCGACTCCCGCTCCGGCGCGTACCTGGAGCAAAGATTGGCCATTGCCATTCAGCGTGGTAACGAGCATCATGGGCACTTTTGCGCCGAGAGCAGTTAGGGGTGGGTTATTCGCAGATTCGTTTTTTATTTTCCATTAATACTACTTATTAGTAGGATTTTTTACATCCGAAATCTTGTTGTCTCATTGCAACAGTGTTTTAGTTGGGTTCAGAAAATTAATGAATTGTAGTTGTTTATCTGAATTTTAAATTTAAAATAGAAGTTTTTATTTGTTTTAGGAAATTGAAGAATCAATTTAAAAGGAACAGTGTCTACGCAAAGTGCCGATAAAATTGTATCCAACTTGTAACAAAAAAAAAATCTTTTTCCGAACCGTAGCTAAGTTTTTCAAGCAATTACTAAGACATTTTCTCGGCAACGCCCCAGTGCGAGCGAAATTAAATATAAATAACATCGGAGGGTCTGCCTGGGTTGCGAATCGAATTAAAATATAATAATGCTTCGACTACCGATATTGAGCCTCGTTCGACTGAGTACGGCGGCGGTGATGGGACGTAACTTTCCTGAATAACTGATTTTTTTCAAATCGAAAAACCAACCAATTTTATTTTAGTTTGAGTACTAATGTAGTTAATAAATAAATAAATATTGGTGGACATTTCACACAACACCATCTGACCCCAAACTAAGCAAATCTTGTAATATGGCGGCCAAATAGCTGATATAATACTTATATACTTGTATATAAGTATTACAATACATACTTATTATACATAGGGACACCCAGACACTGACAATCATTTTATGTATAATTCAGTTTATTTATATTTAATCCACGAGTAGCTTACAATGTATTTACATAATATTGTCAATGTTGCCCGACCTAAGTTACAGCCGCTTCCGACCAACCTTATACCCGGTTTACATTATTCCAGTCCAGCGATCGAATCCTTCGCTGGATTGCTACTGAAAAAATGTAAACCCTGCACTGAAAAGCAATGAATACAGTGAGCACTCTAGTCCAGTAACTGGATTGGGAGTCTACTTTTGAATCCAACATGACCAATCCAGTGCAACTGGAATAATGTAGATGTTAATGATCGGTTTACATTATTCCAGTCCAGCGATCGAATCCAGCGCTGGATTGCTTACTGGAAAAATATAAACCGGCAGACTAGGAATCTAACTGGATTCATTGCTTTCCAGTGACGGTTTACATTTTTCCAGTAAGCCATCTAGTACTGGATTCGATCGCTGGACTGGGATAATGTAAACCGGGCGTAATAGCACCGGACTGGATTCTCGCTGGATGACTTGACTGGAATAATGTAAACCGGGCATTATCATAACTTAATATTGTACACTAGAATCACCAAAAATAATGCACTTTGACTATCTATACTATCAAACCGTATTAATATTATTATTGCAAAAGTTTGTTAAAATGTTTGTTACTATCATCATCTAAAACTTCTAACTGATTCAGTATAAATAAAGATTTTGGTCTGGAATAAAACAATGGTCATTTGTTGCGCAAAAAATAACGCGCATAAAACCGTGAGGTGGTGCTAGCTGGATATAAAAAATATACTGATCGAATTGATAACCTCTTCCTTTTTGGAAGTCAATTAAAAACAAAACTTGGTGACGGACATACAGCGTGGCACTACAACAGCGAAAAAAATACATAAAATCATCGCATTTTTTAAATTATAAAACCAGACTACAAATAATCAACAGGTAAAAAAACTTTATGTACTATCTAAGGTTACTTAGGTTATTGAGACAAATCTAACGGTATCTTAATTTCAATCTTAATTTCTCAAAATCAATTCAGCCGTTTGGAAGATACGTGGGAATTAAGAAATTTAAAAAAACAAAATACGCGCAAAAAACATAACTCCTCTTTCAGTTGGGTAAAAATCATCGCATTTTATTACCATTTGTTGATATAATGTAAAAAACTTGGCAGGCATAGCGACTGATAGAAGAGAAAACTTAAAAATAAACTCAGAATTTGATAGCTTACTTTGAAAACTACGTAAACCGGAACGCGAAACCGGAGGGCGTGGCTATGAGCATGGCCATCTAGATTATGCTGACGAATTTCTAGATGAGCAATGGTAAATACTGACGAATTTCTACATTTCTAGATGGCTAATGGCCATGGTCCCGAGCTTACCCGAAGATTTCCTATTATTCCCGTGCGTGACTCTAGAACTCAATTCACAAACCACGAAAAATCTGTCCGTGGACAAAAGAAGTTTTCACTTCAAAATATATGAAAATACTTTAAATAACTTCAAGAATATCATATCGGTCAACCAAAATTACAGTGACACATTGCGGTCTCTTGACAACCAATTTGAGCCAACTTGACAGAGTCACCTTGTCACTGCGAATTTGGAAATTAAAGGCAATTCCAGTGAAAAGATAAAATGACAGATGGATCTAACAAGACGTAATGAATTACGTGACTAGAGATTCACTCGCTGAAATACTAGGATTCAGAGAGAAATAAATTGAAATTTCTAAAACTGAAGGACGTAGCTTCTAACGCTTTCAACGGTTTTACATTTCTGATAGATTCGTTTTAACCAAGCCAAGGCAAGTTTTAAAACTTGTGGTGGAAAAGTAAAATTCTTAAAAACGTTTTCCAATTCAATGTTGCCTGGAAGAGATTGTTTTTACCGATAATTACGAGTGAAACACTATCTTTTCTTCTTCTGATAAAGTGTCTTTGGTATATACATTAATAAATAGTGTCTATCTATGTAGAAAAAACTGTGGTTGATTAGTAGCGGCAAAGCCTAATTCCACAATGGTGTTGCAGGTTCAATTTACGCCTACACTTAAAAGTATCTTTCCAAGTGCTGATGTTCAAGATTTTCTGCATAATAGGTTGTAACAAGAACAATACCTTCAATAAAAAGAACCTCATTCTCCAAGAAACACATAATTCGAGAACATTCGTCGATTGCCAATACCACTTGGCCAGCACTTGGCCAGCGTGATAGTTGATGGATTACCTTGACTATGCTTGTAAGATAAAATAAAAGGCCCGTATAAAAAATAATGGGACAAAGAGATAAGTTATGTATCAAGTTAGAATTCCAGTGTACTAGTCAGTATTTGGCTTAAGCAGCAACTCAGTATTCACTCGGGACTCGGGGTTTTCTCTTACAAGGGGAGAGACAAGGCCATAAAACGCTGGCTAAGAGCGGTTTGACGGGTGATGAACGATTAGTGATTTTTGTAAAAATCTATGAACATGGTGTTTTAGTCGCAATGTTATCCTTTACCAATAAAATTAGTGATCGAGACAAACTTGTACACGTTCACTTTGAAAGATGGTCCGAAGTGCGGATGGGAATGAAACCAACGAACTCACGATTGTAAATTGCTAGGTCTATCCACTAGGCCACTCTGCCATCCTAGGCAATAAATAGTAGATTGAATCTTCATAATCAAAGTATTATTGAATACAGTACACTCCGCGAGGCATAAGCTGAGCTTTGCATTTGTGTGAGTGTACATGGATAATGTAGGTGTGACAACCGGCCTTAGACGGCGCCATTCTGTCTCGCCGCGCTCCTGCCTGATTAGTGATCATAATGCAAAGCTCAGCCTATACCTCGCGGACAAAATTTCAAGCTCCTGCCTGATTGGTGATCACTCACACTAATGCAAAGCTCAGCTTATACCTCGTGGAGTGTAATAGCTGTTTACCATCATGTGGCCCTTTTTTCGTCAAAGACAAAGTACTTTATTCATAAATGAACACTTTACACGTCAATTAATAAAAAACAAAAACAAAAGAAAGATCATACAAATTGAATACATTTTCAAAGTTTGAAATTACTACTTTACTGTACTATAATAATTATTGTACAGAAAACTGTCAAGCATTATACTTACGAGTATAATATGGCTTTAATACAATTAATTGTACTGACCCATGTCAAATTCATTTCTTTACGTTTTTATGGGAACTTTGCCATCACTCTCTAAAAATTCGCTGTAACTATAAAAAGCTCGATCGATAAGCCAGTACTTTAATCTGTTTTTGAAGCTGCCAAAACTTGGGGCCGCTATAACTATTTTCGGAAGATTGTGTATGATTGAATGATGAGATATTTCGTCTCATCATTCAATCATACACAAAAATATATGAAGCATATTCTTAACAAAATTGTTGCTCTTTACTCTCCTCCATTATCTGCGTCCTTAGTTAACTACGCTCCCAACTTTTTCCTGTCAGGAAGATAGCGTTTGATGGCGAATACTTTTCTGAAGGAAGTCGGTTAGCAAACTTTTCGAGTATATTCACTCGCAAAATTAGACAGTTGAACTTGATATCATAACGAAATACGGGGTTTTAAGGGATTTTTTACAATACTTCGTTTAATTTGCAGTATAGAACAAAGGCACGAGCAGGACATGCGCCTGATGGTAACTAACACACAGTGACACTAAGCTATTGGAATATGAAGAGTCCAAATCATTACCTGCAGCACTACACTGCACTCGTTACCCAGAGACATAAGATGATTTATCTACAAACTCAGTATTTTTTCTAGAAACATTATTCTTGAAACTAGAACGCAGCGATGTCTGACCTTGAGGATTGACATTAAGTGAGGCCACTCCAACTTTCACTAAGTCCAACTTTGGAAGTAATTGAACACCATGATCAAACTTGACTGCATTTTTTTCTAGTAAAGATATGCACTGTCAATAATAATAAAATGATACATTTTGTTAGCAAAATAATAATAAAATACATTTTGTAAGTATTATTACAGAAATAAAAATTACTTATAAGCTCGACAAAGATGATAAAATTACAAAAATGCGAGATTTTTCAAATACAGGACACAAACTCAAAAGCAAAACTAGGTACATCATTAAATCTAGTTTTATTTGACATTCGACATGGCCAGTTCCATTGTCGTAAGTGCAACTTCAACGTTTCTACTAACAAGGTGACCTCACTGTCAGCTGCGGTCAAGTGACCGTTGTTACTCGGCTGTACCGTCAGCTGAACCGCTCTGAAACTGAACTGTTGACTGGCAGAAATTGAGAAATTATGTTTAAAAATGTTTTTTTAGCTGAATGTAGTGCTCTTACAGGGCGATAAATCATTTTATTTGTCCAAGTATTTTTTTATCTCAGTGCTGTGATTTCAACACTATTTGCAAAAATATTAAGTTACATTCTCCTGCTATAAAAGTTTTTTTTTGTTTTTTTTTTTTAACTTTTATAAACTTACACTTGACCGCCATCTCGCCTGATGTTAAGCGATGATGCGGTGTGCGATGAATTGCAGGTATGGCTAACAGCCATCATCTTATCATTCCCCTCGTATTGTAACTCTATAAGATAAGATAAGATAAGAAAACTCTTTATTAAAAAGCCACATAAATACAAAAATAAAACAAAATCACAAAAGAAACTTAAGAATAACTTATGCTAGACATTTTAATTGGCGGCCTTATCGCTTAGAGCGATCTCTTCCAGGCAACCGTGTACGGATAGGATATAAAACAGTAATGCGGACTTAATAATAAATTCAATACATTAAACAACAAATTGAAATAGCTAATTTATTGTACAACCTAAGCATAAAATTAAAATAATATACTACTTACAGTAAGGAATACATTTAAAATACACATACCAATTTCCATAATACATATACATATGAATATACATAATATTTATAATATTAGAAGCAAAAAATAAACCTACATAAACTTATAATAATAAACAAGTACCAAAACCTACACAAACCAGATGATAACTTAAGGATAGATAGATGGCAACTAAGTCTCTAAATAGAATTCTTTAATCCGAACCTTGAAATTATCTAGCGACTGGGCGCGCTTTATTTCCAACGGCAGCTCATTCCACAATTTGACAGCCCTCAC
This sequence comes from Ectropis grisescens, assembly GCA_017562165.1. NCBI lineage: Eukaryota > Metazoa > Arthropoda > Insecta > Lepidoptera > Geometridae > Ectropis > Ectropis grisescens. Next base: position 5,579,895 of record CM029779.1, on the reverse strand, counting down.
AGTAAACGAAGAGGAGTAAAAAGTTGTACTGTGTCGAGGGATATCAAGTGTGAGGTTGTCCGCACTTCTCAATGACCTCGGAGAAGACATTGACGAAAATTAAAACGCCCTGAAGATACCGGGGTGACGACGGAAGAAAAGGACATTGTATAGGAGGGAGAGTATGTGAGCATCCCGGCGACGACGAATGGGCAGCCACTTGAGCTTAGCGCGGTAGTTAGAAATATGATCATACTTGCGCAAGCCAAATATGAATCTGACGCAATAGTTCTGAAGGCGCTCAAGTTTAGATAGCTGCTCTTCTGTGAGATCTAGGTAGCAGACATCAGCATAATCGAGAATAGGGAGCAAGAGTGACTGTGCAAGCGCAATTTTAGTAGTGGTCGGAAGAAAATTACGCACCTACGTAAAGATCCTCCAGATGCAAATAATCTACGGCTAGTTTCCGCTATCTGTGGGCCCCAAGACCAATGCTGATCAAATATAACGCCCAAGTTACGCACAGTTTTACTAATAGGGATTATAACTCCATCAAATACAACACGAGGAAGCGTGTTCCAGTCAATTAGGTTAACAATACGAGAACTACCTACAACAATGACCTGCGTTTTTGTAGGATTCACTTTCAATCCAAAAGAAATACTCCATTGTAAAATACGTCGCAAATCATCGTTTAAAGCCTCGACAGCTTCCGATAGCCAGCCCAATGGAGCTTGGCAGTATAATTGTAGGTCGTCTGCGTACAGGTGGTAGGATGAAGAAAGGTTACGAGATATGGCATTAATAAATAAAGCGAAAAGCAAAGGAGATAAGACACCACCCTGCGGTACGCCAGCCGAAGTAGTACACCAAGAAGAGAAATTGTCTTCAAGACGGACTCTCTGGCGGCGCCCATACAGGTAACTTTGAAACCAGTCAATTACTGCAGGAGATATGTTGAAGAGCGAAGTATTGCCAGTAGGATATCAAAATCTACAGAGCAAAAAGCATTACTAAAATCCAGCGCCAGCACGGTCAAGTTACCATTTTCCATACCTAGACGAATGTCGTCGGTGATTTTAACAAGCGCTGTGACCGTACTGTGCCCCGGGCGAAAACCTGATTGAAAAGGGTTGAGCTGGTCACTTTGGTGAGATAAGAATTTAGCTGGTTGTGAACCAGACGCTCTAGGACTTTGGATAAAAAGGAAGGATAGAAATTGGACGATATTCAGAAAAGGATTGAGGATTCGATTTTTCGGCAATGGATGATTTGCGCTTCCTTCCAGGAGGACGGAAACACACTATTGGATATAGAGAAATTAAAAATATGACATAGGATAGGCAGCAGGGGTCAAGGATAGGGATAATCATGTTACGGCTTATTGAATCAAGTCCAACAGCGTTTGATGAAATAGAAACTATGCTCTTCCTAACATCACTGTCAGTAAATTGACAAAATTGAAAATGGCAGGTCAGGAGAAGCACTATTGGAAATCAAATTCAAAGTGCTGGATTTAGATGCAGCATCCATAATGGGAGACGTAGAGAAATGCTTGTTTAATGCATCTATATCCAAGTTTGAAGGAATAGTTTCTTGTTTTGAGTTTCCAACTCCTAATGACCTGAGGAATTTCCAGACCTTTGCCGGATCCTTATCTTGTACTGACTCGAAAATATGGCGTCGTTGGGCATCTCTACACACCTTGTTACAGCGATTTCGCAAGTCAATATATTTTTGTTTATTTATGTCATTGGGGTGTGTTTTATATTTAGTTCTCGCGACAGTCTTTTTGTGCATCAACATCTTAATGTCGTCGGTAAGCCAGGGTGCAGGAGCATGCTTAATTTTTATGGTACGTAACGGTGCATGAATGTCGTATAGTTCAGTAAGAAGGCAGTTAAAAGCTGTTATTTTTTCATCGACCGTGTTAGCACTTGTTACCGGCGACCAGTCAATGTTGAACGCGTCATCGACAAGGTTCTTTTGAATAATGCTAGAAAAATTGCGCTGCACAATAACTGACGGTTTTGACTTCGGGGGACGAACTTTATAAGACATAAATATGAGGTCATGAAATGAGAAATCGGCTGAAAGCTGTCCGTGCTTTACAACATGCTGCGGGGAAGATACTAAAACAAGATCAAGAAGGGAAGGAGAGCAGTTAGGGAAATGGTGGGTAGCATCAAGAGGGAGGATATGCATGTTGCAAGACTTGACTAAACTAAGTAATTTAGAAGAACGGCTATCACCTTTTAGAAGGCAGGTGTTAAAGTCATCCATAACAATTGTATGGCTAAAAGACGGTATAAGATTTTCAAGCATGGTTTCAAAGGAAGAGAAATAATTATTGGAAGAAGAGTTGCTGTAGTAAACACCGAGAAGAATTTTTGTGTGTGAAAGAATAATTTCTAAGAATAAGTGCTCACCAGCATGGTCGGGCGGAGGCTGAGGAGATGTGCTAACAACAGAGTAGGAAATATTGCTGCGGAGGTAAATAGCAACTCCCCCACCAACACGTCCAACCCGATCATGCCGAACGAGATTGAAACCGGGAAGTGAGAAGGCGATAGACGGTAGAGAAGCAGTCAGCCATGTTTCCGAAACTAAAATGCCATGAATATTTTTGTTGAAAAGGGTTGCTTGCATGTCTGCTATATGGCCAGGGATGCTTTGGGCATTTATGTGGATAAGGTTCAGGTTTTATCATTATTAGAGAATTGTGTATCTCTATCTACTTTTAAATTATTTTAGTGTTTTTCTCAAACGTTATTTTAAATAACAATAGGGAATATGCATGTAGTTTAAATTGGCTTGATTTTTTTTTCGTAGAATCCTTAATGTCCCGCCATTATGCCAAAACAATTATTTTATTATTTAGTTAGTTATTAATTATAGAAATATTATTTAAAAAGTGCAAAATAGGCGCGGGAAATTCAAGTTTGCGAAACGCATCATTATCTGTGGAAACCAAATGTGACGTCACATGGCATGTTTTCAGCTTTAACGGTGTCGATATCCGTACTGAGCTAGTAGTGTTAGAGAGAAAAGTCGTGTTCTCCATCGTTTGATTAGCTAGCACAACTCAAAAATCTGTACAAAGTAACTGCAACACTTGTAGTAAACAAACACAGGTCGTGGCCTGTGACGTCATGCAGGCGCAGGAAAGATGGCAGCGTTTAAACTGGACAAATTATATCGATATTTTAAATATTATTTTAAAAATCAATTTGTACATTTACAAGAGTATTTATATTTTTTATTGTGTTATAATAATGTTAAAAGTGAATTAAAAATAAAAATAAAATGCATGCATATTCCCCACGGATATTCGTGATATTCCCTATTGCTTTATTTTTCAGAGTAATGTTATTGAGTCAAGTTTATCGCAGTAAAGTTTTTTTGTATAACTTTCTTATCACAAGAAGAGCAAACATGCCTGATAGTATGCAACACTGTATCCTATAACAGAACAGTGATAAGTAGCTATTTGGCAATGAAGATATTATTCACTGCCTAGCACTACTGCTATACACTAGAACGAATATTTATTTTAATATACTCGAGTTTGTATCATATGAAAAATTTATATTTTTAATTTTTTATCTCTAATATAACAATACACCTACATACGGTAATTGCCGTGTAGCAATAGAAAGTACGAGTACATATTTGTCAAATATATTTCATACAGCATCTGCAAAAGATGCTGCTGAAATTTTGCTTTAGCCACGACTGGGATTTGAGTACATTTTCGTAAAACACGAGTATTGATGAACCGCAACATCATAGTAGATCAATTATTTAACCATCTCATTAATCCTCTATAAAAGAAAAGGTCAGGATAATTTTCTGACACAGACATTTCAGATTGCATAAAATCTCACGATATCATTGTGATCAATATCCACCCAGAAAGTATTTTCTTAACTAAATATTTATGTTATACTTACCTTATAGAAGATATAATTAAAAAAAACAGTTCAACGATCAATTTTCTTAACATAAAAAGTTCGTAGTTTTATTCAGTAAAACCTCTGACAAACTGTTTCGTGTTGCGAGATAAGTTAACGCCTCAGCGTAGGGCAAGTTCTTGTCAGATAAGTGCCCACTCCTGACAGACTGCGGTGGATTATGATACAGTGTTCAATGTTATTTTATGCTAAATCCTAATTTTGTTAACATTATAAATGTGAAATTGTGAATGTTAGGATGTTTGTTGCTCAATTGCGTCGTAACTAAACGAATATATTAAATTAGAACACAGTTAGGTTATAGTCTGAAAGAACACATTGGTTCTTTATCTCCCGGTAAACTTACGGTAACAGGAACTACACGGGAGAAATGATTAAATATAATATTTAGTAGTGTTATTGAACTTGGCAGAGTCCGCCTGGGGATGTACCACCCCTTTGCCAGCTATTATGCCACCAAGCAGTAGTGTGCGGTTTGAAGGAAAATGTTTCCAGATAAATTACAGAGCTTAAAGATATAACATCTTAGATCTCAGAGTGACGAGCGCAGTGCAGTGCTATGTAATGATTTGAACTCTTCATGGTCCAATAGCTACGTGTCACTGTGCTGTTATGGGCAGGTATGTTGCTTACCATCGGGCACATGTCCTGTTCGTCTTGTCACTTTATACTATGGAATAACAGACTTTTACTGCAAACAAACATCAATACCTATCATTACTTATTAGAGTATAAATTTATGTGAGAAACGAAATTTTGTATACGTCTAAATCTTCATCTCTGCTTACATTTCACACTCGACCTTCGTCAAGGAAACTTGTTGATAACATACAAACTTTTAAAGGCTCTTATTCACGCTTCAATGAACCCCACGAACTAATAACTAAGTGGTTCGGCTTACGAATTTTTATTACGCTGTAGAAACGAATTTATTAGAAATATGAGTTAAATCGATCAAAGCTTATTGATATTATACCGAAACTTTATAATATCCATAGCGTGTTTCGTTTATTTGATTTCTCAGATTTAAGTTTATACAAAATTAGTATACGTATAAAAAACAACATCAAAACCTAAACCTAGTTTGTCGCCAGCAGCGGGGCAGGGCCCAAGCTACCGGTGGCTAGGACTGCAGAGTGAGGAACCTCCTTACGATGCGCGCTGTGTCAAGGATGATCGTGCACCTGAACCTTAATCACCCATCTTTGCACTTTTCGTATGTTATGATTTACATATAATTATTTGTATAAATTATATGTGTGTATATAAAGAATAAACTAGCAGCAAACCTCAGTTTCACTCGCGCACCTCTCGCTCCTATTATTTTCCCGCTATAAAAAGTAGGCTATATTCTATTCTGGACTATAATCTTTTCGCGGCAAAAATAGGATCTAGAACTACGCAGGTGAAGCCGCAGGTCACTGCTAGTTTGGGATATAGATAAATTATATTATTGTATAGTCTGGATTTTCACTTTACATCGCGAATCAAATCTTGCTCTAAGTTCTTAAAATTCCATGCGAATACGGGAAAGTAGTTTCGAAAAACAATTGCAAGTGAATTGAAGACTAGATGGAGTAAGATACCAACAGAAACAGGTGGTTTGACTCTACCGTTGTGATAAGAACGTCTAGGCTGTGGAATGCGTTGCCTGAGTGGGTTTTTCCCGATGGTTACAATCTTTGTGTCTTCAAGTCTTTGAATCGGTATCTTCTAGGTAAACACGCTCCATCGTAGACCGCATCGTCGCTTAACATCAGGCGAGATGGCGGTCATGTGTAAACCTATAAAAATAAAAAAAAAAGGTGGAATAAAATGGAAAACGCAGTGATTCAATAGAAAACAAAAAAAAAATATATGAAAATTATACTAGCAATGTGAATAGCTAACAATATTCGCCTTTAAATATAATATTTCTTACACTATTATGCATAATTATGGGATTACCTATAGATAACTCGTTTAGGTATTAAAAAATGTACATAAAAAGGGTAATAAAGAGTTAATACTAGTATTGTGAACAACTATAATGGATTGAAACAAAAAATATTAATAATTGAAATACCTAAATATTATTTACTAGTAGCGCGCCGCGTTTTTAAAAGTATCCATTATTTTCTCGCCTATATGTGTTTTCCCTGACTAGTCTGTGTTCCATGTCTTGTAATTCAAAATTTAGACGTCATGGTTTCATTGAGCAACAAACATTCAAACTTTGACTTTCATATAATTTCTCTTGGTCTTACTTATTGCTCTTGCTATTACGCTGGCTCTTATGTATTGTTATCTCTTGCTGTTCTTGTTCTCCAACGGTTGACACATTGTAAAGATAAGTATTATAACTATTATCTAAGGTTTTCTTGTGTGCAGATTATGTATGTGATGGCGCAGAGTTTTCTTGGCCACATTCTTTCTCTGTCGTCTAAGGGTTTGCGAAAGTGGCATTAGAGTCTTTTAATATGATGAGAATACCCTCTTGGGGTTTATCAGTAATATAACGATGAACTAAGAATAAACAACATTCAAATATCATCAATTGGTTCTTTCTATTCATCCTACTACCTTTAAGTAAATAACAGCACATTCGTCATCTAAGCTCACAGAATTAAGGCTATCCTGACATAAATTGGGTCATAACAGCACAGAATCCTAAGAGATTCTAACATCGTATCGTACTATAGTAAAATAATTTTCATTGGAATGCTTATTTTTAAAAGATCATCAAAGCAATATTTTATTTTATATAACTTCGTTTTGTAATAGTTAATGTATTTAATTGACATTTTAATTTCTGTTTTAAGTTTTTGTACAATGTTTACATTAGAACAAATAAAAATATTTTTATTATTGCACATAATGTTTTGACTGTAAATCTTACTCGAATTCAAACCTTGACAACAGAGCCCCACTTTAAAATAATACAACGGATGAATTTAAATAAGCTCTCAACGATGTTGACTCGGAGATTGCATAAATATTAATGATCAAGGCTACGGGACTGATGGATATGGATTAGCTGAAGGCAGATTTTCTTGAGGAAAGCGACGTGAATTGTTACTTGCTGAATATTAATTGTTTACATTATTTCCACGGTGTATTGACGTATTGGGCCGCCGTCACTGAAGCGCCTTAGCCGAAAAATGAACAAACTTTTGTTGTTTCAAGATGTTTTCCCTTCAGAAATGCTCTTTGTTGACCGATCCCTTAAAACAGCCAACAGTGTTTATTAATGTCGGAATATTTACAGTGGCGATATTGAAAATTTAATGCCGTTTCCTGCGCGGGTATTAGTATTGGAGCTTTTAATACGATTATATTTATTTAGTGATGTAATGAAAGGCTTCCTTTCATTTTAAATTGATTCTGTGAGTAATTAGGTGCGTCTTGCGGTGTAGCATGGATTGACAACCGTTAACTTTAATGTGATTTAAAGTACTTAGTACAATTTAAGATCAGAAAAGTATTGCCTGTTTGTTTGTGTTCCTATTTCAAACATTTATTTTTTCATGTTATTATTATTTAGGTTTTCATGACCTAAAAATACAAGTCCTTGGCCTTACCATGCAGGTATCTTGAAGTATTCCAATGATTCTGTTAATTAAATGTAATTGAACAGTGAGAGCACTACAAGAATAACAATAGGCTATAATATAAGCCATGGTTATAGGAATATTATAAACGTATATTTATAAAATGGTCGAGAAATCCTAGCTAGCCTTGCTTTGTTTGTCATAAGACTTTCAGAAATTTTCAGTATAAATAATGAGAGATCAATAAAGTGGTTTTAAGCAATTTGGGTATATGGTAGATGAACCGGAGTCTATTCAATCAATAAATATTACCACTAGTGAAAATGAATGATGGTTTAGTTTTAAGAACGATAACGGCTGGATTCGAAACTAATGTGCAGCACGGTCTTTCAGAAGTCATGTGCATAATGCTGCTAACTTAAAAACGGTGAAGTAAATACACCGTGAGAAAATCTGCTTGTTGGCGATGATGTAACTCTTTAAAGACTAGTGAAGTCTGCAAACCTACTACTTGGCCAGCATGATGGTCTATGGGAACTCTTGTGCTCTAATAATGGGACCTCGTACGGGTTGATAGTGAATCGGGGACAGTACAAACAGTGATCAGCTAGTCTACATGATCTAAAACTGGAATATGGAACGGTATCTCAAAAAAGCAATACTGTTACGAGATATACGTTGGTCTACCCATTTGGTTAGAAAAAGATTTGTGCAGTGGTTCTCAAGGTTAATACAAGACGAAACAATTTGTAAAAGTATTGTGACTAATATAGTTTTTCTTTTGTTGCAGGACTGGACGCATTAAAAATAGTGAAAATCGTAGTGCCAGAAATAATACAATATGGTGTTCAGGACGCGGTGATATTAGATTGTGATTACAACTTAGGTAACGACACATCTGGACTCGTAGTGAAATGGTTCTTCAAGACCAAAGCTCGGCCTGTATATCAATGGATATCAAGTCAAAAGCCCCAGGATATGGGCATCCTCAGAGGAAGAGTAGATCTAACGTATAGGGTGTCGAATGACCCTCTCAAGATGTACAGAGCATTACGTATAGTTAAGCCAAATACAGACATTTCTGGTGAATATACATGTGTAGTGTCTACTTTTATGGAAGAAGACTCCAGGACTAAGCAAATGATTGTTTTTGGTGAGTATATTTAGAATTTAATGTTATTTGTTGTTAGTGCCTGTTGCATAAAATGTCGATTTATCAATCGTGAGATCATTTGTTCAAATATCGCCTGCCCCTGTGAGCATTTTTAAAGTTCATATTATTAGCTAGTTTGTCATCACTACCTAACTTCTGTCTTTGATAGTGAAAGAAAACATCGTAGGGAACCCGGCGTGTTCCAAGAAGTGCAGCTTTTGCGCCAACTTGCACTTGACCAGCGTGGCGTATTATGGCCTTGGATCTCCTAGTGAATAGTGACTTCAACGTCGAGAATTAATAACGCAGTAGCAGCTAATCCAACCAGCTAAATAATGGAATAAATTGCGAACTAACTTATTATTCCCTTCAAGGCATTACCTATATATTTCTAAGGTCAAAGTGCGTAGGTATATACTACTTAAATCTATTTTTTGCTTTGTAATCCTATCTTCCAATTGAATTCCAAATGCTTTAACTTTGAACATGGCTTCATTTTTAACTTTTATAAATATATTATAGGCTTACATTTCATCGCCATCTCACCTGATTGGTTATTGGTTATTTTTATTACGACCCCGATTTGTCCCAGCGCCGGGCAAAGGCCTGTTAACCCTCATTCCACCTGTCTATAACCAGTGCTAGATCACATACCTCTGATTTTGGTCTAGGTCATCCCGGTAACTTTTTTTAAGTCTGCCGCAATGTTCATTCCGGTCTGGATTCCACAGAGTCATATATTTGGCCCAAAGATCATCGGAAATTTGGAAGAGATGCACAGATGCCATTTTAAATCAGCTACCTTTTTGGGTTACGTCTGCTATTTGGATCGTGGAATGCAGTATAGTGTTCTTATATGATCAGTAAGCTTTACGCCGTGAATACTGCGTTCCATAGCCCGTTGGAAAACCGAAAGGTCGGACTTCTGATCATTAGTCAAAGACCACGTTTGCGCTTCGTATGTCACTTATTTAGTTAGAAAAAGCAAAACCGTCTATGTGTGAGTCAAAAAGAAGAAATATTGTTACGAAACCAACCATAAATTCACAAAAAATATATCAGTTTATCCACAAACCTTGTCGGTGAACCTTGAACTTTACAGATATATGGTTTTCAGTATTACCACATCATTAGGCGTTGTAGACAGATAATATATTTTGGGTAAATATTGTATTAAAACTGTAACGTAGTGAGATTGTCTACTAAGAAAAGTCCTGTTTTAACCCTTATTATTTTATTAATTGAGGTTACAATAAGCTTTCTTTGATCTTTTCGCGTACAATCTGGCGCGATGGTGGTCAAGTGATCCTTTATTATTTTATTTATTTTACCACTTCTAACAAGAAAAGATAAGCTAGAGTCTGTCACATCTGAAGTGTAACGATGATGCTACTTGTAGTAATTGAGCTAAAACGTAAAAAATATTGCACTAGTAAAATCCACGATAATGTCTATTTAACTGTTTTTTTTAATTCCCGTCCATTTTGCAATTTTTCACAACGGCCACTTTATTGAATATTATGTTCTTTCTATTATACATGCGAAAGCTTGCATGATTGGATGCTTGTTACTCAATTACGTTGGAACGTTTTAATATGGCAGGTGTAGTTAGATTATATTCTGGAATAGCACATAGGGATTTGCGCGGGTAAAACGGTAGGGCGCTGCTTGTAATAATTAATTTTACAGGAGCTTAAAACTTATTTTACTCAAAAAATCTTCAAACAAGCTAACGTCTAACAAAAGTTAATGTTAATTTCTTAAAATAATCAAGAGTATAACAAATTATCTTTTCTCTGATTTGTACAAAGATTAGGGGTTAGGTCACAGGTTACTGAATTGTTTCAGTAATTTGTGGGTTACGCAAAGTAGTTACAGACTATGTATCTTTAAAGTAACACAATTGAGAACTTATTACCTTTAAATCTATGTGCTAAGAGGTAGCGCCACTTATCTGAAAACTGACAATCTGTTGCAGTGGTACACTCCGCGAGGTATAAGCTGAGCTTTGCATTAGTGTGAGTGATCACCAATCAGGCAGGAGCTTGAAATTTTGTCCGCGAGGTATAGGCTGAGCTTTGCATTAGTGTGAGTGATCGCCAATCAGGCAGGAGCGCGGCGAGACAGAATGAAGGCCGGTTGTCACACCTACACTATCCATGTACACTCACACAAATGCAAAGCTCAGCTTATGCCTCGCGGAGTGTAGGACTATTTGCTGAGTCAGGCTGAGGAAGTACCACGCCTTTGCATGTTATTCTACCGGCAATCAGTTATGTGCAAATATATATAAGTGTTCCGGTTTAAAAGGCAATGTTTCCATTGATATACTTTGACATAAAACATCTGTGATATCTGGGCGACGAGCGCAGTGCATTGCTGGTAATGATTTGGTATCTCCGTGTTCCAATAGCTGCGTGTCACTGTTATGAGCAGGCTTGTTGCTTACCATCATGCGCTTGTCCTGCTCGTCTTGTCACACTGTAATTATAGTCTGTCATATAAAATAGATCTCCGACATCGTTTAGATAATTTATCCTTACGATCTCAAATATATAAAAAAGCGGTATTTGGCACGATTGCGTACATACTCTCTCGTCCAATTCCGAGGAATAAACCTTTTACTTTTTGATCTCATATAAAACAAACCGCGATCAGAAAAACTAAATTTATAAACATGAGAAGCTAACACATTTCGGCACGAACTATCAAACTTTTGCGGATAAAGGTCAAAACCTACTACATAATTGAGGCGACGATAAAGATGCTTGCTACAGAATTGTGCCCAGTACCGATCATGAAAGTTGTTATATTCAATTTATAATATGGCCTAGTTATTATCCTGACTTAAACTAATTTTAAGAACTATGTTGGTGATCTTGGTTCTTCTGATGATTTTGTCGTCTTAGATTTTATCACGCAGTGAAACTCCGATAGTAGCTATTTCCATTTCCCGTTGCGCATCTTTTAGCTTGTGTATCATGCCAATAGATAGTAACCACGTCTCAGTGCCATATGTCATCACTGGCAACACACACTGATTGTAACCTTTAGTCTTGAGGCTCTGTGGTATTTCTGACGAGAAGACGTGACCGAAATCATTAAACCTACTATCATGAATTAGAAAGTTTATGCATATGAACGGAAATATGGATAGGTGAGTGAAATCTGTTCTATAAAATATATTATAGACTAGAATTACACAGAAACTGCTTATTATTGCCGAAAAATTACGATATGATGAATTACGCTGGTCAAACCACTTAGCGCTACTGGTGCCTAAACACAAAGTCGTAGATACGGAAAAGGTTACCTAATACCCTACCACCGTAAGTAAGTACCGGATACCTAATAATATGGCATTGCGATCATCATCATCATTTTCATTTTGTAATTAGTCGTTGGTAGATAGATATGTCATTTCTAATGTATTAATATTGATTCTAGATATTATATTAACGTCATCGAATATGTCTTATAGTTACTAACAAAAAACCAACTTAAAAATCAAAGATTGCTGTCCAAAACAAGCCTTCCGTTAAAAAAGTAGGTTCTCTTATGTTTTTCCCTTTTTTTTCATCTAAATTTACCTCTGCACAGACAGCATTTCAGTGCGGTTTCATCATAAGCCAAAGGCTACCCGACAAGGTTAATAAAACAACGAAGAAGGAATCGACTTGATATTTTGGGCGGATTCTCGTAAAGCGCTTGCTTGACCGTGTGACACGCTGGCTGGTTCGGCTGGCGTCTGCCACAGACGTGAGCTGTGTGGTCCAAGTTATAAGCTCTTTTACAAAATAATGTGTTTTATGTTTCACCTTATTGCAAGTAATTTTGTATACACAATAGTGTGTCATAAATTTTGTCTATATGATATATTTTGACGTCACAGAAGTATATATACCTTTATTAGCTTTTATGAGGTTTTATGTAGCGAAAATAATTTACCTCGAAAAGCTGCTATTCCGCGGGTTACACCGTGGGGCGCAGCTAGTAAATCATAAACATCCAACTTTTCACATATAAACTATTATATTTATTACTCACAAAAATATATAAGAAGCTTAAACAACAAATAAAAACATAAATAAACTAAATCCAAATAATTATCAGTAAAATAAAATCATTAAAATTAAATGGATGATATTTCCATTACAAATAGATACCTACTTATCTACTTTTCATTCAACATAAAAATAATACAATAAAAATAAACAAAAAACCTCGTGTCTCGTGTAATGTTACAACCGTTAAAAATTGATAATAAATAAATAAATGGTTTATTTATCTACGATGTACGACCTCTTTCAGGTATCCTTAGAATGGAAATGCTTTTTAAGACAAATGTTAAAAAGTGGAATGTTCTAAATTGTATGTGTTAAACAAGTCACAAACACTAAAATGACACATACACATTAATAGCCATAGTAGCTTTTACATTTACACTTATGCTAGCAGCGCCCTGCAGAGTTGTCCGTGTAGTTCCCGTTTCCGTAATAATTTATTTGAGGAAAAGTAGCCTATTTAGCCAGACAGTAAAATATTTGTGTTCTTAAATTCAACCCGATCCATTCAAACATTCCAATGTGATTGAGCAAGAAACATCCAAACTTTAGCATTTTTCAAATTAGTAGAATATATCGGTAGTATCTCATAACTTGCACCAAAAGGTAAGCCAGTTTTATATTCCGACATCTGCCATCCGCCTCACATCTCGCTCCGCCACTTATAAGCCTTCTCCAAAATATCGCGGAATAATGTTGACGTTACGATGATGTTTCGCAATACTTAACGTAATGTAGCTTATTATATTGTAAGGGACGATACATTACTGTCATCATCTTTGTTTTTTGTTTATTCATAAAATCGATTTAAATGTTGGAAAATATATATAGGATAATAATACGAACAAAAACAAAATTAAAATTTTGATTTACCGCCGACAACCTCGGATTTGTTATCTGTACAACATTCTACTAGCCCAAGTCCTTTCATTTGATACCCATACTGAGGTAGTTGTAATAAAAAATAATGTAATTCGCCGTATTGTGGTATTATTATTATTTTGGCGGTTATTTTGGATTTGAAATTTGTCGTAGTGTATAGTATTTTACTAGTTAAGCCCTTTCATTTAATACCCATGTTGAGGTAGGTTGTGAAGAAATATTATGCCCGCCATGTTGTGGAGGCGGCCATCTTGAATCGATATATAATACGAGTACTCGTAAACAATCTATCCCATTACTATGTCGTCCCATTCCACTAACTTTTTGCTTAATCCAAAACATACGCCAAAACAAATGACACTAGTCTAATATAAAGTAACTGAAGTTGTAGCTGTCAAAGTTTTTACACATGGATCTTCTGATGAAGAGAACTTTGTAACTCTTTCGCACAACGTCTTCTGAACGTATCGAGATTAAACTATTATATAATACAAAGTTATGGAAGAAGCGAGACATACGTTTAATGACTCGCAATACGTGTGCCGTAACAGCAACATTACAGTGCTCTAAGAATCAAAACTCTAAGAATCCGAATCATTGCCTTACACTGCACTGCACTCGTTATACAGATATATAAAACTGTAAAAGTAAACGGTAAAACAAAGAATTTTTTTGTCCAGTAATTTCACTAGAAACTTTAACTCTTCAAGTTATGAAGATACTAGATGTCTGCCCCGTTTTCACCCGTGGGACATTATATAGCATTCATTGATATCCCGTACAAAGGTGAAAGAATGACTGAAATCGGTTCAGTCATTTCTGATAATATCGCTTTCAAACAAAAAAACCTCTTCAGCTCTACACCAACTGTCGGAAATTTGTCGTACTAACTCAGATTCTGAAAAAAAATTGATTAGCAAAGGTTTACATTCACTGACGCAGTCTTAGACACATGCTGTCAAAGCACGCTACGAAAACTCTCAAAAAGGAATATTTTTTCCAATATTAATTAGTTTTTGTTACATTCTTGATTCATGCGCCGCTTCTATTGATAGTAGCGTCTTTTATACCCTATCTTCTATAGCCTTCCTCGATAAATGGACTATCCAATAGAAAAAGAATCTTTCAATTCCCGAGATCCTAGCGTTCAAATAAACAAACTCTTCAGCTTTATAATATTAGTAGAGATATATCACATAGGTAGCTGTGTTCTAATTATATATAATTATATACAATTATAACACAGACTTCATAGTCTTGAACATCGCCGCAAGATAGCTAGCTTATCGGTTTTTTATCGGATACACTTCGGAGAGTGTGCAACTGATCTGCATGATCTAATACCTCCTTGCCCTTTTTTTGTCGTACTTCTCGTAACTCAAAGAAGCGGCACCGTTTCATGGTGGATATTCCAATGACACGGACGAAGAGGTTTGACTCTACGTTTGTGATAAGAACGCCTAGGCTGTGGAATGAGTGGGTTTTCCCCGATAGTTATAATCTTGGTGTCTTCAAATCGAGAGTGAATCGGTTTTTTTCTAGGTAAACACGCTCCATCGTAGACCGCATCGTCGCTTAACATCAGGCGAGATGGCGGTCAAGTGTAAACCTATAAAAGTAAAAAAAAATATATATATAGTGATATAAAAACTGGTAAAATGTGGTACTTCTTTAAGGAAGACTCTGTAAAGAGTCCTATTACTACAGTAACATACTCGTAGTAGACAGACAAATGCTCGTTTGTCTTCAACAAAGAAACCTTTGTCGATTAGGAATTTTATAGTAAAACTGCAAGGTGACACTAGTATTCAATCCTAAAATGACATTTTTTAGGGTTCTGTAAAACGTAAAAACGAAACCTTTATGGATTCGTCATGTCTGTGTGTCTGTCTATCCGTCCATATGTCACTGCCACTATTTCCAAAACTATAAGAACTATACTGTTGAAATTTGGTAAGTAGATGTATTCTGTAAACCACATTAAAATTTTTTCACACAAAAAAAAAAAAAAAAAATCAATTTTGGGGGCTACCCATACTTAGAACTGAAACTCAAGATTATTTTTTGACGTGACAACGTCTTATAAATTGGTTTGCCGGGTGACACTTCAAGAAACTGCGTTACGCTCCGCTCACGTTATGCGCTCACAACGAGAGCGAGTAAGAGGCACGCGTCCCTTCCACTCGGGCATGGTTAGCCCGCCTAAGAGCGAGAGAGACAGACATAAAAAGTGAAAGGCACGCGTCCCTTCCGTAAAATTATTTTACCACTCAAAGTCGTTGTCACGTAAAACTTTCGCCCGTATACCGACTTTACAGGCAACCAATTTTTTTCATCAAACCCATACTTTTGGGTTATTTATGGATAGGTCTTCAAAAATGTTGTTGAGGTTTCTAACACATTTTTTTTTCTATACTGAGAATAATTTGCGCGAGAGACACTTCTAAGGTAATAAAATGTGCCCTCCCCCCTGTAACTTCTAAAATAAGAAAAGGATAAAACTAAACAAAATTGTGTACATTACCATGCAAATTCCCAAATTTCCACCGAAAATTGGTTAAAACATCGATCAAAGTTAAACAAACTACAAAAACTTATGTATTATGTTACGTGCTACTACGGAATCTTCCATGGGCAAGTCCGGCTCGCACTTGGCCGCTTTTTTTTTTAATTCTGGCTGACATTTATAAGACATCATTTGAGCCAACTGCCACAATCGTCTTTAAAAAAGACAAACTTTTTAGAGCAATACTAAAAAAATTCGTTAAACAGCAAACTGACCACAAGCTATCCCGTTACAGTGCCGGAGACGAACTTCCGTCTGATCCAGAACAAAACGGATGACGACACAGTCAACGTCATCTGCGCAGCGGACGGCGCCTTCCCTGCGCCCAACCTGACACTCGCCACGCCGGAGAGGTGAGTGGGTTCCGTACCATTTTCTAAAAATACTTAAACGATTTTTTGTTATTATTATGTACTTATTATATTTTTCTTATCTTGACTAATCTGAATCTCGGAAACGGATGTAATAATTTTCATGAAATTTATTAATATCATGAATTTTGGGGGCGATAAATATATATGAATAGGGTTCATTTTTGAAAAACGTCGTTTTATGTTTAAAGAATTTTATTTATCACTTAAGACATTTCTGTCGCTTACATGATAAAAATAACTTAACAATTTATATTTTCGACGTCATACTTTACATACTACACATAAAACACAAACAAATCAAAAATACATAAAAGCTAATCAACGTTTTGGTAATAAAAATACAAATATCAGATACCTGTTTTAACAAAAAAACACAGACAAAAGATTTAAACAAAATAAAACAAAATAGGCTATATATCTATCAAATTTTTCTTAGGTATATAAATATGAGAAGTACTTTGCACAACTGGATCTCAATTTTTTTTTCAGTTTTTTTTTAATTTACTTAAAAAGTTTATGCTTGTTTTTAAGCAATGAAAAACAGTTGATGAAAAAACAGTTACATGAATTAAATTTTATATGACATGTTGGTAGTAGTGCCTCGCGGGTAGTTCCCGTTCCTGGTATTTGCCCTGTAAATAGTAGCCTACGTACGTACTATTCTTGACAACAATCGACTGTGTTTTATACAACCTGTTTCGGTGTAATTGAGCAAAAAACTTTTGTATTGTTAGTATATGGTATATAGATAAAGGCAATATATGGGATAGGTTGAGACATGCACCTGATGGTGAACAGTACGTCTGCCTGTAATAGCAGTGTCATGCAGCTATTGAAACGTTAAAAGTTCAAATAACCCAATATTGAACTACGCTCATCACCCAGCCACATTTATAGAATTATTTCTTTGTCCTGTAATTTTTCTGGAAACATTGCCCTTCAAACCGGAACATAGAGGTGTTTGCACATTACTCCTTGACGGCAGAATAACTAGCAAATGTGTGTCCCCAGGCAGGTTCTGCAAAGATTGTTACCACTTCTAAAACCACTCTAACTTATAGCCTAGCCAATTTAATGTCATTATAGCACAATGCAATTTCAAAGTTTGACTGGCCTCGTGGCTTAGTGGTTAGTAACTCTGCCTGCGAAGCCGAGGGTCGTAGGTTCGATTCCCACCCAGTGCAAATATTTGTGTGATGAATTCAAATGTTTGCACTGTGTCTGGGTGTTTCTATGTATAATAAGTATGTATTTAAAACTATATATGTATTGTATCAGCTATCTGGCTGCCATCTTACAAACTTTGCTTAGTTTGGGGTCAGATGGTGCTGTGTGTGAATTGTCCACCACTATTTATTATTATTTTATTATTTATTATTATTAAAGTAGGCATTTTAATTACCAAATAATACTACCACAGAACATTCATTCAAGAATTAACAAACAGCAAAGAATTTTTAAAATTAGTAAAAAGTCTACTCTCACATTTCACAGAGACACAGAACCCTAATTGTGCGAATTAAATCGATACTCTCAGTGATGTCCCGATTTTTTGTCCCACCAACTGCGTCGGAACGTGTAAGGTATCGATTCGCTTCCGACTCTAATTTTTAATGTCCGACTCGGGTCCCGTTTCCGCAGTCTTTGTTCTCTCGTGTGGGTTTTAGAGATCCCTTGATGCGTAGAGATGTGTTTCTTAGAATATCTTCGTTTTATTATCGAGCACAGAAATACTGTTGCCATTCAAAATGTAATGTTGTAACTGATCACAGTGGTCCAAATTTGAGTCTCACTTTTCAATCTGAAAATTTCATTACAACTACAAAATTTAATCGACAAAAAAAGAAATAGAATGGGGACAAAACGCTATCAATAAGAATTATACAGAAACTGAACCATAAAGCAAAGGTAAAACAAAAATTAGAGATAAGACATCGTCCTGCATTAAAATACATTGGGACATTTTTTGAAAATGACACAATTAAAAAAAGGACTATAATCAATTTCGACCTTAATGTTTATATAGTATCTACGTTAATACACATTGTGTTAAAATACTTTAAATTGCGAAAGCTTAAAAACAATAACTTGGATTTTCCCATTAAATTTTGAATATAACAAAATTATAACAAAAACTAAGTGCCGTATTATATCTGAACCATTTTAATTTAATGTTGGTAAATAAAAGTTAAGAGCAAATGCTCATAAAATGTTGGTGTGAAAATTGTAAATTCTGTTTTTTACTAAAACCCGACGTACAATTTTTATGATATTTAATATCATTGAAACTTAAAATTATAATGTGCAAACAACACAAATGATTGAAGGGAATATAACAAAAAAATTATAAAATCACTTTAAGAGGCAAGTAAAAATAAACTAAAAGAAAAAATAATCTACGGAATCCACCACCGTAATTCTAGATGTTTTTTTCCCGTAAGGTTTTTATGGTTTGTTAGCACGTAAATACGTGACCACTGTGCGACCTGCCCGTGGGATGTGGGCAGTTTCATTGTTTTGTTTTGGATGTGCAGTCAATGAATACGTGAAAAACGTTCAGAAAATAAAGAAGTAAGATTTTTAAACGGAGCGTAGTTAGCATAACAGGCTTACTTTAACAGGCTTACTTTAACAGGCTATTACTATTTGGTTAATAATATAGTACCTGGTTGATCGAGTTTTGCTCGGTTTAAATGCGTTTATAAAGGGCTGTAAGCAAAAGATTTTCTCAGAAAAAAAAGAACAAAAAGAAAAGACCCGAGTGTAACCATCAGGATTCGAACAGGCCTGTTGACTCCGAGGGCGAGCATATTCCGTCTGAGCCATTTTGACTTAAAGAACAGTGGCGAAATAAGTTTTCGTATTCTAATGACATTGTAGGTGTTTTTTTTTATTGTCTAAAAACGCGCATAAAATGATATTTAAAAAAAATAAAACCTAGCTAGATCGATTTATCGTCCCCGAAACCCCCTGTATATATAATTTCATGAAAATCTTTCGAGTCATTTCTGAGATTCAGATTCTATATATTTATATATACCTACAAGAATTGGTCGTTTAAAGGTATAAGATAAATATTTGGCTAAATTTAGCTCACCGAATTTCAGTTAAAGTTAATAGCATTTAGTTAGTTAGCATACTAAATACAGAAGCGAGGATTGTTGCTTCTAACATGCTTCTGAATGCAGACGACTAAACTTACTTCTGAATTCATTCATCTAAATTTAGCCACTGTGTAATAAGCCTTTTACTCAAATAAATGATAAATTAGTTCTTATTATCACTACGGTTACATAAAATGTAACAGATTCACTTCATTTGTTTGGCAGTTCAATCTCTTTGATGAGAAAGTGGGTCAAAATTTTCATATTAATGACAATATTAATGTAGGGTAAGCGGTTTTTGAGACCAATTTCATGGCAATAACTGGCTTGTCGAGTTAGCACGAACAATCAAAAAACGAATAAGTTTTTTTTTTTTAATAACGCAGTGATTAAAACATGTACAACTCATGACACTGTTCAGTACTGCCTTGCATTCGTGCATGGTACATGGAATTTATTATTTTTTAATTGTAATATCTGTGGCAATATTTTTCCGATTTGAAGGGCAATACATTCAGGAAAAATATGGACCGAGAAGTAATTATCTTAAATCGCTGGTGACAAATTCTGTGGTAATCAGTGAACTTCTCAGATTCAAATTCTTGTATTAGGAGCTAGCCTATTGCTTACTATTAGGCGTAGTTCTTGTTTTGCCTTTAATTTTAACACTAGATGTCCGCCCCGGCTTCGCCCGTGGCACATTATGTAGCACTCATCGGGATCCCGTACAAATCCAACGGTGAAAAATTACTGAAATCGGTTCAGTCATTCCTGAGAATATTGCTTTCAAACCAAAAACCTCTTCAGCTACCTGCTACGCCATCGTCGGAAATTGGTCGTATCAACACAGATTTAGAAACAAATTTGATTATAAGTTTTATTATTATTTAAAACGTTTATATTCAATGACGCAATTTTATACACATGCTGTCATGTCAAAGCACGGCACGCAAACTCTCAAAATATTTTTTCCCCGTTTTTGTTACATTCTTGATTCATGTTCCGCTTCTATTGATAGTAGTGTTATATTCTATAGCCTTATATCCTTCTTCGATAAATGGACTATCCAATAAAAAAATAATCTTTCAATTCGAACTAGTACTTACCAAGATCCTAGCATTGAAACAAACAAACTCTTGAGGTTTATAATATTAGTTTAGATTTAGAAAAATAACAACATTTACGATTACTCACATATATCACTCATTGTGTTTATTTTTTTCTGTCAATTCCTTTTATCATATTTATATTCTCAATCCATACTTTAGTTCTTTGTCTATAACTATTTACTCAAATAATTATCTGTTTTTATAGGTAACTGCTGTTCATTCAAAAGTTATGGCTTAAACGTGCCAGTCTTATTTATTTTTAACCAATTTGAAAAAAGAGGCGCTTCACAATTAGGTGGAATGTTTTTTTTTTGTTTATAATAAGTTAGAAGTCGCCCCATATAATATTTATCGAAACGATGAAGCGGTTTTGTCAAGAAAAAAAAGAATCATTTTTATTATTAATTTTACTAAATTTTTTTATTGAATTCGCTTGTTTCGTGTCTCAGAAAAAGATATACATAAAAGTGAAATCATTTTATAACCAAACATTTCGCTCCATATATTTTGGCGAAAGGACTTATCTTTGCCTATTGCACACTTTGGGCACATAGTTCTTCAATTCGGAACTCAGTAACATTAACTCTCAATAATATGAGAATTGTTATTGGCATATTGAATAACAATGTAAAAAATAGGTCAGTATTGTAACTCATTAAAAACTGTGCGTGTTAAAAATGCGTAGTGAGTACATTTCAAATTATAGTTCCAAATGAGTTATAGTAGCTCTTTAAGTGTATGTTAATTTTTATCGTCGAATAACTTTAAAGGCCGCCAAACGTGTTTACCTTAAGCTTTAAAAACAAATTAAGCTGTACTAATAAATTTCGGGGCTTATTCTAGACGTAATTTATACAAAAACTTAAAAAAGCGTCGTAAATGGAACCACTTTAACCACAAACAACCAGCCTAATAATTCAAACGCTTTGAACTGCATAACCCATGACATTGCCTCAAATTCGAGACAATCGCTCGCAGCAACATTTCATATTAAATTGCTTGCAGCATTAGTGCATAACACGAGCTCTTCCCGCAGTGCGGTCGCTAGTTATATACGGCATTGGTAACTTCATACATCAAGCACCAACCAGTCTAATCTGACATATCAAATTCTATTACGATGCTTCTCGACGACCTAGTTAGACTGAAAGCGAGGGGGCAGAGGAAGGCCGGAATATGTTGGCCACTTCATATCCTTGTCAAGGGATTCACTAGAAATTAGAGGGAAATCATGGTAAGACAAAATTTGTTGCTTGGAACCTAGCATTTAAGCTTTAATAATAGATGGGGTCACATTTAGGATACCTATAATGTTCAGGATACGCACTACTAAAAGGTATTCACCACTCTGAACAGCATTTATTCAAATACCTCTACATGGCTTGGGGCATAGCAATTGAATTCAGATGCCCTTTATTACATAACCTAAAGGAACTTTGGATTACTTTGGGTTAACATATAAAGCGTAAGATCATGTTAACTCAATTATCAACTTTTAAATGAAACTGCTGTGCAAACAACTCATGAATCATTTGATATCTCTGGGTGATGCACGTAGAGCAGTGCTAGAGAATGATTTTGATTATTCAGGCCCCAATAGTAAATTGTGCTGTTGTGAGCAGTGGTGTTACTTCAGGCAAGTCTCCTGCTTATCTTGTTACTCCATACTATAAAAGAAAACGAAAAAGACATAGAAAAGTGAAATAGCATTGTGCAATAAGTGATCAATACCTCAGACTAGACACGACCTTCAATATTGAAAACAACGACTAAGAACAATATCTTACCCGTAAATTGAACCACCACTTATAAAATTTGTAAATGATGTAATTTTGAAAAATACATCGTACATACCAATAAACTAGCAGTACCCGTGGTTTCACCCGTGTAGTTTGTCTTCCCCTAATTTTACAGCGATGAAAAGTCTATGCTTTTCAGAATATGGGAATTATACATGGTATAATTCCCACATTATGAATAAAATTATACCTATATATAATTCTCACAGACAAACTACCACTTCAATCTGTGTTTCAAATTCCAACCCCGTTCAGCTGTTTCAATTTGATTGTGGAACAAAACATCTAAATATCTTATCTTTCACATTTATAATATTAGTAGGATACCATTGCATACTTAATAACTGAAATATCTACAACAAAGAAATTCGATCAAATTAAAGGTTTTGAAGATTTTGAAGATTTATACATATCAGATTAAACGCAGCAAACGTCAGTATTTTTTAGGAAAAAACATTTCTGAGTGAAGTCTCTTTCAATCGAATAATACGTAATGAGATTAAACTGTGTGCTTTTCAAGAGGGAATTTTTATTCACACGCATTTGTTGAAAGCTCGTTTCATTCGTCAACTGGTATTCGAGTGTTTTTAATTAATCAAATTGGAATTGGAATGGTAGATCCGTGGATTGACGCCATTTCCAATTCACAAAAATAAAATAAAAATATATTGATTAGACCACGGGTATCAGTCCAACACGAAGTATGCGTTTATTTTTAACCGATTCTAATAAAAGAGGTTCTCATTTTGTAAGAACATTTGGTTCATCTTTTTTTATCGTTAATCAATATTGGTGGACATCCATCTGACACTAAACTAAGCAAACCATGTAGGTTTGTAGGTACTATGGCTAGATATAGCTGATATAATACTTATATACAGTTGCAAATACATACTTATTGTATTTAAAAACACCCAGACACAGTAGGTACAAATATTTATTCATCACATAAATATTTGCATTGACTGAAAATTGAACACACGACCCTTGGCTTAGCAAGCAGACTTAGGCTAAGAACTTATGAAGCAATTTTCAGTCGCGGCCGCCGCAGTTTCGGGTCCGCAGTTTCTGTAGAATGCAGAATGTATTCGTAAACATTGAAAGCACAACACACGACGCATTGTAAGCCCGTGGCGTGCGGTTGCGGAACCGCGGCGGGCGCGGGTGAAATTCGTTCCATGAGTTCTACCAAATAAGCCACGAAGCCAGTCATAGATTTGCACTTTCTTGACCGCCATTTTGCCTGATGTTAAAAGACAATTTACGACCATGATGAAGTATAATATCGTGATTAAGCCCTGTACAATATAAACATTATGTGTTCAAATCGCGAAAACTTAAAAATAATACTTGATGGAGTATACTAACCTAGAAGATACCAATTGACTCCATACTTCAAAACACACAGATGATATCCATCAGGAAATAGCCACTCAGACAATGCCACAGACTAAGTAGAGACACTGACAATGCATTCCAAGTTTGTATTATATAAGTTCTTATTATGAAAGTGATCAAACGTCAAGTCTTCGGATCATCAACCGTGCAACGATGTCGCTTTCAGGAGTTACGAACAGAACGGTAGAAAAAAGGTCAAGAAAATTTATTTGTTTGATCTTCCCAAAATTCATATCAAACGGTTTGGGTTCACTTTCCTCATACGTCCAATAATAAGTAACGAATGTATGAGAATAAGTTGCCAGTTTCATTGTTCTATGAGAGATAGAGAGAACTAGCCAATGTGTTATGTACTCTCTATTACAATCTATTTGAGTGTAAAATTTCAGCTACCTTTCACTTACGTCGTGATAAAACACCCAAACTTAAAAGTAGTGAGTGGAAAACGAACCTTTTGTCTTACTACAGAGTGGTGGTCTAATGATTCAAAGTTCCAGTCATCCCAGACGTATATCATTTTATTCTACCTGTAAAACGGCCCAGCTTTCAGCTTAGTGAGCATTAATCTTTTCCAAGTTTACGTTCCATCTATCGATCCTAAAAAATCATCTTTCCTAAGATGACGTAAGCCTGACTGGGGTGACTGGGATCTCGCTCCATAAGTAGTCCATACTAGTATTATATAGTACAGGTTTTTTTTTTTACGGCTCGATATGTAAATCCGTGAATGCTAGAAGCTGTTATACCTAAGTACCACGGTTGAAATTGGGCCGACCGCTAGTAATGCATAAATCTGTCAAATCAGTTCTTAGCTGCAATTTCTCCAAAATTAACACTTCGAACGAATTATTCGAGGTGAGCGTTCGTCGGACAAAGAACTTGGCATGACTGTGGAGCTCGCAAGATTAAACCCGGTCGCATTCTCCTCGCCACCTGCCGGCCCACTTTCGCGTTTTCTTCAAAATATGTTTTCAGAGAATTTTCATTTTGATTTTACTGAGTAAGGGTTTTTGTCATTGACTCAAGTATGTCCTGAAAATTTTAAATTTCCAAGCTTTAAGAGAAAAATCTTTTAGCGCACCATAAACAGATTTTTCGTGGGCTGTGAATTGAATACAAGCGTCACGCTTGGGAATGATAGAAATCTTCTAGTAAACTCGGGACCAAGCTCTGACCACGCAGTCCGGTTCGGCCCGCGTAGTTTCTAAAGTAAGCTATCAAATTTTGAGTTGTAAGTATTTACTTCTATTGGCAGTTCCTGATTGCCAATTTTCTTAAATATAAAAAGCCATTAGATCCCTGTAACACTGTGTTTAAAGTAATCTACCGATTTCATACCCGACACCTAGGGCAAATATTTATTTTGTTTGTTTGATGATTGTTCTATGTCAGGGTGTTTGTATGTATGACATTGTGTGTATTGAAAATTATTTAAATTTGTATTATAACACCTATCTGGCTTCTATCGTGCAAGCTTTACTTAGTTTGATGCTAGATGGTCTTATATTAAAAACTATCAACTTAATATTTGTTAACCAGCTGAACCGGCGAACGTGTGCGGAAAAGACTTCAAAGTCTTGAAGATCGGCGAAAAATTGCTAGCTTATCGGATTTTTATCGGATCCATTTCGGAGAGTGTGTTATTGTCATGATACGTATAAATCTATAATAGTTAAAAAACTTCATACCGCCTTAATTTTACCCGTTCAATATTATTAAAAAATAATCCTCCTTTGAAAGATTATCATTAAAACATGTCGTTTTCGTCACGATGTTTACCTTTACAGTTAAAACCAATAATTATAGAGAACTTTTACATCTAAACTTGGATTAATAGGTGATTGCTCGTACTAGCCGCTAAGCCACCAAGGCATGTTTTCCTAACCGTCTGTAATTTCAGTACATAAAATAAAGAAATTTAATTATAATAATGATCAACGTATACATTTACACATGCAAAAATGATCAAGGGTAGCGGTCGACGCTATATAAATAAGTAATGACCCAATTTTGTGGACAAGGTTCGGGATTGAAATAAGTGATAATATCCTTGTCACATCTGTAATCATTAGCTGTAATAAGAAGAGATGGTGACTGTTTTGATCTTAGTTTTGAACCGTATTCTCCCGAATAGGGTCCAACTTTAATTTTAGGTCAAATTTTGTAACAAAAGTTACGGCTGGTCTAGTCGGGAGAACGGTGACAGCCGATCCGATGACCTTCTGGGACACCACTATCTTTTCGAAGTCATGTGCGTATGCCGCTTACTTAAGGTAAAGGTTAAAGTCAAAGGTTAAGGAAAACATCGTAAGGAAACGGATACCTAGTAATTGTATAAATGTAATCTTTCGAAGTCAAATGTCATCCACCAACCCGCACTGGCCAGCGTGATGGTTTAAGGCCTTGACTCTCTCCTTGCGAGAAAAAGCCCCGAGTCCCAGCTGTAGGAACATTTATTTAGTGGGCTGCTAATGCTTTATTCTTTGTCACAAACATTTTATCATTTGTAATCCTAGTCTCTACTTTCCCTACTATCCCCCTCCAACCAATATTATAAATGTGGAAGTTTGTAATTAATTACTAATATTTGTTGCTCTTTCATGCAAAAAATACGAAACGAATCTATATGAAGTTTAATACATAGATAAAAGTGGTCAGTGGGGACTCAATAAAGGTTTCAAGTGGGACTCACCGTTGTTACTTTAATCAGTGTTTTAACAGCAGCAAATTTATGACGTATACTATAAGTTACATTGTTACTTCTAATCCCATATCATTTTTTTTTTAGTTTTGTAATTATTTATGACGAAGATAAAGATAAAATAAGTGTACATGGTAATGTATCTACAAACCCATATCATAATTTTTTTTTTTAGTTTTGAGTTTCAGTTCTAAGTATGGGACACCCCCAAAATTCAACCCAAAAATCTGGAACAACACATTTTTTTTAATTATAAAAAAAATACAAATTTGCCTTGTGGAATAACTCATACGCAAAGTTTATCTAGGGAAAATTATGGGACCATGTTGTACGCATAGCAAGTAAAATCGCGAGTGATGCTATTTTGTCCCAGAAAAATGTCATACTCCAAAATACTCCAGAGTATTCTATGAGTGTTCCAGCACCAGTTGAGATATTATTTCCCTTGAGGCATCTGAAACATAACTTTCGAAGAACAAATATGTGGTCGCCGTTCGCAATGCTGCTTACATGAACTTAAATTAGAAAGTTGTTGTTTCACATAAGTTTAGTTTATTCCTTGGCTTAGAAAGTAAACAATTTGCGAAATTTCAAGTGTGCTAACACATAATTTAAGCTTACAAACGATTTGCGAATTAAATACAAAATTGCAACTGGCGACTTTATTTTAGAGAATAACGAACTAGTAAATTGTCAAAGAAAAAGTCGCCATCTCTCTAAGAGATAAACAATATATACTGGCAAGCAAAAATGTGAAAAAAAAATCGAGAAAAAAAGTTAAATGAATTAAAAATAATGACAGCAAAAGACCGACTAAACTACTAACAAATCAACGACTTTGTTTGTTGTAAACTCTTCAAAAAAACCTACTTGAAGACAATTGGCATGTACATACTCAAAAAGATGTAGAGGTTGATCAGGATCTTAGTATTGAAAAGCTCACGTTTTACCCAAATTGAAGTGATAATTAATTTATTGAAATAATTTGGTGTTCTGATTGTGGAAGCGCGGCAAGGAGTCTTTCAATTCGTGTCAACCAATGTTGCTGATGTCTTCTGTTTCGCCCATACAGGGCTACGATACGTGCAGGGCCCGTAGAAGCGTCATCACTGTACTCAATAGAAGTATCTGTAACATATGTTTTAAGTGACAAATATCAAAAAAAAAACTGAACTGTCTTGTTGTTGTTTGGACGGCGAGAGTTGTCTGGGCGATAGTAAGGGCAGGCAGCATATAATATAATGAAATCCAGATGTATTCCTTGTAGATGTATTTATTAGTCTTCCAGTAATTATCATAGTACTTAGTACATCGGCGTGTACGCCATGGGACGAGCAGGTCAAGAAAAGGGGCGGTGTTGCCACACGCTAAACTACGATTTACAATATGACAAAGTGTGGCCACCTAACATGAACTAAAAAAAAATATGTACTTATGCACAGCATAGCACAGCTCACTAAATGTATCCACTGCTTGTTCTTCTTCTTGTCGTGTCAGCGATCCAATCTGGACTACATCTAACAAGAAAAAAATATCTCTTGTTTTTAATTATGTCCGCTGGTAGAACTCCGAAGACTTATCTCGCAAGGAGAGAGAGGCAATGCCATAATCCACCATATGGCCTAGTGCGCATTGCTTGACACCAGGTCGTCCCAAGACTCTTGGTACATGTCGGTTTTCCCACGATGTTTTCCTTTAAGTTTTACCCAATGTTAATATTTGACGTTCAAATAACTTTAGTCCTATTATTATGAATGCGAAAGTTTGGATGTCTGTTGCTCAATCTTAACGTATCGGGTTCAAATCTCGAACACAGTTAGATTATAGTCGGAAAGATACTTACGCTAAGGCTAGGCAACTACGCCGATAGTTATTCATACAGAAATATTATATATGAGTTACGGCTGGTCTAGTCGGGAGAACGGCGCCTACCGATCCGGAGACCCTGGATTCAAACCCCCACACGCACCACTGTCTTTTCGAAGTCATGTGCGTAATGCCGCTAACACAAAACGGTGCAGGAAAACATAGTGAGGTACCGATATGAACCTAGAATCTTTCATAGTCATGTGTCATCCACCAACCCGCACTGAGCCAGCGTGATGGATTATGGGCTTTACTCTCTCCATGCGAGAGAACGCCCGAGTCCCAGTGGGAACATTTAGTGGGCTGTTGATGATTATGTTTTAGATGTTACATTAGATGTGTTTTTGTTCTTCTGCAGGCGGTTAGAAGGCGTCGCACATAACTTAAAGTTGGTGGATGGCAGGTACTCTGCTGTAGCGTCTGTGACCCTCACGGATGCAGACCTGCCGTCTCCTGCGGAGTTCATCTGCACGCTCAGGATAGCACCCGCGAAGTATGCTGTTAGAAAAGAAGCTATTTATTATCCAGGTAAATATTTTCATGTGTTATATTCTTCGTTTAAAATTGTTTCATGTCTTTGAAATCCGAAGCGACTGACAATATTTACCCGTACATTTTTAATTACACTACTTTATATATTTTACCTTCTGTTGGTTTTTCAAGAGCAAAAATCTCAGAACGGGTGCGTTGCATTGAGATCTCTCAACATAATGAGGTTGTCGTATACCTGAAGATAACTTAGAACCTGAGCTTCTTTACACGACCAAACAAATAAAACCGACAACTGGGGACACCCAGTTTCTAGTTCGACCATCCAGCCCGGTTTCGAAAGGCCACAACAGAGGGCAGTCGCCGAAATAACTGTAGCTTCTAAAAGAGAGAGCCTTTTTTTAGACATATTTTACAACGTCAGATTTTAACACAAATTTGAAACTTGATCATAACGATATAAAAACACATTTCAGGTGTACTGCTTTAGTTGACTTGTCTAGTATCTATACAATATACAACCTTTATTCAACGAAAATAAAATGGTTCCCACCCAAGCAATATTGTTTGTTTATCTATGCAAAGCTCCGAAACAAACAATTTTTCCTGCACTCTTGCATTCACGATTTATTGCCAAGAAAACAATGTAAATGTAAATTTTTTCCCATTCACTGAAAGAAATTGAGCTGACATCACGTTTTTTCGCGTTTTTAACGTACGTTGTTACGTAATATACGTTCTGACGTATCTCAAATTATCTTGTGCTACTCTGGCAACTCTGTACTCTGTTGCCTCTGCTTTCTTGTAGCTCTCGCCTACGGCTCGAGCTAGCAATATTGCTTCGGCTGTAATTATCAACTTACCGCGCTTTATATCAGAATCTACTATTATCTGACAGATAGTAAGATTTTTTTATGAAGTGAAAAATGGAAGTTATAAAATCATCAATCATTTTATGTGATGCCAATCAGTTCCACTAACTAACGTTATAAATGTAAAAAATTGTATATATGCATTTTATTTTACTCTTTTAAGCAAAAACTTCTGAAATAATCTTGGTGAAATTTGGTACAGAAATAGACAAAAATCTGAAATAACAACATTTGTTAGTTTTACCCGGGAAAGTAACAGGATTGGAAACTACGCGAGTCGAACCGTGGGATGCTACTAGTTACTACCTATTCTAGTTTTCTCGAAACATCAAAAAAATAGTTGCCTACATCAAATCTTGGGCATAGTTCCGTGGTCTTATGTCAGCAAGTAAAAGATTTCTCAGAATAATATCAGGGGAGTCTCTGAGACGTATTTGCAAGCGCAACTGCTAGATTACGTCTCTTTTGATCTGAAGCTTTTGTCACTCGGCTCAATGCCTCTGAAATACATCAGTGAAACTGATATTATACAACGTGGATTTATCTTTGTATTATTCGTTGGCTTTTGTTTTTTTTTAAACATAATAGATTTGCACTTTACCGCTATCTCGTCTAATGGTAAGCGACGAGTAATCGACTATAAAGCATGCTTACTTCAAAGAAATCGATTGCTCACCTTAGATTTAAGAACACCAAGAATGTAACCATCGAAAAAAAATATCCACTCGAACAACGCATTCCACAGCCTACACGTCCTTAGCATAGAAAATAGAGCAAAATCTCCTCGGTCGAGTTTTTGGAACATCAACCATGAAACGATGTCACTTTTTCTTCGAAAAAGAAAAAAGTGGTTCTATCATGTAGATTAGTTACACAGTTTCCGAAATGTATCCGATAAAATTACCAATAAGCAAGCAGTTCTTCGGTGATGTTTGACGGACTTTGAAATCCTCAATTTTCACTCAACATTACAAATGTTTAAATATATTAAGATATTAGTAAATAAAGACTAACGAATCTTCAAATATTTTGCTAATTATGGCTGCATAAGGTCACATAATGTTTATAATGTACAGGACTTAATCACGATTTAATTCATTGTTTAAATACCTCGACGTTTCGGCATGCATAAGGTCATCCCAAACGTTAAAGGTAGATAAACCAGAAGGCAAAAAATATTACCCTATGAATAACAAAGCTATTTCATAAAAACATAATGCAAAAAGCAATCTTACCACTGTATAAGTCCGCCGACGTCATTAAAACCGTGGCGAAAGAATAGGCCATGAAAATATTTTTAAAAGAGGCAAGAAAATAACAATTTCGCGGCATAATTTTCGAGAGGGCCATTTAAGCTTTTTATCAGAGGGACGTTTGTGTACACAGTTATCTTGAGTGGACGGGGAGTGAGCGTTTCCGTAGCGGGATAATTTCACGGTTCGTTAGCCCTATTGTTGGATAAATGTGTTTTAGTAAAACGCCACGTGGATATTACTAACTTTTCAATTTTCTCAGGGTCGTTAAACTATGATGTAAACTTATCGTTAATTTGAGCACATCTACCGTAGTTCTTGGAGATCAAAATGTCCGATTTCGCATGCACCTACATAATTATGTATAATTTGAACGGACTTCAAAAAAGGAGGAAGTTGTGTGCTTTTTTGTATTATTATATTATATTTGTGTTTTCCAAGATGACGGCCGGGGCACAAGAGTGCCAATCACATAAACTTAGGGGTTAAACTTCTATTGACACCCCACACAATTCCAAAAATAAAATTGCGTCCTCTAAAAAATGTTAACCTTATGTAATATCTCAATGGACTACTAGTTTAACGGTAATGAAAAATATCACCATGTTTTTTTAATATTAATTTAGATTGACTGAATGAGCACG
The DNA here is from genome assembly GCA_017562165.1 of Ectropis grisescens. Classification (NCBI taxonomy): domain Eukaryota; kingdom Metazoa; phylum Arthropoda; class Insecta; order Lepidoptera; family Geometridae; genus Ectropis; species Ectropis grisescens. Next base: position 5,548,138 of record CM029779.1, on the reverse strand, counting down.
GCATGTCCCTGATGGTAAACAACACACCTGTCCATAACAGCGTCACGCAACTATTGGAACATGAAGAGTCCAAATCATTACCTAACTGTACCGCGGTCGTCACTCAGACAAATTAAGATGAAATATAGGTATTTTTCCCTATTTTTTTTCTGGATACATATCCCTTCAAACCGGAACAGAGTGAGGTTTGCACATCACTACTTGTGCAGTAGAATAAATAAAGTGCTGATAAATTATTGGCGGTGTGTTGTTATAAACTTGAGGATAAAACTCCTGAAGTTCTCATATTGGAGGTATGGTTTGTTGTACCCATTTTATTTCTGGTATTGTGACGAAACAAACCCCAATCATTACTTATTTCTGAACTTGTCAATTATCAGCAGACACAAGAAACTTGTGTCCCCTGTGAAAACTAAATCGTCCATAGCACTCGACACTGAATTAGTGTTGTTTGCCCCGGGAGGTCCTCTCATATAACAAAGAAAAAGGCCCATCCATCATAACAATCCATCTTTCAACGTCCAATCGCAAAAGATTTTTCGAGACTATCTTCGGGGTTACTCTTAAACAATATGTTTAGGTGTAAGACATGGTTCATACTATCAATATTCTGCCACAGATATTTGCCAATAACTAAAATGCTGCAGCATGACGTAGCATCCGTGCGGCGACGAAGCATCAAACCGCCAGGTCTACTGCCTAATTCTCCTGCTTTCGGCTTTCTCCGATGAAAGCAGACAACATCATCTGCTTTCAGCAGACGTAGCAGACAACTACGTCAGAGCTTTGACATGCTGTTGATGACGTAACAAATTGAATCATAGCAGAAAGATTAAAAGTTAGGCGGTACACCTACGGGACGAGCGTTATAGAGGATTAGTGATATTTTGTGAGCACGCGTCACCACATGCGTTATTATAGTACATCAAAGATGTATATTACGTATAGATTGACCTGTCGCACGTGTTGGCATGTCTGTAAGTGCGACAGGTAATTGATGATAAATAAATAAATAAATAAATAGAGTTGGCACAAACGCTTTGCACCGAAAGCACAGGTTGTGCACAACCCGACCGTGCGGTGACCGGCGGGTTCTAAGCGGCGATCTGCTATCGGTTGACAGCGTGCACGGTCCGGTCTACGCGGTGATGGCTGATCTTGATGATGATATCGCGATCCCGAACTGAGACCTGGACTATGTCGATCTGACTGATCTAAGGTTTTTGAGATTAATTAAAACCACTGATACTGAACTTGAACTCTGACTTATTGACTGAGGTATTATTGGACACAACCGTCCGGTTGTACGTTTTGTTGGCAAGATCCCGATATGAAAAGTCTTACAGATTACATATGATTTAAAACCAGATTAAACATTATTTGACCTCTTCCGGTGTATGGTACACATATTAGAAAAACATGTTTATTTATTTTGAATGAACACGGGTAGCATCCTTCTTGCCTTGTCGCTCTTGTGGAAGTGTCATACTTTTGTCGCGGCACATCACTCTGTTGTCATAAAAAGTATGCACGTCATCTGGTTACGATTGACACAAAGGAACCGTACGGAAAATCTTAACTCTGTACGTAGTATATGTAAACTCTTTGCAGTGGGTACATCTTCTTCAGTAGCTATACAGAAGTATTGTGTTGCATTTTGTTGGAAGTATTTTACTACTGATTAACTCTAAAATTATACATTTTTTCGTTTATCGGCAGTCTTAGATGGCTGATTCTTTTTTGTATCAGATTGATTGGCATAGTAGTCGTTTAGAGACAATACTTGTATAATAGTTTTGGATTGTTTGTGATAAAAAATTACTTCCATGACTGACTGAGTCATCAGTACAATGGTAAAAATTATGGTGAACATAGAGCCACTGTTGAGTCAGAGTAGGTACTCTTTCTGTCTGACCTTGCACAGTCTTGTAGATTCGAGTAATGTACTCACGTAGTTGAAACATAGCAGCGCTTGTTGACTTTTCATTATCTTCAAGTTTATGTAGGTCCAGGAAGGAAGACCAAGTCAGTGTAGGTAAGCATGGAACATAATTGTTTAAAGAAATAATTTTATGTATGTTTAAAATACCTATAAGCGGTCCGTTCCGGCTTCGCTCGAATGTAGTATATGAAAACTACATACACAGTTACGTTAACTAAATTAAATTGTTGCAAACAATCCGCCCTGTGTTGTTCTCTATGCAAAGATACCTAAAATGCTGGTTGCATTGCTTCGCTGAATGGTGATGGCATTATTTTTGCAATTATTTTCATCTGAAACGAGCCAAAGTAGGCCGCCTAGTTGTAACTGACGTTAATTTCATTTTGACGTGACAACGTCTTATAAATTGGTTTGCCGGGTGACACTTCAAGAAACTGCGTTACGCTCCGCTCAGTTGCGCTCAACACGCGTCCCTTCCACTCGATGGTTAGCCCGCCTTAAAAGTTCCCTCATTTTTTACCACTCAAAGTCGTTGTCACGTAAAACTTTCGCCCGTATACCGACTTTACAGGCAACCAATTTTTTTTTATTTCTATTTTACTAAAGTTTAACCTTTTGTCCGCAGGACCAATAAGCACCACTCCCGAGATGCCGACTGCAGCCGATATGCAGCTTGCGGCAGCCGTGGGATCGAAAGGTAATTATGAAATTCAATTAAAATGTCTCAAGCAGAAATAATAGTACTTTGAATTATTTAGTTACATTCAGCTTTAGCAGTAAATTGCATACTTTTCCACCTTACAATTATATTTGTTAAAGAGTGTTACTTAAATACCTACTTATGGAATGAAACAATAAATTATTAAAATAACTTTGTAAAATAAAAATCGATCCCTGAAAAAATAGGCATAGATATTTTATGTGTTCATACCAAGCTTTATACTAAACATTTTCTTTAAAAAGAGTCAAGTTATAAAAAAGACTATTGGTGGTTTATAATACGACTACAAACTCATTATTTTGCTTCCATGCTCAAGTATTTTCATATAATTAACACAAAGTCAATATCAGCTAAATTATTCCTTCCCTGTCTTTGCCACTGATAAATTTTGATGGAAATTGATACGGTGTCCTTTTTAAAGTGTCGACTTACCCTCCAATTAGAATTGTAATTATAGAATACATAATGACTGCCAGATTAAATTTCTTTTTTATTAAAAGCGAAGTTTCCATTTGTGTAAATTGATACTTGACTGAATAATTTTATTTTTAAAAATTCTTTCACAGGAACAAGTCTGTACACCGTTGCGTCGATAATCCTGTTACCGGCGCTCGCTCAAATTATTATGTAATTTTTTCAAAGAAATAAAATAATAAATGACATCTAAATATAAAAAAATAACGACGAAACTTCTCTGTGAGAGACATCTTGGCTTGTGACAAAGTTAATTTGACGCTCGATTGACATACGTAATTCTCTTTTTGAACGTTTTATGGAAAGACATTGTCATTGAATACATAAATATGGGTAAATAAATATAAACGATTTCTGTATTTGTTGTTTAAATAACAATGCACTTTCTCTAAAGCTTACTAAGAATGCATTTCACGGCCGCTTTAAACATCTGCTATAAAAATGTGTGTCACATTAGTGTATTTTTTTTCTTTGTTTTTCATTTCACTTTATTCCAACGTTTAACCAAAGAAATATAACAATGAATAATATTAGTTATTGACAGTACTTGCAAGTTTTTTACCCATTAAAAACAACATGTAATTAATACAATGATACAGTATGGGAGTCAAATCGTCTACTGAATCATAAAGCGAGTGTAAAGGGTTAAACTACAATAAAATTGTATGTCTTCAAGAAATACTACGTCAACTCGAAAGTCTTGTTTAGGCTGAGACACGGATATGTGGGTTGAAAAGAGAAACTCTAATCATTTATAAATAATATTTTCTTATATGAAATAAACTTATCAATTCTAAACTTTTTTATTGGAATGCTCTTCATGACAACTATTTTTGACTTCAGAGTTTGCGAAGTATTTCTGGGACATTATTGTGATTTGATGTTTGGATAAATAATGCTGGGTATAGTTTAAAATACTGCAAAGTACTGGGGTCTATAAGACTCTCTAAAATTAATGAATTTAGTAATCATTTATCGAAATAGACCAATGAATTTTTAGCTACAGATATTATGTTATAGACATTAAAGTTGATTGGACTGTTTCGATAGTTACTGGATAGATCTTAAATCATATCTTATTTAGATCTTATGTGCTATTTATTTATGAGCAAACACTTTCCTTCACATCATTGAAGAGTTAGAAACTAGCAATAGCCATACATTGTCTATGGTTATTGGCAGTTGAAATTTGCTTCAATATGTAGACAATACCCAAAATTCAGCGCCTGTCAAATGTATTCCATGTTTTATTTAATGAAATAAAACATTTTTTAATTTTAGTTCTTACCATTCCGTTATACTTACTTAGTAATTTAAGTTCTAATATTACAGTATAAAAATATTTTTATTTTCTATAATTACTCGTAATGTAAAGTTTTAATGATTAATTATGTATATTTTCACACAGAGAAGAAATGCTAGTCAAAGCTCCAAAGGGTCTCTAAGAAAAATAACCAAATAAACGCAGTGTCACGCAAGGTGTCATTTTAGGTACACAATTGTTCAAATGATATGCAAAAGAATAGCTTTCTGTGTATTTCATGTTTTAAGATAAGTTTAATTTGAAACTGTACAGTATCGATGTTCATAAAATATTTTTCTTGATATTTACGTAATACGAGCAATAGATTGTAAATGTATTGTAACACGATGTATATATTGAACCTTTCTTGTAAAGAAAACAAAAAGTAGTTAGACGTGAGAACACAGGCCTAAATGCTACCGAAACTAACAAAATTATACCAATTTTAGAAACAATTTGAATATTACCACCGTTTAATTTACTCTCATGCTTTTCATTGATAAGGACACTAATTTTATTTCTGTTACACAAATATCATTTAGATAATCATTACTACCAAGATAAATAAGCAGCAGCAGCACAAGTTACGTTTTTCTATTACAATGACTGTCTGTATATGCTAAATAAATCGCACTGTCTCTTTTCTTTATTGCAGATACACAGTACAGTACACAAAATGATATTATTTCAAAACAAATAAGAAATAATAAGTAATATTAATATTAAAATAATATTGAAAAAATGTAAAAGGTGACTGTCACATTTTACATTAAACGACTTTTACGAAGTCTATCAATGTTGACAGACTCGAAAAAACTAACTCGAATCAATAGTCTAACAATACCCCCCCCATTATTAATAACCGTTGATGATATTTTCTTGTATTTTCTAACAATAACCGAAACTATTTGTTACTTAATAAATTTCAATATGTTTGTGTTATTTGTACTTGAGCTGCAATTCATTCTAGTAGCAGTATCAAATGTTTGATGACATTAAACTATACACAATCATTTATACTATGATCTTACAATGTATCATTTTAATGCACTCATGTACGCGTACAATAAAACACGGCTGTATTTTTAAGCATTTACGTAATTCTTTCGCAACAGGGTAAGCCATGTACGTACATTAATATAATTTGCTGTCAAGGGCGATCTACATTTGGACAATATTGTAAATTAAAATAACATTCGCCCTTATTCATAAACATGATTTTAAACCTTAATTTCAAAATTATTAATTGTATTTTGACGGAGCTTAATCACGTTATACCCATATTTTTTGTGAAATGTAGAGTTTCGAATGTGCTACAGTCATAACTTTTGCTTTGAAATCAATTTTAATATGAAATTTAATTCTCCAAAATCCAAGCCAAGTTCTGTTGTTTTCATGACACATATGTATATGTCATACGAGTATAAACGTGTACATTCGAAAATGACCCTAATGGACAGTTTAAAAGATTAATAGAAATAAAGGGAGGCAATTTTGTAATTTACTACTGACGAGTACTAATGATTTGTACCTTTATAATAAAATTGTCCTTTGAATAGAGTCGACTATGCTGTTTAGTTTAAATAATATTCGTAACGCAGTAATATAAATATGTGTGATAAGTATGGTCGGCTGATGCCACTAAAGTTTCAACCGCATTCAACGGTCTTTTTTAAGGAGAGTATGTGACCGGGGACCGTTTTCTATTCAGTAAATAGGTTCTACTGTGCACCCATTTATCCTATTTACTGATTTTAAATGTATCTGTTACCCTCAAACCAAATATGGTTGAATCCTCAAATATCATACCTAACAGTTTTTGTTCAAAGTGTTCAAAAGTGACATTAATTTTTATCTACTAAAATTATTTAAAAATATACTCAAATTTGATTAAGCTCCGACAACCTAAAATTACATTTTTGTATTCGAGCTCAAACTCCAATAGTTAATTTCTAATAACGTTGTAAAATGAGATTTCAAAACATAAAGACACTGTAAATATTCATAATTACGTAGTTAGTTAAGTTTTCTTTTTTGTTTTATTTAAGAAATATTACATTTGCTGTGCATATTTGCCGTTTATGGATAAGATCCAATCAAGACTTTTATTGTAAAATTTCCTAAAATAAATAAAAAACATCGTTGTGTATAAAATAATTTGGTATTTGCTGTTTTATTTCACTACCTACCTACCTACTTACCTACCTGTTATGTCCTAGGGCGCTGAAACGTGCACACTGACAGTCAAAATGGTCCGAAAGTTCAAAGTTGCTCATCGAGCTATGGAAAGAGCTATGCTTGAGGTTTCTCTGAGGGATAGCATCCGCAATGAAGTAATTCGTCAGAGAACTAAAGTCACCGACATAGCTGAGAGTATTGGCAAACTGGAATGGCAAAGGGCCAGCCACATCTGTCGCAGACCTGATAACCGTTGTGGTAGATGGGTTCTGGAGAGGAGACCGCAAACCGGTGAATGTAGTGTAAGACGCCCTGAGGCTAGATGGAGTGACGATATACGAAAGACGGTTGGTGGCGGTTGGAAACGTAAAACCGAAGATCGGGCTGAGTGGTCGTATCATAGGAGAGGCCTATGTCCAGCAGTGAACAAACACGGGCTGATAATGACGACATGTTTTGTTTCTCGTATACCCCATTTTAAATTTATTCTTCGGTTACAGGTACGCCAACTATTTAAAGGGAGAGGTATAATATTGACTTACATAGAATCGCTGATATATTACACGACATTTAGAAATATAACAATTAAGCATATCTGCATCATTATAAAATATGTAGAAGTTACGACTGGTCTAGTCGGGAGAACGGCAAATGCCGAACCGCGGGTCCAAAACCACGTGCACTATTGTATTAAAAACGCTGAAGGAAAACATCGTGAAGAAACCAATATGTACCTAGAATCTTTCGAGTACACGCGTCATCCACCAATCGCACTTGGCCAGTGTGGTGAATTATGGCCTTCATTTTCTCCTTGCGAGAGACGGTCTCAAGTCCGTGCAGTGGGAACATTTAGTGGGTTGCTTATGCTGTATAATATCTACATTAACCACGTTAGTAAAAAAATTCCAAGACAAGTCTAATAGGTATTTTAAATGTAAAAATATGAATACTAAGGTGGTGGGGTGTACAGTATAACCAACTTATCTGTAGAAAGTAGCGATGGCACCACCATCGAAAAGTGCTGCCACCTATAAATACAAAATTATACAACGTTTGTGTTCTCATAACTTAGTAGCCCAGCTTTCGACCGTTCCACAAATAAAATGGCGGCCCTGTAAGGATGTTTTATTTTTCAAACATAAATAAAAGTGGTCAATTGCGAGTCGGGCTCGCCCATGAAGGCTTCCGTAGCAGCAAGTAACATAATACAAAAGTTCTTGTACTTCGTTGTTACTTTAATCAGTGTTTTAACAATAGTCAATTTCTGACGTATTAAAATAAAACTACTCACTAGATATCATTCAAACCAATTTTCGTTGATAGTTTACATGGTAACGTACATCATACACTTTATTTTTATTTTTGTCATTCTCCTATTTTAGAAGTTACACACTTTTTAACACTTTGGAGGAGTCCATCGCGCAAACTATTAAGTTTAATAAAAAAATATTAAAAACTTCAGTATCATTTTTGATGACCTATCCATAGACACCACACATGTATGGTATTGATCAAAAATTTTTTTTTGAGTTTCACTTCTATGTATGTGACACCCCTTTCTATTTTTTGTATCAAAATCTTAATGCGGTTAACAAAAGTTTCAATAGTATCTATAACTTTTACAGTTTCGGAGAAAAGTGGCTGTGACATACGGTCGGACAGACAGACAGGCAGACATGACGAATCTATAAGGGTCCCGTATTTTGCCATTTGGTTACGGAACCCTAAAAAATTATAAGTACGAGTATTTACTTATCTGACTTTAATGATGTTTCAAATGAGCCTGGCTGTTTGCCTGAGGAAATAAAACTCTAAATCAGTTTTGACGACAGTAATTACCATTGAAATACTGTATCCATTACCTACGTTTATTCTAAAATGAACATAGGGCGGATGCCTGGTTTCTTGTCAAATGGTTGAAGGAAGCTTTACAGTTGTATACCTTGGTCATATTAATATAGGCCAGTGCTACACAACATTTTGCTGATGAAAGGCAATGGATAATGTAATCTAGACAGATGAAGCACGCTTGTTCATGACGTAGGTATACATTGATTCTTATGCTTTTGCTTCAGACTTATATATAAGGGACTTTTTAGGGCTCCATTCACAATAAGTTAAACGGGACGCTGTAACTACAACTCGGCTGTCAGTCCGTCTGTTGGTCTGTCACCAGGCCATACATATCACATGAATAATTGTGATAGAGTTTAAATGTTTTGTATGTAGGTATTAACTTCAAAATAAATAGTTACACTATAATAAAACAAATATATAAGAGGAGACATAATTTTTTGCGTTTTTATATGTAATGGTTCATTATCCTTAGTGCGCGAGTCATACTCGCAATTAGCCGGTTTTATATTTTAAAATAAGATTGGGATACTGAAATGTGAGAAGAAGAAAAGTTACGGCTGGCCTAGCCGGGAGAACGGCTACTGTTGATCCGGAGCTGTTGCGCAACACTGTCTTTTCGAAGTCATGTGTGTTATGATGCTAACTTAAAACGGTGAAGGAAAACATCATGAGGAGATTAACATGTACCTAGAATATTTCGAAGTCATGTGTCATTTACCAAACTGCATTCGGCCAGTTTGGTGGATTATGGCTCTCTACTATGGGAACATTTAGTGGGCTGAGATGTGAGTATGGCAATTGCAATGTAGGCACAATTTCCATACACATCACATTGGGGCTATTGCACTGTGCACCATGTAATCAAACTTTTAAAATGCAATCTAAATTTGGTTTTGAGCGCCTTTTAAGAGTTCACAAAAGAAACAAGCCAAATTTTGCACGCCATTCATGGATACGTCAAGAAGTACATCACTATAACAATTGCCATCCAGCGTGATAATAATGTCAGTGTTTTTAACAGCACTGGTGACAGCGTGAGTAGGATTATTGAACAAATATTAATAAATCGAGATAGATAGAAGTCATTTTAAGCATTTTTTTTAAAAGAACGACAATCCCACTTGTATATTGGGTAAAACTAAAGCACGTAGCCAGTAACACGTAAGCAAACCCGTGCTGCCAGGACAAAGCTAGTTTATCATAACAGTTATGTCCACCACGCCACAACCGCCGATTAAAAAGCAACTCAATATCTCATTAACAAAGCCGACAATCGCAGCATCAACACGCTTATTCGAATTTCGTATTGTGAAGCTAAAAGCAGAATTTATCGGTGGTGACTCGAATATTAACTAGTTTCCATTCGGGATCGTTTTGTTGTCCACTGGTAATGAACAGTCAAGTCAGGTTTGTCGATTTATGAAAACAATCCTCTACATTAATCATGAACACTCATAACGCATGTAACTACATAGTTCAAGAATGGATCGTAATATATATACAGTTATTACAATAAATTTACTACAAGAACAAAATAAAAAATTTTGACTAACCCCCGACTACCTCAGATTTGTTATCCGTACAACATTCTATTAGTCAAGCCCTTTCATTTGATACCCATATTAAGGATGTTGTGAAAAAAGAAATGTATTTCGCCATTTTGTGGAAGCAGCCATCTTGGATTTGAAATTTGTCATAGTGCAATGAATTCTACTAGTCAAGCCCTTTCGTTTGATACCCATATTGAGGTAGTAGTGAAAAAATAATATAATTCGCCATTTTATGGTGGTGGCCATCTTGGATTTGATTTTTTTATTGTGTATAGTATTCTACTAGTCAAGCCCTTTCATTTGATACCCATATTGAGGTAGGTTGTACAAAAATATTTTGTCCGCCATTTTGTGGCGGCGGCCATCTTAATTTATATTAACCAAACATAGCTAAGAACATTCGCACGGATATTAACTTTCAAATAAAAAAAACCGTATCGAAATCGGCCCATCCGTTTGAGCTCTACGGTGCCAGAGACGACACACAGACCGACAGACAGACAGACAGACTTATTAGACAGACATCGACGTCAAACTTATAACACCTGCTTGGTTAAAAATAGACTTTTTCATTGTCGGAAAATAACGAGAACGAAAAAGGACGGGGCACTATTAGGATATATTTATAACATTTTTAGGTGGAACCCTTAGCTGAGTCCGCCTGGTACTTGGCCAGTTATTTTTACTGGCCAAGCTAATGCCCGAACAATACGAGGTTTGTCAAGCTAGGAGAGTAAGCTAGTGTTGGCAAGCTAGCAAACAAGCTACTAGTAGCTTTGTAGCAAGCTATTTAATAGTTTATTTACAGGACACTCACGTATATACGGTCGGTCAATCCGACTCGAGTTTCAGCCGCGTCCGGCGGCCTTTTCAAAACGAGTGCACACGCGCGGTGGCTGCCGTTTGGCACTGCGGGCTGCCGCACGTCGCGCACGCAAGCTCAACGGCTGTTGCGGGGTGCAGGTGAGGGGTGCGAGAGGGTTGCGCACCCGCACCCCGCAACAGCCGTTGAGCTTGCGTGCGCGACGTGCGGCAGCCCGCAGTGCCAAACGGCAGCCACCGCGCGTGTGCACTGTGAGGGGTGCGAAAAGGCCGCCGGACGCGGCCGAAACTCGAGTCGGATTGACCGACCGTATATACGTGAGTGTCCCGTTATCCAATTAAATATGTGTAACAACCACGTTAATTTTAATACTAAAATACTTCTAGCTTCGTGTAGACAACGGTACGCAATGGTAGTTTTGTCTACATGAAGCTAAAAGTACTAGCTTGCTAGCTTACTAACACTAACTTGCTATCAAAGCTTGGAAAACTAACTTTGTGTCGCTCAGGCATAACAATAACGTGTAACGATGTGTTACGGTTTGAAAAACAATGTTTCCAACGAATTACTACAGAGCATAAATCAATACCTCCCACGTAAGTTGCTGTATCTCCAAAACAGTGATTGTGCTGCAATCACTGTTTGCTGTGGAAACTGCAATCGTTACCTACTTTTAAAGATCACGTGAAAGAGTTTTAATTGTCAAAAATGTAATCTTTCAATTTTTATTTTATATTTGTTATGTTATATATATTTTTTATTCCCTTTTTCTGTGATTGCTTCAAATTTTACATTCATATTCTTCGCTGTTATCTGTTGCTCGTCAGTTTGTCATATCGGTAACTAATTAGGTATATCTAATTACCTTGTCAGTATATTTATGCATGTAAGTATATGATTAGTTATATTTAATAGTGTATTTCGTTTTATCTGTAGTTTTATGTATTTGTATGTAACACTATTAGAATTTACGTCTATCCCATAGTCTTATTATATACCTAAATAGTAATTGTTGCGCACCACGCTCACAATCACTGTTATGGAATCGCTGCTCATAGTTTCGATAAATTACTTTTATGGTATTAATGGTTCAAAATATTGGGAACACAAAAACACATTAGGCCCATTCGAAACAAACTTTCAAACCCACGGTTCAACCAAATGTTCTAGAACCGCTAATCCCAGCTTTTACGGGCCTAATCAACGAAAACAGTGAGAAAGCCGTTTGATCGAGCAGTCAATCAATCCTTTCGAATTAGTAAACATTTTCAGATGCATTAGGGCCGTCCGTCCGAGTTTCAGAGCCCTGAATAATAGATACGTGGCTCCGCTCCCAAACGAATTACCCAGTTGAATTATTGACGCTGCCGCTGACCGCCGGAAGGAAAAACGCTGGATCACACTGAAAACGAAGGTTTGTAGAGAAAGGTGTGTAAGTGATAGATGGTTTGACGGGCTCTTTTATTTGCCGTATTTTGCAAATGATTGAAGGAGGTTGTGGTTTAGTTTTATTTATAAGTATTTATTGGGCCATGCTTAGAAAGTAAAGCAATCAAATGAGATATATTTCTCTATATTTATATCTCACTAATATTATAAATGATAATGTTTGGGTGTTCGTTGCTCAATCACGTCGTAGCGTATAAACGATCTAAGCTGAAATTTGGAACACAGATTAGGTATCTGGAAGACTATGTTGGCTACTTTTTAAGCATGAAATTTCGCACACTTATAGACGAAAGGAAAAGACTGAAGAGAAAGAGTGCCGAATACAAACATTTTTTTTTTAATTATACATTAAATAAAACACATTAATTTATTGATAAAAAAACATTCATGTAATGTCATGTATTTGAATTACTTTACTTTGACACACGAAAATATTATACGAGTACTCTTAGGTTTATTTAGATAATGTCGTGCTACCACTTGATATAACAATTACCAATTTAAATGAATACTCGGGTAACTCGCGTGTATGCTATAGTGAGTCTAGTCCAACTTAAGTTTTGGCCGCGTCTGGCGGCCTTTTTCAAGGAGAGTGCACGCGCGCGACCGTTGCTCTTATGACTCTGAACCGACACTTTAGTCGGGCTAGACTGACTATACTATTTATCACATGAGTTAGAGACCCGTGTATTCATTTAAAATGTGTTATAAACCACGTTAGTTTCATATGAATATAATTACTACAATACAGTAAAATGATTTTTTTTTAAGTTATGTAGTTACCTTTTTTTAACCCCCGACCAAAAAAGGGGTGTTATAAGTTTTGTTTATTTTGTTCTTGTTTTAATGATGAGTGACGAGACGAGCAGGACATGTGCGTGATGGTAAGCAACATCCTTGCCACATAACAACACAGTGACACGCAGCTATTGGAATATGAAGAGTCCAAATCATTACCTTTATATCTATATTACCTATTTGTGTAGAAACATATTAATTTTAGCAACACTAAATTAAAAGTAGGTTTGTTCTTATGAATTTCTATAACGGCTTAACGAATTAAAATGAAATTTAGAACTTACTAACATTACGTAACATATTTGGTACAATAATGATGATGATAATTCAACGGTAGCATCAATAACTAACACATTTCGTTTTAGTTCCACAAATTCCTTACCCCTACGCGAGCAAGTAAAAGTTCGTAATGGTTTGACGCCTACCGTAATTTAGTTGTGAATGATTGATTGGACAGCCAACATGTGGAAGTGGCGGAAAACAGGTTTTATGGCTATGAAGTGCAGATCATTGGTACAGAGAATTTAACTACAGCTATAAACTGTTCTTAACATTGGTATAACGTTCATATTGTGGTATAAATTGCTTTCAACATCTTTATAAAGTGTGCAATCCTTTTCAAATAATACGTACGACGACGAATTTTTAACAAGATGCTCTTGCGAGTCACCATAGCAGCACAGTGCAACACAGTTTTTTGAACATGAAGAACCGAAATCACTGCCGAAAACAATAATTTGGCAAGAATCAATTTGCCACAAGAACCAGATAAAAATTATTGAGAGAATGTAATAGCTAACAGAGGGGCTAAATAATCTGTGGAAAATAAAGATGATGATGATATATTCGTTCATAATTTAAGTGCGACGCTCTTGTCGGTGGAGTTCCTTCCATGTACTTCCAAACTCCGCCTTCTCCTTGACTTCCTGACTTTTCTTCTCCTTCACTTGTGTAGTGTGAAGTGAACACCAAGTGAAGGAAAAGATGATACATTAAAAGTTATAAAATAAAATTGTATTTACCATACTATAACATAAGATTATAACAAAATATTACTGCCAAAAAATGCCCTTCAACCACGTTGAAGGGCATTTTTCAAGAAATACTACTGAGTATTTAGTTAAATCATCTTGTATGTCTGGGTGACGAGTTTAGTGCAATGTTAGGTAATGATAAGGTACTTTTGACGTGACAACGTCTTATAAATTGGTTTGCCGGGTGACACTTCAAGAAACTGCGTTACGCTCCGCTCACGTTATGCGCTCACAACGAGAGCGAGTGAGAGGCACGCGTCCCTTCCACTCGGGCATGGTTAGCCCGCCTAAGAGCGAGAGAGACAGATATAAAAGTGAAAGGCACGCGTCCCTTCCGTAAAATTATTTTACCACTCAAAGTCGTTGTCACGTAAAACTTTCGCCCGTATACCGACTTTACAGGCAACCAATTTTTTTTTTCTTTTTTTTTTTTATTAGCTGGGTATGTATGTATCTGCGTAATGGAATCTTTGAATGCGATTTTCACCACTTTTTAAACTACGAATTTATTTGGAACTTTGCATAATTATCATGCACCGATGACAATGCCACAATTTGTCCAGTTTATCTTACTTACCATTTATTCTCATCATGATCATCAAGATTAATTGCTTGGTTTCAGTGATTTGTTTACATTTTACTTACGTTCACTGACTAATTTATGACATACTGACATAATTATGTATCCAGTGATTACGTTTCATAACCATGTAATCGATTTGATTAAATAGTCAATATGAAAATAGTTTATAAGCGGTGGTAAATGATATTGATTCTACATTCGTACATTCTACATGTTCAGTTTACTTAATATTAATTTACAATATTTACTTGTATAGAACGAGTGTCACTTTACTTGTGTATACATCTTTACGACACTCTTTCAAAACACAATCTTGAAGTACATAATTTTAAAGCTAGGATGCAAATCTCTGAGTTCCACCCTTCTTCAAGTACCTATCTCCGTGCCATGATTCCCTGCGCACGCACGCTGTTCCAGTTTCCATAATAACACCATCATACGTGCGAGCGTGTTGGTCGGAGTTGCAGCGTTTAGAGGAGCGGAAACAAGGGAGCAGCGACTAGAGAGGTGGTTACAATACGGTAGCGAGTAAGCAAATAATGTTCTATACTAGAAGGATACGCCTAAAGTCATTTGAAAGAGGTAAGCTACCTTTAGCTTTTTAACTATATATTAACTGTGAAGCAAATCAATTAATTATAAATCATATTATAGTTATCACTAACTGCATCCCGCGGTGTAACCCGCGGCTTACCTAAAGTTATGGAGTGTAACTTACCTACTTATTATGACGTATTTAATTGGATAACAGGACACTCACGTATATATGGTTGGTTAATCCGACTCGAGCTTCGGCCGCGTCCGGCGGCCTTTTTCAAGGAGAGTGCACGCGCGCGATGGCTGCCCGTTTGGCACATGACGTTTGGTTATTATAACGTCTTCTTTCTCCCGATTAAACATCTGTTAGTATTGGTTCAACCATTTTACAGATTAACTAGGACAAACAGACATATAGAACGACAAAAATTTAACATTTTAAATTATTTTTTTGTTTTTCTATGTGTGTGTCAGTTTCCGTATGTACCGTTATCGTGTATATTTGTATTTTCGTGTATTTAGTGAAATGCGTTAATTTGTAATTATAAACAGGCACTTCAATTTTCTATACATGTTTGAATTTATGAAGAGAGATCGTTTTGGGGCAAATAATGTTTTTTTTATTATTTAAGTATGTCAGCAAAGCAAGCTTGCATCAGTGGTAAAGTGCCTTTCTCAGTTATTCTACCGCCAAGCAGTAATAAGTAGTGTCCGACCGAAACTGATTTTCCGGCCGAAACCGAAACCGAAACCGAATGTTCGGTTGTGGCTTCAGTTTCGGCCGAAACCGAAACCGAAACCGAAACTCACGTGGTCAAGTATATAATTTATTAAAATACTGAAATTTGTTGCTTTTTACCTATAATTTTGCCTTAATTAGGGCATAAAATGGAAACACAATATATTAAGATTGTTGTAATCATTTATTGAATATAAAATAAAAAAAACATATTAATAACATTTTTAATAATTTTTCAAATTAAGTTCTCTGTCAAATCAGTCATCTAACTAAATCAAATCAATAATTGTTACTGTTTCATTAAATACTAATTATTGATATTTATTTTGAGTTCTGATAGATGGCTCTAGGTTTCACAATTTTATAATAGCAATATTATAATCTCGTACTTATTTGTACGAGGTTAATTAATAGTGTCCTCGTACGAAAGACTACAAATCTCGTTTTTGTACGAGGAACCTCGTACGGTTGGCATCGCTGGTTGCTACAGAACTATCCGAACGGCGCACGATAATTCCCGAAAAGAGCCGACAGCGTCCGTCAAAGCGTTGCCGCGGAAAACAAAGTTAGGCGATCGTGAACGTGCTTGAACTTGTTAAGTTTCGGTTTCGGCAAAAGTTTCGGCCGATTTTGGCCGAAACCGAAACTGTGGCCGAAACTTGATTTTTTGGCCGAAACTCGGCCGAAACCGAAACCGAAACCGAACTTTCGGTCGGACACTAGTAATAAGTAAACATTACTGTGTTCCGGTTTGAAGGGAAATGTTTCCAGTGAAATTACAGGTCTAAGAGATAATATATAAGATTTTAGAAAGCTGGATGACGAGCGCAATGAACGCTAGGTAATGATTTGGACTCTTCATGTTCAAATAGCTGCGTGTTACTGAGCTGTTATGTGGCATGTTGCTTGCAGACACGTATCCTGCTTGTCTCGGCACTCTATTTACAATAAATAAAGTTATCGTAGTGTAAACATAGCAGTTTGCTTTTCTTACAACTTTTTGTTGTAGTAACTGTTTTGTTCAATCTGGGTATATTTTAATGAACAAATATATTAAATTTGTGTTCAATTGCAAATGCTAAAACTAGAAAAGTTTTAAAAGGCTTACTTCTAGATCTTTTCTGATGACGACTTTTTCGATGTTATCATCAAGGATGCAATCATAATTTTGACACTTATCTTTGAAGAATCCTGATAGTACTAATATTACAAAAAATAAAGTTTACACGTTTGTTGCTTAATCACGTCTGAGCGGCTGAAATGATCGGGTTCAAATTTGGAATATAATTTGATTCTAGTCTGGAATAGCACATATACTACATTTGCTATAGACAGCACATAGACCACGCTATAATGTGGGGCACTATATACATATGTAAATACTGCTCTATACATACACAATCAATAAATAATATCAACATATAGAGTATCGCTAGACTTTCCTTGGTCTGTATATAATTCAGGTGTGCTTAGTGTAACTAGTTAGGCATGTAGCGAAGTATAGTTATCATGGTAAGTATTTTAGTTTTGTTAAGAAAGCTTAATCTGGCTAAATCTCTGGCAAAGCCTTTGCTTTGCCAGATTTAGCGAAATCACATTGTTCGTAGCCATCACTCATTGTCGCTCCGCTATTCGCTATAAGCGTGAACACGCCCTCGTAATGCTATCAAACGTATGAGAGTTTTAACTGCAAACGTGACGAGAAGCTTAACGTGTTACGGAGAATTTATTAACCTGACTGAATTAGAACAAGTAGGCTGTATTAATAAGCTCGTGTACGTAAGCATGCTTAGCCTGTCAGTGGTTAAGACTGTAGCGTAGTGGTTAATACATTTATACGTGTTAACTTTACTCAAGAGACTTCAAAATCATCTTAATTTACTCTAAGCGAATAATACTACTCATGTTATTGCAAAGGTATTTTCATAAATGGTTTGTAAAATGAATTAATTATCTGTTTTAAATATCAAAGTAACATATAATTACATACATTCTATACGTGCTCTTAATGATAAGTAACATGCCCATCCATAATAGTACATTATCACGCTACTATTTGAATGTGAAGAGTTTAATTGACTACACAAACTCACATTTCTTTCGAGCCTCTCATAAATTTATACACATTTACAGTAATTTTAAATAATGAAACAAATATATAAACGATGCTCGAAATGTCTCTGAAAACGAATCCTCGTTGTCTGTAGAAACGCCGTAATTTTATTAAAATCCATACAAAATACACATATATGTATACATACACAAGTTGTTTGCGCCGAAACATGAACACACGTAAAAACCTTGACAAAACAAAACATTCCTTCGTTAACAGAAAGAGTGTTGCCATGTCCAAACATTATTATATTTTCATAGCGTCCTACAAAAAACATCATAAATAATTTGTAACATTAAACTACAAATAGTCTTACCAGCTCGAGTCTAGTGGATAATGATCAACAAAAAAGAAACAACATGGAAAATTAGAGCCTAATTTCACCATGTAATATGCATGATGAGTAATGCCTGACATTTTACCGACGTGACATAGTTAGGCGACATCCACTAACCCTTTATAAAGGTCACTGGTATATTTAGTTTGGTATTAATAAGCATTGTATTTAAAACTTTTGCGAAAGGTAGGAAGTACTTTAAAGTGCAAAACTGCACTGGTTTTCTTTTACACCATCGAATTCATAATAGCTTTTGAAACAATATACAATCACAATGGTTACAGCATGGTACTGCCTAAACTTAGACAGTCTGTTTCCGGTTTCCGATATATACGCAAATATCAATAATTGGACACATTTTTTCAGCCATTCATTACCAACATTTCTCATTTTGAAAACTCTTCATCATATTCACAACAGCACAGGGCTACAACAAAAAAGTCTCTATTTGACGTTTAGCAATATCTGTTGGAATGCAAATCGAGTGTAAATTTGTCCCCGGCCCTGTTTCCAGAACACTACAGCAGTGCGTCTTCAACTGTGACGCTCGATTTCAAGTGAATCGACGGTATTCTGTGCGATATTGAATGGAAATTCTACCCTTGTCCTGAGTTCAGTAGACTATTCTGTAAAAGTGAGTAGGTACAAACGTTTTTATCAAATACATTTTATGTATGGTGTGACATTGTTAACTTTATCATTTTAAATCCTTGTAGTTTTTATTTCGACCAAGATAATCGTGGACAATTAAAATAACAGATAAAATGTGCAGTCTTCGCCAAAACGTGGAGCGTACTTTATAATAACCAGTTCTGTTTTATTTTATGGCCAAGCAAACGTAAACTATACTATTTTGTTTGCATATACTGCAAACAAACAATAACGTGTTCCGATTTGAAAATTTCAAATCGGAACACGTTATTGTTTTTTTTTTTTGAAAATTTGGCGAAGCCCCGATGGACGGACGAAAAAATGAGATTGATTTCATCATTGCGGACAAAAAGCGTATGTTCAGGGATGTCTCAGTCGTTTCTCGGTTTGCTACCGGGAGTGACCACAGGCTTGTCCGAGGCACCCTGAATATTGATTACAAGCTTGAACGCGTCCGCTTGATGAAGTCAACACTCCGTCCGAACCTTCTCCAAACCGTAGTTGGGTCTGAAACTTTCCAGTTAAAACTGAAGAACCGATTTGCTGCCTTGGAAACCACAGAAAGCGTTGACCAAAAACTCGACAGAGTGGTAGGCGTCTTGCGAGATGAGGGCACAAAATTTTGTGAAATGCGACACAAAGGCAGAAAGTCGAAGCTTTCGAGGAAACTCTGCAACTCATGGAGGAACGACGAAATCCCATGTTAACTTTGTTAGAACTAGGGGCTCTAAATAAAAAAATCTCTAAACTTGTACGACGTGACCTCCGATCAGCAAACACGCTCTTGATTGAAAAATCAATCGAGCAAAATCGGGGGTCAAAAGTATTCGTCAAGCCATTGGGTAGAAGCCACCTAACAAAGTTAACCTCTTCTACGGGAGAGAGTTGTTGTATCCAAAGCAGACATTCTTTCGGAAGTGGAAAACTTTTATGGCCAGCTGTACGCTTCACATGCTCCTCATCTCCCGCAGGATGAAGACAGAAGAGCCACTTTGACTCGCCACTACACAGAAGACCTGCCTGAGATAAGTCTCGACGAAATCGTGATGGCTCTTGGGCAACTTAAAAATGGAAAAGCCGCGGGCGAGGACGGAATTACAACAGAGCTCTTAAAGGCTGGAGGAGCCCCACTTATAAAAGAGCTCCAAGCACTGTTTAATGACGTCCTCTTCACCGGGAGAACTCAGAGAGGCATGGCACAGAAGCTTGGTCGTCCTCTTCTTCAAAAAGGGTGACAAAACCCTGTTGAAGAATTATCGCCCCATATCGCTTCTGAGCCATGTCTATAAGTTGTTTTCAAGAGTTATCACGAACCGTCTCGCCCGAGGACTCGACGAGTTTCAGCCCCCGGAACAGGCTGGGTTTCGAAGTGGTTATAGCACCATAGACCACATCCATACGGTGCGGCAGATTGTACAGAAGACAAAGGAGTACAATCGCTCCCTTTGTTTAGCGTTTGTGGACTATGAAAAGGCGTTTGACTCCGTCGAAACCTGGGCTGTTTTGGAGTCTTTGCAGCGATGCCAAGTTGACTGGCGATACATCGAGGTGATGAGGTGTATATATGAAGCCGCCACGATGACGGTCCAAGTTCAAAACCAGCAGACGAAACATATCCCTCTCCATCGAGGCGTGAGACAAGGGATGTAATCTCCCGAAATTGTTCTCCAATGCACTAGAGGATATGTTTAAGACGCTGGATTGGGCTGGACGTGGTATCAACATCAATGGCGAGTGCATCTCTCACCTAAGATTTGCAGACGATATCGTCATGATGGCTGAATCGCTGGAAGACTTGCAATGGATGCTGGACAGCTTGGCCAACTCTTCTCAACGCATCGGTCTTCGGATGAACTTGGACAAAACCAAAGTCATGTGCAACGAGTTCGTTGCTCCGGGACCGATTGCCGTAAATGGAATCACTCTTGAGGTTGTTCGAAAATATGTTTACCTAGGGCAGACGCTCGAATTGGGTAAAAATAGCTTTGAGAGTGAGGCCATGAGGAGAGTTCAGCTGGGTTGGGCAGCATTCGGAAAACTTCGCCGAGTCTTCTCGTCACCCATCCCACAATGTCTGAAGACAAAAGTGTATAATCAGTGCGTCCTACCAGTCATGACCTACGGTGCTGAAACGTGGACACTAACAGTAAAAGCAGTCCGAAAATTCAAAGTCGCTCAGCGAGCTATGGAAAGAGCTATGCTTGGTGTTTCTCTGAGGGATTGTATTCGTAATGAAGTCATCCGTCAGAGAACCAAAGTCACTGACATAGCTCAGCGCATCAGCAAGCTGAAGTGGCAGTGGGCTGGTCATATCTGTCGCAGAACCGATAACCGTTGGGGTAGACGAGTTCTGGAGTGGAGACCACGAATCGGCAAACGTAGTGTAGGACGCCCTGAGACTAGGTGGAGTGACGATATACGTAAGGTAGCTGGTAGCGGTTGGAAACGTAAAGCCGAGGATCGGGCTGAGTGGCGTATTATTGGAGAGGCCTATGTCCAGCAGTGGACGAATGTGGGCTGATTATGATGATGATGATGATTTGAAAATTTATGGATTAAAGTCAACGTCAAAGTTCTTTATTCATAAATTTACGATTTACACGTAAATTTATGAAAAAAACAACAAAGGAAATACAAATAGTAATAATCTTTAAAATAAAAATTATCTTAAAATAAAAAATGCACGGTACGATAGTAATATAACTATCGTGCAGATAATAAGTGTTAAGTATATTGTCTATTACAATTGTAAAATGAACGATGCCATTTTTTACAATATTAGTTTTTAAATAAATGGTGACGAGACGATCCGGACATGTGCCTGATGGTAAGCAACATGCCTGACACATAACAGCACAGTGTCACACGCAGCTATTAGCTATTAGTTGAACCGTCATTTTATTTTAAAACACACTTAACTTTATAAAGTTTGATCTACAAGCCCAAAATTAAAATGCGTTCAATCTGTAATAAATATTTGTTTTGGAGATTTTATCACACGCGGGATAAAGTACTAAGTAGTGATTTGAAATCTTAATGTACAAACACATCCAATTTTATTTTTGGATTTGTTTAGCTAGATCCAAACTTCAAGATTCCCACCTTTCCCAGAAAACCAGTGAACGCTCCAAATCACGTATTTCCTTAGGTTAGTTATGCAAATCCCCGCATGGAACTGTGAACGGGACAGCGATGCTTGCGGTTTCTGAGCAGTTCCTATCCACGTCTCCTGACAAATGCTACGATTTATATGAGCTTGTGGGTTTTCCCTTCAAGGGGTTGGCTTGCGTGAGCCGCTATAGATTTATGTATGTTTGCTACGGTTTTAGAAGATAAGGCAATTTTTACGGTATTTTGTGTTGTGCAAGGGAGTAATTCATTAATCATGTTAGAAATTAACTAAAGTAAAATGTTTAATTTATTTTAGCTCCAGGTAGCTCCAGGTTGTATATGAAAATTTATAATTATAACTTTTGTTCTGAAATTATCACTTCCTATTCCCGGATCCATATTATTCTGATGCCCCGAAAATCTCAGTGTTTATAAGAAGATCACTAACTTTACCACCAGTTTTACTGGAAAATATTTATGTTTTTTTTAATTGAAAGTCGCGGCGTAGCAGTGTAGCAATGGTGCAGCGGCGTGGCGGAGCTACGGCGACGTAGCAGCGGAGCAACGGCGACGGAGCAGCGAAGCAAAACGTGGGTGTTAGATGATTTTGCTTTACTTTATAAGTATGTATAGTTGTCCGTCACAACTATATAAATCGACTAACAAAAAATTAATTATAAAAATTAAATTTCATGTATTGTGCTACAATGATCAGTAGCAGATAATAATAGCGATGTGTCAAAGCCTTCCTTCCCGTACAGTAATGATGTGTTAGAAGTGGGGAGGCAGTACCAATTATAACTTTGAATTACTTCAACAAAGCGCGAGTTACATGAGTTATTTTCTCAGAAACTCTTGCGAGACCGTCCTTGCGAATGTGGGGTTGAAAGTATAAAATTTGCGCAGTAAGATATATCAAGCCGTATTAGGTGACTTGAAAAAAATATTTTCCATACTTTATGTGTGTTTAAGAATATTTTATGTGTGTTCACCGATTACTAAATTAAGCCTAAGTTTATTTACAAAAATAATACAATTAGTATTCATTATACTTATGTCCAGGAGCTTGATTTAAATTTTATTGAAATCGTTAGAGGAATTTTACATTCACCTTGAAACATGAGAAAACATGAAAAAAAAAACAGATATAGAGGTGAGTATCATGGGAAAGACCTTAGTCCAGTAGAGGAATTGGGTTCACTATGATGATTAATTTTTGAATAAGCAACAAAAATCTCTAAATTTTAAAACAATACTGCAGCTTTTATTCTATGTGATGTATGTTCTTCTGTGGGATTGTCATACCACAAAATAAGATAGATTACATTATTATTGTTGTTAGAAAAAACGAAACAAACAATAACATATAGAGGTCTAAATAAAATTTAAGTCACTAAACAAAATTTACTATTGCAACATACAATTCTTCCACAGAAAGGACAAACATTGTTTTTGCAAAGCTCTAACAAATTTAAAAGACTAAATCTAACAAATTTGTAACGGTGAAAATGTAACGGACTCACAAAAGATATTATGAGCGTAATATTTAACATTAGCAGCATTTGATATGTGCCCACTGCTGGGACTAGAAGTTTTCTCTCACAAGGAGGCAGTTAAGGTTGTAAACATAGTGAAGCAAAGTGTGCATGTGATGTGTGTGACGCATGTATTTAAAGAAAATTGGCAGTCATAGAAACCGTCGCTAGAAGTGTAAACTTATAACTCAGAATTATATAGCTTACTTTGGAAACTAAGCGGGTGAAACCGGAGATCGTGACATGAGCATGACTGTCTAGAACTGTGTCAGCGTTCTAGATGGCCAATGGCCATAGCCCCGAGTTAACCCGAAGATTTCTTATCATTCCCGAGTGTGACTCTAGAATTCAATTCACAGCCCACGAAAAATCTATCGTGGCGCGCCAAAAGAAGTTGTCACTTCGAAAAGATTTTTTTAAACATGTTGGTTTTCTCATAAAGTTTTATCTTACCTTTAAAACCAACAGTGATGACAAACTAATTGATGTGTAGTAAAAAAAATGCAGAGGTACAAACCAGATTAGAACCTACGACCTAACTCGATACGATCTTCGAAATTAATGTATGCTCATAACTTTCTAATGACTGTACCAAATTAGATGATTCTTTGTTTTATGTACTTATTTGCTATTGTTAGGATACATTTTTTATAAATCAAAAAATTGTAAAACGTGTATCGGGTTGAAATTTGGACATGTTACTTTTTGGGTTCGATTCCCACCCAGTGCAAGTATTTGTGTGATGAATTCAAATGTTTGCACTGTGTCTGGGTGTTTCTATGTATAATAAGTATGTATTTAGAATTATATAAGTATTATATCAGCTATCTGGCCACCATATTACAAGCTTTGCTTAGTTTGGGGTCAGATCGTGTTGTGTGCGAATTTTCCACCAATATTTACCCCGGGAAATAATGGGAACGGGAACCATGCAGATGAAACTGCGGCCGCTGCTAGTTTTAAATACTTCTAACATAAAATGTTAGTTGTTTTTATACAAAGTAAATGTACAGTTTTTCAGAAGTAAAAGTACAAAGTTTGTATACTGTTTATACTATGGCAGTTACTTGCAGGTCGAAATTGTATAATGTTGTGGTAATGGGCTTTCACGCTTTTGTTTGCGCTTATACTTCATATTTGAGCTGGAATTTTATTTGCGTAAGTATAGGAAGTGGCGAACAATATCTTTGAATAAATTCTCTTTTTGCTCCAAATTTACCGTTTTGATTCAAAAATAAAAAGCACAGTAGAATAATTATAAAGAAATACTTAATAGACTGTGATAGTTGCTAGCGAAACGTATATTGAACATTTCCATTGCGGTTTCTTAAATCAAAAAATTATAAAAAAAATTGGCAGTCACAGACTTCCAATGACAATTAAAACTTTAAGATTTTAGTATTAAGCAGCACGTGGCTCTATACGTTAGCTACATTTACATATAAATGCAAGTCGGTGACGCAAATTCGATGTATAATAATAAATAAATAATAATAAATATTGGTGGACAATTCACACACAACACCATCTGACCCCAAACTAAGCAAAGCTTGTATAGTTTTAAATACATACTTATTATACATAGAAACACCCAGACGCAGTGCAAACATTTGAATTCATCACACAAATATTTGCACTGGGTGGGGATCGAACCCACGACCCTCGGCTTCGCAGGCAGAGCTACTACCAACTAAGCCACTAGGGCAGTATATATATTTCATAACTTTATTTCACACTTCATTTAAAAAGCATTTATTGCGCACGTCCCGGTCCACTGCTCCGTTACCGCTCCGACGCTTCGCAGCTCCAATGTAGAGAGCATTAGCATCCCGAATGATAAGAACCCCTACCAAAAACAATGAGACAGAATCATAGATACTGCCGATAGAAGTGAAAAGTGAAACTAATACCTTAGAATTTGATAGCTTACTTTGGAAACTACGCGAGTGAAACCGGAGAGCATGGCCATTACCATGTAAATCATCCGAGTTAACCAAGATTTCTTCAATTTACGAACGTGTCGCTTGAACGCAATTCACATAAAATATGTATGTGGTGCGACATTACAACTTCTCACTTAAAAAAAATTATTGTAAATATTATTAATTGAGTATTTTCGTACGTATTTTTTAAGTAAAAACTGGAAAAATCAAGTCAAGTACTCAAAACTACAACCCAACTTAACAAAACACCACACGAATCTTTTAGAAACTTTTCGCGAATCACAGCATAGCAGTTGGCAAAACGTTTATTCAACCTTTTCATTGCCGTTTCAGCGGGAATGTCTAAACACGGGTCTATCGCATCGGGACATCAAAGCTTTAGATCCTTGCGCATTGAGCTGTGAGGTCTTTGATCCGCGACTGTAGTTCTCCTAACATGAGTGTTCTTACGTAGGTGCTGCTTCTGCAAAAAAGAAACAGCTTTTAGGAAGTGAGCAATTTTTGTACCGTTTTATCTCATTGCATCATATGAAGACTGTTTCGATTTTGTGTTGTTTTATTTTTAAATGACTTCAAAAGAGAAGGATATTGTCAATTAAATAAATAAATAAATAAATATTGGTGGACAATTCACACGCAACACCATCTGACCCCAAACTAAGCATAGCTTGTACTATGGCGGCCAGATAGCTGATAAAATACTTATATAGTTTTAAATACATACTTATTATACATAGTGGTAAGTTTTTTTTGTATATGTTTTTTTAATAGCTAAAAGTGGTCAAGTGCGAGTTGGACTCGCCCATGAAGGCTTCCGTAGCAGCAAGTAACAAAATATAAAAGTTCTTGTAGTTCGTTGTTACTTTATTCAGTGTTTTAACAATAGTGAATTTATGACGTATTAAAATAAAACTACTGTCTAAATCTCATTCAAACCAATTTTCGTTGATAATTTACATGGTAATGGACATCATACACTTTATTTTTGTCATTATCTTATTTTAGATATTACAGGGGGGGGGGGACACATTTTACCACTTTGGAAGAGTCTCTCGCGCAAAAAAATTGTTAGGAACCTCAAAATCATTTTTGAAGACCTATCCATAGATAGCCTACACGTTTGGTTTTGATGGAATTTTTTTTTTGAGTTTCATTTTTAAGTATGGGATACCCCTAAAATTTATGTTTTTTTTCTATTTTTTGTAAAAAAATCTTAATGCGGTTTACAGAGTACATCTACTTATTAAGTTTCAATAGTTTCAATAGTACTTATAGCTCTTATAGTTTCGGATAAAAGCGGCTGTGACATACGGACGGACAGACAGACAGACATGATGAATCTATACCTAAGGGTCCCGTATTTTGCCATTTGGCTACGGAACTAAAAATGACGAGACGAACAGGTCATGTGCCTGGTGGTAAGCAGCATACATGCCACATAACAACACAGTGACAGCTATTGGAACATGAAGAAGAGTTCAAATCATTACCTAGCAGTGCACTGAGCTCGTCACCCAGAACGTTACGTGTAATAGCCGCCAATACTGAATTAATTTTAATTGTTATTTTTTGTTTGGTAGATCATAGTAGGTGGTCCCATATACATTTTATTGAAATCGGTGTGGTGGTTTTTTTAAATATGAAACAAAATCTAAAATATTTTATATACCTCGATGACTTAGGGTGATCCAAAAGTAATGATAATCAGTTATTTCTAGTGCACACAAAAATACAAAAAAATTACAGTCACTTGCTCAATTACCCACTAGTTCAGGAAAAAAAAATCATATAAATAGGCCACGATTCCCGGAGCTACATTCATTTGAATACGGACTGTCAAGGAGTGAACATCAAAATGGAAAACACGAAATCAGAGCTGTCATTAAATACCTCTGCTTGAAAAAAAATGTCTACCAAAGACATACACAGCGACTTGGTGGAAACATTAGGGGACTGTTCTCCTCCATATTCCACAGTTGCACGCTGGGCTAAGGAGTTTAAGCTGGGAAGAACATCGACGGAAGACGAACACCGCGAAGGGCGCCCATCGACGTCCCTCACTGGAGAAAATGTGAAAAAAGTTGAAGAAGTTGTATTGGAAGATCGAACAGTGACTATCAGGCATGTAGCTGAGGTCACAGGGATCTCATATGGCAGCATTCAAAGAATCCTTGTGAACGAATTGCATATGAGAAAGGTCTCCGCGCGTTGGGTACCGAAAATGTTAAACGACGAGCAAAAGAAGAAACGAGTCGACATGTCAAGAGCAAATCTCGAAAAGTTCCAGGCAGACAAGGATAATTTTTGTCACGTTTTGTGACCATGGACGAAACCTGGATCCACCATTTTGATCCTGAAACAAAACAACAATCGATGACATGGAAACGATCCGATGAACCGACGCCGAAGAAATTCAAAGTGTCAAGCTCAGCAGGGAAGGTTATGGCGTCTGTTTTTGGGACGCTGAAGGAATAATCATGGTGGACTACTTGGAAAAGGGGCCACTATTACAGGCTCCTACTATGCAGAGCAAATAAGAAGATTGCGGGTGGCTATTAAGGAGAAAAGGCGAGGCAAACTGCGGGCTGGAGTGCTGTTCCATCAAGACAACGCACCGGTTCACAAAGCTGCAATTGCCATGGCTGCCATTCAGGAAGCGGGCTTTGAGCTGGTGAAACACCCCTATTCACCAGATCTAGCCCCAGTGACTTCTATCTCTTTCCACGACTCAAGGAACACCTCCGGGGCAAGAAATTTGACGATGATAGCGACGTGATGGCCGCGGTTGAGGACTTTTGAGAGTCAAGATAAAGATTTTTTTTCTAAGGGAATTTTAGGTTTAGAAAAGAGATGGACTAAATGTATAGACTTGCTAGGAGACTATGTTGAGAAATAAATTTAGTTTTGATTTTATTCATTGTGTTTATTATTGATTATCATTACTTTTGGATCACCCCTCGTAGTAATGGCTTTTTATGAAATTTGGCCGAGTGTCTAAAGTTAATTTCAAATTGAAGTCTACTTTTGTTTCTTCGGAGAAAATAAAATATGCTTCAATATTATTTGTGTAAATACGTACTATAGAATCAATTTATTGTTAGACAAATCTAGACATAGTTGACTCTTGTCGTTTTAAATAAACTCCGAAGAATGGATATGCAATAACGCAGAATCAATCTCGTTTAGGCTGGAAGGATAATCAACGTTAACTACCAATAAAGTATTAGTAACTTACATTAGTTTGTGAAGTAAAAGTTTGTAAATGTCTTGTGAAAATCATTTATTGCCCAAGATTTTTAGTTTGTACGCAAAAAGAGGGTTCCCACTTAATATGCACCACGGTAGAAGTTGGGGCAGATGGCTAGTATGATTATATTTATGATGTTTCCTTCCAACTGCCACATTTAACATTGACAAAGTACTAAATCACAAGACTACAACAATGTTGTTTGTTGGTTTTGGTTGCTAGCTATTTGCTTACTTTCACTGTTGATACTCGTACAACATATTCTAGGCGCAAATAAGCTTTCCGCCATTTTCAATTATTCCCGTACCCTTGCCGTAGGTATATAATTTCCTTAACAAAGCTTTGTCAGCGACAATACTTGTACATAAAATTATTCTGTCGGCTCACTTCATTCGTTTCCCTGACGTACAAATTGTATTCGTAAGCTTAAATTATTGCGTTACTGGGCTCCCGAATACGAAATTATAACCGTTACAAACGCATTGACAGTAAAACATCTAGCAATTGTTGGTGATGAAGGAGTGAAAACTGTGCTATGAAATATTTCGCCATCAATTTCCACGGTAAGTTATTCTCCTTTAACCCATCGATTTAAACCACTAGATGTGCCCTCCCAAACTTCAGTCGCACGAAATTATGTCATCGTTGGGAAGAGTATGCTTACTCTTTCCGTTCTAGTCGGTTGCAGTAAGTGGTGAACGCTGGATGTTTTTATCTATCACCATTCGTTGTCAACAACCAAAATAAGTAGAAACACAGTATATTTCGCTGCTAGCTTTTCTAAGGATTGAATAGAATTGTTATGTGTAAGCCATTTACGCTACACACCGAGACGCAGTAGTTTACCAATTTCAAAGTGCTAAGGGCACTTCTATTGGTTTATATGGATGCTTTAAAAACGTATCTAGAATTCGTGGTGGCTTAGTCATGAGGGGTCACGACTTTGAATTCTACTTGCATTGATAAAATGACGACGATTTGAACCTAACCCCGTAGGTTCAAATCCCGCCTCACTTCTGACTATTTCCCATGTTCAAATATATAAGTTTGTCATTACCACTGAAATTAATGGTGAAGGAAAACATTGTGAGGAAAACAACATATTTGGTGTGGTTGGTCTTATTTAGTTTAGCTGCGTGACACTGTAGTGTTTTGGATAGGCTTGTAAGTTACCTATACCAACAAGTGCAGGACCTGCCCGTTCCGACATACTACAATAAAAAAGAGTTCAAAGAATCTTTTGAGGTGATCACACACACAGAGCCAGCGCGTTGAATTTTGACTTTGACTCTTCTGCGTGAGTGAAAGCACCAGCAGTAAGAGCATTTAGTGGGCAGTTTATGATCTCCTGAGGTGCGTATGTATACAACTTTGCACGACGCACACCACTGTTTCAATATACTCGTACCATTGTATTCAACAAATACAAGCAAAATGCCAACACCATGATGACTATCAGTGACCCAAGACAGATTGATAATGATGATCATAATAATAGAATAATACAATTAATGATTTTTAAATTCAAGTAAATAAGACTTAACTAAGAAACAATTAAAAAAATTAAAGAAAACTCTCAGTACAATAAAAGTAAATACAAAGAGGGACAATCCTCGCTGTGCTGCATTGTCTTTTACATACGTAACACTAGAGTAAGACCAATAATACTCGTATATAAAGCCTGTGCTATGGAAATTACTGCAAAGCCTGTGCTATGATATAACATAACATAGAATAAAAACCTACAAAAAAAAAAACAAGCACCATCTACATCTACAAAATGAAGAAGCCTACTTATTAGTAAACGGTGATCGCCATTATTGCTGCACAAAATATTATGTACAAAGTGAGTTGAGATATTTTGTATCAAGTTCAGATACTGTCGAAATTAGTATGTTGTTTAACTGTGCTTACACTCAAGGTTTGTTGTGGGAAATTGTTTCTTTTGTTGCATTTACAAATTTTGTTAAGTTACAACCACAAAATTTGACGAACATTTTTATTGAAATAAAGCAAAAGTTTTGCATAATTGCTTCATAATAATATTTTTTGAAAACTTGAGCAATAAGTGTGTATTATTTAGAGTGTAAAAGTACTTTGTTTTTTTCATTACATACATATTTTGAACGACTCTTATATGCTGATATAATGACAATTACCGCTAACCTTACTAGACTTCTTCATTTTGTAGATGTAGATGTTTTTTTTTAGGTTTTTTTATTTGATTTGGCTCTACTACTGTCGTCACTCACTGGTGCGGTTGTATAAAACAAAAATCTTAATTCAATATTTATTGGATTTTAGTTTAATGATAGATAGATAAATAAACTCTTTATTGCACTTAAATATTAAAACAAAATACAGAAACACCTTAAAACAAAGTAACAATGGGCGACCTTATCGCTGAGAGCGATTTCTTCCATGTTGGTTGCTGTTTATTTACGGCCTTAAAAATGTTTTTTGTAAGTAGCGTAACAAACAAACAAGACATCATCACCTGATGCTACATAACTTGTCATAGCGCCCATAAAACACAAGGTTACGATGTCAATCACGAAAAGAGCCAATCGCTAGAATATGATTTAAGATACTATTAAATCGAATCGAATATTAAAAGTCAAATTTCTGAGAGTTCGACACACTTTAAGTTGAAGACCACTGTCCATTTTTATAAAATAAAAATATGTGGCACTTTAAAAAATAAATATATTATAAAAATTATATTTTTTGAGTAGTCTAGTGTAGTAATCTTAGTTTATAGTGCATCCGACACTTTTTTGAAGACCGCTGTGTGTTTATAGGGTTCCGTAGCCAAATGGCAAAATACGAGACCCTTATTATAGATTCGTCATGTCTGTCTGCCAGTCCATCCGTATGCCACAGCCACTTTTCTCCGAAACTATAATAATACTATTGAAACATGGCAAGTTAATGTATTCTGTGAACCGCTTTAAGATTTTCTTAAAAAAAAACAATAAATTTTGGGGGTGTCCTATACTTAGAACTAAAACTCAAAATATCCCCAGATATTTCTATCGCAATAGAGTATGTACTTTTTACTTAAGCAGATAGATACATGTTTCACGTATACGTCACTAATAAGAAAATGCCGCCGTTTTATCCTTATTACACAAAATAAACGGATATAATGGCGTATATTACCAGCAACGCAAGGCCGATGAAGCGGTTAATTCAATCACTGATATCCATTCAGAGATCCAATTTACGTAAGAGACTCCAGAAACGATGGGAAACAGTATTGAAAATCTCGAATTTCATCTGTTTATCTTTGCACAGTAAATGTTTATCACTTTAATTGCTATTTAGGCGAATTCTCAACATCGTTCGCTTAAACAGACTATTTACAAAACAGAATTAACATAAAACGTGTGTCTAAAACATAAAGTCTAAAAACATATGACAAAATGTGTTGATGTTGCCTCGAATACTAACCCAAAATGAATCAATCCCTCGTAACCCTCAGAATATTTGTTGCTTCAGTCAAAATACAAAATGTCAGTATCTTCATCTCTGTTGTAAATCCCACTGTTCCCAAATGTTGCAAAAGAACGCTGTTCCGTATCCCGCTTCCTAGTAACAGGTGGTGGGTAAGAAATATTAGTATCGCTTCGGAATGTTATCATTCGATTTCTTTTCAAGCCGTTTCTCGGCAAGTAATCGTTTGATGTATAGTAAGTACCGGAATTCGAGTTATTGTGTTTCTCTTTTTGTCCTAAATTTGCAAAAGATTTTCATGGAAAAGTAAAACCATATAAACTTTAGGTAGTTCAAATAAGATTCCTTTTACTTATATTATCGATGTAGTATATCTACTGTGTAGTCGTGACTTTTTCCACATGAAATTTACCAAAAGATCTTAGGAGGTAAATTTCAGGAACATAAGTAGGTATGCCCTAATCCTAACTATAACCTATTAAAATTCTGTTTGATATTGAGTCATGCCACGGTCTAGAATGAAACACGCTTACCTAGTCGATAAGATTTTACCCATTGGGAAAAATAGACTTTTGTAATGATCCATAGTTTTGGAGTCCGAATGATGAATGTAGATTCTGAGCACTTTGTTCCAGTTTTTGGAATAAAAAAAATTTAAGGATTGCAAATACATATATGTATGGAATAAATTATACAATTTTCAATGTTTTTACCAAATTTTCTATACTAACTTCTAAGGCATTGGAAAGGCAATATCGACCATTATCCCTCATGCCTGCAATTTCGCTGACACATACTGATCGCCGTCGGGCCCGTAGAGGTATAGCAATGGGATGTAAGGTGAGTCCGCACAGCTGATGGCAAATCGATATCCATTAACTGGCAAGACTTCGGTCTCGGGTTCATGTGTGGGAACGTTACTAGGAATATAAGGTATTATTAGAAATGAACAGTCTAATTCATAAACGTCGCATAGAAAGAGGCATTTTAGCTTATAAGTGCATCTTTAGAATTAAGTGTTTAAGAGTCCAAATCATCACCAGGTCGTGCACTGCACTCATCGCCCAGATCTTTACAAGTTTTATAAGGTAGGATGGGATGCTAGTTTTGTCTACACAAATCTAGAAGTACTAGCTAGCTAGCTTTCTAGCACTAGCTTGATAAAACTAGCCTCATGTCGCTCGGGCAATAAGATTGAGAAACCTTTGTCTCATAATTGTCAGTATGTATGCTTAGTTGGTCTGGGTATGTAAGTATGTATGCGATATTCCTCGACAATTTTACAAAAACTTGGACTGTCAAATCATCCAACGACATTTTGGCTGCGTTTCCACCAGAGATGTGCGAGAGAAATGCATCGTGCGAGGATGTCTAGCTTTGCTGCGAAAATGTGTGGAGGTTTTTACCAAAGCGGGGAGAGAACTATGCTTCGTAAGAGGGTGTGTAACGGAACTGTGAATAATATATGGTCCGAGGATGAACTCTGTATCTTTTGCTTCCCTGCCCTCATCGCAAATGGTTAAATATAAAAGCATCTTCTTTTTCCAATAATCCATATCTAATTTGCGCACTTCTACTTCCAGCAAACTCCGACTATGGACTGGCTGGTACAGTATATCACAAACTTCGCAACACATCCCTCAGTTGTTTTGTATGCATAAAAAATGTAGCTCCGCTGAGCCATTTCCACCAGAGCTGTGCTGAGTGGAGCGAGGTAAATGAAGTGATAGTATTGGTTCTTCACAAACACATCCCTCGCTATGCATCCTCGCACATCTTTGGTGGAAATACACCCTTATAAAAAAATATGGATTGGTATGGTAAAAGCAAATTACTTCATCATCATCATCAACAGCCACAAGACGTCCACTACTGAACATAGGCCTCCCGAGATTTCCACAACGACCGGTCCTGCGCAACCTGCAACCAGTGGTTTCTGGCGACCTTTGTGAGGTCATCTGTCCATCTAGTGGGAGGCCGTCCAACACTGCGTCATACGGTTCGTGGTCGCCACTCGAGAACCTTTCTTCCCCATCGGTTTTGTCAGTTCTGCGAGCGATGTGGCCTACCCATTGCCACTTCAGCTTGCTTACTGTTTGAGCTAGCTATGTCGGCCACTTTCATTCTTTCTTAAAGCGATTTACTTATTCAAGTTCAAACAACTAGTATTTGCTCGGTAGTGTTTGTCTTGGGCCGCGTAAATTTCAGTCAATTTAGGATCGGACGATAGGCTAAGAATTTTTCCATTTTTTATTCAGGATATGGAAAAGCCCATGGCCCAAAGCAATATAAAATTTATGTTGCTGCCTACCTACAATCTTTATTTATTCTTAAATAACAAGCTGTTCCCGCGTTTTCACCCGCATGTTAAACATTTATTTACTAATCATGGAATTTCCTAATTATTTTGGTCAAGTAAGAGTAACTTATGGTATGCCATGGAAGAGCAGCAATCTGGTAGTCATGTTTGGTTGAGCCGTTTTGGAGAATAAACTGAAACAAAAAGGCAGGGACACAATAAAAAAAATGTATTTTAGACACAGGTACCGCATATACTCCCCTTTGACCTTGGAAAAAACATGTTAATTTAACATTATACACAGACACTCCAATTTTATTAATTTGTACAGATTTCAACATGAGTATCATTTTCCAAAATTATTAAGCAAGCATATATAAACTGCAATTTAATGAAATATCGAAACTACTTACCACCTAACCCAACATCTAACCACACTATTGCATCCAATTACGTACATTCATAGTATTACTGGCAGCGCTTTGCGGTTTACCCGGCTTAGTTCTCGTTCCCATTATTTTTCTGGATTAAAAGTAGCCTTGTGGTCTTCCAGTTTGTGTTCAAGTGGGTTTATGGTCAAATATTTCACAAATCCCCTGGCAGGTTAAAATCTAAGAGGATTTGTGAAAAAAGTCGTTTTTTCAATAGGATACTCGTAAAACATCTATTATTAAATATTGTCTAAAGAAGCTTGCATAAAATAATATTTGGAGTGATCTAAATGAGATGACGCTAGCTGGCAAGTAATAGGAACATAACGAAAAACCACGAAAAATAGACCGTAAAGAGAAAAACATCAGTATATTACCAAACACTCACAGTTTATCATCTAGGAATTCTCATAATAGGACGTATTTCGCCCAAAACGGCATCTTCATAGCAACATTTGAATATTTGTTTTCGTGCCCACCCAACCGTGCATACTTATCATCTTTTGCCAATATTATTTATTTATAACTTCCAAGAAATTGTACCAAGTAAGGCGATTTGTACAAATCAGGTAGCAAATAAACTGTGAGGAAAAGAAGTTGAACGTCGAACGATATATATTATTTCCAAGTCATTAATTCCTGATATATTGATTCAGGGAATGAGGAGACATACATAAATGGAGTCCTTGCTGTGTACGTCGACTGTTTCAGAACATGTTATTATTTGGGAAGTAGTTTACTAATATACTTGGATTGAATGAGGGTTATAACTGTTTTATTTCAGTAAATTATGGTAAATTACTAATAATGGAATTTTTTAAAAGTGCCTCTAATGCCCGAGCGACACGAGACTAGTTTTTAGAGCTAAGAGAACAAGTCAGTGTTAGCAAGATAGCAAGCTAACACGTCGAGGTTCGTGCAGACAACGGTACGCTAAAAGTACTAGCTTACTAACAGTAGCTTGCTATCCTAGCATGAAAAACTAGCCTCGTGTCGCTCATGCATAATGTCTCTATTCACTATGGCAGTAGAGTGTTAATGCCAAAATTGCAAAATGCCTTCTAAAAACATAAAAAGCAAAGCAAGCTTATGCTTAACGGGCAGCTTAAGCCGTTTTATATTCACACAACTGGGATTCGAAACCTTCTTTCACAAGGAGAAAGTAAAGGTCATCCATTACGCTGGTTAAGCGTGGGTTGGCAACTAGCACATGTCTTCAAAAAGTTTCCTTCTTGACTAGTTTTTTTTCTCTAGCAGTGAATGTCATTCCGTAAAGACCTTTGTCGATCGTCTCATGTAAAATCCACCTACTATAACTTCAACTTGTTTTTTTTTATAGTTTAGTTTCACGAGATTAGCAGGACATGAGCCTGATGGTAACCAACATGCCTGCCACATAACAGCACAGTGACACGCAGCTATTGTAACATGAAGAGTCCAAATCATTACCTTGCACTGCACTGCGCTCGTCACCCAGAGATATAAGATCCTTTATCTCTATGCCCTGTAATTAAGTATTCTAATGGAGTATTCTAGTCTACGACTGCATGAGAGGTAAGTAAGTAAGTAAGTGTCACCTTGTTTCATATTTTTACAGTATCAACAATATAGTTAGAGTCAAAAGTACCTAAAAGTACATAACAGAATTGACATTGATGTAAGTTTTGAATATGAAATTCGTAGTTATCATTTTTACAATACACAGCGGTGTATAATAATGTCACAAGAACAAACTTTTTAGGATCAAGTGATATTCGTCTAGGGCTCTAGGGGATATGGTAAGAAATATTATAAGACCCGGCTCAACTGTTTGGACGCTATAGGAAGTGACAAAGCGTAATCTATAGAGCTCCTGTGTATACCATGCAGCACTTTATTTGTGTCCAGGCTCTTGCAATAAAATTGTTTATAGTATAGAGTAATAAGACAAGCAGGTCATGTGCCTGATAGTAAAAAACATTCTCACATAAAATCACAGTGGCACGGAGCTATTGGAACATGTAAAGTCCAAATCATTACCTAGCACTGCACTACGCTCGTCGCCCGGAGATATAAGGTTTTTTACCTCTTAGCTCAGTAATTTCTCTGGAAATAATGCCCTTTGAACCGGAATACAGTAATGTATGTAATGTGCCAGTAGTAGTGTTCCAGTCTTTCAGTTATTCTGAATTCGGTAATACTTATTTCATTGTAAATACATATGTATGCTACAAAAAATATCCAGAACCAAATATTTTGTATTAACACAAATATTTGCCAAATTTATATTTAACGTCATTTTGTAAGATTTTTGTAGCTGGTAAAAGGAGACCTAAAAAATAGAGATATTAGAAAAGTTTTCTAGAGAAACTTTAGCAAACTTACAAAAGAAAAAGTTTGAGCAATATGCCAAACTGTATTTTCTGCTCATTTATTATTAATTTTTTGTTAATGTGCATTATCAAAAAAAAAACTCATTTAACCGTACAACTTCCATTTTATGTAGAAGCTCCTTGTTGACCTCGCTCTACAAGCGGTTTTTTAAATACCACAACAGATAAAATGCAAACAATTCGTGACGTGTGCGACCATCATAACACTTACATTTAACTAAATATCCGTGTCCTTTCATTATCTTTAACCGAACGCTAATTCAGCTTATCATTTCAAAAAACATTTGATAGTTATATAAATAAACTCAGACAGGAAACCAAGCATCCGTCGGCGTCGATAGCAAACAGATTATCTTGTTATGTCTGCAATTTCAACGTTGATTAAATTGTTATTTCCAAATACATTTGCAGAAGTCAAAAAGGGCCCTATTCAAGGACAAAATAACAAATTCTGCCAGATGTTTAAGATACATCATTAATTTTATTTTCTGGAGATGATGCCTACAAAATGTTAGGAAACTATATGAAAGAAGTTGGCGGTTTCCTAACTAAGAAACTTTAGAGGAGAAAGGCAATTACTGGATTGGATTTTTTATAGCATTTTTCGTAATAGGCATGAGGCCCATTGTTATTTAAAGTGGCATAGAAGGACTCCTAAAGAAGTGAAACATTGGTGTAACACTTATGCTGTTATTTTAAAAACTTTTCGAGATGTTACGATAACAAATCACATTTCTGGACGTTCGTCAAACGTTTCATTCAAAAACAACTACAAATGCGTGACGTCACGGTTTGGTACTTTTTATGTGTCGTGTATAACCATAGCCTTTGTATTTTAGCTAAATATTGCATTTATAAAACTGATATTATAACAAAAGTCACTCTAAATTTAGCAAGTTAAACTAATTTTACTAACTAAACTGAAGTCAATCCATTTTTTTTTTGCTATATTTACACTATCATGATGTAATAATATAGCTAATTTTAATTACGATCAGTTCGGGGATTTATGCACTCACGCGCGTGGTTGCGTAGGCGGCTCTGTCTCATTTCATTCAAAGACACGCCAAACTCTTCCAAAATCACGCAGGGCACTGCGGGACTCGGTTTGCATCTTTCTCCGTTTGTTGACACGTGATCTGGATCAAAGCGCTTGGATGCATTTTCAGTGTGTTGGACTGTGCTTGTTTTCTATATAGAGAGGTACTCATATACAACGTTGGAACACACATTCACGCGCTACGCTGCGTGGTGCGTAGCATCTAGAACAGCTGAAGAGTTTGTTTGAACGCTAGGATCTCGGGAAGTACTGGTCCGAATTGAAAGATTATTTTTCTATAAGATAGTCCATTTATCGAGGAAGGCTATAGGCTATAGAACATAACGCTACTATCAATAAAAGCGGAGCATGAATCAAGAATGTAACAAAAACGGGGAAAAAATATTCCTTTTTGAGAGTTTTCGTAGCGTGCTTTGACATGACAGCATGTGTCAAAGATTGCGTCATTGAAAATAAACCTTTGCTTATCAAATTTGTTTCTAAATCTGAGTTGGTACGACCAATTTCCGACAGGTGGCGTAGCAGGTAGATGCAGAGGTTTTTGTTTGAAAGGGATATACTCAGGAATTACTGAACCGATTTCAGTCATTCTTTCACCGTTTGATATGTATGGGATCCCGATGAGTGATATATGTACCACGGGCGAAGCCGGGCGGGCATTTAGTACTTTATATATGTGGCAAATCCCCTTACTGGCTATTTAGGTAAGTAAATAGTATGGGTTTATACGCCAACACGTTGCGTGGATAGGTACACAAATGCGAGAATTTAATTTCTGATAAGTTTGACCTTCCCCTTTGACCTTGAAGAAAATCTTAAGCTTTGATCACACTAATGTAACATAGGCAAAAATTTCTTTAAGTTTGATATCTTTGTTCTCACGTATCTGTCTAGCGGCTGGAGAAATTTGTATTAATTTTAATATGTACCTACTCGTAGTAAGTAAATCACATGTATTGGGGTAACACATGAATTGTCTTTAGTGTTATTTTGTTAATGTTAGTGTTTGTAAAGCCAAGGGTTACAACGCAGAGTGCAGCTAAAATTTCACAATAAAATTTAATTTTCAGGATATACCCAATTCGTGTTAAGCTTGCCGTATGAAATATGGATTTTTTTTTCTTTCACCTTGTTATGAAAAGTCTTGAGTATACAAAGTGGTAATACAATATTTTTATCACAGATTTTTTCACAGACAGATTACAGAGAGAGCACAGACAGGGTTCCGTTTGACGTACTTTGATATAACCACGAGGGCTTAGATGGAGCGCGACCTTACTTAAAAATTGGTTCACTCTCGAATTAAGATTGTATCTACCTCTATAAGATAAGAATGGCCACATGGCCAGCGTATTCCTGCGAGAGTTTAAACATAATGAAGTGCTCTAGGTGAATAAGTGTTCTAGCACTTTTTTACTGGCTACTTTTCTAGTGTTTAAAAAATATATTCCTAAGTAAAAGAAGGTAAATTTTAGTTCCCCAAATCTTGACATTAAAGCAAACTATAATATAAAAATAATTAGTATTTTTATACCATAATATATACCATACCCATAATATACAATGATAAACCAGCAGCGATCGCGGGCATGCATTCTCCTTAAGCACGACTGCTGTACGCAGCTGTAACTTAAGGCGGACTGGATTGATCATATAACACATGAGCTACTCGTAAATTAATTAAATATGTAACAACTACATTAATTTTCATTCTTAAATAATTCGACATCATCCTAACAAAATTAACGATACTTCACAACTTATCATTGCAAACTGGTGCAAACCAGAGCCAAGAACACATTTACACAGACGCCAATCACTTAGACTAAACTGAAAAAATAAGCAGACTGCTAAAGAAATCCTTCTCGAAATTGTTATTTGCAATCGAGCTCAATATCCTAAGTACCTCCATTCGGCTAACGAACTGATGGAATTGTAGGAGCATAAAGTTTTTTGGCACGGCATAAAAATTCCGCTCGATCCAAACACTGTTATTGTCACAGCTCAGGCTATGAACACAGAAGTATCAAATGCTGTTAAATACTATTTCATACTACCCAAATGATAACTATACGGGGCCAAAACACAATAAAAATGCCACTGGCGGCTTAATCGCTGAATGCGCTCTGTAAAAAACGTCAGTGTTACGAATGGAACTTGTTTGAATATTTTTCAAGCAGCCAATCGAAATTTACAGTGAATAAGATTTGGACAAGGCATGTTTGTTATTGGTACGTCAGAAAGGTAACCACCTTTTTTTAACAAAAACGAGTTCTCAATTTAATTTTATGTTGTTTTTGTATGCGTATCACGCGATAGCGCCGCCAATTGTGAACCGATTTTGATGGTTATCTTATTTTGTTTGGTAGATCCATAGATAGTTCAGAGGTGGTCCCATATATTTTTTATCGAAATCGGGTTGGCGGTTCTTGAAATATGAACAAAAAATAAAATTTATGTCATATATTTATTTGATCATACAGCGACAGATTCTTATGAAAGTTGGTAGTTGAAAGTGTCTAAATTTAATTTTTAAATTGAAGTTGTTTTTTTTTCAGAGAAAATAAATTACAAGAAAACATTTTTTGGAAGTTTCGAGGTGAGTATAGTAAATAATTAAATACGCAACACTGTTACCGTGCTATTGCTACTATGCACTCAAAGCAGATAAAACTTGCACCCAAACCGCTATTAATACTTTATATTTTTATTTTTTACATATCACACAAAATACCAAAGAAAACAATAAATTTAGAACCAGTTCACCAGCGTAGAATGATTTTTTTTTAAATATCGAGTGACAAGACGAGCAGGACATGCGCCCGATGGTAAGCAACGTACCTGCCTCATAACAGCACAATGACACGCATCTATTGGAACATGTATGAATGAATAGTCCAAATCATTACCTAGCACTGCACCGCGCTCGTCATCCAGAGATCTAAGATGTTAAATCTCTAAGTCTTGTAATTTCTCTGGAAAAATTGCACTTCAAACCGGAACACAGTAATGTTTGCATATTACTACTTGGCGGTAGAATAACTGACAAAGGTCTGGTACTTCCCCAGGCGGACTCTGCCAAGAGTCCTACCACTACAATGTGTCGTACTACTTTTATTTTTCTATGTCCTGTTTCAAACAGAGGAATGCCGCATTTCCTCCAAGTAACCTAGCGAAAATTAAAACTATTCTGGCAAGATACAGCGAATTGTTGCAGCAGTAGAACCGTCACCGTGTTATTTATGATCCTCGTATAAAGGGAACTGTTTATTAAGTAAATGCTCCGCTTAAAGGGTATATTTTCTTAATTAATGCCAAATAGTTTGTTGGATTGCGCGTGGTTGGTATGCGATTCGATTTAGAAGTCGTTTATTGTGGATTGTGGAAGTCGCGGAGTAATTTCATGTTGGTAGTTTCTAAGTTTGTTGACTTCAGCTTGTAAACTGTTATCGTGTGCAGGTATTGTAATTCTCAGTGAACTCAAAAAAGAATTCCTTTTTCACGATCTGTAAAAATTTTGTACACGACACTTGGTATGATAATTTTTTGTAGTATGACCGTAAAATTGTTGTACACCTACGAATATTACAAAAATAAAAAAATACGTTTGTTGTTCAATCAGATTGGATTGGTTGAATGTATCGGGATGAAATTAGGTTCACAGTTACTTATATTATAGTTTAAAATAACACATAGATTATTTTATTGCGGAAAAATAATAATAAGAAACGAAACAAAAATGAAACGAAAACTACGCGTGTAAAACTGCGGCACCCTGCTCTTTATAATCTACTAGCGGCCCGCCCCGGCTTCGCACGGGTACATACACACACACATACACCCTTTTTTTTGTATCGGGTTTAAAAAAAAAAGTAAAATTATAAAGGAAGTTTGAATTTTTTTTTATGATTTTTTTTTATTAATACTTTTTTGTATTTTTTTTTTTTAATATTTTATACATATATAATATTATTTACAAAACAAAAGCCATTAGTTTTAGTGAGTCAGAGCTTCCCTGTAAACGATATTTGAAGAAGTTTTATTTTGTGGCAGCAAAATAAATTGATTTTCAGGAGCTCCGACACGTGATAGGCCAACATACAGTTGGCCATGAGTGAAACATTCTTTTCGTAGGTCGATCCCTAATAATTCGAAGGTTTGGCCCTGGGACTTGTTAATAGTTAGCGCGAAAGATGATTTCACCGGAAACTGAAGTCGTTTAAAAGGGATTGGCAGATCAGTAGGAATCATCGGTATCCTCGGTATATGAGCTAGTTGACCAGCTGCTGGGCCAGTGATAAAATTTTGTTCAGCAAGCCGCTGCGAACGCTCGATACTTGACTCTCTAGCACGCGATTGCGACGCGTATTCTCTCCGACTTGCAAGGCGAATTTCAGTTTCTGATGAAGATTCCTCATTACGCCGTATTTTTATTGCCCCCGCCTGGGAACTATCTTGAAAGTTGAGATCTTGATCTTTTTGGCATTTTTGGGCATTATAAAATGAAAAATATAAGGAAATCAATAATTAAACAGGCTTTTACTAAATTTTTGCTTATTGAACTATATGAAGTACTAAGCTGTTTGAATAATTAAAATTTAATATGTATTATCAGGTAAGTAGTAGGTATTTATTGAAAGAAAATTAAAAATATGGGCTTAGAAAACTACCTTTTACTAAATTTTTGCTGAAATTTTGAACAGGAATACCCATA
Source organism: Ectropis grisescens (assembly GCA_017562165.1). NCBI lineage: Eukaryota > Metazoa > Arthropoda > Insecta > Lepidoptera > Geometridae > Ectropis > Ectropis grisescens. The sequence goes on along the minus strand of CM029779.1, from coordinate 5,504,881 downwards.
AAATACTACTATAAGCAGTTTGAATAGTTACATTAACATATAATATTTATTATCATATACTAATTTACCTACGAAACGAATTCAAAAATTTTTCAAGCTAAAATCATACGATCACGCACACGACCGCTGCGTAGGGAGCCGATCTTTTATTACATTGACTCCCCCCGTACCCCAGTGACGCTTACATGGAGCCTACATCGCATGCTGGATAGCTAAGCGCGGTGAGCGACAACCACGCGACTTTTTTCTAATACTTACATTTTTAAACTCGTGATATCTTCCGAATGAAATGTCCGAATTTAATAGTTCAAAAAATTATAAAAAGGTATTAAAGCCATCTTGAATATAAAGTAATTTATTTTGATAAGAATTAATACCAAGGTACAAATGAAGAGCCTTTTCAAGAGGCGGCATATATAAATTAATATTTTAGAATAAAAAACTGCTTACTGTGACATAATAACTATAATATTTAGACATATGCTGTCGCGACACTTTTTGTAGATAATGATGAGTTCTGCAAAGTCGTAGTAAATGATTTTGTTCTATCATCAATAGTTTTCGCAGCGCACGCGACGTAAGGAATGTTTCAGGTCTTTTTTTTTACACCTTATGTTACATTATTGGAGTTTTAGTAAGGATCCCTAATTTTTTTTAAATATAATATAGCCTATGTTACTCGGCGATAATGTAGCTTTCCAAAGGTGAAAGAATTTTTGAAATCGGTTCAGTAGTTTCGGAGCCTATTCATTACAAATAAACAAACAAACAAATCTTTCCTCTTTATAATATTAGTATAGAAAGGTAAAAGTGATATTTAAAACTGTAAAAAATATATGCAGCGTTTACTGTTCAATACAATATAGGCACATTTATCTTTTCTACAACTCCCTCAACATGGCTCTTAAATAAAAGGGCTTGAGTTGTGAAATACTATAACAGATTTCAAATACGAGGCAGTCGAGTGCAAATCATTTTTTTTGGTCTAGTTAGTGGTAGGTACGGTAGTGGCTCTAGAGCCACACAACCATTCTTCTAACAAATAAATAGACCGACTTTCTTGCGTAAAGTTTTATGTATGACAGAAATTATAGTTTGAAAAGTACATTGTTACGTTTAATATAAGTTAAAAACATTTAGACATAACATTACCTAAGTATCTTTCTGTAGCGCAGAATATAGAGCAAAAAATCAAAGTTAAAAAATCTGAGTTTTAAAATCTAAAAGCAAGGAAGAAAGTCAAAATTTGATAGTTGAATTTGAAAGCAGGCGAGTTGCAACAATAATATGAATATAAGATTCGCCCACCGCATTGCGACGACTCAGTTATTCCCACACCTGGCCACGGCGCGTTATGCTAACGCTGCGACGCAAGGCATTGATGATAGCGAAACTATTCAATTTTATACGAAAAAGTGACTAGTATGTCAGTACTTTACTGTAATTCCTTAGAGTTTGCGGCGGGGTTCAACCCCTTTTCACCACAAGAAAATGCGTAAGGTGGCGCACTACTACCTATAATCATCAACAGCCCACTAAATGCTCCCACTGCTGGGACTCGGGCCTTCTCTCGCAAGAAGAGAGTTAAGGCCATAATCCACCACGGTGCCGCTGGCCCAGTGCAACTACCCATACATCTTATTAATATTCGACTAATATAATAAATGCCAATGTATGGATGTTTAGATGTTCGTTGCTCAAACACGTCGTAACATATGAACTAATCGGGCTGAAATTTGGAGTACAGTTAGATTGCTGTCTGGAAGAACACATTGGCATTTGTTTTCTCGGAAAAATAAAGAAACTGGAATTACGTGTGTAAAATCGCGGGGTGAAACTGGTAGTGTATTACAAATGTCTAACTTTAGATGTTTGTTGCTCATCTACGTTGGAACTTCTCAGCAGACCGCGTTGTAATTTGGAATGTAAATAGATTATGAAATGGAATAATACATCCTTTACTCGGGCAAATAAAGTGAACGGGAACAACGCAGGGAAAACACCGCGTAGCGCTACTCACTGTAAATATTCCCCAAATTCGTACCACATGGTTTGGGTCTTCTTTGCCCACGTAGTAACTTCCTTAGAGTTGAATATATTGACGGCCTCATGGTTTCTTAAGTGATACAATTTAGTACGTTTCAAGCTCAGAGTAGATATTTTAGATCACCGTGCATCATCTTCTACTACACTTCAATTATCGCTTACCATTAGGCGAGTTGGTAGATAGGTACTCATTATTGTTTATACCGAAAAAACAGATATAGAGACAAGCAGAAATACAGCCAAGATAAGAGTTGGTAGGCAAAAACGAATCCATGCACAAACAAAAAATATTTAAAATAATAAACAAAATATAAAGTCTTACGGTTGCAAAACTTTAAATGCCAAAGGCGTAGCTTCTTCTAATTAACTAAGCAAAAAGTTAACGTGATTTTTGCAACGAATAAGAATCAAATTTTAAGGAATGTCAAAACCTACCTAATAATCTGATATAGGTACTTCAGATGACCAATCACTGAACTCTGTAAGTTTCCATCTTCGTTTACGAGATGCAACAGGGTATGAGGGTAGAGGAATTTATTATCTGTTCTTAGCCGTAGGGTTCGATATTTTTAAAGTCACCATTCTCTTCACGACTTCAGAGCGTACCATACTTGCTGGTGGACAAATCTGTTGCCAGCCAAATGGTTAACAGAAGAGTGTGGAGTGTAGAAATGTTCTGTCGTTTTTACAAGTTGCAGATGTCTGAAATGACTGGGCTATGATATATTATATCTTAGATCTATAGATGCTGTTATGTGGCAGGTGCGTTGCTTATCGTCAAGTACATGTCTTGCTCGTAAAAATAAGTATTTCAGTGCATGGTGACTTTTTTCTTATTGGGCTATGATTATTATTACATAAATTGTGTTGACATATTATACATTTATCAACAAAATTGAGCACATAATACGTCTCACTTGTCTACTCAACGTAAAAGTAAAGTTTCACTTTTGACGTGACAACGTCTTATAAATTGGTTTGCCGGGTGACACTTCAAGAAACTGCGTTACGCTCCGCACACGTTATGCGCTCACAACGAGAGCGAGTGAGAGGCACGCGTCCCTTCCACTCGGGCATGGTTAGCCCGCCTAAGAGCGAGAGAGACAGACATAAAAAGTGAAAGGCACGCGTCCCTTCCGTAAAATTATTTTACCACTCAAAGTCGTTGTCACGTAAAACTTTCGCCCGTATACCGACTTTACAGGCAACCAATTTTTTTTTATGTAAAAAAATCTTTAGATAAAACCGCAATATAGACTCATACGCACATGACTCATTACATTTGCACGTCCGTGAATAGGCGCCTTTATGATGCGTGGTTAGTGGTACTCGTTTGACCGGATAACTTTAACCGCTTGACCTATTTTTACTCGGAAACTCTTTACACTGTATTTTGGAATCTCGTGACCTCCGATACATCGATTGCTTTTGAAGTCGAGAGTGCTTGAGCTGTAATCTTATTACTTCAGAAGGCGGTGAAATTTATGTAACATTTTATAATACAGGTATATTTTTAGAAATTATAATGTGAATTTTTGTTAGTTCTACTAATATTATAAATGCAAATGTTCGGATGTTTGTTGTTCAATTACGTCATAGCGCGTGAGTGGATAGGGATGAAATTTGGTACACTGATAGATTAAAGTCTGCAATAAAACATAGGCTACTTTTTATTACAATACTAGTGGTAGGACTCTTGGCAGAGTCCGCCTGGGGAAGTACCACACCTTTGCCAGTTATTCTACCGCCAAGCAGTAATGTGCAAACATTACTGTGTTCCGGTTTGAAGGGCAATGTTTCCAGAGAAATTACAGGGCTTAGAGATGTAAGATCTTAGATCTCTGGGTGACGAGCGCAGTGCAGTGCTAGGTAATGATTTGGACTCTTCATGTTCCAATAGCTGCGTGTCACTGTGCTGTTATGTGTCAGGCATGTTGCTTACCATCAGGTACATGTCCTGATCATCTCGTCACTCCTTATTTAACAAAAAAAAAACAATAAAATAACGGAAACGGGAATTATGTTGCTGTAACCGTATGAACCTGATAGTAGATAAATAATTATACGCAAGGTTGGGCGTGCTATGCTTTAGTAATGGACTTGCGGTTTCTTCAGTATTTTCGTGACTTAAACCAACCGTTGTAACAAACTTACAAAAAAAAAATACAATCTTAAATATAGAAGCAAATTGCAATCTTACCGGTAAAAGTGATACATGGTAACGTAGACCGCAAAAGATGGAGTTAAAGTCATATTAAATTTTATAATTATGTGCATTGGAAATTTCAAGATTTATTTTACTCGTATTAATATTATATTATGTATGTATATTATTTTGCTACCAATGTAGAACTATATCTGTACTATCGTTGGGTATGTAGTGAGTTCGGAGACAAAAATGGAGCCTACATTTCTAAAAAAAATTTTGTTTCCCAATAATGGGTTTAAGTACGGCGTCGTTGATTTGTATACGACATACCTATTTCTTTTTTATTTGTTTATTCATATTGATAAACTGCACTGAATCCGCACCAAAATATGCAAAGATTTTCTCACTGTCGATGTACTTGTTCGAATTGAATCATAAAAATATTTATATTAAAAAATAATGAAAATCATTTTCAATTTCGCTTTTATCTTGGTCCACAGTTCAAATGCATCTGTGAGGCAGCAAAAGAAATATTCTTATTCAAAAGTCGACAGCTTTCCGTGACCAGTTTATAACGCTGTATTTATAAAAGTGCCATTTTCGATTCTGACAGTAGCTTATTGAAAACGACATTGAATATCGAATATATTTTCAAGGAACTTATATGAGGAATGGATGAATTACCTATATTACCTATATGTTATGATTTATGTGTAATGTTTTGGGCACGTTTGCACCAGGAACGGTTCGAGGCGGGTTATTCTAATTGACAAGACTTTGTGGACGTCGATTTTGTAAATATAAAATATTTTATCTATACTAATATTATAAAGCTGAAGAGTTTGTTTGTTTGTTTGTTTGTTTGCTTGAACGCTAGGATCTCGGGAAGTACTGGTCCAAATTGAAAGATTCTTTTTCTATTGCATAGTCCATTTATCGAGGAAGGCTTTAGGCTATAGAAAATAACTCTACTATTAATTGAAGCGGAGCATGAAACAAGAATGTAACAAAATCGGGAAAAAATATTCCCCTTTTGAGAGTTTTCGTACGTTTCGTGTTTTGACATGACATATGACAGCATGTGTCAAAGATTGCGTCATTGAATTCAGTAATCTGTGCATTGAATATAAACCTTTGCTAATTTTTTTTTTCTAAATCTGAGTTGGTACGACCAATTTCCGACAGGTGGCGTAGCAGGTAGCTGAAGAGGTTTTTTGTTTGAAATCGATATTGTCAGGAATGAGTGAACCGATTTCAGTCATTCTTTCACCGTTGGATTTGTACGGGATCCCGATGAGTGCTATATAATACACCACGGGCGAAGCCGGGGCGGGCATCTAGTATATAATATAAATACAATATTTTTTTTTTTTACCTTTTATAGGCTCACACTTGACCGCCATCTCGCCTGATGTTAAGCGACGATGCGGTCTACGATGGAGCGTGTTTACCTAGAAGAAATCGATTCACTCTCGATTTGAAGACACAAAGATTGTAACCATCGGAGAAAACCCACTCAGGCAACGTATTCCACAGCCTAGACGTTCTTATCACAAACGTAGAGTCAAATCTCTTCGTTCGTGTCTTTGGAACATCAACCATGAAACGATGTCGCTTTTTCGAGCTACGAGCATTCCGATAGAAAAAAGGGCAAGGTGGTATTAGATCATGCAGATCAGTTGCACACTCTCCGAAGTGTATCCGATAAAAAATTTCGCACTCTCCGAAGTGTATCCGATAAAAAACCGATAGGCTAGCGATTTTTCGGCGATGCTCAAGACTTTGAAGTCTTTTCCGCACAAGAGTGTCATTGCCTATGAGCCTTTTGGCACGTCTCTCGATCGATTCCAGGGCCTCCAGCTGATACTTGGCCAATCCATCCCAAAGGTAAACGAGTACGGAGAACGATAATATAGGTAAATGAGGTTGACGAGTGCGGAGACTAAATTGTTGACTCCAAACTTATGTTTGTAGTATTTACGAGTAGGTTCTTGATATTTTTTGTTAATTGACATGTAAATTGTAAATGTAGGAATTGACATGTTATTTATTTTGTTTCTTAATCTTATATAGGTAAATAAATTATATTGAATAAATATTCATATCTTTTTATTTATCAAATGTTAGACATATTTATTAGGAATGAGTGTTGCAGATTGTAACGGAATCGTAATGTAAATTTGACTTGACTTTAGCAGTAAATTTGACGTCACAAATATCAAAACTATGTTTTTTACCAAGTAATAGGATGAACATGACATGCACCTGATGGTAAGCAGGCCAAACGCCTGCGCATAACAGCACAGTGTCACGCAGCTACGTGGGTATGAATAATTTCAATCATTTCCTGCACACTACTACCTCCGTCATTATGATACAAAATGATTTATCTCTGGCTGTAATTTGTTTTTTAAGCATAGCCCGTCAAGGAGGAACGCAGTTATATTTAGACATTATTTGTTTTGAGTAGCAAATTATTACAGATTTTAGAAGTATAAAGCGCTAGCACCTACCGGCGCTATCACGTAATATATGTACACACAAAAAACATGAAACCGAATTGAGGACCTCCTCATTTTTTGAAGTCGATTAAAAAAACTAGTAAAGCTTCATATTGGATTTGGCCTCCAACAAGCAGTGAACATTGATGAGGTTAGGAGAAAGTCGCGCTGCGTAGGCAGCATGGAGAAGATACCAGATACCAGAGACCGGAGAAGAGTGCTAGAATTCCAGTACGCGGGTCTAGCCGGGAAAACGGCAACTGACGATCCGGAGTCCCGAATTCAAATGTCCACACGCATACCGCTGTCTTTTTGAAGTCATGCGCGTAATCCCGCTTACTTAAAACGGGGAAGGAAAACATCATGCGGAAACTAGCATGTACTTAGAATCTTTCGAGGTCATCTGTCATCCGCCAACCCTCATTAGACCAGCGTGGTGGTAATCCACCACGCTGATCTAGTTGACTTGACTTCATTTTAGTATATAGATAGTAGTTGACTTTATTGCCTTAAATTTCTCTTTGCGAGAGAAGGCCCCGGGTTTTAGGGAACAATCTGGACTGTTTATAAATCTCTCTGCGAACTACGGCCTTGCATGTCGTGCTAGACGCAATGGGGTTACAGGGGAAGAGGAGTGACGATATGTCGTCGCACCACTATCACAGTCATCTAAAGTCAGCTGGCAGCGGCCGATGGGACATCTGACTAGTCACAAGAAACCAATTAGTCTGCGCGTGGTACCCACTTACTGCTTGATCTTTGCGGTGATTACGGTTTTTGTGTCCTGCGTCTTTTGTTTTGGTTCCTGCGCCTTTAGCGCTAATCCAATTGTGGCATAGGTAGCGCAGGCCTCACATACCCATCTACTGTTAGTAAGTACAAAAAAGGTAGTTTACTGTATGCCTTCGGTTCAGGTGTGCCAGTGACGGGTGTTTGCTCCTAGACCATGCCCGGGAACGGGTAGGCCTCGGCCGGTTAGCGGAAGAATGCGAGTGTCCTCGTTTTCTCACTATATGCGGCTAAGGTAGAGGTTTTAGTCGGTAGGGACACTACTCGTGATGTCCAGTCCCGATAATAGAAAGATACTCCTTATTGACTTACCAAAAAAAAGATACACAGCTAAAATAAAAACAATCCTACTAATATTCAACTTCAATTCTTGGTTTATGGCTTTTATTGTGGTATAGTCTCACACCTACTAATATTAAACAAGAACAAATTTAAAAATTGTGACTAACTCCCGACTGCCTCGGATTTGTTATCTGTACATTCTACTAGTCAAACCCTTTCGTTTGATACCCATATTGAGGCAGTAGTGAAAAGTATTATAATTCGCCATTTTGTGGTGGCCGCCATCATATAGATATTTGATTTTTTTATAGTGTATAGTATTTTACTAGTCAAGCACTTTCGTTTGATACCCATATTGAGGAAGTTGTAAAAAAAAATATAATTCGCTATTTTGTGGTGACGGCCATCTTGGATTTGATTTTTTTATAATGTATATTATTCTACTAGTCAAGCCCTTTCATTTGATACCCATATTGAGGTAAGTTGTGAAGAAATATTTTGTCCGCCATTATGTGGAGGCGGCCATCTTGAATCGATATTAACCAAACATAGCTAAGAACATCTGCACGGGTATTAACCTTCAAATAAAAAAACTGCATCGAAATCGGCCCATCCGTTTGAGCTCTACGGTGCCACAGACAGACACACACACACACAGACAGACAGACAGACAGACAGACATCGACGTCAAACTTATAACACCCCTTTTTTTGGTCGGGGGTTAAAAATAAACAATATATGGATGATTAGATATTTGGATTTTTAATGTTTGTTACTCCATCACGTCGTAACGTATGAACGGATCGAGTTGAAATTTGGAACACAGTTAGATTGTAGTCTGGAAGAAAATATTGGCTTTTTATCCCGGGAAAAGAATGGCAACGGGAACTACGCGGTTAAAACTGCGGGGCTCTTCTAGTACATTATAAAGTATTGCGACAGTTGGCGGCTTTACCCTTAAAAACGATAACTCAATCATCTCCTTTAGCCGGAAGGGTATCGTGCGTTAATGCATCTCCTCTACGTAAAAAAAAGTTACATAAGTATGTACCTAGCGGTGTAGTTTTTATTATAATTTAGTTTTTCAGTAAAGGCTCTACCCCGTAAAATATTAATGAATAATATCTTTTTATTGTTCACACCTTAGACTTATACATAAAATATAGAAAAACCAGTAAAAATGTGTAAAACAAGTGGCAGCCTTACCGGCGGTTCTTGTTCTTCCTCGTTCCCGTTGGGGGAGGTCGGGGGTCCGGTGTCGAGGTAGCCCCTTCTTACCGAGGATGGACTCGGAGATACACTGATCCCCGGGAATTTGCTATTACTACCATCGATATATGTAAATGAAAAGATATGCCCTGACCACCTTAAAATTGATAACAATCTTAGTCTGCGCGAGTAGCGTGAGTGGTTTACAGCTACCAATCTATTGACCCCAAGAATAGCTAAGCGGCGTGGTATGTTGTGGTTCTACTTATTTTGGTTGTTGACAACGAATAGTGATAGGTAAAAAGGTGATAGGTCTGACTTTCACCGTTTCCTACAGCGGACTAAAACGGAAAGAGTGAGCTCACTGTTCCCATTGATAACATAATTCCATGCGCCTGAAGTTTGGGAGGGCACATCTATTGATTTATTTTCATGATTACTACGAGATAAACGTACATTCTAATAGCATTACATACAATAATTATCATCGGCCTATCTTAGTCCATTGCTGTACCTTATACATAGGTCTTTCCCATAGCTAGCCGCCCAACCCTATCTTCAGCTGTCCGGCCCCATCCATTGCCTCCTCTCTGCCGTACATCGTCACTCCATCTAGTCTCAGGATGTCCCATACTACGTTTCCTGATTTGCGGTCTCCACTCAACCATACAATAATAAAATTAAATCACAACAAAGATGTAAGAAACGTTCCTGTTTTTGTAAATATAAGTCGTGTTTATTCTCCTTGGCTTCATTACATTATACGGCAAGGAATAAAATATTCACCCTAAGTGTAGTTTCATTACAATGAAAATGCACATAAATAGGTATGTTTTTCTCCAACAAAAAAACCGGAAGTGCAGTTCTGCTTGAAATATTTGGTTTGTCATTACTTTTATAGTTTTATTTTCGTGGGGGAGAATGTGGGGACGGGAACGAGTTCATTGAACTTGTTATTTGCTTATTGTTTTTTCGAATGTGTTTTTCTACGACATGTAAGTATTACGTGGAGAGATATTGTGGGGTAAGTCAGTGACGCGGGATTTTGTTATGTGGAAATTTATTTCATAAAAAATCACTCCTTTAGTTTATAGCGTTATAAACTGAAGCAGTTTTCATTAACATTCTGATTTTTTTTTAAGGAGTGCCCTTACTAAACGAATATAATAGGTATACTAATATTATAAAGCTGAAGAGGTTTTCTGTTTAAACGCGCTAGTAACAGGAAACGTTGCACCGATTTCAAAAATTCGTTCACTGTTGTATAATAATGTACGTGTCCCACCCCTAGGTGATAAGGCTATATTATGAATCACGGTCTAAGCCGGGGCAAACTGCTAGTGAAAATGAAGATAAAGAGAATGAAGCAAATACTTAATTATGAGTAATTTCACTTGGGGATCTTAATTAACTCTATATTTAGTTGAAAATCTCACATTTGAGCTTAAAATCAGTTATGATTATAAAGCCTAAAAATAATAATTGATACAATCTGACTCATGCTATTTTGTTGACTCGCTTATAATGTGACATTTTCTATGGAAGAGTTTAAAGTACCACGGTCAAAATACCAAATGATTGCTGTGATTTATAGTTAGCTCTTCCGAATTCTTCCCTAAAAAATATTTTTTCAACTTGCCTGACGTTAAGGTACAATAACCGTTTACATAAGCCATTTAAATTAACAAAAAGACCGCCTACGACTCAACTTAATGGTAATCATACATACTATTTTCATCTTGGAAAAGTGTCCACTTATTTTCCGTACTAACCGCCAAGTAACGCAAAACCCGCGCTGTGTATATTTTTATCACACAAAAATACGAATACACAAATGTACGACACAAACTTATTGCCCGCATAAAATTCTATTTGCAATTTGGTATTTTCACTCTTCCTGGTGACGCGTATACGAATGGTATGAAAATTTAAGAATGTCTATTGTAACCAACGAGCAAGAATCAGTGGAGGCGGTATGATGATTTTTTGCGTACATAAAACTTATGTACCGCTTCTACTTTATTTATGTTTTCGTAATTTGAACTGATACCGAAAAAAAAATCACAGGACTTAATAAAGGTCTTACTACTATTTTTTTATTATAAATAAAACTACAATTTTATTTATAACTAGATGCCCGCCCCGGCTTCGCCCGTGGTATATTATATAGCACTCATCGGGATCCCGTACATATCCAACGGTGAAAGAATGACTGAAATCGGTTCACTCATTCCTGAGAATATCGATTTCAAAAAAAAAAAACCTCTTCAGCAACCTGCTACGCCACCTGTCGGAAATTGGTCGTACCAACTCAGATTTAGAAAAAAAAAATAGCAAATGTTTATATTCAAGGCACAGATTACTGAAATTCAATGACGCAATCTTTGACACATGCTGTCATGTGTCATGTCAAAGCACGAAACGTACGAAAACTCTCAAAAGGGGAATATTTTTTCCCGATTTTGTTACATTCTTGTTTCATGCTCCGCTTCAATTAATAGTAGAGTTATTTTCTATAGCCTAAAGCCTTCCCCGATAAATGGACTATCCAATAGAAAAAGAATCTTTCAATTCGGACCAGTACTTCCCGAGATCCTAGCGTTCAAGCAAACAAACAAACAAACAAACAAACAAACAAACAAACTCTTCAGCTTTATAATATTAGTATAGATTACCTCCCGACGCGAAATTACAATAAAAGCTGTGTTCGCAAAAAATTAAAACAAAAAAAAAAATGCGGGATTCATTGGGTTTGACGGAAATGTCAGGAGATAATTAAAAATAATTATTTTGATAACTCGAATAACTCGTGAGAATTTTTTTATTATTTGAGTTTTTAATATTAATATATCGTTTTCAGCGACTGATCGATTGATTTACTAGACATTTTATCCCATATCCCTTTTCATAATAAATAGTGATAAGATGAACCAGACAATCATTTGACACTAAACAATATCCCAACTCATACTATTATAAGCACACTACTATACCACTACGAGTATACTGTCTACTATTTGAATGTATTACTCCAAATCACTATCTAGATTAGGCCTACTGAACTCATCACTCACAGCCTTAATAGGATTAACTCTTGGCAGAGTCCGCCTGGGGAAGTACTGCACCTTTGCTAGTTATTCTACCGCAAAGCAGTAATGTACAAACATTACTATGTTACTGTTCGAAGGGCAATTTTACCAGAAAAATTACAGGGCTTAAAGATATAACATCTTAGATGTCTGGGTGACGAGCGCAGTGCAAAGCAGTGCTAGGTAATGATTTGGACTCTTCATATTCCAATAGCTGCGTGTCACTGTGCTGTTATGTGGCAGGCATGTTGCTTACCATCTCTTCACTGTTTATTTTAAAAAAATCTCATGGCTCCATAATATGTCTGGAAATATCGTCTTTCAAATCAGAACACTATTATTTTACCGTTTGGCGGTAGCATATCCCGTATGACCATGGTCTTAGTTTTTTATTTATTCAATGTATTTTTATACCTAACTTAAGCAATATTAGCATTCTTTTTTGTAGAGGTATTCACCAGAAGTATCTGATGTTTCATAAACTTCCGTCCGTGCAATTTTCGTAAACAAGAACAAAATTAAAAAAAATATTAACTTAATTAATTAGTCGTATTCAAGCCCTTTCATTTGATACCCATATTGAGGTAGGTTGTGAAGAAATATTTTGTCCGCCATTTTGTGGTGGCGGCCATTTTGAATCGATATTAACCAAACATAGCTAAGAACATCCGTACAAATATTAAACTTCAAATAAAAAAAACCGCATCGAAATCGGCCCATCCATTTGAGCTCTACGGTGCCACAGACAGACACACATACAGACAGACAGACAGACATCGACGTCAAACTTATAACACCCCTTTTTTGGCCGGGGGTTAAAAAGGGTTCAAAGTTTTTACGATTTTTTTTATCAAATACTTATTAATTTCACACCTCTGTTCCGCATCTTCATACCAAAAAACTCCCTTCCACAGCTTAGGTGGATGCCGAATATAAGGTCCCGCTATCTAGTTTATGTTTGTTACGTTATGCCAGGTCCTAATGCCACTTCTATGTCAAATATTTTTCGATGTGCGTCGCCCGCTCCCTGAGGATATGACCGTGCTACGTGATGAACGCGGGCGGGAGAAAATATTGGGAAAAGGTAGGACTGGATATGGTATGGGATTTGTACAATCATAATAAATCGATAGAATGCAAAAAGTTTTAACACAAATGACTGAATTCGTAAAGACAAGCATCTTTACGATAACTAAAAAAACTAATTAGTGAGTCATCACTCGTAGATTATAGAAAAAAAATTAGACACATATTTTACTACTTTTGTTTTACAGACAAAAATGACGAAGATAAATAATAATAATGATAAAAAATTAATGCGCATATTGTCGCGAATAATGTTTTGGCCTCCTCTCAGAAGGGATGTAGATTGGGTCCCGTGGTACTAAGGAGCTGCCCTCATTGACACGACCATTTGCCAACAAGTCAAACGAAACAAAGGAGCCTTCCGCTGCTTGGATTGACTATAAGAAGGCCTATGATGCGGTGCCCCATTCATGGCTAGAAAGGGTTTTAGAGTTGTACAAATAAATCCAACTCTAAAATCTTTTCTAAGCAATGCATGGGACAGTGGGTCACAGTCCTTCGTCAACCAGGTAGCGTAGACAGCTCTTTTGTTTCGGAGGACTTTTAGGATCAAGTGTTTTTCAGGTCCCCCAGGGTGAGTCTAAGTCCCCTATGGTTCCTAGCACTCTGCTGAAGGATTCAGAGTTAGGTATCGTCTTCGTAGAGGAGGTGAGGTTATATCTCATTTGTTGTACATGGACGACCTCAAACTTTTTGCACCGAAACGCCAAGACTTGTTGGAGCTATTAAAACCACGGAGGTTTTAGTAACGCCATCAAGATGGAGTTCGGTGTAGACAAGTGTGCGGTCATGCATGTACAAGCGAGGGAAAGTAGTAAATTCAGAGAATTTACAACTTTCCGAGACTATAACTCTCAGATCTCTCTCCGAAGACGAGACCTACAAATATCTCGGTATGTCACAGTCTTTGGGTATATCAGCAGATGACATTAAGAAATCAGTGAAGGAGCTTCTTGTGCCGGCTGACAAAAGTACTCAAAAGTCTTCTGTCAGGCGGTAACAAGGCGCGTGCCTTCAACGGTTGGGTAATGCCTCTGCTGATATACTATTTGGCATACTGAGATGGACTCAGACTGAGCTCGACGCCCTGGACAGAAAGGTCCGTCAACTGCTCACAACACACCGAATGCTACACCCGCGCTCATCTGTTATGAGGCTGTATATCCCGCGGAAGTGTGGAGGTCGAGGCTTTTAAATGCCAGAACCTTCACAACCGCGAGGTATGCAGTCTTAGGGATTATTTCCGCAACAGTGAGTCCGGGATGCATCGTGATGTTGTGGCAGTTGACAGGAGCTCACGCCTCTTTCAATGGCAAACGAGAACTGGCGCAAACCATCGGTGCTCAGCACTGATGATCGCAAGGAAGTATGGAAGAGCAAGGAGCTGCACGGGCGGTTCTATCGGGCCTGACGGGCCCCGATGTGAATTTGCTCGCGTCGGTGAACTGGCTACGCTTCGGGGACCTCTTCGGAGAAACCGAGGGTTTTGCCTGTGCAATTGCTGACGAAGTTATCAAGACGAACAATTACCGGAAATACATAATGAAGGACGGTACGGTCGACATTTGTCGGGCATGCCGCCGTCCAGGCGAATCACTTCGTCATGTTATTTCCGGTTGTTCGCATCTTGCTAACGGCGAGTACTTGCACAGACATAACCTAGTAGCCAGGATCATCTACCAGCAGCTTGCTCTTCGATACGGCCTTGTCGAGTCCGAGGTGCCCTACTATAAGTACGCACCTCTGCCAGTTCTCGAGAATGGTCGTGCGTTGCTTACTGGGACCGCTCTATCATCACGGACAGGACTATTGTCGCCAATAAGCCTGACATCGTACTGGTAGACCGGTCTCAGCGTTGGTTGTAATCGTCGATATCACCGTACCACATGACGAGAACCTCGTGAAAGCTGAGAAAGACAAGCTTAGCAAGTACCTTGACTTGGCTCATGAGGTTACCGTCATGTGGGATGTTGATTCGACGATCATAGTCCCAATAGTTGTGTCGGCAAACGGCCTTGTAGCGAAAAAGTCTCGACCAACATCTCAAGAGACTTTCGCTAGACGGTTGGATTAAGGGTCAGATGCAGAAGGCGGTCATCCTCGACACGGCGCGCATCGTCAGGAGGTTCCTCAGTCTGCAGCCCTAACCACCGGTAGCTTGGGCCCTGCCCCGCTGCTGGCGGCAAACTAGGTTTAGGTTTTTATAATGTTTTTATGTTATTTTATATAAATATTGTAAAAACTTAGACTTAAGAAACATGAATAAATGAGTGAATAATGATAATAATAAATAAATAAAATAAAATAAAAATAAAATATGTGTATTTCAGGTAAAGTAAAATAACATTCAATCATCATCGGCCGCAAGACGTCCACAGCTGAACATAGGCCTCCCCCCTAGATTTCCACAACGAACGGCCCTGCGCAACCTGCAACCAGCGGTTTCCAGCGACCTTAATGAGGTCATATGTCCATCTAGTGGCAGGCCGTCCAACACTGCGTCTTCCGGTTTGTGGTCGCCATTCGAGAACCTTTCTTCCCCATCGGTTGTCAGTTCTGCGAGCGATGTGGCCTGCCCATTGCCACTTTAGCTTGCTTACTCATTGAGCTATGTCGACCACTTTCGTTCTTTTGCGAATATCCTCATTACGGATTTTGTCGCGCAAAGAGACTCCGTGCATAGCCCTCTCCATAGCTCGCTGTGTGACTTTGAGCTTCGTTATGAGTCCCACAGTAAAAGACCACGTCTCAGTTTCATAAGACATCACTGGCAACACGCACTGGTTAAAGACTTTCGTCTTTAGGCATTGGGGTATTTTGGACTCAAAGATGTGCCGAAGTTTCCCGAACGCTGCCCATCCGAGTTGGATCCTTCGCTGGACCTCTTTGTCGAAGTTGGATCTACCTAATAAATAACATTACAACCCGTAGGTTTACAGTACAATCAGATTTACTAAATTAAAATAAAAATACTATTAAAAACACACTAAGTATTCAAGTCGTACAACTTCGTCATAATATATCGTCATACATTTACATTTATCTATCTATTTTCGATTCGCACGCTGATGCGTTGTCCTCCACGATTTAAAAATCGGGCTACCATAGCAGTCCACCAAACACTTTAAAATGCCGTTTTGCGATCTTCTCAACCCATCCCAGAAAGAAGCGATTACGAACGAATTAAGAACCCGCTCATCGGCGAACATGCGTGATGCGCTGCAAAGACGCGGTTTTCGCATTAGAATGCGGAAAACATCATTATATTGCACCCTAATGGTGTGATGAGTTCTGCGAGTGTATTTTGTCCACAGCTGACACGTGTACAGGCATAGACAGTAGGCTTTAAACAAACTGGTTTTGACCTCTATGCTGCAGCTGGAAAACCGGCGCGCAAGCATGTTGCACCTTATGGACAGGCTCCGTCTCTCCGGTTCCATGTCTGCGTCGTCCCTCAGATCCTCCGTCAAAATGTGGCCCAAATACTTAAACTGCCTAACGACCTTCACCGGTGAACACCTGAAATATACATCCGGTATTCTCTCCGAGCCTTTCCCATATCTAAACACCATCATTCTGTATTATCCAGATATTTCTGTACATCTGCTTCACAATTTCGAACAGTACATCGAGCCCCTAGTATTTACGGTCACATTTTTACGGCAGTGTTTATGTGTGATTACCTCACTCACCTCACCCGCGTTCCTTTCGCTCACCCTTAACTCAGTATTTGATTCTGATTCGCTCATTCTTAATTCGTAACCTTTATTCTATTCATAATACTCTTGTCTTCCTGTTTTTGTTTTTGCCAACTTTGCCAATGTCATGTCTCGGAGGAGCTTTAAAGGTAATTTAATTCTGTGTTTTATATTAAAATAACACTAGTGATCCGCCTAGGCTTCGTCCGTGGAACATACGAGTAAAACCAGTAGCACTTAGGATTAACGTAAATATTCAACAGTGTTAGATTTTTTCTCAATTGGACCAGTAGCTTCTGAGATTATAGCGTTCAAACAAATAACTTCATAGATTGAGACAAAAACCTTTTTACATAATTAGATCTTGTGAGTGTGTGATTCTAAGCGTACCTAAGTACACTCACATAATACACACACACACTTGGAATCACACACACACAATCAAGAGTGAATCGGTTTTTTCATAGGTAAGCTCGCTTCATCGTAGATCTCATTATCGCTTAACATCAGGCGAGATGGTGGTCAAGTGCGAACCTATTACAGTAAAAAAAAACACACTCACAAGATCTAATTATGTAACACTTATTAAATACATATTTATATATCCAAATTCAGAGTCAAACTCTGTAAACAAAACACTCACTAATTAATATTCACGAAAGGCAAACTGAATTTGTACCAAATGACCGGGTTCCAGGGATTAGTTATCGAAATTCCTTAATTTCTACGTAATTAGATTGAACAACTGTGCTGGAGCCGGTTGGTATAAACTGATCTGGACCGGGATAAGCTGCCGTCTGAACATTTATGTTTAGGTTTTCTCGATAATTACCTTCTAGAGTTCGTTACACTGGTTGGCTTGTTGAGTCTAGTTAGTTATTGACTTAACTTGATATGGCGTTGGATATATCTTAGCAGTTTTATATCTACTGAGAGTTTATCTAGATATATCTTAAATTTTGTTATGTTAATTTTGAATTCAGTTTATTTATTTATTTTGATCGATAATGTAGAGATTGAATATGTTCAGAACTACATATATTGGGCCAATTAGTTACGTTCCAGGCAAGACAAGAAGCGGAAGTTGCTCGTCGCATTGAAAACGCCTGGAAGAGCTATTGGTCCATGAAAGACCTTATGAAAGGAAACACTCACACACACACAAAAACACTTCCTCAAGCGTAAGCTCATGGACATGTGCATTCTCCCCATCCTGACCTACGGAGCGCAAACTTGGTCTTTGACTAAAAGTCAAATGTCCGAACTTGCGATTTGTCATTAGGGCTATGGAACGCAGTATTCTAAACGTAAAGCTAACTGATCGCATAAGAAACGCCATATTGCGTTCCAAAACTCAAATAACCGATGACCCAAAAAGCTGCTAGTTTGAAATGGAATTGGGCTGGACACGTCTGCCGCATGCTGATGATCTTTGGGCCAAAATCACCACACAATGGAAGCCAGATCCAAACAACGTTGCAGTAGACCAGCTAAGCGATGGCGGGATGACCTCGACAAATATTTTGAGGATTGGGTTACACTAGCTCAGGATAGAGACAAGTGGAAAGGGGCAGGGAGGCCTTTGCCCAGCATTGGGACATTTCAGGCTCTTAATAATTATTATTATTAGTATTTAAATCATAATTATTTAGTCCTTCAACATTGATTAAAACTTACATAATTAGATTTAAACATACACAAATTAAAAGTGTTCATAAAGTGAAAATGCGAATAAAAATTACAAACATACATACACAATAGGTACAGTGGTGGTGCTGCGATATATGAGTCTGGCACCGTTTAATTTATTGTCAATATAGTGATATTAAAATCTAACGTTAGAAACCAATCTTACCTACGTAGGTTTATAATCTCAGGTGTTTTAGTAAAGACTGGCGGTGTTTATAATTTTACGAACACCGCTGTTTAAAAGTATTGTTTCGTTCATTTTTGTTCCAATACCGTGAATAGGTCGGTAACGGCTTCAGTGTCACGAGTTCAATTGTTTTCCCCATCTCCGAAAATTCTCAATGCACCCTAGACATTTTTACCACAAATAAATTAATAGCTTAAAACACTAGAAAAACACGCTTGGCTATCTTCCGGCTTCATTATCAGACCTTGAAACCTAATGGTTTGTTTGAGATTATAAAAATAATTTAAATTAATTTAATCGTGGTCAAAGTTTATTACAAGACTTTTTCAACAAATACAAACACAGCCATGACACGATGTTCCATCATAAACTCCTAGTTCAACTTCCGGCTCCATCATCAGGTCAGTTCGACAGTACCATATTATTGTATTGTCATCAGAACTACATACAGCTGCCAATTTTCATGACGCTACGACCCTTGGAAGATGGTTAAATTAGTTTTCATTACAAGTTAGTAACGAGTACATACACACATAGGGACAGGCCTACCTAACATAAACGTGTTAATAAAAATATTAGGTGCTATACCTTTTGCTAGAGCTTCACTAGTTTTTGTTTCACAAGTTGCGCTTTAAACTATTTAAATCATCTAGAAGTTGTTATTCCAATTAAAAACAATACAGTTTTATATCCACAATCCCTTTATTCGCACACATCTACTGTTTAATGTATTGTAAGTACAGTACTTCATAAATCACGGGAAACAAAGAAAGCGACTGGCCAGAGCCAAATAAAATGCAAAAGGAAGAATTATTTGTTTTTATATTTATTTTTTGCTGCGGGCAAAATCGGCGCTATCTCGGAGTGATCAGGAAGTCACTGGTTGTTTTTCCCTCTTCGCGTTTGGCTTTGAGCATTGATTCTTTAATGGAGTTGCGTAATGAAATAAAATGAGCTTTCAGCCGTAAATGAAAATTTTATTTATCTCAATTGATTGACGCTTTCTGCTTTTAATCGCGTTTTGGCTGTTAACGCGAGAATTTTAATTTATTATAAGATTCCAATACTTCAGGACTCGAATCAATGGTGATTTCAATTCTGCTTCGTATATTCAACTTTTATCGATAATGAGTTAACGATTGGCTGATACTGGTGCATTCGAACGTACATTCTAGTGTTCTGCCTCAAGCATTGGTTTATTATACATAAGTATCATATGCTACGGGCAAGGCGGGGGCGTACTGCTAGTCTATGAATATTATATTGTTATTAAAATTTTCTATCGGCTTTGTCGGGTTTTGAAACTTAAAATAATTACACCAGCAGCAATGGTTAACCTTCTAGAATTTCAAAAGAATGTTTGATTTCACTTTCTTTGTATTTATGAACTGGGCAGACAAGTAAAACAATTGCATTAATATACCGTGATTAGTAAAGGTATATCAATTACATTGATTTACCACTAATGTGATATAAGGTAGAAGTAATTACTATAAATATGTATGTAGTAGTAAGATTTTTGCGTAGTCTACCTAGGGAAATACCACAACTTGGCCAGTTATTGTAACGCCAAAGAGTAACTTGCAATTATAACTGTTGCGGTCCTAAGGGAAATATTTCCAGATAATGTTAAGTAATCTTAAAACTCTTTAATAGCTGTGGGGTCGATTTATTATTATGAGCTGGCTTGTGGCATGCTGTTTACCATTTATGCACAGTGTTTTCAAACCACATACATTACCACATGACGACATACTCATATCTTGTTCGTTCAGTAAACATTAAAAATACTGTGGTTTTTCCGACATGTCTTTAAGACAAAATATACTTGATAGCTCCTAAAACTTAAACTGATCAAGACTTTTTTCTGTTAAATTTGGTAAAATGTTTTTGGAGTAAATACAACTTTCTTTTTTGTTACTCAGTCAGAAGTTAAATCAGTTGGAGCTCTAAACACTTGGCATATTAAAAGTTGATTGAGTAATGATGAAAGTTTCTGTTTACGTATTTATGTTCGAGAGAATCATGAGTTTTGTTTAGTTTGAGTTTCGTAAGAAATGTGTATTGTTCTTTTCTTTTGGAGCTGTCCAAACAGAGCTCCTTTATTTATGGGTTATATTTGTTATCTGCGGTTATATTTTTCTCTATAATCATGTAGTTGATCTTTGGATATGAAATGATGTTGAATGTAGTGACGTTATTTGGCTACTATAGTACATTTCACCATACCATACTATAGTACATTGGCATTGCTAAGTTCGCGGCTAGGTAATGTTGTGTGGAAAAGAGTCGATCTAAAGAAATCTCGTTTCTGTGGCCTTCGCGCTCCTTAACGATAGTACCAAACCAAAAACTCCAAATAAACCCGCCCCTTACATAGAGAACTAGTAAATAGATCAGGTTTTTCCGCACGATTCCTTTGTTAATCGTTATCAGATGACGTTGCATAGTTACTATGGCAACAGACTGATGTGCAACGTATGATACTCGTACTTCCACAAGAGCGACAAAGCAAAAGCGATCAGACCCGTGCTTTTGGTGTAATATCCGTGGTTTGTTCCAACTCTGTACGCAGTATATATAAATTCTTTGAAAACATTGAAAAATGAAAATTTTAATTTGAATGCCATATGTTGACACGTTCCGATGCAACGGAGCAACAAACATCAAAAGATCCAAGCATTGACATTTAAAATATTCGTAATATAGTAGGATAGTATTTTCAATAGAAACTGACACTATAAATATGAATTAACTAAAATACAGAAACAAAAGAAAAGAAACCAACATTTTGAAATAATGTATTTTTTCACTTCAAGCATGACGGTATCCGCATAATGCAGAAACTGTGTTGTTTTACCTTTAAATAAGCTCTGCAAATCCTCGCAGTTTGAAAATTTAAATGAGGAAGGCTTAAAGATTAGGCTCATAATAGGCATCATATTTTAGCCCGACCGTAGCTTGGTCTGTTTACATGAATATTTACGCCGTGAAATTTGGAAGGTCCGGGTTATGAGTAAGAACTTTTTATATATTTTTTCTGTCAACAAAACAGTCTTACTCGATCATTTTTTTTTTGATCGTCATTAGTCTATGGTCACAGATTAAATACCTCTCTATGGTTCATTCAGATATTCAGATGTACTTAATTACAAAAAGTTAGTTAGATGCCAATTAGAAACATGATACTAAGAAAATAGAGATTAAATTGAGTCAATATTAACTAATATAATATACTAGCGGTTTGTCCCGGCTTAACACGTAGTACATAATATATGGCTGATTACAGCACTCACGGAAAACGAACATATCCAACAGTGAAATAATTTATTAAATCAGCCAATGAACTCCAAAAAAATATATATTATTAAACCTTCACCGTGTTTTTTTCCACCGCCCAGTTTACAATTCAGTCTATAATATATTATTCCGTCGTTTAAAAAAAAACTTAAACACAGTTTTGTATAGATAATACGAGTATTTGAAAATTTACAGTCGTCGGTACATAGGATTTGTTTTATTATGTACTGAGTGGTTATACGTATAATTAGCTTAATAATCGAGTAGACAAGATCTCAGGTAAATGTACAGTTGTACGGAAGATATCTATCTACTAATGTCTTAAAGGTTTCCAGATTGTAGGATTTAAACATACTGTTTGCACCAGAAAGTTCTAAATATTCATTGTTCGGATTACGAAATGTATTTCAAAACGCTTTGTGCTAAGACAAGGAGCATCTACAAAAGGATAGAAGGCTTATTTATTTTCGAAGTTCATAATAGAAATATAATATTATTACATATTTTATTTTGTCGGATTTACTTGCATGTCTTAAGCACGAGTGCTTTCTGAGCAGTTCCTTCTTGCGGCATCAATGTGGAACAGGCCACTTTTTTCCTAAAATATGATCGAGGCAATAGATGGCTGGCACATACTTCAAGCTTGTGAGCTACTGCTTGCGGGAGGAGGACTGCTTGCTGCACATTTTAGGTCGTAGTGTCGAATCCTGCTTGCACCTCTCAGTAGGTATTTTTTCAAGTGCAGGTGTACAAGTGGGCACCTCAAAAAGGTCGCTGGAAACCGCTGGTTGCAGGTTGTGCAGAACCGTTCGTTGTGGAAATCTAGGGGGGAGGCCTACGTTCAGCAGTGGACGTCTTGCGGCTGATGATTATGAGGTGTACAAGTTTGTGATCACTATGCTTTTCTAGCTATAAAGGTTTATACAAGCAATGTATGTTGTTTGATTGAATGCCAAGGTTAGATAATTCTGTATTTTCTAAAGCCCTGCCTTTTTGGAGTGAATTAAAATACAGTACACAGTACAACAGTAACTGAACACGGGTAGCTTATCCCTGCCCCATCATATTTAGTGAGGCAATAGCCAGATTACCCTGAGAAGGCACTTTGATATCGGTCACAGAACATTTTCTAGTTAATATTCATGAAATTCAAATGAGATACCTACCGCTACGGAACTTTTCAGCGGATCTTACACCTAGATAAAAGTTTTGTGTTAATTTCGCGATTTTGATTAGAATTTAATAGGTTCACGAAATTTGCTCGAAATTGGATGGCGGCTGATAAGTTTTGTGAAGCGTACTGGAAATTAAATACTTACTAGTTTTGAGTTTTGTTTAGAAATTGTTGTTTCATGGTTTCAGTAACTTTAAATACATAATATAAAATGTTGAGCCAAAATGTTTCTCTTGCTATTTAGGGAAATGATGAAAACCTGATGGAAACATTTGGTCGTGGAGTTATCTACCGAGAGGTTACTTAATCATACTTTTTTGATATTTGTCCTGTTTTTATTTCAATTTACTGTATAAATTGAGATAAAAACACGTCGGAGAAATATTAATTTTGTCAGTTACATACACTACCACCAAAATAATATAATTATAATAAAAATAAAACAATAGTTTTATATATATTGTCTATTGGTTTGAAGGAAAATGATCGCATAGTGAAGAGAAAACTCACTACAGTATTACCCAGTAATTTAGACTCTTCGTGCTCAAATAGCTGCATGCTACTGTACTGTCATAAGCAAGTTTGTAATTGTGTACGTTTGTCACTTTTACACGACTACACAGGTGAAGCGATTTTAGTTAATTTTGATCAAGAGTTAGCTGACACCTTGGATTAACACATGAGCTACTTTTTATCCAGAAAAAATAACGTGAAACGGAATTACGCGGAATACCAGCAGGGCGCTGGTGGTACAAAATAAATTAGAGAAACGTAAAGTAAGACATAGTGAGAGAGAGAGAAAGAGAATAAGAAGAATAAAGATAAACTTTATTATATGCGTTGTTAAAACCATGACTACTGAGGTATGTAGTATAGTAACATATAAACTGGCGTAACTAACGTAACTATAATGGCGTCTCTCCCAGTAGATAAATAATTGAATTTTAATATATATATATATCCTCCTTGACGTATTCGTCAACGGCGAACCCAGCTAAGAGCGATTATGCGCGCGAACATGGCTCGCAAAACCAAGTTTTGTTTTAAACGTCCTATCGCATGACGCACAATGCAATAGGCCATTCGAATTGTATGTATAGGTATGTATAGAATTTTAATAATAGGAAAGTGTATGCAGGCTGTGGATGGAGATGTAAAGCTGAGAATAGGGCTGAGTGTTAAATCATGACAAAGTCCTATGTCTAGCAGTGGACTAAGATAGGCTGATGATAAATAAGAATATATTCATGCCAACGAAATTCTGGATAACACCGGTTTGTTAAGCCTCCACAGCCACAAAGTCACCGATGTCGCTATATTTTATCGGATTTATTTTGGGGAATGTGCGCAGAAATTTCATAGCTGATCTAGTCATCTCCCTACTATTGGACAGCTAGGCAAACAAGGCCGAAGCACCACCCGTGTTTTGTGAATATTCCGTGAATTCGAACAAAGCATTTTGAATTTCGAAATATTTATCATTCCCACAAAAGCCAAAACTGATACTAACTCTACCTGAGTCTTTCCATGTTCCAATAAGTGAAATTAATAGTATTTTCAATCTGATATATACAGGTTTCATCTATGTAAGCGTATAACTTTCTAAGACGTTGTATGAAAAATATACCCTTACTGAAGACACTTATCGACATTAACGTACCTACTACGGCTTCCTTTATCAATTTCGTAAATAATTATCTTAATGAATATATTGGTGAATATCTATCATTTCATCATAAAATAAGACTCTAGGCTGAGACTGATTGGGGAAGTACCACACCTTTGCCAGTTATTCTACTTGGATGTCAATGCATAAATATGTCATAGAGCTGAACCTAATAATGGAGCTAGAAGATGGCCATGGTAACTCGGTAATTAAACTACGTAGCCCCATCGAGTTTTGGCTCATATTATTCATCTTGTCGAGTACTTTGGCTCTAGATGGTACCATTATTTCATCTGATGGTAGAGCTGGAAGATGGCCATTAACTCTTTAGTTGTGTGTTTATTAACAAGTTATAAAAGGTTAGTTTTAAATGGTGTTTTTAGTACTATTTTGTACAAGTATTTCAATTTCAATACGTAAATATATGAAATTCTAAGTCCAAGCAGTAAATTTTCTCTGAGACGCTAGTGGTGCGCAACTGCTGAAGCGACGGTGCTAATTCAATATTCCGCTGAGTCTAGGGTTGCTTGGATGCTAGGGCACTAACCCAACTAAATTCGCATACATCGAAAACTAACTATGCTATGCGATTTTTAACCTTATTAAAGAGTTATGGATTGGGCTAATAGCGTTTCACTGTTTTGTTAAGCACATGCATGTTTTTTTGTAGTATAGAGTGACGAGACGAGCAGGACATGTGCCTGATGGTAAGCAACATGCCTACCACATTACAGCACTGTAACACGCAGCTATTGGAACATGAATAGTCCAAATCATTACCTAGCACTGATTTGCGCTCGTCACCCAGAGATCTAAGATGTTATATCTCTAAGCCCTGTAATTTCTCTGGAAACATTGCCCTTTAAACCGGAACACAGTAATGTTTGCACATTATTGCTTGGCGGTAGAATAACTGGCAAAGGTGTGGTACTTCCCCAGGCGGACTCTGCCAAGATTCCTACCACTACAATCACTTATTCTACAATACAATAATTACCTACTACATTGTCTGGGTCCAGAACTTAGGTGGACTGCTAGTTTAAAAGCACTTTTTGTACGGTCTTTTGGCTTGACTACGGCTATGGGCTATGTGACCGCCCCCCTGACGCCATGCCTTGATCCACCCTTTATAGCACTCCTTACATATCCAACGGTTAAAGATTTTTTGATATCGGTCCAATTGTTTCTGTGATTACTGCGTTCATGCAAAAATAACTTGAACTATATAATATTAGTATTGATTTTTATATTCCTATTAGAACCATTATAAAAGTCAGTACTA
This sequence comes from Ectropis grisescens, assembly GCA_017562165.1. Taxonomy (NCBI): domain Eukaryota; kingdom Metazoa; phylum Arthropoda; class Insecta; order Lepidoptera; family Geometridae; genus Ectropis; species Ectropis grisescens. The sequence continues at coordinate 5,478,734 of CM029779.1, read as the reverse complement.
ATATTATAAAGGTGAAGTTATTTTTGTATGAACGCAGTGATTATATAAATTGGTATTGACTTTTATACTGGTTTTAATAGGAATATATACAATTTATCCCGGATAAATAACAAGAACGGGAACTGTGCGAGTTAGTGTATTTTTCACACAAATATTTGTCAAAATGGCACCATTTCAATTTGGTGCGAGTGTAAGCCCTGACCAAAGTCTAAGGGATTTAGGTCACCAGTTTCACCTGTAAATAAAATCAGAATTGCATTTGAGAGCACTTCCAGCGCTTTACTAGGCTTTAATTAATAGAGACATCGTTATTTTGTGGAAATTATCAACTTTTGCAATAACAACGGATACAGATAAGCTGTGGAATGAGTTACCTGGGTGTTTTCTGATGGATCCAATATTACCTTCAAGTTGATGGTTAAATAAGCATCTTCTAAGTGACCACGCTCCGCCGTAGACCGCATCGCGTCATATGCAAACATGATACACACACGCACAAACACACACACACACACCCTGACTTTCTGTCTCATGGTTATTCAAAAAAAAAATTCAAAATTCAAAATTAATTTAATTCAGGTAACTTAACCCATATACATTAAATAGCACACAATATAAATCATCATAATTTTTCAGTCATAAATCAGTAGTCAGGGAAACAAAATATATCAAACATTACAATTTAAAATGTCAAAAAAACGAACAACTACTCGTAAATTACAAAATAAAAATAATAATAAATGTCAAATAAAATTATCAAGTCCTAGATATAGTAGTCAGTACCTCCGATCGGGCATCGGCACAGACACATGCCTGTTACGGCAATGTCCGAGGAAAGCACAGTCCAATCGAGCCGCTACCATTTTTAATATTATGACATTTTAATATTTTGCTCTTTACACTAAATAATATGTTCCGTGGAGAATATTTTCAAAGTTTAAAGACTATTTGTCTTTCCCACTACCAATATTAATTATTAAGACAAGTATTTACCAAACTTTAAAGCTTAAAATTCTCCACGGACCGTATTATTTTCCATGTGCTAGGTTTTATTTTTCTTTTAGCGTAATATTACATTCATATTTCATGAATAAGCAAAATCTGTCCACTTTCTGTTCCCACTGCTGGGACTCAGGCCTTTCTATCATATAAGTACATATATATTTAACCATAGTATTTTATGTATCATAAGTAACGGCCGGTCTAGTCGAGAGAACGGCGACTGCGGAACCGCGAACCCCGGGTTCAAATCCCACGCGCATCACTGTCTTTTCCAAGTCATGTGTGTAATGCCACTAAGTTAAAACTTTGAAGTAAAACAGCGTGAGAAAGCATTCGATGTCATGTATCGTCTATTAACCCCCACTGGGCCAGAGTGGTCAGGTGGATTATGGGCTTGACACCCTCCTTGCGAAAGCAGACCCCGAGTCCCAGCCGTGGGAACATTTAGTAGACTGATTATGCTCATATCTAGCGATACAGTAGTGTGGAAAGCCAAGTATAAGTCAGAATGACCCCCCTACACCAAATCATAGCTACGTTATTCATCACTGTTTACGTTAACGTTAGTCTAAAGCTGTTATATCAGTTGCAAGTTATTATAGCTGTAACGTACCATAAATAACGTTAATTCATCAAGCCATAGAGCGGTATTAACACGCACTTCATCATGTAAAGTTCCAAGGGCGGGAAGTTCGACTCGACGTGATAAGCGATAATTTCAAACTCAGAACTGCTTACTTAAGCAGTCTATAATATAGGACGTTGAGCTAACAGGCTAGTTTGAAACAGCTGAAAAACACAACTCCTTAAAAGTGGGAAAAATTGCGTTTTTACCTTCGACTTGACGCAGCCATGTCTTAGCATAAGTATGTGTTGATTTGATACCTTACTAGCAACGCTTACATCACGTTTCATGATTTGCCTGGATCTAGATTAAAAAATAAGCCACGTGGGTTAATTTTTTTTTAAAAATAAATTAAAAAGTAATAGACTTTCAAATTTTAATATCTGCCCTGTCACTCGAGAAATATATTGCGATTAAGATTATAATATAACTGATATATCGTTTAAGAAACTATGCAAATGTTAACGAACATAAACGATAAAAAATGACTACATTAATAAGTGATGTACTATTTTTCAGGTTACTATTTATTTCAAATACGTATAATTGATTGCTATGATGGATACGTTCAAAATGTATTTAGAATTTTAGGATGTCTATGACGTCATACGAAATTAGCATAAATAATTCACTTTATATTCTCACTGCCGGAACTTAGGGCTTTCTCTCACAGGGGAAATAGTCAAGGCCATTACCTACCACGGTGGCCAACAAGTGAAGGGTGGCGTATGACACAAACATGTCTTTGAAAGATTGAATTTGTTTTTCTTGGAGAGATTATTGGAACATGCTGGTTTCCTTACGATATTCACCTTCATCGTTTAAACCAGTGGTGATGACAAACTTGTACATTTGGCCTTAGAAAAATACTTATAAGCTAGAGGCTGCATCTGAACCTACGACCTGAACCTCACGATTGTGAGATTGGAGAATGCAAACAAGATAAAATTGAGATAACACAAATTTTGTACTACACTGAAATAAAAACAGCGTTATGTGTCGTAGTTTATCACAAATTGTACTACAGCCTTAGAAAAAATCATCACAAAAAAAAGAAACCTTTTTCACAATTACCCACTCGAAAGATCAAAGTACCCACCCATTGTTTCCTCCGACTATTTCCCTCTCTCCCCTCATTTCCTTCCTTTTGTTAACCACACCCTGCACATCTAAACAAAACTTAACGTCATTTCAAATTCATCTCCTGCCCTATTGCTTTACTCTCCCCAACTTAACTGCCTTCTAATCATGAGTTTGAGTATGCGAACCTATATGTACGTCAATATCAGAGATTGATCTTAGAAAAGACACATTTTTTTAAACGAAGTTGCTTAAAACAAGTTATGCGAAACAATAAAAAAAACAATCAATTGTTTTTTAATTATGCTGAAATAGAAATCAAAATGTTAAAAAACGGCAATGGATTTTTTTCTTATAGTTGTGATTTGGTAATATCACCGCAATTTCGTCAATGACGAGCGTTTGATCTTTGGGAGAGTATTTTCTGTTGTATTATATTGAGTGTACAGTGTATATCTATTAAGATAGGGACCCCAATTTACATAATATTATATATTGGAGCAAATAGACAAATATAATAATTTTAGGCGATTTCAGAGCTTTTGAAACCAGCACATTTGTACAAAAATCTGTTCTCTTCGGAGATTTTTTTTTTGTCACTTTTATACATTGATCTTGCCTGATATGGTCTACGATGCAGTGTACTTACCACAAAGAAATTGGAAAATTAAACTTACCAGAAAAAACCAATTCGCTCTCCATTTGATGACACCTATGTTATGCTAAAAAATTCTTCCTACCTAATCATGAACAATGAAACTTAGATACTGCTAAAAATTGGTATAGCATAATCATGAAGTGGCTTTTAAAACATCAAAGGCAACGCCTCGATGTAATCCGCCAAAGAAATAGGGAAGCGATATTATTATTTATTAGTTACCCGAAATTGGTATGGCGGCTTCTACTCCCTTTGCACATAAATTGTAGGTTTATCCTTTGCGAGTGATATCTACGTGATTTCTATGGTAAATAGTGCTATTAAAACACCTGACGCTTAATTGTGGTGTCATGACTTCCTAGTGCACTTGTTCAGATTCTTTAACATTTTTTGGAATAACAAATGCGAATTTGTGGTCTTTTTCCTTTTTTAATACAGTGTAATGAGACGAACAGGACATGTCCCTGGTGGTAAGCAGTATGCCTGCCATATAGTAGTAACAGTGATACGCAACTATTGGAACATGAAGAGTCCAAATCATTACCTAGCACTACACTGCGCGCATCACCCAGAAATCTAAGGTGTTATATCTCTAAGCCATGTATCACTTGATCAATCTCGTTGGACGTTAAACAAAGATGCGGTCTATAATAGAGTGCCCTTTTCTAAAATAAACTGATGCGCTTTTGACTTGAAAACGACAGGATTGAAACCAGCAGGAAAAGCCCACTCAGGTAACGCACTCTACAGCTTATACATTCTTATTACAAAAGTAGAGGTCAAACTCCTCGTTTGTTCTTAATCCTCCTCAGTCTTTGGGACATCAACCATCATGGTTCACATCGTTTCATAACGATGTCAAGCTTTGAGCAGTTCAGCAGGTCTACCGCCCAACTCTGCAACTCTGCTTTCTGCTATGCTTTGATTTATGATGTCATCGGCCAATTTGATAGTCGATGAAAACAGACAACTACATCTGCTTTTAGTTCCGCTACATACGGAAAGTAGATGTAGCTATCTGCTTCCATCGGCATTACCAATTTGATGGTCGATGAAAACAGACAACTACATCTGCTTTCAGTTCCGCTACATACGGAAAGTAGATGTAGCTATCTGTTTTCATCAGCATTACCAATTTGATAGTCGATGAAAACAGACAACTACATCTGCTTTCAGTTCCGCTACATACGGAAAGTAGATGTAGCTATCTGCTTTCATCAGCATTACCAATTTGATAGTCGATGAAAACAGACAACTACATCTGCTTTCAGTTCCGCTACATACGGAAAGTAGATGTAGCTATCTGCTTTAATCGGCATTACTAATTTGATGGTCGATGAAAACAGACAACTACATCTGCTTTCAGTTCCGCTACATACGGATAGTAGATGTAGCTATCTGCTTTCATCGGCATTACCAATTTGATAGTCGATGAAAACAGACAACCACATCAGCTTTCAGTTCCGCTACATACGGAAAGTAGATGTAGCTATCTGCTTTCATCGGCATTACCAATTTGATAGTCGATGAAAACAGACAACTACATCTGCTTTCAGTTCCGCTACATGCGGAAAGTAGATGTAGCTATCTGCTTTCATCGGCATTACCAATTTGATAGTCGATGAAAACAGACAACTACATCTGCTTTCAGTTCCGCTACATGCGGAAAGTAGATGTAGCTATCTGCTTTCATCGGCATTACCAATTGATAGTCGATGAAAACAGACAACTACATCTGCTTTCAGTTCCGCTACATGCGGAAAGTAGATGTAGCTATCTGCTTTCATCGGCATTACCAATTTGATAGTCGATGAAAACAGACAACTACATCTGCTTTCAGTTCCGCTACATGCGGAAAGTAGATGTAGCTATCTGCTTTCATCGGCATTCCCAATTTGATGGTCGCCAATTGTTACTTTATTTATTTCTTAGTTTTTGTATATTTTTGTAACTTTGTTTACTTGTGAAGTGCAATAAAGAGTTAATCTATCTATCTATCTATCTATCTATCTATCTATCTATCTGCTTTCAGTTCCGCTACATACGGAAAGTAGATGTAGCTATCTGTTTTCATCAGCATTACCAATTTGATAGTCGATGAAAACAGACAACTACATCTGCTTTCAGTTCCGCTACATACGAAAAGTAGATGTAGCTATCTGCTTCCATCGGCATTACCAATTTGATGGTCGATGAAAACAGACAACTACATCTGCTTTCAGTTCCGCTACATACGGAAAGTAGATGTAGCTATCTGCTTTAATCGGCATTACCAATTTGATAGTCGATGAAAACAGACAACTACATCTGCTTTCAGTTCCGCTACATACGGAAAGTAGATGTAGCTATCTGTTTTCATCGGCATTACCAATTTGATAGTCGATGAAAACAGACAACTACATCTGCTTTCAGTTCCGCTACATACGGAAAGTAGATGTAGCTATCTGTTTTCATCGGCATTACCAATTTGATAGTCGATGAAAACAGACAACTACATCTGCTTTTAGTTCCGCTACATACGGAAAGTAGATGTAGCTATCTGCTTTCATCGGCATTACCAATTTGGCCGATGACATCACAAATCAAAGCATAGTAGAAATCAGGAGAGTTAGGCGGTAGACCTGTCGGAAAAGGTAGTATCAGACATGTACTATCAATGGATTAATCTACATCCACAATATCAGAGAGTCCTAAAGACTTTCCAAATTAATCCATAACCGATTTTGATTGTATATAAATTTATAGCACAATAAAGGTATTTTGGACAATCCATTTTTTGTATATCATGTAAAAACTAGTAGCGACTCGTGTGGTTGCATTCGATATTACAATCTAGGATATTTAAAAGAACTGTTTCAATTAAGATTTCTTATTATAAAACTGTTTATTAAGCATTTTGTGAACATCTGCCGTAATAGTACGGTTCAGTTTATCTAAAATTTGTCGCGTGAACTCTTCTGATAGTGCTTTATTGGTTAGGCTTCGGGCTGAAAACAGAAATGGTATTAATAAGTTAACTAATGAAAATTCTTTACTGTTCACACCATTAATAATTGAGACGAATCTAACGATATCTTCATTGTCGAAATCTATCAAGCCAATTGAAAGTTACGTCGGAATAAAGAAAATTACAAACAAACAAGATATGTGCGAAAAACATAATCCTTCTTGCTGGGTAAGAACTTGACATCAGTTTTACTGTTTTCCTAATTTGTATGATATCACAAATTAGTAAAACAAAAAAACTAGTGAAACAACTGTCGGCCTTTCACTGAAAGCGATTTCTTCCAGTATTGACCTTGTATTATTTTAAGAATATATTTTATAATTTTAGTAATACTATTAGTATTCCGTTGGTTTCATCCGCGTCGTATCAAAGCCAGTTATTTGCACGAATTTAAAATTGTAGTCTAGAGGTGTTGAGTGTAGAGGTGTTTGTCGCATCTCTAATCCATATTCCTTTTTAAGTTTTATCAATACCAGCGTAGAAACTTTAGTTTTTAACCGTCTTCAAAAAAAGGAGGAAGACTTTAATTCGGTTATGTTTTATGTTTTTATATATAATATGTTTTATTTTTGTATGTATGTATATTTTGCGATAGCTCTGCCAATTGTAGGTAAACTGATTTTGATGGTTCCTGTTTTGTTTAGAGGACCATGGTTTAGAAATTAGCCCATGTAGGTACGTTTTATTGAAATTAGTGCAGTGGTTTTTATAAATATCAACCAATACCTAAAAATTGGAATAGATATCTCGATGACTTGATGGTAGATTCATCAAATATTGTATTGTGTCTGATTTTTTTTAATGGAAATGTCTGATTTTATTCATATCATTTGAAATCAGTTTTTCGTCCAATACATAGGTCTCTCCCATATTATTCATATCATTCCTCGGTCATCACCATCAGCCTATGTTCGTCCAATGCTGAACATGGGTTACTCCCATAATGCGCCACTCAGCCCATTCCTCGGTCTTACGTTTCCAACCGTCACCAGCCGTCTTTCGTATATCGTCACTTCATCTAGTCTTTGGCGGCCTAGTCCCACACTACGTTTACCGATTCGCAGTCTCCACTCCAGAACTATGACAATACTATTTAATAAACTCATATATATATATATAAAACTCATATTAAAAACTTAGATAGTAAATTATGCCACGTTTATTATTATCTCAGCTTAAATATTGTCCCATTGCAGAGCAAAGGCCTCTCTCCCCACGTTGCCACGTTAAATAATACATTTAAAATTCAAACGTATAAAAAACAATATGCAATTACCTGGTCTCGAAGTGTACTTAAATAGAGCATCAGAAAATTCCCTTGACAATATGTCAATAATGGATTTATTCCCGTACCAAATATCCAATGCACTGTTCGCGACCCATTTCGCTGGCCGATAGTCTCGTTTTGGATATGGAGTGTTCATTCTTGGCTTTAAAGTTATTGAGCCACATTCTAAAATAATTACTACAAATGTCGCAACGCTAATGCTCGAATGTAAGCAAGACTTGAATAACATTGCTAAGCTGTGTACGTTCTGATTAGGTGGAAAAGAACTTGATCTTTATAATGTCTAGTTGTTGCTGTTTCAGTCACATTGTTGATAGGAAGTATCTTGGAAGTGATTGTGATGGTTTTTGTTTGAATTTCTGAACAAAGAAAGTTTTGAAAAATTTAACGGTTTTCTGGAACTGATCTATGTGTTTGAGAAACATAGATTTATGCAGTACTATACTAAGTGTACAGTTTAGTTATGAGTCCTACTCAAAATGATGCGTTTTTATTGAAATATAAACTGTCACAAATAGGTCTCGATTGTAACATAGTACGTATTATTTTCTTCTAGTATAAAGAGTTGGGACAAGCCAAAAATGTCCCTGGTGGCAAGCAACACTACTGCTTATTACAGCACTGTGTCACACAGTTATTGGAACACACAGAGTCCAAATTATAACTTAGCATTACACAGCGATCATCACGCAGAGATAAGATTTTATTTCTATACCCTGTAATTTCTCTAAAAATCTTTACCCTTCAAACTGGAACAGAGTGACGTTTGGACATCACTGAATAACTGGCAAAGGTACTTTCTAAAGAGTACTGAGCATACAACACAAACAATTCATACCAGTATTTTTGACACTGAATGAATTTATAATTCGGACACATGGTATATACAAATATACATTTTTATACGTATTTTAATTTGTGACTTTTTTTTTTGAATAAAGAGTGGCGACACAAGCAGAACATGTGTGTAATGGTAAGCAACGTGCCTGCCACATAACAGCACCGTAACACGCAGCTATTGGAACATGAAGAGTCCAAAACATTACCTAACACTGCACTGCGCTTGTCACCCAGAGATCTAATATATTATATCTCTAAGCCCTGTAATTTCTCTGGAAACATTGCCCTTCAAACCACAACACTGTAATGTTTGCACATTACTGCTTAATTCTTCATAACACATAGTAGTATAAGGGTATAACACACTTGCGTTAAAATAGCTATAATACTTAATTATACTAGAGTTCTTAATAAATAATTGAAACAGAATTAATTTAAATAATGGAGTCTTTATTTAACAGCTCTCAAAGAACTGTTGTTTTACCAAAGTCTATCTGTAAAGTGATAAAAAACTACAAAGGTTTTATACTTCGTCAAACAAATAAAAAACGTAATAAAGAGCTTAAAATTTTACGATTGTTACTTCAAAAGAACATTACATAATTGGTTCTAGTTTTATGTTAATTGTCTTCAGTTATATTATTTCAGCCGTTGTTTTTCTGAAACAAGATAAAAACAGATTATTTTAATTGTTATTCGAAGGCTATTTTTATTCGGGGCAGGTATTAGAATTGTTATTTAGCAATCGTGTCATCTCGTTTTTTCTATGTTACGTGTAATATTCGTAAGAACGAGACCACATAATTGTCGTTGTGATTGGCAGTTATTGTAATTGTTGTAGAGTAAGAGCCAGTGACTGCCAGACTTTCATCGTATATAAAAACTGTTCTCGTGGCTTCACTATATACAAAATGCAAGCCCACGTGGCTCACTGACCATAACTGTTACTAAGAATGGTAATATAAATTATACAAAAAAAATGTCAGTGACAGGAACTGGCGACAGAAGCGAAAACTTATTACTTACTTTGGAAACTACGCAGGTGAAACCGGTAGTAGTAATACAAAAAGTTTTAAAATAGTTTTTTAAAATAGTAGTTAGTATGTACAGACATACTTTCATTTGTCACAACTTAGTAAACAGTTGTTAATTTGATATCAAACGCTCCAATTTTATTTCTTTGTATATATTATTAATAATCATAAAACAAATAAAAAATCTGGAAAAATAGGTAGTTAATTAAAATGAAAAAATTTGAACATTGTCCATGCCAATTACCGAATAAATTTTCGAAAAATTTCAAAAGCGCAAACTCCATTACCCCATCACTAACGCGCCAACGTACTTTCTAGGCGCTTCAGAGCGACTGAACAATGTCAAATTTATACGGTCATATTAACTTTATCGAGAAGACACTGCCACGCCCTCAAGGCATATCCCACGATATTCGTGTCATCACCCAGATATATGTATGTATAATATGTTTGATCTCAATGCCCTGTAAATTCTCTGGAAACATTGCGCTTCAAACCGAAACACTAATGTTTGAATGGTAAAATAACTAGCAGAGGTTTGGTAGCTTCTAAATAACTAAATACTAATAACATTCTTGCTAAGCTATTATAATGATAAAGGTCTGATATTCACAGGCTCTTAGGCTATTTTTGCTATAAATTGACTTGTAGGGCTATAATCCAACTTTAAAAATTAACATTTGTGACACAGTTAGAAATCTGTGATTTGTGTCATCACATTAAATTTAAAGGCTATTCAAAAAGGGTCACAATAATTCCAGAACATTTAGTCACAATATTTTCGGTAAGCTTCCTGGCTGTGTTGGTAGTATTCTTGAAGAATCAAAGTTCTTTATTGATAAATGTATAATTTACACGTCAAAATTATTTATAATATTTGGATAGTTTTGAGAAAAGAAGAGACGGTAGAACTCTCGGTTCTGTTACCATTACCAACACTTCTAAATATAAGTGTGTACATAACTTACTGTGTGTTTACTTCTGCTAACATTCCTAAAGAACTTACGTTTTTTATATAAATCACCTATGGCAGTTGGATTCAAATGGCATCTGGTATCTACTGAACTTTGGGCTAGCTAAATACACTATCTGTATTTACATCTGTTCAAAAAGCATACGTCAATTCTTTGTCTGTGTACCATCAAACCTGGCAAGTTTGCCAAGGGTAGTGTGTTAATATAAATCCTCTTATACCCGTGAAATTAGTAAGTTATTTTGGTTGTAGCCACACTTGACCTAAAATATGATAAACAACTGACAACACTGTACGAAACAAAGCACCTAGGCGGCCATCTTTACCTGCTAAATGTAGACCCGAATTCGAGCCAGTCAACTAATCTAAGATAAAGAGCTCCAGAACTTTTGAAATTTATGTTACAAATCCTGGGTCTACATAAATAAAACTTATCAAACAATATTATATCAGTTTTTTGTTATAGCGTGAACAATAAAGGGTATCTATCTATCATACCTGAAAACGTATCTGAAGCGTATTCGTAGTAAGTCTCAAAGCATTACACAATATATCACCATACTCACTGACCATACTAGACCTTACGCGAGTACACCCATCACGAACAAATAGATAGCTGCCACCACAACATATAGGTGTTGTGGTGGCAGTTATTATATTAGTTATTCATTATTTATTTTTACTAGCAACGCTCCGCGATTTCATCCCGTAGTTAACGATCCCCTTATTTTCCCGGAATAAAAATTGTCTATGTATTATTCCAGGTCATAATCTATATATATACCAAATTTCATCCAAATCCCTTTAGTCGTTTTTGCGTGCAAGAGTAACAAACATACATATATTCTTAGAAACATTCGCGTTTGTAATATAAATAGAACAATAGAATTGATAGAGTGTAAGACATTACCGACTTTTCAGATTTATATGGATGTTTTTTTTTCGTTAATTTTTTTTTAACTGTTAATGTTGTGGTATACTTACAAAAAGAGTTAATACATTAGATTGTTTTCTAAGACTTCTGAGAAACAATATTCATAAATAAGATTTAGAGATAAAGAAGGGAGAAGAAGTTTTATAAAACCGCTTTTGACCGATTAATCACATCCCCCGAAACCTTATCTCCCACGGTCTTACGTACACTACCTATCGTAAATACGTAATATTGCGCATATTTTTACATCAAAATCGATACCGAAATAGGTCAGGGTTTCCATGAGAATCGAATATCTTTTTCACGACCCGAAGAATGTAATAAAATTGTATAACACTTGGATTAATGAAATAATTAGTGTGCGTTGCTTCAAGAGACCATTGTCATCATTTTTCTGCAATAACACTTTTATACAATGTGTTTATGTAATAAGACAGAAATTGGAAAAAACAAGAGGATCGAAAAAAGAGGCCTACTGTGGTAATTTGCTTGTTTACATTGTTGCCATGGTTATAAAAAATATTATGAATGTGTTAGACACGCAAAAATAATTCATTAGTTTTAAATTATTAGGATCAAAGTTGGTTAAATGTTTTAAATGTAATTCTGGTAACATTGTTACGAGTAAATGCAAAAGTTTGGGTCTTAATTGCTCAATCTCGTACTATCCGAACACATCCTATGAAATTTAGAACACGTATTAAAGCCTGGAATAACACAAAGGTACTTTTGATTTCTGAAAAAATACGAGGAACAAGGAACAAGAATACACCAGAAACGCAGGCAAAACTGAGGGGCGTTGCTAGTATTTGTATAAAATTTTAATAACTCTTCCATGCCTAGGCAAAAGTTTTCTTAATTTACTATATTTTTTTTAACAGTTCTGATCTCATATTATGAAATGTGAAGCTTAAAAAATAAAATCAAAAATTGGCAGTCAGACTACCGACAGACATGACAACTTTTCCTTTCCCTCCCCAAAAAGTGCTAAAGAGTTCACTTCAATAAAATTATACGTAAAAAAATCCAACCTTTAGCATCCTTTACTTTGACAATCTTATCCAAAGCAACAGTGCCGACATTCCACAGCTGATTGGCAATAAGGTTCATGATAGTTTTGTTCGAATATACAAAATCAACTGCGACTCCCACCACCTTCTCCGCTGTAGTGGGTTGCTCTTTTTCAATCTTTTTCAGATTTCCCATGAGTTCCGCCCAAGTTTTGTACGAGTCTGAATTTTTATTTTGAAGCACGAAAACTATTACAGCGAGGAGTAGAGCCACGCGACGGTACATTCTGCAGATTGCGATACAAACGTTGAAATGTTTTTGCTTTCTTTAATACCAGGAGTTATTGAATTACGTAAACGATGTATTCTTTGAAAGAAACAAAGAACTATAAAGAAATACTCGGAATTAGTTTTTTTTTGCATAGAGGGACTGGATGAGCTTGCCTCATGTCTATTGGTAGGCAGCACGCCTGCCCAGTATCACGCAGCTATTGGAACATGAAGAATCGGATTGTATGTATTTTTCATTTTCATTAATCATCTAGGGCTGCACATCGCTCGTCTCCCAGAGATATACTTGTAACATGATTTAATTTTCAAAAGATCACGGTCCCCGAAATCTGTTGAGTGGCTAATTAATGTAAATTAAAAAACATGATTTAATTCTATGCCTTGTAATGAATTTGTCTGGAATTTTATAACCGGAACACAATGATGTTTGCACATTACCGCTTGGCAGCAGAATAACTGACAACGCCGTGGTCCCCAGACGGACTCAGCAAAGAATCCTGCCACTATCATAGCCATTAGGAAATATTCACTCAGGCAACACAATCCAAAGTTTAGATGTTCGTACTCGTACTACGAAACGAGTTAAACCTCTTCGCTGGAGTTTTTGGAACATCAACCATGAAACGATGTCGCTTTCTAGAGCTACCAGAAGTCTCATAGTAAAAAGGTTAGGTCAAGCAGACATTGTTCTACATTCCCCAACATAATATAAATATATTCTATTGATTATGACGTGTTTTATTATGTACTGTGGCATTATGAAAATAACTTCTTTCCTGGGTTGAAAAGGCCAGAATTTGCAGTTCATAAGCGGCGGTTACCACTTGCCATCAAATGGACGGCCTGCTTGTTGGTTGGTATTTATACAATATTTTTTAACGATCACAGAATTGCATATGACCGGCATATGTTCAGCAAAGCTCCAATCTACTATTATAGACCGAGATCACTTACCTAGGACAAACTGCTTTCGTATCAATCTAGCGTGCTTACCTATAGGCAGGAAAAACCGATTGACTCTCGCCTAGAAGACTTGGAGAATACAAAACGAGCGAATTTTTCCAAATGCCTAACTGTTGAAACCCGAATCGAATTATTTAACCGCCATTAATGTATTTCGAAACATCAAAGTAGGCAAATTGAATCCCATAGCCCCCAGCCAAATTTGAAGAAGGTACCCCATAGGGATTGAACGTGACAAATGCGCATCTACTTGTGGTAACAAATCCAATAAAATGTGTTATTCCGTTCTTAAACTTGCTTTTGCCTATGGAAAGCGGCAAAAGAAAATCTCAATGGTTCCAATACTCACTTATTATCTTTATTAATAATTTCGTCAAGTGGTACGGTAGACTTGATTTTAACCTTATATGAATAACAAAACATAAAAAATATTGGTTTTGAGTCGATAACATATGTCCACAAAATTCGGATTATGGAGAATTTCAGTAAATACTGATGGCACTGACAAACAACCCGCTGTCGCCATCTTTGGTGTGAAGCACGTTACGTTCCATCAATCAACACATTGCGTACGTCCGTCGCGCCAAAAAAGTATCCATCACAAAAAAAACTGTGACTTATGCGACTATGTAAAACGAAACGCTTTGCCGCCAGACCGGAATGTTATTAGTAGGTACTTTTTAGTATCAGCATTGCACCCGTGCGAAGCCGGGGCGGGTCGCTAGTATATTAAAAAATTAAGTAACAAAACTTATAAAAGCATACGTTTGATACCTAATAAATATTCCATTGTCATACATAACATTATAAATCTTAGTTAGGACATTTTGATGTTTGTTGCTCTATGCCGTCGAAATGGCTGAACGACCGAAAGAAAAGTTAGATAGCGACCGAATAAAAACCAACCAACTTAAAGTATACATCTAGTTTAGCCTAAACTTAACCAGATTTCTATTCACAGAAATCCATGTAGAAGTACGTATTTATGATATAAGATTTTTTAGCATAAAAGCGGATTGCGGCGGAGAGCGAGCAGTCTCTTGCCCCGCGTCACTTGTACAGTTAAGAACAATATAATTGGCATTTCATACAGTGACGAGATTTTATTTCCTTCTCTACTAAGACTAAATCATCGAGAATCACAGATAAATATATTTTTTTAACCGTTATAGGTTGACCGCCATCACTTGACCGCCATCTCGTCTTTTTTAACTGTAATAGGTTCGCACTTGACCGCCATCTCGCCTGATGTTAAGCGATGATGCAATCTACGATGGAGCATGCTTACTTAGAAGATTGTAACTATCGGGGAAAACCCACTCAGGCAACGCATTCCACAACCTAGACGTTCTTATCACAAACGTGGAGTCAAATCTCTTTGTTCGTGTTTTTGGAACATCAACCATGATGTCGTTTTTTTTTTTGAGATACGAGTAGTCCGATAAATGAAAGGGCAAGGTGGTATTAGATCATGCAGATCAGTTGCACACTCTCCGAAGTGTATCCGACAAAAAACCGATAAACTAGCAATATTGCGGCGATGAACAAAACTTTGAAGTCTTTTACGCACACGAGTGTCATTGCCTTTGCCTTGCCTTTTAATAAATTTTAAATATATAGTATTCTACTAGCACCTCCCCCGCGGGGTTCCCGTGTAATTCCTGTTCCCGCTACTTTCTCGGTATAAAAAGTAACTTTTGTGTTCTTCCAGATTATTATCTAAATTTTCTTCCAATTTCTACCCCAGATCCATGCAGACGTTATGACGTGTTCGAGCAAAAAAAACACCCAAATATCCAAATATTAATAAACTCGTGATTGTTGTACATTTTACAGTTTAATTTATGGCAAATAGTGTAATTTTTATTGTTTTTCAATATTGTAAAGAATTTAGAACATTTATTATATTATTAAGATAGTTTTGTAGTGCAAAATTAACTTTTGGATTTTGATTACGCTTAAATAAAATATAGACTATTAAAATATAGATTTTATAGACTATTTATATTTACTATTTTGTGATAAATAATAACATTTTATTTATCACAACATTCCACAAAGCTGTTGATAGAATCGGGAAATCAAAACCTGATCGAGTATTCAGTTGGATCCGTATATCTCTCAGCGCAGACTATCAATGTCCCACAAGAGACACGGACATTGAAAGGGTTATTTGTACCAGACTTTGCCCCGGACAGAAGCGTTGGGAACGCGAGATTTAAGGGATTGAAGTGACTTTCCTTTTTATTAAAAAGAAGGGTGGAATGTAATGAAAGATCTAAAAGAACAACTGTGTACCGTATTCCTAAATTTTACTTACGGTATAGACGAGTCAAAACCCCGTCAAAATTTTGAGTATACTTTCTCAAGAGTGCTGAAAATATCCGGTTATAAAATATTTATGACCTTGAGTTCGTTGGTTTCGACTCCGCCTATACTTTTAAGTATTTTATTGTCTACTAGATGTACCCAACCACGCTTTGCTGTGCCATATTTTAATACAAAAATTAGATAAAAACAATCCTTGATGCGGATGATATATCATTTTAAAATTTCAGCTCAATCTGTGCTTTTTGATCGAACTTTTTTGGGGTTTTGAAGCGTACACAAACCAACATAACATTTTTGTGTATACTGTCTATGATAATTTGGCGTGTATTTCCAGTGTAGTTGTTCTAGATACTGAAGCAGCGGAATTAATACTTAAATATTAATATTACAAATTCATTGTCTCACAACTAGATTCGGAAATCTTTTCGAATGGACAAAGCATATTGATATGCTAAGAGGAAGTTAAAAGACGAAACAAAATTAACAGTACATTGTGAGTATTATTTAGACTTAAAATACTCAACAGAAATGTATACGAGCTCTCACACTCAGACACTCTTAGAAATGTTTTTAAAGATAATAATTTAATAACTTTGACTAGTATAATTATACTAGAAATTTGCTTGTTCGTCAAAAATAACAAGGCTTACTTTTTTTTGAAAATAAGTCTTCACGAGTAGATAGCTTACGTCCAAAACACAAATTTGATATCCAGGTATTGCAAGTTAATCATGCTATGTATTATAAAAGTTCACTAAACACAGCTACAAAAATGTTTATTAGTTTACCATTCGATAATAACAACCTACCAATAAATAACAACCAATTATGTCGTTTTCTGGAGATACAATCAGTGCGATAGAAAAAAAAATAGTATTAGATCATACAGATATGCTGCTCCCCCTTCAAAATATATTCGATAAAAAAACCGATAGAGTTACAACTTTGCGACAATTTTCAGGACTTCGAAGTCTGTTACAGTTGTAAAAGATTAGTTGCCTATGAGCCTTTTGAAATGCTTCTCTATTCCTCCAGCTGGTAATTAACCAACTCATCCCAAATATGAAAACAGCACTCCATTCAAGATTGAATTTGAGCCTATTTGTATTAATACTTGCTATGATGTG
Organism: Ectropis grisescens; assembly: GCA_017562165.1. Taxonomy (NCBI): domain Eukaryota; kingdom Metazoa; phylum Arthropoda; class Insecta; order Lepidoptera; family Geometridae; genus Ectropis; species Ectropis grisescens. Next base: position 5,461,571 of record CM029779.1, on the reverse strand, counting down.
AATTTGAGCCTATGTGCTAATGCGTCCCGGTTTTGCCTCGTATTTTCAGTTTCCGTAATTTTTCCCGCAATAAAAGTAGCAAAATTATGTATTATTCCAAACTACAAACTATCATTTTCAAAATTTTAATACGATCTGTTTTCCGGTTACGACTTGATTGAGCAACAAACATACCCTACTAAATATATAAGACTACCTATAAAATTGTTAAAATCTTGTTAAATCGTTGTAGAAGTTCTCGATATCAAACAAAAAACTGGTTGTAGGTATCGAAAAAAAGTTACCTGTAAGCTGTACCCGACTATAATATATCTACAAAAGTACCCATTTTCATTTAGATGGCTTCCATAATTTTTGTTTATAAAATAACAAACATCCATACGTAGGTAACAAGCTTTTGCATTTGAAAACTATTATTATTTTATTGTATTGTTTCTTAAATAATAACCAGAAGATATACTTAATATAAGGTTGCGCAGGACCGTTCGTAGTGGAAATCTAGGGGGGAGGCCTGTGTTCAGCAGTGGACGTCTTGCGGCTTATGATGATGATGATGATACTTAATATAGGAATGTAATAAGTATATAATACCCATTCACTGGTTTGTACAAGTGTATTATGTCACCCTCTAAACTAACATAATTGTTCTATCACGATACAACACATAATACCTTTGCAATAATATCGCCCATGGCAATTTTATTTTCAGATGTTTCTGTATTTTTGTTATTTTTTTTTGTATTTTAAGCGCAATAAATATTTAACCTTTCCAAATTATCAAATTTTTTGCTCTGCTACAAAAACTCTTAATTGCAATATACGGTTCAAAAATGCACAGAGAGCTCGCTTATTATTTCAACGCAGTAATCATTTTAACGGGCTATAAAAATTAGCTTGAACCGCTAAAGCGTGACTTTTTATTTCATTTCCGTGGAAAAATCTACTCTGACCGAACTGCTTGGTAAGCGAGATCGTCGTCTGCTAGCCTGAGATAAGACCTGTTTACTGTAAAACAGCGTCACAGAATAAAAGTGTTTAAGTTTATTGTTAGTTATCTAAATAATCGTTGTCGGATAAATATATTTTTTTTATAATATTTATTATTTTATGTACACTTAATATTTATATAATATTTAATATTTAAAAAAACCAGCGTAGTCATGCAACCAGCATGTTGGGCACGCTTCCGACTGGGCCTGAACATCTTAATAATTTTACTTTAATAATTAACTGTTAGTACTATTCTCTAGCCCCGAGCTCATTGAAGTGTGTACTATGAGAAACAAATAAGTAATAGTATTCTAGATACTATTTTTTAACTATTTGTAATTATTTGAACGAAAAATCGAGAACTGTCTTTGAGGGGGAATATTTATTTTAAATTGAGTAAGATTTATTTGTAGAGTCACGATGTTGTGATTTTTTGCGACATTTTGCAGTCACATCTATTCATCTTAAAAACTCTTTGACGAAGCCACTGGCCCAGTTTATTCCAACACTTTTGTATTTCGACTTCTTTGGAGTTTTATTGTTGACAGTTTTTTATCTCGTCGCAACAGATGATGGGGTTTTGAGAATAATAGCCGTGAATTTGGGGGATAATTGGGGCCTTTTTTATTTTTATTAATTTTACGGCAATGCCGTATTGTGGATACATTTCTTTGGGCGCGGTTCGCGGTCTGAATTGTCTTTTGTACAATAGATTTATGTAAGAAAGATAATCAAAATTATTTTTTTTAAAGAAAAATCATTGCTAATGAATTTTGTTAGATTTTAAACTGAGGAATGTGTTGGCATTGTAACCTAGTGCTGAATGCTTTTTCACTTTTATTATGAAAAAAATTGTACGGGATGTTTTCTTAAAAAAAATGAATCTTTTGTGAAGATTTCTTAAATTACAAGATGAGGTTCTATGAAGATTGAAACCTTAGTATATAAAGAGATTGCTTGCTTTTAAAGCTGTGTAATTGTACTACATTGCCCCACCACCACTTCGACCTATTTAGACGAAGATGTTTTTCTACAAACTTTAGTACCTAATAATTATGTATACTTTGACTTTTCTTTTACAAAATTTAAATCAGATACTAATGTCACTTACAGTGACAATAGTCAATTTCGTCTAATTTGATTAAGAAATTGTCTTTTACCGTCACAAAATTAAAAAATGCGAAATATCTCGTAATTAATTATTACTGTACTTGCAAGTCTAAACAATGATATTTAATGCTTCAAAACCATCTTAAAAATTTAGTGCTGTGTATTTTTATACAAAAACCGATAAAAGTATTGAGTTAAAAGCAATCTCGTTTCAAATCATGGTCAGGCCTCGAAGAAAATTATACCGATACTCAAAATTAAGATTCCATTTCATACTTGAGATAACTTGAGGGTTATCCCCAAAGGATTAAACTCATAAAAGTCCATTATCATCATTCGAGGAAGACTTAATAGATAAAAATAAGGTCACGATTTCATTGCTCGCTGGTATTATCTTAGTACAAGAGCGTAATTAGGGAAGGTACATTGGGGGGAAGACTTGATTGCTTAGTAAACCTAGTCTAGTGCATAGAACATGCCATTCACAGTCGTAGGTCCATAGAATACAGTATACATTTCTGAGTGTTTTACCAAGAACAGATATGCAAGTGTGTTGTCTCTATTGACTTTATAGAAGGAACTATATCGTGAATAAAACTGGCATGTTCTTAGCATGTTTCGAAGTCATGCGTTATCTGCAAACTCGCAATGAGGCAACTTGGTAAATTATTGTTGAGTAAATTCATATTGACAAAATTTTATAATGTCAAACTAAGATGGGTAAAATTGAATCAAAATGTACCTACCACTATTAAAATTTGTATTTTAGTGTTTTTTGAGGAGCTGTTCGAAATAGCGTGTTTTAAAGTTCATCTATAAAGAGGTCATTTTAAACTTACGCGGCTTTGGCTATTACATAATAAGTTACCGTGCCATTCGCACTTTAGCATTGAAATAATGCCAATGTTTAAATGCCAGACGACATCTTGCTTGACGACATGCTTTGCCATTTTCAAAAAACTAATTTTATTTCCAGTTATTTCAGATTTTGAATACTATGAATTTTCAAAAAAATATACCCTTTAAATTTACAAGTCAAGAAAGTGTGCTTGCTGTAACGAGAATCAGCAATTAAACCACAACATTTAATCGATCAATAAATCGGGGCTCAAGTACATGTTCCTTGCTTAGCCCCCGGGCCTATGCAGATCGGACGGCATTACTACCGTAAAATTAAAACTTAATTTACAATGTATTAGCAGAAATTGTTCCTTGCACCGACAGGTTTAACTTAGGTACTCATTATTTGCAATGGTAATATTTTCACTTTCAATTCTCCCCTCGAAATCAAAATCTCGATACGGCCGTGTCTCAACCGAATGGTTTTGTTATCGATTCCAATAAATGCCCCTCTTTTATTTCAGTAGGGAGGGAAAAAAGAAAATTACAACGGAATAGCTGAAATTCTCATTAAAATTCCATTACGCTCTGAGAAGTCGAATATGGCTATAGATTTTTGGAGGCAAAATTATTTTTGTAACAACCCTTGTAACGACGCGACGTTTTGCAGCCATTAGGAGATTTTTAGGAAAAAATATAAAGTATATTTTGTACTAAATAAGTGAATATCATTTTACTGAAGTTTCAATGATTTTCTAGTGGTATCTATTTTTGTGTAGAGGTTTTTGCTAGAATGGAGAAATCTGATGGTATGCAATGCAACACACGTGGCTAAAATAATTTAAAAGCCACACATTAATTTTAACATGAATGGTATACTACAACAAACAACAATGTAGTCAATACATTTTACATAAACATAGATCTTTATCTACAGAAGATGATTTAAAGTAAGATTTTGATGCGATAGATCTGTACTCAGTTCTAAATAAGCCGATTCGGTAGCCACAGATGTGACAATATTAAAAAAATACTATTGTGACTACGGTGGCAGTCAATTCTGTTCTCTTTGATATAATTATATTTCGTGACAGTAAGCAAGTTTTAAGACAAATTCTATTCATTTATTTAAATAGTTTATAGATTTTTTTGCTGCCCCGAAATTTTTAGTTGATAAACCTTAACTTATAATTAGTTTTGTCAAAAATAACCTCAAAATGTTTGAGGGTAGATTCAATCATTTTTCACATGATGAGTCATATCCGGCGCCGAACTGACTACTTTTGGAAGCATTTTGAAAACCGAAACCGCGACGTCATTAACGCTAAAAATCTCATAGCATTAGTTAGCCAGGCTACTGCTTATGTTAGGCTTGTGCTCCCGCTGGTGTTATTTAGTTCTTACTCTCGTAAGAATAAAATTAAGGTTGAACTGAATTTGATCAAAGTTTAAATTAACAATTAAGGTAAGAAGGAAGAGACGCCACCCCAGCCAAGTGCGAGTTCGCGGATGGCATGTCCTCAAAAGGTTGTTCTTGGAAAACGCCTGTTTTCCCATCATATTTTTGTTGTCAGTTAAAAATTCCAGTGGTAATGATACGCTCTTATATTATTTGTACTTGAAAAAAATATTTGAAGATGTTAGTGGAATGTGGAATTCAAACTTCTGATGTCACAATTGTGATATCTAACATTTTAATTTATTTGCCCAGCTAATTCTTAAATTTTATGAATAACAAGCTAAAATTAAACTCCGAGTCAACAATTTCAACCTGTCAAATCCCAGCAAAACAGGGAAAAATTAAAATAAATTTTCAAACGCGATTATTCAAATTACGAGCCAGTGCGTCTGGCAGGTTAATTATTCAATTAAACAACCTGTTCCGCCCCGAACGGCCCAGGATTTGCATAAAGGTCAATCAGGCCCGATCGCCGATTTGATTACAGGGACTATTTCTGGATCGGTGATTAGCTCAGCCATCGATGAGCTAGCCGAGTTTCCCAACGGATGAGCGACGCAGTTGGACAAAGTAGGTTCATGGAAAACATCATATTTCCAGCTTGTCTCTAGCTTTTTACCCGACTGCGCGACGCAAAGGAGTGGTAAAATAAATCACGTCAAGCATATGAACTGGACGGGGCTGAAATTTAAATACAGGTAGGAATACTGTAGAAGAACACGACGATGGAATAACGATGGAAGACTCATTCACGCAATACGCTGCGTGTTGCAGAGCAGTGTGAAGATCGCCTTAGGCTTAGCTGGTACCGACTTCAAAATTAGATAAATAGTTGCGCATACAATAATTTCAAATTTTTTTAAGTGCTACTGAAGTCGATTTAATTTTGTATACAACATGAACAAAATTAAAAATTAAAATAAATTTTGCTACAGTGCTACGGTAATCAACGGTACCACATATATTTATTTCAATTAGTACCGTTATACATAACGAATTACACTTAAATAATAGTTTAACATTGAACATTGTGGGTTTGTCAAAATATAAATATTACCTACCTGATCTCATGATACAAAATCAATCGTCAAAAACAATAATAATAAAAAGAAAATGACAATAGTAAAAGAAAAAAATACGTAAATTCACACTAAAAATATAACTAATTAAATAACTGTCAGATCTATGACATACTTTGGCCAAAAGTTCAGTTTAGCTATCCAAATAGCATCCAACTCTGCCAGCATTCTGGGTACCTTGCTGCGCTGTAGTGATTTCGACGGCATGTTTTATTTGTAAATTTGTTTATGTTTAAGGTATGGTATATTAATCTTATTTTTTCTTTTTATTTATTTGTAAATATAGTACGTTATTGTTCAACCATTTAAAGAACAATACAGAAACGTGCCAATACATAAAGTTTGACAAGTGCCAAATAAAATCTTCAAATTAATTCCGTTATAGCGTCGATTCGGAAATAAACAAAACGGAACAACAGATCTCCACCGACCCAGTTTCACTGGTTCATGAATTACAAATATATCAAGGGGACCCAATTAGTTCTTTATCGAAGAAAAAAAAAATGTCGAAGGGTTTACAATACCATTTTTTTTAAATTTTGCATTGTCATGAAGTTGGTTATCATAAATTTTGTTCATTAATCTTCGATCACTTAAAATGACAATACAAAATAAATATTGGTGGACAATTCTCGTACAAACCGTTCAGCTCCAAATTTTGAAACGTTTGTACTATGGGAGCCAGATAGCTGACAATACTTTTATAATTGTAAATAAATACTTATTCTACTTAGTAACGCCTAGACAATGCGGACAATGTGCGGAGTATTACTTATAACAAAAGCAAAAACTTGCAGTAGGTTTTAAAGGTTCTAAATACGAGTACATCAAGAAGTAATTCAACGTAAAATGAATACTAACAGCGAATACAAATTTCCACCGATCCTATTAATCTTATTAAAATTACAATTAATTAATTTTTTTTACGATATAGAGTGACGAGACGAGCAGGATATGTGCCTGATGGTAAGCAACATGTTTGTCTCATAACAGTACAGTGACACGCAGCTATTGGAACATGAAACGTCCAAATGATTACCTAGCACTGCACTGCATTCGTCGCCCAGAGATAAATAAGATCTTTCATCTCTTTTCCCTGTCATTTACATTGAAAAAAACACCACAATCGGTACTATACTACACAATATACTTATTAAAAACAAATTTGTAAAAACACGTCGGGTTCTGGCACCAGTACCTAATACAGTTAAATACCTAATGCCTAGTGAGAGGTTAAACTAGTTCGGGTGCCAGACAGTCATTACTAAGTAAATTTTTATCAACAAGGCACTGTGTACGATTTTTGTTTAATATGTTAAAATCATACAGTTTGTATTATGATTTTTAATAGTATTTTGATTTTTATATGATTGATACTTAACTATTTAATTGGATAACGGGACACTCACGTATATACGGTCGGTCAATCCGACTCGAGCTTCGGCCGCATCCGGCGGCCTTTTTCAAGGCGAGTGCACACGCGCGGTGGCTGCCCCGTGAGTGAGTGATACGTGAGTGTCCCGTTATCCAATTAAATATGTGTAACAACCACGTTAATTTTAATACTAAGATACTTAACTACTTTTCGGAAAAGTCGAAACTCTCCATAGATCAATGAAAGTTTAAGAAAAAAAACAAGACGATCAACCTCACTATCATTTAATTACCAGCAGATATTATCTCAGCAATCCCCATACAATTCCATAGTGCCAAGTGCCTGTCGCGGTCTCGCGTCTCGGTCTCGTGTCGCGGTCTCCGGGCGAACCGCTACCTTTAGACTTATTGTTATTATTTCCTGTGGTATACCTCTACGATTCTTGCATACACTAACATCTAGGAATTTACGGTAAAACATATTTTATCGTAAATTCCTAGATGCTAACCAATGCCGTAGCCTAGGATGTGGCATTCTTACCTAGAATATACTTAGTTTACAGATACCCAGACAGTGCATATCATCAAGAAATACTCGGGTCCAGCAGTTATCAATCTTAATAATCTTGTAAAAAGGTAAATTATACGCTCTATAAATGTCACGTTAGACCAGGGGTACCCAAACTTATTTTGTCTACTGCCTACCTACCTACGTACCTAGATTAAAAAATCATTCTAAACGAGACTTTTACTATAACGCGCAAGAGTTAACTTGAGATCTGACCCCAGTACACAAAGGACTCCAAACCTCTTCACAATGCCCCCATATTGTTTTTCTGGGTCTGTTTTTTTTTTAATAAAGAGTGACGAGACGATCAGGGGATTCCGACACCCTTTCAAAGTGCGAACACCATACAGTATGAGATTCCGCGGCAATACCCAATTATCGTTGCGGATCGAGGGAAATTACGCAGACTTACTGTGAATGAAACGTAATCGTGCTACTGCAGTATGGTGAATACATTGGATACATGTTTACGATTCTATTCACAACTTTGCTGAAGAATACTTCTAAAACTGTATGTTATGGTACTTGGCGTGTTCATATGACAAATAGGGATATGATAAACATAAGTCTTTATCTATAGTACCTTACCCAAGATAACATATCTAATCGTAATTATAAACATAGCATCGATTAGTAAAGTTATTTTATGAAAACCACGAACAGGCTAAAATTATTACCGACAACAACATTGTATTACAAATCAAGTAAAATAAACTAAAACCCATTATTTTATAATTTTGCATGAAGTAAAATAATGCATTCAGAAATATGGTAAGTTTGACATACATAGCAAATGTGTTTTTATGTCAGCCTTTTTTAAACAATGTACAATTTAAATAAACATGTATTAATTTTCAGTAATTTTCAATAGTTGATTTATTTTAAGCATTGATGTAAACATATTACCTAAATACTCGTAACAAATAAAAACGTAAAATTAACGTCAGTAATTTTGAAACAAATTGCAAATTAACTTTAGTGCTAATCTATATATTTTGTCATTTAGAAAGGAATAACTAACATATTAATATCCTACCTACTAATATAAACGCAATAAGCTTGTCAAGAAAGTGTGTAACAAATGAACGAATTTGAATGCGGTTTTTTTTTGTTAGGAAGCTGATGCGATCCGCATCAGCAAAAATGCTGTCTTGTTCTACTAGGACTTCAGAACTACTTTTATTTGTTCCATTAAGTGCTATGTGCTAGTTGTAATATAATGCTACTGTTTACTTTCTGTATTGCGTCTAGTTGCTATTATTACAACTTCATGGCGTAGGGTACAAAAGGGTGATCTTAATAGAGTGTGGAACGCTTTGTGAGCCACCAAATTAGTTTTTCGCGTCGGTATTTGACATTCGAATACCAGTTGGTGATTGCATTTAAATTATATTTCAGTATGTGTAACTTTTTAACACAAACATCATTTTTAACACATAAAAGCCAGTTTGAACTATGTCGGCTGATAGTAAGCGTTTGTATAGTCTAACGTAGCCTTTGTCAAAATGGGCTATAACGACCTTTTGTGGGCGCTGCAGGCCTACAGAGGGGCAGTGTAAGTGTGTAAGTTGTAGTGGTAGGACTCTTGGCTGAGTCCGCCTGGGGAAGTGCCACACCTTTGCCAGTTATTCTACCGCCAAGCAGTAATGTGCAAACATTACTGTGTTCCGGTTTGAAGGGCAATGTCCAATGGCAATTCCAGAGAAATCGCAGGGCTTAGAGATATAAGATCTTAGATCTCTGGGTGACGAGCGCAGTGCAGTGCTAGGTAATGATTTGGACTCTTCATGTTCTTGGAACATACACACTTACACTGCCCTCTGTAGGCCTGCAGCGCCCACAAAGGTCGTTATAGCCCATTTTGACAAAGGCTACGTTAGACTATACAAACGCTTACTATCAGCCGACATAGTTCAAACTGGCTTTTATGTGTTAAAATGATGTTTGTGTTAAAAGTTACACATACTGAAATATAATTTAAATGCAATCACCAACTGGTATTCGAATGTCAAATACCGACGCGAAAAACTAATTTGGTGGCTCACAAAGCGTTCCACACTCTATTAAGATCACCCTTTTGTACCCTACGCCATGAAGTTGTAATAATAGCAACTAGACGCAATACAGAAAGTAAACAGTAGCATTATATTACAACTAGCACATAGCACTTAATGGAACAAATAAAAGTAGTTCTGAAGTCCTAGTAGAACAAGACAGCATTTTTGCTGATGCGGATCGCATCAGCTTCCTAACAAAAAAAACCGCATTCAAATTCGTTCATTTGTTACACCCTTTCTTGACAAGCTTATTGCGTTTATATTAGTAGGTAGGATATTAATATGTTAGTTATTCCTTTCTAAATGACAAAATATATAGATTAGCACTAAAGTTAATTTGCAATTTGCTTCAAAATTACTGACGTTAATTTTTACGTTTTTATTTGTTACGAGTATTTAGGTAATATGTTTACATCAATGCTTAAAATAAATCAACTATTGAAAATTACTGAAAATTAATACATGTTTATTTAAATTGTACATTGTTTAAAAGTGGCTGACATAAAAAAACACATTTGCTATGTATGTCAAACTTACCATATTTCTGAATGCATTATTTTACTTCATGCAAAATTATGAAATAATGGGTTTTAGTTTATTTTACTTGATTTGTAATACAATGTTGTTGTCGGTAATAATTTTTAGCCTGTTCGTGGTTTTCATAAAATAACTTTACTAATCGATGCTATGTTTATAATTACGATTAGATATGTTATCTTGGGTAAGGTACTATAGATAAAGACTTATGTTTATCATATCCCTATTTGTCATATGAACACGCCAAGTACCATAACATACAGTTTTAGAAGTATTCTTCAGCAAAGTTGTGAATAGAATCGTAAACATGTATCCAATGTATTCACCATACTGCAGTAGCACGATTACGTTTCATTCACAGTAAGTCTAAAATTTAATTAATTTCCCCTCGATCCGCAACGATAATTGGGTATTGCCGCGGAATCTCATACTGTATGGTGTTCGCACTTTGAAAGGGTGTCGGAATCCAATATCGAGCTGGTGGGGCGAGTTTTTGGTTTGCTGAGTTTTATATACAGCGTCGATAAATCAGCGACATAGGTAATATCATCGATTATTTTTAAACGATTTCAGTTGAGAAAGATTTCAATTCGATTGATTTTTATGTATACTTTAATTCGACGGTTTTTTATTAATATAAAGACACATTTAGATCGTTGATAGTTTTGTTATTTAGTACACGTTGTTGTAGTCGTTGTAATTACTTTTACAATTACAAATACAAATATTGAACAAGAAATTACAAAAACATAACAAGTTTAAAGCTACACGTATGTTTGTTTGCATGTAAAAGAGATTACTTACAGATGACTCATTATATGTCTAAGGTACCTGGTGCATATAATAAATTCGATTTAAAAAAATATTTCACCGTTAGATATGTCCGTGATCCCTAAGACTAGCTGTACCCTGCCACAATTCGCTGTGGCACATTGTGATACAAAAATTCGATAAAAACAATCCTTGGTGCAGATTATATATCTTTGTAAAGTTTCAGCTCGATCAGTCCAGAGCTTTGAGTTTTTGAAGCGTACACAAACCAACATACATTATTATGTCTAGAGATTCTATTATATACCACGGGAAAAGCCGGGCGAACCACTAGTAAAACATAAAACTAAAATACTCTCGGATAATTCCACGCTGGCTGGTGGCTTAGTTAGTAGTAAGTCTGCCTGCGAAGCCGTCGGTTGTGGGTTCGATACCCACCCAGTGCAAATGTTTGTGTGATAAACTCAAATACTTGTACTGTGCCTGGGTGTTATCTATGTACCTATGATAAGTATGTATTTAAAAATATGTAATTATTATGATATCAGCTATCTGGTTTCTATAGTACCTACAAGCTTTGTTTAGTTTTGCCTAGACGGTGGTGTGTGTGAAATGTGTGTAAAACAACTTTCAAACATAAAAAATATCATCCGTTCAGAAGCTACGATCACACAGACAGACAGATTTGTAAAAGTTATGACGGCACCCGCCCTTTTTGCGTCGGAAATAAAAAAATAATACACGCTGTATTTACAGCCAAGATTTTATCCAATTCGAAACAGAACTCTATAAAAATTAACTACATAACTTTAGCCCCGCATTTAGCCTTTGAGTATTTTCCAAATGCAAATAAACAAGTTTGTCATCAGCATTGGCTTTAACGGTGAAAGAAAATAGCGTGTAAAAATCAGACATTCTTAGACACCTTAGAATCGTCTTTAGTGGGCTGCTTCTACTAGGTACGTGGAATCTATTGAACCATAAAACAAATGATACTAACATGGTATTGTGATAGTTTTCGCACATTCACGTAAACGAAGAGGCTAGAAATATATAGCAACAGCGAGGCCACCTGACTGTAATTAAACAAGTTATCTAACTTTGTAGAAAAATAACTTAAAAAGTTAATACAAAAATACGATTTACCTTTGGAAAGTCGATGCGAGGTCATGTTAAAACAAAAGATCATGGTTCAAAAGCCGGCTTAAGCGCGTCGAATTCTATATCATGTATTTTGGCTTGTTATAATAACATTTTTTGTAAAAACAAATTAATTTTCAACCAAAATTTCATAATCCAATTGAGGTCGTAATTAAAACGGCGACCTATTTAGTCACTTCAAAGCTACGTAGAAATATCTAAAAAACCTTTCCGGCTTCCAAGATGTTCATCTAAATGTGGGTATTGACGAAAAAGAAGAACCACTATATTACATTACACTGTTCAGTTTTTTAACAGTTCTAAGTTGCGATAGTGATGCCACGTTTTAACCTATATTATAAAACTGGCAACGCCTACAGATAAAAATGAAAATATCGACGCAACACTCACGTTCTTTGTATGTATCGGAGTGGGCAACTTCCTTTCATGTTGCCAAGTGCCACTTAGTAGGCTCTTGCCTCTCCAAAATTTCAAAGCAAAAAGATATTGCGATAAGTTTTTGAGGATTTTTTAGAGTGTGAATCACGTGATTACTTTTTGAGTAGGCGTTTTGAGTGTAAGCGAAAAACAAGATTTCGGCAGACAAAAACATCCTGTCGAAATCTAGAAATTATTACTTGGTAAATGAGTAAATTAAATATGTTGATTAACTTAAATAATAAGCAAAAAGCTGTTATATTGGAATCACACACAAACTCTTAAATTTTATTTGTGTACGGATGTATTGAATTGTTACATTACGCGGTTTTTATACACTTCTGTTATATTTAAATATCTCTATATTTAATTTGATCCAAAATTGGGCATGCGCACAAAAACTTTCAGTTTTTATTCAATACCAAAACTTTGGCCGTAGCACACCATGGATTCTTGAACTATAACTCTGCATATACCATAACCACCAGTATGTAGTACAGTATTTCAATTTAAACAACAATAAATTATCCAGCTATCGCAAAACCTTACTTTTAACACAAATTAGATCTATGTTTGACTATGTATTACCTGCTATTGAGTAACGAGCTTAGGATGTAGCACGATTATCTTTATGAAACTTTTTAACACTAGATTTTACGATACCTTAGCTTTAATCGAGAAACATGGACTCGGGCAAAATGGTCCACAGCTTCTCAGTGTGAATAGTAATCATTCCGTTTCTCTCATCATTTTGTTTTATAACACGCAGTTGATTAAACTGAATTTATTCATTTATAAGTACACAATCGGTATACTTGTTTGTCATACCCTCATTAATACAATTAATCTTCAAAATATATGACAAATTTAATTGAGTTGCGTTGAGACTGTTTATATTTCAAAGAACTATCGGTAACCGTCCAAGTTCCATTTAGGGTGTCACTCAAATGTTACACCAACCTTTTATTTTGTAAATATTATACAATTACTAATAGATATTTTTATCACAAACCTCTTAGATGCTTAATTAACTCAAATATCGGCTTTATTCGTTGTAAATATTGCTAATGACATCCTAAGCTTCTCTTAACATTTTACGTTGCCTTTTAGCCACCTCAAACTTCGTCCACATCTTCACCGTCATCATGAAATGATTAGTCAAAGGTGTATGGTAACGCGTTCCAAGACACTTGTGGTACATCAAATCATTCTGCAAGATGCATTCAGAACTATACGACATGAGAAACTATCTCTACAGAAAGAGAACTTCACACAGCGCACAATTGATACGCGTCACTACTACAAACGCGACGTTGTTCACGCACACTAAAACTTAGTAAGCGATTAAATATGGTTTATTCCAAACTTGACTCGAAAACCTGACTTGCTCCCGGGTTAGGTTAAAAACTGCAAAAAAATATTAATTTTCATTACCAAATCCTCATGGTAAACTGACCCGAAATGGTGTTCCAAACCTGAGTATTTATCAAAAAATTGTAGTAGTGTGTTAATATGTGAACAAAGAATTGTGTGAATCTATAGTCAAAGAGTAAAGTCTTGAGATTGTAGAAACTTTGGGTATAAGTATGGTATCAATTGAAATAATATCTCGTACGATCGTATGTGTGTTAAGGATATCCACGCTGATGTATTCGTATAACTTTATTTTTAAGTCAATGAATAAGTAATAGATATTCTTATATAGATCCCTAGATATCCTTTCTTTTATAAAAATCCTGTAGAGTTAGAAAACGTGAATTTAATTTTAAGTGTTTGTATCAGATTTTTTGATATCTTTTGACGCGCCACAGACAGTATTTTAATTGAGTTCTAGCGTCACGCTCGGGAATGATAACAAATCTTCAGGTAAACTTGGGACCATGGCCATCTGCCATTTAGAAATGCTGGTGCAATCTTTTGCGATGGTCACGCCTTCCGGTTTCACCCTCATAATTTTAAGTGGAAGTTATCAAATTCTGAGTTATAAGATTTCCAGCAGTTCCTATGACTGACAATTTTTTTATAAGCGTGACAAAATTTACAGAAACTGCTTCAGAATGTAAAAAACATGCCTATTCATAACAGTGCAGTATTCGGCACATGGAGAATTAGTTTTGAGAATTGCGCACGTCAGCTAAAGTCAATAAGTAATAAGTAGTTCTTAGTCATGTTCTGTACTTTACAACTTTTATTGATGACATTGTAAGTTACAAGCAATATTATATAACTGTTAGTTTATTTAAAAACTAAGCACATGAAAATGTTCTAGGTCAAATGTAACAAATATTATATTTTTGTAGTATGTATAGAGTAACAAAACGAGCAGAACTCTTGCCTCATGTTACAACAACAACAATAGCAACATGCCTGCCCATAACAGCATAATGTCACGCACTATTGGAACATAAAGAGTACAAATTTAATCATTACATACATTAACAAATTGCAGACAGAAACGATACAACTCTACAAAATATGTTAAGCTATCGCTCTATTGTATAAACTCATGAGGTTCTGTATATTTCAATTTTTATTTAAGACATTATAGCTTTAAAGCAATCATAAATAGCTGTAAGTTAATTCTAGAACTAGGCGATTAAAAGTGTTCTATTTAAAACGTATCAAATAAAAAAACGGAACTCATAAAAAACTACGCGAATATGTGAAGCCATCGCTCTGTCGTATTTGCTCACGGGCTGTACCAAGGCGTCCTTATCTTAGTACAGCCTTTGATGTTCTTGAGTGGTACTCGGTAAGTGCGTCTGGCGCGACTCAACAGCTCTCCCTGGTGACTGGTGGGACTTCAAACGTTCTGATTCGCTTTTACACCTTGGAGTAGGCAGTTACGCCGCTCCCGAGAATATGGGCACAATGCGTTCCGACGCTTTGACGTTTTTTCCTAAAGCCTCCTAATTAAAGACGCTGATGTTTTAAGATTTACATATTTTAATTTTGCGCTTTTTTATTTATAGCCCCTGGTACAAAAGCGGCAGCGTGACGATGGGAACTTATAGTTTGATGTGACTGTGTGTGTGTGTGCTTGTGACATCGTAGCTCGCAAATATGTAAACCGAATCTGATTTTTTACTGAAAATGTGCACTAGTCATGAGTGTTTTGAGCCGTTTTAAAGTTATAAACTCTTGTGCTAGCTGTGAAAGAATATAATTGCGTTAAATTCTACTAATAGGTATTATATATGCGAAAGTTTGAATGTTTTGATGTGTGTTGCTTAATTACATCAGACGATTGCTTACTGTGTTCCGGTTTGAAGGGCAATGTTTCCAGAGAAATTGCAGGGTATAGAGACATAACGACGCGGGTGACGAGCGCAGTCCAGTGCTAGGTATTGATTTGGACTTTTCATGTTCCAATAGCTGCGTGTCACTGTGTTGTTATGTGGCAGGCATGTTGCTTGCATCAGGCACAAGTACTGCTCGTCTCGTCACTCATTATTAAAAAAAAAAAAGACGATCAGACAAATTACGAACGGATCGGGTTGAAATTCGGAACACAAATACATTTAGAGTTTAAAACTTCCAAAATAATAGAGGTTTAAAGCGACTGTTAAGCAAAACGACCGATGGAAAATGTCTGGGAGTATTGGGGCCTGATTTGTAAAGTTATTGCCTATGACATACGTGGAAATCAGTTATCAGAAAATACGTGAAGTAAGTAATGTAGTTTCTGGATATCCCCATATCTCAAAATTGTCCGTCTAAGCAAGTTAGCGGGTAATCATGTGTTCTTAGTACGTACTAACTCTACTCAATCGTCCACATTTCAGCCATCATAAATACGTGACGTCTGGCCGCTCTTGGATCTTGGACTAATTATGGTTTGGAAAAATATACAAATACAACTTATTATGTATATGTCGTACAAAGGTTTTACGTTTCATTCACGTGAGCTAATAAGCTTGCTATATTTTAACCGGAATTCTAATGTAGAGGCATATGAAAGAAAGAAGATCTCAATTTGTCTTGTTTTATTTGAATTCACAGATTAAAACATACCGGTGTACCAATACGTCGCATCCCATCAATTTCATGGAAGTCGGTCACGCGGGTTTTGAAAAAATGAACAAAAACTGAAAACTGTAAATATCTGAAACCTCGCTCGCTGTTTATTTGGAAGAGATAGTTTTATTTTTAAATTAAAGTTACTTGCTTAGGTTTTCAGAGATAAATAATTATTTGGAATGCTTTTGGTAGCTGCAGAGATTTGTGTGTTCATTTTAACGTTAAGTCTTTTGTTTTTAAGCACCAACGCAAAATAGACGGTGTGTTATAAATTTTCGTGTCTCAATTGTGTGTGTGTTTGTCTAAGGTATTGTAGGTTATTTAGTAGGTAGTAGTTTCACATCTATTTTATGAATATCGCTTCAAGATGGCTACGACGAAATGGCGAATTACACTTTCCTTCGCAACTCGTTCGACATTTTTAAAGAAAAGAATGACGAGACCGAGCATGCCATGTGCCTGATGGTAAGCAACATGCCTGCCAATAACAGCACAGTTACACGCAGCTATTGGAACATGAAAAATCCAAATCTTTAACTAGCTCTGCTCTGCGCACGTGAACCAGATATATACGAGTAAGATTTTGCCCTGTAATTTCTTCCGGCACAATTCCTTCAAACCGGAACACAATGATGTTTTAAATTACTGCTTAGCGGTAGAATAACTGGTAAAGGTGGTTGCGGTCTTTTGGACTGAATGTTATTATTGTACAAAAAACCGTAATGAACAAATCTTAAAATGACCTTTTCCCATAATGACTAATTTTTGGATTGTACTTATTCAAAGGTGTGGTACTTCCCTAGGTAGACTCTATAAAGAATATTTATATGTTGGTCCCTGTTACTCTTTGTCATGATTCCAATTATCACTATCCTACTTCCTGATAATTTCATATAATTAAATGAGAAACTTTCGATGTTTGTTGCTCCATCACGTCGTAATTTTTTAATGGATTGTGATTACATTTATAACACAGATAGATCTACTTTTAATTCCGAGAAAATAACGGAAACAGGAACTATGCAGGTGAAACCGCGGCCAGAGGTTTGTTACTATTATTTATTTAATCTATACATACATTTATATAATTTTCTATCATTTTATAATATTAAATTATTATTCTCAACGAAATCACGTCTCCTGCTAAATAGTATGTGTGTAAGTTTTCTCGGAACTGGTTACCTGGAGGAAATTGCTTTTAGCAATAAGTCTGCCATTTTTGACGCAGCTTCATAAGTGTTTTACTGGGGTATTTTTGTTGTAAAACAATAAAGAGATATCTACTTTATCATAAAAAACCTTCGTATTTTGTTGCAAGTTATTACATTAATTTTAACAAAAGTTGTTCTGTGTGGCATCGATTAAAATCGAGTAAATTTACTTATCTCTTATAATTGAATTAAAACAGCTATTCATTCCCGTCATTCATAAATTCGAAATTCAAACGCCGATAAAGCGACCGTTTTGCGGCAAAAACTAATAAAACTTCTCCTATATTTTAACCGTATAACCGCAGAGTTGTGATTAATCTCAATAATTAACTTTTATCTACCAAAGTTATCTGCTAAAGCCGTGTTTACGACTCTCTAGTGAGTTGTTTGCTAGATCAACCACTCTCAAAGCGTGCTCCGTGGAGCCCTAGGGCTCCTGTAGTCATAATTAAATACGTTACATTATTTTCGTTCGTCTCGTTTTATCGTAATCATCGTCGATATAAATCAATGGATGTGCCCTCCCAAACTTCAGGCGCACGGAATTATGTTATCGTTGGGAAGAGTGAGCTTACTCTTTCCGTTTTCGTCGGTTGTACGAAGGAACGCCGGTCGTTAATACCAATCACTATTCGTTGTCAACAAGCAAAATAAGGAGAACCGCAACATACCTCGGCGCTAGCTTCTAGGGAGTCAGGTAGATTGGAACTCGTAGTTGTAAGCCACTCAAGCTACACACAGAGACGCAGCTTGTTAAAAAATTTAAGGTGCTCAGGGCACATCTGTTAATTTATATCGATGGTTATCAAACTTGAAATACAATTATTGTTTTTGATGTGACAACGTCTAGTAAAGCGACGAACACCGGCTGCAAGCACGACAAAAGTGTCCCGTTACCAAAGAATAGATCTTACGCTTATTTTACGCTTGCGCTTCATATATATTTCATCCACTCAATTGCATTGTCTGCAATAATGTTTTGCTATGACGCTGTAACGTTAAACTATCTTCAGGAAACCGATTTTACAGATAACTAATTTTGTTTGTTTTGTTAGGTATATCTACTTTTCCCCTTAGCAGCACCTGTTTTTGGCAACAAAAATTATATTATGTGATATTATATAGTATACCTCTAAAGGTAGCGGTTCGCCCGGAGACCGCGACACGAGACCGCGATTGGAGACCGCGACAGGCACTTGACTCTATGGAATTGTATGGGTGCCAGTTCGCGCCGAGACCGCGACAGGAGACCGACACACGTGTCGCGAGACATGTGTCGCGGTCTCGGGGCGAACTGGCACCCATACAATTCTATAGAGTCAAATACCTGTCGCGGTCTCCGGTCTCGGTCTCCTGTCGCGGTATCGTGTCGCGGTCTCAGCGCGAACTTGTACCTTAATGTCGTATTACTCGTAAGTCTATGTTTCAAATTTCAACCCGAGCTGTTCAGCTGTTCAGCCGTGATATGGCAACAAACATTCAAAATTTCACAAGTATAGTATGAGTGGGAATAAAATTTAATATTATTGCTTATTGTTATCAGATAGGATGATAGCAGCACCGAGTTTTAATTAACAGCTTGAAGAGTAAGCGTTGCCTAGGCAAGCCCGCGTTTGCTAGGAAACGTTTTATAGTGTTGAATAATAATTATCATAACAATTCATTTAATTTTTTCTAGAAAATAAATATTTTTCAATGACAAATATTACATTTTTTTCCAACGATTTAAAATAAAAATAAATGAAGCTTGATTAATTCACACAACATTGTATAATTGATTTTATCGATTGAATATTACTTGATTTAACTTTTTTTGAATCAGGAAAGACAATTTTAGATTTCCAAAGGACTCCATTGCAAAAGGTTGAGAGTTGCTGTGGTATATGATTGGTATTAATGACGTCATATTAGTTGCCAGATCTGGCAACGATTCAACTAACTTTATTACTTACATTTACAATGCTAAGCTAACACGTTATTCGAATTTATGGCTCGGTCTAAGGTTTTTGAGATGATTTATATAGACGGTGAAAGAATGACTGAAATCGGTTCAGTCATTCCTGAGAAGATCGCTTTCAAACAAAATACCTCTTCAGCTACCTGCTACGCCACCTGTTGGAAATTGGTCGTACCAACTCAGATTTAGAAATAAATTTGATTAGCAAACGTTTTTATTCAATGACGCAATCTTAGACACATGCTGTCAAGTCAAAGTACGATACGAAAACTCTCAAAACGGTCTCTATATTCTTGATTCATGCTCCGCTTCTATTGATAGTAGCGTTATGTTCTATAGTCTATAAATTTGCCTTCCTCTATAAATGAATTATGCAATAGAAAATAATCTTTCAATTCGGACCAGTACTTCCCGAGATCTAGCGTTCAAACCAACAAACAAACTCTTCAGTTTATAGTATTAGTATAGACTAGCTGAACCCGCTACTTCGTTTGCGTAAGCAGATGTTACTGACTTATAGATACATTAGTTGGAAGTATCGTAAGACAAAATATTTGAATAAATAGTCATTAAAACCCGAATGAATTTGTACAAAAAATATATTTAATTTTATCATCTTTATTTTCTTTTTTAAACAAAATCAAACATAATTACTTAGTAAGCTTTCGTAGTATCGAACATAACCGCAAGTGTTAAGTTTGTAGGATTTTTATAGAATACATTATGAAAAGTCTGAAGCTGATGATACCTACTTATCTCTTTTAATCCGCAAGCTGTTTTCTAACTGTTACCCGCGACTTCGCCGGCGTAAAATTTTGAAGGAAGCCTGTGTGGAATCAAAATAATTAAAATTGGAGTTTTAATTATATTCAAGCAAGTTGAACCCGTAAATCTAAGCCAAGTCCTAGTGAAATGTTAATGTATGAATTTAATTGTAGGTAACACAGAAAAAAATCAAGAACGAAAAGATTCAAATTTGGCATCATAATCCTTTTAGCAGCAAAAACTTATTAGTACTATTTAGAATACCAGTAACGCCACCTAGTGATGAAAGAAAAAATACATACCACAATAGCAAAATATCGATTTAAATGGCCTTTAGCGCTTTTAGATTTAAACTGGCATTAGCGCCGTCTAATCTATACTAATATTATTAAGCTGAAGAGTTTGTTTGTTTGTTTGAACGCTCAGGAATCTCGGAAGTACTGGTCCGAATTGAAAGATTTTTTTATTGGATAGTCCATTTATCGAGGTAGGCTATAGAACATAACGCTACTACTAATAGAAGCGGAGCATGAATCAAGAATGTAACAAAATCGGTGAAAAATATTCCTTTTTGAGAGATTTCGTACGTTTCGAGCTTAGACCGCGACACATGTCTCGCGACACGTGTGTCGGTCTCCTGTCGCGGTCTCGGCGCGAACTGGCACCATACAATTCCATAGAGTCAAGTGCCTGTCGCGGTCTCGGTCTCGGTCTCCTGTCGCGGTATCGTGTCGCGGTCTCAGCGCGAACTTGTACCTTAATGTCGTATTACTCGTAAGTCTATGTTTCAAATTTCAACCCGAGCTGTTCAGCTGTTCAGCCGTGATATGGCAACAAACATTCAAAATTTCACAAGTATAGTATGAGTGGGAATAAAATTTAATATTATTGCTTATTGTTATCAGATAGGATGATAGCAGCACCGAGTTTTAATTAACAGCTTGAAGAGTAAGCGTTGCCTAGGCAAGCCCGCGTTTGCTAGGAAACGTTTTATAGTGTTGAATAATAATTATCATAACAATTCATTTAATTTTTCTAGAAAATAAATATTTTTCAATGACAAATATTACATTTTTTTCCAACGATTTAAAATAAAAATAAATGAAGCTTGATTAATTCACACAACATTGTATAATTGATTTTTATCGATTGAATATTACTTGATTTAACTTTTTTTTTGAATCAGGAAAGACAATTTTTAGATTTCCAAAAGGACTCCATTGCAAAAGGTTGAGAGTTGCTGTGGTATATGATTGGTATTAATGACGTCATATTAGTTGCCAGATCTGGCAACGATTCAACTAACTTTATTACTTACATTTACAATGCTAAGCTAACACGTTATTCGAATTTATGGCTCGGTCTAAGGTTTTTGAGATGATTTATATAGACGGTGAAAGAATGACTGAAATCGGTTCAGTCATTCCTGAGAAGATCGCTTTCAAACAAAATACCTCTTCAGCTACCTGCTACGCCACCTGTTGGAAATTGGTCGTACCAACTCAGATTTAGAAATAAATTTGATTAGCAAACGTTTTTATTCAATGACGCAATCTTAGACACATGCTGTCAAGTCAAAGTACGATACGAAAACTCTCAAAACGGTCTCTATATTCTTGATTCATGCTCCGCTTCTATTGATAGTAGCGTTATGTTCTATAGTCTATAAATTTGCCTTCCTCTATAAATGAATTATGCAATAGAAAAATAATCTTTCAATTCGGACCAGTACTTCCCGAGATCCTAGCGTTCAAACCAACAAACAAACTCTTCAGTTTATAGTATTAGTATAGACTAGCTGAACCCGCTACTTCGTTTGCGTAAGCAGATGTTACTGACTTATAGATACATTAGTTGGAAGTATCGTAAGACAAAATATTTGAATAAATAGTCATTAAAAACCCGAATGAATTTGTACAAAAATATATTTAATTTTATCATCTTTATTTTCCTTTTTTTAAACAAAATCAAACATAATTACTTAGTAAGCTTTCGTAGTATCGAACATAACCGCAAGTGTTAAGTTTGTAGGATTTTTATAGAATACATTATGAAAAGTCTGAAGCTGATGATACCTACTTATCTCTTTTAATCCGCAAGCTGTTTTCTAACTGTTACCCGCGACTTCGCCGGCGTAAAATTTTGAAGGAAGCCTGTGTGGAATCAAAATAATTAAAATTGGAGTTTTAATTATATTCAAGCAAGTTGAACCCGTAAATCTAAGCCAAGTCCTAGTGAAATGTTAATGTATGAATTTAATTGTAGGTAACACAGAAAAAATCAAGAACGAAAAGAATTCAAATTTGGCATCATAATCCTTTTAGCAGCAAAACTTATTAGTACTATTTAGAATACCAGTAACGCCACCTAGTGATGAAAGAAAAATACATACCACAATAGCAAAATATCGATTTAAATGGCCTTTAGCGCTTTTAGATTTAAACTGGCATTAGCGCCGTCTAATCTATACTAATATTATTAAGCTGAAGAGTTTGTTTGTTTGTTTGAACGCTCGGAATCTCAAAGTACTGGTCCGAATTGAAAGATTTTTTTTATTGGATAGTCCATTTATCGAGGTAGGCTATAGAACATAACGCTACTACTAATAGAAGCGGAGCATGAATCAAGAATGTAACAAAATCGGTGAAAAATATTCCTTTTGAGAGATTTCGTACGTTTCGAGCTTAGACATGACACATGACAGCATGTGTCTAAGATTGCGTCATTGAATATCACAGATTACATACCTCTTGAATGTAACTTTCTTTATAAATCTGAGTTGGTACACAAATTTCCGACAGGTGGCGTAGCAGGTAGCTAAAGAGGTTTTTGTTTGAAAGCGATATTCTCAAGAATGACTGAACCGATTACAGTCATTCTTTCACCGTTAGGTATGTACGGGATCCCGATGAGGGCTATATATGTACCACAGGCGAAGCCAGCGCAGACATCTAGTGAGAATATAATGTTGCTTGTTATTTTGATTGTGGACGCAAAGCACCTGTATTATCTACGCCAAAACGACTGCATATATTTTCATTTTTTGGCATTTACCTTACCATCACATCAAGTTCCTTACGAAAATATATACTTAAGTATATTAATATGGAGTTAAATGAACATATAGACTTATTAGCCTATGTGACATTTTAGACTCTAAACTATCTGTATTTCGGATGTCAAACCAATTCGTTGTGCCTAACAACGGTCTGCTTCGGTCACCGAAGCTTGTTGAACACTACCTTTAAATTTTACACAGTATTTGGATTGAAATAATACGTTTTCTAATAAGTTACGGCTGGTCTAGTAAGTTACAGCTGACCTAGTCGGAGAACGGTCAGCCAGATTTTGACCCAGGGTTGAAAATCACGCGCACCACTATCTTTTCAGAGTCATATTCGTAATGCCGGTAATTAAAACGGTGAAGGAAAACATCGTGAGGAAACCAAAATGTACTTAGAATCTAAGTCATATGTCATACACCAACCGACACTGGGCCAGCGTGGTGGATTATAGCCTTGCCTCTCTCCTTGCGAGAGAAGGCCCTGACGCCCAACAGTGGGAACATTTAATGGGTTGTTTATGCTGATACTTATTATGCTAATATGTTTTCTCCTAAAGAATAAAATCTACTTCAATGACAGATAATTTAATTCTGTCATTCAACTAAATTTTATAAGAAGCTATGACTATGTCTTACAGTTTTTTTTTTAATAAAATCTTTTAAAAAAAAAGCTGATTTTAGTTTATTGTCGATACCTCCCTGCTTTCGATATATGAGATCACCTCTAATATTTTCTACCAAACAAAAAAGGAATTATCAAAATCAATTCAAAATTAGCGGAGTTATCGCGTAAAATAAAACCAAATAAAAAACACGCAACCCGATTGAGAACATCCTCTTTGTTTGAAGTTGGTTATAACCAAATGATGTTTGTTTTTCCACACAAAAATATATTTTGATAATTATTTTTCATTCAAGATGACGCGACGCGATCACGTGAGCACGTTCTAGATATTCTGTGGATCGGAATACTTAAAAGTTAGTATGTACCGAAAGCGCCGCGCGTGTCGTTATTATTTAAAGTTTATGTTTTCCGAACCACCAAACCGATAATGTTCAAATTTTGACGGGACAATATAAAAATGTGTTCTTTCTAACAAAAAAATTAGTGAAATTAAACAACGCAAACATGAGTTACAACCAAATACACATTCTGACTTTCACCTTCTCCCGCAAGAAAACCGATCAGAATTTGGGGATCAAGAGTAGCCTACAGCAATCTCCTTAGTGTAAACTAAAGTCATGCCAAGTTTCAGCAGAATTGAATCAGTAGTTTCGGCGTGATGCGTGATCCCTATACAGAAAGACAGACAGACAGACAGACAGACAGACAGACAGACAGAAAGACAGACAGACATGAAAGAAAAAAAATGCAGTTTCACCATCAGTATCGACTATGGAGTGCTCCAAAAATTTTTTTTCAAAATATCTTCAATGTACAGAATTCGACCCGTTACAGTTTTATTATAAGTATAGATAGATAGTACAGACATACCTTATTCTAACTACTTAAACTAAGACAATATGAATTGCCCATAGTCTGATGGAGGTCAGGAGACTTCTTGAAAATCTCGATCATTTTAAAATCGAGACCATTTCCAGTTGGAAGCGTTCAAACCATGTTGACGGCATTACCACTCTGATACGTTGAACCAAATAAATGCCAGCATTTTGTCAGGCGCCTCATCGACCGACCGCTCGGAATGTAATCGCCCATAGCTTCTCTGATGGTCTTATGGTCTTCTATGATAGTCCTCGTTTTGTGAATGCCTCTCATCTCGATTCAGCGTTCAGCTCATCGAGATGTGACCTTTCTGAATACTGACTACCAATTCGTGTTGATGAGCATCCGATGTTGTTTAAGTTGGTATAAACACAACCGTAAGCATTCGTCCATAGGCCGGCAAGCACAACAACAATGATTTCAAAAACGAAGGATACCGATAAAATGTGCAGTGTAGTAACTATTATACCGATTCTTATTAGAATTACAGCATCGGTTATCTAAAGAATAAAAATACCACTTCACCAAGTATGTGATTATTTGCTGTGTATTGAGATTTCTACTTGGAACATATTTTATTATATGATTTTATATATAATAATACATAATAATAATAATAAACTTTTTTATTCTTATTTACAAAAGTTGGTTAGTTATAATATAACAGTATGTAAACAAATAGTTGATTAGTATTTTAACAAGTTAGCTTAGATTTTGTTAGTAAATGTATTTGTTTTCGATATTTATATATTAATAAGAACCCCGGTTTGGGTAAAGGTCTCCTCTAAAGATGCCCATTTTGCCGATCTTGTGCTATAGAATAACCATATCACTCCAGCTGATCTTTTCAGATCGTCTTCCCATCGGACTAAGGGTCTGCCCTTCCTCCTCTTGCCTGGTGGTCCTTTCCACTGGGTAACTTGAGTGGTCCATCTTTTATCAGACATTCTTGCCACATGTCCAGCCCAATTCCATTTCAGTTTTTGAGCAAAAGTCAAAGCGTTTGTAACTTTAGTGATGCCTCTTATTTTTGTGTGTCTTATTTTGTCCATTTTCTTTATATTTAACATGCTTCGCTCTGAGCCTCTTTGACATGTATTGATTCTATGCATAGCTTGTGTAGAAATATCAGGTCTAGCTTCCATAAGTTAAGCTGGACAGTAGACATGTGTTCATAACTTTAGCTTTAAGAGATATCGGTAAGTTACTTTTATATATGATTTTACAAAGTATATATTAGCGAGTGGCCTAATACTTTTCAGCAGTTCGTATGCGTATACGTGTTCAACAAATGGCTCACAGTGACACCCTATTTTTCTCTCAATGTTGATCTACAAGCAATTATGTCTCCGACATTATTAGGAGAATAAAACTTATTTCAACTATTCCCTCGGGCTTAATATACAAATACACAATATCTTAAAACAATTCTAGCTAAGGCAGAAAGAACCACAGAAATGTCTAAGCGCAGAGTTGCAATTCGCCTTTACTTTAGCTGCAACAAAGGAATGAAAATCGCATGACGTTCAAAAACATTCAACTAAGCTGAAGTATCCATTATTATGAATAATGCTCGAGGAAGACTTGAGATATATTTAGTTTACTTTCCAGTAAAAATCCGTATCAGCGTAATACGAATTTTTAGAAAAGATTAGACCACGGATATCGGATTAGACTTTGTAGGTTGAAATGAATTGCTAGTTTATCGGATACATTTCGGTGAGTGTGTTACTGAACTACAGAACCTAATTTTATTTAGTTTTTTTTTGACGTTCCTAACATATCCGTGGATTAGACTTTGTAGGTTGAAATGAATTGCTAGTTTATCGGATACATTTCGGTGTGTGTGTTACTGAACTACAGAACCTAATTTCATTTAGTTTTTTTTTTTTGACGTTCCTTACATGCGTACAAAACGATACCACTGTCGTTACATAAACACCTAGATTACGGAATTGTAACGTGAATAGGATAAGTATGGATATGTCAACAAATAAAATCTTGGTATCTTCAAGGAGAGACAAAACGGTTTCTTTTTGTAAACACATTATGTATATCGTAGTGGTGGTGAACGTCTGACTCAAAATACCGAGTATTTTTCCCACTGCAGCTCAGTATTTTCCACATGCAGATGTAAATTGTCATCACCGCTGGTTTTAGCCGTGAAGAAAATATCGAGAGTAAACCGGCAAGTTCCAAATAAGACTTCGTTAATCAAACCATACTACATCATCGTGGTGAATTATGGTTCTGCCTCTCCTGTGTGAGAAGGCCCTTGTCCCAGCAGTGAGAAAATAAGACTTATGTTATAACTCTAACAAAAAGCATGATGACAAAAAATGATTATTCCTTCAGATAGATTATACTAAAATATTGCACTCATTGATTATTTTGTTTCACAAAAGGACCTTAGATTTCATGTGATCACTACATCATTGTATGATGTGATGTCATAATCACCCACTTGTAGTTCAATTACCTATATCTTTGTCGATTATTCCTACTGTATTCCAGTTTAAGGCCAATGTTACAACTGAAATAGTGGGTGAGCAACGTGCCTGCCACATAACAGCACAGTAACACGCAGCTATTGGAATATGAAGAGTCCAAATCATTACCTATCACTGTACTGCGCTCGTCACCCAGTGATCTAAGATGTTATATCTCTAAGCCCTGTAATTTCTCTGGAAACATTGCCCTTCAAACCGGAACACAGTGATGTTTGCACATTACTGCTTGGCAGTAGAATAACTGGCAAAGGTGTAGTACTTGCCCAGGCGGACTCTACTAAGAGTCCTACCACTACATAGAGATAAGATATCTTATATCTCGAAGTACGAGCGTACTGCAGTGCTAGGTAATGATTTGAGACTAGATACATGTTTCAGTAGCTACGTGTCACTGTTATAGGCAGGTATGTTGCTAATCTTCAGACACAGGCCCTGCTTGTCTCGTTACTCTATTCATTATTTAAAAAAGTTTGATAAATAAAAAATACGTGTCCATATTTTCAATCATCCACCTGTCTGGATTTTTAATGGTATATTTTGATCTACTTATAATCACAATTCCACGAAGATTATATTTAAACTTGCAAGAACAATATGAACTAAATATGTAGGCACTAATTATTATCCCACCGTCTTTCAGAAAACTTCAGCTCAATTTCTCATCATCGGGATAAGTCTAAATAATAATTTAAGCTTAATCACACAAGCTCAAGGTCCCAATAATTGGGAAAGTTCTGATTGGATACAATTTAATATCGAAATTCTCATAGAAATAGATGATAGACATTGATTAAGTTGTTGAAATGGACCATTAGCGGTATTGAGTACTTTTGAAGGTCTTTTGTAATGGATTTTATGAACTTTAACATAGGATTATCAAATAACCAACTTGTTGGTTATTAGATTGAAATATAGCATCAGCCGAGCTAGCGGTCCAGTGTTAACCTAAAATGCAACCTACAGATGGCCATTAAGGCCAGAAACGCGGCCGTAGCGGATGCTCTGCACCGGGAGGAGGTGGCTTAAGCAAAAGACTATGTCGAGTCGATTACTATAGGAATCCCAACCGGTAGTGATCGGCTCAACAGACGAAATCGGACTGACTAGTACTAGAACTAAATGTTCACAATACCCTTTTCCTTTCTTCTCCTAATCCAAGAAATATATAAAATGAAGACAATTGTAATGACAAAGGTCACAGATCCCGGAGTCTGTGGAGCGCTAAAAAAACCCCTAAAATGCATGCATGCCATCTAGGAGTAAATAAATCACCCTGGGTTTGCTTTACTACCGATAGAATTGAACTTTTACGTAGAATGGATGACGAAAAAGCTCGACGTAGCTTTCCAAAGTACTACTAACTAACTTAAGTACTACTGATTGATCAGTTAAATTTAATGTTAGTACGACTGCGAATAATCGAAGTAACATCTTATGATGCGTTATTATGTTTACTTTTAAGTACATTGTAAAAAGCAAATAACTAAAATAATTCAAACATATTAAAAATGAATAAGAAATATCAGCAAAACCGAAACAACAAATAATGTGCCATACAGTGGCATGAGCCAAATTAAGTGTGTCAACATATTACAAGTAAAAAAAATGTCATGAATGTTCAAGGATAAGTATTATATTATGAATGTTGTTGGATATCATAGTTATATGGAGGTACAGATGAAATACGCTGCTAAAAACAGTACAACCGCACAATTTATTCTAACTCCATGTTCAGTAAAACTAGCGTTATCTTTATACCGTACGAAACGTAGGTACCATAATACAAAACTACGTGCCGGTAAACCCTTCTAAATTTACATCATATACGAAACTATGAGTACGCGCCGGTAAAACCCTTCTAAATTTACTCTTTTAGTTCATTTTTGTTCCCATTACAGATAATTTCCACGGAATCCATCCCACGGAGCCATCTTGGCGGGCATTTGGCAAAACTTTTCGCATTAACTAAAACATGCTCCCAAATCCAGCTTTTCGCGAGAACAGCAGCAAAGAACACTCTGTATCGTGGACGAATCAAACTCCTGGACAAGTAAATAGTTAAACGCGTTGCTTTTACAAAATCTTATTAAGTAATAAATAACAGGTGATCCACCCCGGCTTCGCCCGTGTATATATATTTTTTTAAAAATAAATGGTAACGAGACGATCCGGACATGTGCCTGATGGTAAGCAACATGCCTGACACATAACAGCACAGTGAAACGCAGCTATTCGAACATGAAAAGTCCAAATCATTACCTAGCACTTCACTGCGCTCGTCACCCAGAGATCTAAGATCTTATATCTCTAAGCCCTGTAATTTCTCTGGAAACATTGCCCTTCAAACCGGAACACAGTAATGTTTGCACATTACTGATTGGCGGTAGAATAACTGCTAAATGTAATGATAGAATAACTGCTATATGTTATCAATGTACACATATATAACATATAGCATTTAGGAATCACGGAGATATCCAACAGTGAAGAATTTTGGAAATCGGTCCTGAAATAATGACGTTGAAACAAATAAACTCTTCAGCTTTATAATATTAGCAAGAATAATGTTTTTATTTCGCAAAAAAAAAAACTCAGATACGGGATTTGAATCAACCATCTCACGATTGTGAAATTGTTTACAGGCGTATCTATCTTGCCAATAGCAATACAATAACAATACCAATCTACTATTTTAATTAGCCCGACAAATACCAATATTATGGAAAAATATAGAAAACGTATTTTTATTTTGTCAAATCATTAAAAATCGACAAACTTCCAGAGTGAGGGATCTTGACGTTACGTCTACATAATAAATCGTACATAGATGTGACGTCACTCGAAAATTCTAAGCACCATTATCTTCGTCATTTTTGTTTGTGAAAGAGATACGGGAAAAGTTTTACGACAACGAAAAATATGAGCGGAGCGTAACGCAGTTTCTTGAAAGTCTTGGCAAGCCAATTTATAAGACGTTGTCATGTATGTACAATATTTTTTTATGAATAACAATTAACCTGACTGATCAAGTAGTTTTTATTTACTACGCCTATTGTCATTCATAAATATTTTTTACTATTAAAATAAAATTATCATTGCTTGTTGTGATAATCACACTAATATCACATGACTTAATAGACTGTAGTCATATTACGAGGGTTTACGTGTTCAGAAGTTAAGTCAAAGTCAAAAGTTATTAATTCGCAAATGTACAATTTACACGTCAATTAATACAAAAAAATAAACAAGACAGAGGCATAAAAATAGTATATACATTTTCAAAGTGTTTAAAATGAACATTTCAGTACACGATAAATAATTTCGGACAGATAAGTTGTCAAGAATATATATTACAAGTTTGTTCACCTGTCTCTCAAGGTGTATGAAATTCGGAACACAGTAAGTAGATAGCCTGGATTAGTACTATCATAATTTTAACTCTTTTATCTCGTTAATAAATGGAATAGAATAGAATAAATGTATTGTCAATCATAGTGACACTAACAAATATCTATTTATGACGAAAAACCCTGTGTATTTCTATGCAGACTTCTCAAGTACAAATTTGTCGATAAGTATTGCATTGATCATTAATTATAATTTTAATTACAACAATTACATATGTATTAATAAATTCAGCTGTAAAAGGGCTGTGTAAAAGTACATTTTTTAACTTGTAATAGAAATAACAAATAAATGAAAGCGACACTAGCAAATATTCCCTAAAATTAATAAGTAGTTGTTAAGCCGTGACCTATTCGTACATCGAGGTGAGAGGTGCGTCTAGTCTGAAATAAATGCAAAAAGGAAAACATTTATTTATTTTTTAAGAAACACCAACAGTATATATATTAAAAATTACAAAAAACATAACATAAAAATTGAGTATTATGATATATATGTATATATGTCATAATATAAAGGGTATATACCCTTTATAGGTATAATGGCTTTATGTATATAAATAGTATATACCCTTTATAGGTGTTTACAGCATTCCTTAATATTAGGTAGAACAATATTAAAAAATTACAACTACCTACATTTTGAATTGAAATAAAAATCTTATAAATAGAAGATGACAGAATACTATCTGTCAAAAAACTTTGCCATTTTGTTTTTAAAAACATTTAAGGAGTCTTGATAGATATCAAGATCTTTCACGGAGGCATTCATTTCATTGTACGCACGGCACATTCTTGGTATCGGAGAGTTATGAGCTAAGTTAGTTTTGGCATGAGCAATGTTTAATAATTATAAAACATTCCCTAGTTAACTCGTCCAAGCTCTACAGTACCCGTCTGCGCCCATGAGCTTAGCAGATACGCCACATTGTACAGGGCGACAGTATTCAAGTGGCTTTTTTAACATCAAAGGCGGTTTTACTTTGAGCAAGATACGCTTCTCTGAGCTCTGATGTCAATGGAGATCTGTATGCAGCGGGTAGTGACGTCAGTATGAAGTTCCAAGGTTTTCCAAACTTGAATGAAGCTGAAATAAACAAAACGGCACAGTAATTAAACAATATTTTTTGTAGTGGTAAGACTCTTCGCATAGCCCGACTGGGAAACTACCTCACCTATGTCAAGTGTTTAGTAATGTTAAAGCATCACTGTGTCCTGGTTTGAAGGGCAATGTTTACAAACAGTGAAATTACAGGGCAATTTACTTTTATTTATTTTATTATACTCGTAGTATAGAATAGCATTTCGGAGCTATGTTGAACATGAAACTACTGTGACGGAAACTATGCCGAGAAGAGTTGTTAGTTAACCACAAAATTGGTTTAACCGCAAATACCAAAATATATTGTACTAAAAAGCAGCTTTATTGAACTAGAATCTCTTTTAGGTATAATTTGAAATACACGTAACAATTTCGGTAACAATCAAAAGAACAATGTGTGAGAGCGCCACCTGCGACAGAGTAATGAACAATACAGGGCTTCACAAAGGATTCATACAAATGAATTCATTTCGGCTATTACTGAACAACTGTACGGAACACGCTGGTGGATATTAATATACAGAATTTTTAACGTATTTCTACTTGAATGGGATGCTTCAGCTGCTGTTCATGGTGGAATTTTTATAAGAAAATCGAATTGATAGCTATTTAGCCGTTTTGAGGACTTTTCTGGCTGTTTTGGACAATTTGATAGGTTCGCGTCACTTATATACTAATGTTAATACTATACTAAGTTAATACTAAGTTACTAAGCTGGCATAGTAAGTTACAGCTGGCCTAGTCAAGAGAACGGCGACTGCCGATCCGGGGCCCCTGGGTTCAAATCCCACGCACACTATTGTCTTTTAGAAGTCATGTGCGTAAAGCCGCTAACTTAAAACGGTGAGTAAAAAAATAACGCGAGGAAACCGATATGTATCTAAAATATTTTGAGGTTATGTGTCTTCCACCAACCCGCACTGGACCAGCGTGGTGGATTATGGCCTTGACTCTCCTTGCAACAGAAGGCCCCGAGTCTCAGCAGTGAAAACATTAAGTGGGCTGCTTATATACTAATGTAGAGCGGCGGCTACGTAGCGGTATAGCGATGTAGCGGTGTAGCGTAGTAGTGGGCGTGCGTAGTAGACTCTTGTCAAATGGGTGAAATCTTGTGAGGTCGTAGCACCGACATGCGTAATAGCAGTATATAAAAATATACAGGTGACGAATTAAAAACACTCAATGATGTTTTATTCTAAAATTCCAAGTTATATTTTAAATAGTAATATACCTCTAAGTTTTCACTTTCCGGCAGTGCTTTTAATTGCCAATTTAATGTTATCTGTGTTCCGGTTTGAAGGGAAACGTTTACAGAGAAATTACAGGGCTTAGAGATAGAATATCTTAGATCTCTGGGTGATGAGCGCAGTGCAGTGCTAGGTAATGATTTGGATTCTTCATGTTCAAATAGCTGCGTGTCACTGTGCTGTTATGTGGCAGGCATGTTGCTTACCATCAGGCACATGTCCTGCTCGTCTCGTCACTTCTTATTTAAAAAATAAATAAAAAAATTGACCGTCATCTTGCCTTATTATAAGCGAAAATGCACTCTACGATAAAGCAAGTTTTCCTAGAAGAAATAGATTTGCTCTAAATTTTAAGACACTTTTAGCGTATTCAGCCTCCTAGATGTTACTATTAGATAAGCGACTTTTTTGTTCAAGAGTATTAGATCATCAAGCTTGAAAAGATGTTGCTTTTTCGATCTACGAGCGGTCCGAGAGTAAAAATAAAGTTCAACTACTTTCACAGCTTTGAGAGGATAATTTATTCTAAATTCTGTGTCAATCAATAATAACATACTGTATCACATCATGGGGATGAGCTTCAAATACATTAGTACTGTCCATCGATATAATTAAAGAAACGAAGATGAGGTATGCTATAATCTAAAGACAACATAACGTGGCGAAAATTTGTTTGAAAAATTTGAATATTCAATTGTCAGCGAACGTACACAATTGTCAGCAAACGTATAGAACTCCCTGTTGCAACTGAGACTAAATCAGGAGACGTCACCTGATTTTGCATCGCCATAGTAGAAGCGCGTTTGCCGCTTCTGCCGTTTTAAGAGTTCGATGGTACTGTCCGTTGAAAGTGCGAAAAGTACCATTTTAAAAGTGGCAACATTTCGTCCTTCCTCTTTCCCTACGGAATTTCTCTACTATGAATCTTGCAATCTTCTAACAGTGAAA
Organism: Ectropis grisescens; assembly: GCA_017562165.1. NCBI lineage: Eukaryota > Metazoa > Arthropoda > Insecta > Lepidoptera > Geometridae > Ectropis > Ectropis grisescens. Next base: position 5,427,476 of record CM029779.1, on the reverse strand, counting down.
TAACTATTTATTTTGAACACTACACTTAAACAGCACATAGCGTTCTCCTATTGCACTGAAGTTACTAACACGAGACGTAAGGGTAGTGTATGTACTCGTAGCTTATTCGCACAAAAAAACATGCTTCCACAAGTAGATTTTTTACTTTTCTTGGACTTCTACAACAGACTAAATAGATTGCTATCTATTTACAACCTAAATCTTTTAAATGTGTAAAAACATTATGAGTATTTGACAGCAATATCTTACGAAGAAGCTAAAAATATTTTGTTAGCTTTACAATAAATAATAAATCACGAATGTACATAAATGTTAACTAAGCAAAGTTATTGATTAAATCTTTGTTTTTGCGTATTTTAACTGTCGTTTTTATTGTTATAATTCACGTGTCTTATTTATAGTTCTTTATCCTAACTCTGCATATAATTATTTTTTTATATTTTATCACCTGCAACATAGTTTTAAACTAGTTCAGGCTAATAAATTAAAACTTATGTAGGTATTTATAGTTGTTAGAAAATATTGTGTAATTCTGAACTTATTGAAATTAATTTATTTATTACCATTTATTTTTGTCAACAGTCCCCCAATAAACACCATCATAAGCATATCTTGCCAAGCTCATCATTAAAAAAACTGTTAAACATGTTTAGTTGCAAAATCAACCATAACAAGTAAAGCTAGAATCGTTAATCACTCGTACAGAGACTAATTTCAAAAATAACATTTCACAGTCCTGTTTGGACGCAAGGAATAATGGGCCAGTCGTCCATTAGGGTAAAAGCCACGTTAGAAATAGACTTCTGTTCTTGCAACGTGCCTCATTTTTCTTGTCGCGGTGTCGTGGCCTGCAAAACGGGTGAATGCGCAGTTTCCCTTATTTTATGTAGTGAGTTTAATTAACGTTACAAGCTTAATGTAACGAAAAATAAATAAAACAATCACACCATGAAAAATAAGACCCTTATCTCAGAAGATTAAAAGCGATTGCTTCGAATCATAATTATTATAGATAGATAAACTCTTTATTGCACTTAAATTACAACGAAAAATAATAAAAAAAAACCATACAATAAAGTAGCAATTGGCGACCTTATCGCTAAGAGCGATTTCTTCCAGGCAACCGTAGGGTGTTAAAAAAATAATGGTATTTTAAACAATAACTAGTAAATTCGGGGGTTCGGTTGTCTGTAATGTTAATAATTGTTCATCTTACTAATATTATAAATGCAAAAGTTGAATAGGCAAATTAACGTTAGTTGCTCAATCACGTCAGTACGTCTGAACGGGTCAGATTGAAATTTAGAACATACTTCGATTATAATGTCAATGACAAAATGTTTATAGTGACAAAAACTTTTTTTTTCAGTTGGCAGAGCCTCTATTAATAAAACTAAAATACAATGAGAACTGCACTACACTACAAACCTAACTACTTACACTAAATCATCCAGAGACACATAGTAGGACCGGTGCAGCGGCTAATTCAGCTGAGCGACTCAAACGGCGCAACTATGCAACTCTCGGAAGTGGTTACATATTTGAGCCCTTTGGAGTTGAGACATTGGGCCCGTGGGGGCCGGGAGCTCACCTAATCTTCAAAAGCCTTTCCGAGCGCTTGGTCGACGCGACGCGTGACCAAAATGCTGGCGTTTATTTGGTCCAACGCATAAGCATTTCCATTCAGCGTAGTAATGCCGCCAGCATGCTAGGTACGCTTTCGATTGGTAATTGGATTGAAAATCTTGATTATCTGTAGACTTATAGTGGTTTATGGATAATTCAGGTGTGCTTAGGACAAAAACTTAATCTACTATTAAAATTAAAAAAAGTATTTGTTTCCTTTTGAGGTACGGAACTCTAAAAACTAAGAACAAAGGTAAAGTAGTAAGGTTAGTGACTATGTAAGATTAGGCATACATGTATAAATACATACGAAGTTCTTCTAATAATAAAGCAGCTGACTAATTAAAAATACCTAACTCTAATGATAATAAATGTTTAATGTTATTTTTAAAGCAAATTAAATTAACTACAATATTATGCGTCATGCTTGTATATTAAGCGTAAACTACACTGTTAAAAAAACTTTACACGTTTCAACCCACTCCTTAAAAAATAATTACAAGTTAAATGTACTGATTTATTTAACACTAGCGGTACTATTCATTATATAATATATAGCACTCGAGAATCACGCACAAACGTATCCAACGGTGAAAGAAGTTTTGAAATCGGTCCGGTTGTTCCTTGTAGCGCGTTCAAACATAAAATCTCTTCAGCTTTATAATATAGTATAGATATAGATAGGATGATACGACGAGTATACTGGTACTAACCTGATAATAAAAACCACGTATGAATACAGCACAGCTCGGTGTTACGTTGTGATTTGTATACACCATGTTAGCTAATTCCTACTGCTAGGGTACGATAACCCCAGTACAGGTCATCTGGGCAACTTGCAGGTTGGCTGACGTCACTTGTCTTTAAATTGTTAAATCTTCTTCAATAAGCAGGTTTCCTCACAATGTATGACTTTCACCGTTTTAAGCCCGGCGTGAATGAGGTAAAATATCCCTTGAACATCATTACATCTACATAGTATGAAACAAAGTTACTTCCCGCGTCTATCCGTCACTATATCAATCTTTAAACCAACAAACAGATTTTGATGCGAAGTCTTTTTAATAGATAGAGAGATTCATGAGAAAGGTTTATTATATACAATACGTGCATTAATTAGCAGAGAAACAAGGATAATTTTAAAGTTTTTAATGTAATGTCATAAGTAAACACATTTTTGCGCTTACATTGCAAACACTGGCTGAACCGTAATAACTAGATCAAAATGATGTAGAGCAACATTGTACCCATTCAAAAGATCTACAAAATATTTGCAATAGTATATGTCTCATCATCATCATCATCAGTCGCAAGACGTCCACTGCTGAAAATAGGCCTCCACCCTAGATTTCCACAACGAACGGTCCTGCGCTACTTGCAACCAGTGGTTTCCAGTATATGTCTATCTCTTAGGAATAACCCACAATAACCAGTTTTATATATTTAGCGTTGCCCTCGTGTGAATCCGGGGCGGGTCGCTAGTTCTAGTATAAACAATAATAAAAAAATTGTAACAATACACACTGCTTTGCTAATTACTATACTATTTAATTGTTCTCAAATGGATTCAAACTAGATTTAAGCAATATTTATTTATTTCTTATTTTTCAGTTGTTTGGAACAGAGCCGAAAAATTACCGGAAAATAGGCCGAGATGGTATGGACAAATGAAGACGAAGATACTACTCATAACTACGTGAAGAAGTTGATAATGCGTCTCATAGCTCCTAGTCGAAAATCTAGAAGAAAACAAAGACAGCATTAGTACCGACGGAAATGATTGTGTGTGAGATTTCCTATGAGAATATCTAGAACAAATTTAAGTCAATTACCGGGACAAAAGTAGTCTATGTGTTATCCTAGACCATTACCTACCTACGTTTCAAATTCCATCCAAATCCATTCAGTAATTTTTACGTGAAAGAGTAACAAACATCCAAAGTAAAAACATAACAAAGGTGAGTGTTGATGTACGTCAGAAAGGGGCCCCTTAAACCTACGCCCGAGTCACAAGTCTCGGAACTACTCGAGTTTTTCTCTCTCTGCCACACGATGGACCCGGCACCCGCACGGTGAATCCATGGAATGCTAAGAAGATCGTCTCAAACAAAAATGACAGCCCGGAGAGACGGGATGACGCTGGAAAGACAGATGGCTGGTGGAAAAGACATCTGACGGATGGAAAGACATCTGACTGTTGGAAAGACAGCCGAGGGTGAAGGCCTAGCAAGCCAAGCCCGGAATTAAATCGCTAAAAGTCCAAATAAGAATAATACCCTGGGACAGTCCGAGAGGCGGGCGGGAAGATCTGTCCACCGTGTGATAGTAATGACGACCCTGGCGCGAATACGGACTTGAGATGCCCTGTGTGCGGGAAAATTTACAAGAGACGAGCCTGGTACCAAAAGCATTTAAAGACACATGATGGTGTTGAAGCACGACAGCCGTCGGTCAGTACTTCGACAAACACTATGGATAGAGTTGACCCTCATATATCCCAAGGTGAACCATCGAGTGAAAACAACCAGGAGTCCATTGTCATCAGGACACGTCTTGGCATTCCCAGTTTAAAAACTCTACCTGAAAAGTTCATGACGAAAACTTGGCGATCTTATTAGAACATCCTGGGCCAAAACAAGACCTAAACAGCCAAGTAGAAACTTTCCAGGACACCATATATACATACTTCTCGGAACATTACCCACCATCAACTTGTTATGCTCAAAATAGCAAGGAAAATATGTTCAAAATGAAATTGCGGAGGAAGAAAAGAGAGTTAATAAAACGTCTTCGTGTAGCTAAAACCATGGGCGATAACCATCTAAGTCACCAACTGTCCAGGGCTCTAAGATCAATCCTTAAATTAATACAAGGAATATCGCTTCAAATTAGTAAAAATCGTGATAATTTTAACAGAGCTAAACACGAAGTAGACTTTGATAAAACCCTTTTCAATACTCCAAAAATATTTTCAGGGAGCAAAATGGAAAGCTTATCTTGACTAACGCGCAAATTTACGATCACTTTAAAAGCACATACGAAGTGCCTAAACGCGGGAGCTCGTACGTAGAACCAAACATCCAAAGACCTAATGATCCTCTGACAGGCTTTCAAGGCACCCCACCTAGTGAAGAGGAAGTAAACTATCAAATTAAAAGAAAACTACTAAATCAGCTCCTGGCCCAGATGGCATTCCTTACATAGTGTATAAAAGTGTCCATCAGTTCGTAAACATATCTTGAATATATTCATTAAGATCTGGTCAAGAAAGCAAGTCCCAGTAGCATTTGAAGAGCAATTTTGTCCTCATCCCTAAAAAGCAGGAAGTAACTCATCCCAAAGACACCAGACCGATAGCCCTAACCAATACAATTTCTAAAATCTTTTTCAGTATTTTGCAAACAAAATGACCACATTTATGACCAGCAATAGGTATTTCAGGCCCAATCACCAGAAAGGGTTCTTGCCTGGTATTTCTGGATGCCTGGAACACAATACATTACTAGCAGAAAGTTTGAAAGATGCCAGAACACATGAGAGGCAAATTACAGTCTGCTGGATAGACCTAGAGAACGCGTTTGGTTCTGTCCAGCATGAACTTATGATATTTGCCCTAAAATGGTATAACTTTCCTGCTGAAATTATTGACATAATTAATTCTTATTATTGCCACTTAAAATTCGTCATAGCAGTAAACAAGGAATACACAAAACCACTTGAATACAATGTAGGACTATTCCAAGGGTGCTGCTTATCACCAATAGCATTTAATATAGTTATAAATATTTTAGTAGACAAATTAATATCCCGTGAAAAGAAATGGGGCTACCGGTTTAAAATCAACAATAAGTACACTGAGTCAATCTTGGCCTTTGCGGACGACCTTGCAATACTTACACGTAATCCCAAACAGTGTCAAGAATTGTTGAACGAAGTCGATGAGTTCTGTACATGGACGGAGGGAATGAGGACAAAACCATCTAAATGTCATTGTCTTTGTCTGGGTAGAAGAAATACCAAATATACGTCTTACGATCCGGGACTCTCCATAAGTGGCCAAGGAGTTGCCACAATTGCAGAGGCAGTGCCTTTCAAATTTCTTGGTAGAAAGATAGATCACAAAGGACGTACACCATCATTAGAGGTGGTTGTTGAAAATTTCATGAACAACCTCAATAAGGTAGACCAGCAGCCTATCAGCAATATCAAAAAGCATGGATATATGACAACCACCTCACATCACGTCTCACTTGGCCTTTCCTAGTATATGACATCGGTAAAACTCTCCTGGCAAAGCTAGATGCCAATGTCATAAAGATATTGAAGTCATGGTTCGGATTGGCACATCCGGCTGATCCTCTACTCTTTTAGGGATCACAATAGTTTTGGGCTGAAACTAAAGAAACCGTCTGAACTTTACAAACACCTAAGAGTTACAAAACGCATGTTTTGGGAAAGTCGCAAGACGAATTAATTACATCTCTCCCAAAAGACAAAATTGCTTCAGACCTGAATCTAGACTTCAATTCCATAAACAATTTATGGCAGGTGCACAAGTAAATACTGCTGGGTTGGGTGCGAGAAAAAAAAAAGGGAAGACCGAGACATGGTAAAACCTTTCTACAACAAGACGAAAATGACGGTTACAAAGTGCACGCTATGAATTTAGAAATGCAAAGTGAGTGGTTAACCATAGGTGAGTTCTGTATCCCATTAGCTCTAAAATGGCGCACCTTGATCTATGACTGGTCCCCTGCCTTATTAAAATTTTATCTAAATGCATTCCAAATGACCCTCCCTGACCAGAGTAACTTGGTAAGGTGGGGAAAAGCTCTGAAAAATGTTGCTATACTTGTGGAGAGGCGATATGTACAGCAAGGCACATATTGGTGGGATGCAAGGTGCTCCTTAATGGGGTCATTACTCACGGCGTCATGACAGAGTACTTGAAATCATACGTGAAGCCATGAGCCTTTCGGTAGCTAGAGCCCAAAAGGGATTGACGACAAACAACAGACAAATTAACTTTGTAAAGAAGGCTCAACTTCAAACTCCAGGAACAAGCCTTACTCAATCCTGGGTACAGCACCTGATTGGACTATTTTAATGGACACGTATGAAAAGCACTACAAAATCCCAGAGGATGTGGGTGTTTCGTCATCCAGACCGGACATTTTCCTTTTTCTAGAGCTACGAAACGCATAGTCCTTGTAGAACTTACCGTACCGTGGGAAACTAATATACCTAAAGACCACGCGATGAAACAAAATAAGTATTACGACCTCCTAAACGAATTAACAAAAACGGCTATGTAGTTAGTTTATACGCTGTAGAAGTGGGAGCGAGAGGTATACCAGCAAAATCTCTATAACCTACTGAAAGACCTTGGCTTATCCAGAAGTGCTGTAAGTTCTATACTAGAACGTGTATCTAAAGCTGCACTAGTAGGCTCATATCAGATTTGGCTGGGCAGGAGAGAAAAACGAGTGGTGAAGGTGAGTGTTGATGTACGTCAGAAAGGGGCCCTTTTAAACCTACGCCCGAGTCACAAGTCTCGGGAACTACTCGAGTTTTTCTCTCTCTGCCACACGATGGACCCGGCACCCGCACGGTGAATCCATGGAATGCTAAGAAGATCGTCTCTCCCATACACACTTACAAACATTCACGTTTATAATAAACTAGATGCCCGCCCCGGCTTCGCCCGTGGTATATTATATAGCACTCATCGGGATCCCATACATATCCAACGGTGAAGTAATGACTGAAATCGGTTCACTCATTCCTGAGAATATCGATTTCAAACAAAAAACCTCTTCAGCTACCTGCTACGCCACCTGTCGGAAATTGGTCGTACCAACTCAGATTTAGAAAAAAAAAATAGCAAAGGTTTATATTCAATGCACAGATTACTGAAAATCAATGACGCAATCTTTGACACATGCTGTCATGTGTCATGTCAAAGCACGAAACGTACGAAAACTCTCAAAAGGAGAATATTTTTTCCCGATTTTGTTACATTCTTGTTTCATGCTCCGCTTCAATTAATAGTAGAGTTATTTTCTATAGCCTAAAGCCTTCCTCGATAAATGGACTATCCAAAAGAAAAAGAATCTTTCAATTTGGACCAGTACTTCCCGAGATCCTAGCGTTCAAACAAACAAACAAACTCTTCAGCTTTATAATATTAGTATAGATAACATTAGCTTACAAATTTAAATTTGCTTAAATTTAACGCTATAGGATAACACATAGGCTACTTTTGTAACGGGAAAATAACGGAATCAGGAACTACTCGGGTGACTCACAGCGCTGCTACGTATTAAATATTAATTAGAAAAAGAAGTAATAGCAGCGTTGGCTCCAATACTATACGCAGTTATAACACGTGGTTCTTCCCATTCCCGTAATTTTCCTTAACGGATATTCATTATGCCAGAATAAATTAGAACTGTGTTTACAATTTTAATCCATTAAAATTGAACCATCAAACATCCAAACTTTACACATTTTTATTAGTAGGAACTAGCAAGGAAGGGAGACACTGTATGTGGCTTGTAACATTACTCAAGGCATTTTTTTCAAATTGTTTAGCCACTACATCGTATTATGAGGTGTAAAGGTCCATACTAAATAGAATGTAGGTAGTGGTAGGGCTGGCCTGGTGGCTTAGCTGGTAGTAAATCTGCCTGCGATGCCGTGGGTCGAGGGTTCGATCCCCACCCAGTGCAAATGTTTGTGTGGTGAATTCAAATATTTGAACTGTGCCTGGGTGTTTTCTTTGTATAATAAGTATGTATTTAAAAATATATAAGTGTTATATCAGCTATCTGGCTTCCATTGTACAAGCTTTGCTTAGTTTGGGGTCAGGTGGTGAAATGTCCACTAATATTTATATAATATTTATTTTATTTTCTTTGGAGAGTCTGCCTGAGGAAGCACCACACCTTTTCCAGTTATTCCACCACCAAGCAGTAATGTGCAAACATCACTGTATTCCTGTTCAAGAGTCTGTTTCTAGAAACAATACAGGGCATAAAGATAAATCATATTATATCTCGAGCGCAGTGCTATGCAAGGTAACTATTTGGACTCTTTATAGTAGCGTGACACCGTGCTGTAATAGGCAAGCGTGTTGCTTACCATCAGGCACATGTCCAGCTCGTTCTGTCATTCTATAGGTACTATAAAAAAGTTAATAGGTAGTGTGTATTTTGCTTTGATGTTTGTCATCATAAATGTTTATTTTATAGCATTTTATTTGAGCCACAGTAGGTTCTCAGAACAGGAAAAATAAAACTATTAATGTTATTAGTAAGTGTTAGGCTAATCTGTTGTTTTAAATAAATCGCTCGTATGTTAACGTTGTTTTCGAAACGTCAATTTAATTGTATGGAAATTATGAATTATTGTTCGCCCACAGCGACCCTTTACACCAGACGAGTTGGTGGTGAAACGTAGATCTATTAAAATAAAGTTTAAGTTTTGTGCGTAAGATGAGTTCGTATAGCAAATACTTAAAAGCGTTAGGGATCTAGGGGTTTGCTTAGTTTGGGGTCAGTTGGTGTTGTTGTGTGAATTCTCCACCAATATTTATTTATTTATCTAATTGTGCAGTTTGCCTTATTAAAACTATAATCTTAATGTTCTATAGAAAAATGAAAGCTGAACATACAAGGTATGTGTACTCATTCTCATAATTGTTTTTTCATTAATCATGTTGAAAAATTAATTTGAGTCTCTTTTTGAGTAAGAGTTGAGGGAGGAACCCTCACAGATAGAGTTGTAGAAAGAATAACGAGTTGTGTATTTTCAGTCAGGTGAAATAAAAAATTTACTTCTTCAAATTTTCAGAATGAAATGCATTTGCTGCTCTGAATCGGCACCTAAGTTATTGATGCATGTGAGTTTATTACTAGCGGTAAGTTGTAACATCTTTATACTCTGAAGTACCTATATGAGTAGAGGGGATTGCCGTCAAATGTTCGTTTCGGCATTAGTCGCAATGCTGAGCAGACGTGCGGTTGCACTTTGCCACACTGTACCTCGCTACAAATTATATTTGGGAACAAATTAAAGGAAATCGCATTTCAAAGAAAACAATTTCGTCAACTGTTGTAAGCCAACGACGCTCATAGGCAACGGCTCTAGTTCGAAAAAGACTACAAAGTCTTGAACAACGCCTGAAAATTGCTAGCCTATCGGTTTTTTAACGGATACATTTTGGAGAGTGTGCGACTGGTTTGCACGATCTAATACCACCTTGCCCTTTTTTCTATCGGAATGCTCATAGCTTGAAAAAACGACGTCGTTTCATGGTTGATGTTCCAAAGACACGAACGAAGAGATTTGACTCTACTTTTGTGATAAGAACGTCTAGGCTAGGCTAGAATATGTTGCCTGAGTGGGTTTTCGCCGATGGTTACAATCTTTGTGTCTTCAAATCGAAAGCGAATCTGTTTTTTCTAGGTAAACACGCTTCATCGTAGACCGCATCATCGCTTATCATCAGGCGAGATGGTGGTGTAGAAGTGTAAACCTATTAAAAGATAAAAAAGAGCTACTATCACTTTGTAAATAGATCTCAAAAAACAGCTTGAAAATTTGCTGTAATGAGTGCTTCTATAATAGTAAGCATTAGTTTGAACGGTTCACTAAAATGTTAGACCAGACTTTTGTCATGCTACTACAAATAATTTCAGGCGTTGGATTTAAACTTCACGCGGCAGAATGTCTAGTATCCATGGCCAAGATGGATTAAAAAAAATATACAAAAAACTTCACTATTATTATTTATTACATTATTATATACAATATTATTATTACATTATTACCACAGACAGTTTTCAAACAATAATAATAAATACTTTGTGGTCCAGAAATCACTATACCTACTAAATATAATGTTAGGTTAGCAAGCTACAACATCTATCATTATCAGAGATAGACATAGGTATACCGCATTATATCGCTCGGCCTTTGTTAATACTCAGTATTATTTTACATTATTACAAGTTATGTGAAGTTAACACATAGGTACGAACTCCAGAGACAAACGTTAATAATAATATTTTGGCATGTAAAAACTAGAGCAGGACGACATAGAACAATAAAAAAGACTGGCCTATAGTAGTTCTAGATAGAAACAAGTGGAAGAGGGTAGGGTAGGTCTTTGCTAAGCATTGAGCATTAAGGTTAAGTAAGGTTAAGTTATCCAGCGAAACGATGATGAAGTGTTCCTATAATGCCTGGGCCACACTAACGGGAAATGCCATTAATTATCGCGGACTTTGATTTTACAGATAATTTCTGGGGCTGGATTGGCGACATTGGCGCGTTTGAAATGGGATCCAAGCACGTACCTGATTATGATGAATCTGATACCGACGGAATACCGGCTGCTATCAGTGGTGCTCTGCTTCGGCACATTTCTGATAATAGCACTAGCACATGTTGCCGTCACAGCAGTCTCCATCCAGAAAAAGAGATACCATAATGTTCGACGAACTCTGTTTTTTATGGTTAGGACATATTATATTATATTGGGTTCTTTAAGACAAAATATGTTATTTGTTTGCTGTTTCGGTATTGGAAGTCATTAATTAGTTCTGTAGCCATAATAACAGCTGAGAATCAAATTGTTTCAGAGGTATATTCACGAAGGCAGTGTTCATTGAACTATAGTAAACTATAATTCATTCAGTAATGACCAATTTTTTAACGCCGATGTATTTAAATAATGATATACAACAATATTTATATATTTATGTTACTTTATGAACGATAGGTATTTTCTTATAATATATAAAAGGTAAATTTTATGTTATTTTTATAAATAATGATTGACGAGATGAACAAAACAGATGCCTTTTAATAAACTACACACTAAAATGAAACCAAAAAATATATTTTGTGATGCAGTTTTAGACAATATGCAGGCAATTATCAGATTTATACTTGTAGTAGTGTTGTATCGAAACCCCTGACGTTGTTTCGTTTTTTTTTCTTTGTGGTAGAGGTTCTGTTTCTTCACATAAAGCGGTTTTAAAGCTCTTTTATAATCCCATACATCGAATATGTCAAAGCAGTATTTTCGCATTTCTACAGTCTGGGAACATAAATAACTGAACAGTCAATTGACTCCTCCTACGCAAGCGTGCCACATCTAAGACCTCGTTCATTCTACTAATCCTATTATTAATATTGTATAATATTAAATGTCTATGATATTTGTTGATCAATTACATCAGAATGTATGAACAGATCGGAAGGTCTACCGCGTAACTAAAACTGTCTTAGCTTTGATAATGCTATCTCTTTTTTTTTCGCTTGAAATGATAGAGACAGCAAAGCAAATCCAGAGCCGATTTAATTAGGCGTTAGAAGGGCTGGTTCAAATTTAGAACACAGATATTTGGATAGTCTAGAAGAACACTTTCATCCCGCGTAAATAACAGGAACGGGAACCACGCGGGTAAAACTGCAGGCCCTGCGTCCTTATCGTAAATGCTAAAGTTTGGATGTTTCTTGCTCAATCATGTCGGAGTGAAAATCTGTAACATACACCTATAGTACCTTTAGTAGTAAATGTATAAATCAATTTGTTTTGTATAATAGTATAGTAATAGTATAATTAAATTTTAGTAACAGTATTAAGAAAAATGTCACCTCGCCTCGCTTAATCTTGTTCTAGGCGATTTTCCTTTAAGTTGGTTGCCTGGAAGAGATTGCTCTCAGCAATAAGATCGCCTTTTGTAGCGCTAGTTCATAATTGTGTGTTACTGTATTTTGTCTGTTTTGTGTCACAATAAAGAGTTATATACCTATCTATCTATAGTTAGTATCGCGGAAAAATAACTGGAAGTCAAACTTAGGTTTTTTCATAGTTTGGGCTTATATATTCCACTAATTGTAATAAATTCTTTTGTTACAGTACTGTGTGTTAATGATGGCACTAATATTAGTAGAAATAGTAACATTTATATATCTGATTGCACGACTTATCACATTTCAACGATCAGATGGGTTTAATCAATTACTGGAGCATGTGCACAAGTTTGAAAAATATTTTGGACCAGACTCTTTTCTTGTGAAATTTTTAAATTTATTTACCAATTTTGATGCAACATTATCGAAACTGAGGGCATTTATAACTGTAAGTCTATTGTATTATCTTTATTTAAGTAAGTTTACTAACAGTTTTGTTCGCCTACTTTCAACACTAGTATCACAATTTTTCGGAGGAAGTTCCTTATTGGCTTGGAGGAGATAACAATTTTGCTGAGCGACTGAACTAGAAAAAAATAAGAGACTAAAACTGTAAAATAATATATATCGGAAGTGTCGCGTGAAAACTGTCAATGACCGGTGGCCTGTGTCGCCAACTTTATTTTTCAGTTGATTGTACCATAATTGATACTTTTTTTTAAACTTGAATAGGTTTACACTTGACAGCCATCTCGGCGACGATGCGGCCTACGATGAAGCGTGTTTACCTAGAAGAAATCGATTCACTCTCGACTTGAAGACACCAAGATTATAACTATTGGGGAAAACATAGTACAAGCTTTGCTTAGTTTGGGGTCAGATGGTGTTGTGTGTGAATTGTCCACCAATATTTATAAAAAAAAAAACACTCAGGTAGCTCATTCCATCTCCTAGACGTTCTTATCACAAAAGAAGAGTCAAACCTCTTTGTTCTTGTCTTTGGAACATCAACCATCAAACGATGTCGCTTACTCAAGCTACGATAAGTCTAATAGAAAAAGAGGCAAGGTGGTATTAAATTATGCAGATCAGTCGCGCACTCTTCGAAGTGTATCCGGTAAAAACTCGAAAAGCTAGCAATTTTGCGGCGATGTTCGAGGCTTAGAAGTATTTTTCGCACATGAGTTTAATTGCCGATGAGCCTGAACAGATCGTCCAGTTAGTTGCATTCATCAAAAAACTTAGAGTAATGGAACTAATTGGACAAAAAAGTCCAACTAGTTCTATCAATAGAACAATCGATGGAACTAGTGGGAACAGATCCTTTTGGCACGTTTATCGATCGATTCCTGAGCTTTGAGCTGATACTTAGCCGACCCAAAACAAAGTAATACAAAAAAATCATTTAATTTTTAAATTGTGTTGCTTCTATATTATGCGAAGGAACGTTGTCCCTAGCTGGTATCATACAGAACGAATGACGTGATGAATGAATGATGACTGAACGATGGGACACGTCCCATGACACATCTTTTAATTCTTCTTAGCACTCAAAATAATAATCAGAAATTAATTAATTATCTTGTCCAGTTCTGTCTGATAATTTGTCATTACATTGCTTAAATTATGAATGTGACAACCAAACGTGAATCACATTGACCAATCACATGCCACTAAACTGTGGTCACGTGGTCTTGTCGTAATTCTTCTTGGCATGGCCATCTAGACAGAAAGATACTTATGCGTAAACAAAAAATGTATAACTTACGAAAACAAGCTATTATTTTAAAGCAATGCTGGCCCTGAATAATTTGATCGCACTTTTTTATGTTTCTGTATAACTTTATTGGCACATTTCTTTGTTTACACTTAACACATTTTCAGGAGGTATTACGTGATGTAAAATGTAACGTATACGTCGCTGCAGCTTTTCTGGTGATGACTGCTGTTCTACAACCCTTATCTGTTGTGCTAGCTTGGAACGCAGCTCATACAAACACCAAGAATCGAAGCAAAGCTAATAATACACAGCTAATTAGCACTATCAGGTGAGGTTTCGAATCTAGATGTGTAAAAACTGAATTGAACTGTGTATGAAAATATTGTCTAATTTGTTAATTTGTGGTGCAGTTGTGCAATTGGTGCATGGAACATCGTAATAGCTTTGACCTTAATTTGGGTCGTGTGCTCAGAATAGTATTAAATATTTAAATTCGTGTTAATTTCTGCTTGTAAAATAATTGCATCTATACATGAATTAAACGTGTGTGTAAGGTTGGTAGGCAGTCGAAACCATCTGGGGCCAAATACCAAATTCCTAGAAAAAAAACATTTTGAAGACATAAATTAAAGGTCATCTGTTAAACCTGTACTTGATTACCCAAATGACAAATGTCACTTCGAACGAACTTGGTCACGAACCTTGGAGTCTGCGAAGTTGCTAAATGTATTTAAAAAACCTACACTTGATCAGCTAGGTGTTCCAAGTTCAGGAACAGCAAAAAATACATATATAAGTATATATATATCAATTCAGGCTTATTTCTCTGGTAAAACTACAAAATTACCTATACCTCTCATTAATCCAAAAGGTAAAAATGTAATTACTATCATGAGATACGATTACTCTGAATGTAAACAGCACAATAAATACCTATCTACGAGTACATACACAAATAGCCATAAAATAAACATATCCACATATTTGTTTTATTAATATTTTGCTTAATAAAGTTGTTATTTTAAACCAATTTCCATCTACCAAAAACATTTCCAATGGAAGAATAAATGCCATAGCGAAAGTAAAATCGGGATATAATTTATAGCAAATCTTCAGTCTCCGAATAATCAAGTGCATTTAAAAAATTGCTCAGTGACCTTTTAGCTTCACGAAGCATGAAGCATGTAGCATGTAGCATGTAGCATGCATGTATGTATGTATGTATGTATGCATGTAGCATCTACTCTAGTTTTTTTTCTAATATTATTTCATTTTTGTTGCAGTTACAACAAACACAACAACAATTTGAAGATGCAAGTTCCAAAAACAAACAAGAACAATATCAAAAAAGGCTTTAAACAAATGGAAACTTATTTATTAGAAATAAATAAATGAATATCATTACGAAAAAAGGGAACAAAATGGCAATAAAAAAGTTAAATAACTATTTACCGTTGTTTTATTTATGATATTTGGCATCGCATGCAGACAGATTAGGATTAATATTGTAATAATTGAAATCGCTTCGTAAAACAGCCCGTGTAATCAAGGGTTTGGGATCCGTAGCCCGAGTGGGTTATTCCCGATTGTTACAATCTTGGTGTGAATCGGTCTCTTCTATATAAGCACGCCACATCGTCAAGTGATAAGCATACATATAAAACCAAAAGAAAAAACATAATTTTTCGCAAAAACGACGTCGATATACATAGACAATGAATACTGTAGATACTACTTCATTTTGATCTATCTCGTAGGGTTCTAAAACGTGTTTATTTACGACATCACGTTCGACGCCTCTAATATTACC
Source organism: Ectropis grisescens (assembly GCA_017562165.1). Taxonomy (NCBI): domain Eukaryota; kingdom Metazoa; phylum Arthropoda; class Insecta; order Lepidoptera; family Geometridae; genus Ectropis; species Ectropis grisescens. Next base: position 5,411,613 of record CM029779.1, on the reverse strand, counting down.
AGTATTTCTCTACTATAACATGCATGTATTATGAGTATATATAACATGTCGCACTAAAATTATAAAAACCCTCAGATTATGATATCGTCACATTATAAAGTAACTTAACCTAACCTACGGTGAGATTATAAACTCACGCGTTAGATAATAATCTGACGACGTTGACAATTTTACGGTGACATACACGAGAACATTTATCCTAAATCACTTTATCTATTAAAAAAAATGCATCGAAATCCGTTGCGCAGTTTTAAAGATCTAACCTTCTAAGCATACACAAAGACAGACAGATAGTGTGAAGCGACTATGTTCAAAACTATGCTGTGATGTACAAATATTAGCTAGTACAAGATAACACTAGAGTAGAAGTAACCTTATAAAATTTATCGTCATCGCACTGGTCATCAATTCGTCTATATTTCTAGCTTAGTTTTCGGATACATTTCGAACAGTGCGCAAATAAAAAGCATGATTTTAATAACACTCTGATCTTTTAACAGACGTTTTGCTTATTATTATGGCTATATGCTCATCCTGTCCTACAAAATTATACAAAAAAACAATAAACATAATGAGATATATCGTAAATCAAACTTAATCCAACCTTTTTATTCGTTTTTTTGGGCTAGCATCAGTCATGTGCAAAAGCTAGGAATACGGCGGTAAGTACAGGAAAAATGTTCCAATTATTTGAAGAACCAAATATTAATCGTTTCGAAACGAAATTCCATAGTCACAGGTAAACAAATTCATTAAACTCAAGTTTACCTTAATTACTACGATGTTGTCCCGCTATTGTTATTTATTTAATTCCAAAAGTGACACCCAAATGCGGAAAATATGATAAATTAATGCAAGGATATTTATAACTGATTTATTTTCAGTGCATATCTGGACAAGGTGAGGCTGGTTCTGTCCCTATAAAAGGTAAGGAATAAAATATTTGTTTTATTTAATAAAATTAGTATTTGCAAAATAATCGTATGCCAAGCTTAATTTTGAAACAAATTATTTTTTTAGACGGAAAATTATAAATAATAACATGATTGTGGTATAGTTAATTTTGTTCGTATACAGTAATAGCAGTGACCCGCGGTTTTACCGGCGTAGTTCTCGTTCATAAGTTTTGTACGTCAGAAAGGCCCCCCGAGTCACAAGTCTCGGGATCTACTCGGGTTTTCTCTCTCTGCCACACGATAGACCCGGCACCTGCACGGTGAATCCATGGAATGCTAAGAAGATCGTCTCATATATGGCATGTTACCTCTGGTATCATCTAATGTCTGTCGAGCTTTGAGTTAGCGTAGAATGCGTGGTGCAAACCTAATCTATCTGTACTTAAACACAAACACTTTATCTTATCTCATTAAAACATACATATAAGATGATTTTTTTTTATAAAACCAACTCAATTTGCTCAGTTGCATTTATTATTTTCCAGATCTCCAACATGGTCCTCGTATGTTGCACTCGAATTGCGCCTTTGTTATTGGTTCACGTCAGTTTGGCTTTAGCTGTAAGTTCAGATTTTTTAATTTACTAAACTGATAAGTGATCTACTATAAATGATTCATATGTGATCTTCAAGCACGGCTGCGTAACTCCAATGCCTCCCTTACATAGTAACATATATCTATACGTTGCACACATTTTAAAAATTAAACTCCATTTGTGTAAAATTACTTAGAAAAAAAGATTTGTAAAAAGTAGTTTAGAATTATTAGTGAACTCATTATAACTTTATTAAATGTAGATAAAAATAAACATCACTATATGTGTCTTAAAAAGACCCTACAGTTTTTAACATGTTCCTTATTTTAAATACACAGATAATTACTGGCGCCGGCCTTGCGACGTTGGCACGCTTGAAATGGGACCCTAGTACATACTTGTTGGTGAGGACGTTACTACCAACAGAATACAGAGTGCTCAGTGGGGTACTGTGCTTCGGTACCTTCTTTCTGATAGCGCTGGCACACATGGTCATCATTGCTCTTAGCATCCGGAGTAAAAGTCACTATCATATACGGCAAGCCATGATTTTAGCGGTATGTATCGATTCAATTTCAATTTGTTTCATAGGTTACAATGAATAGTTACACAACACTACACACTAACACACAGTCTTTGGTAATATATGTTCAACACTCTTGCTCATAAAATAGCTGTGATTTCACCGCAATCAGGCATATAATAAACACCTGTGTTATTCAAACCTGTGTCAGTCAAACTGTGTTTTTTTCATTACTATTAATCATAAGTGAGTTTAGAATAGAGTTTTTTAAATAGATACAAGGTCAACTTGTATGAGTTTAAAAATAAACCTTTCACCTTAATATTAACTTTTATTTGCTTCGTCATAAAGAAAATTGAAAATTCCAATTTTTGTACGTGGCTAGACGCTATCAGCAGAAAAACAAAAAAAAAAGAAACCCAATTTTTTTATTCTGTGGCTGGTCAAACAACAAAACAAAACATTTTTAACAACCAGTTTTCATTGTTTAAATTATTATTTTATTCACAAGTGTTTTGAAAAACGTCGTATGATACACGTTTGTATTGATGATTACCGTCTTCAGCTGTATTATCTTCTATTATGCTGTATCTTCGGCTCTTTTTACATAATTATGAAGAAGGTAAAAAACATCCAATAACTCAAACTTAAACTTTTATGATTTTAATCAGATATCCCTAAACACGTATTTTGAAAAATGTTAAGTCTGAAAATTGTTCCATATTAAAAGTTGAACAGGATAAAATAATTATCCTCAAGAATGACAGCTAACACAGATACTTAAAAGTACCTATATATTTACCGCATATATACTCATGTGTTATATTACTATTTATATTTATACTTTATGTCATAAAATACTGCATTATTACAGACAGGGTTGCACAGAGTACCTATTCTTAACCTAGATCTTCCACTTTACTTCGTAAAATACAAACAATGGGGTTTGAACGCTGAAATCGTAAAATTAGGTAATTCATAAATTATACAAAATGACACTACCAGCACGGTAATATTATAATAATCCCATACTCAAAAAAAATTACAAAATAAACTAAAATGTAACAATGGGGGTAAGCTAACTAAACGCATTACTCGAGCGAGAAACCGAAAGTAGCATCATCATCGAATATATCATCCACGTATCCCATTTTTAACCCCCGACCAAAAAAAGGGGTGTTATAAATTTGACGTCGATGTCTGTCTGTCTGTCTGTCTGTCTATCTGTCTGTCTGTCTGTGTGTGTGTCTGTCTGTGGCACCGTAGAGCTCAAACGGATGGGCCGATTTCGATGCGTTTTTTTTATTTGAAAGTTAATTACCGTGTTCTTAGCTATGTTTGGTTAATATCGATTCAAAATGGCCGCCTCCACAAAATGACGGATAAAATATTTTTTCACAACCTACCTCAATGTGGGTATCAAATGAAAGGGCTTAACTAGTAGAGTACTTACTATACGCTATAACAAATTTCAAATCTAACATGGCCGCCACCACAAAATGGCGCTTTATATTTATTTTTTTCACTACTACCTCAATATGGGTATCAAACGAAAGGGCTTGATTAGTAGAATACTTTGCACTATGACAAATTTCGAATCCAAGATGGCCGATACCACAAAATGGCGAGTTACATTTCTTTTTTCCCAACTCCCTTAATATGGGTATCAAATGAACGGGCTTGACTAGTAGAATGTTGTACAGATAACAAATCTTAGGTAGTCGGGGGTTAATCAAAATTTTTTGTTTTGTTCTTGTAATTAGATACTTATTCGTTGACATTTGATGTCTATTTGAGCGATTAAGACAACTTGGATATTATGGGACAACTTGGAAACCCTATAAAACAAAAACGAAATTTTCCAAATAGGTTGAGAAAAGGGGGAAACGATGGATTTATGTATTTAAAAACAAATATTTTGACGAATAGAAAACCTTCATCTGGAAGTCGGCTAAAAAGAAATATAGCGTTGCTATCGGATTTGCTTGTTTAAACGTAAAAAACGAGCCTTCGGAATCATACTCAATTTGAAATATGCTGTTGCTTAAACTTTCCCGATTTGAACACATAATGTCACACTTTATAGGAATTAATCACGATCAAAACTATCATTTAATTACCTCGACGTTTCAGCAGCGTTACAACCGCTCGCTCTCTTTCTCTCTCTAGTGTTACACATTCTATTTCTTGATAGTAAAAATCATCATCAATATTGGTGTTAGACAGCTTTTTCGAGTTTTTGGAACGTCAACTAATAAAACGTCGCTTTTTTTAAATTTCGGGATGACTGATTGGAAAAAGACGCGGTGACTTGTGGTTATGGTGTTGTGCTGCTATTACATTTACCTAAAATGAAACAAAATTTATTTTACGCATGCCGGCTGCATGCACGAAAAATAGTCCCGTTAAGTCCCATTACGTTCATTGTACGCTTGGGCCGCATCTATCAACATTTTGTTAAGACCTTGTCACGTTAAACTATCGTCCGTAAACCAAACGACTTTACAGACAACCATTTTTCAAAAATAAAGAGTGGAAAGCAACTCTTTCAGATTAAAGCAGTTTCTGTGTAATCCTATGCAGTGTGTAAATATATTTCATAATAATAGTATTTAATACGGATTCTATTTTTATTAACTCCAACTATAGGTACTTAATAAAATGTTAATCATTCATTTTTTCCTGTTTGCTCAATCTAGGTTTTTTGCAGTACTGTTGCTTGTCTGTTCTTTATTATCCTTTATTTTGAGGTGAAATGCAAAATAAACGCACGATTCGCATTTGTTTTTATATGCTCTTAGTCTAAAAACTCATGGAGCTATTTTCAGCCGCGCCCGCCGCGGTTGCGGGCCCGCTTCTATAGCAGCCTGTCTGCAGCTTCTCACCTGCAGCTGAAGTGAAACTTCGAAAATCAGCGGTCTCGTGAGTTTTGAAATAAAACCGTAGTTCCGCAACTGCAACGGGTGCGGGTGAAATCGCTCCATGAGTTCTTAGCCTTAAATGGAAAAATGGCTAGATCTTTCGAAATGTATGTGTTAAAATAATAAGTACATTTTTAATTTTTTTTGTCCATAATGCTTTTGCATGTGAATGTGATGTTACGCGAAGATACCGTCTAGAAGTCGATTGACTCGCGACTGGAAGACAATATTGTTTTCAACCTTTCAACGTTTTAATTGCTTAATAACATTTTGTCAACAGTATGGAGCCTTGATGATAGCACTGATATTAGTAGAACTGGGAACGATAGCATGGCTGTGCGTAAGAATCGTCAAGTTTCTACAGACGGAAGAAGCAAAATACTTCATAAACAAACTGTGGACGTTATTTAATGAGGGACCTGAGATCATCGAGAAAGTCGGAATATTAACAGATTACGCTGGTCCGCTTAAAATACTACGTCAGTCTACGAGCGTAAGTAAATCTTGTTTGAAAATATTAACTAGAAATAAGTTGTACACTTCAGGAGTACCTTCGATCTCATTTTCATATTAGGTACGAGTATATAGTTACACAAATGTACACATGTGAAGCATTAATATTTCTGGAATATAATAAATATTGGTCGCGGGTTCGATTCCCACCCAGTGCAAATATTTGTGTGATAAATTCAAATATTTGCATTGTGTCTGGGTGTTTCTATGTATAATAAGTATGTATTTACAACTATATAAGTATTATATCAGTTAACTGGCCGCCACATTACAAGCTTTGCTAAGTTTGGGGTCAGATGGTGTTGTGTGTGAGGACAATTCACACACAACACCATCTGACCCCAAAATAAGCAAAGCTTGTCATATGACAACAGCAATGCCTCAATATGTCATAATGTGTGGTCTTAAGTTATATGGACACTGAATCAGCGTGTATGTAAGATTTTTTAATGAAAAAACAAGTTTCTGTGACCCCTGCTGACATGAATACATTTTCTTTGATAATTTGCTCTTCAAACTCAGAAATAGGTTGTTTTTTGCTGCGTAGTAGACTCTACAATAAGTCTCACGACTACAAAATAAAACAACAGTATTTTTTACTCACGGCTGTTCACAAGTAAACCAAGTTTTTCATTACCTTTCAGGAAATAATGCATGATATACCGTACAATGTGTACGTAGCTATTGTGTTCATAATATTTACTGCTGTCCTGCAACCATTGTCCGTCGTATTGGCCTGGAATGCTGCGTTTACTTACATCAAAGACCCTACCCATGAAAGCACTACAACACTGGTCCACACTATCAGGTAAGAACACCGCCTAAAAAAATATTGAAATAAGGAAACACTATTTAACCTCAGCTGTGTCTTTTTGACTCTCTGTGACATCTTCGTTTGCAATTATCCTTCTTGTAATCCTATTTGTTACTTTTCTTACTTCAAAAATTTAAGACGTTCTGTTAGGTTTGGCATAGACTACCGTCTACTAGTAAACGTCTTTTACAAAAAATATTCAAATTTCAATTAAAAATATAGTTTACTAGTCGCACCCCAAGGTCTTCCCTGCGCAGTTCCAGTCTGTTATTTTCCCACAATAAAAAGTAATCTAAATTATTCTTACTTTTATTAATTATTATAATATACCATATATAATATACTTATTATTATTACTTATTGAAGAAGTAGAAGTAGAGGTAGAAGTATTATTGAATACGCACAACATAGACATATTGCTAGTGTCTGAATCTCACCTAACTGACAACAAAACTGTTACCATTCGTAACTACAATATCTACGCCGTCAACCATCCAGACGGCACAGCACATGCAGGTGCGGCCCTAATTATAAAATCTAGCGTCAAACACCATGAACAGCCACAGTTTAAAAAAGCCCACATACAAGCTGCCACAGTAGCAGTAGAAGATCGTAATTGTATGTTCAATGTATCCGCAATATACTGCCCTCCAAAGCACAACATAAAACAAGAACAGTATGAAGAGCTATTTAACACACTTGGAAAGCGGTTTATAGTCGGAGGAGATTGGAATGCCAAACACGTCCACTGGGCCTCAAGATTAACTAACACAAGAGGAAGAGAGCTTAAGAAAACCATTGAAAAAATAACCTCGCTACGATATCAACGACAGACCCGACCAACTGGCCTACAGACCCTAAGCGACTTCCAGATGTCATCGATTTCTTTATAACTAAGGGACTTTCGAGATTTTCTTACGACGTACGCACATGTTTGGATTCGGACACTAATCATGTTCCAGTAATACTTACCATCGGTGCTACGGTTTTGAAATTGAAAGCAATTCCAAACTATATAATAAATACACTGACTGGAATGCATATCGGGAACTCGTGCACGATAAAATAGACTTAAAAATTGGTCTGAAAATGAGGCAGACATTGATGATGCTGTGCGGCACCTAACGTCAGTGATCCAAGAAAGCTGTTGGATGACTACTCCTGAAGCCACCAATCGTCCCCACAGAGCAAAACTTATTCGGAAACCATACGGCGAAAAATATGTGAAAAAAGGAGACTCCGCAGAATATGGCACATCAGTCGACACTCTAGTGACAAAACGTTATTAAATAAGGCTGCACGGGAACTGAAGGAACTCATCTCTGAAGCAAATAATGCTGCCTTAGACACGTACCTGGAAGGATTAACTGCCACAAAGGCAACCAACTACTCACTATGGAAAGCCTGTAAAAATTTTGATCGACCATTATATCAAAAGCCACCTCTTCGCAATTCGAACGGCAAGTGGATCAGAACCTGCCAGGACAAATCTGAGGCCTTCGCGAAACACCTAAGCCAAGTGTTCAAACCAAATGAACCTGGACCAGATGCAGATGAATCGCAGATAGACGCAACGCTCAATCAAGACCTACAACTCGACCTGCCTCTAAAACTTGTAAAACCCAGAGAAATCCACAAAAATATTAAGGACTTGCAAAATAATAAAGCGCCAGGGTACGACCTAATTGACAAAAAAGTACTTCAAGAGTCACCGCGGAAAGTGATTGTGCTTCTTACCATGATATTTAATGCTATCCTAAGGGTCGGATACTTCCCAGATCTCTGGAAAGTATCACAAGTTATCATGATCCACAAACCTGGTAAATCCATGCACGAAATCACATCATACAGACCTATAAGCCTTCTGCCGATAATGTCCAAGTTGCTCGAAAAATCTCTACTGCACAGAATGCTGCATGTATTAAATGAAAATTCGGTTATACCGGACCACCAATTCAGTTTTCGAAAAGAACATGCTACCATAGAACAGGTTCATAGAGTGTGCAGGAAAATAAGAAGATCACTAGAGAAAAAGAGTACTGCTCAGCTGTATTACTAGATATACAACAGGCCTTTGATAGAGTTTGGCACAAGGGATTGTTGTACAAAATAAAATCTAAGCTGCCCCACATTCTATAGTGTTTTAAAATCATATATCTCTGACAGAGTATTCCAGGTGAGAGAAGGTGATTGCACATCAGCGTTTTATGAAATATCCGCAGGAGTACCACAAGGCTCTGTACTTGGACCCATCCTGTACATACTCTTCACACATGACTTACCTCAGAGCCCAGATGTTACAGTTGCAACCTTCGCAGACGACACGGCCATTCTCGCCTCAGACAAATGTGCAGTGCAAGCCTCTTTGAAATTGCAAAAGATCCTGAAAGAAATCGAAGAATGGCTGGTGAAATGGAGAATTACCGCTAGCGTAACCAAATCAGTGCACGCAACATTCACCCTCCGGAAGGAAGATTGTGCTCCAGTAGCCCTAAATGGCATTCAACTACCCCATCAAAACGTAGTGAAGTATTTGGGAATGCACCTGGACCGTCGTCTCACCTGGAAAAACACATCGAAACAAAAAGAGACGAAGTAAATCTGAGATACAAAAGCCTTTATTGGCTGCTGGGGAAACACTCCAAACTGTCGCTCGAAAGCAAGATACATGTGTACAACACAGTGCTAAAACCAATTTGGACATATGGAATTCAGCTATGGGGAACAGCTAGTGCCTCAAACATATTGAAAGTCCAAAGGTCACAAAATAACATCTTAAGGCAAATGACGAACGCGGCTTGGTTTCTCCGAACAACAGAGGTCCATGAAACTTTAAACGTGCCTATGGTAAAACAAGAAATAGAACGCCATAGTGCTAACTATAACCTGCGACTGCAAGAGCACCCGAATGAACTTGCGGGTCGACTCACTATCCCTGAAACCGTACGTCGTCTCAAAAAGCGACGGGACATGTATGATAGTTGACACAACAATAATGTATAAAGAAAGGGGCAATCTCCACTGGGAGTGGGACCCTCAACGCCATGAAACTGTCATCTCATCTGTTTATAGTCTGCCAAGACTGATTGCATGATTAAGATTACAAAAAAAAAAAAAAAAAAAAAAACTTATTATTATATCTTAGACTATAATCTTTGTCCCGAATTTCAACCCGATTCGTTTATACTTAGGTACGTTACGAAGTATTTAATCCACAAACATCGAAACTTTTCTAACATTTGTAAAGTTAGTGGTGTTTTTGAGTTTAGTATTTCCACTTAACTCGAATAGTTATAGATTAACGCTGTTTGATTTCAATTTTTTTTTTTTACTTTTATAGGTTTACACTTGACCGCCATCTCGCTTGATGTTAAGCGACGATGCGGTCTACGATAGAGCGTGTTTACCTAGAAGATACCGATTCACTCTCGATTTGAAGACACAAAGATTGTAACCATCGGGGAAAACCCATTCAGGCAACGTATTCCACAGCCTAGACGTTCTTATCACAAAAGTAGAGTCAAATCTCTTCGTTCGTGTCTTTGGAACATCAACCATGAAGCGATGTCGCTTTTTCGAGCTACGAGCATTCCGATATTAAAAGGGGCAAGGTGGTATCAGATCATGCAAATCAGTCGCACACTCTCCAAAGTGTATCCGATAAAAGACCGATAAGCTGGCAATTTTTCGGCGATGATCAAGACTTTGTAGTCTTTTTCGCAGAAGGGAGTCATTGCCTATGAGCCTTTTGGCACGTCTCTCGATCGATTCCAATTTAATTTAGAATTAATTAGAATTTAGAATGTAACAAAATAATGTACATGTTAATTGGTTTGTTGCAGATACAACAGCAATCACCGTAAACCTAGCATTCCGCCACCCGCTACCACTATACCACCTCTACGCAACAACGACACAGAAAAACAATAGAATTATTATTATTACCGCCGCAAAAAATAACCTCAATTGCGTCTCTTTCAGTTTGTTGGCCATCACAAACATCAAAAATATTGATATGGATATTGACATTCATACATTTTGTCAAGTTTTAGTTGAGTAATTATTTGAAATAGGGTGATTAGAGCGTAATAAATAATTCTAAATTATTTTATTCACGTTGGTTTTGTAAATAAAGCTTCTACAATCTGAATTTTGGTTTATTGTCAATCCCACAATGTATTTCAGTGCCACAGTAAAATTGGATAAAGCGCCTCAGGTTTAGGAACTTTTGATTTGCATATTGTATTTTTTTAGTTTGCATTAGATCAACAATTACACGTCTGATGGTATGCGATGGTGTAATCAAATGTGATGTAGGTATGCTGACCACGTATTTTTTTTAAATAAAGAGTGACGAGACGAGCGGTACATGTGCCTGATGGTAAGCAACATGCCCGCCACATAATATCACAGTGACACGCAGCTATTGGAACATGAAAAGTCCAAATCATTACCTAGCACTGCACTGCGCTCGTCACCCAGAGATCTAAGATGTTATGTCTCTAAGCCCTGTAATTTCTCTGGAAACATTGCCCTTCAAACCGGAACACCGTAATGTTTGCACATTCCTGCTTGGCGACAGAATAACTGGTTACGCTTTGAAGGATAACGTTTCCAGTTATATTTCAATTTAAATCATGATACATCTGGGAGATACGCTGACAGGTTTTGTGGCAGTAATAGTACTTTTCTATATATGTGCCTTTGGACTCGTCCGAATTGATTGAATTTTGTACTAAATATTTAATAGATTTTTGCAATGAAATTGACACCGTTGTTTCATACAAACAAACATGCTCGAGTAATTTTTTATCCGTATAACTACGACGTACTAATTCACTCTTATTTGTCTGGACAAACAAACAAGAGTGAATTAGTATCTTTTATGTGCATTGTCTAGAAGCATACTGTTTCTAATTGTCATACGGACAAAAAACTATATTGCGACTAAAACAATCATTCTAATGATACCAAAGCATGTACTCAGTCTATTTATAATGTCACGATGTCTAAAGGGGTGGGGTAAAAAAATTGACCAATACACGTCATAGTAATACCCAGAATCATCAGTGGCGTGCTTTTTTGAGTTCAAAACCGTACACCGAATACGATGCTCACATTTAGCACACTCAAATCTACCCAGCGCTCGGTCTATATCATGATGCGTCTTTTTTGCAACTCTTTAAACACTTGCACGCTGTTAAACACTTGATTATGATTTATTATGCCCTTTTTACCTCTTTCATTTTGGAGAGTGTGTACGTGAGCTGCTCGAACTGATTCCAGCCTCTATGTTTGAGGCAGACACCACCCATTCTTGAGTGAGATCTACAGTCAAAGCTTTTAAATATATTTTAAGACATACCACAGAAGTGCTATGCTTTCATGTTCTTGGGTTTCCTAACAATACAATCTGTATCACTTCAAAACAAACATACATAAGATGGGCCGTGGAGTATGCCTACTTTATAAGTATAATGAGGGTAGCTATAAGACGTTTGCATATCGGTAAAGTAATAAACCATTCGCATCTCAGCTGTTATACGAGTGTCTCATTTGTTCCCGATTCCCGTAATTAAATAAGTAAGCCAGGATATCACAGTGGCGACGAGGATAAAACCTGTGTTTATCGCGTAATCGTGTTTGTGCATTAGTTTACCAATAGCAAACAATGTCGTACGGCAAAATAAATGAATTTAACGTGAATGTTGGCAGTTGGACTTTGTACTGCGAACGTGTCGAAATGTATTTTCGTGCAAATGGAATAAAGGACGACTTGAAACTCCCTACGCTAATTTCTCTGGCCGGCGATGAAGTCTACGAACTAATAGTTAACTTGTCGAGTCCGAGAAAACCGACAGAGTTAACCTATGCGGCAGTCGTCGAGTTGGTTCGTGCGCATTTGCAACCCAAGCCCTCGGTAATGGCGGAACGTTATAAATTTCGTCAGAGGCGGCAGGGTGGTGATGAAACTATTGCACAATATCTAGCCACGCTGAAAAAGGCATCCAGGGATTGCGAGTTTGGCGGTGCGCTCGACGAGAACCTGAGGACCAGTTTGTGTGTGGTGTGAGCAGCGATCTCATACGGCAGAGGCTATTTTCTGAGCCCGATCTGACGTATGGGAAGGCGATGAGTTTAGCGATAGCGCTCGAGGCTGCGGAGAGGACGCGGCGGCCGTGGATGCGACGGCGGCGTCTGGCAGCGGGCGGCGATCACGAGCGCGGTGCACGCGCTGCGTGTGTCGGCGCGCGGCCGGGCCGGCGGGCGGCGCGCGCCCGGCGGCGGCCCGGCGCCGGCGGCCCGGCCCGGCGGCGGCGCGCGGTGCCGCGCTTGCGGAGGCCAGCACGAGGCGGACAGCTGTAGATACGTCAATTTTGTATGCAACAGCTGCAAGAACCTGGGACACTTGAAGAGAGTGTCCATTCAAGAGACCGAGCGAAGCGAGTCTTCGAGGCGGCATTGGGCGTTCGTTCAAAGCGAACTACGTGCAACCGGCGGCAGCGGCTGCGCCGGCGCGCGCCGCGGACCGCGGCTCGGACTCAGGGCTCGGAGGAGGACGTGGAACCGCTGTTTCAGATGGCAATAGGTGATTACACACCGGTGAGTGTTCGTGTAATCATTAACGGGGTTATTTTAAAAATGGAAGTCGACACGGGCTCGCCATGTTCGTGTATAAGTGAGGTGACCTACAAAAAACTGTTTAGTAATGTAAAATTAGAAAAATCTAAATATGTTTTCCGTTTTTACGATGGACAGTCTAAAGTTAAGCCGCTAGGTAGTATCAAGGTCGATGTTCAATATGGAAATATCAAGAAGGGTTAGACCTCTTCGTGATCGAAAACGGCGTAACGTCATTGATAGGCAGGCAATGGTTGGCCGAGCTATATATTCAGATTCCCTTATTACGATACCCGGTTGACAACATTAGCGACAATTTTCAAATACAACCGATCGATAACGATGTTCGTGTAATGCTCGACAGATATAAGGAGGTGTTGGGCGGCGGGCTGGGCCGGTACCGGGCGCGCCGGCCGAGCTGCGCGTGCGCGCGGGCGCGGCGCCGGTGTTCCACCGCGCGCGGCCCGTGCCGTTCGCGCTGCGCGAGCGCGTCGACGCCGAGCTCGACGCCATGCTGCGGGACGGGGTCATCGAGCCCGTCGACTGCTCCGACTGGGCCACGCCGCTCGTGTTGGTACCTAAAGGTGACGGTGCTCTCCGTATATGCGCTGACTTCAAGGTCACGCTCAATCCCGTGCTGATGGTCGATAGGTGTCCGCCGCCGAGGGTGGACGAGTTGCTCGCTAATCTCGCAGGGGGAGAGGAATTTACGAAAATCGATTTGTCCCAGGCCTATAATCAATGTGTTCTTTCTGAGGCATCCAAAAAGTTTACGGTGATAAATACGCATCGCGGGCTATTCAAATATAATCGTCTAGTTTACGGACTCGCGTCTAGTAGTGGCATTTTTCAACGAATCATTAACGGGGTCGTTGAGGGCGTACCTGGAGTCCAGTGCTTCGCGGACGACATAATTTTAACGACTAAAATAGGGGGATAGCCACCTGCGATCGTTGGATATGTTGTTTCAAAGATTAGAAGCGGCCGGTTTGAGAGTCAAACGGGAAAAATGTTCGTTCTTGAAGCGGGAGGTTCGATATTTAGGGTTCATCGTCGACAAAAATGGAATTCGACCCGACCCGGGAAAACTAAATGCCATCGAAAACATGCCGAACCCGCATAATGTAACTGAATTAAAATCATTCCTAGGAATGGTTAACTTTTACGCGAGATTTGTCAGAAACCTGAGCGATATACTCGATCCGTTGCACGAGCTGTTGCGGTGCGATGCTCGGTGGGAGTGGACGGACCGGCACGCGCGCGCCTTCGCCCGCGTCAAGCGGCTGCTGGTGAGGAGCGACGTGCTGGCGCACTACGACCCGCGCGCGCGGCTGACGCTGACCTGCGACGCCAGCGCCGTCGGCGTCGGCGGCGTGCTCTCGCAGCCAGGGCCCGGCGGGGAGGAGCGCGCCGTCTCCTACGTGTCTAGGAAACTCACTAAAGCCGAACAAGCGTACGCGCAGATACATAGGGAAGCTCTCGCTATAGTTTATTGCGTCAAAAAGTTTCATCAGTACTTGTACGGTAGAAAGTTTGTATTGAAGACCGATCATAAGCCGTTGGTTAGCATATTCGGTCCTCAAAAGGGCATTCCGACCATGGCCGCGAGCAGAATGCAGAGGTGGGCTCTCATTCTTTCCGCGTACGACTTCGATATAGAGTACGTGTCCACGGACAAGAACGGCGCAGACGTGTTATCGAGGTTGCCCGTTGTAGAAAACATCGTACGAGCCACCCGAACAAACGTATCTACATTTCGCATCGGATGCGATGTTGCTAGATAACGAAAAAATTAAAAGGAAACATCGCGTGATCTTATACTCAGCAGGGTTTACGGTTACATAGAAAATGGATGGCCCGAAAGAGTAGATATGAAGCAGCTCGAACCTTATCAGGCTAGGAAGTCCGAGTTGTACATAGAACTAGGATGTATAATGTGGGGGCACAGAGTGGTCATCCCGGCGGCATGTAGACAATGGGTTCTCAGGGAGCTACACGGGGCTCATATGGGAATCGTTAAAACTAAAGCGTATGCCCGATCTTATGTGTGGTACCCGGGCCTGGACGAGGACGTGGAGGCCGCGTGTCGCGCGTGCCGCACCTGCGCGGCGGTGGCGCCGGCGCCGCCCGCCGCGCCGCACGTGCCGTGGCGCTGGCCGAACTCACCCTACGAGCGGATTCACCTCGACTTCCTAGGACCGATCGATAGTCGTACTTACTTAATATCGGTAGATGCCAGATCGAAATGGGTCGAAGCGTTCAAAATGGGACATACGACGGCGGACTCTACGATTGCGAGATTACGAGAGTCGTGGGCGCGATGGGGAATTCCGAAACAAGTCGTAACGGATAACGGGCCTCCATTCACGAGTAAACAATTCGCAGAATTTTTAAAATGCAACGGGGTATACCAGGCGTTTTCGGCTCCGTACCATCCGTCGTCCAACGGCTTGGCGGAGAATACGGTGAAACTCATAAAAAAATGTAATTAAAAAGGCTCGCCTCGACGGTATCGATCCTGAGCTAGCGATACAGAGATTTCTGTTAATATATCACAATACTCCGCACTGCACGACGGGTGAAAGCCCCGCACAAATGCTACAAGGCAGACGTTTGAGAACTCGATTAGACGCGGTTAGGCCTGAACACGGAAAAATTCGTAACAGAGAGCTTGCGACGTTAGAAAACGCGCAGAGGTCGCGGCAACTCGTCCAAGGGGAACCCGTATGGGTTAGGTCTTTCGGTACGAACAGTAAGTGGTCAGAGGGTCAAGTTATCGATCGATTCGGTAGGGCTAGTTATTCTGTCAGAACTGGGGATGGTTCGGCAGCACATAGGCATATCGACCAATTAAAGCGGAGGAGCACCTGCGTATTTCCGTCCGAGGTAACCGACACGGGAGGCGCGGCCCCGTCGCCGCAGTCGGGGCCCGAGCCGCGGGCCGCAGCGGGCGAGGGTGAAAGCGCGATGCCGCAAAAAATGTCATCGCCGATTTTAGATGAGGCGAGAGTAACAGAGCCAAGTGCTACATCTCCGATATCCTTGCCCCCCCGATACCGGAACAGCCCAAAGTGTTGCAAATGTCAACAAAACACCTACAGCTACGCGCCCAAAGCGTGTTAGGAAACCTGTAGCCCGCTTTCGTTTATAAGTATTGTATGTCAACTCTAATTATAAGTTATGGTCAAATATTAAATATTAGCTATTGTATGTACAGTTAAAATAAATTGTTTAAGAAGTAAAACTTAGCTTGTATCTTACTTCACTATCTACTATCTATTAGTACGATAATTTTGTCCAACTTAAAAGTGTATAATTACCTAGCTAATACCAATAACTTATCTCGATAACCATGAAATTATAATTCAATTAAGTATAGAAACGGAAGAGTTTGTTATTTAAGTTCAGTATGTTTATTACTAAGTGAGGAGGATTGGAGTATGCCTACTTTATAAGTATAATGAGGGTAGCTATAAGACGTTTGCATATCGGTAAAGTAATAAACCATTCGCATCTCAGCTGTTATACGAGTGTCTCATTTGTTCCCGATTCCCGTAATTAAATAAGTAAGCCAGGATATCACAGGCCGCTTATACTATAGGAAATAGCATAAACAGGTCATTTGTTTTTCTTTAGAACTTCACGTTGATTTCCTTGAGGTATTCGCTTCACAGTTTAAGCCAGTAGCGACAACAAATTTGTTCATTTGAACTATAACAAAATTAAAGCGGAATGTTGTGATTGAACCAACTGTGGCCAAACGCTGGCTTAATTCAACGAAAAAGATTTTATTGAAATGTTCTTTGTAACAAAAACAACGTGGCTTTTTAGGTTATACCCCTGTTGGCGTATTATACCCCTGGTTTCTTAAATATTATAACCCGCTATTTTATTTACAAATTATTTAAATATAAAAACTTAGAGCTTATAAAAACTTCGTTTTTTTCGACACAGCCTTGAAATGCATATACATAGGTAAGTAATAAAGATAACTATACATTCCAACTTTTAATCAAACTAATTAGGTGTTCCGACGTGCTTAGTCAAAGCATTCACATATTAACTTTTATAATACCCCCATTCCTACAGTATGCAGTCATGTTACACTTGCATTGTTTTTTGAAGTTATCAGGATCACTATGGTATGAATTGTCCCGGATAATTTATAACAATGGCAATACTACCATGTATTTTTAACACAGGTAGGTACAATTATATTTCTATTGTTATCATCTAAACGATAAAAATATACAGTTCTAATTTTACTTCTGTCTAGAAAAGGTTGTAGGACTGTAACAGTAGACTGATGCAGCAGGGTACTGCAGATCAGAATAATCAAATCAAATCAAAAAACTTTTATTAACCATAAATCATCTATGAAAAGGTAAGTCGATTTAATAAATATTTTTTTTTATAATTGGTTAACTCACTTGCTGACAAACAACTATGTGATCTACTAAGAAGAACTGATTTACTTTGGGCTTGCTACGCCAAGATTTCTTCCATAGAGAGAAAAATCCACAAAACACTTCAGAGCCTAGGCGTTCTTGGTA
The DNA here is from genome assembly GCA_017562165.1 of Ectropis grisescens. Classification (NCBI taxonomy): domain Eukaryota; kingdom Metazoa; phylum Arthropoda; class Insecta; order Lepidoptera; family Geometridae; genus Ectropis; species Ectropis grisescens. The sequence goes on along the minus strand of CM029779.1, from coordinate 5,394,177 downwards.
AAAAAGTGGAGTCAATACTTTTTAACCCAAGTGTTTGGAACATCAACTATGAAACAATATTTAATTTTTTAAGCTACAAGGATTTCGATAAAAAAATGCAACATTTTTTTTTTACTTTTGTAGGCTTTTTATTTTACCGCCATCTCGGCTGATGTTAACCGACAAATGCGGTCTTCGATGGAGCGTGTTTACCTAGAAAAAACCGATTCACTCTCGATTTGAAGATACAAAGATTGTAATCATCGTGGAATACCCCCTTAGCCAACGTATTTCACAGCCCAGATGTTCTTATCACAAAAAATATGCAAAATGGTATTAGACAAAGGAAATCACTAGTGGAAGGTCACGCTGACATTCTTCGAAATGTTTACAACGTGTCTTGTCTTGTCGACAGTGTTTAAACATTGCGCAAAGCTGCAAAGTTGCATAAATTGCAGTCTTAAGACTTGGATTTTTTTTTTGTAAATACTTTAGAAGAAGCAGACCATTTCTAGGTTCCCATTGATGAGACTCAGGAATTTCTCTCGCAAGGAGACGTTGAAAGTCTTCACTTACCACAACAGCTAAGTGCAGTTTAAGACATGACATTTGTCATCTACATGTCTGGTGCTCAACGGGTGCTAAATTGTTATCTATAATCATGTTTCTTGAGTTAGTACTATAATACACGCTATAACATATGAGAAATTTAATGCATAATAAAACACTCGTTTGGTGGACAGGAGTTCCTGAGAAACCCATCATGGCATGTTGTTCTATGCTGATCTGTTGCCCTCAAAAGGCGCCTAAGCTGCTAATTCACGTCAGCGTGCTGCTCGTTGTAAGTGAACATTTTATAATTTTACAGACTAGTTTTTTTATTTTAAGTATAGAGTGCTGGGACTAGTTGGTATGTGTGCCTGATGGTAAGCATTACCTGCTCATAACAATACAGGGTCATAGAACTATGATGCATGATGAGTCCAAATCATTATAACTACTCGTAGCACTGCACTCGTCACCTAGTGATAAAAGATGATATACTCTACTCCCTGTAATTTCTGTGGAAACATTGCCCTTCAAAGCTTTGCTCGTTCAAAGTTTGTTCAAAGCTTCTCAAAGCTTCGGTTTGTGGTTCCGGTAGGCAATGTTGCATCTTGCATGATGCACGTTAGTGATGGGGTACAATAACTGTCAAAGGTGTGGTACTTCCCAGGCGGGATTTGTAACGAACAACAACGTCAACAGTTCATTGCACGCATAAATTTCGGAGGGAATACACATTTTTCGCATGTTAAAGTCAAGTATTTGAAAATGTATTGTAGTAAAATTGAGCACCTTGATTATACCTCTATTGAGATCTTCATGAGTCTATGAATAATTTATATGTGCTTCGTGTAGTATCGTTTTCAGCGCAAAACCGTCTAGCCTTAAACTAAGCAAATCCTTAACTATGAGAGCCCAAAACCCGATAGCAGATTTAATTATTATGAAAGGCTTTGGCAAGGTATACAAGTATTTCAAAATAAGTTGATAGGTTTATGTGAGTGAGCTGCAAAGACTTTATGCGTATGTGACTTTAATTGTAAAGACTTTGGTGCGTATGTGACATCAGCTGTTACGGTTTCATGCGTTTATGACATTAAATATATAGAATTTATTCGCATGTGACATTCAATGTAAAAGTTTTATGCACATAACGTGACACGAGCTGTAACAATTTTATACGTGGGTGACATACAATTTGAAGATTTTATGCGTATGTGACATAAACTATGAATACTTTATATAAACTATATACTTATTAAATTTCAATTGAAAAAATTTTGAGAGAAAAATTGAGCTTAAGTCATTTTGTAACTTTGTGTTCTGTAACTGTAGTTAGTAGTTAGTGAATTGTACTTATTCTTTTTTCAGTTAATAGCCGGTTCAGGATTGGCGACATTAGCCCGTCTGAAGTGGGATCCAAGCACGTATTTGATCATTCGTGGATTTTGCCGGACGTGTATTGGGTACTCTCAGCCACTCTTTGCTATTCGACATTTATGTTGATTGTGCTGGCGCATCTTTCTATAATTGGTTTGAGCATGCCAACTCCACGCAAGCGACGGTTTGTGTATTTGTTGGTTAGTATGTATTTTCATATTTTGACGTGACAACGTCTTATAAATTGGTTTGCCGGGTGACACTTCAAGAAACTGCGTTACGCTCCGCTCACGTTATGCGCTCACAACGAGAGCGAGTGAGAGGCACGCGTCCCTTCCACTCGGCATGGTTAGCCCGCCTAAGAGCGAGAGAGACAGACATAAAAGTGAAAGGCACGCGTCCTTCCGTAAAATTATTTTACCACTCAAAGTCGTTGTCACGTAAAACTTTCGCCCGTATACCGACTTTACAGGCAACCAATTTTTTTTTTTGATTGGATACTTTTCGATTTGGTATACGGTTTCATAGATAGTTTTATGATATGTTTTAGTATGCAAACTAACGTGGTTATTACACATTTTAAATAATTTTTTGGGTAACTCACGTTTGTTATAGTCAGTTAGTCCGACTCAAGTTTCAAACGCGACCAGCAATCTTTTCAAGGAGAGTGCGCGCGCGTGTTCGCAGCTCGTTTAGCACTGAATGTATGGTATATTTTTACGGAGGAATATCGAGATCAAATGATATGATTTGATGAATAATACAATAATAATTATCATATGATTTCATAAACAAGTATCTATCGTTATAATTTTTCCTGTTGAGCTAGCAACGTTTGCAGATTAAAAAATTCATAAAATAATATGTGAATCTGTTTTAGGTTAATTATATGATTACAGTAGACCGAAATATAATCAAGCTTTTTTAAACAAGATTAATTTAAGATTGTAATCTGCCTATTTATAAGTTTATGTTTAGAGTAAAATACGAGTATACTTGCATAGCCCTGCAGTTTCATAATATGTCATGCAGTTAACTAATTTTAATAAAATAATGATACATTAATGAATCTTCGATGCTATACATTTTCGTTGATGTTACATAAACCTCTTCACGAATTTCACTAACATTTTTAAAGGATCATTCATAGAGAATTCCACTCCTTTCAACAAAATAAAATTAATCAAAATCGGTTCTAGGTGTTTTAATAGGGCTTAAGTAATAATATCTTTTAATACGGGTCTGGATAATACCTCTGCAGAAAATAAGCATTATATTGGCTGGTTAGGGCCGGGTGGATTACCCCTTTGATAAGTCACTATTAGATATTTTTTTAGTATGTAAGTGAAGACTCCGCTTGGAAAGGGAACATTGAGTAGTATATTGTATGCAACATCAAAAACTTAGCCTAGAGTTTTATGAATTACTACACTGCTAAAAAACCATCTTGACATTTGTTTGAGAATTATTTTTATTAATTATTTTATCAATTTATTGCGTTTTTAATTCACAAGACGATGATGATGTCTTCCAGCCGATATCAGTTACGGCGGCTGCTTCTGATTAATACGTACATTAACTTTTTGGGTGCGTATATTAAAATATACCTCTATTGCGTCTTCGTTTAAAATATCAATTGGCACAGTCTTTTATTTTTGAAGTGTATACTAATTATATATTGTATCTCTGCCTCTCTTGCAGTATTTGTATTTAATGCTAACAGTAATAATTGTGGAACTGGGAGCATTGGCATGGCTGATTTATAAAATCGTTGATTGGATAAGTTCTGGAATCCCAGGAGGTCTAATATCTGATACGTTAACTCTGATTAAAACATTCAGCACTGTTCTACCAGGACGACGTAAGAGACAGCTGGGTCTTGGATTGGTAAAACGAATTTTGGGAAACTTAAAGACATCCTTGGAGGTAATTTTACTACTTACTTTGTTTTTATTTTACACCTATCAGTGCCCTGTCGTTTTACCTGTTTTTTTACCGTCGCAGATCTCATTCCCGTTACTTTCTCGAGATAAAAAGTAGCTTATGTTATTCTAGACTGTACCTGAATGACTGAATATGTTTTTTTTGTTTTTTAATTTTAAAAAAATTGGTTTTTATAATTTATTGATTGTCATTACGAATTTGAGCCGTTCGGATTGAGTTTAGAATCAGCACCTAGATCGGTCCTTTGATTTCATCAGTTTTTGTCTTTGATCAGTTGGATAATGATTCAAACATGAAATTACAGGGCGTTATAGATAAAATATTTAAAATATCTGGGAATCGAGCGCAGTGCAGTGCTAGGTAATGATTTGAACTCTGCATGTTCCAATAGCCGCAGTTATGGGCAGGTATGTTGTTTACCATCAGGAAGATATCCTGCTCGTCTAGTTATTCTAGACTATTTAAAAAAAGAACGGGCGAAGTTCAAGAGTTAGTTATTTACAGTGCAGTCCTTACCATTGACCTTTTGATACCTATTATTGTGGATGGCATTCTATAAATAATAGTCTTGTTCTTCAAGGGTTAGGTAAATACATTTAAAATATACATCAGCTCGTGACCAAAATGCTGGCCTTTTTTTTGCTCAGCGCATAAGTATTGCCATTCAACGTGGCAATGGGGCTAGCATTTTGGGCACGATTCCTGCTGGCATCGGTCTTATAGACTAATATCGTGTACATTATGTAAATAAATATACCTATATTGTTAATAATTTCCATCGTACTTAATTAAATTTATTTTTCAGGAAATGATGATAGACGTTCCTTTGAATTTAGTTGTGGCAGCTGCGTACTTTGTTTCAGCAGCTATTTTACAGCCTTTGGCCGCTTTGCTAGCACTAAATTGCGCTTGTCCTCGATATAGAAGTTATGCGAAAGCTGATGTACCAGTGAGGTGGGCATTTATTAATAGTTATCTTTGTAAAATTTATTTAAAGGTTACAATCTTCAACGATATGACAAGTGTACCATAAGTCTACCGCCAAGCCACGTTTCTGGAGAAACTGTGAGCGGTCTTGTCGGTAAGGGCATCCGTGGTGTCGAGCCCAACGGGGGTATGTCGACCTTGTCCCTGTATAGCGGACAGTGTTTAAATGACTTTCCCTCTTAAAAACAATAAATAAAGTGTTAAATCTGTTAGTTTACATTTGAAATACCATAATGAAAAGCAAACACTGCCCTGAGAATCGTCTTGAAACGCTCTTGAGAGTAATAAAAGGTTGAAATGATTGCAAGTGAGGTAAAGTAACACTTCATAAGCCAAGACTTAAACAACGCACCTAATTACCACCAAATTATTTGTAAAACGACCAAAAGCGTAACTACTGAGGCCATTTTGAAAACGATGTGTTGTTGTTGTCAGTGTCAATACGTAGCAACGTTTTTCAATTGTGGCGCTATTATTCGTTACTCTACAGATAAGTTGGTAGTTTTATACGTAAGTTGATACCCGTTCTCCCGCTAATTTTGTACACATGCGCGCGCGCCTTTTTAGGCAGTGGTTGGAAAGAAAATAATCAAAGATATTTTTGACGTGACAACGTCTTATAAATTGGTTTGCCGGGTGACACTTCAAGAAACTGCGTTACGCTCCGCTCACGTTATGCGCTCACAACGAGAGCGAGTGAGAGGCACGCGTCCCATCCACTCGGGCATGGTTAGCCCGCCTAAGAGCGAGAGAGACAGACATAAAAAGTGAAAGGCACGCGTCCCTTCCGTAAAATTATTTTACCACTCAAAGTCGTTGTCACGTAAAACTTTCGCCCGTATACCGACTTTACAGGCAACCAATTTTTTTTTTGCAGATATTATAATGAAAATGTGCTTATGCTTGCCTAGCATTATAAAATGAAAGAAAACATTGAAGTGAAACATATCGATGACTGCACTCATTCTTATGTTAATTATTTACAAAAAACTATTTATTCTGTACTCATTGTGTGAATTAAGTGTACCTACTTATGAAAATTATATTTATTGAGTGTTTTTTGTATTTTTCTTAATTCGTAAAGTGACGAATTTCCCAAAACTATGTGAAAATGAATTGTGTAAGAGTGGGTTTGCATATAATTATGAACACACGCTTGCGTCTCCTTGAGGTATTATTCATTTACATTAGACAACAACTAGACAAAGAAATTAAAATTAAAAGAATTAGTAACAGAAAGATTCGAGCAATTATTAAGCCTTGGCTAGATGATATGGATTATGATGATGTTGAGAATATGTTAATAAGCTTGAATAAGTTTTAAGAAGTAGGTACATACAACTAAAAATAAAGATTGGATTAAGCTAGCTCAAAAAGCTGGTAGGAAGTATTACAAGATTATAATTGTATTTATTATCTACGTTTGTTATCTGGCGTGGGATCGTTTATTGAATCTTAATTATTTGAATACAGTCTGAAATGAAATATTATCGCTTTATCGGAACGACACAAATATGGAATTTGAATACTTACAAGGTATTGCAAAGACCAAAATCGAGTGCTTACTTAGTGTTTCTAATGTGGAAGTGTCTACAAATTAAATTAAACTATAGTACCTACGGGAGATAATATATACCAATAATAAGTATTGTACTTGATATTTCCATCTGTAATATCAAATCTATGCACTTGTTTTCCCATGGAAGCATACATATGTAGGTACTAATACCTGATGTATACATTACACATTCCTATTCAAAAAAGTACACCCACCTGTGATAACACATCACATCAGCACACATATACACACACTCACACACAGAGACACACTTACACATACACACACACACACACACACTTTCGCCCAATCAAGTACACCCTCACACCCTCTCACACACACACAAACACACACCCTCGCACCCTTCTACATGTATAAACTCACACGCACGGCTTGGCAAAGGGATTTTAAAATAATGACACCACGATTACATAGTCTATGCTGCGAAACAATATATTCGCAGACTAGTTTCATTTTAAGACTTTTTGCCCAGCTGCCATAGCGTGTGTTTTTTTATTTTATTATTCTTATTGTTGTTTAATTTGCGTATGTTTATATTTAAATATAGATGTTATATAAATGTTTGTTTTGGGAGAAGCCATTAGGTACCGAGATACAGTACTATGTACTAGTTCGGACCTGATGGGTTCAATAACTATGTGTTCATGTTATTATGACAAATAAATATTCTTATTCTTTATTTTTACTGTATTGTCAGTAGCTAATTTTCAAAGCTGAACTAGCCCTCTATGATTTCGGGAATTACATGAAACGAAAACAAAACAATAATTTTAAGTAGGAGTGAAAGGTGAAATCATTATTCTGATAACTGGAATTTTTGCTGTTGTCCACATCATTTTATATCATTATAGAACAAGAAGACAATATTATCGACTACCATTACAAATATTATTTTTTTAACAAAAACAACAGATCGAATGCGACAGGCCCAAGTTATGGTCACTACTAGTCCTCATTTGCTTGTGCACCGATTTTTATTGCACAAAATTGCCTTATATGTGGCAGAATTCAGAAGTAAAACGTTAGAACAAGTGGTACAAAAGAGACTCTTCTTACATGATGAGTGTACAAATATTTAGTTTTATACATGTTGACATTCTTTTATTCATAATGACATTACTTTATTATTAACATTTTTTTTTATTATACTATACATAATGAAATTTTTTGACATTGCTCACACGGCTGAACTGCAAGAGATACTACTGCAAGACTTTGGATTTAAACTACAAACTCGTCAAAGTCCACAACAACATCACTGAAGCACAAGACGTTGGCGTAATTGTGCTTACCAAACGTATCACACTTACCTAGCACAACCGGATAGAAGCCAGAAATTAATAGACGATGAATCAGATGACATAAAATATGATCCAACCAATTGAAAGCTAAAAATGAAAAAAATAAGAAGACTTTATCAGCTGACTATTATTATCATTGTACAAATTCAGACCCACAGTTCACTTATACTCTAAAGATGTTCAGACCAATGGATATTGTGTTGCCAGACATATTGCATGGCTCTAGAAGAAGAGGCCAGTTTGTATGGGTCAACTTTTAAAATGTTTTGTATCACCTTATCTTAACTGCAAACAGCAATAAAGATTTTGTATTCGTATTTGAGAACTCTCGGGGTATACTTTCTCTGTAGGTAAATACACCAGAACGCAGAAGAAGTACCCGTATTTTGTATTTTTTTTTTAATATAGAGTGACGAGACGATCAGGACATGTGCCTGATGGTAAGCAACATGTCTGACACATAACAGCACAGTGACACGCAGCTATTGGAACATGAAGAGTCCAAATCATTACCTAGCACTGCACTGCGCTCGTCACCCAGAGATCTAAGATCTTATATCTCTAAGCCCTGTGATTTCTCTGGAAACATCGCCCTTCAAACCGGAACACATGGATTTTTATTTTTATCACGCAAATATTTGTTATGGGTGGGAATCAAGCCTAGGACCTACGCCTACAGCTTCATAATCAGACTTACTATCAACTAAACTATGAAACCAGATGAAAAAACGTCGAAATAAGACTGTAAACCTGAACATTACAAGCCTCACAATCCGTGTTTCAAGTCCCAAGTTACGACAAGTTAAAATACCTTTACTAACACCATAGCGATGTTCAAAACAAAGTAACAAAGTATTACGTAGGAGCCAGAGATTAAAACTCTTGTCGTACGCGCTTCATTAAAACCTTTCCCGGTAAACCTTCCTCGGTATAGAAAATTAAACCGGCAAGTTGAAATTTTAATGAAGCATTATTCTCTCGCCAACTTAATAGCGTACAGTGATTAAAGTTGTTGTACAAAGAGGATGCAGCGTTTTGTGGGATTTGAGACGCGTTGACGAGGCAAATGTGTTTTTGTTAATCTTCGTCGTTTAGGAACTCTTAATTTTATTTTGACGTGACAACGTCTTATAAATTGGTTTGCCGGGTGACACTTCAAGAAACTGCGTTACGCTCCGCTCACGTTATGCGCTCACAACGAGAGCGAGTGAGAGGCACGCGTCCCTTCCACTCGGGCATGGTTAGCCCGCCTAAGAGCGAGAGAGACAGACATAAAAAGTGAAAGGCACGCGTCCCTTCCGTAAAATTATTTTACCACTCAAAGTCGTTGTCACGTAAAACTTTCGCCCGTATACCGACTTTACAGGCAACCAATTTTTTGCAAACTATATTACACGAAATGACGAAAATCAATACACTTAACTTTGCGATCGGGTCTTTGACGGGAACATTTTTTTGGTATTTCTATTTGGGAAGGTATACTCATAAATTTGTGTTTCATGACGTCTATTTTAACCAGTTTTTATTTTGACTTATTAAAATCAAAGATCATTAACATAGAAAAATCATGAAATTACAAAAATAGTCTGAAAGAAATGCAATTTTTAAAAAATTAAATAAAAACGCATTTATGCTTTCACATGTTGATTTTTTGTGTTTTCTTGTCTATAATTTAAATGTAATAAATAGATCTTAGACCACTTGAGAACCCGAAAAAGCTCCGACTCATGTGTCAAAATTATTAGTTTACATTTATTATTAACACATAAGCACATTAATTATAAACAAACGCTACCTACCACTAGAAGCGTCTGGAAACGTCCTTGACAATAATGGGCTTATACAAGTACAAGTAAGGCGGCGATTCATTTTCCGAAGCTTAAACAACGCACTTAGGTAACCTGACACCCGCTTTCCCGCCAAAATTGTAAACGCCATCACCGCGAGAGTGTCAAGCGGATATTACACATAAGAAAGTTTTGATGTTTGTTGCTCAATTACGTCAACTTACAACGAAATTGAAAACACATAACAGAGAAAACAGACAGTCTGGGATAACACAGAATATTTTCTACCCGAGAAAATAACAGCAACGAGAACTACCGTGGACGAAACCGCAGGACGCTGTTAGGCCTTCATATAGGGTAATTTCTAGTCATAAATATGTGAGTATTAGTAGGCAGACCTAGTAGATTATTATAAATAAGTAATAATTATGTACGGATGTTTGTTACTCTTTCATGCAAAATCTACAAAAGGGATCTGTATGAAATTTGGTACATGGATCGATAGATAGTCTGGAGTAGCAACATTAGGTTTCTTTTTATCCGGAAAAAATCTCAAAACCGTAAGAGAGAAGAGAGAAATACGTAAGAGAGACCACGAAGTGGTATTATAAATAATGACCAATCGGTTATTTACTACAATTTACAATGGTTTTCTTTAATTCAATTTAAACTGAGACTAACAAGCAACCTACCCCGGCCACACTACTTTTGAAAAACTTATCTACTGGTGCCACAGGTATAAGAATATAGTGGCACGCAGCTATGATATGATATAGCTTAAATAATATATCCAACTTTTTTTTTACCTTTTATAGGTTTACACTTGACCGCCATCTCACCTGATGTTAAGCGACGATGCGGTCTACGATGGAGCGTGTATACCTAGAAGATATCGATTCACTCTCGATTTGAAGATACAAAGATTGAAACCGATGATGATACGGCGCTTGTTTTTCGGGGTAAAACCTGGGAAGAGGTGTTTTGCTATGCTCAAATGGGATTCAACAGGGTGATTGCCTGCATGAATCGGAATTCTCTGAGCTTAAATACTGAAAAAACTAAAATAATAACTTTCTCCATACAAAGTAAAACGCAACCACTGATGCATCCGCGGCTCAACATCATAGCTCATGCAATGTTTGACAATCATTCTTGTTTTACAAACGTATGTTCTTGTAGAAGGCTTGAAAGAGTTGATAGCATTCGCTATCTTGGTATTATCATTGACAAGCAACTAAGTTTCCAACCTCATATAAAAGTTCTGTCCGGGAGAGTTCGGAAATTAATAGCTGTATTTAAAAATATAAGAGGCGTAGCAGAAAAAATGTGTTGCGTACTACGTATTACGCTCTGTGCCAATCATTATTAATTTATTGCATTGAAGCGTGGGGTGGCGCAGCTAAGACTCACCTCGCAAACTTAGAAAAAAGCCAGAGAGCCATACTTAAGGTCAGTAACTTTCTTCCGTTTAGGCACCCTACATATCAACTATACAAAGATACTGGAATGCTGACGGTCAGACAACTGTTTTATTGCGAATCATCATAAAACAGCACAAGTTGCTTCCGCAATCATTAGAAGAGAAGACAGGTATTACGAGTAAACGCCGTAAAGACAACATCCTTCCGATACTTAGATGTAAAACTTTTTTCAAACAACGGTATTTTTGTTTCCTGGGTAGTTATATTTACAACAAGGTATCCAGAAATCGAGAATTGGCTAAGCTAAATTCGTATGCTCTTAAAGAAACAGTTTCTGAAATGCTTCGTGAGATGTCGTATCAAGAAACAGAGACTTTTTTCTCAGTTTTGAAATTAAATTAAACTAAAAAATCTCCAAAGATCCGAGTAAATAACACAAAACCGCACATGCAGGTACACACGCACACATACACCCTCACAGACACACACACCCTCACACCCACACATACACACACTCAGACCCTCACACATAAATATCTAGACGCAGCGGATATGCTAACTAATCAATTAACCAATTGTAATTTTTAATTGTATTGTTTCATTTTTTTATTATTATTGTATTTTTTTCGAAGTGACAAATATTTAAATATGTTTAAAAAGCATTAAACCAGTGAGGGCCCGAATATTGCGAATATTCTGAAGCACAAGCTTAGGCTTAGTTCGGATATTCGAAGCACAAAATTCTCATGTAGCGAATTCATACAATTTGTAACTCTCAAATTTTAAAACCCTAAGGCTACTATGTATCAAACTTCTTACTGTGAATAAATGAATTATTATTATTAATTATTATTATGAAACCATCGGGGAAAACCCACTCAGGCAACGTATTTCACACCCGCACAGTAACAACAAAAGTAGAGTCAAATAACTTCGTTCGTGTCTTTGGAGTGTCAACCATGAAACGATGTCGTTTTTTCAAGCTACGATCGTTCTTCCTAGTAATACTCGTATTATAAATGTCAATGTTTGGATGGATGTTTATTGCTCCATCACGTCGTAACATATTAAGAAATCGGGCTGAAATTTAGAATACAGATTACAGAATCTAGAAGAACACAGTCTACATTTCATCCCGTAAAACAACGGAAACGGGAACTACCCGGGTAAAGCCGCGGGGCACTGCTAGTGGTCTATAAACTTTGTTTACAACCACTAACAAGTACAAAGAAAACATTCTATTTACATCAACGAGCACACTTCGACTATCTCCAAAATATTGCTAAATTCCTCGTCAATTTCACACTCAATTTAACCTAACACGTCCATACACAGTTACACACTCACACATTAATTAAGCAAGCGTTTATAATAAACCCTATTAAGCAACGCTACACATAAGGGCTTTTCTCTGTATTTGCCTTGAGCCCTTGACATGAAAAGACTGGTTATTAATTTACAGGTAGTTACTTCGTAATTATATAGCCGATCGGTACGGTGTAATTTGTAATGCAGTATATAAGCTTCAGCTGTAGTAGTGGTAGGACTCTTGGCAGAGTCCGCCTGGGTAAGTGCCACACCTTTGCCAGTTAATCTACTGCAGTAATGCGCAAATATTGCTGTGTTCCGGTTTGAAGGGCAATGTTACCAGAGATATTACAGGTTGTCGATATGACATCTTAGATCTCTGGGTGACGAGCGCAGTGCAGTACTAGGTATTGATTTGGACTATTCATGTTCCAATAGCTGCGTGTCACTATGCTGTTATGTGGCAGGCATGTTGCTTAAAATCATGCACATATCCTGCTTGTATCGTCACTCTTTATTCAACAAAAAAAGCTGTGGAGTTAAATTACTCTACGTATACAATATTTTTCTCTGAAAAAAAAACTAAATTCAATTTTTAAAATGAAACAACAAAATTTCATAATAATATATGATGACGTCACCCGGATGAGGGTAAACACTCAGATATACTTCTGAGAATGTGCAACAGAGTTGCATGATTTCATACCACCTTGCCTTTTTTTCTATCGGAAAGATCGTAGCTCAAGAAAGCGACATCCTTTCATGGTTCCAAAGACACGAACGAAGAGATTTGACTCTACTTTTGTGATAAAAACGTCTAGGCTATGGAATCCGTTGTCTGAGTAGGTATTTCCCGATGGTTACGATATGTGTGTCTTCAATCGGTTACTTCTTATCTTGGCAAACGCCCCATCGCAGATCACATTATCGCTTAACATCTAGTGAGACGGTCAAGTGTAAGCATAAAAAAGTAAAAAAAAATGTTATTTAAAAAATCACTACACCCATTCTAAAAAAAAATTTAAATACGTCTAAAGTATGATCTATCAATAAAAAAAAGATCGCCAAGTAACAAAAAAGACATATCACTGAATTGAGAACCTCCTAATTTATTTAAAGTCAATTAAAATCAGGCCACCTGCACAAAACAGACCAATAAATATTTACCCACTGCTGCGACTCGGGGTCTTCTCTTGCAAGGAGAGCATCAAGGCCATGATCCACCACGCTGGCCCAGTGCGGGTTGGTGGATGACACATGACTTCAAAGTTTTTTTTTTAATAAAGAATGACGATACGAGCATGACATGTGCCTGATGTAAAGCAACATGCCTGCCACATGAAAAGTCCAAATAATTACCTAGCACTGCACTCCACTCTTCATGCTGTGATCTAAGATCTTTTATCTCTAAGCCCTGTAATTTCTCTGGAAACATTGCCCTTCAAATCGGAACACACTAATGTTTGTACATTACTCCTTGGCGGTAAAATAGCTGACAAAGGTGTGGTAATTCCCCAGGCGGACTCTGCCAAGAGTCCTACCACTACAGTATGTGATTTTATGTATACGTCGGTTTCCTTACGATGTTTTCTTTCGTCGTTATACATGTCGGTTTCCTCACGATGTTTTATTTCGCCATTTTAAGTTGGCAGCTAACTTAAGGCCACCTGCCATTCCAGGAAATATAAATTTAACTCAATATCTTTTAATATGCAGCTGTTTGGCCCCCGTACATTGTTTCATTACTGTTCTTTATAAGGGTTCGTAAGGTAGTAAAATTCTTCGTAATGAGCTCTCGAGTATTACGGCTATGAGTTCTGCTTTTAATGAAATGATTTAATTGAAGGGTATTAATAAGTCACTTTTGTGATTTCAGTTGAGTTATAATGTCATCGTGAAAGTAAATTTAATAATAAATTTTTAATCACCAACAACATTATTACGAGTATCAGTCGATCTGTCTACTAGTAGACTAAATTGAGGACCACTCCGTTGGCTCACCCCTTGGGTTGATTTTTGGCTTTTCGCTTAGAACTGCAACTGGCTGCACTCCATATATTTATGTGTGTTTTATCACTGCATCAAAATAGTGTTTGTAACCGACTTCAAAAAAGGGGGAGGCTCTCAATTCTGTAAAATATTTTTTTATTGTATGTAATATGCTCCGCCAATTGTGAATAGATTTTGATAGTTGTTTTAGAAATATCAACAAAAAACTTAAATTTGATTACTTTTGTCTGAACGACGCGATGTTGAAGAAGGTTTCACAAAAATTACACAGAATTTTTGTCGAGTGTTTGAGTTTAATTTAAAATTTAAGTCAGTTTTTGTTAACAATTAAATTATCATAGACTAGATGCCCGCCCCGGCTTCGCCCGTGGTATATTATATAGCACTCATCGGGATCCCGTACATATCCAACGGTGAAAGAATGACTGAAATCGGTTCACTCATTCCTGAGAATATCGATTTCAAACAAAAAAACTCTTCAGCAACCTGCTACGCCACCTGTCGGAAATTGGTCGTACCAACTCAGATTTAGAAAAAAAAATTAGCAAAGGTTTATATTCAAGGCACAGATTACTGAAATTCAATGACGCAATCTTTAACACATGCTGTCATGTGTCATGTCAAAGCACGAAACGTACGAAAACTCTCAAAAGGGGAATATTTTTCCCCGATTTTGTTACATTCTTGTTTCATGCTCCGCTTCAATTAATAGTAGAGTTATTTTCTATAGCCTAAAGCCTTCCTCGATAAATGGACTATCCAATAGAAAAATAATCTTGCAATTCGGACCAGTGTACTTCCCGAGATCCTAGCGTTCAAGCAAACAAACAAACAAACAAACTCTTTAGCTTTATAATATTAGTATAGATACACAAAAACATCGATATAAACGAATGGATGTGCCCCGAGGACCTTGAAATTGGTAATAAACAGCGTCTCTTTGGGTATCGTAAGTGGTTTACAAACAACCAATCTACTTGACCGCTAGAATCGCTAGCGGCAAGATATGCTGTGGTTCTACTTATTTTGGTTGTTGACAACGAACAGTGATGGGTAAAAACGCCCGGCGTCCACCGCTTCCTGTAACCGACTAGAACGGAAAGATTGAGCTCACTCTTCCCAACGATGACATGATTCCGTGCGCCCTGTCGTACAAAAAGCCACTTAATTCAAATACCCATCTAGTATCCATAGCTGACCATCCCAAAGTTGATCCTAAACTTGCCTAAATAAATTTTCAATTCAAAAACATGCAATGTATAATATCATCAATTCATAGAAAAAAAAAAAAATGTTTTTATATGTTTTATTTATACGTTATAATATCAACAATTCATAGAAAGTGTTAAAAATGTGTTTTTCTTGCAAGAATCTATTTTTACTTATATAGTGTTTGACTAGTGGCAGCGATTGCAACCCTTTATTAAATGGGCAGAGTGCAGGACGAATGGGGTCGATACGTTACCGGGATCATCGGGCGAGTGGACCGGACCGATACCCGAGTAAGTAATGGCACTGGGTGAGAATGACCACTCGGGGAACAAAGTCAGTTGAACATAGAACTGAATTTACTATTCCAAGTGTAGTGAACGTAGAACTAAGCGACATGCTTCATACGCTACGCACTTAAATTGTAATCATCATAATCATCACTAGCCGCAAGACATCCACTGCTGAACATACATAGGATAGGCCTCCCCCTCCTAGATTTCCACAACAAACCGTCTTGCGTAATCTGCAACCAGCGGTTTCCAGTGAAGTCATCTGTCCACCTAGTGGGAGGCCGCTCAACACTGCATCTTCTATTTCGTGGAAATCAACATTATAAATAATAATAATAATAATAAATCGTTTATTGACCATAATTTACATCGTGCTTATAACTAAATTACATCTGTAAGGAGAATACATGTATTTTTAAAGTTCTAATTTATACCTACTGAGACTGACTGGTACCTATACTAGTTTTAAGAAACTGTGCTACAGGTACCAGTGCCCTTCTTATAACAAACTATAAAAGAAGAATTACTTAACAGTCATTTACTAATAATATGTAGCAAAGAATGTACTACCGAACTGAAAACAACAAATTACTATTTATCTCTTAATTAGTCGATTTATAGATAGTAACTTAAAGCAATCGAATATGTTTGTGTAAATTATAAAATTATGGGAATTATGTTACTGGCTAAAACTTACATCTAAGCATGCAGTATAGAAATGTTGCGTAGCGTACATGGAGTAACTAATAATAAACCAACCTGACCGCGTACTGTGCCAGGATGCTGCTTCTGTTTCAGGCCCTTGAACCAACTGTCGCCGTATCCGCACAACGACTCTCCGACCAAACCCGGGCTATCCGACGCTGTAAGCTGTTGGATGACTCGGCACTTGATCGGATACGCCTGGAGGAGCAGCGTACTCGCCCGGCTTCTGCCTCGACTCGGGATCCACCTGCCGCGTCGTCGACGCTGACACTGGCCTCATTGCCGACGTCAGTGGCGACACTTGCGGCGCCGGTCGACCCCGACATCGAGGAGGAAGACTCAGCGAGTAGTAATGTATCCGACCAGGTAATAGAGCAACTGAGGAGCACTCTGGAAGACGCGATTTTGCGGTATAGATCCACACCTAACTCTAGGCCGCGATTACCGCGTTTGCCCACACATAGACGTAATTTGGCTTTGATGGGAGCCCTGAATACTTTGCTAGTGCCCTACCTGGGAACTAGCAAGGATTTGACTGATACCCATTCTATTCTGTATTGTGGTGCTATCGCGGCGTGTCGCGTTGCACGTGTCAAGTTCCCAGACACTGACCGTACAACGCGAACCGCCGGAGATGCGCATGGCAAGTGCGAATAGAACGCCGTATCAGCAAATTCAGAACTCTTATTGCAAAGCTAATCTGCTTCAGACAGGGGAACAGTCGTCCCCGAGTTATGCGTTTCGTAACACAGGCATTCGCTGGGACTGGTATCAGTCCTCAGTACTATCTTGCCAATGTTACGGAACGTATTGACTATCTGAAGCAGAAAGTTTATGCGGGGCAAACCGTATTCGCCGCTACAGAGCGCGTGTGAATCGATATCGGCAAAATCGCGACTTCAGAGTGATCAAAAGAAGGTGTACCGAAGCTGGGAGGGAAGTACTAGTCCACGTGTGAACGATACGCAGCTACCGGATGTCAGCGCTATGAAAAGTTTCTGGCGCAGCATCTGGTCGGTGCCTGTCGAGCACACGGAGGGAGCTTGGATGCGTGTTATCGAACGTGCATGTGAGCTTATCGAACCCATGGAGTCTATTACGATCGACTCCATAAACGTTAGTTGTGCTATCCGAACGGCTCAGAACTGGAAAAGTCCTGGACCGGACGGATTGCACAACTTCTGGATAAAGTGGTTTCGGTGCTCACATGAACGTTTGGCAACACAATTCCAAGAAGCCCTGGAGACGGGTTCTCTTCCCAGTTTCTTGACCACCGAGTCACCTTCCTGCTCCATAAGTCTGGTAGTACCACGGAACCGAAGAACTACAGACCCATTACGTGCTTACCTACCATCTACAAGCTGCTTACATCCATTCTGAGAGCAAAATTAATGCGCATATTGTCGCGAATAACGTTTTGGTCTCCTCTCAGAATGGATGTAAGATTGGGTCCCGTGGTACTAAGGAGCTGCTCCTCATTGACACGACCATTTGCCAACAAGTCAAACGAAACAAAGGAGCCCTCTCCGCTGCTTGGATTGACTATAAGAAGGCCTATGATGCGGTGCCCCATTCATGGCTAGAAAGGGTTTTAGAGTTGTACAAAATAAATCCAACTCTAAAATCTTTTCTAAGCAAATGCATGGGACAGTGGGTCACAGTCCTTCGTCAACCAGGTAGCGTAGACAGCTCTTTGTTTCGGAGGACTTGATTAGATTGAAAGAGGCATTTTCAGGGTGACAGTCTAAGTCCCCTATGGTTCTGCCTAAGTCTGAATCCTCTCAGCACTCTGCTGAAGGATTCAGAGTTAGGTTATCGTCTTCGTAGAGGACAACAAACAAATGAGATATAACCATATCTCATTTGTTGTACATGGACGACCTCAAACTTTTTGCACCGAAACGCCAAGACTTGTTGGAGCTATTAAAAACCACGGAGGTTTTAGTAACGCCATCAAGATGGAGTTCGGTGTAGACAAGTGTGCGGTCATGCATGTACAGCGAGGGAAAGTAGTAAATTCAGAGAATTTACAACTTTCCGAGACTATAACTCTCAGATCTCTCTCCGAAGACGAGACCTACAAATATCTCGGTATGTCACAGTCATTGGGTATATCAGCAGATGACATTAAGAAATCGGTGAAGGAGCGCTTCTTGTGCCGGCTGACAAAAGTACTCAAAAGTCTTCTGTCAGGCGGTAACAAGGCGCGAGCCTTCAACGGTTGGGTAATGCCTCTGCTGATATACCCTTTGGCATACTGAAAAGGACTCAGACTGAGCTCGACGCCCTGGACAGAAAGGTCCGTCAACTGCTCACAACACACCGAATGCTACACCCGCGCTCATCTGTTATGAGGCTGTATATCCCGCGGAAGTGTGGAGGTCGAGGCTTTTTAAATGCCAAGAACCTTCACAACCGCGAGGTATGCAGTCTTAGGGATTATTTCCGCAACAGTGAGTCCGGGATGCATCGTGATGTTGTGGCAGTTGACAGGAGCTTCACGCCTCTTTCAATGGCAAACGAGAACTGGCGCAAACCATCGGTGCTCAGCACTGATGATCGCAAGGAAGTATGGAAGAGCAAGGAGCTGCACGGGCGGTTCTATCGGGCCCTGACGGGCCCCGATGTGAATTTGCTCGCGTCGGTGAACTGGCTACGCTTCGGGGACCTCTTCGGAGAAACCGAGGGTTTTGCCTGTGCAATTGCTGACGTAGTTATCAAGACGAACAATTACCGGAAATACATAATGAAGGACGGTACGGTCGACATTTGTCGGGCATGCCGCCGTCCAGGCGAATCACTTCGTCATGTTATTTCCGGTTGTTCGCATCTTGCTAACGGCGAGTACTTGCACAGACATAACCTAGTAGCCAGGATCATCCACCAGCAGCTTGCTCTTCGATACGGCCTTGTCGAGTCCGAGGTGCCGTACTATAAGTACGCACCTCTTCCAGTTCTCGAGAATGGTCGTGCGTTGCTCTATTGGGACCGCTCTATCATCACGGATAGGACTATTGTCGCCAATAAACCTGACATCGTGCTGGTAGACCGGTCTCAACGCCGGGCTGTGATCGTCGATATCACCGTACCACATGACGAGAACCTCGTGAAAGCTGAGAAGGACAAGCTTAGCAAGTACCTTGACTTGGCTCATGAGGTTACCGCCATGTGGGATGTTGATTCGACGATCATAGTCCCAATAGTTGTGTCGGCAAACGGCCTTGTAGCGAAAAGTCTCGACCAACATCTCAAGAGACTTTCGCTAGACGGTTGGATTAAGGGTCAGATGCAGAAGGCGGTCATCCTCGACACAGCGCGCATCGTCAGGAGGTTCCTCAGTCTGCAGCTCTAACCATCGGTAGCTTGGGCCCTGCCCCGCTGCTGGCGGCACCCTAGTTTTTAAGTTTTTTATAATGTTTATATTTTTATATTTGTTGTAAAAAACTTAGAAATTAAGAGTAATAAATAAATGACTGTATAATAATAAGTTATCTGCCTGTATTCGCCCAGTGCTGGACATAGGCCTCTCCTATAATACGCCACTCAACCCGATCCTCGGTCCTACGTCTCCAACTGCATTCTTCGTCTTTTGTATATTCTCACTCCTCCCTCCATCTGTCTGTCTCAGGGTATTCTACACTCCGTTTACCGATTCACGGTCTCCACTCGAAAACCCGTCTACCCCCAACAGTTATCAGATGTGGCCAGCCCACTGTCATTACAGTTTGTTAATACGCTGAGCTATATCGATGACTTTAGTTCTCTGACAAATTACTTCACTGCGGATGTAATCCTAGATAAGCCCCAAGCATAGTCATTTTCATAGTTCGCTGAGCGACTTTGAGCTTACGGACCATTTTCAGCGCCGTAGGTCATAACAATTATGTTACGGGCATTGTCTGACAGCTATACTTGGCGTAGTACTTGTAGCTCAGCGCTCTTAGCTTAACGCTCTCAGTGTAGCGCTCATATCGTAGCACTCGTAGAGTACCACAGCGTAGCGATTGTAGCGTACTCGTATATAAAATTATAATACAAAAAAGTTACATGAGTACCATAATACATATTTGTTAACAAACAAAAATTTTCTATTCTATTTCGGCCGTTCTATCTTTTTCCGTGCAGAGAAATAGGACAATGACGTCATTAACTGCCTCCGGAGGGCGATTCGTTAAGTGTTATGTGATGAATCAGAATTACGTACGGACTCTATGATAGAGGATATGTATATAAAAATGTATGGTTTTGTACAAAGATTATGTAGACAAAAACAAACTTAATATGTAACATATTTATATTCTTTGTAATAAAACTTTTTTTATATAAATAGAATGAAAAGACGAGCACGAAATGCGTCTGAGGGTAAGTATGACCAGTCTATGACAGTACAGCGTCACGTAGTTATGTGAACATGAAGAATCCAGATTACTCCGAGTCACTCGGAGATAATTATTATAAGATAATTTATCTTTTTGCCCTGCAATTTTTCTGTAATCATTGACCTTCAAACAAAACACAGTAATGTTTGCATATTACGGCTTGGCGGCAAAATATCTAGCGCTGATGTAACACTTCCCAGGCGACCTACTCAAAAAGCACCACTACTACTAAAGTTGTTGTTTTTAATGCAGTAAGCAAGCATAATGTGTGATAGGGTAGGTAATAATACTATTACTTCTAAAGCACATCGACAGTTAGCACAAACTTAAAATAACCTTCACTAAATTGTCGTCACTATAGCATGCATCGATTGACATTCTATACAACCATTATTAGTACCGTTTTTTACCACCATACTAGATAAGTTTGTGGCTCTTTAATTTCAATAGTTTCAAACACAGATGCATGGTGCAGAGACATGAATGGTATCAGGAAATGAATGTTTCGCGTCCGTTGCCAAACTTGATGTGGGGACAATGGGGCAGCGAGTTGAGTGCACTGCCGAATGTACACATAAAATGTTTGGAAATCGAGATTTGTATGACAGTTATGGAAGCATTTGCTCTTTGGCAAGGATATAAAGCTATATTTTTTCACTTCTAGAATAAAAATAGCTTGTCAAAATAACGGTTGGTTTGTTTGATACGTCACTTAACATAATTTTAGAATTCTGCATCAGTTAGCCATAGCCATGCATCAGTTATTATAGAGAATGACAAATTGTTTGAAATTGAACCTATTCAACTCAAGGTTTTTTGAAAAAAAAAATACTAGAGGCGGTTAGCTTGTCTTTTTGTTTTTGACATAGCATAGCCATCTCTCTCTAAATGTTTTCACTCCTGGGAGTCCAAGTCTTCTCTCGCAAGGACAAAGTCAAGGCCATTATCCACCACGCTAGCTCAGTGCAAGTCGGTGGATGACGTTTTCCTTCAACGTGGTCCAGTATCAACGTTACCCACTGTACTTCTGTTTCAAGGCATATAATATTTCTACAGAATTACAGGACCATGACATAAAATTAAATTGATATATCCAGATAATGATCGCAGTGCAGTGATTTCACACAAAATAACTGCACTGGACTGTAATGGGTCAGTTATAACACGTATTACTCTCCTAAATGTTTGTTACTCTTTCACACAAATACTACTATAAAGTTATTTGGATTAAATTTGATAAATAGATAGACAACTAGCGGCCCGTTCCGGCTTCGCTCTTAAATAGATGCCTAGATACCAACTGCACCGCCATTTGCCAGACTGATTTGTAAATCGAAACTATCCAGGGCCCTACCTATACAAAAAAAACATTTAAATCGGTCAAGTCGTTTAGGAGAAGTTCTCTTACAACGAAAAGTGGCATTGATTTTTATATATATAGATGGTCTGGAAAAGACAGTTTACTTTTTATTCCTTTGCAATAACGAAAAAACACACTATGTGAATGAAACCGCGGCAAAAAATAAAATTTACGGCTTATGCACTTCTAGTTAAGTGTTTTTGTACTATTATGGGCAGGTATGTCGCTTACCATCAGGCACATGACCTGCTCGTCGCATCACTCTATTCTATAAAAAAATATTAACCTAGTAGTCATAATATACATCTAGTTTTTTTTAATACGGCAGTAAGACATAAAATGTAACAGAACAAAAACTGCTACACCATTTTTTTAATGTTAATCACTTCCAAAATTTCGATCAGACTATCAAAGATTATCCCATCTCTCAGTTCCACATTAACATTTTAAATGATACCGTAACGATCTTCAACTGGCAGTTAACACCACAGAGCCCTAATTAATTCACCTATCCCATCAAAATCAACACCCTAGAGCCCATCAGAGTGATCCGAGCACTTACAGTTCTCATAACGATTCTGTGTTGAGGTGGGGACTCACCAGGGTGATATGCATACAAATTTGTCGAGCGTGGTATAGCGTATTCACTATCTATCATAATGCCGGAGTGACACGAGGCTAGTTTTTCAATCTAGGATAGCAAGCTAGTGTTAGCAAGTTAGCAAGATAGTACTTCTAGCTCCGTGTAGACAACGCTACGCAACGCTAGTTTTGTCTACACGAAACAAGAAGTATTCGCTTGCTAACTTGCTAACTTTCTAAGGATAACGAGAAGAAGAGGAAGATAGGGGAGAGTTGGGAATATTTTAAGCCTAATTCTAGTGCTCGTCTGTTGAGCCGATCACTACCGGTTGGGATTTTGCTAGTAATCGACTCAACATCTTCAATTGCCTAAGCCGTCTCCTCCCGGCCCAGAGCCTCCACAACGGCCGCATTTCTGTCGACGCTGATGTGTGTGACCAAAAACCGGTACACATATGTATGTCAAATATTGTAAATAACGTAAGATTATACTTGAACGACGTCAGATTATGAACTAACCTACCTACCATATGGTTGTAACCTGACGCGCTGAATTATAATGTGATAGTGTAGTTAATAATAAATGTTTACGGTGACTTAATTTATATCCTACTAACATTAATACGTAAGTTTGGATTTTTTGTAACTCAATCGCTTTGGAACAGCTAAATAAATCGATTTGTATTTTGAAATACAGTTTGGTTATAGTCTGAGATAGCATAACATACTTTATACCGCCAAAAAATATGGAAATGAGAAACATGCGGGTGAAACCCTGGCGTTTATACAGCCTGTATACACAATAAATTCATTGAAATATCTACTAATTATTTCTATTTCAATGAATATTCATAAAATTCGTCGATTTTCCTAGTACGTAAAACTTCGATCCCGATCCGAGATTACTAAGTAACGGGTTAAATTATAGTGTTTAGTATGTTATGAATAAAAAGTGATCTGCTACATAGCTGGAATCTCGAAAGCGTATTTATTTTGAAAGAAAAATTTAAAAAATTGATTAACCCTCAACTACCCCGGATTTATTATCTGCACAACATTCTACTAGTCAAGCCCTTTCATTTGATACCCATATTAAAAGAGTTGTGAAAAAAGAAATCTATTTCGCCATTTTGTGGTAGCGGCCATCTTGGATTTGAAATTTGTCATAGTGCAAAGTATTCTACTAGTCAAGTAATTTCGTTTGATACCCATATTTAGGTAGTAGTGAAAAAAAATATAATTCGTGATTTTGTGGTGGTGGCCATCTTGGATTTGAAACTTGTTATAGTGTATAGTATTCCACTAGTCAAGCCGTTTGATTTGATACTCATTTCGAGGTATGTTGTGAAGAAATATTTTGTCCGCCATTTTGTGGAGGCGGCAATCTTGAATCGATATTAACCAAACATAGCGAAGAAGATCCGCACCAATAATAACCTTTAAATAAAAAACGCATCGAAATCGGCCCATCCGTTTGAGCTCTACAGTGCCACAGACACACACACATACAGACATCGACGTCGAACTTATAACACTCTTTTTTTGGTTGGGGGTTAAAAATATGTTTATTACTCGTATACCTAATAGGTACAAAAATGTACTTACGAGTCTTATGAATAATATTGATCAAAATGGTTTATGTTTTAGGGTACATTGTTTACTTTTAATACAGATAACGTAGATATTTACCCGATTTCGTTAAATACAATTTTAATTTTTATACCACTTCCATTCTTACGAAAATATTTTACTTAAGGCCGTATGGCCCTTCAGATGGCGTTATGTTAATTTGCGCCAAAAACAACATCTACTAAACTACTGATTTTTTAAATTCATATAATTATACAAATACTAACTGTATCCAGTGGCCTACAGCCACTTACAGTATTGGGGTTAAACATTACCTGTACCTTAATCTATGTAAAATACTTAATACGCTTTTATCTCATTTATATCCGTTCAACTTTTATAGATATAAACATCATAAACGGTCATCTTCATCTTAATATATATAAATCTCCTGTCACGATGTTTGTCCGCGATGGACTCCTAAACTACTTAGCCGATTTTAATCAAATTTGGACACCGTGTGTAGATTGATCCAACTTAAAAGATAGGATAGTTTTTATTTCGATTAATGGGCTTTATGTGACAACATCCGAGCGAAGTCGGAACGGGCCGCTAGTAATATTAGTATATTAGACATTAGTACGAGTATGATTTCCTCCACCATACTAAAGCTCCCGGTGAGTTACTTACCTCTGCAATAGCTTTTAAGCGCTCATAAAATGGACATAAAATATAACAACTTGAACAATTACAGTGGCAGTAAAACTTCAAATCACTGAACATAATGATACTGTGAATGTTTGCCCGCGGTCATGTTGTTTAATTGTTGTAATTGAATTTATATTGGACATTAAGGAATATTGGGTTTGGTTAATCGGATATCGTAACTTCGAAGTTTATGATGGATGGGGTATTATGCAAACGATGCCTTTGTTATTGATGTACTTACGTACACTGGGATGTGTGTTTAGTTTGCAGTGTATTAGTTTGCTATTCATCAAAATTGGAAAGTAATAAATAACCTGTCATCTCTCATAAGGCATTGGACGTTATTGGTAATTTTTCTAGATACGCAACTGATATTCCGAGAGTTGGCAGTCAATTTATTATGGTAAGTATTTGAGGCAAGCTGAAAACTTGTCCCATAGTTCTCTTATTATACCTAAACACGAAGTGCACACTTCTCTGGTCAATCATCATCATCATCATCATCAGCCGCAAGACGTCCACTGCTGAACATAGGCCTCCCCCTTAGACTTCCACAACGAACGGTCCTGCGCAACCTGCAACCAGCGGTTTCCAGCGACATTTTTGAGGTCATCTGTCCATCTAGTGGGAGGCCGTCTAACGCGGCGTCTCCCGGTTCGTGGTCGCCACTCGAGAACCTTTCTTCCCCATCGGTTGTCAGTTCTGCGAGCGATGTGGCCTGCCCATAGCCATTTCAGCTTGCTTACTCTTTGAGCTATGTCGGCCACTTTGGTTCTTTTGCGAATATCCTCATCCTATCCTCACTACGGATTCTGTCGCGCAAAGAGACTCCGAGCATAGCCCTCTCGGTCGCTGCTCGCTGTGTGACTTTGAGCTTTGGTATGAGGCCCACAGCACACCCCGGACACTCCACTAAAACTCCATACAACCGCCGCTGTGGAGTTGCCTACTCTTCACACAACTACGCAGATGTCGTTCGTACACACGCGTGAATGTGTGCGTTAGCGCTAGGGCTACTGAATTGTTTTATTGAATAGTTGTGCCCCTTGAGTTCACCTGGTGACGTAGTCTATAAACTTGCTATAATGTTGAGTTACATAAATAGAATGAAGCCAAATTATACTATTCTAATTAAAAGGGTATTTGCACAGATTTCTAAATTGTTTCAGAAATCTGTGGGTGTTTGTATTGCCGCGTAAAATGAAAAGAAACCGATGATAGATTACATCAGATACCTAGATATCTATTTCTGTTAGTAGGTACACATTCGCACTTTATTTTACACTTACCCATGAAGGAAGCTTTATTCTGTCACTATAATTATTCCTCCAGGCATTATCAATCCGTGCTTGGGCACGTAAGTTACTGGCTGTGTGAGTTACGAACTTTGAGTTAAAAACGACTTCGTTTTTAAAAATAAATAAATATTGGTAGACAATTCACACACAACACCATCTGACCCCAAACTAAGCAAAGCTTGTAATATTATAAAGCAACGTTATTGAAAAGTTTCTAATATTACGTTATTTTATCATTAGGAAATTAAATAAAGCTTTTAATCTTGTTTTGCTTGCTTTGCTTGCTGTTTAGTTGACGGACAGCCGTAAACATTACAACAACCCACCATGATGTTATTTCGTTAGGAATTAGATGTTCGATACCAGCCCTTCGTTGAGTGCTCCTAGCGTATCCGAAACGGCCTGAGGGGTGAGGAAGCTTGAAATTGGCGGGGGTTGGGGAGTGTCCGTTCTATCTATATTATCTATTCTATGCCCACAGTTAAGGCATGGTTAAGGACCACGTCTCAGTTCCATAAGCCTGGTTAATAGCGGGGTAAAATGACTCCCTCAATTTATATCATCTGGCAGGTAGAAATTCCCATCAAAATTATTATCTGTCGTTTTGAGAATCCTCATTTTTGTCATAAATAATATCCAATGAAATTTTCGTATTCAACATTTTTTTCTGCAACTGCAACTTATTTTTTGTTTATTTATTTTAGTATTCATCGTTATAGCGGCAATAGAAATAGGTATATGATCTATGAAACTTTCAACTATCTAGCTATCACCGTTCTTGAGATACAGCCTGGTGAGAGACGGACGGACGGGCGGACAGCAAAGTCTCAGTAATAAGGTTTCGTTTTTACTCATGAGTACGGAACCCTAAAAAGGTAAAATTATTACTTAAGTTACAAAATCCCGAATTTAATAATAATTTGTTATTATTAGGTACTTTAAAAAAATATTATAACTAACACTAAAATATCAACTAGTGTAAGTAACAAAAGTTACGATATCTGATTGTAGTTCCACAGCACGAAAAGCAATCCACTTTCACGAAATTAAAAAACACTCGCATGAGCGATGTTTGTTGAAATTAATCCCATTAACAGGCACAAAAGGATTTAACCTCGTTATTTTTATCGAAAGATAGAGTCCGTTTAATTATTCGATATAAATGGACCACCATCAACTAACCAATTAGCAGAGTTTCGAGGGTGGATACAGGATAAACGACGCCTATTTGTTTAAAAGCTTACTCGTTATAAAGTTAACGAAATCAAGTAGTGAAGAATTTTCTTAAACGCTCTGAAAAATCGTGGCCATTACTTGATTGATGGCGTCACTGTAAACAAAGAAGATTTAATTTTTATCTCGTATAGGTCCGCGTTTGACCACCAACTCGCCTGATGGTAAGCTACGGTGTGGTCGAAGTCGACGCACGTTGACCTAGAAGGTACCTATTCAATCTGACCTTGAAAAGTTCTAGATTGTATCTCTCAGGGAACAAGGAGGCCGGCAACTTATTCCACTCCAAAGCTGTACGTACGAGAAAAGTGGATTCAAACCGTTTAGTACGGATTTTTGGGAATAGCCACAGTGTATGGGTGGTATTGAGCCGACTTACGACTTTTATCGTGCATAGTATAATCGCCAATATCCTTGTTGGTAGGTTGCGACGTAGTCAATCAATTAGGTGACGAACGATGACCTAGAAAATATTTAACACTAGCAGCGCCTAGTGTTTTCACCCGCGTAGTTCCCAGTCCCGTTATTTTCCAGAGATAAAAAGTAGCCTATGTATGTGTTCTTCCAGACTGTAATCTATCATCGTCATCCACAGCCTTCTCTATCCCACTGCTGGGTATAGGCCTCTCTTTTCCCATGCCATCTTACTCTGTCCTGTGCCAATCGAGTCCAGGTTCGACCCGCGATAGAAACGATATTGTCGACCCATCTTGCAGCTACACGTCCTACACTCCGCTTACCTTGCCTCGGCCACCACTCGGTCACTACTCTTCTCCACCTGTTATCACCGCGTCTAGCAGCAAAGTGGACACGTTGCTGTAATCTATATATTATGTTACAAATTTCAGCCTGATCTGTACAGACATTACGTTACGGTACGTGTTTAAACAACAAACATCTAAACATTGACATTTACTTATAATAATAGTAGAAAGTAGGTTTCTTACCAAGTTTTTCTGTTGAATGTTTATGAAGCGAAAACTTTTAATGCATTGCACACAGATTGTTCCGTAGGCTGTATGCTGTAAACTCAACCGTCACGCTATTAGACGAAAAGTTCGATCGGGTGAAATCGAAACGCTGACCGTACCCGAGCAAGAAAGAGACAGTCAGCTGGTCTTCGCTGATGTTTTGCTGTGTTTGCTATTTTTACTACTAGTCCCAAGCTATGCAAAGCTTGTACTATGGGAGCCAGATAGCTGATATAACACATATAATTTCAAGACAGAGTAGAAATATTTGTATTCATCACACAAATATTTGCACAGGGTGGGAATCGAACCCACGATCAACGACTTCGCAGGCAGAGTTATAGACTTCAGGCCCATGAACAAAATTTATGGGTCAAATGAACCACCAGGAGACCTATGTATGATAGAAGGGTATAAAACAATAAGATTGAGCATTATGCCGTCACTTGAAAGCTGTCCAACAGAGTGCAGGCGAAGATAGGGGTTACAAATCTCGATCATTTCTCCTTGTCACATGATTTTAATACGGCATGGCGGAATAATGGATTAGGACAGGTAATGAAACTAAAACAATGGATTATTTTTTATTTTTGAAGTGTTATTTTTGTCTGAAAAATTCATGATTTTCTGACGATTTCAGGATAAATTCGGTCATTTGGTTATGTACGGCATTGGTTCCACGCAGTTTCAATACCTATTCTAATTCTAATCCATTATTCCGCAATGCCGTACAAAAATCATGTGACAAGGAGAAATTATCGAGATTTGCAACCCCCTATCTTCACCTGCACTCAGTTGGATAGCTTTCAAATGACGGCATAGTGCTGAATCTTATTGTTGTATACCCTTGTTCGAGGGCCTGTAGTCTACTGCCAACTAAGCAAAATAAAAGTAAATTTAAAATTTGTGTTCATAATTCCTAAACCGCCGCCGCACCTATTTCTATAAAATTTATATGAACTTCTTCTGAACTATTATCTACTAAACAGGTATATAACCTTCAACATTTTTGCGACAACAAAAAGTACAGACAAAAAAGAACACAACGGAATTGAGAATCTCCTGAATTTTGAGGTCTGATCAAAATATAAATCTTAACACAAATATAAGACAAAATACAATAATTTTCAATATTCAAATTCAAAGGAACTAGAAGTAACTACTGAAATTCACATTAACTTTACAAAGTAGAAGCCGGAACTAGGTTGCTTTCGCCCATTGACATAGTCTCAAAGTTAAATTAAATATTTACCGAAAAATAAGGCCTTTTCCTTAGTAGCACACACCCAATTGTGAGGGAATACAAAATAGGCCGAATACACATTGACCTAAACTCAAGATGGAAGCCATTTTGGCGGTAACTTGGCAATTCTGCGCTCAGGGTCAAAGCTCTCAAAACTGGGTACTGTGTACGAATAGTGTTGTCGCTTTATATATTTGAAACTAAGTAATATTTCTGTATACTTGGCTGTTTTTTATCGATAATAAGTTTACTCTTGACCGCCACCCTGCCTAATGCTAAGCGACCATACGGTTTACCATAAGTAATAACTGCACAAAAATCCACTGCACGCAGTATAAAATGATTTATTTCTATGCCCAGTTATTTCTTTGAATACATTTCGCTGCTAACCGGAACACAGTGATGTTCGCATTTTATTGCTCGGCGGTAGAATAACTAACAAAGGTGTAGTACATCCCCAATTAAAATGTGCAAACCATAAAACGCACAATTATTTTTTGAGATATAATACTGTGTACGTAAAACGATGAGGCGGGGCGGCTCAGTAGCCGTGGCCTGGTCACCTAAAAGAAACCCACAGTCGGGCCGCTCGTATAGGCTTTGCCTCCAAGCCGACGAAGATTCAGCCATGTAGGTTGCGTGGTGTATCAGCACCATCGCAACTGAGGTGGGCTGCGATGTTGGGAAGTGGGCATCACGGCTGTGGGGTAGGACGGCCACGGTAGGAGAAGACAACCGGTATAGCTACGCACCGCTCTCCCTCTCCACTTCGGCTTTGACGACATCTGGCGTCTGGCACTCAGTTATTGGTTGATCTACGAGGTAGTCGCGACCTATCTTGATTTCATGTACGCCGGCGACGAGGGTGTAGAACATAGAGATGGACAAGCCGTGGCGAGTTCACAGAAGAATATGAGAACGTTCCCGCGTTCCCGCCGTAAGCATCAAAGGTGGAACCTCTTGGAGGTTTTAGTCGGAAGGTCACCATGTCCATCTGTGCAAGCACAACTGTTTCCCCCAAGCGGAAAGGTATGCGTTAATGTAATTGGCCTACATACAAAAGGTTAGCTTATAATCTAACGTTGTTAGATTGTAATCGGATTAACAATTTACGGTATCATACATAAATAACTAAAGATATAAATTACACGTTTTGACATACTCAGCCATCGGCTCAGTTTATGTCATTTCACGTCTAAAATGTGCAATCCATCTGACAGAACCCAGCACTACCGAGGTCCCCGTGGAATGACACCATCTCCAGCGTCGCTCGCAAATTGAAACGGAAGGTGTCCAATAAATTCCACATCCTCCCTCGCAGGAATTCGGCCGAACGAAGTTCCCGCTTTGTGTGAATATTTTATGTAAGGCCTGTTTCATAGATACGGATTTTGCTAGTTTTGAATTCGGGGGACGGTTGACCGGTTTCGGAAACTGGAGCAATAAATAGGACGAGAAGTGTATTCAAAGGTAATGTTGTTTAACTGTGTTGGTTTTTCTTTATAAATATATTTTTGCGGATTAAAAACAAAGTTTTTAAAAATCATTCATTGCTTTGTAATCTTCTTATTATAAGTTTCAAAATTGTATTCTGTGCTGTGCAAAGTACCAGCTCGAGGCTCTGCAATCCATCGAGAGACGCGCCAGAAGGATCATAGATATAATCGATGTATATCGAATACGCTTCGGAGAGTAAGTTCCTGATCTTCATGTCCTAATATCATCTTGCAAATTATTCTGTAGGACTGTTTGTAGCTCGAAAAAGTGGCATCGTCTCAATACATGAAACTGGCACATATTTTAATTTTTATTTGCTTACAATTGATCACCACGCCATCTCGCCTGATGTCAGTCGAATTACCAAGAAGAAACGGATTTACTCTTGATTTGAAGACATGAGTACTCATTCAACCCCATTCAGACCACACATTTTACGTTTCAAAATAAATACACACCTAATGACCCGCCCGGCTTCGCACGGGTGCAATGCTGAACCTAATATAAGTACCTACTAATAAAATTCCGGTCCGGCGGCAAGACGTTTCGTTTTACGTAGTCACATAAGTCACAGTTTTTTGTGATGGTTACTTTTTTGGCGCGACGGACGCACGCTATGTATTGATTGATGGAACAAAACGTGCTTCACACCAAAGAATGATGGCGACAGCGGTTTGTTTGTCAGTGCCATCAGAATTTAACAAATTCTCCATAGTCCGAACTTTGTGGACATATGTTGTCGACTTAAAATCTTTTTTATGTTTTGTTATTAATAAAAGGTTTCGATCGAGTCCACCGTACCCCTTGACGAAATTATTAATATAGATATTGTCCTATGAATATTTTTGTAATTTTTTGCAGATTCCTGCAGATTCAGGGGAAGTGCCACACCACAGTTTTAACACTAATTGTACCGCAAGCGGTAACGCGCAAACGACACTACGTTCCGGTTTGAAGGACATTGTTTCCAGATAAATAACTGGGCATATTTTTGTATCTCTGAGTGACGAGCGCAGTGCAGTGCTAGGTAATTATTTGGACATTTATGTTCCAATAGCTGCGTTACGTTGTGCTGTTATATACAGCCGTGTTACTTAACATCAGGCACATGTCTTACTCGTTCGATCACTCTATAGGTACTATAAAAAAACTACGAGTAGTCAGATAGTAAAAAGTAATATTTTAAAAAGTTATTACATTAAAAACATTCTTGATATTTTATTCTTCCTTATTAGACTTCAATATTAATAAACTTGCAACACTTTAGTTACGCAAAGGTAAAAATACTATTATTCCTGAAAAGTTTTCCACGTAGGTAGGGCGTAGTTTCAAAAGGTTAAGGTATCATCTATATTAAGAGTTAACTCTGATATAACGTCTACTTGCCCGTAGGCAGACATACAACTAGTTATTTCTGTGGTTTGTTTATTTATCTATACTAATATTATAAAGAGGAAAGATTTGTATTTTTGTATGGCACGAATAAACTCAAAAACTACTGGACCGATTTCAAAAATCTTTTGCCAATAGAAAGCTACATTATCACTGAGTAACATAGGCTATGTTTATCACGAAAAAAAATGAGATATCTACGGAATTTTTTACTAAAACCAACGCAAGGTATAAAAAAAACAGTCATAAAATGGCTTTCATCGCATACGCTGCGGAAAGTACTAATGATAGACCAAAACAATGTTCTACAATATTATAGAGCATATTAAAATCTACAAAAACCTCGCGAGACCATATGTCTAACTTCAGTAATTACCTCGCAACAACTACTTTTTACATTTTAAAAGTAAGTAAAATGCCTATCAAATTCAGACCATGTTATCAACACATTTGTATTAATTCTTATCCAAATAAATTATTTCTTATTCAAGACTCTTTTAATACCTATTGATTACTTTTTGAATTATTGAAGTCGGACATTCCATTCAAAAGATTTAACGAAATTAAAAATATCAATCCTATCAAAATGCGGAGCGCGCGCGCGCAACAGCGATAGAGGGACACCGAGGCACGGGGAGAGGTGTTCGCAGCTATGAAATAGGTAAGTACGAGTAGCCGCGCGCGCGTCTAATAATTCGCGTGGTCGCCTCGCTACGTAGGTAGTGGACGCAAATGATATTAAATATTAAACATTTTTCGTAACACTTTTTATGTTTCTATCAAAATGTTCTTTTCAGAACTACTTTTGTATAAGTTTACTGTTATGGCCTTTACTGTTATTGTTCAAGTTTTCTCGCACTTTCTACACAGTATTACATTAAATTTATTCCATTTCGGTTTCCTCACGATGTTTTCTTTCACCGTTTTAAATTGGAGGCATTACGGACATGCCTTCGAAAAATAGTGATGCGCGTGTAATTTGAGCTGGGGATAGGATACGATATAGGTCATCCCAAAGGTCCCCTTTATTCTACCTACTAAAGTAGAATAAAACGGAGCATTAAGGACTACGATGATGAGACGATCAGAAATCTAGCTGTGTCAATAGATTCACTAAGCAGCCCACTAAATATTCCTACTACTGGGACTCGGGGCCCTCTCTCGCAAGGTCAAGTCCATAATCCACCACGCTGGCCCAGTGCGGGTTGGTGGATGACACATGACCTCAAAAGATTCTAAGTACATGGCGATTTCTTCACGATGTTTTTCTTCACCGTTTTAAGTTAGCGGTATTACGCATATTACTCCGAAAAGACAGTGGTGCCTGGTGCACGTGGGATTTAAAACCGGGGCTCCAGATCGGCCGCCGCCGTTCTCCCGACTAGACCAGCCGTAACTATTTAGTACGTATTTAGAACTAATAGACTTTAGTACCTACATAAAACATTGCACAACCATAAACTACGTCGTAGGTGGCATTAGCAGATTTTTAACACTAATTTACAACAATTAAATATTTACTGATTTAATTTTTGATTTGATGCGTAAAAGTAAAAGAGGAATAACAACGACGCCAGACACGCCTAAAGTTTTTAGGACTAATGATAATATACCATAACAACTAACGCATAACAGTTTTCGCATAATTTTTGCTACCGTATATAGCATAAACATAACTTAGCATAATGTTTAAAGGCACATATTGAGAGAAGCATAACAATACCTAAACATAACAATTGGTCCTATTATGGTCTATCACTGAGGTACGACTCCGGATGAGCTCCTGGAGCCAGAAGCTCTATGTCCTTGAGTGTAACCTCTCGCTACGGCGACGACCTCGCTTGGCTCGCTACTCTCAGGACCTCCCTTGAGCTTCTGGCTCCCGCATTTTTTATAAAGTAAAATAGGCAAAAAGCATGCGTTTTAAATGATAAACAGATGATTGGGATTGTTTGTTTTGTCTTATGTCCTAAGCATGGCAATTCTGCCAAGAGTGTGTTAAAATTTGTAAGTCTAATAATTTTGTTTATACTTATTTTCCATAACACCCGTGCGAAGCCGGGGCGGGCTGCTAGTTCACAATAATTAAGAGTTTTCGTTGCAAAAAGATTTAGGATAAAAGCTTGACGTGAATTGGGATGATGATTGTGTCAAAAACATACCAATTTAATTAGTTCGTCAGGTAAATTATTTAAAATATGGGACACGTATTTTTTATTTAAATATCAAAATATAAAAAATCGAGAAATAACTATTTGATCCGATTTGAACTCTTCATGCGCAAATGGCTGCGTAGCTCTATGGGCAAAATACAAATTACAAATACAAAAATCTTTAGCGCTGTTTGTAGACAAGACAAGATGATACAAAACATTTTAAAAGTTGCCCCATACAAACTGGCCTCTGCGAGAGGCATGCAATATGCCTAGCAAGACAATTTGTTGTAGTCTTAATTTATACAATGAAAAAAATTTATTAAAATTATTGACAAGCTCTTTTTAGTATTAGTGCTCTTTAAAGTGATATGACTCTTTTTAGTAGTAGGGCTCTTTTTAGTGCTAGAACTATTTTTAGTGATAGCGCTTTTTTTTTAATGGTAGGACTCTTTAGAATTAAGCAGGATGTTTCCAGTGAGATGAGAGAAAAGAGATAACATTTCGTCGTCTATAAATTTAAAATGAAATCAATTTTAAATTTACATATGAGGAGCTCATCATCATCATCATCTTCATCATCCCGCATTCTTCCACTGCTGGACATAGGCTTCTCCAAATGATACGCCACTAAGCCTGATCCTCAGCTTTATGTTTCCAACTGCCACTAGCTGCCTTTCGTAAATCGTCACTCCCCCTAGTTTTAGGGTCTCACGATAACCGTTGGGGTAGACGAGTTTTGGAGTGAAGAGGAGCACAGCGCTAGCCTGTAATTTGGACTCCTTGTTGCACGGTGGGCAGAAGCATAGCTTACCATCAGAAGCATTTTCTATTTAAAAAGGAATGCCAAAAGGCTCATAGGCAATGACATCCTCGTGCGAAAAAGACTGCAAAGTCTCGAATATCGGCGGAAAATTGCTAGCTTATCGGTTTTTATCGGATACACTTCGGAGAGTGTGCGACTGATTTGCACAATCTAATACCACCTTGCCCTTTTTTCTACCGGAATGCTCGTAGCTCGAAAAAGCGACATAGTTTCATGGTTGATGTTCCAAAGACACGAACGAAGAGATTTGACTCTACTTTTGTGATAAGAATGTCAAGGCTGTGGAATACCTTGCCTGAGAGGGTTTTTCCCGATAGTTACAATCCTTGTGTCTTCAAATCGAGAGTGAATCGGTTTCTTCTAGATAAACACGCTCCATTGTAGACCGCATCCTCGTTTAACATCAGGCGAGATGGCGGTCAAGTGTAAATCTATAAAAAAAAGAGGATCTGTAACAAATGTCTTTTATTAGCTACCAAACTTTAGGCAACCTCTAAAGGCGCAGGGCCTTAATAACCAAAACTTAAGTACTTACGTAGAGCATAATAATTAAAGCATTATCAACTTACTTATCTATGTATTTAAATTCTTACCTCTAACACATCTGTTACTTCTTGTCCCTTCAGAATATTGTCTTTATTATATTTATAAATATTATGTGCGTTGGTTTATAATTGAGAACATGTGCCTGATGGTAACACAGTGACACGCAGTTATTGGAACATAAAGAGTCCAAATGTTTACCTAGCACTACGGTCGTCACCCAGAGATATAAGATGTTATCTATATGCCCTTCAATTTTACTGGAAACATTGACTTTCAAAACGGAACACAGTTACGTTTGCTTATTACTACTTGGCGGTAGAATAACTGGCAAAGGCGTGGTACTTCCCCAGGCAGACTCTGCAAAGAGTCCTACCACTACCTACTTCCTCCAATTTCCTCCAAGCCATGCATACATTGAACGTTAGACTTGATAACTACGGTAACTATAAATACATGGTAATGAATAATACTAGTTTAGTCATACTATTATTCTCACAAGTACTTTTTATTTCATTTCACAATGTTGTATTCATAGATTTACCAATCTACGCTCACATGCAAATCAAGCAGCGCTTGAATAGGGATGCGTTCACACTGTCTGTTCGCATGATGCGTTCAAAATGAAGTTTGCACAAGTGATACGTGACGCACACATACTCGATTAGATCCAGTTCAAACCCGCTCAAACTGGATCCGTGATGGATTGTGCTTTGTTCGAGCTCAAGTGACAGTAATGACGAGTTTATGCACTTATTTTAGAGCCGGATTGGATATTGGACGGTGAATGTTGGCTAATGTTGTTGACGGGTAATGTATTGCAGAGTATTTATGCAAAATTTATCTTTAATAACAATTAAAATGCATGCAAACCATTTGAATGCATAGAAAAGGTTTATTTTTTAGCTGATTTTAGAAATGTTAAATATTTTGCGATGTATTATAATTAATGAAATGATGAATAAAAGAACAGATATGTGATACAGGCATTTCTGAAGGTATAGTCGACTGATTTTAAGTATTTTACTGAAACCTAGCTTTTTAAAAATAGGATGGATATATAAATATATATATTTTTTATATTGAAATAGCAATATCTCAAACGTTGCGATTTTCTGTAAAGAGTGGTGGGATTTACAACCAGGAAGTTTCGCTTGTTTGTCACTCTTTTTTAATGATACTTTTTAGATGATCGAAACGTCTTTGTGATGCAACTCGTGACTAAAATACTGGTCTTTTTTTTGCTCAGCGAATAAGTATCGCCATTCAACGTGGCAATGGGGCTTAGATTTTGGGCACGATTTCTACTGGCACCGGTCTTCTAGACTAAATTCATGTACATTTTGTAAATAAATATATATAATTGATACGTTTTAATGTTATGTCTATGTTTTATTTTAAATATTTTTAAAAAAAATTCTTGTCTTGTAAATTAAAATGATGATAGTTATTATTGATAATAATACTAGCAGCGCCCCGCGATTTTATTCATATAATTCCCGTTCCCGTCAATTCCCTACAATAAAAGCAGCTTAGGTGTATGCTATTCCAGAATATATTTAATAACTTTGTATACATTACTTAAAATGTAAGCCCTATCTGTTCAGGAATTCCAACTTAATTAAACAACAAACATCTAAACTTTCACATTGTTATAATATATTACAATTAAAATAAATAAATATTGGTGGACAATTCACACACAACACTATCTGACCCCAAACTAAGCAAAGCTTGTACTATGGCGGGCAGATAGCTGATATAATACATGTATAGTTTTAAATACATACTTATTATAAGCACCCAGACAAAGTACAAATATTTGAATCCATCACACAAACATTTATTAGTATGTTATATTAGATTTTAGAGATACACACGTAGAGTCACCCTTACATTCAGAAATACAGGCTACGGCTTTACATGTGCAGTCGATTACACAGAAGTACCATTTGAAATGACAAACATTTTCTCTGTTCTTTATCTCTACCCACAGACCAACCTTTCGTAACTCAAATTGATTCATTCGCTGCACTCGTTAGTTCCCTAAGGCGCGTTATTCACTGCCTCAATATTTTACTAAGAGCTTATAAAGCCGGTCTCCACTATGGGTAATTGCGGCCGAGTGCCGTCGGGCGCTGAGCTTGTATCGGATAATCAAGAAATATTGTAGTGGCTACTCGCCTTTATGTCTTCGATAATGTATGGACATTTTAAGTTTTAGCTGTTGGAGGTTCTTGTAAGAGCTTGCATTTAAATTGCTTGCTTTCGAAGATGTAGTGCATGGAAAAGATTTTCAGTAAGTATTTATATTTTTAAATCTAAAATATTACTATCTTATATGACGTTAAGCGATGATGCGATCTTCGATAAGACATAAGTTTATCTACTCTACTTACAATTAAAAGCCACTTAGTTTATATCCAACAGCGATTTATCTCTCAAGCAACACTATCCATGAATCTTCATATTAAGAAACTGGGGTTAAAGATTCTCCTTTTTCTATGACAGTTGTCTCAAACATGGACGCATGAAAAAATAAGACGTAGTCTCGCTAAAACAGAAACTTTGTCTGTAGAGTCAGCCAGTGCCGACACAGACTAATACGCACACATACACAGCGCACTGGCCGACTCTATAGACACAGTTTTTGTAAACTAATATCCGAGCTACACGAGGCTACGTAGTTTTTCAAGCTAGGATAACGAGCTAGTGTTATTAAGCTAGCAAACTAGCTTCTAGCTTCGTGTAGACAGAACTGGCGTTGCGTAGCGTTGTCTACGAAGCTAGAAGTAATAGCTTGATAGCTTGCTATCCTAGCTTGAAAATGTAGCCTGGTATCGCTCGGACATTAGCGTAGGTTTCAAAGAATGTTCAATTAAATTACACTTAGTAAAACTGCCTCAGACTAGTTCAAAGCAGGCCGACCACTCAAAGACCTCGTAAAATTTTCAGTAATACTTCAAACGCCTTGAATCACCAAGCAGCCTTGAGTTTTCAGCTCATTAATAAAACGCAAAGCGAATTCACTTCGCCTTCTAAGAAACACTGAAAGCAAATATCATGGTACGAACTATGTCAACAAGTGAAACGTTTGTACTACAATAGCGACATTGTCTTTGTAACAAAACCTCTTTGTTTCAGCCC
Source organism: Ectropis grisescens (assembly GCA_017562165.1). Taxonomy (NCBI): domain Eukaryota; kingdom Metazoa; phylum Arthropoda; class Insecta; order Lepidoptera; family Geometridae; genus Ectropis; species Ectropis grisescens. The sequence continues at coordinate 5,354,827 of CM029779.1, read as the reverse complement.
CCGGGGTGAGAATGCTCCCTTGGAAATTTGACCAACAGTGATTAATCTTGCTCTCAAGTTCATAATTTTGCTTGTTAGTTGTCAATGAAGCTGTAGGGAAATTTTGAGAAAAAATGTTAAGAATAGAACGGCATTTCTGATTTTACTCGACTGCCCATATAAAAGGAGAATTACTTTATATTTTTTTGAGAATAGTGTACGTGTTAGTGTTTTCTTAATTATGTTTTTGATTGAATTATGTATGTGCTGGTATTTGCCCAATCATGTTTTTAAAAATGATGCGTATTTGCCCACTCATAATTTATGTTCAGTAATTATTTTTAAGTTGTAGTTTGTAATTTAACGTTTCTATTTGTTTGATTTCATTGATATCGATGATAACATTTCCCGAACGAATTCAAATAGTCTCTAAGATGGATGACGGACCAAACGAGTGGCATCTTGGAAAGGCTCAATGGGAAAACGTAAGCAAAGTGCAACAAGATAAAAACAACTAAAATTTGGTGAAAAAATGGTAAAAAAAACGGCGTTCTGATTTTACTAGACTACACATATAAAAAGAAAATTTCGTATATGTTGAGAACAGTGTACGTGTTAGCATTTCTTAATAAAGCTTTTAAGAATTATGATGTGCTGGTATTTGCCCAATCATGGTTTTAAATACGATATGCGTATTTGCCCACTCATATTTTGCATGAATTGTTTATAAGTGGTAGTCTGTAATTTAATGTTTTTATTTGATTTATTGTTATCGCTGATAACATTTCACATTGAATTCAAATAGTCTTTAGAGTGGGTGACGAACCAAACGAGTGCCATCTTGGAAAGGCTCAATGAGAAAACGTAAGCGAAAGAGAGCACATGTACCACTTTGGAAGGAGTCTCTCGCCTCAAACCTCAATATCATTTTTGAAGACCTATCCATAGATAATCCACACGTAGGTATGATTTTGATGGAAAAAAAATTGAGTTTCATTTCTAAGTATTACCCCTAAAAGTTATTGTTTTTTTTCTATTTTTTGTATGAAAATCTTAATGTAGTTTACAGAATAGGTACACCTACATCTACTTACCAAGTTTCAAAAGTATAGTTCTTATAGTTTCGGAGAAAAGTGGCTGTGACATACGAACGGACAGACAGACAGACATGACGAATCTATTAGGGTATTTTGCCATAAAAACGTTAGAATTTGGAACAAAATGAGTAGTTTGAACCAAGACAAAAATCAAATGCACGGACATTCGACACTACAAAATATCTTTTTGCTGCTAAGTAGATTTCTTTATTCATTTGACCACACAAACATTTAAACCATAAAATAAATACATTGATTTTATTTACCAAGTCTAGAAGATTGCGCAGAACAGATGTATTCAAGTTAAAACAAAATCTAAGACAAACTAAACAAGATAAGGAACTAAAGACTTAAACCCTAAAGAATAGTCACAAAACCCAGGTTTTACGTTCTTGTGTGTGGACAAAGCTGCAACGAGACAAGATCTGCTTTTACTTGAAAAATACGAACTGGAATTTCAGCAAACCTAACAAAAATTTGCGGAGTAATACTTGTAAAAAGCTGAACAAAAACAAAATTAAAAATTTCGTTTTACCCCCGACTACCTCAGATTTGTTATCTGTACAACATTCTACTAGTCAAGCCCTTTCGTTTGAAACCCATATTGCGGTAGTAGTGAAAAAAAAATTCGCCATTTTGTGGTGGCGGCCATCTTGGACTTGACATTTTTATAGTGTGTAGTATTTTACTAGTCAATCCCTTTCGTTTGATACCCATGTTAAGGTAGTAGTGAAAAAATAATATAATTCGCCATTTAGTATTATTTTAATAGTTAAGCTTTTTCATTTGATACGAAGAAATATTTTGTCCGCCATTTTGTGGAGGCGGCCATCTTGAATCGATATTAACGAAACATAGCTAAGAACATTCACACGAATATTAACATTCAAATGAAAAAACCGCATCGAAATCGGCCCATCCGTTTGAGCTCTACGGTGCCACAGACAGGCATACACACAGACAGACAGACAGACAGACATCGACGTCAAACTTATAACACCCCGTTTTTGGTCGGGGGTTAAAAAAGGGACCATACATTATTAACAACTCTAGATCTCGATAGTACAAGAAAGTACATTTAACAGACTATTATTGTATAATAAGTATTAGGAGAATTTTTTTCTTGTCATTTACATTTACCTATTCAAAAAATATGGTGACTTGTTTAGTTTTGGTTATAAAACGCGTTTTCAAAATAGGGTCTTAAATTAGTTAAATAAGGTAGGTAAATAAATAGGTTAGGTTTTTGTTCCAATAGACTTTTTGTCATTTGTCTTTATTTAATACTAAAATTATAAGTTACTAGCTAACCAGGCGAATTTAGTACCACCAGACTATTTTTCGTCAACATTTTTTTTTAAATTTCTGCTAAATTAACTTTGGCCCGACAACAACGAATACTTACATAAAACAAAAAAAAAGTTATCTGTAAAATCGGTTGGTTTACGGACGATAGTCAACATCTTAACAAAATATTTTTAGATGCGGCGCAAGCGACCAATGAACGTAACGAGATATAACGGGACACTTTTTCGTGCATACAGCCGGCGTTAATCGATTTATTAGACTTTGTCGCGTCAAAAATTATCCAATTTAGTTCAGTTATTCAAAAGTTTACATATATAATAATAATAATACATACATTTCGAAGATCCATTTTATATAAAGTACTAGCTGTACCCTGCCACGCTTCGCTGTGGCACATTGTGATGGAAAAATTAGATAAAAAAAATCCTTGATGCGGATTATGTATCATTCTAAAATTTCAGCTCGATCGGTGCAGAACTTTTTGAGTTTTTGAAGCGTACACAAACCAACAAAACATTTTTATATATAGAGATATATTATGTAATATATGATATAAATATGTTATATGTAGATAAGATGGATAAGTTTTTACTTATAACGGCAGTCCCTGTGACTGTCTATTTTATATAAAATATTTATCTATTTGGGTGGATCTAACTATTTCGAACACTTGTTCGTAAAAAAATGTACCCAAATGTATATCTATTTCAAGCGCAGGTGGTTTCAGTGATACCGCAATAACACTAAAATAAAACTAAGGTATAGCGTTCGCCCAACAGACACTGATTTCTTCCCAGCTTGTGCCTCGGAACAAAACCGTTTACCGGTTCCTTGTGCTGTTTGTGAAGTATTTTGTTTGTAGGTGCTTTGGTTTATGTGCGAACGATCGCCTTTTTTAAACGAAGAATGTTTTGTTTTACGTTTATCTGTATAGAAGAGAACTAAATTTTAAAATGTTTTATCAGTCTTGAAATTAACTAGTTTTCTTTTAACTGTGCGTACGTACATACCTGAAACATACCTGAAATTGAAATAAAATAAAACGAAACGAAACTGTAACGATAGCGAAGCTAGACTGAAACGAGACTGAAGCTAGACTGAAACGAGGTTGAAACGAAACTGAAACGAAACTGAAACGAAACTGAAACTGTGCGTACATACCTGAAATTGAAATAAAATAAAACGAAACGAAATTGAAACGATAGCGAAGCTAGACTGAAATTAGAATGATACGAGACTGAAACGATACTGAACCAAGACTGAAACGAGACTGAAACGAGACTGAAACGAGACTGAACCAAGACTAAAACGAAATTGAAACAAAATTTAAACTAAATTAGTGTACGGTTTGTTGCAGGCTATTGGCCTACACCGAATCACCGAATATCGGCTAAAAAATAATTAAGTAAGCGAAGAGTTCGAAAAACGATGCATATTATACAGTTCGTTCATATAATATTACTACATTTAGAAGACAGAATATTAATAAATAAAATGAAAACTTATGATTTTAGAACACTAATCAATCGAAACGAAATAATAATAATTTGTAACATTTAAAAAATCATTATAAGTTTACTTACATATAATAATGGGTTGCAGATGAGTAAGTCCCGCAAAAACTCGGGAACGGATGAACTGATTTTGGTTTTGAATTATGTGCAGGAGTCAAGGGAAGGATTAAAAGGTCGAATGAAGTTCGCCGCGTATTTAATATTTTTTTAAATAATACAGTTGTAGGTAAGTTTACATTAAATAAGTAGGTTGGTAAAATACCTTAGAGAATAAGTAAATACTTTTTTTTTTTTAACAATGCAGTCGTAGGTAGTTTATATTTAAATAAGTAGGTAGGTAAAATACCTTAGATAGTGAATAAGTAAATACATCAGGGTTTTCCAGACAGTTCCTTTGTACCAATCGTAAGCAGATGACTTGCATACTTGCTATGGCAACAGAGTGGTGTGCCGCGACAATGACACTTCCACAAGAGCGACAAGGCAAGAGCGATCAGACCGTGGTTTCGGTGCTAAGCGTTTGTTCCAACGTAGTTTAAAAAATTCTAGGTAAATTCTTTGTAAAATACTTAGTACTAAATGTACAATTACACAGTTAAAAATAACGTCAAAATAAATTTATCAATCACATAACCAACCCTAACGGTAGTCGGCACAAAGGTGCCCATTAAACTGGCAGCATTATCCTGCTGAATAACGATTGACAATATTTTGTGCCAAGTACAAGCTGGAGCGGGACTCACCGCCATTTTCTTGTATTTAAATTAATATTTTTCTTTAATAATAAGTTTGGAAGCAATTTCCGAAAGGCATAACGATCTAAATTGAGGGATTCATTTTGCCCCGCTATTTACCTGTCAGCTCTACACCTCCGTGTTTGGGCTAATATGCAAACTAAGCAAAATTAAAAATAAAAACCCCTAAATTCCTACCCAACATTTTTGCTCTCGGAATACTATTTATTATTAATTTGTTGCGAAAAGCGCTCTCTATTACAATTTCAAGAAACTACGACAGCTATCAGTTTCCTACGTCCCATCCCTTAAAAAATTTCATTGGCCAAAATGATGCGTACTGTAACAGGAAGATGGCGCTATAAACAATACACATAGAAATGCTACCCTTTAATCTAGTTTTAAGAAAAAGTTGTAAATGGCGCTGAAATAAATAATACATTATTGAAGTTGTATTTTTTCAAAAACAGAATGGTAGCAAACTAAGAGATGAAAGCTGTTTCCCACAAAAGTTCTATGTTTTTTGTATAGGTGGCAGGCTTTTGATACTTTTATGAGTCCTTTTGTCACATAGATTGTTTTTAGACATAGGAATCAATGGGCTTGAAATAGAATTTTCGAAAATGTGATATTATAACTAAATAAAGTAATTAGTGAGTACTTACTATCACACATACACATGCAAGTGATTTTTAAATCTGTTTTAGGTAGGTATCGATATGTTTTCGCAATGCAAGTCGATAAATCAACAATACGGTCAAGAGTCAGATACAGAAGAAGTTCTCATCTTACACCTTCTGGTAGGTTCCTCTTTCGTGAGGCATAAACACTGACAGCATGATCCCTGCCCCGCTGCCAGCGCCATTTTATTTTTAACCGAATTGAAAAAAAAGAGGAGCTTTTAAATCCGGTTGTGTATTTTTTTTTCTTTGGATGACTATTCCGCGATAGCTCCGCCAATTGGTAATCGATTTTGATGTTTTTTTTTTGATGTGGTAGTTCAGATTTCCTTCTATATAAATTGTACCAAATTCGAAACGGTTTTTGAAATATCAACACATATCGAAAATTTGCTTATCTGGACGACGTAATCGTACTACCTCGCAGTTTCATTGGAACAGTGTGTTTAGTTGATTTCACAAAAATAAGAAACTTAGCCGAGTGTTCGAATTGGGTTATCGTGGATTCGCCAAAAAGTTAATTCGCCACAAAAACAAGTGTGTGTAATTTGGTGTGTAAATTCGCCACAATTCTATTTTTTCAATTACTTAATCCTCGTTTATGAATCGCTCCATCGTAGACCGCATCGCCGCTTAACATTAGGCGAGATGGCGATCAAGTGTCACCCTATAAAAGGTAAAAAAATATTATAATTTCTACATTTCAATTTATGAAGCAAATTATTTGAAAATATTATTATAAAATATTATCTAATTCAGTATCACCGTGTATTATACAGCGACGTATTTCCAACAGTAAAAAGTACCTACATACGCAGTTTAGCAGAAACCAATATTTTTACCTTCCGAGAAACCCCCCAACAGACTGTACTAATTACTCGAATAGCATCTAACTCACTCCACTTCAGAACTGGCAACACTTGTTCACAAAAAGTTCGTCAATCTTTTTATTAAAAATTCGCAACAAAAAACAAAACGAAAAATTTCACTTCCGGAGCACGATTTACAGCCACCTCCCGAACAATCTCAATTATTCGAAAACCTCTAATTTAGTACTGGCAACTTTTAATTTATTCGCTGAAGGGAGCTCTGATTGTAGATTGTTTCTCGTTTTGGTATTCTGTAATCGTGGCTCGGATCCGCCTTTTTGCGGCGCCTAATGGAAAAACAGAATTTCCGTACCGTCTACTATTACTACGCTTTGTAAACTTTAGATGCGTAAAGTCATGGACAAAACATGCACACATAGGTCAATTTTGGAGAAACAACAAACGACCAGTGCGTATGAAACCTATTAGAACTCGTAATTGTGTTTAACTGCAGTGCGTGTGAGACATAAACAATCTCCTAAAAAGGCATTTTTAACCCCCGACCAAAAAAAGGGATGTTATAAGTTTGACGTCGATGTCTGTCTGTGGCACCGTAGAGCTCTAACGGAGGGGCGATTTCGATGCGGTTTTATATTTAAAAGTTAATATTTGTGCGGATGTTCTTAGCTACGTTTGGTTAATATAGATTCAAGATGGCCGCCTCTACAAAATGACGGACAAAACATTTTTGCACAACCTATCTCAATATGGGTATCAAATGAAAGAGCTTGACTAGTAGAATACTATACACTATAAAAAAATCAAATCCAAGATGACCGCCACCACAAAAAGGCGAATAATATTAAGTTTTTTACTACTACCTCAATATGGGTATCAAACAAAAGACTTGACTAGCAGAATACATTGCACTTTGACAAATTTCAAATCCAAGATGGCCTCCACAAAATGGCGATATACATTTCTTTTTTCACAACTCACTTAATATGGGTATCAAATGAAAGGGCTTGACTAATAGAATGTTGTACAGATAACAAATCCGAAGTAATCGGGGGTTAATCAAAATTTTCAATTTTGTTTTTGTAACAACGTTTCACGATTTTTGTTGCTGCATACGCTGAGACTATAGTAACTGATTATCTAGATCGCATTAAACGTGTTAAGATGTATCACACAAAAAAGTTTGTATACATATGTATGTACTACCGAAATAAAAATAAGTAATTCTATACAGTGTTTAAGTCACAGTCACTATCACTATATCTATAGAACGACTTAGTTCAATTTAGGCGAGTATACAAACTTGTTTAAAGTGAACATTTTTGTACTTGCGTGGACCTTATTTTTGATTGCGGAAAATCGTATGTATTCACGTCACCGATATGCTAATGTATCAGAGTAGTGGTGAAGCGTTGGAGAACGTAGTGATTACATTCTCTGTGGTTGGAGATAGCGACAACGAAGCAGGACGTGCGTGACAAACGATTACGAGTATTGCATTGGTGAAATCTTGTGAATACACGACACCGACATAGTTCATAGCAGTAAATGTGGTATGGTCCCATCTGGCCTGGTGCCTTGGCCCGGTGCCGGGCCAGATGGGAAGAAAAAGTTTCAACTGGCCCGGTGATATATGTGCATACGTAATATGTAGCTTTACAATTCAAAGTTACAACTTTTCACTTCTTTAGTCCCTATGACACCGCAGTTTAGCCAATACTCACCGGAAGTCGTCTCATCCTACTAAGTTGGTTAAATCTCCTTACCAGGATTTAAAAATATTTGTATGAACAGACCCGGCATTGGAGGGGAAAGAAAATTGGACTTAGCTTGATATGGCTCTCGCTTTTTTTTCCTTTGAAATTAAGGAGACAGCAATAGCACAGCCAGAGCCGATTTTGATAGACGGTAGAAGGGCGGACCGGCGTAGATTTCATCTGCAATAGTCTATATTTATCCAGAAATAAAATGAATCACTTGATACTTCAGAGCACTTAGATAACCTACTTAAATCCATCAGAAAATCATACCCTGTCAAGAACGTATTCTACAGTTCTTATTACGAAAGTGTAGTCTAACCTCGGGTCAAGTCTTAGCATCTCGGAGAGTTCGAATCTCAAAATAAAATCTTGAAAATACCTGATAAAGGTCGATTTGAATTGATGACGTCCAATAAAAGGGGACAGGACAGGACTTCGGAAAGGTCTACAGATTGTCCCATAAATTCTGTTCGCGAGTACATTGTGGATAAGTAGAGTTTATATCAGAAGATTTGGGTGAAGTTCCAACTTCGCCCCGTACAGGTCGAAAGGTAGGATGATGGTAAAATAGTGCGGGGTTGTTGGGCTATCGATAAAACATTTAGGGTTGATAAAGGTGCATTGACATCTGTGATTTAGTGGTCGGTTTATTAGATTGGATGCTTGGAAATAATGTTAGGAACGACCTACCATCGTTCGTTATTTCCTGATTATTATGTCGAATTAATAGACTATGGTAGATAGAGATATATAGATTAACTCTTTATTGCACATAGCAAGTAAACATAGTTACAAAAATACACAAAATTTTAAAAAATAAGGAACTAAGACTATGATGTATTTAACCGACTTTAAAACAGGAGAAGGTTCTCAATTCAGTAGTATTCTAGTATTTTTGGTGATATTTTTTTTGTGTAAGTCGTGCGATAACTCTGTCAATCGTACAATGATTTTGATAGTTATATTTTTTTGTTGATTGTAAAGTTAAAGTTGGATTAAATTTATCCAACTTTACAACCAAATCTATAGAGGCAATTTGAGGCTAACTGCTATAGGTTCTCTTAAAAAAACGTAAATCTAACTTCAGTGCGTTGAATTTGCGTATGAGTGCACGCGGTTATTGTAGAAATTCGCTCTGATAATAAGTACAGTCAAGTTGTTAGCCAACTCCATCGTGTCATTTTATGACTGTTGGTGTGAGCGTCAATAAATATTCGCTATCATGATTTTTTCCAAGCGCGACAAAAGAAGTATAGATTATAGTAGTAAAACTTCACAAATCATCGATATCCCCACATCACTAATGTAACTTCAAGAGAAGTTCGACAAGTTACAGTCTCGCACTAAAATATGTAGCGGCGCGATATTGAAAAGTTCTGCTTTGTTGGAAGGAAACCGTCTTTATCTAGAGTTACAACGCGCTCAATCTTTTGTTCATTAACCGTTCAAACAGAGATTTTTAACTGTTCTTTAATGGGGTTTGTTGGGAAAATTATGTTTTTTCTCCAACTCTGGTAATGGCAAGCCAATTGTAAAAATGAATTTAGTCTTTAAAGACCTAGTATTACGACGGTAATAGCTATTAAATGAATCATTAAATTTTTGTGTAAAAAAGTTGAAAATTTTTGTCAAGTTAGTTTTTCAAGTGGTTTATAGCTTTATGCAACTGTTTATAGAGTAAAGTTTTGGTATAGAAATATTAAAATTATGATTGTATAGTATGGCTTAAAACATCAATATGTGGGAGTAATGCCATTGCAAAGCAACCAACTAAAATTAATTAATAAAATACATCATAGAGCATTAAACAAAGAATTTCTCATGTTACATGTTTAGTTAGATGTTTATCCTGTACCACAAATTACCTAATATTACCAGCCAGTTCATAAATTGCTCAATACGATGAAAGATTTTTTCACTCTACGAGTAAACTGGCTAAAACCAGTTATTTCCGGATGAAAGCAGATGCTACCGTCATTTTGTTTTAACTATTCAAAACACGCTTTAATCAAGTCTGTTTCGTCGGTGGGTTATTAAATGTAACTGCAGCGTGTGATGTGTCCTAGATTTTTTAATATTCCTCGCTTCTATGAACGTCCGCTTCGCTCGTTTTAATTTTGACTTCAGTTTTCACTATCATTTTGGTGTTCTGCTTTTCCGTAACAGAGGAATATATTTTTAAAAAGCTAAATTAATGTTATGTATATATAATATATATGCATAGACAGCACGCTAGAGTTAGTTTCTAGCTAAGGATTGTTAGGTTGTCTAGGGAAGGATCATCAAGCTTTACTCTTAATTTAATATTCAAATAAATGTATACAAAAAAAAAATGAGAAAATGCTGAGCAAAATAATTAATTTTCTCCAAAAAACAAACTTCGATTTCAAATTAAAGTCAGACGCTCGGCCAAATTTCATACAAAGCCATCACTAAGTTATCTGTAATATCTGTAGTTATCTGTAATATCTGTAGTTATCTGTAGTTATCTGTAGTTATCTGTAATATCTGTAATATCTGTAGTTATCTGTAATATCTGTAGTTATCTATATCTGTTATAGGTATGTAAATGAAAGTCAATTTTGGTTTTTGTCCATATTTCAAAAACCGCCACACTGATATCGATAAAACTTATTTGGGACCACATCTGAATTATGATCTATTAAACAAATAACTATCAAAATGTATTAAACATACAACAGTAACATACATCATACAAAAACGTACCTACGTAAATACCTACATATGTACTTCTAGTTATCTGAAACTCTGCCATTTCAATATTCACCGCAGTAAAACCTGATCTATTAAATCTGACTTCATCAATTTTGTGTCCCTGAGCTTTTTTAATCCCCGACCAAAAAAAGAGGTGTTAAATTAGGTGTTGTCTGTCTGTGTGTGTGTCTGTCTGTGGCACCGTAGAGCTCAAACGAATGGGCCGATTTCAATGCGGTTTTTCTTATTTGAAGGTTATCTGTGCGGATGTTTTAACAATGTTTGGTAAATAAAGATGGCCGCCTCCACAAAATGGCGGACAAAATAATTCTTCACAACCTACCTCAATATGGGTATCAAATGAAAGAGGTTGACTAGTAAAATACTATACACTATAACAAATTTCAAATCCATGATGGCCGCCACCACAAAATGGCGAATTACATTTTTTTTCTCTACTACCTCTATATGGATATCAAATGAAAGGGCTTGACTAGTAGAATGTCGTACAGATAACAAATCTAAGGCAGTCGGGGGTTAGTCAAAATTTAAAATTTTGATCTTGTTTAACACATAAAATTTATTAGATTTTTGTAAATAACTAAATCTTTTATTTTTGCATAAATACACGGGTAACTCACGTAATATAGTCAGTCCAGTCCGACTCAAGTTTCGATCCAACAACCGTTGAGCTTGCGTGCGCGCCGTGCGGATGCCCGCAGTGCTAAACGAGCTGTGAACCCGCGCGCGCACTCTCCTTGAAAAAGATCGCTGGACGCGATCGAAACTTGAGTCAGACTGGACTGACTATATTAAACTTGAGTTACCCGTGTATTTATGTAAAATGTGTAATAACCACGTTAGTTTTCATATTTTATTTTTCATTCACGAAGCCTTGATTCAGTAAAAGTTTAAAATACACAGATAACTAAACTCTTCATTACACTTAAATAAAATAAAAAACAAAATACACAAACACCTGTTGCGATTGGCAACCTTATCGCTAAGAGCGATATCCTAACTAAACAGTAGGATGGTGAAGAAGATAGATGAGTTACGGAAGAATGTGGCGATTAGTTTAGGAAAAACTCAAAAGGTTTTTTATACTGCTACAACAGTTGCACGCTCCATGCACTCCAAAGCTAAGGTCATAAATTCTAAAGACAGTAGGAGTATAGCATTCATTGTCTCAAAAATTATTAACAAAATTCGTATCTCAATGTATAAAATCTTTATAAAAGAAAAGAATATATTCAACAAACGAACACTTTCAAAATATATAACATTTTAGTTTCTGGACTACGCCAGACTTGTACTATCTTACAAATATTATAAACCCAAAAGTTGGTAAGAATGTATGGATGCTTGAATGTATACCTATTTCTTACAAACAAAGGGCATTGAACCCGGAAACACGGAACAACTGCTAAAAAACTATCAAATTTCATCCATAGGTATCTAATAGAAATTTGGTACATTTATAAACAAATACTAATCTGAAATAACACATGCTTATTTTTAACCCGGGAAATATGAATATGCGGATGAAACCGCGGGGCATTGCTAGTACAATTACAAACCTTTTCTAAAATCTACCTTTTCTATCGTAGGTACATCTCGTAGCTCGAATAAGCGGCATCGTTTCATGGTGGATATTCCAAAGACACGGACGAAGAGGTTTGACTCTACGAACGTCTGATGGTTTGAGAACGTCTAGGCTGTGGAATGAGTTGCCTGAGTGGGTTTATCCCGATAGTTATAATCTTGGTGTCTTCAAATCGAGAGTAAATCGGTTTCTTCTAGGTAAACACGCTCCATCGTAGACTGCATCGTCGCTTAACATCAAGCGAGATGGCGATCAAGTGTAAACCTATAAAAGTTAAAAAATTAAAAAATAAGTTAAACTATGTACTTCTTACAAATAACTGGCCATAAAGAGATATATTTTGATGTAGGTATAAATCTATAAGCTTGGGTAGCTCTATCCAGTTCGGTGATTTCAGAGATTCAAAAGATAGGTATTCCCATTCAATTCCAGGAGCAAAGCATAGACACCAACAGAGCCATTCTGCAGCCGATTGAAAGTTCATTTACCGCACTTTAAGCAGTCTTCTAAAGGCTTTTGGTAACAAAAGCAGTCTGCTCTAAAAGCGTCCTCACGAAAACGTAGATATGCATCAGCTATTAACACTCCACCGTCATTCCATCCTTTGATGGGTCTTATACTCTATGGTGTGGTATTTTGATGAAAGAACATAGTTATTTTGGATATAACCCGTGGGACCTTAGGCAATTTGGTTGTTGGCCGTGATACGGTGCAAAAATGCTTGGTATCCAAGTGAAGTCTTTTACAAATTTTTCGGCAGTGTAACCTGGATCGCTTTGAAGCAGATTTTTATTTTCTTTGAAGAAATTGGAAAGGATATTGAATTTTACTTGTATGTTGCCATGTAGAGTTTGCGTTTTGCTTGAGTAATTTGAAACAATGTCAGTGGATTTATAAGATTTTCTAGATTATTTTTATGCGACATCAAGGAAAAGTTTTCTAAATTGGCGGAATCTTATTTTAAGCTTATTTAATGATAAGTCAATTCACAATTAACCTACCAACTTTATGTTAAAAATTGGTTGAGCAGGTTACGAATTTTTTTCAAAAATCTAAATTATTTTACACATCGATGATTAATTATGTTTATGGTTTACTTTTAAGTTTCTTTTTTACCGTTAATCTGTATCCTGTGTGGTTGTGACTTTTTATACAGAGTATTCTAATCTTATCTTTTCGTATGCAATTACTTCTACATAAATATTATAACGCATGTATTTTAAATAAATACACTGGTAACTCATGTTTGATAGCGTGAGTTACCGTGTATAAATTAGTAATAACAACGTTAGTTTTCATACTTGTATATATTTAGATGTCATTGATTGCATTGATATGTTTATGCTATTTAAAACTAACATAAATATGTACCACGTTTTGTCATAAATGAAACTTGTAGTAAAACATAAAACAAGCATTTTAAAATGAAACTCATGTAATCCTCATCAGAAAGATGATCGCCGAACATGTTGCCGAATAAAAATCAGCTTGAATAGCTAATGTCCCAAATAAAATCGTCGAAGCCTACGAGCACATTTGCATGTTTTCATATGCCGCGGCGGAAGCTCAAAGGATATCTTTTCGCATGAATGCCCCAGAATCGTGGTTTACAGACCAATGGACGGACCGATTTTTGGATGGTGGCCAGTTTGGACTTTCTTTATTTTGTTACACTTGTCCGGTTACTCTATTTTATGATATTTTATTGCCGAGTTTACAAACTAGCCACTGATTTTGTGTTACAAGTTTACAGTTTCTCCTATTTGTAATCGACTTTGAAAAAGGAACAGGTTTTTTCAATGTACAATTGATTTTTGACCGACTTTAAAAAAATAATGGTTCTCTATTCGGTTGGTATGTTTTTTTGAATTGAAAACTTGTTTTGTGCACCACAGACACATTTTCCTTACACTGTGAATTTAACTCAAGCTTCACGTTCGTAAATAAAAGAAATCTTGGGGTAAACTTGGATGATCTAGATAGCCATAGCCATGCTCATGGCCACGCCCTCCGGTTTCACCCGCGTAGTTTCCAAAGTGAGCTATCAAATTCTAAGATATTCGTTTTCACTTCTATCGGCAGTCCCTATGACTGCCAATATTTTTTTGTACCTATGTATGTCACGCGATAGTTCACGACATTTAAATGCAAATCGATTTTGATAATTGGTTTTTGTGTGATAGATCATACTTCAGAGGTGTACCCACCTCTGAAGTATGATATATCAAACGAAAGTAGATGGCGTCTGAATAAGGCTTATTATAAATAGGTATTTAGATATTTTTTTTATCTGGACAGAGCCTTTATTAACAAAACTAAAATACAATGAGAACTACACTATACTACAAACCTACCTAACTAACTACTTACAATAAGCACACCTGATTATCTATAGACATAGAATTTAGATTGATATATACATTTATTTTTCAACTCGAACGAAGTAGGAACAGGTCGCTAGTTTGTTTATAAATAAAGCACCCCAAAGTAATACTGACGGCGCTGACCATCTGGCGGCGTCTTGCACCGCAACATCTTCACCTTGGCAAATTACTTGGCATCTCTAGTGCTATGTACCCACATACCTCTGTACTATAACTATAGAATGGAAGTGTCAGCAGCAAAAATGTTGTTATTTTAAAAAGTTGTGCTTAAAATGGACACATTTTGACGTGACAACGTCTTATAAATTGGTTTGCCGGGTGACACTTCAAGAAACTGCGTTACGCTCCGCTCACGTTATGCGCTCACAACGAGAGCGAGTGAGAGGCACGCGTCCCTTCCACTCGGGCATGGTTAGCCCGCCTAAGAGCGAGAGAGGCAGACATAAAAAGTGAAAGGCACGCGTCCCTTCCGTAAAATTATTTTACCACTCAAAGTCGTTGTCACGTAAAACTTTCGCCCGTATACCGACTTTACAGGCAACCAATTTTTTAACATAATATTTACAAAAGAGGAGTTTCTCAAATGAGTTTTAAGTTTTAACCGGCTTCAGAAGTGGTGGATGTTCTCAATTCCGTTCTATGTTTTTTTTTTTTTTTTCTTATGCAATAGCTCCGCCAATTGTGAATCAATTTTGGTCATTCATTTTTGGTTTGGTAAAACATAATATTACAGATATGTTCTCGTATAAATTTTATCGAAATCAGTACCTACAGCGGTTTCCTTAAATATCAAAAAAAAAAATCCACCTTTCACCTCACTTTCACCAAGTTCATTTCACATTTTAGGTTCACCTTGACAACGTACTCATATCTCACTGTTTCGAACACATTGTGTTGGTAGTTGATTTCTTAAATATTTTCTAAATATATATCTCTATGTATAAAAAATGTTATGTTGGTTTGTGTACGCTTCAAAAACTCAAAAAGTTCTGCACCGATCGAGCTGAAATTTTAGAATAATGTATAATCCGCATCAAGGATTGTTTTTATCTAATTTTTGCATCACAATGTGCCACTGCGAAGCGTGGCTGGGCACAGCTAGTTTTTATATTTTCTTTAAATATTTTATGTTGATTTGTTTGAAGTGGTAGGAGTCCTAGCAGAGCCCGCCCAGGGAAGTACCACATCTTTCCCACTTATTCTACCGACGAACAGTAATGTGAAAACATTACTGTGTTCCGGTTTGAAGGGCAATGTTTCCAGAGAAATTACAGGGCTTAGAGATATAACATCCTAGATCTCTGGGTGACGAGCGCAGTGCAGTGCTAGGTGATGGTCTGGACTCTTCATGTTCCATTAGCTACGTGTCACTGTGCTGTTATGTGGCAGGCATGTTGCTTACCATCAGGTATATGTCCTGCTCGTCTCGTCACTTCTTATTTAAAAAAAAAACATTGAAATTTATTTGAGTGTCTGAGTTTAATAACTTTAAATTGATTTAGGTTTTTGCTATTTTGTTATTTTGGCCGACTTTAAAGAAATCGAGTATTTGTTGCAAGAGAACTTAAAATGTATTCGCCGTGTTACGCTTTTTTTTTACTAAATCCTAATTTGTCTTGTCTTGATCTCATCTTAACATTGATACGACTAAAGTACCTATATTTGATGGTACATATACTATTATCACCCTTCGAATACTTGGTCAGAACTCAGAACGATTTTTAAATAAATTGTTTTAGAGAATATTTTGATTTTTTAATTACTCATGGCACGGCTAACTACAAGACTGTGCAATGCAATGAATGCAACACAACGCAATGAAATACAATGCAACGCAATATAACGCAACGTAGTGCAATGCAATTTCATTAAGATCCTTTCTGTAGTTTTTGCGTGAAAGAATAACAAACGTCCATACATACATCCGCACAAACTTTCACATATAAATGTAATAGTAATACGATATTTATAGATGTGCATATGCAATTAGCATTAGAATATGAGTAACGAGAACCCATTAAGGTTTCCGCACAACTAATACTGCTCAGAGCAGCACAGTTCCAAAATCCAAAAATGTAAGTATGTGATAAATGTGGACGTTTTAAATTGACAAATAAAGAAAACAAAAGTTGTACTATTTATGCTGACGGTACTGACGTAGTAGCGTGTTTGTATCCAACAGGAGCAAGCCGACAACAAGTCTCTGGAAGGCGTCCAACCACACAGATCGCGGAATTTATTCGCCTTCAGTCGGCACATCTACGTGGCTGGTGTGCTAAGTGCAGTGGCTCTGCAAAACCGAAGTTAGGCGATAAATTGCCAAATGTACCTGTTTGGTTTATTTAAGATTTATATATGTTTTCAAAGAAGATGTGACTAGTAAATCTACACCTGATGATAAGTAATATAATATTTAATTTATTCACGGGTAACGTATGTCTGATATAGTCGGTCCAATATACTAAGCTCGGTCAACCAGGTACTTGAGTCTATATGGGTACTTCTTCAAAGATAAAATTTTGGTCTTCTATGGGCTTATTTCCGAAACTAACTAACAAACAAAAAAACATATATACGATCGAATTGAGAAACCTCCTTTTTCTGAAGTCGGTTAAAAATGGTGTGTAATTTTTTTATACAGTTTACCTTTAACTATTACAAGTGATTGCAATTTAAGTATAAATTAAAAATATTTGAAGTTTGTTGAATTCAAATGACGTGTCCGCTTGCCATTTTCCGGTAGAAAAGAGTCTATACCGCATTGATAGATAGATAGATACTCTTTATTGAACACACCAAAATAACAATAATTTACAAATTGAAACAGGTTAAACACTTAGTTAGTGCGGCAGACGGCGGCCTTATCGCTAATAGCGATCTCTTCCAAGCAACCTTAAGGTGGAAAAAGAAAGATGGGATCTTAAAATGCGGGGTGTGCAGATGACATAAATAAATAAAATCTATATACAAGACATACATACATATATAATTATATTTATAAAAATTAATTAAAATATACCCTACTTAAATTATTATTAATAATTAATTTATTACTCAATAAAATAAACTAATACTTATAATTATTATCATAACATACAATAATAAATAATATGTAAAATAAATAAACAATTATGTATCTATATTTTAAAGGTCTAAAAATAGAGGAAATACAAAACAATGAATTGATAAGTAACACTAACGCCATGTTATATACTATGCATACTATGGCTACTATTATGACAAATATATTGACATATTTTTTAAAGGTTTCATTGCATCTTTGATGAATCATTATGAATAATAAATGTATCAAAAGGAAATGAATTGCCCTCTTATAAAAAATTGTAAATTAAATTACAGCCGCGTTCACCGGACTTTACCAAAGAGTGCATGCGCGGAATCGCTGCACGTTTGGGGCAAGTTCAGCGGCTGTTATGGGGATGCAGGTAAAGTGGTACAAGAGATAAAAATCGCAATTCGCTTAATGAAGTTTTCACTTCAAAAAAAACAAAACAACTGCGAATGTTGCGTTCGTGAATATTTTTTCAAAAACTCTTAGGTCGTCATCTAACGAAAAACATTAGAAGCCAAAAAAAAGCAAAAAAATAACCGCGTCAAAATCGATATTGTAACGGACACGGGCGAAGATCGCGTTCCATTTTATCAAGAGTGTCTATTATACGAAATTATTTGACAGTTGTTGTCGTTAAGCCCATTGAACGTAGGCCCGAATGGCTACCCATTATAGCAGTTTTACAACGACTTCCGTTATGCCGATAAGGAAAATAGCAGCTATATTTTGTTCATTTCGCGCAATAATAAACTTATTGTGTTCAGAAAAGCAGTAGGGTTGGGTGTCAAGTTTGGCCGGATAGCCGGAGAATTTTGTCCGGAATTTGGTATTGAAGCACATTTTAGATTTTTGTAAGAAAAAGCTGATTTTAAATTTTTAGAGATTGGCATTTAAGGAAATACTTAAAATATGTCAACGTCAATGTCATATCAAGTCCTGAACAATGTGGTCTACCAATCTTGCCCCTCTTACCTGTGGATTAAGGCTTAAGCTATTAAAATACTAGGACCACTGATTCACACAACATTTTATAGAGTTAGGCATATGAAAGCCACAACAATGGCCTATCACTGTTACCCAAACAAAATACTGTAATCTTGAAGCTATGATGATAAGTGGGTAGCTAGCTGGTAGCAGATGATATAAAATGCTAAAGATATGGCGAGTCATGAGACTGACCTACGTCCAACAAGGAGCTGGTACAGTTAAGGTAGCGGTTCGCCCGGAGACCGCGACACGAGACCGCGACGCGTGTCTCGGTCTCGGCGCGAACTGGCGCCCATACAATTCTATAGAGTCAAGTGCCTGTCGCGGTCTCCGGTCGCGGTCTCCTGTCGCGGGATCGTGTCGCGGTCTCAGCGCGAACTTGTACCTTAACAATTGTGTTCATAACTGGGTCAAAATATACACTTCTAATTAGTTCGTCAGATAGATTATGAACAAATATGTTTTACAATTTTTTTTTATCAAATTATTAAAAATCTTCCGGCATATAGACTTGACGTCACAACCTGGAGGTTGTGACATAATGTGGTCAAGTACATAAGTACTTGTATATAAAAATCGAATATTGACGTGACGTCAGACGAATCTTTTAAGCACTCTATCTTCGTCATTTCTCTTTTTGGAAAGAAAATAATAAATATGTGTACAAAACTTTTTAGTTATTAATCAAACTGACAGACTAATTACTTGCCTATTCTGATGATGATGTAAAAAACTATACAATATCATAAATTTTGCAGATTTACAAGTTGTTTTTTAATTATTTTATTTTACACCGATTTCAAAAGTGGAAGAAGTTTGCATTCGGCTGTAATGTGTATACTTTTTATAAATTTGCCGCTAATTGTGAATCGATATTCATGACTATTTTTTGTTTGGTAAGTTTTAGTTTAGAAGCGATCCTTTATGTATACTAATATTATAAAGCTGAAAAGTTTGTTTGTTTATTTATATAGAACTATAGGCTATAGGCTATAGAACATAACGCTACTATTAATCATGAATGAAGAGCATGAATCAAGAATGTAACAAAATTGGGAAAAAGTGTCCTTCTTGAGAGTTTTCGTGCGTTTCGTGCTTTGACATGGCACTTGACAGCATGTGCCTAAGATTGCGTCATTGAAAATAAACCTTTGCCACAGATTACATACCTCACCTTTGCTCACAGATTAAACATAGAATTTGTGTCTAAATCTGAGTTGGTACGACCAATTTCCGACAGGTGGCGTAGCAGGTAGCTGAAGAAGTGTTTTGTTTGAAAGCGATATTCTCAAGAATGTATGAACCGATTTCAGTCATTCTTTCAGCGTTGGATATATACCTGATGAGTGCCAAATAGTGTACCACGGGCGAAGCCGGGGCGGACACCATGTATTTACATCAAAATTCGATCTATTACATCAAAATCAGTAGAACAGTTTTTCATTTTTAATAACAACGAAATAAAATAATACACAAATTTCACTACTTGACTACTATTATTTTATTATTAACTTTAGAATTAGTGGAAAATGAAAGTGTTTTTTTAGTAGGTTGGACCTAACGTTTTTCTGATAACAAAAAAAATCATGAATACGAGTTAATGTATAATCCATTTTAGGAACCGATCTTACAAATTGTTCCCAGGTTTGGTTCCAATGTATTTAGCATTTTCTGCATTGCTTAAGTCATTATTTTTTTTAAATCTATCTAACTAAGAGAACTACACTACGTCACATACCTGACTACTTACACTAAGTATATCTGAATTATCAACAGATCATTGATGGTCTACAGGTAATCAAATGTTCAATCCCACTACCAGTCGGAAGCATGCTGGCAACATGTATTTTGGTATCGCGTCGCGTCGACCAAGGGCAGCTTAAAACTACATTCGTATGTATGTACCGTTTTGTATAGTTTCGGAAACAAATAAATAATTTAAATCTTATTTCATTGAATAAAAAAGATGGATTTCTACCATCTCTAAATTGAAAGCAATATTGCTTTCTTGAGCTGAAGCCTGGCCTTGAAAAGCTTTGTTATTGAAAGTAAAAAAGTATTTTGAGATTTTTCGCGTCTTTGATTTTTGCTAAGCTATTGATGCCGAAGCATTATAATGAGAAAATTTATCGGATGCTTCCTGTGTCCTACGGTTTTCCCACTATACTGAAAGATTGAATAAAATTTTCAGATAAAACGTGGCTATACTACAATAGAATATTACAAACAAAGCATTCTATTTAATCTTCTTTTTTTTAATCTGGTTCCCATTTCTGAATATTAGTGTTTATTATTTTCTATAAAAATTGACGTTGTTATACTATTTCTAATATAATAAGTTTTATATTGTTTACTAGCTGTACCCTGCCACGCTTCGCTGTAGCACATTCTGATCACAAAAATTAGATAAAAAATTCCTTAATGCGGATTATATATCATTGTGAAATTTCAGCTCGATCGATGAAGAACTTTTTGAGTTTTTGAAGCGTACACAAACCAACATAGCATTTTTATATATAAGACTAGCTGAACCCGCTACTTCGTTCGCGTAAGCAGATGTTACTGACTTATACATTAATTAGAAGTATCGTACGTCAAATATTTGGATAAGTAGTCATTGATTGACCTTTGAGTTTGAGTGAATTTGTTTTTCCACACAAAAATTTATTTAATTTTATCATCTTTATTTTCCTTTTTTTAAACAAAATCAAACATACTTAGTAAGGTTTCGTAGTATCGAACATAGCCGCAAGTGTTAAGTTTGTAGGATTTTTATAGGATACATTATGAAAAGTCTGAAGCTAATGTAGATTTAATACCTACACTACTGTCCATTCAATGTATTTAAGCTTACAAAATTATACATAAAAATGTTATAACTATGTACCAAATGTAAGGGTGGAGCAAACTACTCATCCTAAGTTTACAGGGCTTTGCCCTTTTATTAGGGAGTAAGTCTACTCTACTATTAACTTGTGTCAATGTTTTTGTTTTAAATTCTATTCACGTAAGTTAAGTGTACCTCTTTTTTATGAATAAACTTTTATTTATTTATTTTAATGTGCATGATCTGATACCTACTTACCTATTTCTTTTTATCCGCAAGCTGTTTTCTAGCTGTTACCCGCGACTTAACCGGCGTAAAATTCTGAACGAAGCCTGTGTGGAATCAAAATAATTAAAATTTTGAGTTTTAATTATATTCAAGCAAGTTGAACCCGTAAATCTAAGCCAAGTCCTAGTGAAATGTTAATGTATGAATTTAATTGTAGGTAACACAGAAAAAAATCAAGAACGAAAGAATCCAAATTCGGCATCATAATCCTTTTAGCAGCAAAAACTTATTAGTACAATTTAGAATACCAGTAACGCCACCTAGTGATGAAAGAAAAAATACATACCACAATAGCAAAACATCGATTTAAATGGCCTTTAGTGCTTTTTGATTTAAACTGGCGTTAGCGCCGTCTAATGAGAATATTATGTTGCTTGTTATTTTGATTGTGAACGCAAATCACCTATATTATCTACGCCAAAACGGGTGCATATATTTTTTCATTTTTGGCTTTTACCTTACCATCACATAAAGTTCCTTACGAAAGTATATGCTTATATTAATATGGAGTTAAATGAAAATATAGACTTATTGGCCCATGTGAAATTTTAGACTCTAAACTATATGTGTTTCGTATGTGAACCCATATCGTTGTGCCGTTTTGACGTGATAGTTCATAATTGTTTCCTTAGGGCCCATGCTTCTTTTCAGGTTGATAGGTAATAAATACATAAATGTGGTATTTCAGACTATGAGTTATTTCTGTTTCAATTTTCTACTAAATTTACTTAGTCTTTCCGACGTCACAGTGACCTATAAGTAACCGATTTGCTATTTCTGAGTTCAAACTACGTGTGTTTCGAATTCCATCCAAATATGTTCAGCCGTTCCAACGTTGTCCTGTAAATATTATGAATGTCACTGTTTGGATGTTTGTTACTTAATCATGGCGGAACGTATCAAGTGACCGGGTTGAAATTTGAAATAGAATTAGATTACAGTCTGGAAGAACACATAGGCTAAACATTGCCTATGTATAAGTACTCTATGTTTTACTTAAGCTAAACTAAGAATGTATCTTTAATTTTAACTCGATACATTCAGCCGTTCCAACGTAAGTGAATAGTTAAAGCGTCTACCTGTGACGGGTACGTTATTAGTATCGAGCAAGAAACGGTAAAAAAATCAAGTTTGCTGTATTGTGCACGTGTGCACAAGTGGTGCACCTCTTAAATATTTATTTTATTTTTAGTATTTTTTTGTTAAAGCAGCAATAGAAATACATTATCTGCGAA
Source organism: Ectropis grisescens (assembly GCA_017562165.1). Taxonomy (NCBI): domain Eukaryota; kingdom Metazoa; phylum Arthropoda; class Insecta; order Lepidoptera; family Geometridae; genus Ectropis; species Ectropis grisescens. The sequence continues at coordinate 5,331,813 of CM029779.1, read as the reverse complement.
AATTTCAACTGTCTAGCTATCACCGTTCTTGAGATACAGCCTGGTGACAGACGGACGGACGGACGGACGGACGGATAGCGAAGTCTCAGTAATAGGGTCCCGTTTTTACCCTTTGTGTACGGAACCCTAACAACTGTCTGCTTCGGTCACCGAAGCTTGTTGAACACTACCTTTACCAAAATTTTAAACAGTATTTGGATTGAAATAATACGTTTTCTAATAAGTTACGGCTGGTCTAGTAAGTTACAGCTGACCTAGTCGGGAGAACGCCGACTGTCGATCCGGAGACCCAGGGTTCAAAACCACGCGCACCACTATCTTTTCAGAGTCATGTTCGTAATGCCGGTAATTAAAACGGTGAAGGAAAACACCATGAAGAAACCGAAATCTACCTATAATCTAAGTTCTAAGTCATATCTCATCCACCAACCGACACTGGGCCAGCGTAGTGGATTATAGCCTTGTCTCTCCTTGCGAGAGAAGGCCCTTAAGAAATCTAAGCTAATTTTAGTTTTTGTTGATAATTGAAAACTACCTCCTGTTTTCGATATCTAAGATCACCTCTGAAGTATTTTCTACCAAACAAAAAAGGAATTATCAAAATCAACTAACAATTAGCGGAGTTATCGCGTAAAATAAAAAATAAAACCAAATAAAAAAACATGCAACCCGATTGAGAGCATCCTCCTTGTTTGAAGTCGATTATAACCGAATGATGTTTGTTTTTCCACACAAAAATATATTTTTGACAATTATTTTGTCATCCAAGACGATGCGACGCGATCACGTGGGCACTTTCTAGAATCTAGATATTCTGTGGATCGTCTGTGATACACAGAATACTTAGAAGTTAGTATGTACCGAACGCGCCGCGCGTGTCGTTATTATTTAATGTTTGTGTAATTTCCGAACCAACAGACCGATATTGTTCAAATTTTGACGGGACAATATAAAAAATGTGTTCTTTCTAATAAAAGAAGAATTAATGAAATTAAACAACGCAAACATGAGTTACAACCAAATACACATTCTGGCTTTCACCCCCTCCCGCAAGAAAACCGATCAGAATTTGGGGATCAAAAGTAGCCTACAGCAATGTCCTTAGTATAAACTAAAATCATGCCAAGTTTCAGCTGAATTGAATCAGTAGTTTCGGCGTGATGCGTGATCCCTATACAGAAAGACAGACAGACAGACAGACAGACATGAAAGAAAAAAAATGCAGTTTCGCCATCAGTATCGACTATGGAGTGCCCCAAAAAAAAAATTTTCAAAATATCTTCAATGTACAGAATTCGACCCGTTACAGTTTTATTATAAGTATAGATTAGTACCTACTTATAATTGTATGATTTCCATAAATTGAAAATGAATATTAAATATTTATGTATGACTTAATTCAGAAAATAATAGTCCCATGAAGAAAAATGCTCATATTTTTTAAATACTGTTTTATTGTATTTAATTTCTTTTATGTCGTGGTTCGTGTGTTTGATCCCCAGTGCAAAGTTTTGTGTGATGAATACAAATATTTTTACTGTGCCTATGTTTTCTATGTTTAGCAAGTATGTATATAAAAATATAGACCTAGATATTGTATCGGTTATCTGGCTCCCATAGTACAAGATTTGTTTATAGTCTTTGGTCAAACTTTAAAAACTCTAATGCACACGACCCAGCCTATTGCTTCGCTGCTCCCTGAAATTATTTTCTTTAGACTATTTTATTTAGCTTATTAGGGTTCGTTTGCGTAGGCAAACGGCAAAATACGGGACCCTTATAGATTCGTCATGTCTGTCTGTCCGTCCGTATGTCACAGCCACTTTTCTCCGAAACTATATGAGCTGTACTATTGAAACTTGGTAAGTAGATGTATTCTGTGAACCGCATTAAGATTTACATACAAAAAATTGAAAAAAAAAACGGTTAGGGTTTAGGGGTGTCTCATACTTAGAACTGAAACTCAATTTTTTCCATCAAAACCATACGTGTGGGCTATCTATGGATAGGTCTTCAAAAATGATATGTAGAATTCTAACATATTTTTTTTCTAAACTGAATAGTTTGCACGAGAGACTCTTCCAAAGTGGTTAAATGTGTGTCCCCTATACTTCTAATATAAGAGAAAGACAAAATTAAAAAAAAATGTATGATGTATATTACCATGTAGGCTATCAACAAAAATTGGTTTGAATGAGATCTAGTAAGTAGTTTTATTTTAATACGTCACAAATTCAATTAAAATACTGATTAAAGTAACAACAAACTACAAGAACTTTTATATTATGTTACTTGCTGCTACGGAAGCCTTCATGGGCGAGTCCGACTCGCACTTGGCCACTTTTATATCTTTATTGATATCTGACAGATAAATATAGTTAATCATGTTAGTAGCGAGTAAATTTGACTCTCAAGCTACCTAAAGGGATTTAACTAATTCTAGTATACCTCTATATTTCTAGATACAAGGCCTAATATAATTACAGTACCCTTCAGTTACCCGTTCTGGGAATATAGCGTTAATAACATTTATCTGTCTTAGTTTAACCTCAAATATCTTCAAGACTTACAAGAAACACTCTCTTGTAATTTGATATAGGTAAATAATTATTTAAATAGGGTTTAATACAATTTACCACGATGCTTTGGATTTCACTTAATAATACCTATTTCGATGTTTTCTTTGTTGGTTTTTCTTTTGCGTACAGTTATACTGTTGAAGATAAGAATTTGTAGTGGTTAAGTGGTTAAAATGTGTTGTTCACCTTCCTTAGGTCGCATGTTCTATTATTCCCGTCTGCGCATTTGAGTATTTTTATCATTTATACTTGTACTACGTGTCACTTTACCTACGTGTCGACATTAGGATGCCAGTGACGAGAAGTCATAAGATAATAATGCTCCACCAATCACAAGCCAGTTCTTATCTTTCCTTTTAACTCGAATCTGTTAATACAGCAGGTCTACTACGAAGTCCGATAAACGATATATCGGCCGAAGTTATGGACGTTTTATACCACGAAACACAATCGATCGGTTGATCTGATCGGGCGTTTCGTTCATCCCGACCGACACTGATTTGACAGTTTTTGTGTCATCAACCGACCGATTGTGTTTCGTGGTATAAAAATGCTTTATGAGAAAATATTTATGCACAGTATTAATTCGCCATCTAGACGGATGTTAAGCAAGCACGTCGTCTACGATGAACCGTGCTTCCCCAGAACAAATTACGAGTACCTGACTCTAGGAGAAATGTTCTATTTTAATTTGATACCAAGATTGCATATTATATTACAGTAAAATTGCAATTCCGTCAGTTTATAAAATGATGCGTGAGAACATAATCTCAATTTCATACTTAATAAAAAAAAATTTTTTTGACCGCCATCTCGCCTGAAGTTAAGCGACGATGCGGTCTACGATGGGGAGTGTTTACCTACAATAAACCGATTTACTCTTGATTTGAAGACACCATGATTATAACTTTCCGAAAAAAAACACTCAGGCAACTCATTCCACAGCCTAGACGTTCTTATTACAAACGTATGTAGAGTGAAACCTCTTTGTCCGTGTCTTTGGAATATCCATCATGAAACGATGCCGCTTCTTCAAAATATGAGAAGTACGATAGAAAAAGGGCAAGATGGTATTAGATCATACAGATCAGTTGCACATTCTCTGAAATGTATCCGATAAAAAACCTTGTTAGGTTAGTGTGTTTTTTACTGTCGTTGGATTATAATCCGTCTATTTTAACAATTTTACGGAGACATAAATATCAGGATAATTCTAAATTGTTTCAAGTACCTAAATACTTTAAAGTATTTTCTATACATTATTACAAAGTGAATCGTTTCTCATAGAACTCATATTTCATTTTAAGCAACAAACTTAACTGGAATACGTTATGTATAATATACTGTTACGTTCTTACGTTATCTAATTTTCTGTTAATAATTACGCGAAGGGCCACATTTTCCGAATAAATAAACATTTTCCTTGAGCCATATTTGTTTTCTCGGAGTAAACTTTGCTCGCACTCATAAGCTTTGAATCTCAAAGAACGTGCCACGTTTATGAGCAAAACGAAAAATTTGTCGTCGAAGTTGCAAATGCTCATTTTTCGTTATTTTATAACGGTAAAGTTTTCGTTTCTATACGATTTTTATCACATAAAATTTAAACTATGATTTTCTATTAAATGTAACACAAAAAATATTTCTACTATCGTGCACTACTGTTTAGGACTAGTTACGTAGTAACTATTTCCTCTTCTGTGCTATAGTAGCAACGTAACCGGAAACCGGAACGACACGAGGCTAGTTTTTCAAGGTAGGATAGCAAGCTACTGTTAGTAAGCTAGCAAACTACTCGTAGTACTTTTAGCTTCGTGTAGACAAAACTAGCGTTGCGTGGCGTAGAAATGAAAAAATATGACTTATAATTTTAACATTAAACAGCAATTTTGTTGTACAGTATATTGTATATTGTACAATAGTCGCGGTCGTTACGCAACGTCAATAGTTACAATAGTAGCAATTTTCTACCACAGCCTAAAACCGCTATCGGAGAGCGCAATATCTAGCTATTCTTACTAAACCAGCTACAGACGAGTAACTCGATCTCGCGTCGTAGCAACGTGATGCATACAAACAGTTATCGTTCACAACCGCTATGGAAAATAACTAAAAACTGACCTAAAAACTATTTATTAGAATATTTAGTTTCAGAATCCACTATTAACAGCAATATCAATCAATAGTTTCGTATTTGCTAGAACGCTTAACGACCTATAGCTATTGTACAGTACCTACACCACCTTTATCACCAGTGCCAATACAACTGTGTTCCGGTTTGAAGGGCAATGTTTCCAGAGAAATTACAGGGCTTAGATATATAATATCTTCGATCTCTGGGTGGCCAATGGAGTGCTAGGTAATGATTTGGACTTTTCATGTTCAGATAGCTGCGTGTCACTGTGCTGTTATGTGGCAGGTTTATGTTGTTTACAATCAGGCATATACCCTGCTCCTCTCATCACTTTATGCCATAAAAAACCTGTATAGAAAGCTAAAGATATACTGTCATCACGCCTATTGGTGACGTGAATTCATTCATCGTCATCATCATCAGCTGCAAGACGTCCACTGCTGAACATAGGCCTCCCCCCTAGATTTCCACAACGAACGGTCCTGCGCAACCTGCAACCAGCGGTTTCCAGCGACCTTTATGAGGTCATCTGTCCATCTAGTGGGAGGCCGTCCAACACTGCGTCTTCCGGTTCGTGGTCGCCACTTGAGAACCTTATTTCCCCATCGGTTGTCAGTTCTGCGAGCGATGTGGCCTGCCCATTGCCACTTCAGCATGCTTACTCTTTGAGCTATGTCGGCCACTTTCGTTCTTTTGCGAATATCCTCATTACGGATTCTGTCGCGCAAAGAGACTCCGAGCATAGCCCTCTCCAAAGCTCGCTGTGTGAGTTTGAGCTTCGTTATGAGGCCCACAGTTAAGGACCACGTCTCTGCTCCATAAACCATCACTGGCAACACGCACTGGTTAAAGACATTCGTGAACTCATTACACTTATCCAAAAAGCGTCGAACAAATACTTTCCGCTCTGTTGTTCATTCGCCACTCTGACGCCATCCTTCGACGCTACTACGAGTATTTAGCAGAGTAACTAGAGTCTGGCCAACGAAAGTAGATACTGGATTTTTTTGCAAATTTTTTACATGACAACACTTAAGTGTTCCTACCAACGGGTATTTACCTTACGAATTGGGATATTTTAAATAGAAAATACTAAGGGACACTTAATTGACTCTACGTTTGTGATAAGAACATCTAGGCTGTGGAATGAGTTGCCTGAGTGGGTTTTTCCCGATAGTTATAATCTTGGTGTCTTCAAATCGAGAGTGAATCGGTTTCTTCTAGGTAAACACGCTCCATCGTAGACCGCTCGTCGCTTAACATCAGGCGAGATGGCGGTCAATAGTAAACCTATAAAAATAAAAAAATCCTAAACGAATGTTTAAAACAAACTGATTTAAACATAATATGAAATAAGTTTTAACAATTCGTACGTGTACAAAAATTGTATTCATCAAAAATAAATACGACGTATGTACGTGTTGGCGATTATTTCAAGAGTAACACTAAGCCTTTAGTTGCCCTAATAAATAGATTCATTGATTACGCTATTTAATAGAGAAAACCTTGTGCAATTTCATTTTTAAGAAATTAATTTTCGGCTGTTATCCCAAAGATTTGGTAGAATCAGAATCAGTGTATGGTATCCCCTATCTCTGACGCAACAAAATGGCGTGTTTTTGAAGTTTCGTAGTACCAGGCATGTGTTTATTTTTGTCGAGATTTACAGTTTAGGGATGCCATGTTGATATATTTTAATTTGCCGCGCTTTGTCAGTATCAACTTTCGCTAGCCAGACTCTAGAAAAGATTAGCGTGTCATGCAAGGTGACACGAATTCATAAAGTTTTTCCCAAAAACGACCTCAACGTGACCAAAGAAGTTGTCATTTCAAATAGTTGAATTTAAAGCCATGCTAAAGAAGGAGTACACTTAGGTTAAAGCTATCACAAAACGGTGATAGTTATTCCGTATTTTTTCTACCAAAATATTGCTACATCTTATCAAAAGAAAATTCTCGCACCAAAACTTCGGTAACTCAATATTACCGTATTAGATTTACCGAAAGCCGTTCATTGGGAATACTGATGTGTGTGATATTGGATTCTGGATATTACAGTACCTGTCATATTGCCCAATGTCATGCTGACAGTATAATATGCTTTATTAAAAAGTTAGGCCTTTAAATAAGGTGTTTGAACATATGTTACAGGTAATTTTTTTTTTTGACAAACACCATCTGACCCCAAACTAATTAAAGCTTGTACTGTGGCGGCCAGATAGCTGATGTAATACTTATATAGTTGGATGAGTCCAGATGGACCCGTAAATAAAACTTCCAGATAACTTTCACAGCTTATATTGAGTAATTAATTGGTAATTAATTGGTACAAATCTTGTGCGTGTTGCTTGATGCGCGGATGATCGAATGAGTGACTCGACGCTTTGACGTTTGGAAATGCACTCAAGGTAACTAATAAAAAATATGGATATTGTATGGACAGGAACATGATGACACGCTTGCACCTTGCGTTCCTAATTACGCAGGCGTAAACAATAGTTTTAATACATACTTATTGTACCCAGACACAGTGCAAACATTTGAATTTATCAAACAAATATTTGCACTGGGTAGGAATCGAACCCACGACCCTTGGCTTCGCAGGCAGAGCTACTGCCCACTAATTCACGAGGCCAGCCAAATGAACGCTTAAACTTGTCATAAAAGAAAAAAAAAACAAAAATTGTTTACTTTGAGCATGGCACCCGCTCGCTAAATAGCATCCTAGAAGATACTTTTAGATTTAGATCATAAATAAAAAATATTAAATTCAAATACAAAAAGAAAATTACAGAATGTGTTCCGGTTAAAAAATCCAATTTGGCTTTATTGTGGTCCAATAAATTAGTCTAGATAAAAATACTATTTCGAAATGATGTTAAGTATTACATTATATATTATTTTATTATCTACTTTAGGATTCAGAACGAACTTGTCTGGTTTCAAAACAGCTCAATTGAAGTTTATTTTTAACATCACAGATGACGGGACGAGCAGTCCATGTGGTTGATGGTAAGTACCTGCTCATAAATGTGTGTGAAACTTCCACCAATATTTATTTATTTTAACAGAGCAGTGTCACGCAGCTGTTAAAACATGAAGAATCCAAATCGTTACCTACTACAATGGTTATCTGGAAGAGATCGCTTTTAGCGATAAGATCGCTTTTTGTGCCCATTATGTTTTGTTATTTTATTTGTTACTTGTTGTCAACTTTGTTTTGTGGTGCCAATAAAGTGTTTTTGTATTGTATTGTATTGTAATGCGCTCATCCTTCGGAGATAAATTATATTATGATTTATCTCTATGCCATGTGATGGCTCTGGAAACATTGCCCTTGAAACTGGTACAAGGTGATGTTTGCACGTTACGTCTTTGAAGTATAGTAGGTCTTGGCAAAGGTGTGGTACTTCCCGAGGTGAACTCACTACCTTATTTTTCGATAGATATGATATCACACCTCAAAGCAGCAATATAATTTCGAATCTATTGGAGCTCGCTTAATAGTTACTTGAATTCGATAAACTAATCCAATTTATCGAAAACGTCAACCGAGTCGAACCTAAACGCCTAATATCGTAATAATATAATAGTTTAGCGAAGTGCTGGCTCGGCATACTGACGGTACACAAGGCAGAAGTTAAACTCGACACAAATTATCATAAATAGGCACGGAAGTTCCAGTGACATTACAGTGAGCGTCAGGACCGCTGGACCAGGTCTGATGTTTTATGTTTGAAGACTACCAAATTTTAGTACCTTTTTGGTACTATTTGGTACCTCAGTTTAAATATTTAGTACCTCGATGAGCAGTGAACAACATGAAAAGAAAGTGGGCAGCCATTCTGACGTCAGGTTGGCTGGACCACATCTATTTAACATAGTTAGAGACCAAATATATTTATTATATCTTAATGTATATTTAGTAACTTTTTAGTACGTTTTTATTTTATTTTATTTTTTTAAGCCCCGACAAAAAAAAGGGGTGTTATAAGTTTGACGTCGATGTCTGTCTGTCTGTCTGTCTGTCTGTCTGTCTGTCTGTCGGTCTGTCTGTCTGTCTGTCTGTCTGTCTGTCTGTCTGTCTGTCTGTCTGTGTGTGTGTCTGTCTGTGGCACCGTAGAGCTCAAACGGATGGGCCGATTTCGATGCGGTTTTTTTATTTGAAAGTTAATATCCGTGCGGGTGTTCTTAGCTACGTTTGGTTAATATCGATTCAAAATGGCCGCCTCCACAAAATGGCGGACAAAATATTTCTTCACAACCTACCTCAATATGGGTATCAAATGAAAGGGCTTGACTAGTAGAGTACTAAACGCTATAACAAATTTCAAATTCAAGATGGCCGCCACCACAAAATGGCGAATTATAAAATATTTTTCACTACTACCTCAATATGGGTATCAAATGAAAGGGCTTGATTAGTAGAATACCTCAAAGCAGCAATATAATTTCGAATCTATTGGAGCTCGCTTAATAGTTACTTGAATTCGATAAACTAATCCAATTTATCGAAAACGTCAACCGAGTCGAACCTAAACGCCTAATATCGTAATAATATAATAGTTTAGCGAAGTGCTGGCTCGGCATACTGACGGTACACAAGGCAGAAGTTAAACTCGACACAAATTATCATAAATAGGCACGGAAGTTCCAGTGACATTACAGTGAGCGTCAGGACCGCTGGACCAGGTCTGATGTTTTATGTTTGAAGACTACCAAATTTTAGTACCTTTTTGGTACTATTTGGTACCTCAGTTTAAATATTTAGTACCTCGATGAGCAGTGAACAACATGAAAAGAAAGTGGGCAGCCATTCTGACGTCAGGTTGGCTGGACCATATCTATTTAACATAGTTAGAGACCAAATATATTTATTATATCTTAATGTATATTTAGTAACTTTTAGTACGTTTTATTTTATTTTATTTTTTAAGCCCCGACAAAAAAAGGGGTGTTATAAGTTTGACGTCGATGTCTGTCTGTCTGTCTGTCTGTCTGTCTGTCTGTCTGTCGGTCTGTCTGTCTGTCTGTCTGTCTGTCTGTCTGTCTGTCTGTCTGTCTGTCTGTCTGTCTGTGTGTGTGTCTGTCTGTGGCACCGTAGAGCTCAAACGGATGGGCCGATTTCGATGCGGTTTTTTTATTTGAAAGTTAATATCCGTGCGGGTGTTCTTAGCTACGTTTGGTTAATATCGATTCAAAATGGCCGCCTCCACAAAATGGCGGACAAAATATTTCTTCACAACCTACCTCAATATGGGTATCAAATGAAAGGGCTTGACTAGTAGAGTACTAAACGCTATAACAAATTTCAAATTCAAGATGGCCGCCACCACAAAATGGCGAATTATAAAATATTTTTCACTACTACCTCAATATGGGTATCAAATGAAAGGGCTTGATTAGTAGAATACTTTGCACTATGACAAATTTCAAATCCAAGATGGCCGCTACCACAAAATGGCGAATTACATTTCCTTTTTCACAATTCCCTTAATATGGGTATCAAATAAAAGGGCTTGACTAGTAGAATGTTGTACAGAAAACAAATCTAAGGTAGTCGGGGGTTAATCAAAATTTTTAATTTTGTTCTTGTGTTTAGTGTCTGTGAATACAGGACATAATACAAGTACCCATAAATAAAACACTCGATATCTCTGGGTAATAGTGCAGTGATAATTTAAAGATACGATATTAGGATGTGCTCAAGTTATTCTACCGCCAAACAGTAATGTAAAAACATTACTGTGTTCCGGTTTGAAGGGCAATGTTTCCAGAGAAATTACAGCGCTTAGAGATATAACATCTTAGATCTCTGGGTGATGAGCGCAGTGCAGTGCTAGGTAATGATTTGGATTCTTCATGTTCCAATAGCTGCGTGTCACTGTGCTGTTATGTGGCAAGCATGTTGCTTACCATCAGGCACATATCCTGCTCGTCTCGTCACTTCTAATTTACAAAAAAAAAGTATTTTTGCTAGAAATATGGCTCTTCAAACTGAAACACAGTAATACGAGTATTAATGCAATACTGTTCCACGGCAAAATAATTAACACATATTTGGAATACTTCTCCAAATGAATTCTGCAATTGTGACCTATATAATACTTCAAACATGTAGTTTTTAACCAGTTTTAGCATGTTGAAGTCTCACATCTCCTGCTTTACGCTACTTGTAGCGTTATAGGCTTAAGTGTTTCCATTTTATAACATTTTATTTATTTTTTAGAGAAAAGAGACGAAAGCATGAATGACGAAGGCAGCTTCCATTTATTATAAACAGAAATTATTGAGAAAAACCTATCTATAGCTACGAGTATAATCAAACATAATACTCCTTTTTCAAGGAGAGTGCACGCGCGCGATTGCTGCCCGTTTGGCTAGCAGGCAGCCATCGCGCGCGTGCACTCTCCTTGAAAAAGGCTGCCGGACGCGGTCGAAACTCGAGTCGGATTGACCGACCAACCACTTTGCTAAACTATACGCGAGTGTCCCGTTATCCAATTAAATATGTGTAACAACCACGTTAATTTTAATACTAAAGCTGAGATATGTTTTCTTTACAAATTGATTATCAAAGCTATGTTACTAATCCGATGATTTTATTAGGAGAGTTTTCATCAGATACCTATCGTTCAAGAAGTGTACCAAATGTGTCAGGTGTGAGTGTGAGATACCACATGCGTTAGCACTGTGTTTCCCAGTCACCATATTTTTTTTTAATAAAGAGTGACGAGACATGCAAGACGTGCGCCTGCTGGTAAGCAATATGCCTGCCACATAACAGCACAGTGACACACAGCTATTGGAACATGAAGAGTCCAAATCATTACCTAGCACTGCACTGCGCTCGTCACCCAGAGATCTAAAATGTTACATCACTAAGCCCTGTAATTTCTCTGGAAACGTTGCCCTTCAACACAGTAATGTTTTCCCAATACAGTTGTTCCATCTTGGCTTCAGTAAAAGTTGCAGATAACGCACAAAAGTACAAGAAGTTGAAATTTGCGGCTTTTGGGTCTGTATAATAAGATTTTGTTTCATTTACTGCGAAACCTTGAGCCGTTGAAGAAAATTTCAGAAAAGTGGTAAACAAATTGAGGTGAAGAATGGAAAGAAGTAACTCAGGTGAGTCCCACTTAATTCATACTTGGCACAAAGGGTGGTCATAATGATCTACCGTATCATTAAATTTAATGCAACGTCCTCTTATGCATCCAAAACCATTCTGGATGAGCTGTTAGATTGTTGACGACTGTTTTCTTTGTGGAAAGTTTATTCGTGTGTGGATCTATTACAGTTTCACATATTATTTCAGGATTTATTTAATTTTCTGATTCAATCTGGTTCTAAGTATATTTAAATTTCATATTTCTACTGTGCCCCGATACTGTGATCCCCAGACAGAGTCGTTGAGAAATTTAACTTTGTATTCAGCACAATGGCTGAAGTCCAGCAAATTAATTTTAGTAAGTTAGTTTCTGATGGAAATTCTATAAAGGCCCAGTTTCTCTTATAGGTTTTATGTTCAGTTGAATTCAAACTTGGAAAATTTGTAATCCAGTTACATTTTTACTGATATTTTATTGACAAATAAAAAATACTATTTTGCTATCAATTACTCGTATTTTACCATTGTAAAAACTGATACAGTAGTTGAACAATCTAGAAAAACTTAAAAGTGCATTTCTACCATTAGATACGTTAATTATATCACAATACAAATTTTAATAAGAAACTTATTTTAACGAATGACATACGAAAATGAAATTAGACAAGTTTGCTGTTGCCAACCACCACAAACATCAACTCCCTTTTTCTTAAGTTGTAAATTTAGCTGTTTTTTTTCTGACACATTTCGGAGAGTGTGCGACTGATGCAAGATCTAATACAACCGTTTTCCTTTTTTTTATCAGACAGGTTGTAGCTTCAGAAAGTAATTGTCTTATAGTTGATGTTATAAGAAATCGTACAAAGAGGTTTGACTCTACTTTTGACATAAAACATATTTAACGGAATGTGTTGCCTAAGTGGGTACTTCTTAATGGATGTAATCTAGATATTTTCCAGTCTAGTATGAATTATAATAGTTTACTCAGCGTAATATACCGCACGAAATTAAGAGTATTTTCATTATGATTAATCTGTTTACACGAAACAATCTCGTAATGTAGATGTTTTACTAAAAAGATCTGAAGAAATCGTAAGCAATCTCCCAATTATCTTCAATACCTACTCCCTGAACCTTTACGCTTTTGTTATTGATTATACATTTACTACGTAACCATCTAATAAATTAATTCTCAGAAGCAATCAAGTTTATACACCAACAATGGGAACGTTATCAAATTTAGCACCAAGGTTAATGGAAGCCATATAACAATCACTTTATATTATAGCTATTAACCATAAAGCCTTATCAATACAGCCTCAAATTCCATATAATTGAACTTTACACCTAACAAACCGTCTTCAGGGTATATCCCAGCGCTGTTAATCACCGGATCTTACCCCAGAGGTTTCATATAACCGTGGCCGTGGGTATAATCGCTATTGAACTAGGAGTTCATGTAATGAATTCCTTACCACTTTAAATAGACCTACCATTGTGTTTACTGTGCTCCCATGCAGTACAAAGCAAAATTTAAGGCAGACTGATTTAAGGCTTTATGATAGATTGCTGAAAGATGAGTTATTTATCATGTCAAATTAATAATTTTCGAATTTTTTTTATTAGGGTTCCGTAGCCAAATGGCAAAATACGGGACCCTTATAGATTCGTCATGTCTGTCTGTCCGTCCGTATGTCACAGCCACTTTTCTCCGAAACTATAAGAGCTATACTATTGAAACTTGGTAAGTAGATGTATTCTGTGAACCGCATTAAGATTACAAAAACTAGAAAAAAAAAAAAAAAATTTTAGGGGTGTCCCATACTTAGAACTGAAACTCAAAAAATGTTTTTTTTTTTGATCAAAATATACGTATCTATGGATAGGTCTTCAAAAATGATATTGAGGTTCTAAACACATTTTTTATGATAGTTTGCGCGAAGGACTCTTCCAAAGTAGTAAAAAGTGTGTGATGTAACTTCTAAACTAAGAGAATGAAAAAAATAAAAAAAAGTGTATGATGTACATTACTATGTAAACTATCGACGAAAATTGGTTTGAATGAGATCTAGTAAGTAGTTTTATTTTAATACGTCATAAATTGACTATTGTTAAAACACTGATTAAAGAAACAACGAACTGCAAGAACTTTTATATTATGTTACTCGCTGCTACGGAAGCCTTCATGGGCGAGTCCGACTCGCACTTAACCACTTTTATTGTATGAAATTGATTGATTCATTCATTAATTTGGCTTAAAAACATCTACTTTAAACAAACAATTAATTTAATTAAGTATGTTCGTAGTCTTATTTTAGCCACGAAGTACTTCTTGTTGTCGTAGGGGTAAATCTTATGCGTTTGGGTTATCGATATTCTAACGTTATTGTAAAAAAATATCTATCTGTTACTATGTGTATTGTGTAGTACGTACTGCTCTACGGAACGGCTCATTAACCTGAAAATCCTACTAATATTAATAATGCGAAAGTTTATTGTAAGCTTGGATGTTTGTTGCTCATCCTCACCCTACCTTAGTCCAATGCTGGACATAGGACTCAGCTTTACGTCTCCATCCACTGCCTGCTGTCTTCCGTTTATCGTCACTCCGTCTATTCTCAGGGTGCCCTTACACTACGTTTGCCTATTCCCGGTCTCCACTCAAGAACACGCCCACTACGGTTATCGCAAAGAGTTTACGTATACTACGTATAGGGTTAAATTTTTCACACGGTTCCTTTGTGTCAATCGTAAGCAGATGACGAGCATACTTTCTATGGCAACAAGTGATGTGGCGCGACAAAAGTATGACACTTCCACAACAGCGAAAAGGCAAGAAAGATGCTACCCGTGCTTTCGGTGTTAAGCGTTTGGGCCAACTCTATACGTAGTTTATGTAAACTCTTTGGATTATCAGTTCTGTGACAGATATGGCCGGCCCATTGCCACTTCAGTGTGCGAATACGTTGAGCTATGTCTCTGGCGGATCATTTCGTTCGTTTGTTACTCGAACACGTCGAAATTCATAAACAGATCAGGTCCAAATTTAGAACACAGATAGATTAAAGTCTGGAATAATACGTAGGCTACTTTTTACTGCGGAAAAATAACGGAAACTAGAAATAACGCGGGTGAAACCGCGAGTCGATGCTAGCAGAATTATTTTTAAGTACATACGAGTAGAACACATCGTAAATACCTAACCATATGCTATGCCCGTTAACGCTTTTCAGATGGATGTTATCTTGTGAGTTCCAGTCATCGACTCCGTAGTTTTAATTTAAGCCAGTGAGTGACGCCATGACAAGATGGATGGATGTATTTTTTACTTTGAAACTTTTGTCGATGTCATGTGACTTGAATGGATCTTAGTTACCTGTACTCGTATTACGTTTTTACTCCATTTTTTATAGTATAGAGTGACAAGACCAGCAGGACTTGTGCCTGATGGTATACAACATGCGTTCCCATAACAGCACAGTGACACGCAGGTATTGGAACATGAAGAGTCCAAATCATTACCTAGCACCACACTACGCGCATCACCTGGAAATATAAGGTGTTTTATCTCGTAGCCCAGTAATTTCTCTGAAAAAAAAAACTATACTCGTATTACGTTTTTGACTACTTACCTATAATGTTCAGTTTACTCGTTATTTTTATAAATTTATAACACTGTCGTGCGATGTTTGACCTGTCCTTGAAATATAAACTAGCCGTGGAAGGGTTGTATATTGCGGGTCAGCGTTAATTGGTCGGCCGCGGTTAACTTCATAATTCAATTTAAATTAATGATAGAATGGTTATAGCGAGATACCAGCGTGACCTGCTATAATGGCATCGTTAATAATTGTAGCGGCGATGGTGCTTTCAGACCAACATTGGGATAATAGACGTCATTCATAGTGAATGTTGCGACATACAAATGATGTGATAGCAGTTAAAGTGCAGGCGAGCTGTTATTATTATTTAATCGTATACTAATAAAGCCGAATTTTTATTTTATCTTCTACCTTTAAACGAGCAATTCTTGTAGGTATATATATATAGAATCTGAATCTCGGAAACGGCTCGAACGGGGTTTCGGGGACGACAAATCGATCTAGCTAGGTTTTATTTTATTAAACACCATTTTATGCGCGTTTTTAGACAATGAAAAATTCCTACAATGTCATTAGAATACGATAACATATTTTGCCACTGTTCTTTAAGTCTAAATGGCTCAGACGGAATATGCTCGCACTCGGAGTCAACAGGCCTCGGTTCGAATCCTGATGGTTTTAACTGGGGTCTTTTTTTTTGTTCTTTTTTTTCTGAGAAAATCTTTTACTTAGCCCTTTATAAACGCATTTAAACCGAGCAAAGCTCGGTCACCCAGGTACTTTTATTTTATTTGAGTCGAAGCGATGTTTTTTTGTTTAAACACGCAAATCTCAGGAACTACTGGGCTGATTTCAGAAATGTTTCACATATAGATCTGTAGGTACGTAATCCCTGAGTGTTTATAGGCTATGAATAAATATACCACGGGCGAAGCCGGGGCAGATCACTGGTAGCATGTAACGTGCAGGTTAGCTGTCATGATTACTTTTAAATTTGGATTTAATATATGTAAAGTGTGTTTGAAAAACTTTGTTTCTCTTTTTACGAAAATTGCGCAGACGGAGGAGTATGATGAATTTCGCTCAGTTATCCCAATACGTATTAATGGGAATTCGTAGTATCAATGCGAAAGTTTGGATGTGTGCTGATCAATTACGTTGGAACTTCTGAACGTTGAAATTTGAAACAGAGTTATATAGAAAATAAAGGAATGGAAAATTGCGAAACCCTTGATAAAAAGTCGTGTATCGTATCAAGCAAAGCAAGCATGTTCCAAATTTCAACACAATCCTTTAGTCGTTCGGACGTGATTAAGCGACAAAAATCCATCAAAATTTTGCATTTAAAATAGTAGCCGGATAGTCTTTTTTTAATAAATAGTGACGAGACGAGCAAGATATGTGCCTGATGGTAATCAACATGCCTGCCACATAACAGCACAATGACACGCAGCTATTGGAACATGAAGAGTCCAAATCATTACCTAGCACTGCACTGCGCTCATCACCCAGAGATCTAAGATGTTATATCTCTAAGCCCTGTAATTTCTCTGGAAACATTGCCCTTCAAACCGGAACACAGTATAGTTTTCACATTATTACTTAGTCTAAGCGTATGATACTAATAACAAAACTAAATCACAATAAGAACTACAGCACTACATGACATACCCAACTAACTACTTAAAATAAATAAATACATCTGCATTATCCGTAGATTAATGAAGGCCTATCATATTTTTAATCAAGATACGGTAGGTAAGATAACATCAATACTAAGATTACATTTCTAGCTTAATACAAATCCTAACACATATGATACAAATATAGTCATGTGATTTAATTATGTATAGTCAGTGAAGCCTAACTTAAGTTTTGGCCGCGTCCAGCAAGCTTTTCAAGAAACTTCAATGGCGTTATAACTCAAAGAAACGTGATATATCACGTGATTTACCCGTGTATTCATTTAAAATGTGTAAACCACGTTAGTTACTAAGGCTAAATTCATCTAGCAACATGCCAACATTATAAATATCGACATTTATAGCTCTCTTCAGGCGTATTTCAATCACTCCAACTTAAATGGCTGTTTAATTAATTTCTTATGAAGTTTGGAAAGTTGATGAAGTTTAAGAAGACAAAGAGTACACCTGTTGAGATCTCTGTTCAACCCCCATCACAAAACGGAAACGCAGAATAGAAATGAACAGATACCTAAGTTTTATTTTAGCAGTGTTTCTTTGTTTGTACAACATTTTCTTTGGATTTCTTTTTAACAACAATAGGTTTGCACTTGTCCGCTACTTTGCCTGATGTTAAACGACGATGGGGTCTACGATGAAACGTATATATCACATTGTATTTTACATATTACATTACATAGTAGAAGAAACCGATTCATTCTCGACTTGAAAATACCAATTTGTAACAATCTGGAGAAAACTCACTCAAACAACACATTCCACACCTAGATGTCAACCTAGTTTAGGAAGAAGAAGAGTTTAATCAGCTGACTATTATAAGAATGTGATATTAGTCTTAAATCAAGATTTTTATCATAGTTGTCTAAATATCATCATAATTATAGGAATGAAGTTTCTTCGAATAATATCATAGAAGACACAAAAACAAACACACATTAAAAAAAAAGATGTAGTGTTATGAGGCACCAGGGGGTCTACCGCCTAACTAAAACTGTCTTAGCTTTGAAATTGGTCTCTCTTTTCTTTTCGCTTGAAATGATAAAGACAGCAATAGCAAAGCCATAGCCCATTTAGTTAGGCGGTAGACCCCCGGGTTGGAAAGAAGTTTTCTCTGATAATATAGAAGCAACACAATTTTCAGAATAAAAATTGCTCACTTGCTTGTTTATGGTACGACCATCTGAAATATAAACTTGGCAACATCGGTCATGAATTGTTTTTATGCCTCACTTCCGTTATACATATAATATTTTTTAGTCTGGTTTGAGTCTCACGTTTTGTTCAGTTCAGTCCCGTAAAAAATGTTTTTTCTCCTCTACATCTGCCGTGAGGAACTACGTTCCAATTAAATATGGTATTTGACAATGATGAAAATTTAACATAAATTATGATAATAATAAATAATAATAAATATTGGTAGACAATTCACACACAACACCATCTGACCCCAAACTAAGCAAAGCTTCTAATATGGCGGCCAGATAGCTGATATAATACTTACATAGTTTTAAATACATACATATTATATATATGATAAGTAATATAATATAATCTTATTAGATAACACATTAAACATATTTCTTATTAATTATATTTCACGCTATTTTGGAAGGTATAGTGTGTATTTTTTGTGAAATACGGCAAACAAAATTTAAAATCTTACACGTAAACGCACTGTTAGGATGGCAAAGCTGGTGACGTCACACGCCAGTATATATGCTATCTATAGCAAAAGGTTTCTTTAATAACAGTGATTTATTTACTGGCGTGTGACGTCACGCGCGTCACATGACCAGCGACAGCGTTTTTGGCAGGCTTTTCGAACTATATACTGTAAAGATTTATTTTTAATGTTAAAACAGTGAATCTTGCGGAAATATTAATGTGGTATTTATATTATGTAATCAAAAATAGTTTAAACGGTTTTACAAATTTAGTCAAATGCCGTATTCATTCTCACGATAATCATCATTTTTAGTATATCTCGAAATG
The DNA here is from genome assembly GCA_017562165.1 of Ectropis grisescens. Taxonomy (NCBI): domain Eukaryota; kingdom Metazoa; phylum Arthropoda; class Insecta; order Lepidoptera; family Geometridae; genus Ectropis; species Ectropis grisescens. The sequence goes on along the minus strand of CM029779.1, from coordinate 5,312,692 downwards.
TAGGTATCTGCGAATATAAAATCTGCAAGAAGCTTCTAAATAAATTGATGGTTGTAATCTAACAATTGACTCGATACAAGTTAAAGTAACGTAAACACAACCAGTTCTGCCCCGGGTTTGTTTATGTTTGTTAACTCGAAGGTTCTACCTGAAATCCGATCGCTGTTTTAATTACGCATCAGGCGCTACGGCTGGCATTTATGATTTTGAGGAAAATTGTAGCTCGATGGCGGACTCCGTATCGCGATTAAAGGTGTTTTTGGAGTATTTTTAAGGTGCGTTGAGCAGTTTTTATGTGAAAATCTTATGGGTTTACGATATAGTAATGTATCGTAGAAGTGGCGAAGCGAATCATGCGCGTTGTATATAAACATTTCTATTGGGATACAAACAAATAGAAGTAAAACATCAGTGAACTAGCACTAAATTTGGCAGCGGTATTACTGAGAGCAATCACTTTTAAGCAACTAACTACTTTACTGTGACCAACTTTGGCATAAGCTAAGCTTCGTCTCTTTAACATTGTACTTCTGTATGTCGAAAATTTTAAAATTGAATCGAACGTACACAACTTACATAGGTTTTCTACACTTCTAGCTTTTGTAAATATTAAGCAAATGTTTTGAACATTGCGGTACAGTACGACCAACTATCTGTAGAATGTAGCCATGGCACCACGATCGAAATGTGTCAACCAAATGTCCAAGCATTGTTATTGTTGTATTTTATAGGATAATTTGACTTTTTTTATTTTAATTGATTGTATTACTTTTTTCTGAATTGAAGTCGTTTGTTTGGTGTTTTCAAGGAAAACAATTGCACAATTAAGTAAAACGGTAGGTGTTAATAGCTGAAACAGCCTCATACAATATTAGCACATAAACCGAGGAACATTATCATGGCATTCTACTTTCTGTCTGCGATAAAGGCCTTTGTTTGCGTCAAACAAACGTTTACCCACAAACATAATTCTGTGATCTCACAAGAAATAACTTTCGTTGACGTGGGATGTACTAAGGATAGGAGTATATCAGGGCCTACATCAGGGCAGCCCTGGTGTAGGCAGTAGGCGACTCTTCATGTTCCAATAGCTGCGTGTCACTGCGCTGTTATGTCGCAGGCTTGTTGCTTACCATCATGCACATGTCATGCTACTCTCGTCACTCTTTATTAACAAAAAAAAGAAGTGTGGCACTCGGGGACTGCCGCGGTAAAGCTATTGCATATTGCATGCATTTTTATCAACATAAGCAATAGGGATGTTAACAATTTTTCGGAAATGCTTTTATTTTAAAGAGTGACATTTGTTTATCTTAAAAATATCACGGGAAATCCGTTAAGTTGGCAACACTGCTAAGAGCATTTAGTCTGTAAAGCTAATACAAATAAGATTCAAAGTCGAATGACCGAGTGGGGAGGACGGCGTTACGGTCTTCCATCCCTCTTTCTTGTGAACATAAGAAAGAGATGCACGATCACTAAAATTCGGTCCCCAGGGCCGCGATAAAAGTTATGCAATAGCCTTAAAATGTCATCTTAAGATAGTTAATACCGTTAGATTATAATCTAACAATGTCAGATTACAAACTGACTTAACTTGGTGTAGAATTATAATCTAACGCGTTAGTTTATAATTTGATGGTGCTGGCAATGTTACAGTGACATAATATTTTATACAAACACTTTAAACTTTGTGTTTTAGCCCCCGCGTATATCCTAACTCCATCCCTGTTACTTGACGATGTTGTAACGCGGATGACATGGTAATAACCCCGTTTCGTGGCAAAATAAAAATATATTACACCGCTCTGAAATTATGGACACACTTTATTCAAGGTTTACGGGAGCGAAGTTTGTAGCTTATTAGATAGTTTGAGGTTTATTTTACAGTCTTATTACAAAGTTTGTCAGAATTTTAGAGAATATGCAGTAAGAAATTTTAATGTAGTTTCTAAAATGTATGTTCAGTCTTCAATCTAAAATTTACAAAAGCATCTTAGATCCTAAATGGATGCACCTATTTTGTGATGTTATTTTCTTTGATACTAGTATGACGATGAAATTACTCATAGTACTTGTTAACGAACGCCTGCTATACTTATATAAACTTGAACCGACTTATCGTGACTTTTGAGTCTCTACCGATATAAAATAGATAAGTACCGAGTGGTAACATCAATAGTTAAGCCAGCGATGACATATATTACAACGCTCGTTTTACAATATGGTTCCGTACCTAAAAGGTACTAAGGGAAGGTATATTAAGGGAGTTGTGAAAAAAGAAATGTAATTCGACATTTTGTGGTAGCGGCCATCTTGGATTTGAAATTTCTCATTGTGCAAAGTATTCTACTAATCAAGCCCTTTCGTTTGATACCTATATTGAGGTAGTAGTGAAAAATATTACATAATATGCCATTTTGAGGTGGGGGCCATCTTGGGTTTTAAATTTGTTGTAGTGTATAGTACTCTACTAGTCAAGCCCTTTCATTTGATACCCATATTGAGGTAGGTTGTTAAGAAATATTTTGTCCGCCATTTTGTGGAGGCGGCCATTTTGAATCGATATTAACCAAACATAGCTAAGAACACCCGCACAGATATTAACTTTCAAATAAAAAAAAACTGCATCGAAATCGGCCCATCCGTTTGAGCTCTACGGTGCCACAGACAGACACACACACAGACAGACAGACAGACAGACAGACAGACATCGACGTCAAACTTATAACACCACTTCTTTTTGTCGGGGGTTAAAAATGTTTGCAAGTAAGAATGTTGGACAACAAATAAATGAGCTCGAGATCCGGCTTTGTAACTGCAATGCTACGCTTTGGAAACTTTCAACCGAGCGAACAAATTGTTGGCAATTTGGTTGTAGACATTGCGGTAATTCCAGATGTTTAACTTGGTAACACTACGATGTACAAATATAACTACGTAATCGTCAGAAAAACTGCACCAAGAAAAAATTTGGTTGTCAGTAAAGTCGGTTGGCTTACGAACGATAGTTTAACGTGACAACGTCAAAACAAAACATTGATAGATGCGGCGTAATCGTACAATGAGCGTAACGGGACATAAAGGACGCTTTTTCGTGCATGCAGCCGGCGTTTATCGATATATTTGACGTTGTCATGATAAAAAGATGTGTTGTCATGGGTTACCTACAAGGTAGGAATGAGGTTCCTTCGGATAATTATATTAGCAACAAAGTGCAAAAAATGCTTAATTTTATTATATATGGTACAATCATCTGAAAAATAAAGTTGGCAACACTGAACACACTGACACAAAACTATCATGGGCAGTTTTGTACTAGGACTTCCGTTTTATATATTTTTCTTACAGTTTTTACGGTATCACCTTTTTTGGTTCGAAAATATTGTCATAAGCATTTGCAGCAGTTTGTGTTCCTTCTGCTGGGATTCGGTGCTTTCTTAAGAAGACAGTGAAGGTCTTAATCCACCACGCTGTCTAAGTACTGTCATGGACCATAAAGCCATAATTCTTTTTTTTCTGTCTTAGTTACTGTACCTACGACTAAAATTCCTGTATCTACATGTGTTCATTTGTTCCTTTTTTTTACAATATTATTCTAAGTGAAAAGGGCTTTCTATCTTAACAAATGTGATCCGACACTATTATGAAAAGAACAAGGAACATCCTTTTGGCTAACACTTAAAGATATTCTAAGGATTTACGACTTGCACATTTGAACTCAGCGCAAGGGCTGGTTGAGATACTTTATTGGTTTTGTAAAACAAAAACCCTATAGAGGCAAAACGTCCAGGATAGGTAATAAACATGTCAAATGTTGTTATTTTGAGCTCTGGATAAACGAAGTGGGTTATATTTTATGTGAGGATTCTTGGAATGCGCACGAAGTAGTGTTTCGCACATTTTAATTTTAGTTGATAGGGTTTTGGGTTTTTTTGTCACTTGACCTGGCGCCGTTGGTTCCCGTGGGAAAGGAATGCAGTTGAATGATGCTTGCTATATATATACGTAGTATGTAAATATTATGTGTGACAAGATATTCTTTATTAAAGTTAAGTCTTTTAGACTTAATTTTTGTTTACTTTCTTTACATATGCGTAATAGTCATGTGAGGTTTGAATGTTCATGAAAGATATAATATTAAAGTAATAAATTGAATATAAACAAAATGTTTAGCAGACATATCAGCGATAACAATGAGCATGTATCTTATTACCAGATTATAAAGGGTCTACAATATAAATAAATAATTATTGGTGGTCATGGTCACTTCTCATACAACACTAAACTAAGCAAGCTGACCCCAAACTGAGCAAACCCTGTACTATGAAAGTCATATAGCTGATATAATGCTTATATATTTTTAAATACAACATTGAAAGCGTGGCACAAATGTTTATATTCGTCATACCCATATTTGGTTGAGAATCGAACTCATGACCCACGGCTTCGCAGGCAGACTTGATGCCAACTGAGCCATTAGGCCGATCATAAATCAGACAAAGGTATAAAAAGGAGTGCAAAACCCGCCTTAAGGCTGCATCTAAGGATTTTTTATGTACACTTTCGAAAAACTATTTCCAGAAACTTCGCAATATCGGGACCCTGTGGGCGGCGCAGGCGCATCTGATCCACCCTTTCGACTCGGCCGGACCTGTAGCGGGGGAGACTAGAGGTGTGGCCTGTGCGGGCTAAGGCGCTTTAAGAAAAGGATTCGGGAAGACGGGAAAGGCAGTCAGAAAATCACCGTGTAACATCGCACACCTATTTATCTTTCGCGATTATTTTGAGTTAATTAATTTTCCATAGTGAGTTAGTGTATTGTTTTGTGTACCGTCTTCAACGCGCTGATTCGAGTTCACCCTCACGAAGTTCTACCGTCCAAAAAGAGATTACAAGTTAAGTAATTAGCACCTAACAACTATGTTTACCGCTTGGTACAATTTAACGTCTAATTATGCTTTAAGAAATGAGTAACGTAAGGACTATTTTAGTCACATTAGTATGCTTGCACTAAATGAAAGAAAGACTTAAATGAATTGGACCAAACGAAATGCTATGTATATAAACCTCATATTGATCTGATGTATTTTAGAAATCTATTTTGTTCAGAGGGGTCTGGTCAAGTTTTCTCTTACTGACGGAGTTTTCCTTGACCCAAAAGCAAAGAATTTTGGACCGCCTCAATAACGATTTTAGTAGTAAAAATAGTTGAAAATGATAATTATGTGTTTTAATTTCATTATCTAAGTTCCAACTAATGATGATAATATCTTGTCACAAAATGCCTGCTAAGCGATACTCTACTGCATCTCGCACATACATACTGTTGCATCTTGCCACATTTATTTTGAGCTCAGAGTCTATTTACCTGTAGGAAGAACTGTCTAATAGTAGTATGATGACGTGTGACATTTACGATACGTGAGGACATATGACAACACTCACTGGGATAAACAGAGTCCAATGATTTGGCTACTAGAGTTTCGCTAGCTATTGGGAAAATAACTAGCTTTAGCTTATTAGTTGCTCATCATTGTGACTTAGGATGGCCCGACAAATGAGTAAGCTAGAATTTCGTTAGCTATTGGGAATATCTGACATTATTAATTGTCTCGATATTAACAATCACTAACTTTAATTTATTAGATACCACATCATTCGTGGCTGAAGGAGGACGATGCTTTTGGCATATTAGAGCTTTTGTTAACCCATTGCAGTATCGCGGCGCTCACACATCGCGATAGTCACGATATCTGAAGGGACTAACGTTAGCTTATTGGTTACCGCCTTACCGAACTCCAAAATAGCGCTCGAAACCCTGTTAGTTATTGTAAAGGCCAATACAATCGCTACACAGGGTCTTCTAGAGCCTATTACGCTGATGAAGCTGGGAGCGTACGTACAGGACTAGGTAGGAACTCATAGCACATCAGGCAACGCACCTACGAGGTAGCTCCGTCTCATTACATGAGTACAATAAAGGGTACCCGCGTATATACATAACTCATGAACTCAGACATACGATATACTCTATACACAAAATGAGACGAGGGGCTGATAAATCTATGCAATTCTAATAATCAGCTCTAACCTGAATGAGCCACCTGAGTTCCTTCATACGTCTCTCTCCATACCAGCAACTACTTTTGGGAATACGAGGTGAGTTTAGAGTAGTATGACCTGCTCTAAGTACAATTGGTAAGTTCAATATTTCAGAAAGTATTAACTCTCAGATTTAATACGAAGGAGGTCCGTCACAGTACAGTGTGCTGGATGACCCTTATTTTTAATAGATAATTATATTTTAATTTACTCTCTATGTTTCCCTTCACCGTGACGACAAATGTGTAAATCTGTGGGTACTTAGAAAAGAATTCCATTTGTCTACATTTCATTCGAATTTCATGTAGTTGTTAGATATAAACTTTTTATTGTCAATACAAACTCAATGACATAAATAATTAACTTATTAAGCCTATTAAGCCTAGTGAACCAAATGGGACTTTATAGCTAAAAGTGATCTCTGATAAAACATGACAAGAGTAACAAACATTCATCTATATATCTAAAAATATTTTGCTCATCTATCTATAACAAAAAACGCGTTCAAACATAAAACCTGAAGAGGTTTTATGTTTGAACGCGTGGTGGGATTCGAACCCGGGGACGTCAGCCGTAACTTGATCACCGAGTGCTATGGGTTAAATATTGTGTTCCAAGGGCGAAGCCAGAACGGACGAACGGACCGCTTGTATATTATAGGTAAGTCGATAATATTTTATTATCATCATCATCAACAGCCCACTAAATGTTCCCACTGCTGGGATTCGGGCCTTCCTTGCAAGGAGAGAGTTAAGGCCATAATCCACCACGCTGGCGCAGTACGGGTTGGTGGATAACACATGACTTCGAAAGATTCTAGATACATGTAGGTTTCCTCACGATGTTTTCCTTCACCGTTTTAAGTTAGCGGCATTACGCACATGACTTCGAAAAGACAGTGGTGCGTGTGGGGTTTGAACCCGGGGTCTCCGGATCGGCAGGCGCCGTTCTCCCGACTAGACCAGCCGTAACTTAATTTTATTGTATATGGCTTCAATTAAAACTCTCACAAGATAGAAAAAATACTTTAATCGGAAATACGTAATTAAATAATATTCTTAACAGTAACCTGTAATTAATTGACGTGATTTCAATACGGAGACTAATTTAATTGAAGACTTTGAGCGAAAAATCGTCTTCAATTAACATCAAACAAGGCAGCCATAGGTACTAAAGATTTTTCACAGTAAAAGTATACCTACTCGTATTTGCTATTGCAAGTGTGTTTTGTAGTGGTAGGAGTCTTTGCAGTGTTTGTCTGTTCAAGTACCACACCTTTGTCAGTTATTCTACCTCCAAACAGTAATGTATATACATGAATGACAATGTTTCCAGTGAAATTACAGGGCATAGAGATAATATATCTCTGAGTGACGAGCGCAGCGCAGGGCCTAGGTAATTATAATAATAGATTTGGACTCTTCACGTTCCGATAGCTGCGTGTTACTGTGCTGTTATGTTGCAGACATGTTGCTCACCACCAGGCTCATATCTTGCTTGTCTCGACACACTATGCAATAAAAAAAGTACAAAAACAAAAAAAAAAACTCCAAAAAAGAGATTCTTAATTTGTGATATTTTTTTAAGTGAAAACTTCATTAGCCTTTTTATTTTATTTTTAAATCATAATTATTTGTAAATCATATTTCAGAGGTAAACCTACATAAATTTCGGATTTTTGCAAAATCAACAAAAAACTAAATTTTGCTTACCTTTGTCTGGATGACATTATCATAGCTTCAACAAAAATTATGAAACTTTGTCGGATGTCTAAGCTTAATTTTAAATTGAAGCCGGATTTGTATTTTTCGGATAAAATGAAATGACTAGCAGTACGTGTGTTAGTACTAGGTAGGTATGAGCTAGCTATCGAGTGTTGCCATGCTCTTTGTCCGAAGCTATTTGAATTCAATAAACGGTCTCCAGTCGCCCTGCGATCACTTTCCATGGAAATGAAAGACTTTTTTGTTCTAAACGCTGATATTAAAAATCGGCAGATATTCGAACGTTGGTTTTCTGGTACCTAAATGAAAATTTTCAATGTATTCGTACGACACATTTTGGAAGTAGGTACTTATCTATGCAAATAAATAAAATTGGAGTGTATGTGTGTAATATCATATGAACAGGTTTTTACTAAGTTCAAATGAAAGTATTTTTATAAAATATACACAAAAATAATTATAATTTACATATTTGTCTGTCTGTTTTTTCTGGGTAGTCTCCGAAACGGCTGGATCGATTATGACGGGGCTTTCATTAGGTTACTCTTATTTAAGGAAAATAATAAGGGTTCCATGAAAAAAAACTAAAAGTGAAAATCGTGAGGTCGTAGGTTCGGATCCCGTCAGCACCTCTACATATTTTTCAAGTGGCTTTAACGGCGAAAGAAAACATTACGAGGAAATCAGCATGTTCAAAATTTGTTTCGTTGTCACCACTTACGATAAAATTTTCTACAACGATTTGACTGTACTAAAACATGTAAAATTTTATCTTGCATAAATTTTGTGAAAATTTGAATTTAAATAAAAATAGTGGTGACGGCCATCTTATACGATGTACATCAAATACAGCTAAGAATACTTCCAAATCTTTTCAAATTAAGAAACAATCTCGGGAATCAATCAAACAAACAAAAAAACAATCAAACAAACACGGGAGACATTGCCACAGACAGACACACACACACACACGGACACTAAGATATTTTAACCTAATAACACCCCGACATTTGGTATTGAAGGTTAATATATGGCAGTGTATGATCTCAAACAATAATGTTGAAGGCTGAATCACCTGAAAAAATAGTGAGGAAACAACTAAAATGTCGAGTACGTATTAGTATCTAGAAATTTTGTGAATCCGAGAATTTTGATAAAATAATTCTATTCGCAAGTAATCGCTCCGGAGATTGAGGTGATATTAAAAATCCCGGGCGAGAGTTATGACGTCACTCCTCGGTATTAACGCTCTCGTTTTGTGAAGTTTGTCAGGCCAATTCAATATTAGTTGGTTTTATGAATGGTTCATATTTCTTTATGAAACTGAGTAGGTATTTTATTATTATCTGTTTAGTTGAAATATAATTTTTAGGGTTTCGTACCCAAAGGGTAAAATGGGGCCCTTTTACTAGGACTCCGCTGCTTGTCTGTTTATCTCTTTGTATGTCCGTCTATCACCGGGCTGTATTTCATGAACCATCATAGTCAGACAGTTTAAATTTTCACAGATGCATCTCTGATGCCGCTAGAACAATAACCACTAAATCAGATAAAAAATATTCAAGAAAAAGATATTCCATACAACAGACGTGATTTTTTGCCCGCTTTGGCTAGATATTGTTTTTTTATGTATAGAATGACGAGACAAGCAGGTCATGTGATAAGAACATCTAGGCTGTGGAATGAGTTGCCTGACTGGGATTTTCCCGATAGTTATAATCTTGGTGTCTTCAAATCGAGAGTGAATCGGTTTCTTCTAGGTAAACACGCTCCATCGTAGACCGCATCGTCGCTTAACATCAGGCGAGATGGCGGTCAAGTGTAAACCTATAAAAGTTTGAAAAAAAAGTGCCTGACGGTGAGCAACATGCCTGCCGCATATCAGCACAGTGACTCGCAGCTATTGGAATATGAAGAGTCCAAATCATTACCTAGCACATTGCGCTCGTCACCTAGAGATAAAAGATGTTTTATCTCTATGTCCTCTAATTTCCAGGCGCATAACGGGTAACAGGTAAACGCTTGAAATAATTGCAGAATTTCAATTCATGTTATTTTCTATCTTCTATCAACTTTAATCATTTATATCCTACAAAATAATAAAAACTTCAATTTAAAATTCAATTCATACGCTTGACAAAATTTCATGAGTAGCTATCACTAAGTCTTCGAGATAAATGTAAGAAATGTTTAGTTTTTGCTGAAATACCTCGCTGTTTCATTGGAACATTGTGTTTTGTTGATGAACAAAAAAGTAATTTAAACAAAAGTCTGAAAGTAACTTTAAATAATAAATGAATAATAATAAATATTGGTAGACACTCCACACACAATAATTAAATTGATATCGGTTTTTCTCATGTTCTTTACCTTATAACAGAACACACAAATGTTTTCACATTACTGCTTCTCTGTAGAATAGCTGGCAGGTGGTACATCCCCAGTCGAACTTTGCAAGGGTTCGCACCACTACAATGTTGACTTGTTTGGTGATTCAGTGAAGTCTTCTGGAATTCCGATGAAATCTATATCAACAATTTCGTCAAGGGGTACGGTAGACTTGATCGAAACCTTATATGAATAACAAAACATAAAAAAAAATATTGATTTTGAGTCAACAACATATGTCCTCTAAATTCGGATTCGTTAAATTCTGTGGCACTGACAAACAAACAGCTGTCGCCATCTTTGGTATGAAGCACGTTTCGTTCCATCAATCAACACAAACATTGTGTGCGTCAGTCGCGCCAAAAAAGTATCCATTACAAAAAACTTTGACTTATGTGACTACGTTAAACAAAACGTCTTGCCGCCGGACCGGAATTTTATTAGTAGGTACTTATATTTAGTATCAGCATTGCACCCGTGCAAAGACAGGGCGGGTCGCTAGTATATAAAAAAAAACACATTTGTTGATAATAATCCATGAACGAAAATTTCGTTTAAAAACATAAACCAATCAGGCACAATCAAAGGCTTATCTGCCAGATACATTCCGATTCCCAAATGAAATGAACGAACTTGTCACTGTTTAATTTATTTTAATTAATAGATAGCCATCGCTTGTATATGGACCCGTAAATTATTGTCTCGATATATTTAGGTTTCATCTCTGTGTTTGGTTTGCCGCAATTAAATTTATCTTTGGCTGCAATGCATAAATTTAATGGAAAATTACTTTAAATTATTACTGCACTCGAGATCCATATCTAGGCTATAAATAATACAAGTACTTTTAGCACTACTTACCTATGTAACTGCTTCAGGGTATAAGTGAAGTGACTCCACTAATTAAACTAGTTATTTTAACTTATGACTGTAACGAACAAAAGAGTATCAATATCGTTTTTGGGTACCTTAATCTGTTTTTGACACTGCAAAAACATATCCTTAAAGTTATCATAATAACTGTCTTGTTAAATGGTCCAGAATCTATGTAAGTCAAAGTTAGGCTGTGGAATACGTTGCCTGAGAGGGTTTTTCCCGATAGTTACAATCTTTGTGTCTTCAAATCGAGAGTGAATCGGTTTCTTCTAGGTAAACACGCTTCATCGTAGGCCGCATCATCATTTAACATCAGGCGAGATGGCGGTCAAGTGTAAACCTGTAAAAGTTAAAAAAAAAAAAAAAAAAAGTTAATCGTTGAAATAAAACTGAAAGCATTCAATCCTACATATCCCAACAATTACAACAAATTTGATCATCGTTTTTTATGGTCGTAATTTTTAGGACTTATAAAAATCAAGTAAAAAATACATTTTCAATTTTTTTTATCAGTGCACATAGTGCACATAATTACATTACATTTGATTAAAACAATTTTGCTAACAAAAGACAAGAAGTCAAATGAGAATTACTCTTCTTTTTCTGGTTGATGCTTACATTTTGTAGTAACCAAAGTACTCAGTCATAAGGTTGCAATTATCCCATGTAAGCAGTTACGTGTTAAAAGCCCCCATCAAACTATGTGAGTTTATTAGCTGCTATCAAGATAAAGCTGGGAGGCGGGTCAGGCTTAATTAAGAAACCTTGAATCTGGCGTGCTCTGGACAGATTTATCGCGACCTGTCGAATAGCCGGTTAAAAAGGGTTGGGAGCCATATGTTAACTGAATAATTGGTTATAAAAACGAAACTATTTTGCACTAAAATGTATATTCGGTTGTAGAAACAAGCCGTTGTGGATAGATTATTGTTTACTTTTTACATCATATTCTCGACAAAATACGAGTATGAAAGATAGGTGGTAGCAATTTGAAAAAAAAGACATTGAGATATAGGCTAACCGTAAAAAGATTGAAAACTTCATTTGTCACAACGTACCAGCGTTGCCATTCAACGCGATAATGCTACAAGCATGCTGGATATGCTTCCAACTGATCTGCGCTTGATCATCTTGATTATCTCTAGACCTTCATATACCTATGCAAATTTCAGATAAGTATTCTTAGTATAATTGTTAGTTAGGTGTGTAGTGTAGTTCTCATTGTACTAAAAGCGTCCACACAGGAGTCCTAAAATCAGAGGAAATGACGTAAAAGTAGTGGGGCGGAGCCTACATTGCAACATACATCACCAATCATATGGTGCGATGTAGGATATGATTGGTGATTTATGGTTCGATGTAGGCTCCGCCCCACTACTTTTACATCATTTCCTCTGACTTTAGAACTCATGTGTGCCGCGTTTTATCCAAGTTTTATTAATAAAGATTCTGCCTAATATAAACATTTGGAAAGTTTAATTTAGCTTGCTGGTATCTGACATTGTATCGAGTCTCGTAAGACTATTGGCAATGTAAGAAAAAGAAAAAGTAATTAACTGCATCGTCTAGCTAACACAATACACAAAAACGACAACCACATATTTTTTGTGTCAATTCATGTTTCTAAATGTCTGTGAACGAAATGAATCCTCCATCCAAGGGCATGTTAAGTTAAAATTCAGATAGCCAAAATAAATCAAAACTGAGTGGGTGTTCTCACTCAAAAATGTTATACGTGCGCGTTACGCTGGTTTGCTTATGGTGCCCACAGAAAAAAGCAATGTCTTATTTTTTAAGTATTCTTACGTACCAAATGTAACAAAAATAAAAGATCATCATAAAAAACCTATCAATATAATTCTTGGTTTTGCCATATTATTTCTTCATTATCTTAGATATTTGACACAATAATTAAAGAACATAACATGCCCATATTAATAACTAGATGCCCGCCCCGGCGTCGCCCGTGGTACATTTATACACTCATCAAGATCTCGTACATATACAACGGTGAAAGTATGACTGAAATCGGTTCAGTCCTTCCTGAGAATATCGCTTTCAAACAAAACACCTCTTCAGCTACCTGCTACGCCACCTGTCGGAAATTGGTCGTACCAACTCAGAGATTAGTAAAGGTTTTATATTCAAGAGGTATATAATCTGTGATATTCAATGACGCAATCTTAGACACATGCTGTCATGTGTCATGTCAAAGCACGAAACGTTCGAAAACTCTCAAAATGGACTATTTTTCCCCGATTTTGTTACATTCTTGATTCATGCTCCGCTTCTATTAATAGTAGCGTTATTTTCTATAGCCTATAATAGCCTTCCTCGATAAATGGACTATCCAATAGAAAAATAATCTTTCAATCCGGACCAGTACTTCCCGAGATCCTAGCGTTCAAACAAACAAACAAAAAAAATATTAGTATAGAAGTATAGATTTGACATGTCATGTTTTCAGCCTTCTGCCACTGAAAACTGACAGTTCTTAATAACTATGAGTGAGTTAAGTAGTACTTATATGTTTTCAACCTACAGTTTCAGCTACTAGTATTTTCTTCTAGAACGTTCGCTGGTATATTGGCCTGTCCGAACCGGCGGCAAGCTGACAGACTGGATTGTGGTTTTGGTTTAATCAAACGGGTAACTCGCCTCGACAATGTGGTAATAGTTTTACCGAAACTCACTTGTCGCGCGAGATTAGTTGTCGGGTGCAATGCGCAAATTTTAGAGTTTAGTTTATGTCTAACCGTCGTATTTCAAACGTTTGTTCACTGACGTGAGCCGAAAAGCTGAACATTTTTTAGCATACCGTTTTATTTTGCAACAATAATAGGTTCAGTCGTGATCAACATGTTATATTATGCTATTATTATATTATTATCTAGGATTTATGCTTAAAACAAGATCAGATAATGTTGTTCATAATGGAATACTCCCTCAGATAACGTACTATCAAGTTATTTTCAAATTTGTATTAGGTGTATTGTTTCTGGGTGACAGGCGCAGTGCAGTGCTAGGTAATTTGGACTTTTCATGTTCCAATAGCTGCGTGTCACTGTGCTGTTATGTAGCAGGCATGTTGCTTACTATCAGTCACATGCCCTGCTCGTCTCGTCACTCTTTATTAAAAAAAATGGTATATTTATATATCTGTTAAGTTAAGTGGAGTCAAACTTCTTTGGCACAACAACCTTGAAGCACCGCGACGTCGCTTTATGGAGCTACGACCAAGCCAATAGAAAAGTATTACGACGTAACATATATAGGTATTGTAAATTAGTGGCACACTCTTCTAAATGTATCCGATAATCCGATAGAAACATCGATAAACGGCGATGTTTGCACATTAATACTAGTGTTATTTCAGACTGTGATCTATATGTACTCAATATCAACCCGATCCGTTCAGGTGTTTCGACGTGATTGAGTAGCAAAAGCTCTAGTAAATTTTAAAAGAAAGTTTAATACATAACACTTAAGTAAATTCCCTTTTCCATCTATCCGTCCTACCATCCAGTATCAAAATAATAACAGTAATTAATTATTCTAAAAGCAAAACATTTCACACAAAATATCGCACGACAGCCTCGCAGCAAACTAAAAGCCGGAAACCAAAGTTTCCGTCAAAGATTACCAGTAAAGTTTACAGCAGTCGCAGCTTAGTTTCCTGTACTTGTGTCAGTTCTTAGCTGAAGTTTCTTTGGATCCCACTGTTGCCAATTTTACACATTTGAAACGAGCTGGTCAGTTTGAACAAAAATTTTTTTTTTTTTTTTAATAAAAATCACGTGGCATGATGCTTGTTCCCAATGAACGCTTCTCTAAAGGTAACGGTTTGTGTGGAGACCGCGACTGGAGACTACGATAGGCACTTGACACTATAGAATTGTACGGGCGCCAGTTCGCATCGAGACCGCGACACATGTCTCGCTACACGTGTCTCGGTCTCCTGTCGCAGTTTCGGCGCGAAGAGGCGCCCATACAATTCTATAGTGTCATGTGCCTGTCGCGGTCTCGTGTCGTGGTCTCAGCGCGAACTTGTACTTGAAGTCAGACGATATTGACGAAGATTAAAAATAAAAAAATAAAAATCGGCCTAACTTGAGAGATAGGATCACGGATATTCGGGGGATATGCCTTGATTGCGAATTTAGTTCGAAACCTAGTGTCTCCGGTCTCCTCCCACAATATACATAAAATGGGCGGAACATTTCCGTATTAACAAATAATTTTGTCTATGTAGAAGGAGTCACTCAACGCCCACATAATATGTCACTAGCGATTGAAATGAGTGATTGAAAAATTTATTCGACATTTTATTTTGGGCTGTATTATTATATTTTCATTTATTAAATTTTACTAATATACAAATACGTAAATACATATAATTATAATATACTAGCAGCCCGCCCCGGCTTCGCAGTGGTGTTATGGAAAATAAGTATAAACAAAATTATTAGACTTACAAATTTTAACACACTCTTGGCAGAATTGCCATGCTTAGGACATAAGACAAAACAAACAATCCCAATCATCTGTTCATCATTTAAAACGCATGCTTTTTTGCCTATTTTACTTCATAAAAAAAATGCGGGAGCCAGAAGCTCAAGGGAGGTCCTGAGAGGAGCGAGCCAAGCGAGGTCGTCGCCGTAGCGAGAGGTTACACTCAAGGACATAGAGCTTCTGGCTCCAGGAGCTCACCCGGATTCGTACCTCAGTGATAGACCATAATAGGACCAATTGTTATGTTTAGGTATTGTTATGCTTCTCTCAATATGTGCCTTTAAACATTATGCTAAGTTATGTTTATGCTATATACGGTAGCAAAAATTATGCGAAAACTGTTATGCGTTAGTTGTTATGGTATATTATCATTAGTCCTAAAACTTTAGGCGTGTCTGGCGTCGTTGTTATTCCCCTTTACTTTTACGCATCAAATCAAAAATTAAATCAGTAAATATTTAATTGTTGTAATTTAGTGTTTAAAATCTGCTAATGCCACCTACGACGTAGTTTATGGTTGTGCAATGTTTTATGTAGGTACTAAAGTCTATTAGTTCTAAATACGTACTAAATAGTTACGGCTGGTCTAGTCGGGAGAACGGCGGCGGCCGATCTGGAGCCCCGGTTTTAAATCCCACGTGCACCAGGCACCACTGTCTTTTCGGAGTAATATGCGTAATACCGCTAACTTAAAACGGTGAAGAAAAACATCGTGAAGAAATCGCCATGTACTTAGAATCTTTTGAGGTCATGTGTCATCCACCAACCCGCACTGGGCCAGCGTGGTGGATTATGGACTTGACTCTCCTTGCGAGAGAGGCCTCGAGTCCCAGTAGTAGGAATATTTAGTGGGCTGCTTATTGTATCTATTGACACAGCTAGATTTCTGATCGTCTCATCATCGTAGTCCTTAATGCTCCGTTTTATTCTACTTTAGTAGGTAGAATAAAGGGACCTTTGGGGATGACCTATATCGTTTCCTATCCCCAGCTCAAATTACACGCGCATCACTATTTTTTCGAAGGCATGTCCGTAATGCCTCCAATTTAAAACGGTAAAAGAAAACATCGTGAGGAAACCGAAATGGAATAAATTTAATGTAATACTGTGTAGAAAGTGCGAGAAAACTTGAACAATAACAGTAAAGGTAGAATAAACTTAAACAAAAGTAGTTCTGAAAAGAACATTTTGATAGGAACATAAAAAAGTGTTACGAAAAAATATTTAATATTTAATATCATTTGCGTCCACTACCTACGTAGCGAGGCGACCACGCGAATTAGTAGACGCGCGCGGCTACTCGTACTTACCTATTTCATAGCTGCGAACACCTCTCCCCGTGCCTCGGTGTCCCCTCTATCGGTGTTGCGCCGCGCGGCGCCGCATTTTGATAGGATTGATATTTTAATTTCGTTAAATATTTTGAATGGAATGTCCGACTTCAATAATTCAAAAAGTAATCAATAGGTATTAAAAGAGTCTTGAATAAGAAATAATTTATTTGGATAAGAATTAATACAAATGTGTTGATAACATGGCCTGAATTTGATAGGCATTTTTACTTACTTTTAAAATGTAAAAAAGTAGTTGTTACGAGGTAATTACTGAAGTTAGACATATGGTCTCGCGAAGTTTTTTGTAGATTTTAATACGCTCTATAATATTGTAGAACATTGTTTTGGTCTATCATTAGTACTTTCCGCAGCGTATGCGATGAAAACCATTTTATGACTTTTTTTTTTATACCTTGCGTTGGTTTTAGTAAAAATTTACGTAGATATCTCATTTTTTTTCGTGATAAACATAGCCTATGTTACTCAGTGATAATGTAGCTTTATATTGGCAAAAGAATTTTTGAAATCGGTCCAGTAGTTTTTCAGTTTATTCGTGCCCTACAAAAATACAAATCTTTCCTCTTTATAATATTAGTATAGATAAAAATTGATACCCTGTACGACATGTATTATACTATAAAGAAATATACAAAGTTGGAGTAGGAATCTATTTGCATTTTTCAAATTAACAGTTTTACGTTTAATGTATACGAAAGTACTAGCAGTGCTCCGCGGGCTTACCCGCGTAGTTCTCGTTCCCATTCTTTTATCGAGATAAAAGTAGCCTAAGCCTATGTGTTCTTCCAAAATATAATCTTACTGTATTTCAAATTACAACTCGATCCGTTCATACGTTTAAACGAGATTGAGCAACAAACATACAAATACCGAAAAAATATAAATATAAAAATCTAATAAATTTGTACTAGGATTTACGATACCAATGACAAAAAACATTATATTTTTTTTGCTTTTCTGCTTGTATTGGGTAATCTCTGAAACTGCTGGACTAATTTTAAGGGACTTTTAATGAAATAGTTTATTTAATAAACATTAAATAAACATCACTTTATTCCGATTTGAAGGACTATGTTTCCAGAGAAATTACAGGGCATGGAGGTAAAACATTATATCTCAGACTGTGGAACGCCGTAAATCCTAATGCCGGGAATTGGACTATCTGCAAGGAAGAAAGAGAGGTGTTTGCCCTGCAGTGGGACAATGTAGGCTAGTAATAATATTAACATTTTATTTTCATCAAGCAAGAGAAAAGTACACGTTGAAAAAACGTAAAAAGTTATGCCTTAGACGATCAGCTGTCTGGTAGTGAAAGTCCCGTCATAATTGGTCCAGCTGTTTGGTAGATTAGTGGAACAAACAAGATAGACAAAAAGTTTTAAAATAGTTTTAAGGTATAGGTACTGTACATACTTTCATTTGTCACAACTTAGTAAACAGTTGCTAATTTGATATTACACACAAACGCTCCAATTTTATCTCTTTATATATACTATATTAATAATAATCATAAATAAAAATAAAAAAATCTGGAAACATAGGTAGTTAATTAAATGAAAAAAACTAACATTGTCCATGTAAACTACCGAATAAATTTTCGAAGAAATATCACGTCGGCAAACTCCATTACCCCATCACTAAAGCGCCAACGTGCTCTCTAGGCGCTTCAGAGCGACTGAACGAATGTCAAAGTTATACGGTCATATTAACCGTATCGAGAAGACACTGCCACGCCCTCAAGGCATATCCCCCGATATCCGTGGATTGGATAGTCTCTAAACAAAAGGTCTCAACTTATGAAACCTAAGGTCTTTGCTTCACCGTGAGTGAGGAAATCACGGAAACTGTGTACTGTCCTCTGCCTAAAAAAATGACAGTCAAAGTGACAGCTAATAGAGGTGAAAACTAATAACTGAAAATTTGATAACGGAACTGCTAACGACACGGCAGAACTACGCGGGCGTAGCCACGGCCATCTAGATCATTCGAGTTTACCCGAAGATTTCTATTAGTGACGCTTGATTTCCATTCACATCTCACGGAAAATCTGTATGTATGTGATGCGCCAAAAGAAGTTTTCACTTAAAAAACGGAAGTAAATTTCTATACATTGCGTTTAGTTTTGTTTGTCGGACTAACAAATTATACAAAGTATAAAAATGTGCTGAATGAATATGGACATCAAAGTCCACTGGTAACTGGCCTCGTGGCTTAGTGGGTAGTAACTCTGCCTGCGAAGCCGAGGGTCGTGGGTTCGATTCCCACCGAGTGCAAATATTTGTGTGATGAATTCAAATATTTGCACTGTGTCTGGGTGTTTCTATTTATAATAAGTATGTATTTAAAACTATATAAGTATTATATCAGCTATCTGGCCGCCATAGTACAAGCTTTGCTTATTTTGGGGTCAGATGGTGTTGTGTGTGAATTGTCCACCAATATTTATAACGTAAAGACTGCATGCTGTGATGACGAATGGAAGAAATGTACCCATATTTTCTACTGACCCATACAAGTGGGATAAGTGCTAATAATAATTTATAATGCCCTGTTCTTAATTGGTGGGCTATTACTAAATGTTTTATTTAATTTAGCTTGTTAAACAAGTTTAGTGCAAAACACACAGCCTGGACAAAAGCCCGTTATTTATTACTTACATTAATAAAGTGCTGCGCGCAGACAGACTAATTATTTTGTTGGACCATTTTAGACTTGAGGTTTCGGTTAAATGTTCTGTGAAAATGACAAGGAGAATTTCAACATCAAACTATAAGATGTACAAGTAGTTCTTTATTAATACAAATCCACTAAGTACTCTTTTTGTATCAAAACATACTTTAGTATGCTTTTTCATAAAGCCTTAGCTCCACGTACTAGTGTGAACATGCAGAGTTCAATCGCCCTCACCCAGAGCTCAAATATGTTTTAAAATTATTGCCATGCATTGAATTACATATAACTGTGTAATTTGAAATCATGTATTTATTTGCAAAATCGTTTTTTAACTTGATAAAATGTGGCCTGCTATTTTTTATTCTTTCTTTACATTTACTTGTTGTAAATTGGGCTACAATTAATAATGTGCTTAGCGTTTTGCTGTAGGTACTTCAACTGCGTTACAATAGGCATGATAAAATACCTTTCGTAATTAATTCTCTTTAATTTATGAATTGTTCTTTTCACGTAGATACGCGAATACCAATGTGAAGTTGCCATTAAATTGACCTATATGAATAGACCAAGAAATTGTGGTCACGTGACCAAGTGACGCTACTCAGCTTGGCCATCTAGGTATATAGTAAAATATGCGCGTTACGAAAATAAGTTTGTTTAAATAAATTGGAGCTACAAGTATAATGTAGTTAAAATTAATGTTTCGTATAATTCTAATGGGACCCCGATCGGTGGGTCAGAGTTTCTACAGAGTGGACGCCATCGGCCAGTCGACCGAGCTCGGAGCGTTTAAAAATGATTGGACGATGGTAGCTCAGGACCGGATAAAGTGGAGGGAATTGGGGGAGACCTTTGCCCAGCTGTGGGACAGTTGAGGTTAAATAAAAAAAAATCTAATGTACCTGAAACCCATTATAACGCAAGCTCACAAAAATAGAAATAATATTCTATTTAATAACGACTAAAATAATGCCCAACCTTATCCACTATGGTACAATTTCAAAACAGATCGGAGCATGACTTGTTTGTTGCAAGGCTTAAGTATCAAACCTTGTTCCTTGTCACAAAGCCTATCATACTCCGTAAAATAAAATTTTAAGTAGATTGAAATTGTCATCTTCCCATAATATGTCAATTAATACGGTCTTAAATGTATGTATTGTTGTATGACCGTTATTATCTGTGGTTTCCAATCCGTGCACGGTTGTCTGGAACAGATCGCTCTTAGCGATAAGGCCGCCAATTGAAATGTCATCATTTTTTATAATAGTTTTAGTTTATTTTGTGTTTTTATATGGTAGCTTTTAATAAAGAGTTTTCTTATCTTATGCCAGACGCAGTATGAAACAATCACTTTACTTTGTTTTTCTACTCCTAGACTTGAGGTGCTCTCATACAGAAAAACCATAAGACCATAATTCACTACGCCGGCAAAGTGCGAGTTGGACGTCACAAACATGTCCTTAAATTATTTTTTTTCTTTGAACTGGCAAGTTTCCTTACTGTTTTCCTTCACCTTTAAAATCCGTGTTGATAACAAACATGTCATGTCATATATTTCTTTATTTGCGAAAATGGGTAGGTACAACAAGATATTATAAAAATGTATTGAGAACTCCATATTCAACCTTACGGCGTGCAAATTTCAAGTTATTATGACAAATAATAGACAAGCGTAGAAACAAAACTAATATAAAGCCTTCAAAGACAAACTACTTTACATTAAATATACGCTTACATTTATATAAACCTAGAAATCTCGTTGCATCGATTATTTCAATTTTATGTCCAGAATAAATTATGTTAAGTCCGTTTAATTTATTAATTCTATTTCTGAATGTCATTATTTTTATCTTACTAAGATTAATTTTTAAATTATTCTAATTTAGCCAATTTATTATACGCGTCAATGATATTATTCTCAAGCCTTGAAATATTTGTTCCTAAAAATAATACCGTACTATCATCCGCAAACAATACTGTAGGGTGTTTGGTAGCTTCCGGTAGATCGTTTATATAAATGATAAAAAGTAATGGACCCAACACGCTACCCTGTGGAACACCATACTTTACTTTTTCATACTCTGGTCTAAATGTGACCTCTCGTTTTAGATCACAGCAAACTTTACTTATTAGCGTGCTCTGCTGACGATTTGCTAGATATGATCTCATGAGGTCGTGCACATTGCCTCTGATCCCATATGCGTGCAGCTTATATAATAGTATACCGTGGTCAACAAAGTCAAATGCTTTAGTGAGGTCCATATAGAGAGCGCAGACCGGCATTTTAGCATCCAAGCTTGTTAAAATAGACTTTGGAAAGTTGTAAATGGCCAAATTGACACCTTTTTTTTCTAAAACCTAATTGTTGCGGTGCAAATAATTAGTTGTCTTCAAGATAGTTATAAATACTGTCATGCATAATTTGCTCAATTTTTTTTGAGAAAATTGGAACAATTCTGTAACAATTTATATCATTTTTGTCGCCTTTTTAACCCCCGACCAAAAAAGGGGTGTTATAAGTTTGACGTCGATGTAAGTATGTAAAAAATAGTCTCGTTTTTCTGTGTAATAATATTTAAGAGAACAGGTTGGTTTGATAGGACAAGAAACCAATTGAGCTGTATGGTCAGACATAGCAAGCTCAATAGTCCTGCCCTTACACCCTCAGATATTGCACAATATATTGACAAGGCATGTTCCACTTGCCAGTCGAGCATCAGCACTTATAAAATTATTCAAGAGGTGAAAGCGGGAATTGCACCTATGACATTTGTGAAATCGTAAGTTCTTAATATAGTGTGGATATTGCATAATTCCAATAATGTTGAAAATACATGCATATTAATCGCTATATAATCGCTATAAAAATATTGGTGGACAATTCATACACAACACCATCTGACCCCAATTTAAGGCGCTGGGAAGACCTGAGTGAAATTCACGAATGCAAAATTAAGCTCCGCCCCTTTACAACTCCGATAAGACAGCGCCACACGAAGTTGCGTGCACTCAGTAAAATTATTTGCATTGATGGAAACAAAAGGCTTCCATGCTCATGCTCATAGATGGCGCTTTTCAAAATTTTTATTAATTAGAAATGCACGTCTTTTTGCTGTCTACAAATTTTTTTCGTCTGATTCTGTTATTTTTCTAACGGACTAAGTAAAGTCCTTTTGTATATTAAATAAAAAACAAATTGCATAAATTAGCTAAGCCAGGAAGATGAATCACTACATATTAAGTAATCCATTTCTTTAAAATTATTGTACGAATTTTGAAGAAAAACATTCACTGTTAGTGAAGTACATGTGTAAGTACCTGGGTGACCGAGCTTTGCTCGGTTTAAACACTGAATATATTTAGATATTAGTGGCGGCCCGGCGGCATTTTTCAGATTTTGCCCCGCCTAAAAAATATTGAAGGTCCGGGGCTGACTAGCAGCACCCTGCGAGTTTACCTTCACTGTTCCCGTTCCCGTTATTTTTTCAGGATAAAAGTAGCCTGTGTGTTATTCCAGACTATAATCTTACGTGTTTTCCAAATATCAGCCCGATCCGTTTATACGTGACTTGATGTTTGTCGTGACTGAGCAAAAAACATCCAAACATTGACATTTACAATATTAGTAGGATTAGATACTAATAGTACATAATATAATCATCATTATCATTAGACGAGGCTACGAGTAAATAATCCACCATTATTGCATACTACAACTCGGAAAACAAGTTTTTAATAATAATACAGCGACGCCATTTCGCTGCTTTGTAACGAAAGGTCCACAAACAAAACAAAACCAAAATCACTTTTATATCATTTTAGTTAGGGCATTCTTTTTTATTAACAAGTGATACAAGTATTTTTGTTGTGACGGGATGAGCAGTAAGTATATGTGCCTGATGGTAAGTCACATGCCTATAATAGCGCAGTGACACGCAGGTATTGGAAAATAAAGAATCCTAATCATTACGTTGCATTATACTGCGCTCGCCACGACTATTATCTACATGTGTTCTAAATTTCTGCCCGATCCAACGTTACGACGTGATTAAGCAATAAACATCCAAGTATCCAAACATCCATATTTTTCAATATATTTCTATCCATATATTGAACATTTAAAATATTAGTAGGATTTCATATCAAAGCCCTGTAATCATACTGTATTTTTTCCTTTAAACCGGAAAACTGTGATGTTTTTAACCCCCGACCAAAAAAGGGTGTTATAAGTTTGACATTGATGTCTGTCTGTCTATCTGTCTATCTGTCTGTCAGTCTATGTGTGTGTCCATCTGTGGCACGGTAGAGCTCAAACGGATGGGCCGATTAAGCCGATAAATATCTGTGCTGTTCTTAGCTATGGTTGGTTGATATCGATTCTAGATGGCCGCCTCCACAAACTGGCGGACAAAATATTTGTTCACAACCTGCCTCAATATGGGTATCAAATGAACAATAAGAACAATATGGGTTTGCCTAGTAAAATATTATACATTATAACAAATCCAAGATGGCCGCCACCACAAAATGGCGAATTACATTTTTTCACTACTACCCCAATATGGGTATTAAACGAAAGGGCTTGACTAGTAGAATACTATGCAATATGACAAATTTAAAATCCAAGATGGCCGCTACCGCAAAATGGCGACTTACATTGCTTTTTCGCAACTCCCACAATATGGGTTTCAAATGAAAGGGCTTGACTAGTAGAATGTTTTACAGATAGCAAATCCGAGGTAGTCGGGGTTACTTAAAATTTTAATTTTGTTCTTGTCACACTACTGCTTGGCGGTGGAATAGCTGGCAACTTGACTAGTAAAACATTACACACTATGACCAATATAAAATTTAAGATGGGTGCCACCATAAAATCCCGAATTATATTTTTTCACTTCTACCTCGATATGGATAACCAAATTTTCCTAATTCTTTTTTATTTCGTAAGTGAATATGTCTTAAAATACAATACATGATTTTATTAAATCGAGTAAAAATATATATGTAGTTCTATATAGTGTCTAGACATAAGTGAAAATAATCTATACTAATATTACAAAGCTGAAGAGTTTGTTTGTTTGTTTGAACGCTAGTATCTCGGGAAGTGCTGGTCCGAATTGAAAGATTGTTTTCTATTGGGTAGTCCATTTATCGAGGAAGGCTATAGATCATAAAACATAACGCTACTATTAATAGAAGCGGAGCATTGATCAAGAATGTAACAAAATCAGGAAAAATATTCCTTTTTGAGAGTTTTCGCACGTTTCGTGCTGTGACATGACACATGACAGCATGTGTCTAAGATTGCGTCATTGAATATCACAGATTATATACCTCTTGAATATAAAACCTTTGCTAATCTCCGAGTTGGTACGACCAATTTCCGACAGGTGGCGTAACAGGCAGCTGAAGAGGTATTTTATTTGCAAGCGATATTCTCAAGAATGACTGAACCGATTTCAGTTTTTCTTTCACCGTTGGATATGTACGGGATCCTGATGAATGCTATTTAATATACCACAGGCGAAACCGAGGCGGACATGTAGTAACAAATGAAATGCATTGATTTTGTAGATATTCATTTTTTCAGTACTGTTCCATATGGGGTACCTACAGCATACAATAATATATTTCTATGTTTTCCTTGACACTAGAGCAGCGCTGTGTTTCTTCTCGTTCGTTTAGGAAGATGATCATGATGATGAATCATTATTTCCGCCCCTCAACCAATTATATTATTGCCAGTTTATAACCTTTAAATAATATCGATTTTTTTTCAATTTAAGCTTTAAATTGATACAAAAGTCACATTTTACATTTATGCGTGAAGTAAACAACTAATATCGGTTTTAAGTTATATTTTCAGCAACAATGGAGATAGACTTTTTGTGTTATGGTTTTCATCGCACCTGCTTTCGTTCACAACTCCACGAAAAGCAAATTCATCTACTAATACTAAATAAATAAAAATAAATAATCCCGTAGAGCAGTATAAATGAGCGTAACTTGTAAATATTTTAGTTATTAAACTTGTAAATATTTTAGTTATTATTTTAAACAATGTCACATCATCATAATCATCAGCCGCAAGACGTCAACTGCTGAACATAGGCCTCCCCCTAGATTTCCACAACGAACGGTCCTGCGCAACCTGCAACCATCGGTTTCTAGCGACCTTTATGAGGTCATCTGTCCATCTAGTGGGAGGCCGTCCAACACTGCGTCTTCCGGTTCGTGGTCGCCACTCGAGAATCTTTTTCCCATCGGTTGTCAGTTCTGTGAGCGATGTGGCCTGCCCATTGCCACTTCAGCTTGCTTACTCTTTGAGCTATGTCGGATACTTTCGTTCTTTTGCGATTATCCTCATTACGGATTCTGTCGCGCAAAGAGACTCCGAGCATAGCCCTCTCCATAGCTCGCTGTGTGACTTTGAGCTTTGTTATGAGGCCCACAGTTAAGGACCACGTCTCAGTTCCATAAGCCATCACTGGCAACACGCACTAGTTAAAGACTTTCGCCTTTAGGCATTGGGGTATTCTGGACTCAAAGATGTGCCGAAGTTTCCCGAACGCTGCCCATCCGAATTGGATCCTTCGCTGGACCTCTTTGTCGAAGTTGGATCTACCTAATTGGATCTTTTGACCCAGGTAGACGTATAATTCGTCAAAACTTCGAGTGTGGTATTCCCAACAATAACCGGTACAGGTGAGACATGAACATTTGATATGACTTTCGTCTTGTCCATATTCATCCTCAAACCTACCTGGTGGGATACTCTACTGAGGTCCCTGAGCATAGCACGGAGGTCCTCCAACGACTCCGCCACAATGACTATGTCGTCGGCAAACCGAAGGTGAGTGATGCATTCGCCGTTGATATTGATGCCATATCCGTTCCAGTCCAGTAGCTTGAAAACATCTTCCAGCGGGCAGTGAACAGTTTCGGAGATATGACATCTTAAAGTGTCAGGTCAGCTTGGCTCTGGGGTCTTTTGCCATGCTAACGACAGGTTGTGCTTGCGTAGAGGTGTATAACTGTCCATAGAACCTCTCAATCTCCTCCAAAATCTCGGGTTTCGATAAGACGATACTACCACTATCGGTCTTCAGTTTGGTCAGCTGAGTTTGCCCAAGAGACTGATTTCTTGCGAACACTTTCGAGCCTTTGTTCTGCTTGATTGCTTCTTCAATACTCGAAGTATTGAAGCAGCATACGTCGCATATCTTGTCTGACCGCCATAAGATCTAGAGTTTGATCGGAGAGCTTTCGGTTCTGTTTTGGCGTCGGCTCTTATAAAATTTTCTGCCAACCGCATGAACAGTTTCCACTAGCCTATCGTTTATTTCGTCCGCCGTTACGCATTCATCTAAGGATTCAAGTGATCTTCGATCTGAGCATAATTTGGTCGGAGCATGGACTTCATTAGACGTGATCTTTCGACCTTAATGTTTAGATTCAGCGTGCCTCTTACAATACGGTGATCACTGCCGGTCTTAACCTTGCTGATCACAGAGACATCGCTGAATATTTGCCGTTTAGTCGTCATAATGAAGTCGATCTCATTTTTGTGGAATCGTCTGGGCTAATCCAGGTTCAATTTCTTTGTGGTTGTTTCTTGAAAAGGAGTTCATCATAAAGATGCTCTCCTTTCCAAGAAATCCGCTAGACGTTGCCCTCTTGGGTTCCGCTGCCCATATCCGAAATCCCACTCTCACTCATCTACGTTTGCTCAGTTTTGCGTTGAAGTCTCCCATCACAACTTTGAAATGTGTTGGCGGAAAGGTCAAAGAGACGTAACACTTGGGCAATACCTAAAACAAGAACCGGTTTTGGCCAGGGTGCATTTTCCTTTACTGGACCATACCTTTACCAACCTATTGACAAAGAGTTGGACATCATAGATACGTCAACATTATGAGTGCAAGAAAAAGGTCTCGGCTTGGCTATCTACTCAGGGCTACTGCTCGCATCTCGAAAAAGCGACATCGTTTCATGGTGGATGTTCCAAAGGCACGAACAAAGAGATTTGACTCTTTTTTTGTTTTTTGTCTACGCTGTGGAATACGTTGCCTGAGTGAGTTTTCCCCGATAATTACAATCTTTGTGTCTTCAAATCCAAAGTGAGTCGGTTTTTTCTAGGTAAACACGCTCCATATCGTAGGCAAACATATTGCATGCCTCTAGAAGAAGAGGCCAGTTTGTATGGGTCAATTATTAAAATGTTTTGTATCACCTTATCTTACCTGCAAACAGCAATAAAGATTTTTGTATTTGTACCACATTGTTGTTTAAATCAGGCGAGATGGCGGTCAAGTGTAAACCTTTGAAAGTAAAAAAAATGTCCTGAATTATTTTGGTTATATTTAACACAATGTTGAAATAATCATATACCTAAAATAATCAAGTTGTAGCTAATTAACATACACAGAGAATGATAGAAAAACATCAGAAATAGAAAAAATAGTTGAAAAACAAAGATAAAATGATTTTGAGTTGTGGCTTTTTAGTTTTAAAGCACCGATTTAGGTAATTTTAATTCATCGCTCAATCGAACAAGAACAAAATTAAAAACATTGGTTCGACTACCTCGGATTTGTTTTCTATAAAACATTCTACTGGTCAAGCCCTTTCATTTGAAACCCATATTGAGAGAGTTTCGAAAAAGAAATGTATTTCGATATTTTGCGGTAGCGGCCATCTTGGATTTCAAATTTGTCATATTGCATAGTATTCCACTAGTCAAGCCCTTTCGTTTGATACACATATTGGGGTAGTAGTGAAAAAAAAATTTGATTCGCCATGTTGTGGTGGCGGCCATCTTGGATTTAAAATTTGTTACAACGTATAATAATATTCTCTAGTAAAGCCCTTTCATTTGATACCCATATTAAGGTAGGTTGTGAAGAAATATTTTGTCCACCATTTTGTGGAGGCGGCCATCTTGAGTCGATATTAACCAAACATAGCTAAGATTTTATGCAAGGACTCTTTTGTACAGGTGTACAAAAGAGTCCTTGCATAAAATCTTAGCGTCCGAACACCTCGGTGATTCAAAGCTATACTGAGCCTTGTAGGTACTAATATTTATTCTGTTACTGAGCATTGTCTTGCAATGTAGGTAGTGTGATGTAGGTAGGCTAGAGATTAATACTATACTTGTGGGTAAACCAATAAATGTCGTTGTGTCACTCGGCTGTTTCAATTACTGCTCCACGTTAAAATATCGTAATATTCAACTATACAATTATTATTTTTAAAATAAAAGTGACGAGACGAACAGGACATGTGCCTGATGGTAAGCAACATGCCTGCCACATAACAGCTCAATGACACACAGCTATTAGAATATTAGAAGTCCAAATCATTACCTAGCACTGCACTGCGCTCGTTACCCAGAGATCTAAGATGTTATATCTCTAAGGGCAGTAATTTATCTGGAAACATTGCCCTTCAAACCGGAACACAATTTCAACTGGTATCTATAACTTCAGTCGGTAACTGAAGTTACCGACCATACCGACCGAAGTTACAAATCTATCTGGGAAGTAGATTATTTGATGATAAGCCTCGGGTTCTATAGGAACTATTTTCTAATCTGTGTCTCGAAAACTAAATACAAGCTTGAAAACAACGGACAAAATATCCAACAACAACGATATCAAAAAACATGCAAAAAGATTACACAGTGATGAGATATGAACTCGAGAACTTGAACGCGGTTGTACCACCGAGCCAAACTGACAAGTTACAGTAGGGTCCAAAATTTCACATCATATGAACTTTATTACCGTTTGTAAAACTTCTATAACTTCAATCAGGAACTGGGAAGTAGATTTAATTTTAAAGATTTGATGAAAAGCCTCTGGTTACTTAGGAACTATTTTCTAATCTGTGTCTCAGAACAGACAGAACTAAAGAAATAAAACCTTGAAAACAACGGAGAAAATATCTAACAAAAACAATATAAAAAAAACGCAAAAGATTCCGTAGTGCTGAGATACGAACTCAGGATCGTAAATCGTAACGACTTCATCTGCCGCTTTAAACATTGCGCCAAATCTACAGATGTCTGTAGTGTCGAATTTTCAAACCACATGAACTTTATAGATGTTGCTGCATGAATTTGTGAGAATTGTTTATTTTATTTTTTTGAATTGCGAGCGTCGGACGACAAAGCGACACAGGTCCTTTAGCAAGGCGCATCAGCGCTTTCTGCTGGACTTCATAGTAGTAAGCGAGAAGCAAGACACGGGCCGGCTCGGTCGAGTTAGCTTTTCAAAAGACAATTAATTAATACGAATTAAACTTCATAATCCAAAATACAAAATCTTCCATCCCCTTAGTAAAAAATGATACGTTTACCTATAAAATTTGAATAATGTATGTTTATTAATGACACAGATATTTACATCTAAAACTTATATTAGAGGTAAGTTTAGGATTTTTTCTTATCGAGTTTTTTTTTCCAAATCGTGTTTTGATACAATAGGTTACCTAATAAATATGTTCAAGAATAACATATATTTTACTAAAAGCCTCAAACCATATACATGTTGTTAAATGTGTGTTTAAAAAGTGCTAGTTGGCGATATTCAGCGCCTTAAGAAAAGCTTGTAATATGGCGGCCAGATAGCATATATAATACTTATATAGTGTAAATACCTACTTATTATACATAGAAACACACAGACACAGGGCAAACATTTGAACTCATCACACAAATATTTGCACTGCGTGGGAATCGAACCCACGACCCTCGGCTTCGTAGGCAGAATTACTACCCACTAAGCCACGAGGTTTGTTGAATATGAGACTAGCAATATTATTATGGATCAAATCCACAAACCCGGATTTTTTTATATTGTGCACACCATAACTTGAATGTATGATAAGATCAGTGATATTGGTGTTTTGAAATGTGTGATAATAATTTATACTATGAACTTTATTGAACACTAAAAGTTTGCCCCGGCTTCACCCGTGGTATTTATCGTATCTAATAGTGAAAGAATTTTTGAAATCGGTTCAGTGATTCCTGAGAATATTGACTTCAAACGAAATACCTCTTCAGCTACCTGCTACGCCACCTGTCGAAAGTTGATCGTACCAACTTAAGATTTAGAAGAAATTTGATTGGCAAAGGTTTATAATGACGCAATCACTTCTTAAATATATCCTAAATCTTCTTATATATTGTAAGGTGGCCACACTTTGTCATATTGTTATTTGTAGTTTAGCGTGTGGCAGCACCGTCCCCTCTCATGACCTGCTCGGCCCATGGCGTATACGCCGATGTACTAAGATAATTACTGGAAGACTAATAAATACATCCACAAGGACTATATCTGGATTTCATTATATGCTGCCTGCCCTTGCTGTCGCCCATACAGCTCACGCCGTCCAAACAACAACAAAACATGGTTTATAATGATTATGTTGTCACGTCAAAACACGGTAGGAAAGCTCTCAAAAAGGAGCTCTCAAGAATATTTTTTCCTGTTTTTGTTACATTCTTCATTCATACTCCACTCCTATTGATAGTAGCGTAATGTTATATTTATACTCGTAGCCTATGGCCTTTCTTGATAAATGGACTATTATATAGAAAAATAATCTTTCCTATTAGATCCTAGCGTTCAAACAAATAGACAAACTCTTTAGTTTTATAATATTAGTATAGATTTCAAAGACTTGAATATTGCTGCAGACTTGCTTTCCTTTTTTTGGATACATTTTAGAAAGTTAGTAGCTGTTATTTTGGCTTTTTTAAAATTTTACTTCTCGTAGCTTGAAATAGCGTTACCGTTTCATGGTTAGCGTTTTAAAGACTAACGAGGTCTGAGTCCATATTTTTTTGTAATAACAACAAATAAACTACTAGCGGGCCGTTCCGGCTTCGCTCGGATATTGTCACATAAAGCCCATTAATCGTAATAAAAACTATCCTATCTTTTAAGTTGGATCAATCTACACAAGGTGTCGAAATTTGATTATAATCGGCTTAGTAGTTTAGGAGTCCTTCGCGGGCAAACATCGTGACAGGAGTTTTATATATAATAAGATTACAAGAGTTAATTTTCCCTAATGGATATTTAATATTTTTATGTCTAATTGCACACACAGACAAGACGCGAGCTTTTTTTTTCATTTCAAAAATGCACAACTTATAAAGTTTTTACTTAAATTTTTTTTTTTTTTTTTTTGTAATTATAATTTATCACTTTAACTTTATGACATATTTCTGTTCTCTATTACCTTGCATCTAAGAGCGTGACAAAATATTCAACAAATTGACAATAATTTCTCCGAATTTTAGGTTTCAGTGACTTCGTAAAGTTTTGGGTAGATATTTGATATTTCGTGAAATTATTCGTGGAGTTTGAAAACAGCCTACAGTATCCAATTAGGCTAATAGTTCGGTAGAATAAACACCTGTAATTAGATGTTAAATACTTTTTTTTTTTTAGTTTATACGGCCTGGCACATGGTTGCCCAAGAGCATGCGTATTACCATAAGACGCATTTAATTCTTATCGCGTTAGACTAAATTGCAGAAAAAACATATCGTCGAATATTTTTCACGCAGCACTATCTAACACATCGAGCAACTCGATCTTCCGCGCAAGCACAGAAGAGATTAAGTAGCCTTAAGCGCTCTACAGACGATGCCCTGAAATCGGAGGTTATGACGTAGATGTAGTGGAGCACTAACATAGGGTATTCTCTACACACGTACAAACCAGTCAGTACGATACTGGCTGTACAACAGACTGGTCGTCGATCAGAGCAAAGAGTATGTAATTACTACGTAGGAGTCGGCACTCAGTACAAACCAATAACAGCAGTTAACATGTCTGTTCAATACCAACCTAACAAATTATTTAGTTTTCATAATATACTCGTATGTAATATTAGACTTAAATAAAGTTTCTAGTGGAAATGAAAAACTTCTTGGTAAACTACGTTTTATATTTACAATACAATAGAAAAATAAATTTACAGCTAATAAAGAACAAAAAACGCGGAAATAAATCAAAGAACAATTATGATCAACACGCAAATGCCACAATGACTAAACAATGCCAAATTGACAAATCGCCTAAATTGGTAAAGAGATGCCCGATGATATGATATGATATTATATTATATATCGTAAAATGCTATTGCCTATTATAAAATTTGAAATCGGATCGGTTGAAATTGCGAAAACAGTTGGATTATAGTCTGGAATAACTTAGACTTTATCAGCTGACTATTATTATCATTGTATAAATTCAGACCAGTAGAAACTGTGTTGCCAGACATATTGCATGCTTCTAGAAGAAGAGGCCAGTTTGTACAGGTCAACTTTTAAAATGTTATGTATCACCTTATCTTACCTTTTAGTTTAGTTTAGTTGTTAGTTTATAAATATATTTGTAGGATTATGATGGGCAACAAATGTGTGTGTTTCTAATGGATAATACTGTTGGGGCTATTAAAAATTGTATCATTTTTACTATGTACAATGTAAAAATGTCATCATCATCAGTCTGTATTCGTCCACTTCTGGACATAGGTGTTCGCGCCAAAATAATGTTTCGGAGTAAAAAACACTTTGGCAAAATAAATTGCATGTTGGCTAATTCGATGCTTCCATTCTTCCATCCTTTTCCGCACAATGAATGAGACACCTGAGTGAGAAGGAAAGCAATATCGTCGTGGCAGTTTGGAACAATAGAAAAAATAATGGCTGCGCGTTCTCTCGATGGACTTTGTTCGCTGTGAAAAACTTGTAGATATCCAATCACCTTTTCGGATATATTCGCTTTAAAACTATAATTTGTGTCGTCAATTATAGCCAATTGCTTTCTACAATCAAACGTTCGTGTGTGAAGACTGTGATGTGTAAATTACCAAACTCAAATTTGTTCGCTTGGATTGGATAACAGGCCTAAAATCGGTTTGAGTTGAAAAGTTGAAACTGAAGAACTCCAACAGATGAAACAAGGTATTTATTGTGCATCCATCCATTTCCTAGTAAGAACTAATCTAGCCGCTCATTTCCTATTTAGTTCTAAACATTCCTTTCGTATTGGCCAACACATCGCGTTTAACATATTTCAAATTTCAAATCAAAATTCATACAGTCCATTAAATTCCGTTTTTTTTGTTGTACTCGCACAAACATTATTTGGTCCTTCGAGCCGGATAAGTACCTGGTAATCGCTAATTGCAAAACGTTATTACGGTTAATAGGTATTTACTTATAAATGTCAAATCAAAACGTAATCGTACCGTTATAGGCACCTACATCAATGTAGGTGCATTGTAGGTTGTATTCGTTGTTCATAATTCACATAAGTAAACTGTCCGCTATAGGTAAATGCTTATATAGCTATCGTGCTATTTCGTATAACCCCGCATAAGTAGTTTGCCTAAGGTAGTTGGATACTTAAATAGCATATTTCGCACAATCTCAAATAGGTACCTAATTTCGCTTATGTAACTCCTATTGCAGGTAGGTACTTATATAGCTGTCTTGGTATTTTGTTTCTTTGATTTCTCGCATCGCACATTATTTACTCGCCTGGTTGTAGGTAGTAAATAAATAATCTCTCGTTATAGTTTCGCACAGTCGCGCTTACTCGCTTAAATTAATACGGTGGATATTTTAGTATACTTAGTGGGCGTAACACTAACTAGGTACTTTCTTTCATAAACCCGCAAAACTAGTTAATTGGTTAGGTAGATAATTTGTACAGGTACTAGTTTCGTCAATAACTTTATCTCGTTTTTGCGCTTGCACCTGCGTGAGTAGGTATACATAACGTACGTTCTTATTATTCTGTAGTTCTGTTCTCCAACTCAATACATTTACAGTAATATTTTGGTAATTTCGCTTGCTTGCTGCTAGTTTAATTGAAATTCAAAATGACTGAGGCGCAATTAAAATTACATTATGGTAAGAGGGATGCGATGTTCGCTCGCATCCAAGCGATTGCTGATCGTACAAATGATCTTTCAAGGGAGGTTACTAAAGAAACTTTCCTGGACGAAATCGAAACTATTGATAAATTACGCATTAATTTTGAAAATGTTTTGGATAAAATAAACTCACTCGAATTAGAATTAAATCCCAAGTTCGTGGTTTGGTCGTATCAAGCGTGTGTCAAGGTCATTGTTCACCCCCGCTTCCGACATAAAACCAGGAGGCCAACAACAAAGGAGCGATCGCCCTCGGTTGCCTCCCATCCAAATTCCAGAGTTTGATGGTGACATTAAAGCCTGGCCGATATTTTATGCTAATTTTCAAACCATGGTGCATAACAACTCGTCGCTTACTGACTCGGAAAGATTATACTATTTGATTGGTAAATTATCTGGTAAGGCAAGAACGGTCTGTGCTGGTATTAATCCGACCGCTGAAAATTACATGCTTCTTTTGATACACTAATTAGTAAATTTGAGGACAAGCGGCTACTGGCTACTTCGTATTTAGATCAAATATTCGATTTGAAACCATTAACTAGTGCCAGCACACACGACTTGGAATTATTTCTCGACAAATTCGCTACTTCAGTGTCTGCGCTCAAAAATCTCAAGCTCAGTAGTCTAGACGATTTTTTATTTTTGTATCTCGCACTAAAAAGATTAGATCCAGAAACCGCACGCGCTTTTGAAATGGATAATCGTGGCACTGATATTCCATCCTTCAAAAGTTTAGAATCGTTCGTTCGCGATCACATTAAAATATTACAGCGTACGTCGTCGTTCGGAAGCCAAGAAGCTACTAAGAAGGCTGCTTACCGTCGACCGGAGGTGGCATCGAAGTTCGATAAATCAACACATACTTACGTTAATATCGCGACTTCATCGGAAGATCGAATCTGCAATCCGCGTGCTCACTATGTCAATCGGAACATGATAATGTGTTTAAATGTCAAGGATTTCAAAGGCTTAATTCCAATGAACGTTATGATTTTGTGAAGATTAACAATCTTTGCATTAATTGTTTAGGTAAATGGCATCGTGTCTCGGCCTGTCGCTCAAATGGTCGTTGCCATAAATGCCAAAATAGGCATCATACAATGCTTCACTTTGAAAATAATAATGCCGCATCCAATGTGAGCAAACCTTCGTCGCTCGCGGTGACTGTTCCGCCGTTGTTGCCGTCTTCTCTTGCCGCCGCACATCTTTCGGTTTCTTCTTTCGCTTCGCCCGCGCCCGCTACTTTGCCTACCGAAAAGGTCTCGCTTTGTACATTCAATAGCTCGGTATCAAATGTGCCTACTACTGTCTTACTCGCTACGGCAAAAGTAATTATTATTGACGCTCACGGAAAGGAACACAGTGTTCGCGCGCTTTTAGATAGTGCATCACAAAGTAATTTTATTACTCGCGAGTGTTGTAATCGTCTCAAATTCAATACTCAGAAGGCTTCTTGTACAGTTGTAAAAGGAATAGGAGGGTCTAGTAAGACTATTCAAGGTTCGACAAATATTAGATTCTTCGCGTTTCGATCGAAATACATATTATGATACGGAGTCGTTGATTGTAGACAAGGTCACTGAAAGTTTACCTACGATTTCGGTTGACACATCCAC
Source organism: Ectropis grisescens (assembly GCA_017562165.1). Classification (NCBI taxonomy): domain Eukaryota; kingdom Metazoa; phylum Arthropoda; class Insecta; order Lepidoptera; family Geometridae; genus Ectropis; species Ectropis grisescens. The sequence continues at coordinate 5,276,473 of CM029779.1, read as the reverse complement.
GCTCGGTAGCTTTAATAACTTGCCATTGGCAGACAATACTTACGCTGTTCCTGGAAATATTGAAATGTTGATTGGAGCTTCAATATTTCCACATCTTCTGTTGCCTGGCAGAGTACAAGGTAGCTCAAACTCCGCGTCGCCGTTGCCATGTGCTTTAGAAACCGTGCTCGGTTACGTTATCGTTGGTGCCGCACCCGCCCGATTTGATAATACCTATTCGACATTTTCCTTCCGTTGCGCCGGTGATCCTATAGAATCCGTTGTCCGTAAGTTCGGGGAGCTGAAAGAAGTCAGCGTTCCGACTATTTTCAGCTCAGATAAAAACGAGTGCGAAGAGTTTTATGTTCGCACTACCACTCGCGACGAAGACGGGCGCTACACAGTGGTGCTCCCTTTCAAAGGCGTTGTCCAAGCCCTCGGAGATTCTCGTCGAAATGCCGAGAGGCACTTTCTTTGTCTGGAACGGAAAAAGCAGCACTCCCCTAATTTAAAGCAAGCTTACGATGAATATTTAAATAAAGATTATATATTGGTCGCGCCACCAGAAACAGACAAAACCATAGAATTACAATCATATATTATCCCACATCACGGGGTAATTCGAGAAGATAAGGTCACATCGAAGTAGCGCGTCGTGCTAGATGGCAGTGCCAGCACTAGCACGTCCGTCTCGCTTTATGACATTCTTTATAATAGCCAAAATCTACAAGGCAACGTGTACCAAATTTTTAATAATTTTTGCTTATTTCGTGTAGCACTGTCGGCTGATAAACGTCAAATGCTTTTGTGCATTGGTATTCGCGAGTATTATCGTAGATTTCAACGCATTTTGTTTCGGGTTTCGCCTAAAGATTCTTTACAAGTTTCTCAATTAAATCGCGTTATAGGAGATCAAATCTTATCATTTGAGGAATTGAGCACTATTCTAGCCCAAATTGAAGCGGTAATGAATACTCGTCCGTTGTGTCGTACGCTTTCTAGCGACCGAGCGGAACCACTCGCGTTAACTCCAGCACATTTTCTTACTCTAACTCCTCTGAAATATTTTCCCTCGAAAGAGATTCGAGAGGATAGACTCCATTTACTTCCAAGACATGACCTGTTAAACAAGCTCGTTCAGTCATTTTGGAAGCGTTGGAGGACAGAATATCTACACACGTTGCAGTCTCTTGAAAAATGGAACACCCTGTTAACCCAGTTACTGTCGGACCGGTAGTGATACTTACTGCCGAAAATGCTCCACCCTTCATTGGCCTCTAGGAATTGTGGAAGAGGTGTTTCCTGGTGCTGATGGCGTAACTCGTATAGTTCGTGTTAAGACCGCTACCGGATCGTATCTTCGCCCGGTTGTACGTCTCTGTCCCTTGCCTAATCTGTAGACTCGGTAGATTTCGCGGTTAGGTTAGAACTATAATTTAGGTTAGTAATTAGTTTTATTATCAGTAGCTTATTATTCATTGCATACATAGTATTTTATTATCTTTTTGAAGGAAACCCTTCAAGCCGGGAGAATGTTCGCGCCAAAATAATGTTTCGGAGTAAAAACACTTTGGCAAAATAAATTGCATGTTGGCTAATTCGATGCTTCCATTCTTCCATCCTTTTCCGCACAATGAATGAGACACCTGAGTGAGAAGGAAAGCAATATCGTCGTGGCAGTTTGGAACAATAGAAAAAATAATGGCTGCGCGTTCTCTCGATGGACTTTGTTCGCTGTGAAAACTTGTAGATATCCAATCACCTTTTCGGATATATTCGCTTTAAAACTATAATTTGTGTCGTCAATTATAGCCAATTGCTTTCTACAATCAAACGTTCGTGTGTGAAGACTGTGATGTGTAAATTACCAAACTCAAATTTGTTCGCTTGGATTGGATAACAGGCCTAAAATCGGTTTGAGTTGAAAAGTTGAAACTGAAGAACTCCAACAGATGAAACAAGGTATTTATTGTGCATCCATCCATTTCCTAGTAAGAACTAATCTAGCCGCTCATTTCCTATTTAGTTCTAAACATTCCTTTCGTATTGGCCAACACATCGCGTTTAACATATTTCAAATTTCAAATCAAAATTCATACAGTCCATTAAATTCCGTTTTTTTTGTTGTACTCGCACAAACAATAGGCGTCAATTATATGCTTCTCAACCCAATCTTTGGTCTTACGTCTGCTACCGCCATCAATTGCCTTTCATGTATAGTCATTCCATCTAGTATCACGAAATCCTATACTACGTTAACTGATTCGCGGTTTAGCCAACAGCTTGATGTCTCGCTTGAAGTCAATTTGACCAAAAATTGACTGCGGGTTTAAAGGTACTGAAACAATTAAATTTTAAATTCCAAAAATTTCGTTAAATAATGAGTCATAATGGATATAAATATTATTTTAAATAGTACCTACTTCTTTACACACGTTTGTACTCTGTACTTACTATAAACACTAGTTGTTGAAGTGTCATACTTTTGTTGCGGGAGATCACGATGTTGGCCATAGTTGACATAAACCTTATCCGCTTACGATTGGCACAAAAGAACCGTGCCGAAAACTCCTATCTATTCTATCTATTGACTTACAATTTTATCTGGTTTCCGCAAATTTCAAATTTAATATAGACCATATTTTCGGCGGCATTGTAGTAAAACGTATTCACTGCTTAATGCTAACATAATATTATTATGCAATATCTTCTATTCAACTTCTATTTCTTCTTCTTTTTTCTATTAAGCTCCTCGATTAAAATACACGAAACACAATACAAGCAATGTGACGGACATGACCACAGACTTAAGTAGATACTTTGATATAATAGTGAAAGAAAGAGAAGCTATACATATTGTGCTCTTGACATGGACCGTGTAAATTTCATACATTTATAATTATTCCAAGTTATGATAGACTTACAACTTTCAAAACTAGGGCGTGTATTCCGCAATTTCGAAATCTTGGAGATTTTTTCGATACTTAAATTCCGAAATTGAAACACTTTAATATCGTTACTCCAATATCGGTATTTTGACTACCAACTTCTTTTCTAACGATACACACACGCGATAAGTTATTAAAATAAACCTGAGCGGCTCCAAAATTATTGAACTGGATTTGTTTAACCCCACCATTCTCCTACTTCAAAGAACTTTTAAATCTTTACATAATTACCATAAGCTTCCTTTTAGGTCAAAATCAGTCTTTCCCTAAAGGCCCTTCTGCTTTAACTAAAATGTTCGATGGCATATCGTTTACTTGCAGGGCGGGCGACTCAGTTATGGAATAAATTGCCCGTGCACATCAGGCATTCTCCTTCACTGAACAATTTGAAAAATATGTTTAACAATTATATTTGTTAAAATTGTAGACTTGTTGTTGGAAAATTTACTACTTATGCAATTACAGGCGTTTTTATTTATGTTGTAATCGCATTACATTTATTTATAATCGTATTAATTAGTATTGGTATTACACATCAATAATTAAGTACCTACTAGTATTGTTGTATAAGATTAACTAACTACAATATCATTATATTGTGTTTTTATTATTATTGTGTCTTTCATTCCGTTTTTTTTTGTTCTTGTTTGCGCACCCCATATTCTGACTATTTTACATATTCTTTTCCGTCCTAAGGTTGGCTGGAATAGATCGCTTTCAGCGGAAAGGCCGCCCACTGTCGCAGTACTTTACAATGTTTTGTTGAGTTTTGCTGTGCCTTTTTTAATGTGTCAATAAAGAGTAAGCATAAATATTAATAAATTTTGTAGGTAAAATCCAAATACATTTTCCAGTTTCGAAGCTGTTCCGGAATTCCGATATTGGGTATTTACTATCATGATTCAGTGTAGGAATTGAAAACTTTCCGATATTACATTCCTACTTAAAACAAAAACATAGGTGTTGCCATGCCACTTACTACTGAGAAAAGAGAGACTTAGGTTAAAACTGGTTGTAAAAACATCATGAATTATAGACAAAACATTAGGGATGTTTTTGAAAACTTGTTGTAGCGCACACACAGATTTTCGTGGGCTGTGAATGAAATGAAAGAAATGTTCAGATGAACTCAGTATCGCCCAGAGGAGATGATCGATATTCATTGATGGTGATATCAATTTAATTTTGCAGATAAAAGTAGTACTGCGTAGTGGTACTAGGCGCAATCCGAACGGCTCAAATTCAAAATGACAATCCTTGCTTCTGTAATTCTAAACAGATAAAACAAAGACCGAGATGTGAGATTCCGTGTCGGATCAATCCGACTGGGTTTAGAATTGCTACGCTGGTTTCATTTAATTTCTACAATAAAATAGTCGTAACATATATCAACTAAAAATAAAACATACCTACACTTTTTATAGAAAAGAGTGCTTGTCACTGTTTTCTATAAAAGAAAAAACAGGACATGTGCTTGATAGTAAGCAACATGTCTGCCACATAACATCACATTTTTGGTAGTGGTAGGACTCTTAGCAGAGTCCGGCTGGGAAGTACCACACCTTTGCCAGTTATTCTACCGCCAAGCAGTAATGTGCCGACATATTGAAGGGCAATGTTTCCAGAGAAATTACAGGGCTTAGAGATATAGCATCTCAGATATCTGGGTGACGAGCGCAGTGCAGTGCTAGGTAATGATTTGGACTCTTCATGTTCCAAGAGCTGCGTGTCACTGTGCCGTTATGTGGCAGGTATGTTGCTTACCATCAGGCATATGTCCAGCTCGTCTCGTCACTATTTACAAAAAAAAAACACAGTGATACGCAGGTATTGGAACATCAAGAGTCTAAATTATTACCTAGCACTGCACTGCACTCGTCACCCAGAGATGTTTTATCTCTATGCCCGGTAATTTCACTGGAAGCATTGCCATTTGAACCGGCACGTAGTAATGTTTCCACATCACTGCTTCGGGGTAGAATAACTGGTTATTTATTTCAAGATAAGTTAAGAAAATATTTTGTGTACGATTTCGATTACTCGATCGTATATCGTACTATAGCCAAAAAGTCGTATAAATACGATTTAAATCGTATGGTTGACAACACTTGCTGAAATCGGACCCGATTTTTTGATAAGTGATTTATCACGCCCCCTCCGCCCCTTTTTCGTCATTTCCTCCGATTTCAGGGCATCGTCTGTAGAGCGCTTTAGCCAAAAAATATTGTACAAATCTTTCTGTCATTTCTTGCCGATCATACTCACATAGCCAAATCACTAACATATAAAAAATAAAGCACCATTCACAAATCTAGCCCCACCCTCACGCCACAGAATTTTATCAAACTCCATGGTCCACGCGGACTTGTACTTTGACAGAGGGGTACCGCTGTGTATGCCTACTCCCATTCCGTGTTGCTCGCTGATCTAACACAAGAATAAGGAAAATCAAAATTGTCATTAAATATATTTGAAATACAAACGTATAACACACAGATACATATTTATGATAAATTGTTGATGAACAACTGATATTTCGTAATTTGAGAGCCAGTTTCTTGATAAAAATTGTTCATAAATATAAATAAAACTAGACTCTTTTCTCACTCGGACTCGGTCGCTACTTGGTTCGATATTTTGATGAGATGCCATTTCAACCATAATCCACCTTGCTGGCCTAGTGCGTGTTGGTGGATGACCCATGACCTCGAACGATTTTTGAAACATGCCGGTTTTCTCACGACATTTACTTTCAGTATTAAAATTAACGTGGTTGTTACACATATTTAATTGGCCAATTAAATTAATTAAATTATTATTTCAGTGCCAAACGGGCAGCCATCGCGCGCGTGCATTCTCCTTGAAAAAGACCGCCGGACGCGGCCGAAACTCGAGTCGGATTGGCCGACCGTATGTACGTGAATTATTTACCTTTAGCGTTTCTAACTTGGTGGCATTACGCACATGACTTCGAAAATACAGTGGTAGGCGTGGGATTCACATCAAGGGCTCTGGATCTGCAGTCACCGTTCTCCCGATTAAGCCAGCTGTCATCAGCATCATAGTCAGCCTACATTCGTCCACTGCTGGACATAAGCGTCTTCAATAATACGCCACTCAGCCCGATCCTCGGCTTTACGTTTCCAACTGCCACTAGCCTTCCGTATATTGTCACTCCGCCTAGTCTCAGGGCGTCCTACGCTACGTTTGCCGATTCGTGGTCTCCACTTCAGAACTCGTCTACCACAATGGTTATCGGTTCTGCGGGAGATATGACCAGCCCACTGCCACTTCAGCTTGCTGATGCGCTAAGCTATGTCGGTGACTTTGATTTTCTGACGGATGACTTCATTACGAATACAATTTCTCAGAGAAACTCCAAGCATAGCTCTTTCCATAGCTCGCTGAGTGACTTTGAATTGGACTGCTTTTAATGTTAGTTTCCACGTTTTACCACCGTAGGTCATGACTGATAGGACGCACTGATTATAAACTTTTGTCTTCAGACATTGTGGGATGGGTGACGAGAAGACTCGACGAAGTTTTCCGAATGCTGCCCAACCCAGCTGAACTCTCCTCATGGCCTCACTTTCAGAGCTATTTTTATCCAATTCGAGCGTCTCCCCTAGGTAAACATATCTTCGAACAATCTCTAAAGTGATTCCATTTACGGCAAACGGTCCCGAAGCAACGAACTCGTTGCCAATGACTTTGGTTTTGTCCAAGTTCATCCGAAGACCGATGCGTTGAGAAGAGTTGGCCAAGCTGTCCAGCATCCCTTGCAAATCTTCTAGCGATTCATCATGACAGGCCAGCTGTAACTTAACCTAATTGCGTTTTGTTATGTAATAATAAAATCAAATACACCTTTGGAGTAATTTATTTCTCACAAAAATCCTAGCCACTCAAACAGTCATGTACAAAAAAAAGATTCAAATATGTTTTTCCCCAATGAGAACGGGCCAAACTCCAATCAGTCCTTTTGCAAAGAGGAAAGAACAAATCGGTTGCCCGCATACGATTCCGACTGAAATATTGATGACGGATCGGCCCAAGGGGACGATTATTTGAATCGGATCTCTCTGTATCGGGAGCACTCCAGCGATACGCAACTCACAATTGTAGAAGTTTTTATTACCAGCTGTTACAGCGAGTCTTTTCCGTCAGTTATTTCTTTGCCGTAGAGTTGGAATTTCAACAATCCCGTCCGTAATACGAAGGCGTACGCTACGATTTTCGACTATGTAAATCGAATACTCAACGCTTTTTTTATGAGCTCCGACAGATGAGAATACCTATGAGCTGTTTTATGTCCTCCCAAATTTTTTTATATAAAGCTGCACGATTGAATCCGCCCGAGACAAGTAAATTCTGAAAGTAATAACGCCGAGTAAGATGTGGCGAAGACAGTAAATTGCAATTTAACTTTGATCGTGACTCGTTAAGTTATAAAACAATTCACCTTTCGGGGTTCTTCAGTCAAGCTGGAAGAACATAATTTGCAAATCCCGCCCTAAATCTTCAAAGTTAAATTTCCTCTCGTGGATTTTTCTACCTTCGAAATCTCGACGATACTTCATAAAATTGGACATCGGACCGGCGGCCACTCGGTCTAATTGGCAACGTCCCAGAATCCCGTTGCTCTCAAAATTTATGACGAATTTCTGCTCTTGGACCGGTTGCCCTTGTGCCTAACTTTGACTTTGACTATCGCCTAGAAGTAGATTTTACGCCTTTCGCTTGTTGCGTTCAATATTCCGAAATACCTTTGCAGAATAAGTTTGATCATTATCGTGCACGTAACCGTTGTAAGGTGAGTAGTGAAATTGCGCCAATTTATTACATTACTTCAAAGGGTGGCATTCACTTTACGGCGTTTTAAAACGCTATAAACTAAGAGTACGGAACCTTAATTGGGTACAACCACTCTGTTTCAGGTCGGTGAACTTTACTTGCTGAAAATATTAATCTTTTCCGGTTACGATCTTGATTTCCAATTAGCATTGAAAGAAAAAATGTATGGTAACAATTGAAACAAAAAGATGCATGTTTACTTCTGAACTTCTGAACTCAGAACCAGAATTCAGTATAACACATTACAAAGGTTTCTAGATTGTATTTAAATTACTGTGTTCCGGTTTGAAGGGCAAGATTTCCAGAGAAATAACAGGGCTTAGAGACATAACATCTTAGATCTCTGGGTGACGAGCGCAGTGCAGTGCTAGGTAATGATTTGAACTTTCTTGTTCCAATAGCTGCGTGTCACTGTGCTGTTATGTGGTAGGCATGTTGCTCACCATCAGGCACATGCCCTGCAAATAGCAATAATGTCCACCAAAATAATAGTTAACATTTGTATTATAATACCATACTTAGGTTTTTGTCTCTTTGATTTAATATAATAATGTTACAAATGGTGGAGATATCAAAACCCATTTTAAAGAAAACACTCTTGCCACCATAGACACGAGGTCCAGTCTTTTTTTTTATATTAGATACTTTTTTATATTTTTGGAGGAACCCCTAAATTTAGAAATCCTTAGTGTAAGTAGTTAGGTATGTACCGTAGGGTGGTTTTCATTGTATTTTAGTTTTACATTGTAGCATATCATGTGTCACGAAAAGAATGTAAGCGATCGCTGTCTTCGACCATAAGTTCCCCCCTCAAACAAATCGAATACCAATCCATACAAATACAAATTTGTTCCCTCATACAAATTTGCTTAAAGAAAGCCTTTAAGTGAACTTGAGATACACACGGAATTCCATAAACACAAAATACGTTCGTTATAGGGACTGCCCATAGAAGTGAATAAACTTAAAGTATATAACTTACGAGTTTAAGTATTAAACAGCAACCATGCTTTTCTATGCCTTATCTATATAGCTATAAAATTCTGCCAATATGCATGTCGGTGACGCAATCAAACAAAATTTAATGGATCCAAAACACATTTTACGCGCACATCTAGCTTTACTGCTTCGAAGATACTCGAAGATTTTCCAGAAACTTCCTATGATGGCTAAAGAAGAAATAACTTCACTATTTGTGTTATACTTATAGATATAATATGTCCAAATGGATATCATCATCATCAGCCGCAAAACGTCCACTGCTGAACATAGGCCTCTACTGAGATTTCCACAACGAATTGTCCTGCGCAACCTGCAACCAGGGGTTTCCAGCGACCTTTATGAGGTCATCTGCAGTGGGAGGCCGTCCAACACTGCGTCTTTCGGTCCTAATGGATATATCAATTCATAACTTAATGTTTTCACTTAAAAAATACACACTTGAATAAACTCAGTCTATATCAATTCTCATTCTCCTCTATTCATTGTCCGTATCACCCCGTGGTATCACCACTCTGTAGCTATCCTTGATTGCTACCTGTAAGAATTCAATACATGAAATACGCCAATAACTGTTCTCACATATTTCCTCACTCCACCTCAATAGTAGCTTTCCCAATGATATGTGACTACGACTACATTTTTTCCTAGGCCATTTTCAAGGTCATTACCCTGAACTTTTTCTCTTCCCTTATCTTCAGAGTCGACTTCATTCCGACAATTACTCTTCATTTACCACAATACCCGGCGAAACCGCGGAGGTGAGATATCCCTTTGTCAGCCTCGTGATAAATACACACGTAAGCCACCTAGATTAATGCTGTTACGGCTATATTCTCCGGACGTGCATGGTCCCTTTATAGCGCAAAGTAACTTAATATTAATCCATGGCTCCGTCGAAATGGCTCCAGGTATTATGTGAGCGAGGTAACGAAAAATAGAGCCTAATATTTTTCCGCGTTGTTTTGTTTTACGGGTTAATTTGAAATCTTACGTGGAAAGTTCAATGTATACATCATCTTATTTGGGGTTATACACTTAATAAGGTTGCTTATAGGTTAACTCTATTAAGCTCTTGCAGTTCAATAACCATATGCTAACCTGGATGAAATTACTCAATTTACGTCTGATAATTACGTTTCCTGAGTAAAGTTATACTTATTGGATTTTTGTTTTGGCTTTTAGGTCCTTAGTATTTTAATAATGTTACAAAAAATGTGCACGACAATCTAATAAAATTAATATAAAAATATATTTAATTAAATAAAGTGTGATAAGACTGTGAGCCCTGGCATATGGAATTTGCTCTCGTAAAAAGAAGCATATAGAACCTCTTACGAGAGCAAATGTATAGGTTACTTTTCCGTGTTATAACAAGGTTTTATTCCAAATTTAAAATTCCCTCGCATTTTATTTGGTTGTCTTTTGTTTTTCGAAATCCGTGTTTGTTATTATTTTCTCTAAATAACTCCAATTATAGGTGCCATGATCGGAACAAATATTTCGTTCGATTATTCATCCCTGATCACACCATCCAACTTCCTACTAATATTATATGTAAATTCAAAAGTTTTGATGTTTTTCTTCAATCACGTCGAAACGTCCGAACGGATTGAGTTGAAACTAGGAACACAGATTAACTAACCTATTACAATTCTATGGAGAAATAATTAGCGGCCTTATTGTTGAAAGCGACCTTTATTTCTATTTAAAGACTTAAACGGATGAAAAAATATTATTGATGCTAATGAAACTTAAAAAAAAACAATCGTTCAGCTAATTCTATAGACTAAATCTACAATTTCAAAACACAATATTATAAGATTAAATATGTTTTGAAATAAATTGACATTAGTAAATAAGCAGCAATGGGGATGTTAAACTAATCACGAATTAATATATAGTGTTAATTTTATGATAGGGGGAATATTGATGTTATGAAGTGATATCACAATGAAAATACAAATATTTTAAACATGTTTTTTAATGCTAAACAAGCGTTATTCTTCCAAATAAAAGCAATTCCAAAACATTGTTAACATTCCTATTGCGGGACTTTTCATATTTCACTCGGGAAGTACCATATTGTTGCTGCCAAGCCGCCAAGTAATTTTCAAATGCTCTGGTTACGAAAGAGACATTACAAGGTAAATAGAAAAATCAGTTGCAGTTATCCAATATAAAGGATAGCGCTGTGCCTGTATGTAGTTTAGTTTTCAAAGCGTCCGAGTTGTTTATCTGCTAACTCAATCCTTACTTTTTATTAGTATTTTTCGAATGAACCTTATACCTTCCTATATTCCTTCATGTTTCGATTCAAACAAAGAGGTATTTTAACTTTTGTACTACTTTATTAAAGTGGTCAAGTGCGAGTCGGACTTGCCCATGAAGGCTTCCATAGCAGCAAGTAACATGATATAAAAGTTCTTGTAGTTCGTTATTACTTTAAGGAGTGTTTTAACAATAGTGAATTTATGACGTATTAAAATAAAACACTTACTTACTAGATTTTAGTTGAAAGTTAAAAAAAGATGTTAGAATCTTCAATATCATTTTATATGTTACTTGTTGACAACTTTGTTTTGTTAAAAAAGATGTTAGAAACTGTATTGTATCATTTTTGAAGACCTATCCATAGATAACCCATACGTATGATTTTGTCAATTTTTTTTTGTTTCAGTTCTATGTAAAAGGTTTCCCATAATTTATTGTTTTTTTCCTTTTTTTGTATAAAATCTTAATGCAGTTCACAGAATACATCTACTTACCAAGTTTCATTAGTATAGTTCTTATAGTTTCGGAAAAAGTGGCAGTGACATTCGGACGGACAGACAGACAGACAGACATGACGCATATATAAGGGTCCTGTATTTTGCCATTTGGCTACGGAACTCTAAAAAGGGTCTAAACTATCATTATGCCACATGATCATTGCTCGAATTGCTAACCATCATACTAATTTTATAAATGCAAAAGTTTGGATGTTTGTTCCTCAATCACTTCGGAACGGCTGAACGGCTCAAGAAGAAATTTTAAACACAGTCCACAGTCTGAATAACACTACTTTTAATAGGGGGAAAACAAAGGCAATTGTAACTACGAACCACGCGGGTAAAGACAAATACATTAATTCTTTTGCGCAAAAAGACGAAAAAAACTTAAATACAGTTGTAACAATTCAAACCTTGTCGCTAAGGACAATTCCTTCAAAGCAACCATGTAAAGCTCCGAGGCACTGTTAATTTATTATATTTATACATTTCTGGTGGTGATTTTGACGCAAAAGGACAAATTTCGATACATTTGTGCTTGATCTCACTTAGAACCGAATGCATAATGTCCAAGAAACCGACCATCCATCCGAACGGTCGCGTAAACCTGAGCTCCAACTAAATTCATCAATGCCTACATTGAATAATCGTGCCGGTCACCTGCCAATTATCCGCTACGGTTCGGCCGAAATTTATTGTGAAAGCCCTACGGCGCATCTATTATACGCCTCTTTTTCCAATATGAGGCATTTCACGGTCCGATGAGGGTTCGAAGTTTAATTTTGCTGATGAAAAAGGTGGTTGGGATGACAGGCGCGAAAATTGGGAGCTGGGTGATAAGTTTAGACGGATGTATCGATGACCTGTTGGTAGGTGGGCACCGATGTAGCTAATGCTATAATAAGTTATTCTTCAAAACCGTCTAGAGATATTTGTTCTTTCTTTTACTCCCCAAAAACATAAACACTATTTTCATAGTTTAGAATGACGAGACAATTAGAGAATGTGCTTGATGGTAGGCAACATGCCTGCCTATAACAGCACAGTGTCACGCAACTATTGGAACTTTAGAAATCCTAATATTTCCTTGTAATGTAGATGTAAAACAATTTATCTCTATTATGCCCTCTAATATCTCTAAAAACATTGCCTTTTAAACCGGAATAGTGATGTTTGCACATTATATGCACCGCGGTAGAATAACTGGCAAAAGTGTGCTACTTCCCCAGGTGTGCTCTGCAAAGAGTCTTACCAGTAGAACAGGAATAGGGTAGCAATAGTTTTAAATGTAAGTTTAATGGATTTAAATTTAATGTCAAATCATTGAAACTGGTTATTGGAAGAGATCCTAAACCAAACCTCGGTTACGCGAACCAATCAAGCGGTCTTGTTCAATCACCCGGTAGCAGTTGGTCTAATTGACATTACCATTCTAGATACCTGATTCCGTAACATCAAAACTCATAACACATTTACCATTATTTGATATAACTTAGACCTAAAACTGTCATTGTACCACCATAATAAATCACCTTTGGATTTAGTATTGCCGTCTCTCTAATATCAAGCGAAAATAAAAAGCTAAGTAAGAAAAAGTCTAAGAAAAGTTAAGACCATTTTCCTGAGATCCCGGGGTTACTATTCTACGCTTTCACTAAATACTTATAAGAAGATAAAAAGTGTAAACCCAAAATACATTAAAGTATGTTAGCTTTGTTTTTGAAGTTAATTTGTATCAAAGCAAGTTTTTAGTTTTTTCCCATGTATGTTAAAAAATAATCATTTATTTTTTTATCGATTTTTTATAATTCTTAATTATTATCAAATTTAAAGCATATTTCCAATAAAGGCGTTAGTAAATTTACAAATGGAAAATTATTACTTTTTGGGAAAACAATTTTTAAGTTTCAATTTGATACCAATCAAATAAAATATAAAAAAATAATTTATTCATAGTAAAATTTTATAATCATTTATTTAAGTATATTTGGGTAAGTCGTTATTTTTAAGATTTTGTAAGGACATTATTGATAAATAATGAATTAATGAGCTAATCAACAAAAAGTTGAGTTTTTAAAACGTTCACCGACGACAATTTATTCTTGCATTATGCAGATATAAAATTTTGCAGAACTTTTTTCAAGTAATCTAGCAATAACAAAAAGTGCTGAAAATCAATGATAAGTTTCTTGGGATAACGACTCATGAACCGACATTCCACTAACAGTGATTAAAATGTGTGCTCTTCCATTATAATAGTTTACTCGTACTCAAAAGAACAGCTAGCTGTAACACAACACGTTGGCGTAATTATGTTCATACAAGTAAAATACAAGAAGCTAGAATGAGTTAGCGGCGTTACGCTAATGACTTCGAAAAGACAGTAGTTTACGTGGTTTTGAACCTGAGGTCTCCGGATCGGTAAGCGCCGTACTCCCGATTAGACCAAACGTAAACAAATTGTATTGATTAACATTATTGCATACCTCTCGAAGATGCCAGCTGGTATGGGTCAAGTTTTAAAATATTTTGTGTCATCTTATCTTACCTGCAAACAACAATAAATGTTTTTAGATTTGCACAGTGATCCTAAATGGCTTGCATAGAAACTTTAGTGATAAAAACGATGTTGTTGGTTCATCAACCTGTAGAAAGATGGATAAGAAAGATAATTGCATCTGATGGCAAGTTTTATAATTGTCTATTATAGCACACTGCAAAATTATTAGCATGAAGCGCATTCCAGTCCTGTCCAATCTGTTTAGTCTAAAACTTTTGGCATCCATAATATACTCGTAATTGGTCTCCAAGTTCTAATTATTTCTAGTCATAATTTTTGAACTAAATATTTTGAGTTCCGATATTACAGAATATACAGTCAGAGCAAGAATAGTATTAATAATCTCAGCGATCAGTGCTTAGGATTATTGATATAATTGAATATTGGCATTCAACAGTCCAAGAACAAGAAGGGAAATTGGTTATTTACATAAACATCGACCGCTTTAGTACTAGCTTCTATGATACTAGTGCGTTTCATTTAAAGTGCGTTTATGGATATAGAATTTAGTGAATATAGAATCCTTTTTTACTTTTGCACAGTCAGTTGTTTACGTAAAGGACATTAGATAATGAGCATACTATGTAGGTTGTAGCTATTATTCTATGAATAGGGTTGTAATCAGAGTTAATAAAATATTGTTTAATTATTAAGCGCAATATTTATATCAAATATTTTTAAAAGGTTACGCTAGTCAAATATGAAAGAAATCTGTTATCAAATACGGGGAGTATTGACTAGGGCTGTAGCGCACATTAAGTAATTTTTTTTAAACACCTATTATTGTTGAACTCAGATGACTTCTACGGCCTACCGATCGGGAATTTAGTTAACTATGTAACCGGTTGTCCAACAGAATTGCCAGCCGACCGTTTGCAACGTCACTGCTCCAGATTGGGTTGTAGACGGTTGTGTATTCAACTGTTTATCGTTTGTGGCATCGAAATTTCGATTTGAGACAATTTTGTACACAAGTTATGGTTTTGGGATACGGTCTAGATATTTTAATATCGAAATATATTAATCTTTGTCAAGGAGGAACCACTGCGATCAAATTATTTAGTTTAAAAAGAACTAAATTTGTTAAAATTTCAACGTTACAAAAAAAATTTACAATTATAGTTAATATCATTTGTTTAAAACCGACATCTTGCCTGATGTTAAGCGACGATTACGGTGGAACCTAGAAGAAACCGATTCACTCTCGATTTGAACACAAAGATTGTAACATTGTTTAATCAAAAAGTTATGTTCCGTGTGTATCAACCATGAAACGATGTCGCTTTTCGAGCATCTATGTTATTTATACCAACTCTCCAAAGTAAACCGTTAAACTACGATGATCAAGCACTTTTTGCAGAAGAGAGTATTAAATAACCACTATACACCAAATAAACCATGTTCATATATTAAACCAATTACAACTGTTCTTAAAATATCAAAATATCATCTGGAAAAGATCACTACTATAGCGAAACCACTACACTGCATTATATTGCACTCTACATGTTGTGCAAAACTGTGGGTACTGACTGCAATGTACTGTATTGTGTTATTATGCATAGAACATAGATACCTATTTGCAACAAATACATCAAAATCAAACCCATAAAACCCCTTTTTCGACATAAAAGGTTGAAAAATACACAAAATATTGTCGACTTAAATCTTTATAAAATACAAGCAAAAGAGGGCATAAGATTAAATAAGCAACCATTCATTACGGCTGTGGACATGCTGGTTTAAATCAACGCCGAAATAAACAAAACATTATTCGCGGAGACAAAATGCAAATGACTTAGATTATTGTGCCGAGAACGAGGTCTTTATGAATAAACCCATGGTCGCAATGGAGAAAAATTGCGATATCACATTTTCTCTATCAAGATAAGTAACTGAACTTTTGATAAATGATTATCGACTTAAAAGAACAAAATTAATAATTTTGATTAACCCTCGACTACCTCGGTTCTTGGATTATCTGTAAACGTTACGTTAACTAACTAACTAACTAACGTTAACGTAACTAGTCAACTTTAATTTGATACCCATATTAAGGGAGTTGTGAAAAAAGAAATGTATTTCGCCATTTTGCGGTAGTGGCCATCTTGGATTTAAATTTGCTAAATGAAAAGTATTCTACTTTTCAAGCCCTTTCATTTGATAACCATATTGAGGTAGTGGTAAAAAAAAATAACATAATTCGGCATTTTGTATTGGCGGCCATCTTGGATTTGAAATTTGTTATAGTGTACAGCATTCTACTAATCAAGCCCTTTTATTTGATACCCATATTGAGGTAGGTTGTGAAGAAGTATGTTGTTCGCCATTTTGTGGAGGCGGCCATCTTGAATCGATATTAACCAAACATAGCTAAGAATATCCGCACGGATATGTACCTTCAAATAAAAAAAAACCCGCATCGAAATCGGTCCATCCGTTTGAGCTCAACGGTGCCACAGACAGACACACACAGAGACAGATAGACAGACAGACAGACATCGACGTCAAACTTATGACACCCCTTTTTTAGTCGGGGGTTAAAAATAATTACAATATTATGTATAGCTAATCAATATTATAATTTATATTTTCAATCCTACGGTTGCTTGGAAAAAAAGTTCTAAGTGATAAGTTCACCAATTTCTGTTTTCGTTTATTTTCACTTAATGTTTTTGTTTATGTAAAATAAAATGCAATAAGTAGTTAATCTATCTGTCTTTCGAAACGCCGTAGTATTCCAGTTATTTTCATTGTCATTATTATCTAACAAATTTCATCCAAATGCCTTCAGTACTTTCTACGTGAAAGACTAACAAACATACATACACTCTTACAAACTTTCGGTTTTGTAATATAACTAGCGGTTTTACTCGAGTTTTTTTTGGGATGAAAAATATACACTTTAGATTAACACAATCTAAAGTGTCAGCTAGAAAAATATACACTTTAGATTAACACAATCTAAAGTGTCAGCTAATTCCATAACAAATTGTATTAAAATCGTTTCAGCCATTTAGACATGCAGAAGTAACAAACATACACACAAACTTTCGACTTTGTTTTATTAAATCATAATCAGTAATTACTGATCAGTAATTACTGATTATGATTTAGATCAGAGAAAAGGTGGATTCTAGGCTATTACAATTTTAGTAAAAAAATTGTAAAAAAAAAATGTAATATAATTGTGTTTCTAATTATTGTTAGATAAAAATCCATGCGAAATATTTCTACAGTGCGCTCAGGCTTTAAGTACCGCCTGCCGTTTTAATACCAAGCAATGAAGTTTTTTGCTTTTCAAATGGAATAATTTCATTTATTAAACTCCGAAGATGGGCATTTGATCTCAAAGCCACTTTTTAATACTAACTTATTAAGACTTCGAAAAGGTTCGAAATTCGTCTATTTCAGTACTTCTTGAGAACCATTTTCAACGTAAGTCTGCAATAAAACTTTGATTGAGGTATTGGGAAAGAATATTGAGATTCAGACTAGATAAGTAGGTATCATAACTTATAGACTTTGTAAAAATTCAAAGACTTTTTGGCTTAAGATTTTGAACGTCCAAAATGTGTCTTGCTGACTTATTAATAGGATCACGTCAAAAATTTGCATTTTGTTTTCATTTTCAATGAATTATAAAAATACTCAAGCAAATATGTATGTATTTATTTTTATTAATTATCATTTATAACAATACTAAATTTAAATAGTGTTTTTTGGGATAAGATACAATAAAAACTTATTAAGTAATCCCTATGCTAAATTTTGCAGAGCTGACAGCCGATGGGGAAGAAAGGTTCTCGATTGGCGACCATGAACCGGAAGATGCACGACGCACGAAGTGTTGGACGGCCTCCCACTAGATCAGCAGAAGACCTCACAAAGGTCGCTGGAAACCGCTGGTGCAGGTTGCGCAGGACCGTTCGTTGTGGAAATCTAAGGGTGAGGATGTTCAGCAGTGGACGTCTTGCGGCTGATGATGATGATGCTATCAAATTAATTAAAAATAGTATGAATCTCAGGGATTGCTTTTTGATTGCTATTTTATTTGGTCGAACCAAAAAAAAGAAAGACAAACTTGATTTTTAAAATGTGTGAAATTTAATTTATCTTGAAAAACTTACACAAATGCTCATACTGTGAACCCCTTACAAATGATAAATTAAAAACTGAATTGGCTTAACTTTTGGGATGGGTCGGCTAAGTACCAGCTGGAGGCTTTGAAATTGATCGGGACACGTGCCAAAAAGGCTCATAGGAAACGAGAACCTTATTCGAAAAACATTTCAAAGTCTTGGACATCGCCATAAAATTGATAGCATTTCGATTTTTTATCGGATACACTTCGGAGATTGTGGAGAAACTGATCAGCATGATCACTTCGCGCTTTTTTCTACGGAACTGCTCGTGTCTTGAAAACGCGATATCATTTCATAGTCAATGTTTCCAAGACTTAACAAAGAGGATTGACTCTACTTTTGTTATTATCAGAACGATGATCCGTACTATGGAATGAGTTGCCTAACTAGGGTTTTCATAATGATTACAATTTCAGTGTTTTTAAACCGAGAGTGAAAAACCACATAATGACAAAAATGGCAGTTATTTAAATGTGATTTGTAAAAATATTCGTCAAAAACTTGATTGACATTGACTTAACTATAGATTCTGAAACATTGTTTCTCAAATCGGATCTTAGTAATAATATGAAAAATTTATATTATATATTATACTAGCATTAACCCGCGGCTTCGCTCGCGTTCAGTAAGTTTTATTTTTATTTTAGATTCCTACTTGGATAGCGTGAGCGTCAAATAATAACATAAATAATGCTCGTCTATAATAGGCCTACACTTAAGTTTGTGCGTTAATATGTATTTTTTAATTCCCTATTTTACCATCTCAGGGGTTGAATTTTGGTAAACTAATACGCTCATTATTTTTGCCATAGTTATTTAATTTAATTTTCATGCAAATAAATGTTTTAACTGCTATAGGTTTACTCTTGACCGCAATGTCGCCTGAAGTTAAGTGATGATGCGGTCTACGGTAGAGCTTGATATCCTAGAAGAAACCAATTCAGTCTCAATTTGTATACACCAGCGTTGTAATCATCATGAAAAATCCATTCAAGCAACGCCTTAGAGTATCTCTCTACTTGGTCTGTGAACGCCTTGCTCAGCCTAGACGTTGTTATAACAAAAGTAGTCCGTCAAAGCTCTTCGTTATAGTATTTAGAACATGTCCAAGGGGTACAAAGTTCGTACAAAAATTTATCCACTATTAGTATGAATTTGAAAAAATATCCTACTTTCTTGCTTGCTTCATAAAATGAATACATGTGCAAAAATGTAAGTACCTTCTGTGCGTCAATATAATATTTTCATCCCCTATTGTACTTTCTTCGGGATTAAATTTAGGAAAACTCTGTATTACATAGCTCATTATTTTCCCCGTACTCATATCCTACAAAGTTTAAAGCAAATATGTCGCAAGAAATAAAAATGTTCACACAAACTTTCTTCCCTTAGTTTACTCCATTAGACGCTGTATTAAAAAAACACTGAAACATATAACTCATTATACATATTAGCCGTACTCAATTTATACGAAATTTCATTCAAATAAGTCCAAGGAATAAGAATATTCAACTTTCCTCCCTAATTTCACCCCTTCGAAGCTTGAATTTTGATAAACGCTGTGATACGTACCTCATAGTTTTAGCCGAGCTCAATTAATACGAAATTTTATACAAAACTGTCCAGGGAATAAAAAGTAAAGTAAAAGTAAAGGGGTTTTCCGGTGCGCTGATATTTATAAAACGTTCATCCCCTATTTAACCCGTTTTAGAGGATGAATTTTGAAAAAAATGTGATCCATAACTCATTATTTTGGCCACACTATATACGTACGAAATGTGGTGTAAATATGTCCAAGGAATAAAAAGTTTATCTACAAACTTTCATCCCTTATTTCACCCCTTTGAGGATTGAATTTCAAGAAACGCTGTAATATGTATCTCATGATTTTAACTGAACTCACCTTATATGAAATGTCATGCAAATATGCCCAAGAAATAAAAAGTTTCTATACAAACTTTCATCCCTTATTTCACCCCTTTGAGGGTTGAATTTCGATAAACGCTTTAATATTTACCTCATGATTTTAGCCAAACTCTATTTATATGAAATTTCATGTAAATATGCCCAAGGAATAAAACGTCTGTATACAAACTTTCATCCCTTATTTCACCCCTTTGAGGGTTGAATTTCGATAAACGCTGTAATATGTACCTCATTATTTTAGCCGAACTCAATTTATATGAAATTTCATGCAAATATGCCCAAGGAATAAAAAGTTTCATACAACCGTTCATCCCCTATTTCATCCCCTTGGGGGTAGAATTTATCAAAATCCTTTCTTAGCGGATGCCTACGTCATAAAATCCACTTGTGTGCCAAATTTCAGCCCGATCCCTCTAGTGGTTTGGGCTGTGCGTTGATAGATAACTATGTCAGTCAGTCAGTCAGTCAGTCAGTCAGTCAGTCAGTCAGTCACCTTTGAGTTTTATATATATAGATTTATACTTGACATTGGCGAAATTGTGAGGCTAAACCACAAGAAAAGCCATAAACCAAGAGTTGAAGTTGAAGTAGTAATAATATACTCACAACCAAGGTCGGTCTGTGTTTATTTGATTATAAAAAATATTGATTTTAAATCAACTTTGATGGAAGGAACGTTGAAGTAATATAAATTAAATACGTTTTTTTTTAAACCGTACAATAAAAGTTGACGTATTTTACGTACCTACTTAACATCTCCTTAAAAGGTTACAGGCTAATTACCAATAAGCCTGTATACCATGGGCGAAGCTGGGGGGACTGCTAGTGAAAGAATATAAGGAAACATTACACAAAACATCACGTAAGATCACTTAACAGCGACCCCTGGTCAACTCCATACTCCATAATATAATAGAAGGGGAGCCCAAGTGGATTTCGGGATTTACTTCAGCGCATCAATATACATACATCAATATACAGGATACCTTATACTCGGTTAAGTACCTCAACTAAATATGAGCCACATGATTAAGGCCAATAAAGGATAAAAAAATATCATCAGAAACTTTCGAGAGCGTCAGATTAAGGTAGGAAGAGTTGATTGGATGTTAAAATGTGTACATTCCACTAATCTGACAATTTTAAAAAATGACTTATAGACGAAAAAGGGCTACAAAGTTGTAAAAAAAACATCTCTATATTGTCAAGCGTGGCATTTTTATACACAATATACAATCAGACGATTGTCACAAGGCGAAGAAACGAAAATGCATCGATAAAGTTGATTTTACACATTTATTTGAAACTCTATAGTCGTTTTCCCCACTGACGAACAGGAAATATACATTTTTTCTTATCATCTAAGCTTCGCAACCCAGAGATCAAATCGAGAGTGAATCAGTTTCTCCTAGGTAAGCACGCTCCATCGCAGATCGCATCATCGCTTAACATCAGGCGAGATGACGGTCAAGTGCGAATCTATTACAGTAAAAAAAAAGAGATCTAGATACCAGAGATAGAGATCTATTATTTCTGTGACGCTCGAGTAAATCCCCCGTTGAGCATCGTGGGCTCCTCTACCATTACCGACTTTTACGGCAAAACTTACGTTTTAGCCGAGATCCACTGCATTAGCCGGGCGCCGTTAGACCATCAGTCGAGCCGAGACTTACGTGTAATCCTGAAAGCGTAATATTTCAAGCTAGCCGCGACGCTCGCGCTGAGTGCACTTAAGTATTTACCTCAACCATTACCTCCATTAAACTTCCACAGTTGACCACAACCTCGAATAATAATACACTCGTTATTCATAAGAGCGTTTGTTTAATAGGACATAAAAGTTATATTATTTTTCTCTGAAATAACTTCAATTTAAAATTAAATTCAAACACGCTAAGCATAGAACCTATGTCGGAATTCATTACACACATATGTTTTGTCTTAGATGGGAATCGTACGCAATACTTATAGCTCTGTAAGCACACTTACTGATCAGTTAGCAGTAGTAAGGCTGCATAGCAGCAGTCAAATGGTTTCAGTCTCTTTTTTTTTTAACTATAATAGGTTCGCACTTGACCACCATCTCGCCTGATGTTAAGCGATGATGAGATCTACGATGGAGCGTGCTTACCTAGAAAAAACCGATTCACTCTCGATTACTTTATTATATTCACTCGTAGGTAGTCAAACTTTTTAATGACAGAAATACCTATTATTTAATTAATTGTATTGTTTTTAAACTTTCGCGATTTGAACACATAATGTTTATAATGTACAGGACTTGTCGTCGTCGGACACTTGTGTCGTGGTGGTAGTCCTGCAATTTTTGAAGACCAAATGAGGGTAGATCTAGATCCCCTCATTTTGCAATGACACGACCCGCAATTTCTTCAGTCTTCTCGTGACCACGGCGGTTGTAACGCTGCCGAAACGTCGAGGTATTTAAACAATGAATTAAATCGTAATTAATTGTAGTTTTCTTTTCCTGGAGTATTTGTATTTGTTGTGCACAACAAAGAGTGTCTATCAATCCTTTATCAACAAACATTTAACAACGTATCTTATTAGGAGTTTATTCACAAGGGTGTAAGAATACACGAGAGTGTTTTATTCATTTTCACCATCGTTTGAGGGTCCTAATCGTCACGATAAACGATAATCGGGTAAGGAAACCGTTACGGAGGTCGTGAGAACAGCTGAGGAGGCCATATCAATGTCTTACTTACGGAGAACTTTGCTGATAAGGGAAGAGGGTACGGCCAATTGCTAAATGTTCATACTGCAGCAATTAAACGTAAGTGTTAAGATTTATTTGTACTCCAATAGCAAATCGTTTAACTGTTTATCGTGTATTTCTTCAACATTAATTGACCACTTCTGCAGTTTTTAAACGACTCAAAAAAGGAGAAGGATTTCAATTCGTTTGTATGGTTTTTTAACCCCCGACCAAAAAAAGGGTGTTATAAGTTTGACGTCGATGTCTGTCTGTCTGTCTGTCTGTGTGTGTCTGTCTGTGGCACCGTAGAGCTTAAACGAATGGGCAGATTTCGATGCGATGTTTTTTATTTGAAGGTTAATTACCCGTGCGGATATTTTTAGCTATGTTTGGTTAATATCGATTCAAAATGGCCGCCTCCACAAAATAGCGGACCAAAATATTTCTTTACAACCTACCTCAATATGGGTATCAAATGAAAGAGCTTGACTAGTAGAATACTAAACACTATAAAAAAATCAAATCCAAGATGGCCGCTTCCACAAAATGGCGAAATACATTTCTTTTTTCACAACTCCTTAATATGGGTATCAAATGAAAGGACTTGACTAGTAGAATGTTGTACAGATAACAAATCTAAGGTAGTCGGGGGTTACTCAAAATTTTTAATTTTGTTCTTGTATGTATGTGTGTATGTTACGCTATATATATAGCTCTGGTAATTGTGGATCGGTGTTGATGATTCTTTTTGTTTGGTAGGATGTTGTTGAATGTATGTTACGCTATATACCTCTGATAATTGTGATCCGGTGTTGATGATAATTTTTTGTTTAGTAGGATGTTTTTTTTGTACCTATGTCTGTTATGTGATAGCTTTGCCAATCGTAAGTTGATTTTCATGATTCTGTTTTTGTTTGATGGTTTTAGATATACATACTTCAGAGATAGTTCCATTAAAATTTTATTGAAATCATTGTAGTGGTTTTTGAAATATCAACAAAAATCTAGAATTTGCTTACTTGTATAAAGTATTAATACGTAAGTCGATTTTACAAAAACATACGAAATTTTGTCAAAAGCCAGAGTGTAATTTAAATTGAAGTTCTTTTTGTTTTCGCGGAGAAATTTAAATTATTGCATGAAAGTGTCCAACATACATACATCCAACCTTTCATAATAAGAGTACTAGTAGAATGTTAACACATCTCTATTTCAAAGATTTTGTGCATAGTGATTGGTTTACATTCTAAAGAATAACATATCAAAAGCCCCGCCACCCGTACCCAATGTGATAATATATTTCAAACTGCCAATAACGCTCAATGAGGGCTCATGTAAAGGGATTTTTGCACAAGTAATATAGGAAGTAGGATTGGATTATATTCTTTGCAAACTTTCTGAACATAATCTAAGATGTTCGCTAACATTTGAGTGTACTTCGACAGTTCAGATTTATTTATGAACATTTAGATTTTTGCACGACGTTACTAAACATAAACTCTTTATTTGATAACACTACAAAGTCATTTAAGGAATAATAAATTCTGGAATGAAATATTATTATTATAAACATCACCGCGATATTGCTAGCTAAGGCGGTTACACTTCGGAGAATGTGCAACTGATCTACATAATCTAATACCGCTTTGCCCTTTTCCTATTGAAATGCTCATTGCTTGAAAAAGCGACATCGTTTCATAGTTGACATTTCAAAGGCTTGGACTAAAGTCTGACTCCACTTCTAAGTATATTTAGGACGTGTAAATTGTAGAATGGGTTGCCTGAGTGGATTTTTCCTAGTGGTTGCTATCTTAGTATATTCAAGCTGCTAATTATTTGATTTCTTATATTATCTAAGCACGCTCCATTGTAAAAAGTATCGTCGTTTTTTTTAACACGTCAAGTTAACAGGTCATGTGTTAACCAATAATTGGTTTACACTTGTCCAACATCTTCTGACCTGAAGTCTCTTTAAGATGTTCTTTGAAAGTATAATATGCTTAAGAGATGAGCCATCTCTTTAAATGTTTAAATGTATGCCACACCTTTGCCAGTTATTCTACCGCCAAACAGTAATGTGAAAACATTACTGTGTTCCGGTTTGAAGGGTTTCCAGAGAAATTACAGGGCTGCATGTCACTGTGCTGTTATGTGGCAGGCATGTTGCTTACCATCAGGCACATGTCCTGCTTGTCTCGTCACTTCTTATTAAAAAAATATAAATATATTATTACCAGTTTAGGTTAAATTTCAGATTATGAAGGCAAGTGATTGGAAATATAATGGCACTTGTGAACGCACTTTTTGTGATTTTAATTTGATGTACGAATAAATTATATTTGTATTTATGGCGTAGACTATCTAAAGTTACTTTATCAATAATTGTTGTTAGTTTGAACACACCAGTATAATTCTGCGAAAATACTTACCAAATTTAAGAAGTTATAACACCTTACTTTTTAACCCCGACCAAAAAAGGGGTGTTATAAGTTTGACGTCGATGTCTGTCTCTGGCACCATAGAAATCAAATGAATGGACCGATTTTGATGCAGTTTTTTTAAGTTTGATTTCCGTATGGTGGTTCTTAGCTATGTTTGGTCAATATTGATTCAAAATGGCCGCCTCCACAAAATAGCCAACAAAATATTTTTTTACAAACTACTTCAATATGAGTATAAAATTAAAGGACTAGTAAAATGTTATGCATTATGACAAATTTCAAATCCAAGATGGCCGCTACTACAAAATGCCGAATTATATATTTTTTCACTAGTACCTCAATATGGGTATGAAATGAAAGGGATAGAATGTTGTACAAATTACAAATCCGAGGTAGTCGGAGATAAACCAGTTTTTTTTATTTTGTTCTTGTTCATGTAGTGCATCAGTATTTAGTATTGAAAATATGTTTCTTAGACACTTTTTTAGAGCTAACATTTCAACTACACTTCAACAGAGTTCCTCCAAAAAAATATCCCATAAACTAATGTATGGCAAACAAACCCATTTATATTATATAGTGGGTAACATGATTTTACTACAAATTTTGTCAAGGGAAGGTTTCTAGCTTAGATGTCTGAATTAAAAAGTGAATTTACAGAACACGTTACGTTCTTCGTAGATTTGTATCACATGTAGCACAAATCTCACGAAGAATAGAAAAAGCATCACAAATCTCACAACAAAGCAAGTGGAAATCGAGCAACTAATACACTCAATTGTAATGCTAATAAGCAGCTATTTTTTCCACTTTTAGCCTTGCATCGGAGTTAGAAACTTGCAAACTCACTTGGCAACCAGCGTCACGTTTTCCTACGTGATAAGGAAACCGAATACAAATTATATTGAGATCTGTAGCTGATATATATTTATTACTATTGCTGAGGTAAGTATGTTAGGAATAAGTTGGATGTGGATCTTGTTTGAAGTACTTTTCTTGAGGCTGGTTTTCTCGCTGACTTGACTTGAAGTAATCTGGTTTTCAAGCTTTCCTATGATATGTACCAAGTTTTAACTTCGAATAAATTATAATATTTTGAATGGTTTTGATGTGATAAACGTTTCAATTTAAAGAAAAATCCTGAAATGTAACTCTGAACGAAACTTAAAGAAACAATAAAATAATAATTACAAAAGGTGTTTTAAAAAATAGATTCAATATCTGAGGCCTGATATTCTACAGATAGTGTTGAGTAAAAAAAGTCGATTCATATTATTTATAAGCAAAGATCACATTAATCATCGTTAGACTTTCGTCGGTAAATATAAATAACTATTACGTAGTTATTTAAAGTAGATAGGTAGATATGTATTGTATTGACATTTCCGTTTCAATGAAGTTTTGTTGATTTTGTTGTTGATGTATTTGTTGAAAATTGAAAATAACGTCCAATACAACTTGCGAGATTATAAGCCCACAGCAGGTTAGACTTTTAAAATCTAACGTTCTAAGATTGTAAAGTAACAGTTCCTATAATTATACTGCGACATATTATATAAATTATCGTATAAGTATGTTTCACAAGAACAAAATTAAAAATTTCGACTAATCCCCGACTACCTCGGATTTGTCATCTGTACAGCATTCTACTAGTAAAGCACTTTCATTTGATGCCCATTTTGAGGAAGTAGTGAAAAAAATAATTTAATTCGCCATTTTGTGGTGGCGGCCATCTTGGATTTGAATTTTTTAAAGTGTACAGTATTCTACTAGTCAAGCCCTTTCATTTGATACCCATATTGAGGTTAGTTGTGAAGAAATATTTTGTCCGCCATTTTGTGGAGGCGGCCATCTTGAATCGATATTAACCAAACATAGCTAAGAACACCCGCACGGATATTAACTTTTAAATGAAAAAAACACATCGAAATCGGCCCATCCGTTTGAGCTCTACTGTGCCACAGACAGACACACACACAGACAGACATCGACGTCAAACTTATAACACTCCTTTTTTTGGTCGGGGGTTAAAAACACCAGGGTCTACTATTGAGAGCGTCGAAATACCGGGCTAGGCAAGATGCTTAAAATATATCACAAAAAAACGAATTTTAAGAAAACCCAACGAGAAAATAAGGTAAAATACATCACAACCGTATTTTTTAGTTCTTCAAAGCACATGAATCAGTAAAGCACACATCCTGCTTCTTAAAATAGGTACTCGTATTACAGCACTCTAATTACAAAAGGATTGCGTTATATATTATTTAAATTGAATGATGAAAGCGGCCGTGCTTCATATTTGAACAATGTAGGAACTCCATTCATTTCCATTTCAATTTAATATGTATGAGAATACCTACGTCAAAAGTTTTGGAAGAGCAGCGAACTACCAAGTTAAAGTATCACTCACAACTCCGTTAAGTATCTAGGTATAACTTTAAGAGCTGTTAAGGGAAGAAAGGAGATGCCTTAGTTGCTAAATATTTTAATTTTCAAGAAGAAACTGGACGAGTAACGATTAAGATGCTAATTTTTGCATTAACAAGGGAGCGGGCAACAGAAGTGCAAGAATTTGCGAGAATTCTTTTTAAAATGGTATTAATATTTTTATTTCAATGTATGTATACCATTATTAAATACGGAGTTCTAAATTATATTAGTACATATGTAGTGTTTTTTGTTATTTTTATGCATTCTTTCGACATAAAATGAGGGATTAATTTTTAAGTAGTGAAATATGTAGAATCATCGATATAATTAAAGAAACGATGATGGTATGCTATAATCTAAAGACATAACGTGGCGAAAATTTGTTTGAATAATTTGAAAGTTGATTTGTCAGCGAACGTACACAATCGTCAGCGAACGTACACAACTCCTTGTTGCGACTGAGACTAAATCAGGAGACGTCACCTGATTTTGCATCGCCATAGTAGAAGCGCGTTTGCCGCTTCTGCCGTTTTTAAGAGTTCGATGTGTAGAATAGAACAATTTAACATGGCCTGTAAGTCACGCTTACAAACTGTTTAGCTTAGATGTAAGTACCAAAACGTTTCATTTAGTATTTTTTTAGTTTAAGGTAGGTTAGTTTTGTGTAATTTCGTTAACTTGCTGCATCAATATCCGAACAAAACCAGAACGGGGCGATAGTTTCTTCAAACAATTTAACAAAAGGCGTAAAAGCGGCGCAGACTCAGATAGTCCTAAACATAGCCGATTCAGTTTTAGTTTCAATAAAACTGAATCGTTCTCCGAAAATGTAAATAATTGAGAATAAATCCCCGGTCTTCAGCACCCATCGCTGGATACGTCGCCGGTATATTGTTAAAACGCGACATTGTTCCCCGGCCATTGTTGGCGTTCGGTCTTCACTCCTCGCTAATGGAGGGCGCATTGTCTTGAGCACTCCCTCGGTTGCAGCCGGTCACAGAACAGAGTATTCAAAGCAGTAGTCATGTGTTTAGATAATACAATGTACTGATCAACTTCAGAAGTACGCACTTTTTATTTTCTTTGTATAGCATTTACTTGAGACTTTTAAAAGTCTTAAATATCTGTATCAAATTTTTAAGTTTAAATTTTTTAGGTTTTTTAAGTTTTTAATTTTTTTTCAAATCGGTATTTATCTATATTGTTAGGACAAGTTTAACCCTCAATTTTGCAAGTTTCTTTTAATATAAGATATATTGGTCTCAGATTAAGAGTATTTAGCCACGAATAACTTGACTAAGGCCACGAGACGCTATTAGTGCCTACTGCTATAGAGTTGTATCATAGGATGTTTCACGTATCCTACTGCATACGACTTAGACTGTAACTACCATCGTACACCCACTTAATTGTATTGCAGTTTAAGATGCGGTACGATTGTCTCGATGGCTTAGTTCGGTGATTACCATTATCGTTGTTTGAATATCAATATTCGATGTTTAATGAGAACTTACGTTTTGATTACCGAAACAATTCTACGAATATTGTTTCAAAACTTAAATTAAAAATTAAATTCAGACACTTGAGCATATTTCACTACGTCGCGTCGTTTAGATAAATAAAAGTAAATTTTAGTTTTTGTTCATATTTCAAAAACTATCTCGTTGATTTCAATAAATATGAGATCATCTCTGATAGTAGGAGATCCCGCTATACAACGACCTTCACCGAGCTGATTATTGGATGAAAAGTGTTTTATATGTAATTGAATTGCCATATTAAACAAATATATTTCAAATGGGTTGCCTAAAAAATTTCAGTCCAGAATATGATTATTTTAGTATGAAAACTAACGTGGTTATTGCTGAACGAGCTGCGAACCCGCCCGCGCACTTTCCTTGAAAAAGATCGCCGGACGCGATCGAAACTTGAGTCGGACTGGACTGACTATATTAAACGTGAGTTACCCTTGTATTTATGTAAAATGCAGAATATGATTAATTAACATTTTTTTTTTATATTTCAGTTAAATTGATTGAATTTTAGAAAGAACTACAGTATTTTTCAAAACTCAATCTCCAAAGGGGTGAAATAAGAGATAAAAGTTTGTTTGAAACTTTTTATTGTTTGAAAATATTCGCATAAGATTTCGTAAGGACTGAGTAAAGCCAAAATAATAAGTATGTAAAAAGTATAATAATACTGTTATATAGTTTTTTCTAAAATTTAATCAATTTAAGTTAAATATTTAAAAAAATATTTTTTAATTGTTAATTAATCATATTCTGGACTGAATTTTTTTCTAACTTTTTAGGCAACCTATTTGCAATATATTTGTTGACATATTAAATTACATATAAAACAGTTTTCATCCAATAAACAGCTCGGTGAAGGTCGTTGTATAGCGGAATCTTAGACTATGAACTATGATCTATCAAATTAAAAAAAAAAGTTTAAAATTGATTGACATTTGAACGAGGTATCGCGTAACATACACGCAAGAAATTCATATAACCGAATTGAGAACCTCTTCTTTTTTTAAGTCGGTTAAAAATAACAAAGTTTAGAGGTTTGCATTTGCATTGCATGCGTACATGCTAGAAGAAGAGGCTAGTTTGAATGGGTTAACTTTTAAAATATTTTGTATCTTATCTGCGAACAGCGATAAAGATTTTTGTATTTGTATTTATATATTTTACTAGATGTCCGCCCCGGCTTCGCCCGTAGTACATTATATAGCACTTATTGGGATCCCGTACATATCCAACGGTGAAAGAATGACTGAAATCGGTTCAGTCATTCCTGAGAATATCTCTTTCAAACAAAAAACCTCTTCAGCTACCTGCTACGCCACCTGTCGGAAATTGGTCGTACTAACTCAAATTAAGAAACATTTTTTTAGCAAAGGTTTAAATTCAATGACGGAATCTTAGACACATGCTGTCATGTCAAAGCACGCACGGTACGAAAACTTTCAAAAGGAATATTTTTCCCCGTTTTTGTTACATTCTTGATTCATGCTCCGCTCCTATTGATAGTAGTAGCGTTATGTTCTATAACTTATAGCCTTCCTCGATAAATGGACTATCCAATAGAAAAAGCATCTTTCAATTCGGACCAGTACTTTTCGAGATCCTAGCGTTCAAACAAACAAACAAATTCTTCAGCTTTATCATATTAGTATAGATTATACCATCAACATACATACCAGCAACTAATTATTAGGAGCACACTTTAAACAGTCATATATATTTTTTTAACGTTATTGTTCAAATATCACTTAGAGTATGGAATGACGGGTGGAGCAATAAATGCACCTGATAGTAAGCACCACGTCTGTCCCCTACAACACACCGTCATCGACTTATTTCAAAAGTAATTAAAATCCAACTTACTATTGTATTGCCTGGAAGAGATCGCTTTCAGCGATAAGGTCGCCCATTGTCGCACTACTGTAAAATGTATTATTCTTTTTTTTCTGTGTTAAATTTTATTTGGTGTGTCAATAAAGAGTATATCTATCTATCGTATCTATTGTAAAAGATAAATTAACTATTTTTCGTGCAATTCATCTTGAGACATTTCCCTTTAAATAAGAACCCAGTAATGTTACGAGTACGTTATGTCATGTACACATATTACTGCTTGGCGTTGGAATACCTGAAAAACATGTAGTATTACCGCATATTTCCCCAGGCTTTCTATGTTAAGAATACGTTCATTACAAAGCTTTATAAAGTTTTAAGCTTAATTTCCCATTTAAGGCGATCTTTTGCAAATTACTTTTTGTAACATAATAAAAAGAATATTAAATACATTGCAGATTCTTCTTATTAATCACATCTCAACGTATTTTAGCGTTTCATAAAATGGCAATATGCGTACTTAAATATCATTTTCGGAGCAAGGAAGAATGTAGAGTGGCTGTAATAGGATTATTTGATGAAAAAGATATGAAAATTGTGTCAATTCTGATTTTATTTAGGCTCGAATTGGATTTTAGCGTGTACTCAACATTTTAAGTCCGTTATATGTTAGGTATGACATACATTATCATCATTTCTTCTAAAAATGTTTTTGAGATTGAATGGTGTATCAAGGAAGCAAAACCGTGTTTGGGTAACCTAATATTAAGTACTTTGGAGTATGGTAATCTGGAGATGTCCAGGAATTAGCATCTGCTATGCATCATATTTATTAACTTTGAAAAACATGGAATATATAGTTTGAAAGGTTTATGGGTAGAAACATTACTTTGATACTGTTTATTTGTGCCGGCTTTAAGTCATATGTAATAATAAATAAAACAATACAAAATTTGTTAAAACTGTCGGTCATCTCATTTTGATTTTATTTCTAAGTAAAGTTGACCTAACCGATATTAATCTTATTTGTTTTTTTTTATTCTATTTAAATAGTTTATTTAAATAGTTTCCGATTGCAGGTAAATGTTGTTACAACATTTACCTGCAAGCCAAAATAAATATCAAAAAAATATTGTTTTAGGTGGAATTTGGATGATCTGTTACAAATCGTCACTGGATTTTGGCATATTTATGTGTAGGTAAATATTATTTTCGTACAATTTTATAAACGACCATAATTATTGACGTGACAAATGACGTGACGTGAATGACGGGGTAAATAGGAATTAAAACCTGCTTTTCTAAACTGTTCCATTGGTGTTATTCTATTTGAGGGACATCAAAAATTTTAGTTTTGAACGAGTTTAGGTTTTTACTACTGGCTACACTACGCATTTAAAACAGCCAATCAGGTTTTATTAACAAAAAACAAGCTCAAAGTGAAGTCGTCGTGCACACGTGAATGTTGTCTATTAAAACTTTAGGATTTTGCAGAGTTAAATTGAAAAAACAGTAGAAAAAGTGACGTTATCTGGATCGTGAAGGGAATTGTAGTTTGGATT
This sequence comes from Ectropis grisescens, assembly GCA_017562165.1. Classification (NCBI taxonomy): domain Eukaryota; kingdom Metazoa; phylum Arthropoda; class Insecta; order Lepidoptera; family Geometridae; genus Ectropis; species Ectropis grisescens. Next base: position 5,243,774 of record CM029779.1, on the reverse strand, counting down.
AACGCAAACGTAAGTAAATAATAGCTTAATTTAACTGAACATCATTGTTTTAGGCGAACACTCGTTTTCCGAGAATTTTGGGGATAATTGGAACGTAAAGGGGGAAATTAACACATGAACGGGAATAATTGGAACGACTCGGGGTTATTTGGTTTGTGTATGGGGTAAATTGGAATTCCTAAATAGGGTTGTCAAAACCAAAAACCTAAATTATGCAAGTAGATTTAAATACTACATAGAAAATGTATGTAATTTATAAACATTCATTTTTATATACATATGTAGATTGAAGGATATTTCATACACATTACCATCTAGCCCGAAAGTAAGCAAATCTAGTTCATTTTATTTTTGATTTATATAGAAACAAATATGTAGTGCAAGTATTTTAATCAACTATTTTGATGTTTTTCAGCATGCCTCGCAACTATGTACCCAAACCAGGTGCTAAACGTTATAAAAGTATGATGACTTTTGATTCAACAAGCCCTGGATGAAATAACGTCGACAAATAACTGCTTAAGTGTTGTGGCTGAAAAATATGGGATAGCAAAATCAGTGCTATGCCGCCATAAAAATCGAGAAATGAAACCCCATGGCAGGCCAACAGCATTAACTAAGGAAGAAGAATTGTATGTGGTAGAAAATTTAAATATTTGCGGCGATTGGGGCTACCCTTTAGATACAACAGACCTGAGATATATAATAAAAAATTATCTAGACTCTATGAATATACAGCACAAAATATTCAAAAATAACATGCCCGGTATTGACTATGTGAATGGATTTTTAAAGAGACACGCAAATAAAATATCACAAAGAATATGTCAGAATATTAAGAGATCCAGGGCAGCAGTGTATCCAGACATGATAAAACGATATTTTGACGAGTTAGTAAAGTCTTTGGAGAACGTCCCAATCGGGAATATAATTAACTATGACGAGACAAATCTGACAGATGATCCTGGCCGCAAGAAAGTGATAGTAAGACGAGGATGTAAGTACCCAGAACGTGTAGTAAATCACTCAAAAGGGTCAATATCATTAATGATGTCAGCCACAGCAGATGGTTATTTTCTGCCTCCTTATGTTGTCTACAAGGCAACTCATTTGTATGATTCGTGGACGACAAGAGGACCACAAAACGCAAGATATAACAGGTCTCTATCCGGCTGGTTTGACGGTAACATTTTTGAGGATTGGGTAAAGACAATAGTAATACCTTTTTTGGAAAAGAAAGACGGCAAGAAAGTTTTGATAGGAGACAATTTGTCCTCACATTTATCTATTGATGTTATAAAACTGTGTCAGGAAAACAATATCCATTTCATTTTTCTGCCAGCAAATTCTACGCATCTTACACAGCCCTTAGACGTGGCTGTTTTTAGACCCATGAAAATGATTTGGCGTCACTTATTGCTGAAATGGAAAAAAAGCGACGATGGGAGAACACAATCATGTGTTCCAAAAGGGTGTTTTCCACTACTGTTGAAAATGCTTTTGGATGAGTTAAGCGTGAATTCTGAAAAAAATATTAGAGCCGGATTTAGAAAATGTGGCATTGTCCCAATAGATCCTAGTCAAGTTTTAGCAAGGCTTCCTCTCCGAGAAAATAACGAAGACGAAGAGGCAAAAATATTAGCTGTTAATGAGAGTTTTTTGAAATTGTTAAAAGAAATGCGATATGGGTCAATTAATGTTAGAGAACCAAAAAAAAAAGTAAAACTAGAAGTAGTTGCAGGAAAAAGTGTAAGTGCTGAAGAAATAGACAGAAATGAAGACCAGGAACCTGTGAAACCAAAAAAGAAAAAAATAATCAAGCAAACAAAAGAGTTGACCCCAAAAGTAATGTCTTTAAAAGGAAAAGGTATAGGCAAAAAAACGAAACCTAAAATTGACACTAAAAACGACAACAAAGATGTAAACAGCAATCACTGTTTGAAAATATGTAGTCAAAGTTTAGAGATACATGATTATAGTGAGTATAATGTGGTGATTCCTGACCCTTTTGATGTTACCATTGATGAAATGCCTATTGTATTTTCTGAAAATTTTGATTGCGAAGAAATAATTGTAAGATCTGATAACGAGAACCAAAACAATCAAGATGATACCAAGGAAAATGTAAATCTTCAAATACAAAAGCCGAAAATTGAAATACTATCAGACATTAAACTTCCAATTCCATTGACTTCGAAAAATAAATATGTTAATCTTACCTCACAGAACAGCATAACAAGTAACTCGACCCTTCCAAAGCGGAAAAAAAATCTAAATTTTACCAAAGACAGGGAAGAAATTTTAAAAATTTTAGAGGAAAATTAAATTATTTTCATGTTAAGATTAACTATAAGATTAATCTTAATAATAGATAGGTACAATAGAGATTAATAAATAATAATTTGTGCAATTGATTTGAAAGAAGAATATTTAAGTTTTTTTTTGTTATTTATCAGTTTTTTTTTATTTTTGCATAATAATGGCTGGCCCGACTTCAAATAGATGAATGGGGAGCGCTTACAACAGTTTTATTAATTTATTTTACGGTTTTGAATGCTTATATCTAATGTAAGTAACAATAAATATAGAATCAGCCTAAATGAAAAAAAAACCGTACGCAAACTTTACAAAATGCGTATGGGACCAGTTCCTAGTTTGTAACAAATATGATAAATTCTGCATTTTAACAAAGATAAAGAAGGTATTTTGAGAATTTCAGAAGAAAACTGATTGTATTTCTGATTATAATAAGGTTAATTATTATGGGAACTGCAACTGCTATTTTCGTTGATTTGAAAGAAGAAAATCTAAGTTAATTATATTTTTTGTTACCTATCAGATATTTTTTCTCATGTATAATATTATTTTAAACATTTGATCATTGAAAATGAAGACTGTGAATACGAATAAACCGACTGATACTTATAGTTACTCAATACTTTTTATTTTGTTTGGTAAAACAATCTACTATAAAAATACGTTTTTTTTTTCATTAAACTTATAATAAGGTTGTCGTTTATTATTATTTATACAATGTTTTTAAAACTTTTGAAAATATACCCCTTATGATTTTATGATATTTTCTTTTGAGCATCTCCTGATTGATAATGATGATGATGATTCCATTTTAGACAGATAGATAGTGACAGCCCTTGCCAAAATTCTCAATAACCCTCAGCCGTTCCTATTATCCCCGTCAGGGTAAATTGAATCAACATACTTTTGTGGAATTTCTCAAAATATGACCATATTCTGGCAATACAAAGCTATTTATAGTCTAAAAGAGCTTACCACACATTCTAAAAACCAGCTGAAAAGACCTTACTAGTAATGAAAGAAGGATAAAATTACAATTGAAAGTGAAAACTGGACCTATTTACCCCGTTTTACGGTACAACGACCTTCACCGAGCTGTTTATTGGATGAAAAGTATTTTATATGTAATTTAATATGTCAACAAATATATTGCCTAAAAAATTTAGTCCAGAATATGATTAATTATTTAATAATTAAAAATATTTTTTTTAAATATTCCACTTAAATTGATTGAATTTTAGAAAAAAAATATATAACATTACTTATTATTTTGAGTTTACTCAGTGCATACGAAATATAATTACGAAATTCAACCCCTAAGGGTGTAAAAATTGGGATGGTAGTTTGTATGAAACTTTTTATTCCTTAAGCGTATTCGCATAAAATTTCGCACGAATTGAGCACGATCAAAATAATGAATTATATTACAGTATTTTTCAAAACTCAACCTCCAAAGGGGTGATATAAGGGATGAAAGTTTGTTTGAAACTTTTTAATGTTTGAAAATATTTGCATGAGATTTCGTAAGCACTGAGTAAAGCCAAAATAATAAGTCATGTCATCTAGTTTTTTCTAAAATTCAATCAATTTAAGTGAAATATTTAAAAACATAATTGTTAATTAATCATATTATGGACTGAAATTGTTTAGGCAACCCATTTGCAATATATTTGTTGACATTTTAAATTACATATAAAATACTTTTCATCCAATAAACAGCTCGGTGAAGGTCGTTGTATAGCGGGATCTTAGACTAGTTGTTTTAGATCTATTCTGCTTTCATGTTTCTAATAATAAATATATTTTTATTTACAACGGGACCTATGACAGTTATCCTCTAATAGTCTATATTGGCTACCAAACGGCTAAGTCAGAAGTGGTATATACTTGTAATTCTATAGTAACTTGTTTTTCCAACAAAATCACGAATGTTCAGTGCCTTTCGAAAATCAACGAACCCAAAACATAGGCTCGCCCTAGTTTAAGCCCTTAAGGCAACTCTACCCAGGAATGTAAATTAAATTAGCTAAGTCAACTCACGTCCAACTGTTTGGTGCGTCTATTTTCATGAAAATATGTCGTTAGTTAATACATGTCAGATTAATTTGCACTACACGTTTATTTTTCTTACCACCGTATTATTTTTTAACGATTAAGTATAGGTTTTCTCTTGTCCGCAATCTTGCTTAATGTTAAGCGATGACTTTTACAAAGAAGCGAGCTAACCTAGAAAAAACCGATTTACTCTGATATTGAAGACACCAAGATTATCTCTTTTTATTAGATTTAACTGGTTATTCCCTGATGTGAGTACCCACTCAGGTAGCGCGTATTTTACGAACGCGTACCATTTTGATGTTTTGATTACGATAGTGGAGTTACTTACATTTCCTTTTTTTAACTTTTTTAGATTTACGCTTAACCGCCATCTCGTCTGATGTTAAATGATGATGCGGTCTGCGTTGGAGCGTGTTTACCTAGAAGAAACCTCTCAATTTGAAGACACAAAGTTTGTAACTATCGGGGGAAACCCTCTCAGGCAACGTATTCCACAGCATTGACGTTCTTATCACAAAAGTAGAGTCAAATCTTTTCGTTCGTGTCTTTGGAACATCAACCATGAAACGATGTCGATTTCAATCTTCTTATATACTTATTTTATTGAAATAGCTTAATGTAATGCCGTGTAACAACATTGCCAACTTGCAAGCCAAAAAGATATTGTTTTAGGTGGTCCTTTTGAGTCTTTGCAACTTCCATCATGAAAGAGTGTAGCTTTTTGAAACATGAGCAGTTTAACGGAAAAAGTTAAAATAGCATAAATATAAATAAATAAATATTGGTGGACAATTCACACACAACACCATCTGACCCCAAACTAATCAAAGCTTGTACTATGGAAACCAGATAGCTGATATAATCTTATATAGTTTTAAATACATACTTATGATAAATATAAACACCCAGACCCAAAAGATCATGAAGATCAGCTGCTCACTCTCCGAAACGTATCTCTATCCTGAGGCTTACGTTTTCAAACAGGCCATGCCTTACGTAGCTCCTAGTGAGTTTTAATGTGTTCAGTTTTTATTTAAATACATACTTTTTGTGCTTTATTAGAACACATACTATGATTTTTCTAACATTTTGTCAAAATGAATCTTTTATATTTTGAAACGTACTCAAACTAAAGCAAAAAACAATCTAAAACGTATACCTAGGCTGTTTAGAAGACGTACAGTACTAAAGTTAAAAAAAGGCCATTAACCCCTTTCATAGGCATTATACAGACATATCTCCATTATTTTGCGCTCCACTGTCTATGGTCACCATTCCAGTTTTAATATTTCAAGATTTATGGTCCCAAAGGCGACATTCATTTCATCCACACTGTACACTACGGGCCACATAATTTTATACAATTACCAATATTGAATTGAATTTTATACTGTACCGTTAAATTTATTACATCATTTTTCATTTTTTACGAGTGGATGGTGGTAGATAAAGGCTTTTATGGCTAATGTTGAAAGTTGCAAGACTTCAATTGACTAAGTATTTAAGTGATTGAGTCAGCTATATTCTGTGAAGGCTGAACCTATGAGCCAATTTAAAAACAATCGCTTCAATTCTATTTTACAACTTTGAGCACAAAAGTGGCGTAGAAATAATAAATAGTAATATTTGCACATTACTATTTGATGGCAGAATAACGGATGAAACTTCCCCAAACAGACTCTCTAAAGAGCCTATCCATTACATAAATACGTTTCCCTGAAGTCAACCCCACCTGAAAAGCTTTTACAGCAAAAATATAAACCTACCCTTGACCCTGACATTAAAGGATCTCATTTCTTGCAGCGTCATCATACTACGAGAACTACACTTAAATCATTTTCTACCAACCTTTCAGTGGCATGTTAACTAGAATCCCATTTTTTAAGTACTTATCAGAAATATTGTGTCTAATCTTTTCTTTTAATCGATTGCTAAGAAAAGATGGCTCATCATTATAAACAGTACACTGAAGGGCAATGCCTAATTTTCTTCTTGCATTTTTGCCACTTTACTTACGATATTTATTACTCGCTATTTTTCATTATCGTAATATAGTAATGACGAACAATATCGAGTAATAAAAATCGAGACACTAAAAGTACAATAATTATTGTTTACGTTACTACGAATTTATATAAATGTGCTGTCCATACATTGTGACTATTGATGAAAGTACTGAATAGGTATAAATAATAAATATTGGTGGACAATTCACACACAACACCATCTGACCCCATTAAGTATTCTCTATTGTTTCCATTTGTTTCCTAATTTTATTCATTTTATCATCTTACCCAGTCACATACACACATAAAATGGAGCGAATCTTCCAGAACCCAGGATAATTTCATTAAATGTGAATAAATAATATCTTCGTAATAATTTTATACCGTTTGCTGCAAGTCTAAGCAGCATCTATAGACCTGTAGGGGTCAGGATAATTAGAGTATGGCCATACCCTGAAATTCGATAGAATGGCAATATAAATACGAGTATGTAAGGTGCGGCCAGCGTACGGCTAAGTAGCATATCACGGTTGATGCCTACATCTAGCATGCAGTGGACTGGGATAGGCTGATGATTATCGTAATGGGGAGGTATGGGTAGAATTATCTAATTTTCAAACAATATTTCTATAATATTGGTAAATTAGATAACTCTTGGTCGATGCGTGACCTTACTGTTTGTTGTGTAAACGTCAAAAGATCTGTATAGATCAGGCTAAAATTTGGACCTCAAATAGATTTGTCTAGAGTAACAGTATGCTACTTAAGCCTAAAACAGGGAAAAGTTTCTTACAAAAACAGCATCTTCAAAAATTCTATATTGTGCGTAGATGCCAGTTTACCCACTTTGTGACATGAAATTTATTATTTATTTCAAAGCAACTTCTAATTTTGTCCAAAACTGTACTAAGCCACGTATACAAAGTTACCTGCGGGATGCTAGGTATAATATAGTTGGTAGAATCCCGCTGAGTGTGATACAACATTTTAGGGGTATATTAAATATGACCCGGTGCTGACCTCTGCTTTGAGCGCGGAATGTCCACGGAAGCTTCCGGCTTATTTGACGCACTATTTTTAGTGTTCTACAAGTTTATTAGTGACACGATGAAGGCCCAAACTACTAAACTACGTTTTATTGTGACCTTACTGATATACTACAAAGGTTAAACTGAATTTGTCTTTTTAAATTTGAGTTTAATAATACAAAACTTGTTCTACGCTTTTTATTTTGATCATAAACATTTAAGCCGATTTCTTGGTGAAAGCTTTCAGTAAATGCTGTAAATGTATGGAATATGGTAGTTAGAGTTCTGCAGCGTCATACTCGTATGTGGCACAAAATAGTGATAGATTCGAATTTGGCCTTGCACTTTTGAGTATTTTTGTGTTTTTACCAATGTGTTCTTGCTAATTAAAATCTAATAGTGTTCCAAATTTCAACCCCATCCGATCATACGTTACAACATGGTTAAACAAAAAACATCCATTGACATTTACAATATCATCCATGCAGAAAGATAATAAAAATATATAATTTATAAAAACCCGGACTGCATAAAACGTGAACGAAACTGTGTCCTTTCATACTAAAAAAAACTGGAAAGAATAAAACAACCACTTGATTTCTGGTGGTCTAGAATTCGGTGATATGTTATTAAATTAATACTATTGCAGAAAATAAATTATATTCTAGTAAAAGAACATAACAACTGAACAGTCGGGATCCATTATTCTTCGACAGCCAATTTAATTGATCAATGGATCACGACTGTTCAGGTGTTGTTCCTCTATTAGAATACATTTTATTTTATTACATACATATACTGAGAAACACATTAATTACCACTCCTTTAAATAGTTAAAGTCGGGTAAAAATAATTATTACAGTACCTATACACTGTATGAAATACATAAATATAGGTACCAATTTTAGGACACAACTGGAACAACTTTCGCTTTTTCTATGAACTCGAAAAACAGCAATCGCTTAGTACTGAACCCTTTCACTTCGAACATCGCTCGCATTTGCCCGCTTTTTTATTAGAATAGGTACATTTTATAGGTTGTGTCGAAGGGTTTCTTGATTAATTTATTTCTCGGCGGGATTCCGCGACAAGCAAGAGGCTTTGTTGCGTTAAAGAAATAATCATTTCTGAGTTTTCCGCAACTTACTGCGGTATTGATTAGGTTTTCTTATTTTTCTTCTTAGGAGTGTGTATTTGTTTTTAACTTTTAGGAGTTCACACATGACCGAAATCTAGCCTGAAATTAAATGACGATTTGGTCTGCAATGGAGCTTATTTACCTAACAAAAATCTGTTCACTGTCGATTTGAAGACACCAAGATTAACCATTGAGAAAAAACCCGCTCAGACCACAGCCGCATTCCACAGCCTAGACGTTATTATCACAAATATGGAGCCAAATCTCTTCTTTCGATTTATTGGAAAGTCGACCATGAAACGGCGTCACCTTTTCGAGCTATGAGAGGTCCGATAGAAAAAAAGGGTGAAGTGGTATAGGATCATGTAGGACAGTTACACACTCTTCGAAAATATCTTGTATCCGATAGAAAGTTCTAATATTTAATGTACGAGCTATGCATCGTACACTCACCTCATTCACCTTTTTTTAATCGTTAAGTCATCATATTTGCACCTCTGCACAAATCAAGTTATTAATCGTTAATTCGTAACTGACCACAGCGTTGCGTACTCATTATATTAGCACTGAATCAATATTATTTCCAATAAATTACATTTAATCACTATTTCATTATTTTCATTTAACCAGCCGAGGGATTGTATACTCAAAATATAATTAATTAAAGTGGTATACGCGATAGCAAAAAACGTGGTGGGATTGTGACCTTTATTTAGTTTTTTTACCGTCTTGTTTATTGAATTCACAATATTAAAATACAATTCAATATATATGTCGCCTAGTAACCGTTATTAGGCGACAAAGGCCATTCAATGCTTATACATGTAGAATGATTTAAAAAAATATTCTATATTTTATTAAAATATTGCTAGCCGGACCTCTTGTCAGAGCCCCTAGCGTTGCATTCTTGTCAGCAACACGCAACCGCATAAAATAGCTTGCGGTAAGCTTCAGTGTACCACTGCGACTTGGGAACAAAGGTTTTTATCTCAGGACTTATGCAGCTTGAGTATTTTATGTTAACAATTACGTTAAGCGATTCTGCTAGTTCTACACTCATAGCAACAAACAATCGAGCTAAAACGAGATAGTACGTGCATTCAAAAATAGATTTTCTACAAAACTTGTATGAACTGTTCTCCGGTTTGAAGGGCAACGTGTCCAAAGAAATTACAGAGAAGGATGAGCAGCACATTAAATTTCTTGACTACTGGGGCTCAACCCATTCTCTCAGAAAGAGATAGTCAAGGCTATAATCTACCCACCCTAGCCTAGTGCGGGTTGGTGAATGAACTTCCAAAAGACAATGGATGCGTGGGATTCGAACGAGGTAAATACCAAGATCCAATATAAATGTTACTTTAGTATTTGTAAAAGGCTACAAACTTTAGAACCTAAACAACAATAACTTAAAATATCATTATTGAATAATCACTTCATCATGTATTTTGCATATCTAGTGTAAATGAATGACTGATTTATCAACGTTTTCATATTTGTACAATAGTTGGCTTACACTTGACCGCAATTTCGCCTGATGTAAAGTGACGATGCGGTCTACGATACTACTACGTACTTACCGAAGAAATCGACCCACACTCGATTTGAAGGTACCAAGATTGTAACCTTCAGGCCCACTTGTTTAGGCAACGCGTTTTTTTTTTTTTAAAATAAATGGTGACGAGACGATCCGGACATGTGCCTGATGGTAAGCAACATGCCTGACACATAACAGCACAGTGACACGCAGCTATTGGAACATGAAGAGTCCAAATCATTACCTAGCACTGCACTGCGCTCGTCACCCAGAGATCTAAGGTCTGATATCTCTAAACCCTGTAATTTCTCTGGAAACATTGCCCTTCAAACCGGAACACAGTAATGTTTGCACATTACTGCTTGGCGGTAGAATAACTGGCAAAGGTGTGGTACTTCCCCAGGCGGACTCTGCCAAGAGTCCTACCACTACAAAATTTCTACAGCCTAAACGTTCTTATCACAAAAGTAGAGTCGAACATCTTTCTTCGCGTCTTTGGAATGTCAACCAAGACACGATATCACTTTTTCGGGCTACGAATGGACCAATAACACATAATATAAAATATTACGCAATACACATAAATATAAAAAATATAGTTTCAATTTCCAACTGACTATTGCAAGATTTCAAGATTAAACGTAGGTTTAATTTTCCAACCTCTTTGAACGTAGGCTAATTGAAGCATTTATAGAATGACAGATTTATTTGACAGGCTAAAAATATATTTACAAATTATTCAAACAGAGTGAATCTTCAACATTATCTGTAGCGCAATTGTAAAGTATTTGAGACGGCTTTATTCACGGTTTATTACATTAATCTGATAATTTGAAAATGTCTTATTGTACTCTATCCCTTTGAGCTCATGTGACGTCGAGACGTCTCATCTCAAAGTTTCGCGTCAGCCACAGACAGACACCGTCAAATTTCAACGCGTCATAAAAAGGGCTAGACCTGATTGTGACCTGAAAACTTAATTTTAGAGATAAATTGTGTTCATTTTCTATAAAAAGATAGGTTAAGTACCTATCCTTTTATAGAAAATGAATGTTTATGTCAGCATTGAAGAAACAACAAAGTTTATAAATAAGTCTTGTTTTTGGGTTGCGTAAATATAGGCATGAAATCGAAAAGGTTTAAAAACTGTAGTTAATTTAGTTTCAAGACTTTTAAATTTGAACAAAACATTTTTTTAAACATATTTTGAACAAAAGACACAGGATTTAACTCAGTGTAAGAAGCGATACGGTCGCTTTTTCATTACACTAGGTTTGACTCATTTTCTGTAAATGTTTTTTTGCTGTTTATGATTTCTGGTGTACACAAGTGTTTATGTCTGTCTGTTTGTTTGACTTATTTGTTACTTATTCTAATATTTTTAACAACTTTTTATCATTTCGGTCTTATTACTCCGGCTGTGGTCACTAGACTGTTTTCGAGACCACGGCTGGTTGTAATACGACGGCAACGTCAGGAGATAATTGAAAATAACTCAGATCACGATTAAGTATTGTGTAATGTTTTAAACATATTTTTTTTGTATTATATCAAAGAGTAAACAAGCTGAAGTGGCAATGGGCAGGCCACACCACTCGCAAAATCGACAAACGATGGGGCAGAAAAAATCTGGAGTGACGAGTACGTAACTGGTTTCACAAAAAGATATGTGAAACCAGTTACGTATTTTTTAAATTAAACGTGTTACTACGAATCATCCTTAAAAGTATTCAATTATAGTAGGTATATTATTATAGAATTTAAATTTGAAGATTTGAAGTAATTATTATGGTCTTTAAAATCTGAGAGTCAGTGCCTACTCATATGGAAACAATGAGAGGACACATGACATCACGTATAACTCTTTAATGGCCGCACACAAATGCTCTAGAGAACACAATTATCTTGCTTTTACCATCCGCCGAGTGCATCGCATTGTCTAACAGAAGACAGAATAAAAAGATGGTTAACTTTAAATTTATGTTTGTGTTTTAGTACGACTTTTTGCAGGGTCATCTTGGGATCCACAATTTTACTATTTAATCTAGCATATGTAATGTAAAGTTTTAAGGGCAAATTTTCCAGATAAATTACAAGACAAACAGATAAACCAAAAAGGAAAAATAAATATAGATACTTAAATATAAATAAATACTGGTGGACAAGTGATGATGATGATGATGTTATGATGTCTTCCAGCCGATTTCGGCCACGACTGCTTCTGTTTTTTTTCATTACATGTACCGTGGTTGGTGTGGTCTCAGATGACTAATGTAACCTATTTTTGCTGTGAAAGTTCGCGAAGGCAAGTTCAGGGCAAGTTAGGATTCCATCCACATAATTATAAATATGATTTGAAAGAAGCCTATTCTTGAGCTCATCACGCTTACGATCTAGCTCCTTCTTTATTTCGTCTTCAAATGCATAAAAGCAATTGTGCACAAGATGCCTTCACTCAGATTCTCAGCTTTGCTTTCCGAATGAGAAGGATACGTGTATATAACAAGTTTTAATCTTGTATCAAATATTTAAATACCGAAAATTGGTAGCAGCTCTCGGAATATATATTAGTAAATATAAATGTTGGTGGACATTTCATTGCACAATACATATTGCACACAATACCATCCGACCCCAATCTAAGCTAAGCTGCTACTTATACTAAGCTCTGTACTATAGAAACCAGATAGGTGATAAAATACTTACGTACCTGTACATACATACTTATATAGCATGGTTCTATGTTACCTAGACATAGTATGAATACATGTGTTCATCAAACAAATATTTGCACTGGCAGGTAGTCGAACCCACGATCCTCGCTTTTGCAGGTAGAATTACTTACAAACTAAGCCACAATTCGTTATAATATATATTGTGCCGGACGTTACTAGTATCTTAAGTATCTTTGGACTCTTCATGTTCCAATAGCTGCGTGTCACTCTGCTGTTATGTGGCAGGCATGTTGCTTTCCATCAGGCACATGGCCTGTTCGTCTCGTCACTTCTTGTCTAAAAAAAAAGGTTACAATTAAGGGCTAGTTACAGAAGAATATATTACGAATACGACTATACTTATAAAATAAATTATACTCCGTAAATTGTTAAATTCTAGAGAATCTACACGAAAGCCTGAAATTTGATGTAGCAATTTAATTAAACAAGATTTCATTGGAAAAGATACAAGAGAGCGCCTTGTTATAAGCGATTCAAGTTTATTAAGCTTTGCTGAGGTGAATCGTGTGCCCTTCACAGTAACTAAGAAATAAGTCTTTACGTAAATACACGCCAACTTTTTTGTTATCCTACTTTATTTTTTACAACAAATACCTGTTTTAATCACGTTAGTTCCCGTTTCCGTAATTTTCTTGCCATAAAAAATCATAACGTCAATAGATAAAATAAATGCGCATTCTCCTTTTTAGGGTTCAGTAAAACGTAAAAACGGAACCCTTATAGATTCGTCATGTCTGTCTGTCTATCCGTCCTTATGTCACAGACACTTTTTGAAGAAACTATGAGAACTACACTGTTGCAACTTGGTAAGTAGATGTATTCTTTGGTAAAAATTTTACAAACAATATAAAAAAAGCAATAAATTTTGGGGGTGCCCCATACTTAGAACTGAAAGGCACTTCCAAAGTGGTAAGATGTAAATATAAATACTTAACTTTTAAAATAAGAGAATGATAAAACTAAAAAAATATATCATGTACATTACCATGCAAACTTCCAACAAAAATTGGTTTGAACTCGATGTAGTGAGCATTTTTTATTTAGTACGTCTATTAAATCCACTATTAATAAAACATCGATCAAAGTTACATCGAACTACAATAACTAATGGATTAAGTTACTCGCTGCTATGGAACCATTCATGCTCATTTCATGAGTCCGACTCGCGCTTGGTCGCTTTTATTTCAATTCAATTGTCTATCTATACTAATATTATAAAGAGGAAAGATTTGTTTGTTTGTTTATTTGTAATGAATAGGCTCCGAAACTACTGGACCGATTTCAAAAATTCTTTCACCTTTGGAAAGCTACATTATCCCCGAGTAACATAGGCTATATTATATTTAAAAAAATTAGGAATCCTTACTAAAACTCAATAATGTAACATAAGGTGTAAAAAAGACCTGAAAATTCCTTACGTCGCGTGCGCTGCGAAAACTATTGATGATAGAACAAAATCATTTACTACGACTTTGCAGAACTCATCATTATCTACAAAAAGTGTCGCGAGTCAATGTAATAAAATAAAGTGCCGCGCGGCTCACTCGCGCGATCGGCTCCCTACGCAGCGGTCGTGTGCGTGATCGTATGATTTTAGCTTGAAAAAATTTTGAATTCGCTTTAATTTCGTTTCGTAGGTAAAAGAGTATATGATAATAAATAATATATTTTAATGTAACTTTTCAAACTGCTTATAGTAGTATTTTAGGGTATTCATTCCTGTTCAAAATTTAAGCAAAATTTAGTAAAAGGTAGTTTTCTACGCCCATATTTTTAATTTTCTTTCAATAAGTACCTACTACTTACCTGATAATAAATATTATATTTTAATTATTCAAACAGCTTAGTACTTCATATAGTTCAATAAGCAAAAATTTAGTAATAGCCTGTTTAATTATTTATTTCCTTCTATTTTTCATTTTATAATGCCCTAAAATTCCAAAAAGATCAAGATATCAACTTTCTAAACATAGTTCCCAGGCGAGGGCAATAAAAATACGGCGTAATGAGGAATCTTCATCAGAAACTGAAGATCGCCTTGCAAGTCGGAGAGAATACGCGTCGCAATCGCGTGCTAGAGAGTCAAGTATCGAGCGTTCGCAGCGGCTTGCTGAACAAAATTTTATCACTGGCCCAGCAGCTGGTCAAGTAGCTCATATACCGAGGATACCGATGATTCCAACTGATCTGCCAATCCCTTTTAAACGACTTCAGTTTCCGGTGAAATCATCTTTCGCGTTAACTATTAACAAGTCCCAGGGCCAAACCTTCGAATTATTAGGGATCGACCTACGAAAAGAATGTTTCACTCATGGCCAACTGTATGTTGGCCTATCACGTGTCGGAGCTCCTGAAAATCAGTTTATTTTGCTGCCTCAAATATCGTTTACAGGGAAGCTCTGACTCACTAAAACTAATGGCTTTTTTTTGTAAATAATATTATATATGTATAAAATTTTAAAATATACAAAAAAACATTAATAAAAAAAAATCATAAAAAAAATTCAAACTCCCTTTATAATTTTACTTTTATTTAAACCCGATACAAAAAAAAGTGTGTGTGTGTGTGTATGTACCCGTGCGAAGCCGGGCCGGGCCGCTAGTATGAAAATAAAATAAAAAAGAATTTTCCAAAATATTTAAACTTCAATGAGGCTTTTTGAGACTTCAAATATATCTTTTATAAAATATGATCAACGCAACTGAATAATACCGAGACCATATGAGATAATAAAAAAAAGGAGACATGACTTCAACATTATTCGATTATATCGATCGAAATTGTCCCTCTGGTATCGGATGATCCGCGGAAAAGGTTAGATACGGTGCATTTGTAAATGCAATTACCGGGGGTGCGCGGAATGCGTTATGACTGAAGTTGGGTTCTACAAGAGGTTTTATAATACGTACATACTAAGACTGCAGACATTGATGTTTAAAACCAAAGAACAAAAATTTTAAACGAGTTTTATTCTAAGCAAAAAAAAGTGGTTAGTGTTAGTAGTAATTATTTTACTGTTTAATACACGACATAAAAATAGCAATAAACTACCGTGAATACCATGGCTCCCCTTATAAATCTATGCCCATAATATATCTATGCTGTGGATGCCACAGTACTTACACAATGTGATAAATTCAGAAAAATGTGAATAGTCCTTCCATATTTGACCAAGAATCGATCCACTTTATGTACAAGAACAAAATTAGAAATTTTGAATAACCCCCGACTACCTCGGATTTGTTATCTATGCAACATTCTACTAGTCAAGCCCTTTCATTTGATACCCATATTAAGGGAGTTGTGAAAAAAAAAATGTATTTCGCCATTTTGTGGCAGCGGCCATCTTGGATTTGAAAGTTTTCATAGCGCAAAGTATTCTACTAGTTAAGCTCTTTCGTTGATACCCATATTGAGGTAGATTGTGAAGAAATATTTTGTTCGCCATTTTGTGGACACGGCCATCTTAAATCAATATTAACCAAACATAGCTAAGAACATCCGCACGGATATTGACCTTAAAAAAAATCCGCTTCGAAATCGGCCCATCCGTTTGAGCTCTACGGTCCACAGAAAGATACACACACAGATAGACAGACAGACATCGACGTCAAACTTATAACACCCATTTTTTTGCTATTGGTGACAATATCACTAAAATCTCTTCCAGGCAAGCGTAGAATAGAATAAGAGATTTGAGAAGAGAGTAGTTGGTGTAACTGGTAAAACTAGGTTTATGAGTAAAACTAAAATTAAAAAAAAAATTAACAACTGAAATACCTTATAATATTAGGATACTTGACCACATAATAATACTAAAAAAAAAAAGTGCAGGCGGAAACGAACCTACAATCTTTTAAAATTGTGGAATTGTGCTCTAGCTAGTAGCTAGTAACTCTAGCTCCTAGGCCACCACAGCACGATACTAAAAGCAACCCACCTTAATTTTTTTAAATAAAAACTATGTTCAAATGAATCTGAAATGTAATTCTCAAAATCTGTACTAAAATAGAATTTCTATCACTCCGCTTATACTCTCGGGTAAGTCTCTTTTGTCAATCATTATTCATCTCGTCTAAATAAAAGAAACAAGGCTTCCTTTTAAACCCGGACCCATATCGGATATTCCCCCTGAGAAACCTTTGGCCGCTCGAAAAATACTATGGAGGTACGTAGGTATTGTGTTACTTTTACCTGTATCAAATCTTTTCTATTTGTAGGAGATGTTTGAAAAGAATTAAAAAAAGTTGGTGATCTCTGGCACAGCACTAACTAGTCCTATATTGAACAAACTTTGAAAAGGGAGAAAGATAGAAATTGTGTTCAGCGCAGAAATGTATGTCCTCTTTTAATCCATTATTTCGCAATGCCCTACAAAAATCATGCGACAAGGAGAAATGATCGAGGGTTGTAACCGCCCCTTCTTCAACTGCATTTAGTTGGACAGGTTACAAGTGACAGCATAGTTATCTTATTACTTTACACTCTTCTATCATTCTACATAGGTCTCCTGGTGGTTCATTTCACCCATACATTTTGTTCACGGGCCTACTAGTAAGTACATAAATATCACATAGCGTGCTACTTCAAAAAAAAAAAGATCACCAAAAGTAAAATTATGTGACAGTATTTGAAATATAAATGGTATTCGTGTCTCTTCGTCTCTTGTCAAAAGTGATTAGCGTTTGACGTCAAGAAATTTAAAAATAATTTGACTTTATCCTAAAATTAGATAGATTTTGACTTGCGTAAGCTTTGAGTGAAGTTTAAAATACGGTAGGAAAGATCACACTAATTTACGAGTACTACAGCATCATAATTTAGTTTTATTATACTAAAGTTTTGTGATCTTTTGCACGAGTGAATGTATTCAGAAAATATCAGCATATATTTCTATCTACATGTAAACTGATTCCTGTAATCTCCATGGCCCAAATCCCGTCGGCTATAAGGTAATGTGATTGTGTACACTGCCTAACAGCACCGCCCCTTTCGTGTTACAAGCGCAGTTTGAACTGAGCTATAGCTCAGTTAACTCAGTTCAGGTTAGTGTAGACGGGGCTTTAGATAGCCATAGTCTTCCTCGACTGTAGCTTTAGCAAACTATATTATAATAGCTAGTCTTTGGCCTAATAGCTAGTTGTCTTCGTATTTCTGCTAAGACAATGAAAACGTAGGACGTGAAATTTCAACCTGTAATTGCACTTGAGTTTGAAAACTGAATAATAATTGTTCTTTTAACTAGAGAATAGCTTAATTTTACTTTTTAATAGTAATGAACGGTATTCTATTTTTGGCATCTGACAAATTTAATAAATAACAAAAGAGGATTTAAAATTCGAGAAGCCATGTTTCATTATTTTAAACAGGTGTCGAGGTTTTAACTGTAACGTATATACATGTAAATGTAATAGATATTTACAAAGAACTGGGAGCTCTATTACAGAAACTAAAACAGGGCGCAATTAAAAAATATTACTTCAAAAACATGAATACAATATACCCAAAATGCTCACACATGCCAACTAGGGCAATGTAAACTTTCAATGATATTTAATTCAGATAAAATGAGGTTGAAATTAAAATCTATGTAACGTATATTGCTAAGCCTTTCACGCCTATTACAAAATACATATTTTTTGACATTGGAAATAGATAAATTTGAATTTGAACACTGGTGAACTGGTATTTTTTACGTTTAAACTGTTAAACGTAAAAAATACAACATTGGATCACAATTGACTACATCATTATCGGCGGACAAAGAAATACATAGAATACAGCCGACTATTTAACTTTTACAATTATATAATGTAGTAACATAATTACTACCTTTACACGTGTATACTAGCAGCGTTATACAGTTTGATATCCATTTTGGAGTACTTTCTCAGGGTCATTTGTAGAAATTCAAGTCAAAAGGGCACGTCCTTGTAGTTTTATGTCCTAGTATTAAGCCAGTGGTGTCTTTGTAGGCGGTTGAATAATTAGATTTTATCGGTAACAGGCTCTATTGCGGACCCGCCTTTGCCAATTATGTCAGCTGGCTTTTACAGGAGTCTTTTGGTTGGTTTCATTCACTTTTGACCTCGAAATTAACATGAAAAATCTGATTTTCAAAAGCTTTTATGGCGCTTATGTTAGACGAACGCTGAGATTTCTAAGGCGAAGATAAGAATGGTTTCCATCATTATTATTTTCAAATCAAAAGTTCTTGAATTCCACACCCACGGAACACTTACAATATTATTACATCGTCGCTTAACATCAGGCGAGATGGTGGTAAAGTGTAAAACTATAAAAGTAAATAAAAATAATTGAAAATTTATACTGCAGACTTTATAACTTTTTGATTTGTTTACAATCGAGATAGTGTTAGAAGCATAATGTAACGCATTTGACTCATCATCATCAGTTCTCACCTACCCTTATCCCTTTTTATGTGGGGTCGGTACAAAATGTACGTTTCATTCATTCGTCTACGAAATCATAATTTTAAACATTGTTTAAAGCTAAGTATCACTTTTATCGTTTTTTTTTTGTTAGTTTTAAATAAACTTTTTAATCTTATTTAAATATCTTGAACCTAATGGTAAAAATTACACTACTTACTAATTAGGGAGCATCAGCAACGGTGCAAGTATAGGAAGAAAACGACATGTAGGTAATGATGGCACAAACCTAGCAATTTCAATTCCTCAAAGGCAAGCGAAATTAGCGCAAACCACCATTAGTTTTAGTAGTGTAGTGTATTATTATAGGAAGTAACAATTGTAATAGTATTTTTTAGTTTATATTAAGTATTATTTTTGCTTTAATGATTATATTAGTGTATTTGAATTCAGCAACCGAATTCCAGAATAAACAATATCTCTCACTCCAGAATAAACAATATCTCTCAATATCACAAAACTTGCACTAAGCACACTGGACAAGATGAGAAAATAGTTACTAAAATACTAGTGACAATTGTGTGTACCTATACTAGCAGTGCCCCTCGGTTTCACCCGCGTAGTCATTTCCCGTTATTTTTTTGGGATAAAAAGTAGCCTATATGTTCTTCCAGACTACAATCTAACTGTATTCTAAATTTTAGCCCGATCCGTTCATACGTTACGTGATGTGATTGAGCAACAAACATCCTAATATCCAAACATTGGATATAGTTGGATTATGTGCGTGCCGTGCAGTGGAAGCCTTCACTCGCCGGTTCCAGCGGAAGATGCGGTCGGCATCTTGGCGAGGTGAGGCCTGGTTGTGCCAAAAATGTGGAAATGAAAAAAAATATACATAAGTTAATTTTTACTGGACTTAATTAATGAAAACACAATAAAAAAAACTTAAAAACTCCTTGTGGGCTCTGTTCGCGGTTAAGATTATAAATTACAATTATCTTTGTCACATTTGATATGATACAACCGATTAAAAGCTAAAAATGAAAAAAGAAGAAGAAGACTTTATCAGCTGACTATTATATTATCATTGTATAAATTCAGACCAATGGAAACTGCGTTGCCAGACATTTTGCATTCCTCTAGAAGAAAGGCCAGTTTGTATGGGTCAACTATTAAAATGTTTTGTATCACCTTATCTTACCTGCAAACAGCAATAAAGATTTTTGTATTTGTATTTGTATTGTAGTTATTGGATGTTTTCAGAATACACAGCGACTACATTGGTCTTCATTTTAATCATGCCTTCAAAATAGGGTCCAATATTAGTTTGAATCTTAGTTGAAGCCTTGTCACAGTAAACTATTGTCGTTTGTATAAAGTATTGCTATTACAGAATCTGACAACTGATGTTCCACGGTTACTGGTTAACAAACCCTGCGATATTGTGCCGTCGTTCATAAATCAGGCTCCCTTGCTTCATTAAACAGGCAGTTAAGCGACCGTTTAAATTAGCTTTGCATTAACCGATATTGTCATTTCAATTATGCGTGGATTGCGGTAGCCGAATTAATTTGTATTTGTAACAATTCACCGTACAATTGAACCCAGTGTAACGCAGAATATTCTATCTAACGGTTAAATAAGAGAGAGAAGGTGAAGCAAAAAAATTGTGTTCACACGGCGTCTAAAGTACTGCTAAGAGAATCTGATGAATTGAAATAAAATAATTATCAAAATAAAATTGAAATTTATTTGTCAGCGATGGTGGGCATACTTCCATCTGTTTAGAGTTAATGTAATATTAATAAGCTTCCGAAAATAATTCTTAAGTGTTCATTGCATAATCAAAATTAACGGCTTACAATGTATTTAACACTTTTTTAATACCTTTTTATGTAAATGTTCGACAAAGTTTTGACGGAAAACGTTGCGTAGGTTTACCACCTTATCATTTTAGAAAAAGACTGCCGAATTCGACTGAAACTTCAGTCAAAAGACACCAACCGAATCATTTATCTTATACATTATTTTTATTAAATATTTGATTTATCTAAAGATACATACTTATGTAGTTCACTTGTTCTTTATTCATGACGCAAGCCCCAATAAGAAAAGCAAACCAAGACCACAATCCACCGGTTACATGTAGTTTTTCACGATGTTTTCTGCGTCATTAAAACCAGTAATGATGAAAACTTGACCATTTGTGCTGGAAAAGATAAAATGAGAATAAATTGAAATGCAAACTGCATTCCAAATTATTGTAGATTGGAACCTTTTCGTCACTAAGCCATAACATAATGTTAGTTATGGACAGAAAGTATGGCCTAATGAATAGGTAGTATGTTTTTAAAGGGAGGAGACTTAGTTAACAAACACAAAATACAATGAGAACTACACTACGTTACACACCTAACATACGAGTGCTACTTAGACTAGGCACATTTGAATTGGGGTGCGTGGCTCGGGAACCTCCACGTAGTGCACCCTGGGCTTACACAACAACTTGCCTCGGTGGCATCTTGTTGTGTGATGGCGAATCACAACCGGGGCTGGGAACTTTCTTACCTTGGAGGCACCTCTAAATTATCCGTAGAGAAATGAAGGTCTACATACAGTTAATCAAGATATTTAAGCACACCACCAAACGGAAGTTTACCTGACACAATAGCTTCATAAGAAATCAAAGATTTTATTGAATGGAAGTTAATTATGTAGGCTTATAACGGGCTTAATTCAGTTCCATGGAATATGAATACAGTTTCCGTTAATGTGCAGTACTGCAAGACCTAGTTTTGTGCTGGTAAATTCCTGTTCGTACTAATATAATCCGCCGAGAGCCGCCCGCAAAAGGATTTGTTCGAAAAGCCGGCTAGAGGCACTATCACCTATCAAGACCTCTATATAATCGGCGCCACTAACGAAACTGCATCATTTATCATCATTTTTAAAGAGAGTATTGTAGTTCCAGGAATATATCACACGGCATGGACGATCTGGGTGGTCTACGAGTATTCAAACATTTATTACAAATTAACATGGTGCTGCTGATATTTTAACAAATACAAAGAACTTTATTTCATAGTAAGTTGCGTAAATACAAATTAAAAATATTAATTGCTGGTAATAGCTATTATAGTTAATACAAATACAAATACAAATACAAAAATCTTTATTGCTGTTTGCAGGTAAGATAAGATGATACAAAACATTTAAATAATTGACCCATACAAACTGGCCTCTTCTTCTAGAGGCATGCAATATGTCTGGCAACGCAGTTTCCATTGGTCTGAATTTATACAATGATAATAATAGTAATAGTCAGCTGATAAAGTCTTCTTCTTCTTTTTTCATTTTTAACTTTTAATCGGTTGTATATTATATGTCATCTGATTCATCGTCTATTAATTTCTGGCTTCTATCCCGTTGTGCTATGTTAGTGTGATATGATTGGTGAGCACAATTACGCCAACGTCTTGTGCTTCAGCAGGATGCTGTTACGGGCTTTGACAAGTGTGTGGTTTCATGTAGAATCCAAGGTCTTGCAGTAGTAGCTCTTGCAGTTCAGCCGTGTGAGCAATGTCAAAGAATGTCATCATGTATAGAAAATCAAAAACAATACTTATATAATAAAACAATGTCAATGTGTATAAAAGAATGTCAACATGTATAAAATGTAATATTTGTATACCTACTCAAAGAACTCTCACAATATATATAGAGTAATCTAATTCAACCTGTCAGTTACAATATATTATCTGATCTAACATTAGTTAAATGTAAAGTTTCATAAAATATAGACAGTGGACACTAATGTGGCTAATGGAACTTCATGTGGGAGTTAATGGAATGCAAAATGTCATGTTAAACAAAATCTATACATCAGTATTCCAATTAATTTCCTATCATTTAAAAATTCTTTCACAGTGTAATAACATTTGCGTACCAGTATCTTTTTAATCTACTTTTGAACATGGATAAGTTAAGTTTTTAATTGCATTTGGCAGCTTATTATATAGAAGAGGAGCCATACAAAAATGCTGTCACTCATAATCTTTTTCTTGCGTTTGCCTATGAGCAGCCTACACTTATCACGTCGGTTCCGTTCCACTTTGTCACTCAAGAGAGGAAGTATATTTAAGTATTCGTAAAAGGTTATTATTTGTAATATAACTTCAGAACAACTCATACTAATATAGAGGTATGGGATAATTCGAAAACTACAGATACATTTTTATGCTTTGTAAGTAAAGACCCTTTCAAATAGGAACTCAGTTTCCTGGAAGAAATACATTTCAACGAAAAGGCCGCCAACTGTCACACTACTTTAAAGTGTATTGTATTTTTCTGTTTATACTTTTTTTTTGTTAATAAAGAGTACTTATTTATTTTTGTATGTATTAGTATATGTATTGCATTTACATTTAACTGTTTGCACTGACAAAGGGGTAGTTTTTCCCCTAGTGGAATTGCATAGAGTCCTACTACTACAACATAACTTCAACTACAAACTCTTAGACATCTAAATGTCATAGATCGAAATACATTGCGTTTTCATGTCATAACATTATGGTTGTAATAAACATTTCTCCATTCATGATTCAATATTCTTATGTATCACCTTTTTCCCTATTCGAAAACATACCTATAATACAACTTACTATAAATCTATTATACCACAGATGCTACCACACTAAACATATTTGCGTTCCCCGTCCTCGCTTAACCGACATTTTTATAAGTTTACCCGCGTCCATCCTTTTACCTTCGTTACAAAAAAGTTATCGAACCCCATGAAGGATCGTATCAAATTCTGCCCTATCCCCATAGGAGATTGGCGGTAAAACGACAACTCGCGACCCGAAACATCGGTACATACAAGGCGGTCACATTAACTTTACACGTCTACAATGCGACGTCCCTCTCGCACATGTGTGTAGTGACGCGTGAAACATGAGTGTGAGAAAGAAAGCGCGTTCCAGCGAGGTGCAGAGTTCACATGACTGTGTTTTAGATCAAAATTTCTGTCACGTCCAAATCAAGTCCCATATGGGATGAGCTCTTCGACCAAGTTTCAATGTCGACGGCGTTTAAGGGCTTAAGGTAGATTTTAGGGCCGTATTGTTGACGATTAGTTGTTTGATTTACTGTTGTAATCTGGTTTTTATCAGTAACTGCTGCTCTATTCCGCTGCTATATTAGTACAATGCTCGGTATCCAGTAATTTTCTCACAATTAAAAGTACTGCGTGGAATTTCAGGCTGAGGCCTTATTTTTGGGAGTTGTGTGTCGTGTAATTTCTTCTGTGTTTGAAATCATATAAAAGTACCATTTAATTCAAAAGGCAACTGAAAATGAGTTGTCCGCCACGCACATTTCTAACCGAATTGAGTTAGCGGAGTGTTTGAGGACCGAAGAAAGTGTATTTCAATTTACCCAGCATCTTTTTCTGACATTCATCAGCCTACTTAATAATCGTCCACTGTTGGCCGTAAGTTTCTCCTAATAAATGTCATAAGGTGCGGTCTTCTGCATTGCGCAATCACTTTCGATCGTCAACCTTTCGCAGATCGTCACTCCACCTGACTGCAGGGTCTGCAGGGGATCTCACTCTTCGCTCAGCTGTCCCACGGTTTGCGGTCTCTACTCCAGTACCTTCCTACCCCAGCGATGGTCGTGTCTTCTACAGATATGACCAGCCCATTTCTACTTGAGCTTGCCAATTCTGTGGGCTATGTCGGTCACTTTAGTTATTCGTCGGATTAAAAGAAATCTGATTCTGTCCTTGAAAGAGACACTAAGTGACTAATCGGGCTAACCTTACCGTAAGTGGCCACGTGACGGCTCCGCAAGTCATCACAGGTAAGATATACTGCTCGAATCAATTTCTGACATTATCTTCTTTGTATTTCTATGTTAATTTAAATACATCAAGATTGAATCCAACGGAATAATTTCTTTGTACGTATTTTCTTGGCCGAGCGTTTAACGAACATGCGTGATATTTTTTTCATTTACTACAAATCGGAAATCTACTGTTCCTATAGTCTTCGCACCAGATTTCTTCACTAGATCTGTTCAGAAAATACACAAAGCCTCAACCACACCACTTTGGCTCTTTAATTTCAGACGTGGACCTCTTAAGAGCGTGCGTGACGTAAATAAGACCCCTATTTTGGCAGCAACGGATATGTGTGCCGCATTTCGAGACTTTTGTCCCAGAATTTCGTGTACAAGGAAACATATTTTGCAGCATTCTATTGACAACTGTTGAGAGTCAACGGATAAGTGAAGTTTTTGGGAGGATTCGAATGGATTTGATGGGATAACTATTTCTACTGAAATGTGGGACATTCGTGAGGTAAATGTATTTTTTTGAAGTCATGGTTCTTTTGGCGCTAAGGAAAAATAATGAGAGTAAATAAAAAAACAGACATCCTGAAATTAACTAGTAGGAAACTACTAGGTAAGTATTATAGGAAACTTGCAACTAAATTTAGATCAATACCTACTTCTTGCATTACATAAAGATAATATATTATCTACTAATCTAATCAAGAGAACGAAAGAGCAAAAGTATTGACTTCTTGCTTACGTACATAAGTATATACGATTTTTTTCTTATTAACAGCAAAACAAATAATATTATGGTGTCCTAATGACAAGAAAGTCCGATTTCACAACGACGCACGTGAAGTCGTAGTTTGAATCTAGTCGGCATCTTTGAGTATTTTAACCGACTTCCAAAAAGGAGGAGGTTAACGATTCGGGAGTGTTGTTTTTTTGGATTCATGGATGATAGCGCCCGCCAATAGTAAATCGATTTTGATGGATCTTTTTTTGTTTGGTAGTTTATAGTTCAGAGGTGGTCTCATATACATTTTATCGAAATCGGAGTAGCGGTTTCAGAAATATGAACAAAAACTAAAATTTTCTTTCACGTATTTAGACGATATAGAGACGAGACGATCTTCTTAGCATTCCGTGGATTCACCGTGCGGGTACCGGGTCCATCGTGTGGCAGAGAGAGAAAACCCGAGTAGATCCCGAGACTTGTGACTAGAGCGTAGGTTTAAGGGGCCCTTCCTTCTGACGTACATCAACACTCACCTTCACTATTCGTTTTTCTCTCCCTGCCCAGCCAAATCTGATTTGATCCTACTAGTGCAGCTTTAGATACTCGTTCTAGTATAGAACTTACTGCACTTCTGGATAAGCCAAGGTCTTTCAGCAGGTTATAGATACCTGTATACCTGTGGCTCCCACTTCTACAGCGTATAAACTATATAAACTAACTACATAGCCGTTTTTTTGTTAATGCGTTTAGGAGGTCGTAATATTTATTATCATCGCGTGGTCTTTAGATATATTAGTTTCCCACGGTACGGTAAGTTCTACAAGGACTATGCGTTTCGTAGCTCTAAAAAAAGGAAAATGACCGGTCTGGATGACGAAATACCCATATCCTCGTGGATTTTGTAGTGCTTTTCATACGGATCCATTAAAATAGTCCAAACAGGTGCTGTACCCAGGATTGAGTAAGGCTTGTTCCTGGAGTTTGAAGTTGAGCCTTCTTTTACAAAGTTAATTTGTCTTTTGTTTGTCGTCAATTCCTTTTGGGCTCTAGCTACTGAAAGGTTCATGGCTTCACGTATGATTTCAAGTACTTTGTCATGGCGCCGTGTGTAATGACCCCTATTAAGGAGCACCTTGCATCCCACCAATATGTGCCTTGCTGCACATATCGCCTCTCCACAAGTATAGCTATATTTTTTCAGAGGCTTTTCCCCACCTTACCATGTTACTCTGGTCAGGGAGGATCATTTGGAATGCATTTAGATAAAATTTTAATAAGCCAGGAGACCAGTCATAGATCAATGTGCGCCACTTTAGAGCTAATGGGATACAGAATTCACCTATGGCTTACCACTCACTTTGCATTCCTAAATTCATTAATAATAGATTTCTTACGAATGTCTGAATTTTACTTTAAATTGAAGTTAGTTTTTGTTTTCTTTGAAGAAAATAGATTATTCAAAGTTCAGATGCACTAGTTTGGTATTACCACTGGTTTTCAATTTCATGGAAAATGTCGTGAGAAAACTGTTTTAAGATTTATCTCCGAGTTACGAACGTAGTACAGTACTGCGGCGTAGCACTGTACTTACTGTTATAGACAGGCTTACCATCAGACACATGTTTTGCATAATTAGGGCAGAATAATCTGTCACTCTGTACTACAAGAAAAGCTAAAGTTTGTCCATAATTTATCTGATGTTAAGAAATACCGGATGGATTTTTGTTTTCCTCATAATATTATTAAATCGAACGTTTTCATGTATGTTGCTCAATTACTTTGTAAGAACCGAACAGCACTGAATATCAATCTACAATATGGATAAAGAATGGAATGGAATTAATTATATCTTAGTTTAGAAACTTATTATGCCAAAACCTTTTTTTATAGAGTATCGAGATGAGCAGGATATGTGCTTAATTAATAGTAAGTAAGATTAAATATAAATGAAATATAGGCTTAATTTAATACGATAAGTTTTTTATTTATAAGCACACAGTCGTTCAGTAACGAAAAAGATCCGCCATGACACTTACATTAAAAGAGAGAGAGATAACAAGCAACAAGATACTACCTATCCTACTCTTATTATTAAATTGCACTGTTTTTATTTTTAACAAAGCAACATGCCTGCCCATAACAGAACAGTGACATGCAGGTATTGGAACATGAAAAGTCAAAATCATCACCTGGCAACGCACTACGCTCATCACCCGTCACTCGTCACTCGTCATATAAGAACCCACCCTGATATCCTTTATCTAAATTCTACGCTGACAAAATCACAGCCATTTGCTAGTTAGACATATTCTTAAACAACGAAGGTTTTATCCCAATATACACGCAGATTTTACTGATACCATTTTCATAAAGTCATGATTCCATTCCACTTTACGCGTCAAGAAGCAATAAAATGTTTATTTCCTCATGAACTTTTGGCCGCAAATAAAAGTGTGTTTATATGAAATGTCATCAACTTTTTTTCCCGTGAATATGGTTAGGCAAAGTTATTGCGTTTATACTCATTTGCGCAATTCAAGCGCAAACGGTTTGCGATGTATGTACCACATAAAAAGCATTTTATTACTTGGGCAACATTTATTTGAGGCTGAGTATTTTTGTGGCATAAGAAACGAAAAAAGACAGATAAAATAATATAGTAGTGGAACAAGCTAAAGTAAGCAGTGTTATATTGATGTGCCTCAGGAAAACATACAGCATTATATGAAGAAGCAGTCTGTATACTTATCTTATTAATCTGTGGTCGACGTCTATACCATAGACAATTAGCTTCATCTTGACGCCACCAGAGGGCGCCGCAAGCGCGCCACCAGCAAGGGCACCCGGCGCGGTGCGATCTTTGGGATTCATAGCGTTGTATACTTTCGCCACGAGTGGTCGAAATTATAGAAAAAAATATTCAATTATCACTAATTAACAATTAATAACTATCGAAAAATATTTTAAATGTGTTTATATATTACACGAAATTTTATTGAAATCTCAACGGATTGAGATTTTCGAAGTACCCGTGAGTGAAGCGGACAATTCATCCATCGAAGAAAAATGGTAAATCCTCTGCGTGGTAAAAGGTGAGATCGACCGATTCCAGAATCAAGGTCTTCTACATGCAGGTCAGTCTTCATTCATTTATATGCTTTTTATCAAAAGTGAGCAGCTGGCTCACTAGTGCGAGTTTTGCCTAATCTCTAATGTATGGTTTTGACCAATATATCGAAAACATTTCGATCATCTACGCCTGGTCGCGGAGACCTTGCGTTCGAAAGGCCGTGTCAGTCTTTACTGAACGACTTCCTTCTGGTACAGTTCAAATTACGTTTCTAGGTTGCGGAAACCGTGTGATAGCTGGAACACACTTGTACCAACATAGTATGTGACCGATACTCTTTGGACATGCGGGTAGACACACGTAAAAAAGTTTTGAAGACTATTATGTAAATTATTAGACTAGCTAACGTTAAATTGCTAAGTAAATCTACAGCATGTACCCGCTTGGCAGCGTGTCCGCTAAAAGAAAACTAAGGGTTTCAGGTGCATCTCCCAGTTTTTAACTGGCTTGTTTAAATTATTTATTGTTTGAACCTTGTCTCAACTACCTACTAATACTAATACACTTTGATAAGGTGTAAACCAATAAGTTACTGCTTAGTAACATCTGGGAAGCTAAACTTATTAAGAGTATCTCAATATTACATATAATTATGGCAACATCTAATCCCACTTTTCAAAAAAAAGGGAAAATGGCTATTCAGAATCGGAATCAACATTGAATAATATTCTATGAAAATAATTAAAACATCCAAAACAGGTATAAACGAAATTAAATTTTATACCCTTCGGTGTCCACCGAACTAGTTCAGACGTATACAAATACATAGACGTGCCGATGGGGGTTGAAATGAATATATCATAATTATACGCATTATTAACTAAGATTTGACGAAACTTAGTTCAGTTGCACTATTGTAATTACACCATCACTTAATTTAGTTGCACTATCGAATAAAGTAAGCTGCTACAACGTGGACAAATTTGCAAACATACATGCATAACCATTTATTTATGTAAGGATATTCTAAGTTTGGATCTTTTATACAATACGATCGTGAATGTATTGCATTTTAAAATTCTTACTACAAAAAAAAAAAATAAGTATTTCAAATGCAATGGCGAGCTCTGGGTGCCAATATAACTATTTGGGAGAATAAAATTTCACATAAACCCATATCAATAGATTTAAAATTCACAGCTACATCCAACTCATCACATCGATAACTATCGATTCAGGGGAGGAGTCCCTGTTATAAAACAAACCTTCTCTGCGGAAGAGAAGCAAGTCGCCAATTTCAGAGATATTTATAAAAAATATATCATTCAAGTAGATGTTCTATTGTATTATCAAATGTTTTATGGCATGTTTTATTTTAATACGTATACATATTTAAATTTTGATCTCTCCTTAGCACCACATTTTTCATAACATGCTTGGTCGCGGAAACCTTGCGTACGAAGGGTCGCACTTCGCACTAATCTTACAAGACGACCTCCTTCTGGTGCAATAAAAAATTTAAATAAGCCTCTAGATTTCGGAAACCGCGAGACATCATTTGGAACAATTGATACCTCACATTTGACCAGGTCCCAGCACCATATCTTACCACTAACACACGCTTGGTCGCGGAGACCTTGCGTTCGAAGGGTCGTGTCAGTCTTTACTGAACGACTTCCTTCTGGTGCAGTACCAAGTTAAGTTTCTTGGCTGCGGAAGCCATGAGACACTTGGAACATACTCATGTCCAATATATTTGACCAATACTTGTTTTGGACCTGGTCCCCGCACCATATCTTACTACTAACACACGTTTGGTCGCGGAGACCTTGCGTTCGAAGGGTCGTGTCAGTCTTTACTGAACGACTTCCTTCTGGTGCAGTGTTCCAAGTTACGTCTCTAGGTTGCGGAAGCCGCGAGACACTGGAAATGCCTCAAAACTATGATCGAGAAAGCAGGTATCTATGTATATTCACATTATGTATCTGGAAGGTTATTGACAGAAAATAGAGCAGGTCAACTATGGCGCACATATATCTACATATAACAGCGTTTATAGAAAAGTATATGAATCTACCTACGTCTGACGCAAAAGTTAGATTTGATTTGCTTAAATTGGAATTGAAGGGTGGCTTAAATTTTACTGTTTCTGGTACCATACGGCAGACTTTAATATCCGCCATCTCAGATTTAACCAGTAACAGCTTCGTCAAGTATGACTTGTACTTACATGATTTAACAAAAGGATGTTTGTAGTACCTACTGCGATGGTGTGTGGTGGCGCGGAGCCACTTCTCATTATGTTTCAATACACAAAGCACCATGAGCAATACTAACTACGAATAATTACTTAACGACTAATACTCTATCACAACAACGAAGGAATCTATGACCACGAATCGTTTGCATTCTTCTGACATTCCCTGATGATGATTATACTCCTAAAACACATGATAATTTAAAAACACGCGTCTTACGCAGTTGTGTTTTCAATTCCAATGAGCGATAATGTTGATTAATATTTAGTTTGTGAAAGAGTGGGCACTCTTTCACTTGCTCAGCTTGCCGTATAGTCTCTATTCTGAAGAGAGAAACCGTATGCTCTTCGATTTTATAAAATCTGATAAGTAATAATAAGGTTAAATATTAATGGAAAAAGATTTAAGATTTTTATCATTTCGAGATAACACCAAAACCAAATTGAAAGTAGATACGGTGAACAGTAACATGAAATAATTGTAGCAGAACCGTTATGTAAACGGTATCTTAAGTTTAAGCTTGAGGATGAGATTTAAAACAGCGACTAAGAACCACTATATTTTATAAATAAACGGATTCAAAAGATCCATTTGCAACAAATAATTGCAAAATGTCGTCAACAAAGCCTATAAATGCTTTCGACAAGCTCTGATGAACCCAAATTCCAGTATTCTTTCCTGGTTATTATTAGCACATTCGAACTGTACAACAAGGACGTACAAGGTAGTGGCTCTCGACTAGCCAACAAACAAATTATATTTATACGAAACCAGCCCAGCCTTCTGACTCGTTCCCATCACTGGGAGTCGGCCAAAGCCATGGTCCACCGGGCTGGTGCGGCCTGGTGGATAACGCGTGACCTAGAAAGATTCTAGGTAAATGTCGCTGTAGAGTGTATCATTACATTGAAATCTTCATGAGTATTGATAAAACCCTAGATTTTTGGGAAAATGAGGGTAGATTTGAGTGAGAAACTCACAGAAAAATAGTTTATAAAATAACGCTAGGTCAGTGTGAATCATTGCCAACCCTTACTGTCACTCGGCACCGGACGAAACGATGGTCGAGCGAGGACTTATATGCGTTAAATATGTTATAATATATCTTAAGTCTGATCAAAATAATTATAATTTGATATTAAAATTCAAGAACTGCTGACAGCTAAAACACTGATAAGTCTAGTTTCAAATAACAGCTTATCACTTAAAACAGAATTAGTACACATAGTATGTACTTATATTATGTCGCCTATTTGCAGACAACACACTAAAATGGAACTTCATATTTATGTACATTTTAAAATTTTGCGAAAGCGATAATCTTCTGAATTCTACAGCTACCTGAAGTCTTAGAGAGTTACTTTATGTAGATTGGTTGTTTTCCAATTCCTCCAAAAACAGTATGTAAAACATATATGTTTGGAACGGTTCTTTAAATAATAACCCCTTTTAAATATTATAGACCGAAATATACATAGGTATTATTGCTATATAGCAGTATGAACATGGAAAATGAGAATAATTTGTGTCTTATCACATATTTCTAGTTCCTATCTGAGAAAAACAGAATAGCTTTCGAGTCAAATCAAATAAATTTTATCTATAGCAGTTGCTTAACATCTTGTTATTAAAAAATTGGATATGTCCAGTCCAGTGAGACAGTGCCATGAACGTACAACTAGGAGATGTGGACCAGATATAGCAGTAGCCTTTGGATGATCAAATACCCAATCGATTGATGACATTATTAAGCAAAATATGGAAATATCTTAACACATTAAGCATGTTAGGTTAATTTACTGCGAAATTAACATAAATGGTTAATCATGTTCTTCAAAGTTTACATCACACACAAATTAGCTTTGTTAACTTAGCTAATTACAAAATGTTATTGAACACTTTATTTTAATAAGTATTCAAATGTTTCAGTCATCATAGCGTTGTTATTTTTTGGACATACTTACACCAGCAGATAACAAACACGTCTTCATATAATGCTGTATGTTTTCCTGAGGCACATCAATATAACGGTTTTACATAAAAATAAAACCGATATTATGTGCCGAGAACGGAAAACATACAGCATTCTAGAAAGGGCTTTCTGGTGAAGACTATGAATCCCAAAGATCGCACCGCGCCGGGTGCCCTTGCTGGTGGCGCGCTTGCGGCGCCCTCTGGTGGCGTCAAGATGAAGCTAATTGTCTATGGTATAGACGTCGACCACAGATTAATAAGATAAGTATACAGACTGCTTCTTCATATAATGCTGTATGTTTTCCGTTCTCGGCACATAATATCGGTTTTATTTTTATGTAAAACCGTTATATTAAGTATCAAAAAAAGTATCAGTTACAAAGTTAAGATATTTAATATGTGTTTATTTATTGAATATTTATTCACACACTAACTTTGATAAAGTTCGTGAAACGAGGTAATATGAACGGGCTAACTAAACGGAATACTCTAATGAAACAGTGAGGTTCACGTTCCGACGTGACTGCAAAATAATTTTTCTAACTTTCGCATAAATATTATGGATATATTATATACCCTCACACATATTCATTCATAATATAAATATTATTTGCACATCCATACAAACACAACCACATATTTAATCTTCTACTATTTTCGTATGAACGTCATATTAATGTAATGCATATCTACGTATTATATATGTTTATATTGTGTATAGATACACAAGTATGTATATCAGTGTGAGTATTACTTATATATTTATTTCTCGACTTTACTTTATAGCTATATAATACAATAAACATAGAATACAGAAATAAATCCTTATCTGTGACAATAAATGTTTTGTTTTTTCTTATTGTTTTTCATAAGTTTCTAAAGATTGTTGTTGTGTAATTGTTATGCCTGGTATCCACGACATAGGTTGCCCTAGTGTGAGTACCAGTTTCAGTTTCATTTGTCTAAATATCTTTGTGTTTATGAATAAGTAGATATTAACCTGTTTTTTAAGTAAGTGTTCTTGAACCAAATAAATTTCATTTCACTTCAAATTTCATTAAAAAAAAACATTTCATTTCAATATTACAAAGAGGTAACGAAATAAAATTTCACTGTAATTTTACCGCATTTACCTACCGTTAATGTTTTCTTAACCATTAATAATCAATAATTAATTAAACTGGGGTTTTTCTCTATTATTTTTACATCTAGGTACTCTACAAATAATTATACTTACACTGTATAAATTTCTTTAAGTCAAACTTCCTCTGTACCGTGATAACTTTCCGGCTTAAAGTTCTGACGCGTAGCTCTGCGAAACGATAGTACCGTAAGGAAGTCGAACTTTCTGTCTTTCATTCCGAAAACCAAGACATACATCTCACAGCTTAACAAAGTTTTAGATCTATCACACTACTTTACACCTTATTACGTCAGCATAAAATATATATTCCAAGTTTCTGTTACGTCTTTGTACACGTATTCGCTTTTCATCCGTACTAAGAAAGATAGTGTCTTTATATCAGGGAGATAGAATGTTATCTTCGCTAAAATCAGAGGAATGTTTCGCCTCTATTATCTAACTAAATTTACCCAATCTTTTGGGTCTACTTTCAGATAGGGTCGTCGATTTCAGGTAAAACCTCAGGAGAATCTGTGTCCTTAATTTCTTATCTCTGATAGATTTCAACCCTTTTTTCTAGTGATGGGACATTTAAACGATACCATGAATTTTCTTCTATTAAATAAAAATAAATATAATCGATTACCAACTCAAAATCAACATTAGCTAAATATTACCAGTGCTGAGCAAAATACATGTTGAAATATAGATACTAAATAAATATTTAAATTTCGAATTACTTCCTTCCAATGTTTCATTATGAGTTATTCAAATACTGCCCAACACTGGTTATAACTACAAAAATGGCAGTCATAGGGACTGCCGATAGAAGTTAAAATTTATAACTTAAAATTTAATTTTAAACAGAGCTAATGTTGTATAAATGTCACCTGTATATCTGAAGATACCATTACCGAATGTCCGTGACGCGAACTCATACATTTCGTCCATACAAAAAGTGTTTAATGCACACGTCCCGTTCCGCTGCTCCCCGCTCCGACTCTACGCCGCTGCATTATCATATCGGTATCACAAACTCATAATATTTTCCAAACAATTTTATTGACTAGCTTTATCAAATGTAAGCTAATACTTTTCTAATAGGTATGTAAACAAGAACAAAACAAAAAAATTTGATCTACCCTTGACTACTTCTTGATTTGAAATCTGTACAACATTTTACTAGTCAAGCCCATATTGAGGGAGTTGTGAAAAAAAATGTATGTCGCCATTTTGTCGAAACGGCCTTCTAACATCGATATTAAACAAACATAGTTAAGAATCACAGCACGGAAATTAACCTTCAAATAAAAAAACGCATCAAAATCGGTCCAGCCATTTGAGCCGTCTGTCCATCTACGGTGCGCCACAATCAGACATCGACGTCAAACTTATTACACCCCTTTTTGGACGGGGCTCAAAAACATTTATTTATCAGATTGTTATGATATTATATTTCAGGAGTGTTATAGGATCATTATTGTTCTATGAAAACGTTTTCACTGATTAAATGAAACCGGATTAGGTACATTTCTCTAGACGTCTATTTAAATTTTTACGCTATTGAAAATGGTCTTGTCAATGAAAAGTTAATTTGGTTTAGATTGGCGTGGGTTGCTAAAATTATAATTGGTCCGCAAATATCTAGAAATAAACCTGACATTATATTAGAAAATACTTTACTTTTTACTTATCTCAGTGGCTAAATTTGATCTATGTGCTCTAATTTGATGAGTTTTGAAATATTTGGGTGTTTTGAAATTTATTTTATGGCGTAGACCCATTTTATCTAATTCAAATTCATACAGTTATCGATAAACGTATACATATATTTACATTTTACAAACACAAAAACCTTGCCCTTTATAATATAAGAACGATAGTTGCATAATGAACTAGCTATTATTGAGTATTTTAAAGCTGAAGAGCTTGTCTGTTTGGACTGTCTGTCTGTTTGTCTGTTTAGATTGGTGAATCTCATGAACTATTAGGGCTGCTTTCAAATATTATTTCATCGTTGGATATGTACCTACGTGGTCCCTGCGTACCATATAGGTTATAAATGTACCACAGGCGAAGCCGGACGGACCGCTAGTATTAAAATAAAAGAAATCTCGAAACACAGTATAATACAACCAACATGCCACGTCAACAATGATTCTAAAATAACGTAAGCATGGATCCACTATTATGGATATTAAATACTTAGATATAAAGTCTATATTTTATATACTTTGGAAATTCAAGATACATTTTTTTGGTTTATGGCATCGAACTCGAAGCGGCAAACGCGCTTCTACTATGGCGATGCAAAATCAGGTGACGTCTCCTGATTTAGTCTCAGTCGCAACAAGGAGTTGTGTACGTTCGCTGACAATTCAATTTTCAAATTTTTCAAACAAATTTTCGCCACGTTATGTTGTCTTTAGATTATGGCATACCTCATCTTCGTTTCTTTAATTATATCGATGGTTTATGGTCTTAAATTTTGAAAGTGACTAAAGAATTACAGTATTTAATGGATCAACATTATTCCACAACATACATTTATTACCAGCAGTGGTAATATTAAACCCTGAACCCTGACACTAATCCAAAAAGAACTCTGAAGCTTTGCAAACAAAACACATTACTTAATTTTATTACACACAACAGTAGAGTTATTCCTAAACACTCGCAAAAATATACATACATACTTAAATACTTGTTAGCGATAAAGTCGCCATTTGCTTCGTTAACATTTACCTACTTGTATTTGGACAATAAAAAGTTGCTTTCTATCTATCTGCACTTTCAACGATATAAGATGATTCAAATATTTTACTTTATTCACCTACCCGTACTGGACCAGCGTGGTGGATTATGGCTTTGAGTCCCAGCAGTGGTAATATTTAGTGGGCTGTTTATGCTAACTAGTTTACTGAATTTCTTCTAGCGCCAATGGTTTAAACCATCGATATAATTAAAGAAACGAAGATGAAGTATGCTATAATCTAAAGACAACATAACGTGGCGAAAATTTGTTTGAAAATTTTGAAAATTGAATTGTCAGCGAACGTACACAATTGTCAGCGAACGTACACAACTCCTTGTTGCGACTGAGACTAAATCAGGAGACGTCACCTGATTTTGCATCGCCATAGTAGAAGCGCGTTTGCCGCTTCTGCCGTTTTTAAGAGTTCGATGGTTTAAACATAGCATTTATTTATTTTTGCTCCCCTATTTAAGACTGCGCAAACACTTTCCCCGCTCTAATATAGTCCTTTAAAAGGACACGAGTTATTTTACAGTCTGGTTGGTCGATAAGCACACACTGCATTTTATGGTTGGCCGGGAATAAGATGCAAATTATTTGTTTACATTTTTTCTGCGTTTTATGTGACTTGGAACGTCGTTGAGACGGCATAACTTTAAAATAATGGGCTCCGTTGGTGTCTAGAGGTCTTAGTGTGAAATTGTGATGAGTTTGCATTTGAATATTTGAAAAAGGTTAGATTGTAGAGGTGTTTTTAAAAGAAGTGAAGGTTGAATAATGTTGAAATTTTTTAGGCAAATAACGAGTTTAAACAATGGGGATATTGTGTATTTTGCTATCTGTAGGTGATATCAGAAAGATAAACTATCGTATTATTGGAATTAGAGGACAAACAAAGAAGCTAGCTTTGAAAATATATTTTATTTCTGCGTGACGGGCGCAGTGCAGTGCTAGAAAATTATTTAGGCTCTTTATGTTCACTGTGTTGTGCAGCATATCGCTTACCATCCAGCTCTCCATCCATGCCCTGTTTGTCTCCTTACTCTGTACTATAAATAAAAGTGGTCAAGTGCGAGTTGGACTCGCCCATGAAGGCTTCCGTAGCAGCAAGTAACATAATATAAAAGTTCTTGTAGTTCGTTGTTACTGAGACGATCTTCTTAGCATTCCATGGATTCACCGTGCGGGTGCCGGGTCCATCGTGTGGCAGAGAGAAAAACTCGAGTAGTTCCCGAGACTTGTGACTCGGGCGTAGGTTTAAGGGGCCCCTTTCTGACGTACATCAACACTCACCTTCACCACTCGTTTTTCTCTCCCTGCCCAGCCAAATCTGATATGAGCCTACTAGTGCAGCTTTAGATACACGTTCTAGTATAGAACTTACAGCACTTCTGGATAAGCCAAGGTCTTTCAGTAGGTTATAGAGAGATTTTGCTGGTATACCTCTCGCTCCCACTTCTACAGCGTATAAACTAACTACATAGCCGTTTTTTGTTAATTCGTTTAGGAGGTCGTAATACTTATTTTGTTTCATCGCGTGGTCTTTAGGTATATTAGTTTCCCACGGTACGGTAAGTTCTACAAGGACTATGCGTTTCGTAGCTCTAGAAAAAGGAAAATGTCCGGTCTGGATGACGAAACACCCACATCCTCTGGGATTTTGTAGTGCTTTTCATACGTGTCCATTAAAATAGTCCAATCAGGTGCTGTACCCAGGATTGAGTAAGGCTTGTTCCTGGAGTTTGAAGTTGAGCCTTCTTTACAAAGTTAATTTGTCTGTTGTTTGTCGTCAATCCTTTTGGGCTCTAGCTACCGAAAGGCTCATGGCTTCACGTATGATTTCAAGTACTCTGTCATGCCGCCGTGAGTAATGACCCCCATTAAGGAGCACCTTGCATCCCACCAATATGTGCCTTGCTGTACATATCGCCTCTCCACAAGTATAGCAACATTTTTCAGAGGCTTTTCCCCACCTTACCAAGTTACTCTGGTCAGGAGGGTCATTTGAATGCATTTAGATAAAATTTTAATAAGGCAGGGGACCAGTCATAGATCAAGGTGCGCCATTTTAGAGCTAATGGGATACAGAACTCACCTATGGTTAACCACTCACTTTGCATTTCTAAATTCATAGCGTGCACTTTGTAACCGTCATTTTCGTCTTGTTGTAGAAAGGTTTTACCATGTCTCGGTCTTCCTTTTTTTCTCGCACCCAACCCAGCAGTATTTACTTGTGCACCTGCCATAAATTGTTTATGGAATTGAAGTCTAGATTCCAGGTCTGAAGCAGTTTTGTCTTTTGGGAGAGATGTAATTAATTCGTCTTGCGACTTTCCCAAAACATGCGTTTTGTAACTCTTAGGTGTTTGTAAAGTTCAGACGGTTTCTTTAGTTTCAGCCCAAAACTATTGTGATCCCTAAAAAGAGTAGAGGATCAGCCGGATGTGCCAATCCGAACCATGACTTCAATATCTTTATGACATTGGCATCTAGCTTTGCCAGGAGAGTTTTACCGATGTCATATACTAGGAAAGGCCAAGTTAGACGTGATGTGAGGTAGTTGTCATATATCCATGCTTTTTGATATTGCTGATAGGCTGCTGGTCTACCTTATTGAGGTTGTTCATGAAATTTTCAACAACCACCTCTAATGATGGTGTACGTCCTTTGTGATCTATCTTTCTACCAAGAAATTTGAAAGGCACTGCCTCTGCAATTGTGGCAACTCCTTGGCCACTTATGGAGAGTCCCGGATCGTAAGACGTATATTTGGTATTTCTTCACCCAGACAAAGACAATGACATTTAGATGGTTTTGTCCTCATTCCTCCGTCCATGTACAGAACTCATCGACTTCGTTCAACAATTCTTGACACTGTTTGGGATTACGTGTAAGTATTGCAAGGTCGTCCGCAAAGGCCAAGATTGACTCAGTGTACTTATTGTTGATTTTAAACCGGTAGCCCCATTTCTTTTCACGGGATATTAATTTGTCTACTAAAATATTTATAACTATATTAAATGCTATTGGTGATAAGCAGCACCCTTGAATAGTCCTACATTGTATTCAAGTGGTTTTGTGTATTCCTTGTTTACTGCTATGACGAATTTTAAGTGGCAATAATAAGAATTAATTATGTCAATAATTTCAGCAGGAAAGTTATACCATTTTAGGGCAAATATCATAAGTTCATGCTGGACAGAACCAAACGCGTTCTCTAGGTCTATCCAGCAGACTGTAATTTGCCTCTCATGTGTTCTGGCATCTTTCAAACTTTCTGCTAGTAATGTATTGTGTTCCAGGCATCCAGAAACACCAGGCAAGAACCCTTTCTGGTGATTGGGCCTGAAATACCTATTGCTAGTCATAAATGTGGTCATTTTTGTTTGCAAAACAATAGTCAATTTATGACGTATTAAAATAAAACTACTTCTATATCTCATTCAAACCAATTTTCGGTGATAGCTTACATGGCAGTGTACATCATAACCTTATTTAGATTTTTGCAATTCTCTTATTTTAGAAGTTACAGGGGTTGGGGGACACTTTTTACCATTTTGGAAGAGTCCCCAGCACAAACTATAAGATAACCCACACGTATGGTTTTGATCAATCATTTGTTTTGAGTTTCATTTCTAAGTATGGGACACTCCTTAAATCTTTAGTTTTTTTCTATTTTTTGTATCAAAATCTTAATGCGGTTAATAGATTACATCTTCTTACCAAGTTTCAATAGTTTAGCTCTTATAGTTTCGGAGAAAAATGGTTGTGACATACAGACGGACAGACAGACAGACAGATTGACAGGTAGACATGACGAATCTATATGGGCCCCGTATTTTGCCATTTGGCTTCGGAACCCTAAAAAGGTAAATTTTCCGCTTAGAGTTGCTCAAAATTCTGTAAACAGTTTAAAGAAAATCTTCGCGAATAGAGCTCACATGAGTCTTATTAGAATTTCAGAGTAGTTTTCCGTTTGAAATGCTACATCAGTCATTCCGTCGACTAAACAAGGAGGGGTGGATTCAATCTGGCGCAGAAGGCGTCTGAGCCGCGAGCGAGCTATTATACGTTATTAAACCCTGTAACGTGTAGACATGAGCGTGTAAAGTTGTGGGAGACGAGTTGTTAGGTCGTGTTATGTTTTAGTATCTATTTAAAAGCTTGACAGGTCTATTTATTTTAGTGCACAACTTTGTTCTGCTGAAGTCTTAACAGTACAAACTCAAAGATGGCTGCTCTTGCAATGATTATTTACGATATCGGCGACTCCTTTGAAAATTGTTGAACCAATAGTACTTTGTATTGGTTCAGCACACTTTAAGGCCAGGTAGTTCTGTCAAATTAGGTCTTGCGCTATCTTGTTCTCGCGACCGTCATCGACCGCGGAATCGGTGCCACAGTGCAGAAATAACATTAAAATATTGGACTATGTAATTTAAACTCATTTTTGTTCAAGATTTGTTTATACTAGTGATAACAATTTTGTGAATTGTGAAGTGAAACAAAGAAATACTAAATTTATCTATACTCGTAGATATACAAAACTCAACCTTTTCTTTTTGGTCACACTATAAATTGAGAACGGCTTTTCCAATTTCATGCATCTTTTTAAAATGTGTCCTAATAATTCACAAGTTCGTCAAAAATTTTAAAAAATGTGCTGAAACGTAATGAAAGGCCAGTGAAAATAGAAGGTTTTTTGGTCAACTTTGCACTAAATTTCTAATCCAATTTTTTTCAATGAGGTAGAGATCACTTACTGAGCATAAAATTACAAAATTCCCACAGATCCAGGTAGAGCTTCAAACGCCAATTGAAAAAAAAACTGTTTTAACCGATAGTTTGGAAACTATATATTTTGACAATAATTGTAGAAAATAAAATTTTGCATCTTTTGTTGCTAGTAAACTTTTTTTAAAACTTACCGTTTACGATTTATAACCCATTTAATAATACGATTGCGATGATGCCGATAATAGTGGATGTAAATGATGTGGTCTTCTCTAATTGAAACAAGCCCTCGTAACCCCAAGGTTCGAACCTTCGACAAAAACCCACTCTGGCAATGCGTTTCACAGCTTAGTTGTTCTTATTACAAAAGTGGAGACCAAACTCTTCGTTCAACTCTTCAATCATGATGATGAACGGTGCTGTTTATTCGAGCAACGAGCAATATATAGAATAACTTTAATTTAAAACCCCGACTACAAAAAGATCTACACGTAAAAAATATTACCTACTATCTAAGGACACTTTGGTGAGTCAGACTAGTCTTAGAATATCTTTGTTACCAAAATCCATCCAGCCGTTTGGAAGATATGTGGAAATAAAAGATTTACAAACAAAAGATACGCGCGAAAACACATAGCCCATCTTCCATTCCGGTAACAAGAACAAAATTAAAATTTTGATTAACCCCGACTACCTCAGATTTGTTATCTGTACAACATTCTACTAGTCAAGCCCTTTCATTTGATACCCATATTAGGGAGTTGTGAAAAAGTAAACGAATTTCGCCATTTTGTTGTAGCAGCCATCTTGGATTTGAAATTGTCATAGTGCAACGTATTCTACTAGTCAAGCCTTTTTGTTTGATACCCATATTGTGGTAGAAATGAAAAAATAATATAATTCGCCATTTTGTGGTGGCGGCCATCTTGGATTTGAAATTTGTTATTATGTATTGTATTTTACTGGTCAAGTCCTTTCATTTGATACCCATATTAAGGTAGGTTGTGAAGAAATATTTTGGCCGCCATTTTGTGGAGGCGGCCATCTTGAATCGATATTAACCAAACATAGCTAAGAACATCCGCACGGATATCAACTTTTGAATAAAAAAACCGCATTGAAATCGGTCCATCCGTTTAAGCTCTACGGTGCAACAGACAGACACACACACAGACAGACAGACAGACAGACAGACAGACAGACATACATCGACATCAAACTTATAACACCCCTTTTTTTGGTCGGGGGTTAAAAAGGGACATGTTTATGCTACTGGGAACAGAATTCACATCTTATTATTTTTAACCCCCGACAAAGAAAAGGGGTGTTATAAGTTTGACGTCGATGTCTGTCTGTCTGTCTGTCTGTCTGTCTGTCGGTCTGTCTGTCTGTCTGTCTGTCTGTCTGTCTGTCT
The DNA here is from genome assembly GCA_017562165.1 of Ectropis grisescens. Lineage (NCBI taxonomy): Eukaryota > Metazoa > Arthropoda > Insecta > Lepidoptera > Geometridae > Ectropis > Ectropis grisescens. Next base: position 5,200,655 of record CM029779.1, on the reverse strand, counting down.
GTCTGTGTGTGTGTGTCTGTCTGTGGCACTGTAGAGCTCAAACGGATAGGCCGATTTCGATGCGGTTTTTTTATTTGAAAGTTAATATCCGTGCGGGTGTTCTTAGCTATGTTTGGTTAGTATCGATTCAAAATGGCCGCCTCCACAAAATGGCGGACAAAATATTTCTTCACAACCTACCTCAATATGGGTATCAAATGAAAGGGCTTGACTAGTAGAGTACTAAACACTATAACAAATTTCAAATCCAAGATGGCCGCCACCACAAAATGGCGAATTACATAATATTTTTCACTACTGCCTCAATATGGGTATCAAATGAAAGGGCTTGATTAGTAGAATACTTTGCACTATGACAAATTTCAAATCCAAGATGGCCGCTACCACAAAATGGCGAATTACATTTCCTTTTTCACAATTCCCTTAATATAGGTATCAAATGAAAGGGCTTGACTAGTAGAATGTTCTACAGATAACAAATCTAAGGTAGTCGGGGGTTAATCAAAATTTTTAATTTTGTTCTTGTTACATTGTTATCATCAAATTTGACGTAATAAATCGTAATCGATAAGTTCGAAAAAAAAGTTTACTGGCAACAAAAAATGGGAAATTTTATTTTCTACAACAATAAAAGGCTTTATAACTTTTTCAGAATATCAGCCAAAAACGTTTTTTCGAGCTGGCGCTTGAAGCTCCACCTGGATTTCTTATTATTTTGTGATTTTATGCTCAGGAAATGATTCTAAACGTTATATAAAAAATACGAATCGGAAATTTAGCGCAGAGTTAAATTCTACGAGTAATTTTACTGCCTAAAAGGCTTCTTATCAAATTTAGTCGAGTGTCTAAATTTCTATGAACAATATTAACATTTTCATACAAAAAAAAAAAGAAAAACAATCAATTTTGGTGGTGTCACAAACTTGGAAAAGAAATAAAAAAATAAAAATTCTAACAAAACCATACGTGTATCTATGGAAAGTGTTCTAAATTGTATTGAAGTTCCTAACAATTTTTTTTTCTAAACTGAATAGTTTGCGCGAAAGTCTCTTCCTAAGTGGTAAAATCTGTATGTGGGGACTTTTCTTCCAAATACTAAGTACCTTACTACCAAAGATTTTACATTAGGGGATGGCATTTATATTAGGGGATTTACGCAGGGATTTCTCCCCTCTCATTATATCCTTATCCCGAACTCTGATTTAACGGATATTTTACCGATACTTATCTATTTTCCATTGCATCCGCATTGAATTTTTACTGATGTGTTATCGACGTCAGTTTTTTAAGACTCCCCTTTTGGTCTACAACATTAAGTAAACAGCGTATTAATTAGTATCAGCGTCTATTTGCAATTCCAATGAAAACGGTATCAAAAATCAAGATCATAGCGTGCTTCACTAGTAATACCTACTGATATTGTTATACTGTGGCACTATGATCGTAATATTTAAAATTTATCGGTTGTCAAAATTGCAAAATCAAGCACAGGCCCGTCGTCCGTGAGCGCCGAAACGCGACTGATCAGGCCTGCCGAACGGCGCGCTATATATATGGTGGATATTAAAACATAGTGAATAACTGATACTTTTTATCAAGTCAAACTCTGCGAATGCATCTATAACTTTTTAGTGGCTTTCGTTGAGTATAAAAATTTAGTAAAAAAATGAATTAGTTTAGTCATAAACTTGAAAAACCTTTTTGAAAAGGGGTAACTTTGGGATTTTTTTTTCTATCAAGTTAAATTCATTAAATCGTGTTACTGACTGCGAATTGCACTAGATTAGATCCTTAACTATTACATATATTTTTTTCAGAGTTTAATACACTATTTTAAAGGTCTTAAAGTTGTTTTAAAAATTCAAAATTACGGCCTACACGCCCTTAACGTGTAGAGGTTAGATGTTAAGGGCTTGACACGTCTATTTATTCTAAAGGACAACTTTTTTTCAGAATGTTTATTTATTTTAATTTTATTTTACAGTATATCTTTGTTTTGCCCGATTTCTAGCTGTTCGAACACAAAGAAACCAGTCAATCAGCCAGCATTGAAATAAATATTTAATTTTTGTTACAAATACTTTTTCGCAATACAACAACACACAATTTAAGACTTTTACTGCCTTCCATACCATTGGTTTTACAGTTTGGTAATATATAGATAGATAATTTCTTTACTGCACTTAAACAAAACAACAAAATATACAAAAACTTGAAAACAAAGTAGCAATTGGCGACCTTATCGCTAATAGCGATCTCTCTCGATCCAGGCAACCGCAGTATGGAAAAGGAGTAAAGAAGAATAAGACGACGAGAAACTACAAATAATGAGTGGAAGACATTTAGAATTCTACTATTTGGATAATTAACTATACTATTTATTTATGACATATAGTTAAACTACAAATACCTACTCTTAAAACCCATCTAATACTTAAATACGAATATAACATACACTAATAATACATAAATATCAAGTTTTACCGAAGGAGATTTAGAAAATAGATTAACATTAAGTCAGATTAAATAAGCGTAACAATTTAAAGTAAATGATCATGAAGACAAATATAATTCATTCGCCAGCTGTTTGAAAGTAGTAAGCAAGGAAGCTTGTCTGGTCAATACAGGCAAAGCGTTTCACAGTTCAGCAACCCGAAAAGCAAAACAAAAAAAATGCCGTAAAAATTTCACTGCATGCCGAAGGCATTTGGAGTACTCCAAATAAGAGTAAAGGAGTACCAAACCGTTCTTAGATCGGAGAACCAAAAAGTGTGCATCGCTCCAGAAAAAAAAACACCTTTCAATTAACGCGGTGATGCGGGGTTAAATAATATATTAATAAAGTATTTATTGTTAAATAATTTAACTTTTTATACTGAACGAATCACTGTCATAAATAGAAATTTTATTTTACCAAATAAATATATAACAAATTATCTTTTTTACTTTACTTGCTTCGCCTTTTTTTTGTATTTTCAAAGAATGGGGAAGCATAGATTTTGCAAATCTCTTGACCTATTCAAATTTACTAATTTCTTCCGTTTAAACCTTGATTAATTTATAAATATCAGACACGTATCACTCTTTATTAAAAATATATTAAAAAATACGGTGGTTACGTAGGTATGCGTACTTTTTATTTACGTATGCTTCATTAATCATGAGTCAAAATCATCATCGAAATTGTTTGTCTTAATCATTTTATCATTTGTCATAATAGACAAATTTTGTGATACATAAAATTTTTAGTTTAACTTTAATTTATTTAATTAGCTGAATACAATTTTGAAACAATCGTAAGTTTTTACGACAAATCTTCAAAACAAAGAAAATTTCTCGCATATTTCAGGCTAAAAGTGTTAAAACCTTCTGTAGATCCATTCAAATGACCCTAATAACACTAAAAGACAATTCCTCCACAATTTTCCGGTTCAAAAACTTTTTAATCGCTTAATTGAGTGTTGCAAACGATTTTAATCCGACACGATTTGAAACCGGCAATTTTATCGGATTGATTAACGAGAATGTCGGGGGGGTCAAATCGGCCAGTGTTGGGGGGTCGAATTGGACCGAAACCGGCCTGCCGGCTGAGCCTCGTTACTTTATGGATGCTGAATCGATTCCGTTGCGTGGGTTTACAAACGCTATCCGTGTACAGATCCCTTGTAACAGGGCATAAATTTCGTGAAATAGATACCTACCATGAAAGTGGCTGGAATGTTTGTGGTTTTGTGCGATTACGTCTAATCATTTCAGTTGCTTGATTTTTGGAAAGCATTTTTAAACACTATCAAATTTAGACTGTACTCGGGCTTGTAAAAAAGTCACTGGTCTAATCGGAAGAACGGCGCCTGCCGATCTGGAGACCCCAGGTTCAAACCCCACACGCACCACTGTCTATTCGAAGTCATATGCGTAATGCCGCTAACTATCAATTTGCAGATGGCCATCAAAGACAGAAATGCAGTCGTGGTGGAGGCGCTGAGCCGGGAGGAGGCGGCTTAGAAAATAAAATAGGCCTAGAATTAGAATGAAAATGTTCCCTACTCCCCCCTATTTTATTTTCTTCTCCTAATCCAAGATTCATGTAAAAAAGAAAACAAATGACAAAGGTCACGGACCCCGGAGTCTGCTACTCGTACCTACCCAAAGAAAGAGACAATACGAGTAAAAGCCGCCAACCAAATGCACGTATTAATGTGCAATTTTAAGCCTAAAATTTTTGACAACATCACTCGTTTAGATTCTATTATTCGATTATATATTTCGATTCGATTATATATTCTTCATAGGTTACTTTTCGTCGAAATTTAAAAGATAGGAAACTACTCGAATAAAACTGCTGGGTATTGCACTGCACTGCGCTCGTCACCCAGAGATCTAAGAAATCTGGAAACATTGCCCTTCAAACCGGAACACAGTAATGTTTGCACATTACTGCTTGGCGGTAGAATAACTGGCAAAGGTGTGGTATTTCCCAGACGGACTCTGCCAAGAGTCCTACCACTACATTATTAGTTTATGTTTTAAATTGTTTTTTTTTACATCCAACGGTTGCTGAGTCACAAACACTGATAATGATAAAGTCACCAGTAGCTAATATTTTATTTTATAACTAGCAATCTGCTCCGGGTTCGCTCGTGATACATAATATATAATAGCACTCAAGGATCGCGTACAAAGCCAACGGTGAAATAATTTTGAAATTCGTCCAGTACGCGTAGTTCCTGAGATTAGCGCGTTCAAACAAAAAAACTTCAGCAGTTTTGTAATATTAGCATTGAAAACAAAAAAGGCGCTTTGACGTACGCGTCGTCTGTTTTTTTCTTCAAAAAATTAGATTATACATTATATTTATATGTACTTGACATTGGCGAAATTGTGAGGTTAAACCACAAGAAAAGCCATAAACCAAGAGTTGATGTTCCAAAGACAACGAACCAAGAGATTTGACTCTACTTTTGTGATAAAAACGTCTAGACTGTGGAATACGTTGCCTGAGAGGGGGTTTCACGATAGTTACATACTTTGTGTCTTCAAATCGAGAGTGAATCGATTTCTTCTTGGTTAACACGCTCCATCGTAGACCGCATCATCGTTTAACATCAGGCGAGATGATGGTCAAGTGTCAAGCTATAAAATAAAAGTAAAAAAGTTGAATATTAGCATTAATTTAGTTGCAGTTAAAAGTCAATGTATCCAATCAAAAAACTACACATCGCAGGCGTGTCAAATATATTTTTTTTAAATAAAGAGTGACGAGACGATCAGTTCATGTGCCTGATAGTAAGCAACATGCCTGATACATAACAGCACGCAGTGACACGCAGCTATATATTAAAAAAAATATCTGGAAACATTGCCCTTCAAAACAAATATACTAGCTGCATTACTACATAGTACGATGAATAGCAAAGCAAGCTTGTTTTGTTCGTGAATTTACAATATTCACCTAAAAGTACACAACGTAGTCGCCGCGTGGATACAGTGACACGTTGCGACGCGACAAGGCGTGTCTAACACGTTTTATTAACGCGTAATGGCACACTTTGAACACGAAATAAAAATTCTATAGAGTTGCAGATCCAGCCTTTTGCGTTATAATAAAATAACAATACGTTAATACAATAGTCATTTTTAATTGGATAACGGGACACTCACGTATATACGGTCGGTCAATCCGACTCGAGTTTCGGCCGCGTCCGGCGGCCTTTTTCAAGGAAAGTGCACGCGCGCGATGGCTAATCGTAGGCTATGTGTTAATCCAAGTAACATATTCAGTACATTTTATTCAATCACATTATAAAATCTGTTTATAACACATCCCTTGGTATAAATAACTGAAATGCAATACTTCATAAAGAATAAGTTACCACTATACGAGAATACTCGTAATATCTAGAAATAGCCGAATTGCAAAGCAAAAACAACATAACTCTCGTTTATTTTGATAATAACTCATATAGAACGGGCAAAGCCAAGAAAGTTATTAAAATTCTGATAGGGATCCAACAAAAAATCAAATGTGCTTGTGTCAGTAGTTAGTTTGAAATGTAGTATGGTTGTTCAGTTTCATTAATAAAATATCTGGCTACTGAATAAACGTCGTCTGAATAGAAGATCCACGTCAAATTGAAGGTTGTATCTCTTTAAGATTTCTTTCTCTGTGCTTCAAGCCTTAGCCAAGCTTAGAAGTGACACACATTTTATCGGGAGGTGGCAACTCTTTGTGATCGCTTCTCTCATGTAAATTATTCGATCAACAACGACCCCTGTGATGTGAATTGAAAAGACGTAAATGAGATTGCACCCTAACTTAAAATTCATAATTTTAAATTTTGTATCACACATTTTTAGAGATTTTTTGTAGACACACCGCGTTGTCACCACAATACATGTGATTGCAGGAGTCTTTGTAAAGTCTACCTGGATTTTTGTCAGTCATTCTACTACAATCTAACTAACTAATACTTTTTAATTACTAATATTTTTAGTAGTGGTAGGACTCCTAGCAGAGTCCGCCTGGGGAAGTACCACACCTTTGCCAGTTATTCTACCGCCAAATTTAAATTAGTATTGTAAACCTCTGTCCGATGAAAAAATTAAGTATTTCAGTGTATAACTTGATTGTTGTCATGATACTTATAAAAGTGAAGCGGAACAGCGCATTCTCAACTTATAACTCTTCACAGTCTCATTGGGACCACTCCCCGGGTCGAAGTGCTGTTTTATTAAAACTTTTATACGGCCAATTTTGTTTTCTTTTTTCTCGAAAAATTTACTTTCAGCGCAATATTTACATGGAATATTTTTGCTCTATGACTGTTATTCTTGGAAGTTTCAGATAGTATAGTAGTGTTTATTCTCTCTCAACTATTTATCAGTAGTGTATACTGTTTGTGGACCATTATAAGTTTATGATTAAACTTAACTACGTCAGTATTTGTGTTTTAGGTACGATATTATCGCTTGTCTTACTCGTATTGGTGACAGACAAAGAATTTACATATACTACGTATAGAGTTGGCACAAACGCTTTACACTGAAAGCACGGGTAGTATCTTTCTTGCCTTGTCGCTCTCGTGGAAGTGTCATACTTTTGTCGCGGCACATAACTTTGTTGCCATAGAAAGTATGCACGTCATCTGCTTACAATTGACACAAAGAAAACGTGCGGAAAATCTAACTCTATACGTAGTATATAAACTCTTTGGTGACAGAAAATTACTTAGTTTTAATTGTATACGTATTATCTTAAAATGATCGACTACAAAAATGCAGTATACAATTAACTCTCAAATCATAATTGTATGATCTTAATAACATGTCTATTATTTATAAGCAATAAATAATTAATTAATACTGAGGAAGACGGTAACATCACTTGAATAAACAAATACACTTAACAGATTAAGGTGATGACCTTAAGTATTTCTTACCTCATCGCACATCCAAAAGAGAACAAGAGCATAATCATGAAACTTTGTATACATATTATTAGAAGTAGCAAAGGCTACTTTTTATCCCGAGTAAATTACGGAATCCAATAATACGTGATTGAAACTGTGGGGTAATTATAATTATATAAATTCGTGGCCTACTTTTTTACATGGATAATAGGTATGCGTCTGACTGGCATCTCGCATTAAAATATTACATACGTAGTTACGGCTGGCCTAGTATGGAGAAGGGCGACTGCCAATCCGGAGCCCCGAGTTCAAATCCCATGCGCAACTGCCTTTTCGAAGTCATGTGCGTAATGCCGCTAACTTTAAAACGGTGTAGGAAATTATAATCGTGTGGAAACCGACATTATCTTTGCCAGTCATCAGTAATGTCTAAACAGTAATCTGAAAACATTACTGTGTTCCGGTTTGAAGGGCAATGTTTCCAGAGAAATTACAGGGCTTAGAGATATAACATCTTAGATGTCTGGGTGATGAGCGTAGTCCAGTGCTAGGTAATGATTTGGACTCTTCATGTGCCAATAGCTGCGTGTCACTGTGCTGTTATGTGGCAGGCATGTTGCTTACCATCAGACATGCCCTGCTCGTCTCATCACTTCTTAAACCTTTGAATATATAAATAGATAAAACCTTTCAAGGTTATATGTCATCCACCAGCCCGCACTGGGCCAGTGTGGTGGATTATAGCCTTGACTATCTCCTTGCGACATAAGGCTGCGATTTCCAGCAGTGGGTAGTGAGCTGTTTATCTCTCTCTGTCTGACGTACGTAGTTGGAAATCAAATAACGAGCTGTTCTAATAAAGAAGCCCACACACATGCAACAGTTTTATTGATCGAACTTGTTGACTCGATCGTAATTGTTTGTTAATTGAAAACAAACAATTAATTAATTCAGCAAACTTTTTCATTCGTTTGTTTACGAACGAGTGATCGTGCATTTTTGATGGATCTCTCTTCTGTAATATAAAAGTTACTTGCTTGTGAATTTTTAATGAGGTGCCATCATTACGTTGGGTTAAAAATGTTCGCTTTATTTTGTTTGTTTTTCTTAGGTACCTACGTTACATATATCCTACTAATATTATAAATGTCAATGTTTGAATGTTTGTTACTCAATTAACAATGTTTGTTGCTGAACATAGATAGATAGTCTGGAAGAACACATAGGGTGTTTTGTTCCGGGCAAACAACGACCACGGGAACTACGCGGGCAAAACCACGCGGCGCTACTAGTATAGGTATATTTTTTACGGTAAACTGAAAAAATAAATGACGTGCTAACATGAGCCTAAATTCTAACTTTACAACTTTAAAACATTTGGTGCGTAAATATCGTTTATTTATTTATTTCTTTATTCATTTAATGAGCACACAAAACAGAATGTAATAAACATAAACTATAACATAAGAGTATACTGTACAGAACTGTATTACATTCCAAACTATGTGGGCCTAGAAACAACATTTATTTAAATACAGTGGTTTGATAATAATAATATTACATTAGAGATAATACACACATGCGCACGTTGTTTTAAAATAATTAAAACATTCAGATGTTGTTTAGTCTAGCATCTAAACTTAAGTTTCGACCGCAATCGGTGCCATTTTGAAGGGAAGTGTGCGCGCGCGACTGCTTCTTGTTTAGTATTTATTAAACGAAAAGTGGCCGCGCATGCGCACTCTACTTAAAAAGACCGCCGAATGCAACTGAAACATAAGTTGGACTGGACCGGCCGTATCAAACGTGAGTTACCCGTGAATTAATTATAAATGTGTAACAACCACGTTATTTTTCAGAATAACTCGGTTTGAATCCTGAAATTGTTTAAATCTTACCACACCACACCATACCATACCATACCATACCATACCATCACCGTCGGGTGTAAAAGGCTTGGTATCCCATCGCACAGGATCATCCTAGTAGGGTGCCAAGTTCGTTCTACCATGTTTAGAGGTGTAAATTAATGATTTAAATGTATTTTCACCCGACTTCCAAGAAGGAGGAGATTATCAATTCGACCCCAATATTTTTTTAGTATGTTACCTGATTTGTCGAGAACTCCCGTACCGATTTTAAAATGTATTTTTATGTTCGAATTTTTATCGAAATCGGTCAAGTAGTTTTTGAAATATGAACCAAAAACTAAAATTTGCATACAATTTTCTGGATGACGTAATTGTAGATTTCACAAAAGTTATGAAACTCGAACATCACTGTGAAATTGGGTAAATGCGTTAATAAAAATTTGTTTTGCGCTTAAAAGGGTAAAATAAAATATTTTCGTAGGTACAAAAAATTAAACCGTCTTCAAAACCACAAATAGGCACTCAACAGAGAAAAATAAATTAAAATCATTATAGCAAGTCCTACTCACTCATCTATTTGAAGTCGGAGTTAGCCAAGTCTAACAGGTAGTGGATATGCCTACCTACCACGTGCCTACATAGTATTTTTGACCTAACTGGCACCAACTTCAAATATATGAGTGAGTAGCACTTGTATTATCTCTATATATAAAAATGTTATGTTTGTGTACGCTTCAAAAACTCAAAAAGTTCTGCACCGATCGAGCAGAAATTTTAGAATGATATATAATCCGCATCAAGGATTGTTTTTATCACAATGCAATTTTTTGCATCACAATGTGCCACAGCGTAGCGTGGCAGGGTACAGCTAGTTGATAATAATTTATTTTTCGCTTTTGAGTGCCTATTTATTGTTTTGTAGTCGGTTTAATTTTTTGTACGAAAATAATTAACCAATGTTTGTTGATGAAAACACGGTATTATTATGCCTTCGGTAGGTAGGTTTAGGCTAGTTTTTAATCTAGAGTCGCGTCGTTAGTTTGTAAACTGACGGTATTTGCAATTTTACGGTGACATATATATATAGTGAAGGGAGGTATATTGGTGATTTAGGTAAGTAGGTGATATTATTTTGAACGGAATACCACACAGTTCCCTATGCGAGGAAATTTGAAGAGACAGCGCTATTGCCTCTTCTCACACTCATATCAACTCGATAGCGCTGTCTCTTGAAATTTCCTTGCATAGGGAACTGTGTGGTAGTCCGTTTAAAATAATATCACCTACTTACCTAAATCACCAATATACCTCCCTTCACCCTACAAGTTTTATTGTTGTTACTCATTTTTAACCCCCGACCAAAAAGAGGTGTTATAAGTGTGCGCAACCCGACCGTGCGATGACCGGCGGGTTCGAAGCGGCGATCGGCTGTCGGTTGACAGTGTGCACGGTCCGGTCCACGCGGTGGTGGCTGATGTTAAACGATGATGTGGGGTCCTGAACTGGACCTAGACTATGTCGATCTGACTGATCTGAGGTGATATTAATTGAAAAGCACTGAAATAGTATTTAACACTGGTTTATTGAACTAAACTTGACTCAACCTCAACCGCCCAGGCTGAGAGCTTGAATAATGGAGACAACCGTCTCGGCTGAGCGCCCGCCCGCGATGATATAAAAATTGAAAACAGATTAAATATTGTTTGACCTCTTCCGATTGAATGTATAGATTAGAGAAACATGTTTATTTTGAATGAACAATAAGTTTGACGTCGATATCTGTCTGTCTATCTGTGTGTGTGTCTGTCTGTGGCACCGTAGAGCTCAAACGGATGGACGGATTTCGATACAATTTTTTTATTTGGAGGTAAATTTTTTGTGTGGTATTTTAATAATTATGTTGGGTTATCGATTCAATATGGCCGCCTCCACAAAATGACAAAATATTTCTTCGCAACCTACTGAGGTAGGTGATATGGGTATCAAATGAAAAGGCTTGACTGGTAAAATATGCATTATGGCAAATTTCAAATCCAAGATGGTGGCCACCACAAAATGGCGAAAAACATTTTTTGTCACTGCTCCCTCAATATGGGTATCAAATGAAAGGTTCTGATTAGTAGAATGTTGTACAGATTACAAATCCGAGGTAGTCGAGGGTAAATAAAAATGTTGAATTATGTTTTTGTTACGGTAGATATCGTTAGATATGAGGAAACTGACATGCTCCAATTATGAGCAAATTTCATTCAAATCTATAAAAGGTTTGAGGTTAGACGAAAACATTGTGAGGAACCTGATATATTCCAGAAAATAGCATGTTTCATTTTCGAACGTTTTCAATAAAGAAATCATCGTATTACGTGAAAAGAAATGAAAACTATGTGAGAAAGATTTAATGCAAAATGAAATAAATGAAGTCATCAGGTAAAATTGAAAATATACAAAATCCGTTCATCTTTCTTAATTTTTAATATCTGCAAAAGCTATTTTCCGGTCAATGAACAAAAATATAAGCAAGAACAAAGACACTGGGATCAATTCTCTGAATTTGCCTTTTGAAGTTACAATAAAACAGAACGCTTGAGGCTCATAAAAGCGATTTATTTTGGACATTTAGATTAAAACGTATCTTTATTTCTTTATTAGTTCCTGTATTCTCTGTGATATGTGATGAAAATATTAAACTAGATTAATATTATCGAACTATTTCTCTAATATCATAAAGAAACACAGTGGCGCTGTTTAGCAACGGTAATAAAAATGGTAGGCTCAACTTTATTAAATAGGGAAAGGTTATTACCAAATTACTCTGGGTGACGAGCGCAGTGCAGTGTTAGGTAATGATTTGGACTCTTCATGTTCCAATAGCTGCGTGTCACTGAGCTGTTATGTGGCACGCTTGTTGCTTACCCTCAAGCACATGTCCAGCTCGTCTCGTCAATTATTATTTAAGGCCAGGTAGGTCAAATTAGGCATTTAACGCTGTCTTGTTCTCGCGACCGTCACCGACCGCGGAATCGGTGCCACAGTGCAGAAATAACAATAAAATATTGGACTTTGTAATTTAAACTCATTTTTTGTTCAAGATTTGTTTATACTGTTTATACTAGTGATAACAATTTTGTGAATTGTGAAGTGAAACGAAGAAATATTAAATTTATCTATACTCGTAGGTATACAAAACTCAACCTTTTCTTTTTGGTCACTATAAGTTGAGAACGGCTTTTCCAATTGCATGCATCTTATTAAAATGTTTCCTAATAATGTGCTGAAACGTAATGAAAGGCCAGTAAAAATAGAAGGTCAACTTTGCACTAAATATCTAAACCAATTTTTTTCTATGAGGTAACAATCACTTACTGAGCATAAAATTACAAAATGCTCACAGATCCAGGTAGAGCTTCAAACGCCAATTGAAAAAAACTGTTTTAGCCAATATTTTAGAAACTATATATTTTGACAATAATTGTAGAAAATAAAATTTTGCATCTTTTGTTGCTAGTAAACTTTTTTTGTAAAACTTACCGTTTACGATTTATAACCCATTTAATGATACGATTGCGATGATGCCGATAATAGTGGATGTAAATGATGTGGTCTACGATGGAACTTGTTTCTCTAATAGAAACAAGCACAGTGTACCTCGTAACCCCAAGGTTCGAACCTTCGACAAAAAGCCACTCTGGCAATGCGTTTCACAGCTTAGTTGTTCTTATCACAAAAGTGGAGACCAAACTCTTCGTACAACTCTTCAATCATGATGATGAAAGGTGCTGTTTTTTCGAGCAACGAGCAATATGATAGAATAACTTTAATTTAAAAACCACGACTACAAAAACATCTACACGTAAAAAATATTACCTACTATCTAAGGACACTTTGGCGAGTCAGACTAGTCTTAGAATATCTTTGTTACCAAAATCCATCCAGCCGTTTGGAAGATATGTGGAAATAAAAGATTTACAAACATAAAAGATGCGCGCGAAAAACATAACCCTTCTTCCATTCCGGTAAAAAGGGACATGTTTATGCTACTGGGAACAGAATACATAATAAATCGTAATCGGTAAGTTCGAAAAAAAAGTTTACTGGCAACAAAAGATGGGAAATTTTATTTTCTACAATAATAATAGGCTTTATAACTTTTTCAGAATATCAGCCAAAAACGTTTTTTCTTACTGGCGCTTGAAGCTCCTGGATTTGTTATTATTTTGTGATTTTATGCTCAGGAAATGATTCTAAACCTTATATGAAAAATACGAATCGGAAATTTAGTGCAGAGTTAAATTCTACGAGTAATTTTACTGCCTAAAAGGCTTCTTATCAAATTTGGTCGAGTGTCTAAATTTCTATTAATAATATTAACATTTTCATACAAAAAAAGGAAAAAACAGTAAATTTTGGTGGTGTCACAAACTTGGAAAAGAAATAAAAAATAAAAATTCTAACAAAACCATACGCGTATCTATGGAAAGGTGTTCAAATTTTTCAATTTCAAGTTCAATTGTAATGAAGTTCCTAACATTTTTTTTCTAAACTGAATAGTTTGCGCGAAAGTCTCTTCCAAAGTAGTAAAATCTGTATGTGAGGACTTTTCTTCCAAGTACTAAGTACCTTACTACCAAAGAATTTACCTAAATGGCATTTAGGTAAATATTCATATATTAGGGGATTTACGCAGGGATTTCTCCCTCTCATTATTTCTTTATCCCGATCTCTGATTTAACGAACGAATATTTTACCGATACTTATCTATTTTCCATTGCATCCGCATTGAATTTTTACTGATGTGGTATCGACGTCAGTTTTTTGAGACTCCCTTTTTGGTCTACAACATAAAGTAAACAGCGTACTAATTAGTATCAGCGTCTATTTGCAATTCCAATGAAAACGGTATCAAAAATCAAGATCATAGCGTGCTTCACTAGTAATACCTACTGATATTGTTATACTGTGGCACTATGATCGTAATATTTAAAATTTATCGGTTGTCAAAATTGCAAAATCAAGCACAGGCCCGTCGTCCGTGAGCGCCGAAACGCGACTGATCAGGCTTGCCGAACGACGCGCTATATATATGGTAGATAATAAAACATAGTGAATAACTGATACTTTTATCAAGTCAAACTCTGCGAATGCATCTATAACTTTTTAGTGGCTTACGTTGAGTACAAAAATTTTGTAAAAAAATTCATTAGTTTAGTCATAAACTTGAAACAACTTTTTGAAAAGGGGTAACTTTGGGATTTTTTTCTATCAAGTAAAATTCATTTAATCTGACTGCGAATTGCACTAGATTAGATCCTTAACTAATACATATATTTTTTTCAGAGTTTAAAACACTATTTTAAAGGTCTTAAAGTTGTTTTAAAAATTAAAAATTACGGCCCACACGCCCTTAAAAAAAAAATTGTCCGAGTTTAGTAATAAATGTGAATAGAACAGCTTCATCGTAGAATATCACAAACAGTGACATAAACTAACCTAGAATGCGTTGCCTAAGTAGAGGTTTCCTGATGGAAACAATCTTGATACTTGTATTTTGAAGTCGAGAGTGAATGAATAGATTTCTACTAAGTAAACGAGCTCCATCGTAGACCGCATTGTCAACAGATATGACGTATGGCGCAGTACCACAACTTTACCAATTAGGATACCACGAAACAGTTTTGAGCCAACATGATTGTTATCCAGTTTAAAAGGCAAAGGTTTCCAAAGAAACCGCAGTGTATTGAAATAAATTATAACATAAATTTATAGCAGATGCTGAGCGCAACTATAGAGCTATGCAGTGATTTGTGGCTCTTTACGTTTAAATAACAGCGTAACACGTTATTATAGACAAGTGTGTCGCTTAAACCATCTACACATGAGCCCTGAAATCAGAGGAAATGACGTAAAAGTAGTGGGAGGAGCATACATCGCACCATATGATTGTTGATATATGGTGCGATGTAGGGTCCTCCCTACTAGTTTTACGTAATTTCCTCTGATTTTAGGGCTCGTGTGTAGAGGGTTTTACTATTAGACAAAAGTCTTGCTCATCTCGTCTCACTTTCTATTCCAAAAAATCGCAGCATATAGCGAGTAAGTAATAAAGTCTAAAACACGCTTGAAAAATTACTATTAGCTCCAAAGTTGTTAGCTCCCATCCCTCGAGGCTTGCCTGAAAAAATGAGTGTGGCTTGCGACGAAGCTCACATCTTAACTTGGTTGGATAAGCCCGCAAACAATGTTAAGTTTGTATACGTAAAACAAATTCTCTGGGAACACCCCAAAGACGGGCGTTCATATTTCAGCTTGGAACGTAAGAAATGCTGCGTTGAAGTTTGGTGGTGTGGAGCTATGGAAAACGCGATTAATATCAATCTATACTTTTAAAATTATCTAATGTTGTTATGAGCACGCGTGTTGCTTACTACGAGTATCAGGTTCATATCTAGTTTTTCTTGTCTATATTTAAAAAAAAATACCGTTTATTTCCTATAATACTAGTTAAAATATGTAATCTAATTCTAATCGAAAAAAAAATTGCTCCATAAACTTTTAAAATTCTCTTTAACAGATATTATTACATATTGTTTTTAAGCTTTCGCGATTTGAACACATAATATTTATAATGTACAGGACTTAATCACGTGTCTTCTCGTGACCACGGCGGTTGTAACGCTGCCGAAACGTCGAGGTATTTAAACAATGAATTAAATCGTGATTAAGTCCTGTACATTATAAACATTAGATATTATTACAATCTGACTTTATCTTTAACTGACATTAAGTTTTTAACAAATTTAAAAAGTTTTATGATAAATTCGGCCCCAAGAAGGTTTTTTGAATTCATAAACTTAGTGCACACGAGCTTTAAATCTAGACATACAGCAGTGTGGCCAGCCAAGTTCATTAAAGTAAACTGGCAAGCCGCACCATGTGTAATATTAATATTTACTTTACTTTCTAGAAGATAAAAATGATTTTTGCACTCAGATATCAAAGATAAAAATACTCTGTCCAAGGTGGTGGAATAAAAAATTATATTATCTATTTACTCAGGAACTTTGTCATCAATACACATTGAAACCTATTTGCAGAACACACTCAAAAGTATACTCAGAACACAATCTAATAAGTAATGACAGAACAAGTGTATTCTATCTGTAACTTTATTATTTTTAGCTAATACCATCTACATAACATTCTGTTGATTTTACTATTTTCAGTTAACTTAGTACCATCATGGTATTTTTTTTTTTAAAGTATAGCTATAACACTCGATTTTTGGACAAATAATCGCGTTCTTAAAAGACCTAACCAACATTTTGTGCGCGAAAACAACGCTGGTTGAATAAAGCCTTACTACACCAAATTTGGCATTTGCGGTTCGCAGATCGGTACCGCTGACAAATCATAATTTCATTATTAGTAATTTGGTACGTGTACATACAGAAATGTATTAAAACGCTGAATTTAATAAAGCTATTCTGCTGCCAAGCAGTAATGAGCAAACATTATCGTGTTCCGGTTTGAAGGGTAATGTTTGCAGAGAAATTACTGGGATAAGAGGTGAAACACCATATTAATATCTCCGGATGACGAGTGCAGTACGGTGCTAGGTAAAGATTAGTACCTACTCTTCTACTTCTACTCTTCATGTTCCAATAGCTGCGTGTTACTGTGCTGTTATTGGCAGTCATGTTGCTTATCATCATGCACATGCCCTGCTCTTCTTGTCACTCAATACTATTGCAAGCGACATTGATACTCGATTAAAACATTGCGGGGTGCTACTAGGAATAAATAAAAGTGGTCAAGTGCGAGTCGGACTCGCCCAAGAAGGCTTCCGTAGCAGCAGGTAACATAATATAAACGTTCTTATAGTTCGTTGTTACTTTAATCAGTGTTTTAACAATAATGAATTTATGACGTATTAAAATAAAACTACTTACTAGATCTCATTCAAACCAATTTTCGTTAATAGTTTACATGGTAATGTACATCATACACTTTTTAAGCTATTGCATAGCTTTTGTCGCGGCCCTGGGGACCGAATTTTAGTGATCATGCATCTCTTTCTTATGTTGACAAGAAAGAGGGATGGAAGACCGTAACGCCGTCCTCCCCACTCGGTCATTCGACTTTGAATCTTATTTGTATTATTATTATTATTGCTTTACAGACTAAATGCTCTTAGCTGTCGAAAACTGACTAGATTGTATACTTCTCTGCATTTTTTTATGGTAAACAAATGT
This sequence comes from Ectropis grisescens, assembly GCA_017562165.1. Lineage (NCBI taxonomy): Eukaryota > Metazoa > Arthropoda > Insecta > Lepidoptera > Geometridae > Ectropis > Ectropis grisescens. The sequence goes on along the minus strand of CM029779.1, from coordinate 5,183,126 downwards.
CACTCCTCAAAATAAAAGCAATTCTGAAAAATTGTTAACATGCCTATTGCTTATGTTGAAAAAATGCATGCAACATGCAATAGCTTTACCGCGGCAGAACCCGAGTGCCACACTTCTTTTTTTTTTTTGTCATTCTCTTATTTTGGAAGTTACAGGGGGTAGGGACACTCATTTTACGGAACCCTAAAAAAGCGTCAAAATCCAAAAGAGGGTATATCCCTAATACTGTAGCCGTACATCCTTAGAAACACTAATTTACTTTTTAAACAGAGCTCAGTTACCTGAGTCGTGGCTAAGTTCTCTTTGAATGGCAGTCTGTCATTGAAAAATTGAGCGACCCTAATTAAGTCTCCTGGTACCTGGATATTTTATTCTGTCTCCGGCCGCGTAAGGTTGCGGTTGAGTTGGTTTGTACGTATAAAGTACATAAAACGCAACGACAAAGACTCAAATACAGTTAGTTATCATTTTTTATTTATTTATAATTTAGAGTGACAAGACGAGCTGAACATGTGCCTGATGGTAAGCAAAATGCCAGCCACATAACAGCACAGTGACACGCAGCTATTGGAACATGAAAAGTCCAAATAATTACCTAGCACTGCACTGCGCTCATCACCCAGAGATCTAAGATGTTATATCTCTAAGCCCTGTAATTTCTCTGGAGACATTGTCCTTCAAACCGGAACACAGAAATTTGTAAGATGGACTACGTTTTACAAAATTTTACAATTGTGAATCGATTTTCGTGATTGTTTTTTTGTTTGGTACAAAATACTTTATAGGTGGTCCCATATAAATCAGTGTTAGAGAAATCAGTGAGGCGAATTTCGAAATATTATCAAAAAAAAACCATTTTTTCTTACACGTTTGAACGTCGCGTCGTAGTGGTTGTTTCTAATGGGTTATTTTAAATTCGTCACAATGTGTATACTCCATATCCATACATTGAAAGTAAATTCATGAAATAAAATTATAAAGAAACAAATGAAAAACGTCACAGGTTAATAAGGTTATTGTAAACTCGTCACAGACTCTCGTTATATTAGCCCCTGACCAAAAAAGGGGTTTATAAGTTTGACGTCGCTGTCTGTCTGTCTGTCTGTACGTCTGTCTGTCAGGGTGTCTGTGTGTGTGTCTGTCTGTGGCACCGTAGAGCTCAAACAGATATGCCTATTTCAGTGCGTTTTTTTTTATTTGAAGGTTAGTATCCGTGCGGGTGTTCTTAGTTATGTTTGGTTAATATCGATTCAAGATGGCCGCCTCCACAAAATGGCGGACAAAATATTTCTTCACAACCTACCTAAATATGGGTATCAAATGAAAGCGCTGGACTAGTAAAATACTATACACTATAAAAATTTCAAATCCAAGATGGCCGCCACCATAAAATGGCGAATTATATTATTTTCTTCACTACTGCCTCAATATGGGTATCAAACGAAAAGGGTTGACTAGTAGAATACGTTGCACTTCGACAAATTTAAAATCCAAGATGGCCGCTACCACAAAATAGGGAAATACATTTCTTTTTTCACAATATTCTTAATATGGGTATCAAATGAAAGGGATGGACTAGTGGAATGTTGTGCAGATAACAAATCCGGTAGTCGGAGGTAAATAATTTTTTTTAATTTTGTACTTGGGTCATTTTTTACTAAAGTAGGGTTAACAAGTAATGTTTGAATGAAATTTTGTCGAATATCAGAATTTAATTTTAAAATGTAGTCAGTTTTTGTTTCTTCATAGCAATTAACTTATTTTCAACCCCCGACCAAAAAAAGGGGTGTTATAAGTTTGACGTCGATTACAGTAAGCAAGCACGTTTATGTTGTATTAATTTTTAACCATCCAAAGATAGAAACGGTAACTTTTCTAGGATTTAATTCTTTTAACAGCACCGTTTGCCATTTCTCCGTTGTCGCGTCTCCATCAGTTGAATATACTCCAATTACATACAAACATGTACTGTCAAAGACTCTGCTGTGCGATCCACTTACAACTGTGAACTAAGCTAGTGTTTGAGCCTTTTAAATATTCTGAAGGTTTATTTTATGCGAATATTTGAAACAGAAAAGGATTACAGAGGTCAGTATTTTTTTATATCGTACTAGCTGTTTCTAGGATTGGTATTTTTCGGATCATCATAAAGTGTTTAAATGTGTTTTAACAGTGAAAGAAAACTTCGTGAAGAAAACGGCGTGTTCCAAAAAATACGTCTATCCACATGCGTCATGCGGCAACAGAAACTTAGCCAGTGTGGTAGATTGCGGTATTGTCTCTCTCCTTGTGAAAGAAGCTTCCAAGTCCGAGCATAAGGACCATAACTGACATACAAATACGTATCATATTTTAATAATACAGCAATTTCCAGTTATTCTACCGCCAATTAGTAATGTGCAAATATCACTGCATTCTGGTTTGAAAGACAATAGACATAAAGCATGTTATAGCTGCGTGACGAGCGCAGTGCAAAGCTAGCTAAAAATTTGGATTTTTTATGATCCAATAGCTTCGTTGTGACACTGTGCTGTTATGGGGAGGCGTGTTGATTACGATCAGACATGTGTCCTGATCGTCTCGTCACTTTATACTTAAAAAAATCCTCAGTACAAAATATTCCTCACAATTTATATACAAAAGTATTCTTTACAACAATGAATAAGACATTCATCAAATCCGAAGGCAAATGAGTTCTCAGAAGGAATTGTCGTTTTTCGCGCAATCAGCATAACGCTATCCACTTTAATATATTGAATTTCAGAGCACTTGTTGATTCGAGGGTTCCATACAGTACCTTGTGAGGTACAAATACTTCGGAGGGACCGTAACAAGGGTCTCCGAGGGACAGCTGACGTGACCACAAGATTGCAAAGGAGTGAAGTGGACAGTACTTGAGGTTTAGTCAATATTCAATTAGAATTAAAGATAGCACCAGTTATGGGTGATTCGATAATATGTCAGTAAGTGGTAGAAATCGCTAAATCTATCCATTAACATGCTTAAACTATAGTATCTTTTGTTTGTAATTTCTATTCTGCTTTTGTGATTTTATAAAAAGTTTTTGTATTGTATTGCAAATTCTATACATCCCACAAATATTATAAATGTCAATATTTGGATATTTGGGTGTTTGAATGCTTGTTGCTCAATCACCTAGATATGTATGAACGGATCGGGATGAAATTTGGAAAACAGTTAAATCCTAGTCTAGAAGAACTCATAGGCTAACTTTTATCCCAGGAAAATAACGGAGACTAGAACTACGCAGCAGCAGTTACTATGAGCAGCAGCTCATGTTATGTTACTGTTTCTGTGGCTTCTGTGTCGCCTTCTCTCTTTCTTCACATCGGCACACCAATGACTGAGATCTCTAATCTATGTACATAGATACCTCTAATATTGATATTAGGAGCTAACTCTAAAAAAACTACAAAAGTTTTGTAACTTTTTTTATAGCCTAGAGTGACGAGACGATCGAGATATGCGCCTGATGGTAAGCAACATACCTGCCACATAACAGCACAGTGACACGCAGCTATTGGAACATGGAAAGTCCAAATCACTCGTTGCCAAATCCAAATCGCCAGTACTTCGCTCGTCACCCAGAGATAGATAGATAGATGTTTGCACATTACTGCTTGGCGCTAGAATAACTGGCAAAGGTGTGATACTTCCCCAGGCGAATTCTGCCAAGAGTGTCACTTCAAAAATTATTATTATAAAATAAAAACAAATGACAAAATAACGTTTAAAACGTTGGTTGTTTTTACAAAAAACTATTTTCATTAATTTAAAAAGGGGACCACCTACGAGTAGAAAATATTATACAATTTATAAAGTATTATTCTGAATCTGTCCAAGCGTGGTCCAGTAATAGGTGAACAGGTCAATGAACTTCAACTACGAGTATGACCAAACAGTTCTTATTGAATGATTAATTTTAATTACATTTAGGAAAGCCTCTAATTTAAATATTGCGTGCGTATTTCAAACAAGCCAGTTTTGCCCAAATAAATTGTTTATGGCATTACCAGGGTTTTCATTTAATTTTGATTGAAACTAAAGAAGAAATTTATTAAAATTATGTATTTGCTTTTGGAACGAACTGTCATTCCATGTGTAAATACATACTATATAGTTTATAGTCTCAATTGACTATATAGCCAAAACTATACGATTTTTTAATACGTTAGCTAGACAGATTATGGAAAAAAGAAATATTGGCCACATATTTTGTGTTTCGTCAAATTATTAAAAATCGTCAAATAATTAAAGTCTTATTATCTTTGTCGATTCACCTGTCTAGCAATCCACCTCCCTCACCTCCTCACCTCACCTCAGCACCTCCCACAACAAAAAAATAGTTTAAGGCTAGTTAGTGTTGGAGTGTCCAAAGGAGCTGCGTGGCTCGGGAACCTCCATGTGATGAATGTAGCGCATCCCACAACAACTTTCCTTGGTGCCCTCTTGTTGTGTGATGACGAATCCTGGCTATGGCTATCCTTATATATGGCCATGGTCGTGAGGCGTAGACCTCTTGCTGCTGACTATTTTAGCGAAGTTGCTCAACAATGAGAGGTTGTGCTGTAGAGAAGCGAGCGGAGGAAACATCTCGCTCATCCACTGAGGCGGAAGTGAATACGGTGGTGACCCTGAAAAGGTACTGTGGCTCACATCTAGCATCCACTGAAGAGCCTGGGACGTTGGACGCTTAGAGCCGTCCGACACCCCACCTAGGGATGATCCCACCTAGGCCTTCCCGAGGAAGTGACGCGCTGCTGACGACCAGCACGTTACTGGATCCTAATTCAGTTGTCCGTTCCCCGTGAGGTGTCAATAAGAAATCAAAAGCTATGTTTAATTTTCCGAGAAAGAACTCTCTAACTTTGACTCTGGCTCTCACTGGCTGAGGCTCAGCTAAACATATTACATATCCTTTTCCAAAACTTACTTCTTTCCCACATGTCAACTTACGATCCTACGTATCTTAGTCACTGCTTTCCCTCAATGACAAAGGCAATAACGTACGCAGCCAAACTTGATATGGGACTTTTAATATTAGACCGTGGATGTCAACAGTGACTAGGTGGTTGTAATACGGAGCGACGGGCTCGTGATATGATCTGGGAGTGAGGTGGGCAATATCTGTCGACTGGTTTCCACGCCACTGACTCAGCCACGGTCAGGGGCTAGCGGCTAGGCAAATTGATTGTGATTTCAATCGATACGACGTGGTGTCCTCACTATAGTATTGGATTTTAGATCATTTTTTAACCGAATTCAACAAAGAAGGTTTTCAATTCATTTTAATGTATTTTTTTTGTTTGTTATATTACGCGAATAGCTCCGCCAATCTTACACAGATTTTTTTAATGATTATTATTTATTTGTTTGGTAGTTAATTCTTCAAAGATCCCGTTTTAGGTTTTCGAAATCGGTGTGGTTGTTTTTGTAACATCAACAATAAAATAAATATTGCTTACATTTATTTGGAAGACGTCACAATGAAATTCACAAATAATCATATGTACAAAACAAATAAATTGATGACGGTGTTGCCTTATAAAATGTAGTCGTACGAATGAGTTTAATTTTAAATTGTAGTCAATTTTTGCTTTTTTGAACAATTTTTTTATCGCGCATACTCGTTGTTCCGCGGCAGACAGCAACTCGTCTGATGGCAAAGTATGTCACCAGAAAGTCCCTATTCAGTCGTACCCTGGTTGGTTGACTTGGATCTCGGAGTTACAAAGGATGATGATTCATCAGATATAAATATCTGATTCATCTGCGCTACGTTTGATCAAGATCATTGATAATTTTTGTCATAAATAAAAATATGATATTTTCGTCAATAAAGAGCCAAATTACATAGTTTTTCATTTTTACTTCGGTTTCTGAATTATCTGTAGTACAAATTCTGATTCGTCTGGGCACAAAATATTTGAACGTAGATATCTTGAAAACTACTTTATAAAAACAAGTGCCTCATTGAAATATATGTTCTTTAGTTACCTTTTTTACATATGAACATGTGTGGCAGAGCTGAAAGTGAAATAAAATTTTGGCCACCATTTTGGATTCTACATGAAACCACACACTTGTCGAAGTCCATAACAGCATACTGCTGAAGCACAAGACGTTGGCGTAATTGTGCTCACCAAACATATCACACTAACATAACACGGGATAGAAGCCAGAAATTAATAGACGATGAATCAGATGACATATATGATACAACCGATTAAAAGTTAAAATGAAAAAGAAGAAGAAGACTTTATCAGCTGACTATTGTTATCATTGTATAAATTTAGACCAATGGAAACTGCGTTGCCAGACATATTGCATGCCTCTAGAAGAAGAGGCCAGTTTGTATGGGTCAATTATTTAAATGTTTTTATCATCTTATCTGCAAACAGAAATAAAGATTTTTGTATCTGTATTTGCCAGATGAATCAGTCGAAGAATGAAATTTCGAAGAAGTACCCTAATCAGGTGGTCTCTGGAAAGAATCTCAGGTGAATTAATAATTAATTAATAATAAGTATATTATGCATTCCTGAGCAAATACTACTACTAAACTTCAGTGATGTTTTCTTGAGCGTTGGTTTTTTACGTTACGACCCGTCTGATAATAATGGATAGGCGAAACAGTATTAGATGAGCAAAATTAGCTATACTCTCAAAAATTTATATTTGAAACTTCAAACTATGCGTCTTTATTAAAAGTGCCACTAATTGCCAGATTTGTTGAATGACAAGACTTATTGGAATAAATTCGTAATTAACTTGTACGAACAAAATATAATTATGTAAATATAAAGTCAACTAAAAACAAAAATATAAATTCTAGAAAACTAAAGCTAATGTTTAATACCAATCGCCAATTTACTCTAGAAATTGCAGAACACAATCTTGGAGACATTCAGCAGCGATCTATAACCACCCTTTATTCAAAAGGAATAAGGTCCAAAACAACGTAGTAAAGTAGAATAAAGCAAGGCTCCTATCGTGATTCGTGTACATGGTGCCAGGAAATTCAATTTCAAACTTTCCCGGGTATTTTTGATGAAGCAAAGGGGATCATTTCGCTGGTCATTGTTTGGTGTCCTTATACGAGATTAGATCGGACTTTCTTGGAATATTCGCCATTATAACGAACCTTTTTTATTAGGACGGCTATAATGTTGGGTCGGCCAAATTTCAAGGTATTTTAGTATTTGGGGAATTGGGACCCTGATCTCTTCGAGGTTGATATTTGATTTGTGTGATAAATCATGTTGTGTAATTTATAAGAAAATAATATAACAATAAATATTGTTAATATTATTTATTTATACCAAACGACGCCGCGAAATGCGTACCGCTTTTTTTCTTAGAAAGATTGACTCGTTCATTTGCTGACTAAACATAAACAACCCACTAAATGTGTCCATTCCCCCGAGTCCCAGGACTTGGGGCCTTCTCTCATAAGCAGAGAGTCAAAACCATAATCCACCACCACTAAGTGGGTTCGATTCCCACCCAGTGCAAATATTTGTTTGATGAATTCAAATATTTTCACTGTGTCTGGGTGTTTCTATGTATAATAAGCATGTATTTAAAACTATATAAGTATTATAGTATCGTCTCGTCGAAGCCCGAGATTTTGGAGGAGATTGAGAGGTTCTATGAACAGTTATACACCTCTACGCAAGCACAACCTGTCGTTAGCATGGAATAAGACCCCAGAGCCAAGCTGACCCGACACTTTACCAAAGATATCTCGAAAGTCAGCCTGTATGAGATTAGGATGGACCTCAAACAACTAAAAAACAACAAGGCACCTGGCGACGAAGGAATTACGACTGAGCTTCTGAGAGCGGGTGGAAACCCGGTACTTAAAGTTCTCCAGAAGCTGTTCGACTCCGTCATACTAAACGGTAATACGCCAGAAGCGTGGAGAAGAAGTGAGGTGATGCTCTTTTTCAAAAAAGATGACAACATCTTGTTGAAGAACTACAGACCCATCTCACTTCTGAGCCACGTTTATAAGTTGTTTTCATTTAATTACGAATCGTCTCGCACGCAGGTTTGACGACTTCTAGCCACCCGAACAAGCCGGTTTCCGAAAAGGCTATAGTACCATAGACCACATCCATACGCTTTGGCAGATTATGCAGAAAACCGAGGAGTATAATTGGCCACTATGTATAGCGTATGTGGACTATGAGAAAGCCTTCGATTCCATCGAGACCTGGACAGTACTTCAGTCTCTCCAAGCGATGCCGCATTGACTATCGCTATATCGAAGTGTTGAAGTGTATCTACAGTAAAGCCACAATGTCTGTCCGATTACAACACCAGTGCACAAAACATATCCAGCTACAGAAAGGCGTGAGACAGGGAGATGTTATAGCTTCGAAACTGTTCACTGCCGCGCTGGAAGATGTTTTTAAGCTACTGGACTAGAACGGATTTGGCATCAATATCAACGGCGAATGCATCACTCACCTTCGGTTTGCCGACAACATGGCCATTGTGGCGGAGTCGCTGGAGAACCTCGGTGCTATGCTCAGGGACCTCAGTAGAGTATCCTAACAGGTAGGTTTGAGGATGAATATGGACAAGACGAAAGTTATGTCAAATGTTCATGTCTCACCTGTACCGGTTATTGTTGGGAATACCACACTCGAGGTTGTTGAGGAATACGTCTACCTGGGTCAAAATATTTAATTTGGTAGATCCAACTTCGACAAAGAGGTCCAGCGAAGGATCCAACTCGGATGGGCAGCGTTCGGGAAACTTCGGCACATCTTTGAGTCCAGAATACCCCAAAGCCTAAAGACGAAAGTCTTTAACAAGTGCGTGGTGCCAGTGATGGCTTATGGAACTGAGACGTGGTCCTTCACTGTGGGCCTCATAACAAAGCTCAAAGTCACACAGCGAGCTATGGAGAGGGCTATGCTCGGAGCCTCTTTGCGCGACAGAATCCGTAATGAGGATATTCGCAAAAGAACGAAAGTGGCTGACATAGCTCAAAGAGTAAGCAAGCTGAAGTGGCAATGGGCAGGCCACATCGCTCGCAAAACTGACAACCGATGGGGAAGAAAGGTTCTCGAGTGGCGACCCCGAACCGTAAGACGCAGTGTTGGACGGCCTCCCACCATATGGACAGATGACCTCATAAAGGTCACTGGAAACCGCTGGTTGCAGGTTGCGCAGGACCGTTCGTTGTGGAAATCTAGGGGGAAGGCCTATGTTCAGCAGTGGACGTCTTGCGGCTGATGATAATGATGATGATGAAGTATTATATCAGCCATCTGGCCGCCATACTACAAGCTTTGCTTAGTTTGGGGTCAGATGGTGTTGTGTGAATTGTCCACCAATATTTATTATATTTGTTTATTATTTATTATTATTTACCACGCTGGCCCAGTGCGGGTCGGTGGATGACACATGACTTCGAAAGATTTGAGGTACATGTCGGTTTCCTCACGATGTTTTACTTCACGGTTTTAAGTTAGCGGCATCAAGCACATGACTTCGAAAAGACAGTGGTGCGCGTGGTTTTGAATCCGGGGTTTCCGGATCGGCAGTCGCCGCTCTTCCGACTAGACCAGGTGTAACCTGCTAACTAAATAATAGAACGTTAATCTATTGATTAAAAAATATATTTTATCAAAAAAAGTCTAAACTATAACGGACAAAAAAACCGGCCTAAATTAATAACGACGACGCAAACACATGAAATAGTCCCTACTCGTACCAAAACGAGATCAACGAGTCTTAACAAGCTTTTACTTAAAACAAGAACAAAATTAAACATTTTGATCAACCCCGACTACCTCGGATTTGTTATCTGTACAACATTCTACTAGTCAAGCCCTTTCATTTGATACGTATATTAAGGGAGTTGTGAAAAAAGAAATGTATTTCGCCATTTTGTGGTAGCAGCCATCTTGGATTTGAAATTTGTCATAGTGCAAAGTATTCTCCTAGTCAAGCCCTTTCATTTGATACCCATGTTGTGGTAGTAGTGTAAAAAATTATATAATTCTCCATTTCGTGGTGGCGGCCATCTTGGATTTTAAATTTGTTATTATGTATTGTATTCTACTAGTCAAGCCCTTTCATTTGATACCCATATTGATGTAGGTTGTGAAGAAATATTTTGTCCGCCATTTTGTGGAGGCGGCCATCTTAAATCGATATTAACCAAACATAGCTAAGAACATCCGCTCGGATATTAAACTTCAAATAAAAAAAAACCGCATTGAAATTGGCCTATCCGTTTGAGCTCTACGGTGCCACAGACATACACACAGACAAACAGACAGACATCGACGTCAAACTTACAACACCCCTTTTTTTGGTCGGGGGTTAAAAACCAGAGGTAAAAATACATTCTCACCACATTTATTATTGATCCCTTATCAGATACGACACTATCAGACTAATTCGCCAATAAATTGATTACCAAGTTTCGTTGGCACTTATCGTTAACAAGATTATTTTCGTCAAGAGTTCGTACTTGAGACTTCGATAGTAATAATGAATGTTCGAGAAGTTCGCCGACAAATGTGGTTATCACACCTCCAGTATAAGTTACCTGCGAACTTATTTACCAGTTCAACTGTTTTCAAAGTAGATCTACTGTTTTTACATCTATGTGCCCAATTTCTGTATTACTTCTGACGTCTTTACTATATTTCTGGGATAACTGTTAGGATAAACTACCGGTTTCAATATTGTCGGACTTTGTTTTAGAACTTTTCAAAATCAAAATAAGTTTTGTTTCCAACTTATTTGTAATAAATCATCTATCTCCGTTCAAATTATTGCTTTAAGATAAGTAATCAAATGCAGGTTTGTACTTAGTCCTTGAAATTGCAACACAATGTTGTTTGTTTATTTCTGCTTCCTAGAGAAGGTGTGGTACAATTTCCCTGCGCTGACTCTCCATAGACCTTTAAATAAAAATACAGTATGTGAAATTATTAATATTGACGTACCTACGTCAACAAAACTGTACTGTTTTTGACGTACTGTACTGACGTACTGTAAAGACTGTACTGTTTTTAGGATCGTTAGGTAGGCAATACTGCCTGGGAACTTTGTGAAGATAGATGTACGTTTTAATAATTGAAATAGTTAATTTTGTTACGGAGTTTGAGCTGTTAATGAAGGGAAACAGCGTTAGGTAAATTCTTAATTGTTATCTCGATCGCGGCGTTTGAGGATAGAGTGTTAATAAATATTAATATTCTTTAAATTGGCAAGTAACCGCGTAGTACAAAACTAAATATTGAAGTTTATTGTATTGAACTCACTTTTGCCTCTTTGTTAGTTTGACGTCGCAGACATTCTAAATGTCTGTACAAATTCGACTTTGCTCAAAACTTTGACAAAATTCATAACTCAATCCCGCTGCATTACAAGTCTCTTTTTTACATAGAAGGACCCCTTTTTACACCTAATGAGGTCAGTTGGGTTTTATCAGACTCGGCATCACAAATAGTGTTAGTCCAGACTAAAACCTCAACTATACAAGCCTTTGCTACATATGACACAACGTAAAAAAATCTAAAATCATCAAAAAATAAAGTTTTAGATATAGCCAGCCCACAATTGAATCAGTGACACGACAAAAAGAAGAAGAAGCCACATATTATGCTGGGAACGCCAAGATGCTTTCGCATTCTTTCTTGAAACCACTGCCGAGGAGCTGGTCATGGCGACAATGGCTCGTCACCGGCACCCCTGAATATCTAAGACAAGCCCAATAAGAAGTTCATACTAGATGCCCTTACATTTGGACACTCTTGGGCCCTACATATGTTAGGCTAAATGATCGCTCCCGTCTTCTGTCATCAAGGACAGGGGGACCGGTTTTGATGTCCAACAATGAGGTGTAAAGCTCGGGAACCTCCAAGGGTATCACACAACCACTTGCCTCGGTGGCATATAGTTGTGAGATGGTTAAATCCAACTGGAGAAGATACTGCTATTTGCACTACTCACTTTTTTATCAGAGCCTCTATATATTTGGCGAAACTGAAAGGCTTGGGAAGGTTACTCGACTGATTCTCTTATCGACCAAGTAAAATTCCAAATTCCTTTACAAATACTCTGATTATCAAAGTGCTAATCAGAGTTTGTTGTCAGTACGTACACAGCATACAGTCAGTATAGAAGTGAAACCGTATAACGTAGGTGTTTAATACTAAGCAGCACTAATGTTGCACAATAAATCACTTGTTAAGCTGCAGATATTGCAGATACTGCAGATATATATAAGTACTACTATTAGGTATGTAGGTGACGCGAACTTACACGATTTTACCTATTCAAAAAGTACGTAACACATACGTCCCATTCCGCTGCTCCTACGCCACCACATTGTGTGGCGTGAACCTAAAGTATTTTCCTAAAAGTAGCTATAGAAGTTATCAGTCTTATACATCCCTCCCTACAGTGTAGTCCGTCAAAAACTCCAAACAATAACGCGGACAGATGAAAAATCTCTAAACCCGATTAGGCTTGTCGGACACCCGAAGCTGTATGATTAATTCAAGCCACGGTAAATGCGTTTGTTTCGTCACCGGCGGCGTTGACAAAGCGACGTACGTGATGAAATTGGACGCACGTCCGCTCACGACGGCTGCCGCTGAATAAATGGCTTACGTGAAAATTTAACGGGCTTTTACCAAGCTTTAACCGATGTTTAACTCGCACGATCGATGTCGCTTGGCTGTCGCGCTCCTGAATTGTAGATGATGGTGAATGAATTATGTGCGCGGATTTCAATTCTTTCAGTTACGCGAAAGAGTAATGCGAATTTCATTGTGTTGGCTTCGTAAGGTAAAGTATCACAAATAAATATCACATTATGGAACTGTGCGTCACATACTTTTTACCTACATTAAACTAGCCAAATAAATGTTGACCGCTGGGACTCAGGGACTTCTCTCTCAAGAAGTTATTAAGGCCGTCATCCATTATACTACAGTGTGGATCGGCAGATGACGATTCAAGGAAAGATTCAAGGAGCATTCAACTCACAACAATGACAGTGACAGTTCGACAGTTAGAATGAAAGACAGTGGTATGCAGCCGGCTATGCAGCCGCTGTTTTATCAACTTGACTAACTGTAACGTTTTAACGGAATGAGCGTACGGTCCCCATGATGGTACAGCGGTAATTGTTACTTATGCACATCTGCAGCAACAGGAATGCTGACTTTTTACTGGATCGGAGAAGAATAAATTAAACTTGTAAATTTTTTTCTTGTAAAAATTAATCGTAAATATATTCGAAAGAAGAGAATTCCTTAGCCTGAAAGTACGTTGTAGAAATGTTTGGGTAAACTGGATAATTTGAAATTTTCAGTTTGGCTGTATTTAGGCATGTAATACACAATTATTGATGGGCATTTCTCATACAATACCTATTGGCGATTCAGCATGACATTATAATAGATTAAACATTTAGATTGAACAGTTGTTCACATTATACAAAGCACAGATTCGCTCCTGTATGGAGTACTGTTCGCACCTTTGGGATGGATCGGCTAAGTATCAGCTGGAGACTCTGGAATCGATTGAGAGACGTGCCAAAAATAGGCAATGACACTCTTGTGCGTAAAAGACTTCAAAGTCTTGATCATCGCCGCAAAATTGCTAGCTTATCGGTATTTTATCGGAGACACTTCGGAGAGTGTGCAACTGATCTGCATGATCTAATTCCACCTTGCCCTTTCTTCTATCGGACTTCTCGTTCCACAAAAGGGCGACATCGTTTCATGGTTGATGTTCCAAAAACTCGAACGAAGCGATTAGACTCCACCAACGTCTAGGTTGTGGAATGCGTTGACTGAGTGGGTTTTCCTTGATAGTTACAATCTTGGTATCTTCAACTCGAGAGTGAATCGGTTTCTTCTAGGTAAACACGCTCCATCGTAGATCGCATCATCGCTTAACATCAGGCGAGATGGTGGTCAAGTGCGAACCTATTCAAGCTAAAAAAAATGTCAGGCAATTTTATTACAATTATGGATTAGTCATCTATTGAGTTAAAAATTCTGTTTGTGCAACGAAGTTTTTTGTACAAAAAATACTCATAACTAATAAAATAACAAATTGGTTGCGAACGGCATGAAATTTTAACTAAGAGTATTTGACATTAATCTATCAACGTTGTTACGTAACGTGATCCTCGATCACACACGCTTTGTTAATCGACTTAAAAAAAAGGGGTCTCCATTCGTTTGTATTGTTTTTTTGTGTCTATATTACGCGATAGATCCGCTAATTGATCTAATGATGATTTTCTTGATAGAAAATACTTGACAGTATTTGAAATATCTAAAAAATAGTAACATTTATCTGGACGACGCCGACGGTGACGTAGTCATAGTTTCTTAGTCTGGCATGGTGGCTTAGTTGGTAGTACGTATGCCTGCGAAACCGTGGGTCGTGGGTTCGATCCTCACCCAGTGCAAATGTTTGTGTGATGAATTCAAATATTTGTATTGCGCCTGGGTGTTTTCTATGTAAAATAAGTATGTATTTAAAGATACATAAGTATTATTATATTAGCTATCTGTCTTCCATAGTACAAGCTTTGCTTAGTTTGGGGTCAGATAGTGTTGTGTGTGAAATGTCCACCAATATTTATTTATTCTTATGAAATTTAGCCGAATGTCCGAATTTCGTTTTAAATTTCATGAGCTTTTATTTTTTCATAGAATTAATAATAAATTATAAACTGCTAAAACTTAACAATTCTCATTTTTGATACGCGAGATAAAAATTGTTCGAACCAAAACTAACCGGTATTCCTATGACGTACAAACATAGAAAATTCAATTGCAGAACGAACGAGACGACCTGTTCAAATAACGTCCAACGTAACAGCGGATCTGTTGAAACTCCCGCGGGAATACGGTATTCATAACTGAGTTAAAAACTTAAAACTGAATTCGAAAGTTTCTGATCCACTGAAATTTTCACACCGTCCACTTTCAACGTACCTTATTCGAGTTTAGAGAACTTCTGAAACACTGCTGATACGGCGGTTTGCTGGTAAAAATATGCGGGATCGAAAAATTTCGAATTGCATGATTTTTTATTCGATTTTGTGTAGACGTATGTAATTTGACAATGACGTGGCATATATGGCACGTCATAATGTTCGTATTGTCAAAATAGCGCTATTATTACGTAGCAAGTGCTACGTTATTTATTCACTATAATTACACATTCGTAGAAACAATTATTTGAATAAAGTGCTACGTGTGTAGCAGTTATAACAGACGTCAATGGTATTATTTTAGTAAGCATTATTTTACACAAATAAATAAAAACAAAACAAACGTTTTGTTTCAGTAATCTGTGAATAAATAATGTGTGCTTTTCAAAATCTTAAAATGCTTTTTTTATAACGGGAAAATAACAGAAACGGGAACTGTGTGGGTAAAATCATGGGACGTGGCCATTAAATATTATTTATTAAATAAAAAACCATAGAAGAGACTTATGATTTTTAAAATAACAGAACCAATAGTTGTAGCAACCCCAAGGAGATCCACCATAATAGGCATACAAAGCCCACTAAAGTTGTTTCTACAACTGGGACTTGGGGTTTTCTCTCGCAAGGAGAAAGTTATGATCATAATCCACCACACTAGTCCAGTGCGGTTTGGCAGATGACACAAGACCTCGAAAGATTGCAGGTACATGTCGGTTTCCTCACATTCTTTATATTCAATAAAAAATAATGTGACCTGTATTCTAAAAAACATAATAAGTACAATAAATCAAGCCCAAACACTCAACTGCCAATGAACATAGAAAAAATAAAATTAGTAGGTACCAATAAATAAAAAGGGGCCAAGTCTTATCAACAGTCGAAAATTGGTAAAAACGTGTATTATTTATGACCGAGCTCACGATAAGAAGCCCTAATTAGACCCATTTTCTCGAGATTACGACTTAACATTAACATAAAAGAACATGGCTACATTTAAAATTAAATCACCTAAGGAACACAAAAAACGTTTATCTTTTGATGGCTAAAGCTTCAGGCTGAAAACGACTATAGATAGATAGATAGATACTCTTTATTGTACACACCAAAAACAAAACAAAAAACACTTTTACAGGAGAGAAGAACAATAAATACTAGTGTTACAATCGGCGGCCTTATCGCTAAAAGCGATCTCTTCCAGGCAACCTTAGGATGGAAATAGTTAGCAATAATATAATTTGGACTTTCAAGAAAACTACTAGTTAAGTCAGTAAACAAACATAATACAAGTTTAAAATTGGTTATTAAGTAAATTTTATTCAGTGCAAAATTGATTTGACTTGGAACTACAGTCGCTAATTTTTTTTTTAATAAAAGTGACGAGACTTGTAGTACATGTGCCTAATGGTAAGCAACATGCCTGCCACATAACAGCACAGTGACACGCAGCTATTGGAACATGCAGAGTCCAAATCATTACCTAGCACTGCACTGTGCTCGTCACCCAGCGATCTAAGATGTTATATCTCTAAGCCCTATAATTTCTCTAGAAACATTGCCCTTCACACCGGAACACAGTCATGTTTGCACATTACTGCTTGGCGGTAAATATACTGGCAAAAGTGTGGTACTTCCCCAGGCGGACTCTGTCAAGAGTCCTACCACTACTAAACCATCATTTGTATGGATGTTTGTTCAATAACCTATGAATAGTTGCACAGATCGAATTGTAACTTGGCACACAGTTTGATAATAGTCTGAAATAGCAGATAGATTAATTACTTTGAATAAAGCTAGGAAAATACTCCTAACAAGGCTCCGGTTCATCATCATCATCAGCCCGTGTTCGTCCACTGCTGGACATAGGCCTCTCCTGGCTAGGGTCGAGCTGAGTGGCGTGTTATACGCCACTCAGCTCGACCCTCGGTCTTACGCTTCCAACCGCCACCAGCTGTCTTTCGTATATCGTCACTCCATCTAGTCTCAGGGCGTCCTACACTACGTTTACCAATTCGCGGTTTCCACTCCAGAACCCGCTTCCCCAGGTTCAGGTAGGCTCCGGTTCAATAGTCGCCATTCTCTTAACTAAACCAACCGTAAGTTTAAAAATGAATGATTTCCAATCACTTCCTAGCAAAAGGCAAAATAAAGAGAACGGGACGTACGCAGATACAACCACGGGGTGCTGCACACGTACGTGAGTAAACATATATTCATACTGAATAAATATTATGTATACTTAAAACCCTCTACCCTAAAGTCAGAGGAAATTACGTAAAACTAGTGGGGAGTACCCTACATCGCACCATAAATCACCAATCATAGGTGCGATGTAGGCTCCTCCTCACTACTTTTACGTCATTTCCTCTGATTTTAGGACTCGTGTGTGGAGCGTTTATGAATCACCTGCAGTCACGTTTGTAAAGTTTCGGATACGCCAAGAAAAAAAAAAGAAAAATAGATAAGTAAGGAAGGCATTAAAACAGACTGCGAGCTCTTGATTACGCCCTCTCTTAAAATTAAGTCGGAGAGTTGCAGGTGTTGAATATTTAAGAGCAAAAAATCCTGTTTACTATCTATGGCGTTTATAAAAGGGTTTGCACAATGGGATTTGTGCTGAAAACCTAGTGAGTAAAATCTAGACTGGCTTTTAAGGTGTGGTGGCTGTAGCGTTTGTAATCGTTAGTTCGTAGATGCAAAACACGCGCACACCTCTGAAAAAAATTCCAATTGCAGTTTTTTTTTACTTTTATAGGTTAACACTTACCGCTTTCTCGCCTGATATTAAACGATGATGCGGTCTACGATGGAGCGTGTTTACCTAGAAAAAAACCGATTCACTCTCGATTTGAAGACACAAAGATTGTAATCATCGGGAAAAACCCTCTCAGGCAACGTATTTCACAGCCTTGATGTTCTTATCACAAAAGTAGAGTCATAATACCTCTTCGTTCGTGTCTTTGGAACATCAACCATGAAACGATGTCGCTTTTTCGAGCTACGAGCATTCCGATAGAAAAAAGGGCAAGGTGGTATTAGATCGTACAAATCAGTCGCAAACTCTCCGAAGTTTATCAGTTGTGTGAATTTGTCAACATCACTAGTTTTTACAATGAAATAAACAATATGAACGGAATAAGAAGAAAGTTTTGGAGGACATGCCATCTCTCTTGATGTTTAGCGACGATTTGTTCTACGATGGAGGATGCGTACCTAGAAGAAACCGATTTGGTTTCAACTTTAAGACGCCTAGAGTGAATCAAATAAGATTGTCACAATCTGCACATTGAAAAGCCCCAGCCGTAGGAACATAAAGTGGGCTAATTAGATTAGACTCAAATTGAGTATATAATCCTTCTAAAACACTGAAGAATGTAAATGTAAATAAATATTGGTGGACACTTCACACACAACACCATCTGACCCCAAACTAAGCAAAGCTTGTGTGATGGCAGCCAGATAGCTGATATAATACTCATATAGTTTTAAATACATACTTATTATACATAGAAACACCCAGACACAGTGCAAACATTTGAATTCATCACACAAATATTTGCACTGGGTGGGGATCGAACCCACGACCCTCGGCTTCGCAGGCAGAGCTACTACCAACTAAGCCACTAGGCCAGTCAGAAAGAATACACGTATGATACTCGTAATATGCTAGATCTGCCTGAAAGTATCTTTTTAAATAATCCCTACAGGTGTTAAGAAAACTAGTGGAAAATACACGCTAGAAACAAATTACACAAGGAAATCAGGTAAAATATTGCGTATTGCTTATTGCCCCAATTACAGTACGACATGGAGTTCGGAATGCGGGTAGTCAGTCTATTATTACACCGAACTCCGAACATCTGGCTCGCCCACACTACAGTTCCTAGTTTGGCCGACAACGAAGCTAATCGGAAAACTTCACACCACAGTCTCAAACGAGAAAGCACCTTAACAACCTTCACTAAAATGATTTAACCTCTTGTTTAGTATGAAAACTAATACGGATGTAACACACATTTAATGACTCACTTGTGATATATTCAGTCCCGTACATACTAAAGTAGTTAGAAGTACTAAATGGCTAAAGGGGAGTGATCACATGCATGCATAATGCACGTGTGATTAATATGAAAATAAGATTATTTAAATAAAATTTAGTAATAATTTCAAAGTAATGCTTGGCTTCCTTTACATTGCCTTGAACCCCATATTTATATGTATATTTATCAGTAATTTCTGTTTATACCAGCGGATATCATACCATTGCTGGTTTAAGGAAACGAAAAGGCGCCTTAACAACAACTCTTAAATTTTCATATCACGTTGCAGCATTCGGGGTTTTAAGTAATTCTCGTTTTTTGGAGTATCGCTTTAAAAGATTAAGTGCCCGCCTTAAGTGCGTGTAGACTTAAAAGCTTGAGAGAAATTACGTGCAATGCGAAACGAGAAAGAAACATGTTATTTGGAATTATTTCTGAATGGCTATATCCCGCGGTTTCAACTGCCTTAGATTACAATTTGGCAATGTTTTCTAGATAATAATGTAACATTCCTTCAATAAAACAATTTAAAATTCAACACAGACGGAACTTAATCTCATATATGTTGGCGAATCTATGATAAAGTCATCTAGATAAAGGTAAGAAACATTTTGATTTTTGAAAAAAGAATATCAGTTCGATTCACAATTGGTGGAGCCATAGCGTAACACACAAACCAAAAAAAAACATTCTAGAGTATCTCCTTCTTTTTGGAAGTCAAGTTAAAAAGATAACTACATCGAAATTGGGCCATCCGTTTGAGCTCTACGGTGCCACGGACAGACAGACACACAGACAGACAGACAGACATCGACGTCAAACTTACAACACCCCTTTTTTCGGTGGTTAAAAATATCTTTTAATTGATACTCATACTGTTTCAAATGCTCAAACTTGAATTACTTCACAAACGCAAAGTACACATGACTTTTACATTTCACTAAACGTAGTTTTAAGTTTTCACGGTGGAGCGAGTTGTTCTATGAAGTTTTATGTAACACGTTTACGAATTTTCTCGGGCAGAACGTTCCACACTATACATATAAACACTTCGGGTTCCAGTGATAAAACTCGAAGACCACAAGGAGAAAATGCATTCTCCCACAAGCAGATAAACAAGGCTCCACGATGCCAAAATGCAAGTTAGCTGACATGGCCGCGAAAGATGTCCTTAAACACACTGGTATCATTCACGTCAAAACTTCAACACAGCGCTTAATAAAATACTCAGTACGTACGCCTCTGACTGATTCGAAACTCGATCTCAAAATTGAAAAATTGGGTAAGCACCTCTACACCACTATGGCTTACCAAATTGCAGGGCATAGAAATAAATCATGTTATATGTTTTGATAACGAGCGTAGTGCAGTGCTAGGCAACAATTTGGGCTTTTCGACTTCAGTCTTCGTCTAACAGCTGCATGACATTGTGTTGTAATAGACAGATGTATTGCATACTATCAGCCAGGTTTCCTGCTCGCCCTGTCACACTTTCCTATGACAAAACCCCGCTTAAGGGCGTGTGGGCCGTAATTTTGAATTTTTAAAACAACTTTAAGACCTTTAAAATAGTGTTATTCAATTCTAAAAAAATATATGTAACAGTTAAGGATCTAATCTAGTGCAATTCGCAGTCAATAACACGATTTAGTGAATTTTACTTGATAGAAAAAATCCCAAAGTTACCCCTTTTCAAAAGTTTTTACAAGTTTATGACTAAACTAATGATTTTTTTACTAATTTTTGTACTCAACGAAAGCCACTAAAAGTTATAGATGCATTCGCAGAGTTTGACTTGATAAAAAGTATCAGTTATTCACTATGTTTTATTATCTACCATATATATAGCGCGCCGTTCGGCAAGCCTGATCAGTCGCGCTTCGGCGCTCACGGACGACGGGCCTGTGCTTGATTTTGCAATTTTGACAACCGATAAATTTTAAATATTACGATCATAGTGCCACAGTATAACAATATCAGTAGGTATTACTAGTGAAGCACGCTATGATCTTAATTTTGATACCGTTTTCATTGGAATTGCAAATAGACGCTGATACTAATTAGTACGCTGTTTACTTTATGTTGTAGACCAAAGGGAGTCTCAAAAACTAACGTCGATACCACATCAGTAAAAATTCAATGCGGATGCAATGGAAAATAGATAAGTATCGGTAATATATTCGTTCGTTAAATCAGAGATCGGGATAAAGAAATAATGAGAGGGGAGAAATCCCCTGCGTAAATCCCCTAATATAAATGCAAGTTAGGTATCATAAATGATAACTTGCATTTATATGCCATTAAATAAATTCTTTGGTAGTAAGGTACTTAGTACTTGGAAGAAAAGTCCTCACATTCAGATTTTACCACTTTGGAAGAGACTTTCGCGCAAACTATTCAGTTTAGAAAAAAAAATGTTAGGAACTTCAATACAATTGAACTTGAAATTGAAATTGAAAAATTTGAACACCTTTCCATAGATACACGTATGGTTTTGTTAGAATTTTTATGTTTTATTTCTTTTCCAAGTTTGTGACACTAACAAAATTTATTGTTTTTCTTTTTTTTTGTATGAAAATGTTAATATTATTCATAGAAATTTAGACACTCGACCAAATTTGATATTACTTGTAGAATTTAACTCTGCACTAAATTTCCGATTCGTATTTTTCATATAAGGTTTAGAATCATTTCCTGAGCATAAAATCACAAAATAATAACAAATCCAGGTGGAGCTTCAAGCGCCAGCTCGAAAA
Organism: Ectropis grisescens; assembly: GCA_017562165.1. Classification (NCBI taxonomy): domain Eukaryota; kingdom Metazoa; phylum Arthropoda; class Insecta; order Lepidoptera; family Geometridae; genus Ectropis; species Ectropis grisescens. The sequence continues at coordinate 5,161,317 of CM029779.1, read as the reverse complement.
AATATTTTTGGCTGATATTCTGAAAAAGTTATAAAGCCTATTATTATTGTAGAAAATAAAATTTCCCATCTTTTGTTGCCAGTAAACTTTTTTCGAACTTACCGATTACGATTTATTATGTATTCTGTTCCCAGTAGCATAAACATGTCCCTTTTTACCGGAATGGAAGAAGGGTTATGTTTTTCGCACGTATCTTTTATGTTTGTAAATCTTTTATTTCCACATAACTTCCAAACGGCTGGATGGATTTTGGTAACAAAGATATTCTAAGACTAGTCTGACTCGCCAAAGTGTCCTTAGATAGTAGGTAATATTTTTTACGTGTAGATTTTTTGTAGTCGTGGTTTTAAATTAAAGTTATTCTATCATATTGCTCGTTGCTCGAAAAACAGCACCGTTCATCATCATGATTGAAGAGTTGAACGAAGAGTTTGGTCTCCACTTTTGTAATAAGAACAACTAAGCTGTGAAACGCATTGCCAGAGTGGGTTTTTGTCGAAGGTTCGAACCTTGGGGTTACGAGGTACACTGTGCTTGTTTCTATTAGAGAAACAAGTTCCATCGTAGACCACATCATTTACATCCACTATTATCGGCATCATCGCAATCGTATCATTAAATGGGCTATAAATCGTAAACGGTAAGTTTTACAAAAAAAGTTTACTATCAACAAAAGATGCAAAATTTTATTTTCTACAATTATTGTCAAAATATATACTTAGTACCCAAAATATCGGCTAAAACCGTTTTTTCAATTGGCGTTTGAAGCTCTACCTGGATCTGTGAGCATTTTGTAATTTTATGCTCAGTAAGTGATTTTACCTCATAGAAAAAAAAATTGGTCTAGATATTTAGTGCAAAGTTGACCAAAAACCTTCTATTTTACTGGCCTTTCATTACGTTTCAGCACATTTTTTAAATTTTGACGAACTTGTGAATTATTAGGAAACATTTTAAAAGATGCATGAAATTGGAAAAGCCGTTCTCAGCTTATAGTGTGACCAAAAAGAAAAGTTTGAGTTTTGTATATCTACGAGTATAGATAAATTTAATATTTCTTCGTTTCACTTCACAATTCACAAAATTGTTATAACTAGTATAAACAGTATAAACAAATCTTGAACAAAAAATGAGTTTAAATTACAAAGTCCAATATTTTAATGTTATTTCTGCACTGTGGCATCGATTCCGCGGTCGGTGACGGCCGCGAGAACAAGACAGCGTTAAATGCCTAATTTGACAGAACTACCTGGCCTTAAGATCAATATTCCGTAATTTATAATACTAACTATCGCACCGAGCATAACATCAAATTTTATTTGCATTCTAATTGATCAATAAATGGACTTTTAGTTAAATTTGCATCTAAATGTCAATTTATGTTAATACCTGTCAAATTGAATTTAAAAACTTTAAATACTTCAATGAAATTCGTAAAAGTTGTACTTCAAGCTAAATGAGTCGCTGATGTTATGTAAGCTTAAGTTTTGAGAGATAATGCCTAATAAGCTTTTAAAGTTCGTGCAACTTTGATGGTCTATTCCAAAGTCGTGGAATGAGATTAGCTCACACTTAATCTCACAGTTATTAAAACTTAACTGTGCTCTATTTATGTAGCAGTGTAGATTATAAAGGTTAATCCATTTTTGGATCTTCATTATCAATTGCAAAATTATTATTTATTACTGCTCATCTAATCTTGTGCATCTCGCATGCCCATTACAAAACAGTTCTATGAAACCATCGATATAAACCGATAGATGTGCCCTGAGCATTTTGAAATTGGTAATTAACTGCGTCTATATATGTAGCGTGGTTTACATGCAACCAATCTACTTGACTCCTAGAATTGCTAGCGGCGAGATATGCTGTGGTTCTACTTATTGTAGTTGTTGACAACAAAAATTATGATAGGTGAAAACGTCCGTCGTTCACCGCTTCTTACAACCGACTAGAACGGAAAGAGTAAGCTCACTCTTCCCTACGATGATATAATTCCGTGCACCTGAAGTTTGGAAGGGCACGTCTAGTGGTTGATATCGTTGTATGAAACTATTTGATCAAGAAGAATCCAAACCACAGGGATTTTCACCCGGTTTTACATGATGATCCATCTCTCTGTCCTGGAATTTCTCTGGAAACATTGCCTTCAAGCAATTCAATAATGCTGCTTGGCAGTAGAATTGGCAAAGGAGTGCTATTTTTCCATTTAGTTATCTTTCTAATTCTACCTCTTACATAACGTATAAATGTGAAAATTCGATCGTTTGGATCTATGTTGCCCGATCACGACGGAATGCTTTAGTGCATCAGCTCAAAAATTGATACACAGTTCAATTTTTAGACAAAAATAACATGCGGGTAAATCCGCAAATACACTAGCTTCACTAACAGCGCCCCGCGGTATTACCCGCGTTGCTCCCGATCCTGTATTTTGCCGAAGTAAAAACCTTATTGTGTTCTTCCAGACTATAATCTACCTGTATTCCAAATTAACCCGATCCGTTCATATGTTACGACGTGGTTGAGCAACAAACATCCATACATAGAGATTTATAATATTAGTAGGATAGTATAAGTCTATATTAATCTATACTAATATTATAAAGCTGAAGAGTTTGTTTGTTTGTTTGTTTGTTTGCTTGAACGCTAGGATCTCGGGAAGTACTGGTCAGAATTGAAAGATTATTTTTCTATTGGATAGTCCATTTATCGAGGAAGGCTTTAGGCTATAGAAAATAACTCTACTATTAATTGAAGCGGAGCATGAAACAAGAATGTAACAAAATCGGGAAAAAATATTCCCCTTTTGAGAGTTTTCGTACGTTTCGTGCTTTGACATGACACATGACATGTGTCTAAGATTGCGGCATTGAATTTCAGTAATCTGTGCCTCGAATAGGTATAAACCTTTGCTATTTTTTTTCTAAATCTGAGTTGGTACGACCAATTTCCGACAGGTGGCGTAGCAGGTTGCTGAAGAGGTTTTTTGTTTGAAATTGATATTCTCAGGAATGAGTGAACCGATTTCAGTCATTCTTTCACCGTTGGATATGTACGGGATCCCGATGAGTGCTATATAATATACCACGGGCGAAGCCGGGGCGGGCATCTAGTACTATATAATATTAATACCTACGGTGCTGAAACGTGAACACTGACAGTCAAAATCAAATGGTCCGAAAGCTCAAAGTCGCTCAGCGAGCTATGGAAAGAGATATGATTGGGGTTTCTCTGAGGGATTGCATCCGCAATTAAGTAATACGTGAGAAAACTAAAGTCACGGACATATGTAGCTTAGCGTATTAGCAAACTGAAGTGGCACATCTGTCGCAGACCTGATAACCGTTGGGGTAGACGGGTTCTGGAGTGGAGACTGCGAATCGTTACACGTAGTGTAGGACGCCCTGAAACTAGATGGAGTGACGATATACGAAAGAAAGGTGGCGGTTGGAAACGTAAAACCAATGCCCAGTAGTGGACGAAGGGGCTGATGATGATATTAATGTGGTTTTCGTGCGTTCGTAATTGTGAAAGAATTTAATTTACGCGGGCCAATCCACGATGCAGTGCTAGTTTGACCGCAATTCTAAAGTTAAATTTGGTCCAATTCCATCAACCTTATCTCATACGAATAACATTCACTATTATAGTTTTACAGCTGTAGATTATTATCTGTTTTAAGATACCCGGCATAATACGACACGAGAATGGAGATATAATGATTTGCAAAGACAAACATCGAAACGTGGAAAGTTTATAATTAAATGTAAACAACAAAAATGATTAATGTTTACCCTACATCGAGATAAAAGCCTCGTATATTTCGAAATTACAAACACATGCGTACAAGCACACATTGAGTAAATGATATTGAGAACGGCAATCTAGGTCCTAAATATTTTCAATGCTGTTAAAGCAACGATACGATACACGTTTAAGTATTTTCGTGCCATGAAAAAGGTTATTTTATTTAAAAATATATATGTTATAAAAAGCACAGATTACTGAATTGTTTCAGTAATCTGTGATAAAGCCTCGGACTCTCGGAGTCTTGGACTCTCGGAGTCTCGGGCTTTCGGCGTCTCAGACTCTCGGAGTCTCGGACTCTCGGAGCGGACTCTCGAAGTCTCGGAGTCTCGGACTCTCGTAGGCTCGGACTCTCGAAGTCTCGGACTCTCGGAGTCTCGGAGTCTCGAACTCTCGGAGTCTTCTCGTGATCACGGCGGTTACTGATACGATTAGGTAATTAAATGATCGTTTTGATCGTGATTAAGTACTGTAAACTGTTCACATTATGCGATCATTATTATTCCCTTTATTATTATACTCCTGTTGTGGTGCATCGTCAGGAGGGTTGGCACTCTGCAGATGTGACACACGAAAACCACGCAGGTTGTTGTCAATAATAGAGACACACGCCCAACAAAATCCGATCGATTCGCCCAGGTTATAGAGAAAATATCCCCTATGGCCCAGGTGGAAGGGTATGCGTAAATGGATTTCCTCGACGCGCAAAAAAAGATTAGTATGGCCCTTTTATGGCTCTTTCTTCGTTTGGCCAAAGACAGTAGAGGGTACTTGAGGAGGAGTAAAAAAAAAGGAAAGACCAGTTGTCCTCAGTATAACTCTGTAACGAACAAAATTTTCATAGTCAATGATACTGAGAACGACAAAACAGAAAGTCCTTTATTTTATTTATCCTACGAGTATTACACATGACGATACGATTTAATTCAACGTGTTTTAAAACGTTTTACAAGTTTTTGGTACGTAAGCCTTGAGTAAATATTTTACTAATGTTATAAACGCAAAACTTCATAAAATGTATGAATGTATGTTTGTTACTCTTATATTATAGTGACAGTTTACGTAATTTTGTTCATAATTTACATCCTTCCATCGCTAAATGACATTACGAGTGTTTCTGGTTTTACTATTTGTCTGTCTTTAACTTTGGTAAGATTACAAAGAGAGCAAGGTTATATTTCAGTTAGGATGACCAACAAACACTTGTGTCACTTCACAATATATTATTCAAATAATCAAAAAATATCTTACTCGTAGGCACATTTCGTCATACATTACTTTTCATAAATCACATAATTAACAAATGCATACATAGATGTAACTATTAATTAAACGTAAAATATTGTAATATTAAACATTGTTTGTGCCATTTAATTAACAAAGTTCTAGCTCTTAACCTAGATATTTAATCCCAAAGCAAGTTGCTAGGTCAAAGAGGGTCATAATAAATGCAAACTGTACACTAGTACAGTCGACTACACGAGTGTTATTTTTGTATTTTTAGAGACTGACATAAATAAATATTGTCATACTATCACTGACTTAAATCCAAGTAGATAAATTTTACGAAAAAAAGTTTTCAGCAAAATAAAAAGTCTGTTCTTCTTCTATCTTACATGGAACATTGAAAATCTTCAAAATATTGAACATGGACCAAAAATTGCTAGCTTGTCGGTATCGGACACATTTCGGAGAGTGTGCAACTGATGTCCATGATCTAATTCCACCTCCCACTTTATTAACGGATTTCTCGAAGCTCGAAAAAGTGATATCATTCCATGTTTGACGTTCCAAAGACTTGAGTTTCGAGCAAAGAGATTTGACTTTTGGTTTGTGACAAGAACGTCCAGGCTGTGGAATAGTTTGTTTTTCCCGATGGTAACAAACAATCTTGGAGTCTTTAAATCGAGAGTGAATAGTTTTTAGGTAAGCACGCTTCATCGTAGATCACTCGTAGATCGCTTTGCATCAGGTGTAAACCTACAATAATAGTTTTAAAAAAATCCAGTGCAGTTAGCTTTCCTGCTTTTATTTATCCACTTTGTTATATTCATATTCATTTATTTGGTAAAGCTAATTTACATGTCACATAGAATTAATATTTTATAATAATTAAATCCGAAAATAACAATAAATAAATTACAATTGTAAACATTCATTAATGTCATAAAACGAGCGCTCGATAAGCCAGCGCTGAAGCCGGTGTTTGAAACTGTTATGGCTGGGGCCATCCTGATAGAGTCTGGTAGCTTGCTATATACTTAGTATGTGTACAACTAATGTATCATTAACAGCCTATTAATAAATTATTATGAATGCAAATGTTCCGATGTTTAGACGTTGGGTATTTGCTGGTCAATCACGTCGTAAGAAATGAACGAATCAAGCTAAAAATTTGGAATTCAAATAGACCACGGCATGAAATAACATATATGGTACTTTTCATCTGGATTTTGTTTTTCTTACGGAAATGTATTTTCTGAATTTTATGCGGAAGAGAACGTCCATAAATACTGGATATTATTGTAATACAAATCCCTCTATTATAGAACAAATACACTATAGAGATTGACGCAACGTAGTTCGAGACATTTAGGGATCGTATAGATATCTTACGAGTAATGTAGTTTGACATAACTATCATATATGGTATTAAAGTAGTTTTGTTGTGATATACTAAATAATTAAGCATACTAAGCAATACATATTATGTATCCCTAACTCTGTATAATGTAGAATCTTTCAAGAATTAAAAAAGCGTTTACGATGATTTCAACTACATGAATGGTCAATTATGGGCTAGAACTAGATAATAAACATTTTTCATACCAAAAAAATGGGTTCAAAATATAATACATTTTTTCTTTTGTTGTTTCTGCGTTCAACTGTACCGAGATTAAGCTCATAATTTTAATTGAAAAGGCGCAATTTCGGAGTATTATATTAAAGTAGGCCATGAGTAGAAGAGTAAAAGTAGGCACCTAAATAATTAAGTAGGTATCTAAACAATTCAGGTGTTTTGTTCTTTAATTTAATTGTTTTAATGAAATACGAGCACATTGAGCAGACGTTTTTGAGATTTAAATTTAACTAAATCTGTTTCATCAGTATTCAGGTTCATTTATACCCATGAAGTGAAGAGGGCCAAGTGTGTAAAACCTGCAACTAAAAAAATTATTGCCTATTGCCTCTAGAAACATTGCCCTTCAAACCGGAACACAGTAATGTTTGCACACTTGGCGCCAGAATAACTGGAAAAAATGTGTGATTATTCCCCATTGGACTCGGCAAAGAGCAACCACTACAAAAGTATTAGAAACGCGAAAAAAAGTGCTAAGTACGTAAAATTTTATCAAATTTTTTTATCAGGTTACAATTTAACGCGGGATATTATAATCTCATGGTAGGTTAGGGTAATTTGTAATCTGATGGCGTAAGGTTATAATTTGACGGGTTTTACAGTTTACATTACATTTAGGTGACATTTATACTAATTTTATAAAGCTGGTGAGTTTGTTTGAACGCTAGGATCTCGGAAACTACTGGACCGAATTGAAAGATTATTCTTTTATTGGATAGTTCATTTTTCGATTTATTTTTTATTGATGCTAGATACACTTTCTAGCAAAAAACTATTATAAAGGAACCTAGATGACATTTGGTGCATAGATAGATAAAATAATCCGGAATAGCACATAGGTTTTTTCAATGTTTTTTTTCATCCAGTGCATCGAGCAACTCGATCTTTAGCGCAAGCACGGAAGGGAGTAGCCTTAGCTAAAAAACATTGTTCAAATCTTTCTGTCATTTCTTGTGGGAGGGGAAAGATGTACACTAGCGCAAAGCCGCACTATTACATACAAAACATACCTGTACTGATCCACTACCGATCATACTCACACAGCCAAATCACTAACACATAAAAAATAAAGCACCATTAACAAATCTAGCCCCGCCCTCAGCCACAGTATATTATCAAACTCCGTGGTCCACGCGGACTTGCACTTTGACAGAGGGGAAATGCTTTGTATGCCTACTCCCTTCCGTGTTGCTCGCTGATCCGGTGTAATAACGGGGTTGGAAACCAAACAAGTAAAATCGCGGGACGCTACTAATTAGATTTATTGTCAAAAATATTTTACCAAATATCTTTTAAAGGTAGTTTTATAATCAATCATGCTGGCACTACTGTACAGTCTAATTGTTTGGCGTGTTAAGGTACAAGTTCGCGCTGAGACCGCGACACGAGACCGTGACGCGAGACCGCGACCGGAGACCGCGACAGGCACTTGACACTATGGAATTGTATGGGCGCCAGTTCGCGCCGAGACCGCGACAGGAGACCGAGACACGTGTCGCGAGACATGTGTCGCGGTCTCGGCGCGAACTGGCGTTCATACAATTCCACAGTGTCAAGTGCCTGCCACGGTCTCCGGTCGCGGTCTCGCGTCGCGGTCTCCGGGCGAACCGCTACCTTTAGTTTGCTAATTACAATGTTTATCTGGCCAAATTACATGTACACAACCCCCAGACTGTTGTTTTATGCAAACCAGTTCAGGGATTTCATAGAGATAATAAATAGATCTGTCCGTTTGTTTGTTGTGATATCAACTCGCCTGGTTGTTGTGATTTCTCGGCAAAGTTGGTTTGTGATTAGCGGGAACAGGTTGTGGTATCTATAAACGCATATTAGTATATATTAAATTAGTATCAATTGCAGTAGAATAAATAAATATTGGTGGACAATTCACACACAACACTATCTGACCCCAAACTAAGCAAAGCTTGTACTATGGCGGCCAGACAGCTGATATAATACTTACATAGTTTTAAATACATACTTATTATACATAGAAACACCCAGACACAGTACAAACATTTGAATTCATCACACAAATATTTGCACTGGGTGGGAATCGAACCCACGACCCTCGGCTTCGCAGGCAGAGTTACTACCCACTAAGCCACCAGGCCAGTCTTCTGAATCTTTGCTGAGTCCGCCTGGGGGAAGTATCACACATTTGCCAGTTACTCTACCGCCTACTATCCTCATGTTTGAAGGGCAATATTTGTTATGATAACCTTATAATCTGGATAATGAACGCAGTGCAACGCAGTAATGATTAAAACTCCACATGTTCCAATAACTGCGTGATAGTAAACTGTTATAATTCAGCATATTGCTTATCATCAGTCACATGATGTTCGTCCTGCCACTCTATACTCGTACTATAAAAAGTTATACTTGTATATTATTATACGTACAAATAACCATATACAGTACAAATATTTGAATTCATTACACAAATATATGCACTGGGTGGAAATCGAACCCACGACTCTCGGCTTCGCAGGCAGAGTTACTGCCCACTAAGCCACGAAACCAGTCAAATAATATGTAATTGAAGTTTCTAAATACAGCAGTAAGAGTTTCAAAAGTTTCCAGTATACACGTATCTGAATTAATTATTCAAAGTGCTGGCTATAGAAATAAAAACAGTCTATCTGTGAGCGTTCGAACAGAGAATACTCAATTTAATCCCATCAAAAACCTGAATCTCGCATCGGAACATTCACCAGATTGAATATCCAGATTTAAGTAGGTGAAGATTCATGAGAAAACTCGGGGAGCGAGTCAGATTCCATCGATCATTCCATAAGTTTCTACATTTGCATGATAAATGATGGGAAAGGCTTGCCCGTAACTTCAGCAGTTTAGTTAGATTTTCGACGCCGTTTGTTTTTTGTTACCGGGGTTATATACTAATATTATAAAGCTGAAGAGTTTGTTTGTTTGCTTGAACGCTAGGATCTCGGGAAGTACTGGTCCGAATTGAAATATTATTTTTCTATTGGATAGTCCATTTATCGAGGAAAGCTTTAGGCTATAGAAAATAACTCTACTATTAATTGAAGCGGAGCAAGAAACAAGAATGTAACAAAATCGGGAAAAATATTCCCCTTTTGAGAGTTTTCGTACGTTTCGTGCTTTGACATGACAGCATGTGTCAAAGATTGCGTCATTGAATTTCAGTAATCTGTGCCTTGAATATAAACCTTTGCTAATTTTTTTTTCTAAATCTGAGTGTGTACGACCAATTTCCGACAGGTGGCGTAGCAGGTTGCTGAAGAGGTTTTTTGTTTGAAATCGATATTCTCAGGAATGAGTGAACCGATTTCAGTCATTCTTTCACCGTTGGATATGTACGAGATCCCGATGAGTGCTATATAATATACCACGGGCGAAGCCGGGGCGGGCATCTAGTGTGTTTATAAAATAAGAAAAGGTTCTGACTGTTTACAATCCTATTTCCTACTAATATTATATAATGATTGGATATTTGTTGCTCAGTCACGTTGTAACGTATGAATGGATAGAGCTAAATAGATAGAATAGAGATAGAAGATCATAGTATGGAAGAACACATAGACTACTTTCTATCCCGAAAAAGTAATGAAAACGGGAACTATGCGGATAAAACCGCGGGATGAAGCTAATCGTACTTATATTATAAATGTCAATGTTTGTTGTTCAAACACTTCGTAACCTATGAGCGGATTGAGTTGAAATTTAGTACACAGGTAGAACACACTTTGCTAATTTTTATTCCGGGGGAATAACAGGAATGGGAACGCGGATAAAGCTTCTAATCGCTGCTAATGGTAGTACATCCTGGAATAAAACAAATGAAAAATAAAAACAAATGTGTTTGAAATGAACATTTCTATAGCTGCGGTCAACACTTTTTAATAGAAGAAAATTTTATAGTTTCGCGTCATGACATGATAATGTAGTGGCGTAGCGTTAGACCGGAGCGGTTGGAGCGAATGTCTGAATGTTTTAAATGGGTTAGTCCGTGTCACCAATATACGTAAATGTATATCTGTAGCTATATAGGTCACTTTGTGTGACACTATCGCTGTAAGTTAATTATTTTTATTATTGTGTGAAGGAGTATATGAATAGGACAAGAGTAGGCAGCTACCGGATGCTAGCGCTATGATAAACTTCTGGCGCAGCATCTGGTCGGTGCCTGTCGAGCACACGGAGGGAACTTGGATGCGTGTTGTCGAACATGCGTGTGAGTCTATCGATGCCATGGAGTCTATTACGACAGACTCCGTAGACGTTAGTTGTGCTATCCGGACGGCTCAGAACTGGAAATGTCCTGGGCCGGACGGATAAAGTGGTTTCGATGCTCACATGAGCGTTTGGCAACACAATTCCAAGAAGCCCTCGAGGCGGGTTCTCTTCCCAGTTTCATGACCACCGGAGTCACCTTCCTGCTCCATAAGTCTGGTAGTACCACGGAACCGAAGAACTACAGACCCATTACGTGCTTACCCACCACCTATAAGCTGCTTACATCCATTCTGAGAGCAAAAATTAACGCGCATATAGTCGCAAATAACGTTTTGGCCTCCTCTCAGAATGGATGTAAGATTGGGTCCCGTGGTACTAAGGAGCTGCTCCTCATTGACACGACCATTTGCCAACAAGTCAAACGAAACAAAGGAGCCCTCTCCGCTGCTTGGATTGACTATAAGAAGGCCTATGATGCGGTGCCCCATTCATGGCTAGAGAGGTTTTAGAGTTGTACAAAATAAATCCAACTCTGAAATCTTTTCTAAGCAAATGGATGCATGGGACAGTGGGTGACAGTCCTTCGTCAACCAGGTAGCGTAGACAGCTCTTTTGTTTCGGAGGACTTGATAAGGATTGAAAGAGGCATTTTCAGGGTGACAGTCTAAGTCCCCTATGGTTCTGTTTAAGTCTGAATCCTCTCAGCACTCTGCTGAAGGATTCAGAGTTAGGTTATCGTCTTCGTAGAGGAGGTGAGGTTATATCTCATTTGTTGTACATGGACGACCTCAAACTTTTTTGCACCGAAACGCCAAGCTTTGTTGGAGCTATTAAAAACCACGGAGGTTTTAGTAACGCCATCAAGATGGAGTTCGGTGTAGACAAGTGTGCGGTCATGCATGTACAGCGAGGGAAAGTAGTAAATTCAGAGAATTTACAACTTTCCGAGACTATAACTCTCAGATCTCTCTCCGAAGACGAGACCTACAAATATCTCGGTATGTCACAGTCATTGGGTATATCAGCAGATGACATTAAGAAATCGGTGAAGGAGCGCTTCTTTTGCCGGCTGACAAAAGTACTTAAAAGTCTTCTGTCAGGCGGTAACAAAGCGCGAGCCTTCAACGGTTGGGTAATGCCTCTGCTGATATACTCCTTTGGCATACTGAGGTGGACTCAGACTGAGCTCGACGCCCTGGACAGGAAGGTCCGTCAACTGCTCACAACTCATCGCATGTTACACCCGGGCTCGTCTGTTATGAGACTGTATATTCCGCGGAAGTGGGGAGGTCGAGGCTTTTAAATGCCAAGAACCCACACAACCGCGAAGTATGCAGTCTCAGGGATTATTTCCGCAACAGCGAGTCCGGGATGCATCGCGATGTTGTGGCAGTTGACAGAAGCTTCACGCCTCTTTCAATGGCAAACGAGAACTGGCGTAAACCATCGGTGCTCAGCACTGATGATCGCAAGGAAGTGTGGAAGAGCAAGGAGCTGCACGGGCGATTCTATCGGGCCCAACGGGACCCGATGTGAATCTGCTCGCGTCGGTGAACTGGCTACGCTTCGGGGACCTCTTCGGAGAAACCGAGGGTTTTGTTTGTGCAATTGCAGACGAGGTTATCAAGACGAACAATTACCGGAAATACATAATGAAGGACGGTACGGTCGACATTTGTCGGGCATGCCGCCGTCCAGGCGAATCTCTTCGTCATGTTATTTCCGGTTGTTCGCATCTTGCTAACGGCGAGTACTTGCACAGACATAACCTAGTAGCCAGGATCATCCACCAGCAACTTGCTCTTCGACACGGCCTTGTCGAGTCCGAGGTGCCGTACTATAAGTACGCACCTCTGCCAGTTCTCGAGAATGGTCGTGCGTTGCTCTACTGGGACCGCTCTATCATCACGGACAGGACTATTGTCGCCAATAAGCCTGATATCGTGCTGGTAGACCGGTCTCAACGTCGGGCTGTGATCGTCGATATCACCATACCACATGACGAGAACCTCGTGAAAGCTGAGAAGGACAAGCTTAGCAAGTACCTTGACTTGGCTCACGAGGTTACCGCCATGTGGAATTTTGATTCCACGATCATAGTCCCCATAGTCGTGTCGGCAAACGGCCTTATAGCGAAAAGTCTCGACCAACATCTCAAGAGACTTTCGCTAGATGGTTGGATCAAGGGTCAGATGCAGAAGGCGGTCATCCTTGACACAGCGCGCATCGTCAGGAGGTTCCTCACTCTGCAGCCCTAACCACCGGTAGCTTGGGCCCTGCCCCGCTGCTGGCGGCAAACTAGGCTTAAGTTTTTATAATGTTTTTATGTTGTTTTATATATCAATATTGTAAAAACTTAGGCTTAAGAAAAGAAATAAATACGTGAATAATAATAATATAATACTTTATTACACTACAAATTAACAATAAACCTTAATGCTCATACAACATTTTAAAAAGAACAGAGAAGCTTGCAGAGTAATTAATGTGCTTTATGTGACAATATACGAGCGAAACCGGAACTGGCCACTAGAATTAGTATAGATAATTATATTGTGTTTACTATTGGCATTCCTATAGTTCTACTTTTTTCCTGGCTATTGAGAGTTTTTGTATCTCATTTTTGCTTTGCAGTTGTTTTTTTATCTTCAGGTACATCTGCGTCAAATGGTTTAAGAAAAAGAGATTTCCAAACAATCACCAATACAAATTTTAATACATAAAAATGTCGTCTCTCCCGCAGACGTAACGTACTCCGAACAATACCGGGATCAAGACACAAAGCTTTCAAACTGGTACATTTTCTTAAGGGCAAATCTCGCTATTCTTGTCTTAAGAAGCGTAAGAGCGTATACAATTTGAGATCGTGTCTACCTTAGCTCCAACTAAGTGGACTTTTCAATTTTGTCGAGTGCCAAGAATTCGAGCTGCGAACGCTGCAATGTTTTCCTTTCATTTTGAAAAGAGCATTCGTCCCGTTTGTAGTGAGAGCTATTAAAAAAAGTCTTTGCTATCGTTGTAGCTTTGAAAGTTGTGATTGGAACGATGCTTTTGCCGACTGATTATAAAGTCTTCTTGATTACCGATGGGATGTTGAAAGGGGATAGATACCATTTCGTCTATAATTATTTTTTTGCCGTTTTTATTTTATTCTATGCATAACTTTTTTATTGTCCGTTTATTTTGGTTTAATATTCTTTAATTATAATAATACGTCAACAATTAAATTTATTTAACATACTGTGCTTATTTTACTATTTTTATTCTTAAAATTATTTAGTTATAAATATAACACAATACTCCACGTATGTTTCTGTGTTAATTATAGATGTATTATAATAAAACATGCGATGCGAATGACCTTATGCACGTCATCAGTTATTTTATTTTACCTGATTTTGTTTTAAATTTGAATCTCAAAATGATTGTGCCCAAAATAATGTACCGAAACTCATTCGTGAATATTCGTGGCATATTACCTATTATCGATTAATTGACGAATACACGTATATAGTATAGTAAGTCCAGTCCGACTTAAGTTTCAGTGTTCGCACTTGACCGCCATCTCGCCTGATGTTAAGCGACGATGCGGTCTACGATGGAGCGTATTTACCTACGACCGAAGTCAAGACCAATAGGCACGCGACCGCATCCTATTCGAAACTTGGTTTAATTCATTAACAACTAACGACGTTACACTTTTGAATAAACTATACTCAAATCTGAAATTACCAATTATGACATAATGTAGGCACAACACATTGAATTGTTTAAGCAACTCCTTTAGGAATTACGATTATTTTGAAATTTGTCAAAGTGTAGATGGTAGTATTTTCCAATCAATCATTTAGTACAATCCAAAATCGAAAGACACTTTAAATCAAACACCATATTTTAATATTTAACCGTTGCGCTTAGCTCCTTGAGATATACATATTTATATACTGTTTTGTAATTATAATGAAAAAAAGGAAAATAATTATTTTTAAATGCTTTTTTTTTCAACTTATAAATAAGCTCTCGTATACTATTATAATAATCGCAATCTCGTATTGTATTATAAACAGCGAGACTTTCATCGAGGCGGTGGCAATACGTAGGCAGGTACCTTGTTGATGACAAAGATTAGAAACTATAAATCACTTTATATTAGACGTATGGACTTGTACACTCCTGCTAAATACCCCGTATACAATACATGTACCCATAAAAGATTGAAATAATAATTGTCTACAATAGTCCACTTTAACTTACGCATAATTTTTCTCTTATATTTCGATTGAAGTCACAAACATCAAACAATTTTTTGCGTAGCGCGTTGGTCAACAATTTGGCACGTTTTTGGTTGTTGTGGTAATTAAGACAGCGAGGTTCTCAAATTTTCGCTTATAGAAACTTTTTTTTTTCAAAATTTAAAGTCGTTTTTTAAAGTCAGAAGTACCCAACAGTTTATTATCGTTATACAAAAAGAGCTAAATGAAAATCCCGAAGCAAGAATCTGCGCTCGGTTCTGAATGATCCGCAAATGTACAATTCGCATTCACTACATAAAAGCAAAAAGTAAGATTGCTCCCGATTATAAGAGCGATGCAAGAAAAGCGAGAGCTGAGTGTACTAAGGATGATACTTTAAAGGACTATTTTTGTATTGCGAATTTTTTCAAAGTATTTTTAACAATATTAAATTTGCCTTTGACTGCTAAGACACCTGACACTTTTTTTTAACTTTTATAGGTTTACACTTGTCCGCCATCTTGCCTGATGTTAAGCGACGATGCGGTCTACGATGGAGCGTGTTTACCTAGAAGAAACCGATTCACTCTCGATTTGAAGACACCAAGATTATAACTATCGGGAAAAACCCACTCAGGCAACTTATTCCACAGCCTAGACGTTCTTATCACAAACGTAGAGACAAACCTCTTCGTCCGTGTCTTTGGAATATCCATCATGAAACGGTGCCGCTTCTTCGAGTTACGAGAAGTACGATAGAAAAAAGAGCAAGGAAGATAAGCTAAGATGCAGCGTATAATAGACTCTCTTTGATAAAACACGCTCCAAGATGGCTGCCATCACAAAAAAATATACATATTTGTTTCGTTTATTATCAAGAACAGGTTTATACTTGACCGCCACCTTAAAGGCTTGTTCGCATTAGGCTAGCAAATTAGTCTAGTAGAGAGTAATTTAGTAGCTAAAATACTCGCTACTATTCAAAAATCGTTCGCACCGTGCTTTAGTACAGTTCACAAGTGAGTAGCGTTTCGCAACATGAAGATCCTACAACGCATTTGTTTGAAGTTATTTTTCTCTCCAGACTAATTCGACAAGTTCGAACCTGTTTAATCGGCGAGCCAATGAGCGCACTGCTCGCAACGAACGCGTGGTGGGGGGTGCTACTCGCCCGTTGAAAATAGAACAAAATGGATTGACTCGACTAAATCACTTCCTAAACTACTCGATTAAATTTTCACTGTTCATACACGTTTAGTTGCTAAATTACTCGCCACTAGGCTAAATTACTAGCCTAGTGCGAACAAGCCTTAACTGATGTTAAGCAAAGATGAATATGTTCTACTATGAAACGCACTTACGCAAATACAACTGATTCACTTTTAACTTGAATCTATGAAAGAATATATAGAAACTAGGAAACGGAAAGCAAAACAACGTTTATCAAAAAATATAGGTATTGCAAATGGAACCGCAAAGTGGCACTCAATACATTTATTTTGCGAATCCATAGTCATTAATAATATATCGATGCTAGTTCGATTCCAAACTGATTCGTTCCCAAACTGTTTGGAGACTGCTAATTGGCTTCATGAAGTTACTATTTCTGGCAATAATTATTTATTCATTCATAAATAATTTCGATGCTAGCTTCTAAAAGGAAATTTTTCGCTTGTTAATTACGATTTTTGCATTCATTCATAAAAATAATTTTAAAACAAAACAAGTAACATGAATAAATATATTATATTATACGTTTACACAATAAATGCCCCAAAATATGACCCTAGATCCGTCCAAATGACAGTCAAGTGGAGTGTACGAGCTGAATGAGTGCGTCCCGCAATGTTTGCCTCAGACGCAATGTACACCCCATTTCGACTTGATATGAACGTTCCTTCCCCTTGAAAGACTCTTTCGAGATCTTCAGACTTTTTTCTCTGAAAGCACCGGGATTGAGTAACAAAGTGTGCTTTTTGATTGGCTTTTCAGAGGCTGCTTTTGATACTCTTTTTACGCAGATACGAGATGTTTTAGTGATGTTGGTTTTGTGTGAAAAAGTATTTCGAATTGCAATTTTATAAATATTGCGTATTTTTGATTATGATTTAGAATATACTCTCCATAGTTTGGAGGGACTGGAAGAGCAGGATATTTTATGCCTGTATAAAGTAAGCAACACGCCTGCCCATAGCAATACAGAGTCATGCAGGTATTAGAATAGATAAGAACAAAATTAAAATTTTTGATTTACCCCCGACCCCAAATTACCTCGGCTTTGTAATCTGAACAGCAATCTACTAGTCAAACCCTTTCATTTGATACCCATATAAAGGGAGTTGTGAAAAAAGAAATGTATTTCGCAATTTTGTGGTAGCGGCCATCTTGGATTTAAATTTGTCATAGTGCAAAGTACTCTACTAGTCAAGCCCTTTCATTTGATACCCATATTGAGGTAGTACTGAAAAAATAATACAATTCGGGATTTTGTGGTGGCGGCCATCTTGAATTTGAAATTCATTACAATGTATAGTATTTTACTAGTCAAGCCCTTTAATTTGATACCCATATTGAGGTAGGTTGTGAAGAAATATTTTGTCCGTCATTTTGTGGAGGCGGCCATTTTGAATCGATATTAAGCAAACATACCTACGAACATCCGCACGGATATTAACCTTCAAATAAAAAAAAACGCATCGAAATCGGTCTATCCGTTTGAGCTCTACGGTGCCACAGACAGACACACACACACAGACAGAGAGACAGGCAGACATCGACGTCAAACTTATAACACCCCTTTTTTGGTCGGGGGTTAAAAAATCAATTGGAGGATGAAATAAGCGATTAAAACATTCCACCGTGACAGCACCGTGTTAACAAAATACGAGAAACAATCAACTCGGAATCAATCAAGGGAGTTGGGATAAAATAAAATTGAATCAGTTAACGAGTACGCGGTGTATCGGCTGTGCAAACGATGTACTCATTTTCATGGGATCAAATAAACATTGTGGACATACGGAATCGACGCTCACGGGGTGTAGGAATTAAAAATACGGTCAAAATAAGCGTAGGAATCAGGACGCAATACATTCCAGTTGATATTATACGGGTTATATTCACTGCGGTGATATGGTGGAGTAAGCCTTCTATATTTTGATAGTATTTCGTGGGCTGAGTTCATGGATTAACAGACTAACGTTAGGAGTAGACACATTTGTAATTATGGGCGAACACATCGAGATACTCTTTTTGAGATTATTTTGGACCATTGGTAGCGTGCACGAACTGGAAGACGCAGTGTTGGACGGCCTCCCACTAGATGGACAGATGACCTCACAAAGGTCGCTGGAAACCGCTGGTTGCAGGTTGCGCAGGACCGTTCGTTGTGGAAATCTAGGGGAGGCCTATGTTCAGCAGTGGACGTCTTGCGGCTAATGATAATGATGATGATGATTGGTAGCGTGTGTGATAGTGTCTTGTGCCACTAAATTGGAGAAGCTCATATTTATTTTAATGTGTTTTTTGCAGGGCAATGTTACCAGAGAAATTATATACATGCCTTATATATATAATATCTTCGATCTCTGGGTGACGAGCGCAGTACAGTCCTGTCCAGGTCGTCTCGTCACTCTAAATTATTATGTGGAACATTTTGATTGGCACTTGACCGCCATCTAAATTATAAAAATAAGCTTGGCACCACTTGCGACAATACTTAGAGATACTGGTGGGATTTGAAGGTACGACCCCAGGATTCTAAAGAGCAAGTCCTAGATACCAGGACACCACGGTTTTTTTAGTATTTTGGGTATTCGGCTGGTCTTGGAAGTTACGGCTGGTCTAGTCGGGAGAACGGCACCTGCCGATCCGGAGAACCCGGGTTAAACCCCACACGCACCACTGTATTTTCGATATCACGTGCGTAATGACGCTAACTTAAAACGGTGAAAGAAAACCAGCATGTACTTAGAATCTTCCCAAGTCATGTGTCATTGGGTGTCATGGTTGATTGTCATGGACGATGCCCTAACTCTGTCCTTGAAGGCCCGAATCCCAGCAGAAGGAACATTTAGTGGGCTTGTTGATGATTAAAGTTTTGTTGAAGAAGTTACGGCTGGTCTAGTCGGGAGAACGGCGCCTGCAGATCCGGAGACCCCTGGTTCAAACCCCACACGCACCACTGTCTTTTCGAAATCATGTGCGTAATGCCGCTAACTTAAAAACGGTCCGACATGTACCTAGAATCTTTCGAAGTCATGTGTCATCCACCAACCCGCAGCTGGGCCAGCGTGGTGGATTATGGTCTAAACTCTCTCCTTACGAGAGATGGCTCTGAGTCCCAGCAGTGGGAACATTTAGTGGGTTGTTGATGATGATGATGATTTAGTTGGTATTGCGATCCCGAGTAACTTTTGCTGGCAAAATTGAGTGTGCTCTTTATAATAGTGTTTGTCGACACGCCAACTGTATAACTTTTATAGTATCATTCAGCGTTAAAGCCAAACCACAGCCGTGATCAGTCCGCCCACAGCCTGCTCGTTACGCAGCTAAATGAATTTACTCTGGGCGCCGCCCTTCATGCCTTCCGCTCAAATCGAGCCGCTGAATACTACCGTGCCATTTAAAAATGCAGTACTCACTTTTTTAAGTATTATACAAAATAAAATAACTAAAATATAATAGCTGATGTGGTAAATGTTTTGTTATGTAAGAATAAATCCGCAAAGCAATATAAGTAAAGCGAAAAAAAATAATATACTCTAATCTACAATGTCAAAGTTTATAAAGTAATTAATAAACAAGTAAATCTATATTAAACTACTCGTAGTAATAAATGGGCGTGACTTTTTCTGAATCTTTAGAATAAGAAAAAATCTTGAGAGCTATTTCCAGTACATAAATATTATTATTGTAAGAGGTTTGAGTTTTTTTGTATAAAAAGTGATCTATATGCTGTTTCATGTTATCTATCTTAGTTCCAAATTTTACCTTTTTGATGTAGAGGAAATACACTTTACACCTACACGTAAACTTGGGGACGACCACAGGACGGTCGAGTTATACACCACGGATGGACGTGGTACCATTACTGAATAAAATCTTCACGAAGTTCCTTTGCCGCTTATGGCGAAAACGCGGGAACGCTCTCAATTCTTTTGCAAACCCGCTGCGTCTTGCCCATCCCGAGCACAAATTTCCATCATCTGTGTACTCGTACTTTCAGGTGTGCAGCTGATATAACATATGCCGTGCCTACATTGGAGATATCCCAAAATTAAGTGCCAAACGCCCCTGTGTCTAGACACTCTTAATCTCTCGTGATGGATCAAACCAGTAGTTTCGCCGCCAACCACTGTTTGGCTGAAGAGACGGATAGTTATAATAGAGAAAGCGCGCGCCGCTGTACTGGCATCCCTCTTTCGGCGTGGCGTCGCCTCTACAGCCACGATGCCGGTGATGTAATAAAAATGACATTGGTTATAACAAAAAATCTGAATAGAAAAATTATAAATAGGTTTTTAAAAATACTTTATTTAATCAAGATTATTTTGTATTAGAAATCATTTGAAACTAGAGTCACAATGAACTAGTAAACTGAAGGTATATGTTCTGAAAATAAAGGTTTATTTATATCGCTATAACTGAATGTACTTCTTTTAGTCCATGAAAACCCTATTTCAAAAAATAAATAAAAGAGTAATAAAATTCTATTCCAACCTTTTTCAGTAACAAATATTTAAATGGGTCTATCAATATTGGAAAAACGTTATGTGCTGTACTTTCAATAATCCCGGCAGATACGGATGATAGTTTGAACAGCGCAGCGGTAAATATCCGCCAATTTCTCTGTTTGTCCGCCAGATGTTTGGATTTCGTTTTCTGTTTTGGAGATCCAATCAATACCCTCAATTATTAGTATTGCAAGTTTACTCCTAACTATTGCTTTGGGATCTCGACATTTGTGTACCTACTACAAGTCAGCTGATTCACTAAAGGTCAGAATTAGAATCATTTCATATTCTTTTCTAGGAAGTTAAGTCAGAGCTTCCGTACTTACAAACTTTCGCGTTTGTAATATTAGTAAGTTTAATTATTAGGGGCACATGATTATTATCCCTATAGCAAGCATGTGTAAATTCTGCATTACCACACATGAAAAAGGCTGCACTAACCTAAAATAACATTTATGTTCTTTTGCTAGCACAAAACTCAGTAAGTAGTAGAGGAAAGCTATAATAACGAGTGACGCGACGAGCAGGACATGCGCCTGATGGTAAGCAACATGCCGGTTACATAACAGTACAATGGCACTCAGCTATTGGAACATGAAGAGTCCAAATCATTACGTAGCACTGCACTGTGCTCGTCACCACTGATCTAAAATGTTACATCTTTAAGCCCTGTATTTTTTCTGGAAACCAGAACACAGTAATGTTTGCACATTACTGCTTGGCGATAGAATAACTGACAAAAGTGTGGTACTTCCCCAGGCGAACTCTGCCAAGATATGGATAGATAGATAGATAGATGGATAGATAGAGATAGTATAGTATAGATATAGTAGGCATTGATAGTTGCCAATCTTTGCAAGTCCTTCAAAGGATATAATTTTGAAGTTAAAATGACGTTGATGATTCAATTACAGAATTTACCTACAAAGTTACACATCACCTGGCAGGACATCAAATTTATCGTACTTATTTACAAGCAGCAATTATTAAGAGGAAATTGTCGATATAAATGAATTCGTATGTCCAATGAAATCGTTCACGAATTGATTTTATCGTTTAATTTGGAGCCGGAAAATTTTCCGATATCCGGAACAGAGACGAGCAATATTAACTCAACTATAAACTCATTTAAACCATTTAAAGCGTAATATTTATTATAAAATGAATGAAAATGGTAAGACACAAAATGTGGTGAAAGTGAGGGGAAGTGTACATAATAGGGGCAACATCTGTGGGAAGTAAAGGAAACTAATGCCATTTGGATAAACACAGAAGAACAAAATTGAAAATTTTGGATTAACTCCGATCTGCTTGGATTTGAAATTTGTCTTAGTGTATAGAGGTAATTAGATATTCTTCTAGTCCACTATGTCATTTTATGTAACACAAATACTGAGGAAGTTGTAAAAAATATGTACCTAATCCACCATTTAATGGCGGTGACTATTTTGAACGATGTTCGCCAAACATAACTAAGAACACTCCCAGAACCTTTCAATCGCAAAAACCAATTTTTGAATTTAATGAATATAGATAATATGGTAAATAAATTGGCTAACTAAAAAAACAACAACATTACATGTCGTTGTGTGATTGGCCGACCCGCATTAGACCAGCGTGTTATGGCCTTGAATCTTTCCTTCTGAGGGAAGACCTTGAGTTAGAATTAAATGGGTAGGTGATGTTCTTTATTAAAATAAGCTGCTGGCACTGTTTACCTTCAAAATCTTTCACTGTTTCTTTTAGGTAAAGACGCTTAATCGTAGACCACTTACCACAAGGCGAGATGGCAGTCAAGTGCAAACCTATTAGAGTATAAAAAAATTACAGCCTTAGGGACTGCCGATACAACTGAAAACTTAGCGAATTTAAGTATTAGACAGTATCTACTAATGTTGCACAATACGTCAATTATAAAACTACAGATGTACTGCTATTACGCATGTCGGTGAAGCGAACTCACTTTATTTCACCCATCTAAGAAGCATATAGCACGCACGTCCTGTTTCGCCACTCCAACGCTACCACTGCGTCACTTCCGGTTGTACCAGGCTTGCTGCTCACTGTCTCTTACAATATTTTGACCACTTTCCTTTTTCCCTTTTCCAGAGCACTTGGGGTACTTTGGGGATGGCCATGTCTCATCTAAGACCACAATCGAGGCTGACGTCTCCTGATCAATGGGAGCATACGAGCACCCATGAACCTGCGCCTCAATATTGCGGTCGTCGGCGAGTGGAGGTCTAGCGCGCTTCTCAAGGAGAAGGCGCTCCTCCGTTGCCAGAAGTCGGGCATTAACCATATTACCTGACCTGCCACATTATCCGCTGCAACGGCTCTTCCAAAGCCGGGACGGACCGTGCCTACTTGCCGGGCTGGCTTGCCACTGCGCTGCTACGCCGCCGCTGCCGCTACTGCATCAATAACGTAAACCCAAAAGATTACCAAAAAATATAAGGCAAAAAAAAACTTCAAAATATCAACCTGAAAAAACTCAAACATTTTGTTTCACTAAGCTGACACAAATCGTTTCGTATAAAATTCACGTCACAATCCCCGAGACAAGCGTGAGCCAACATTATGATAAATATTTCACACTTTATTGCCATTTTCATTCGGCGATGAGGGGGGTCTAATGACCAATTTTAAGGCTTATGAACACCAAATTCAGTGTCGTGAAGCAAAATGAGACATTATAATACCCAATTTCGTCTTCAGAAAGAATATAAATGACGAACGCACCTGGTTCTCCCTTCTAACGTCGTTTTCAAAGTATTATCCTTCGTGTAGATCAAAACGCCGTGTCTGATGGAAGATGTTATATTGAGTTTTGTGTTGTTATTTTTAATGAGATGTAAGCGATATCGATGATTGATTGACCTTGTTAGCTCGAAGACGTAGTCTACAATAATTATTGCTGTATTATTGTGTCGAGAAATAATTTAAGTCGTTGCAAATTTACGAGATGATTTAAATTTGTGTCTACATTTTTTAGTCTTTTGCAGAGTGTGCCTGAGGAAGTGCCACACCTTTGCCAATCATTCTATCGCCAAGCAGTAATGTGAAACATTACTGTGTTCTGCATTTAAGGGCAATGTTTCCAGTGAAATTACAGGGCATAGAGATAAAACATCTTAAATATTTGGGTGACATACGCAGTGATGTGTGCGGTAATGATTTGGACTCTTCATGTTTGTATAGCTGCGCGTCTCTGTGATGTTATGGGCAAATGTATTGTTTATTCATGATTGCCAACTCGGTTGATGTCTAGCGACAATGTGGTCAACGATAGAGTGAGACAATTCTAATCGCTTATTTATTCATTCATTAATTACCACCATAATTATCACCATCACCTTTCTAGCTTTCCTATTGTTCTCTGTTTAATTAAACTTTAAGTGAAAGAGAAGTCAGAACAATAACAAAACGATCTTAGTTTTAATCAGGTGGTCTAACTTCAATTTGCTACAAAAAATCTGTATTTAAAGTCGTTCAAACTTCGAAATGACCGGGGTTTTATTCATGCAGTCACAATAAAAGAAATCGAAAACAGATTTCATTTAATTTTTTTAATAGTCCCGCAACCGGTGTATGAATCCTACGAAGATTCGGTACGTAACATCATTTCCTCTAGAGGTCCAACACGAGTCCGACGGAAATGAGATCCTTCCACCCTTTTATCAGGGACTAATCGCGATGGAACTTAGCTGGGCTTCTTCTTAAGGACTTAATACCGATATCAATCAGTGACGGTACAATAATCGGGTATGAAATCCAAAGAATCTTTAGTATTTTTGACACATTTTAAGAATTGGTTTTATAATTTAGTTCCGAAACGGAGTAGTTAAGCTACATTAACCAGATATGAAAACATTTTTTTAATTCATTGATGCTCTGGATGAATTGTTTTGTAATCAAAGTTCATTAATAACAAATGGTCACTTAACCATCTTATCAAATTCAGTGATTCTAGTACAATTATTCTCAAATAAATGCTACATTAATTTTAAAATAAGCAGATAGAATTACAAAGTCCGATATTTATGCAAAATTTCCAAAATAAAATTAATTGTGTTGAAACTGTTCATTGTTCAAAATAAAAACAGTTCTGATATTATTCAGATGATTTATGTCTAAAGCTCAATCAATAAATTATATTATTAAAAAATATACATTAAATGTTGAATAAAAAAAATAAAAAAAGTTATTGCGTAGTGAAAATACACTTTCAAAATATTTGAAATAAAAAAAATTACACATTTAGTTGAAAAAATGATTTATACGAGTATTTCAATTCCTCCTTTGCGGTGGAATGAATGAATGAAGCACTTGCTTCCCCAGAAAAGCTCTGCAAAGACTCACAACACTACAAAAATGAAAAAAAACAGATTTTCCAAGTCCATTACAATAGTCAAAAAATTGCGGTTATTCGGTCTTATTTAGTTTGCTTCAGCAATAAGAATCCGTTGCCCGCAGAATAACCCCGTCGTGTTTGCTAGACAGACCTTTTTAAACATTTGTTTGAGCTCGCTTTATGTGGCTTCTGTGCATTTGCGCGGCATATTTTAGTAACAGCTGTTACTAAATGAGCCTTTATAATGTACTATCTGTGTCTCGTGGCTTTAGGTCATGTTTTTCAGGATTCATTACTTTTTTGTTTATATAGTCGCTCTTAACATCTTAGGTCAAGCTTGCTATTCTGATTTATAACTATTCAGAAAATTCACTTAATTTTACCGTGAAAAGAAATGGGGCTACCGGTTTAAAATCAACAATAAGTACACTGAGTCAATCTTGGCCTTTGCGGACGACCTTGCAATACTTACACGTAATCCCAAACAGTGTCAAGAATTGTTGAACGAAGTCGATGAGTTCTGTACATGGACGGAGGGAATGAGGACAAAACCATCTAAATGTCATTGTCTTTGTCTGGGTAGAAGAAATACCAAATATACGTCTTACGATCCAGGACTCTCCATAAGTGGCCAAGGAGTTGCCACAATTGCAGAGGCAGTGCCTTTCAAATTTCTTGGTAGAAAGATAGATCACAAAGGACGTACACCATCATTAGAGGTGGTTGTTGAAAATTTCATGAACAACCTCAATAAGGTAGACCAGCAGCCTATCAGCAATATCAAAAAAGCATGGATATATGACAACTACCTCACATCACGTCTCACTTGGCCTTTCCTAGTATATGACATCGGTAAAACTCTCCTGGCAAAGCTAGATGCCAATGTCATAAAGATATTGAAGTCATGGTTCGGATTGGCACATCCGGCTGATCCCTCTACTTTTTAGGGATCACAATAGTTTTGGGCTGAAACTAAAGAAACCGTCTGAACTTTACAAACACCTAAGAGTTACAAAAACGCATGTTTTGGGAAAGTCGCAAGACGAATTAATTACATCTCTCCAAAAAGACAAAACTGCTTCAGACCTGAATCTAGACTTCAATTCCATAAACAATTTATGGCAGGTGCACAAGTAAATACTGCTGGGTTGGGTGCGAGAAAAAAAAGGAAGACCGAGACATGGTAAAACCTTTCTACAACAAGACGAAAATGACAGTTACAAAGTGCACGCTATGAATTTAGAAATGCAAAGTGAGTGGTTAACCATAGGTGAGTTCTGTATCCCATTAGCTCTAAAATGGCGCACCTTGATCTATGACTGGTCCCCTGCCTTATTAAAATTTTATCTAAATGCATTCCAAATGACCCTCCCTGACCAGAGTAACTTGGTAAGGTGGGGAAAAGCCTCTGAAAATGTTGCTATACTTGTGGAGAGGCGATATGTACAGCAAGGCACATATTGGTGGGATGCAAGGTGCTCCTTAATGGGGTCATTACTCACGGCGTCATGACAGAGTACTTGAAATCATACGTGAAGCCATGAGCCTTTCGGTAGCTAGAGCCCAAAAGGATTGACGACAAACAACAGACAAATTAACTTTGTAAAAGAAGGCTCAACTTCAAACTCCAGGAACAAGCCTTACTCAATCCTGGGTACAGCACCTGATTGGACTATTTTAATGGACACGTATGAAAAGCACTACAAAATCCCAGAGGATGTGGGTGTTTCGTCATCCAGACCGGACATTTTCCTTTTTCTAGAGCTACGAAACGCATAGTCCTTGTAGAACTTACCGTACCGTGGGAAACTAATATACCTAAAGACCACGCGATGAAACAAAATAAGTATTACGACCTCCTAAACGAATTAACAAAAAACGGCTATGTAGTTAGTTTATACGCTGTAGAAGTGGGAGCGAGAGGTATACCAGCAAAATCTCTCTATAACCTACTGAAAGACCTTGGCTTATCCAGAAGTGCTGTAAGTTCTATACTAGAACGTGTATCTAAAGCTGCACTAGTAGGCTCATATCAGATTTGGCTGGGCAGGGAGAGAAAACGAGTGGTGAAGGTGAGTGTTGATGTACGTCAGAAAGGGGCCCCTTAAACCTACGCCCGAGTCACAAGTCTCGGGAACTACTCGAGTTTTTCTCTCTCTCTGCCACACGATGGACCCGGCACCCGCACGGTGAATCCATGGAATGCTAAGAAGATCGTCTCTTAGCTAAATTAAAAGTAGTGATAGTGATAAATAAATGGATCCCAGCTTTTTCTGGGTGTTTGAAGACACCTAGAGTTCTTTTTCTCACCTAGAGATCTAGAGTTTCTTTTTTTTTTCAGTGAAGAAAAACTAGACGTACAGGACTAGACTACAGGCCCGTGAACAAAATTTATAGGTCAAAGGAACCACCAGGAGACCTATACAGAATGATAGAAGAGTATAAAGTAATAAGATTCAGCACTATGCCGTCACTTGTAAGCTATCCAACTGAGTGCAGTTGAAAAGGGCGGTTGCAACCCTCGATAATTTCTCAGTGTCGCATATTTTTGAACGGCATTGCTAAATAATGAATTAGAAGAGGCCTTGAAACTGTATGGAACCAATGCCGTACATTAAATGACCAAATTTACTCTGTAAATTGTCGGAAAATCAAGATTTTTTCCGACAAACTAATAAATAAAGTTTTAAAATTTATAATTTCTAAAGATTCAATACTCTCTTCTAATATGTTAAATATGTTATTCGGCAACGCCGTACAAAAATCATGCAACAAAGCAACAAAGAGAAATGTTCGAGGGTTGCAACCCCCCTCCTTCTATCATCCTACATAGGTCTCCTGGTGGTTCATTTGACCCATAAAATTTGTTCACGGGCCTATAGTCTAGACATGAATAGTCATGCTTTACTGCTTCATCTTAGATCACAAAGTCCTCTTCTATCTAGAAAGTCTTAAATTAGGCGAGATGGCGATCAAGTACTATTGTAGCTTATCTTCGAAACAAACTAAAACTTCATGATATTTGCAAGTTTTATCTGAGATTGATTGATTGAAAACTCTTTATTGTTCACAACTTAAAATATGTAATACACATAATATATAGGAAAACAGTAAAACTAGTGAAACAACTGGTGGTCTTATTGCTGAAAGCGTTTTCTTCCAGGCAGCCTTGGGGTGGAGAAAAGGATAAAAGGTAAAAGTAGATTGACTCCTAGCTTGGATGACAAAGCTTCTCCGTTGGGACTGCATTTAGTGATCAAGGCATTAATCAAATAGATAAGCACTGTTTGTAAACGTAAATAAATGTTAATTTCTTTTAATTTATTTTTACATTTTTTTTTGGTATTATAGAATGTTACTATGTTACTATGTTAACCTTTATGCCTATATTATTAACGAGTTTTAAATATATCAATGTAAATAAGTGCTGTGGTAGAGGGCGACCAAAAAACGCGTGGATGGATTGTGTGAAAGAGGACATGAATAGGAAAGAAGTAAGCTTAGATTTGACGAAAGATAGATGCAAATGAAGGAAACGTACCTACATGTTGTACCGTTCCCACATAAAGTAGAATAAGGGTAGTGATATAGATTAAAGCTTATGTACCTGATATCGTACAACACGCCTCTTCATAACAATCACAGGGCTACGTAGCTATTTGATTTTTAAGAGTTCAAATCACTGTCTGGCCCTACATTACGTTCGTTAAAACGAGATTTAAGACTATTTCTCTCATTGCTTTTACTTTGGAAACAATATCTCAATTGTTTGTTTTAAAATTAACATCGTTTTTTTTCAACATTTAAGTATATACTTTTACTACTACTACTATACTAATATTCTACATATAAGTGTATAACTGACTTCATTATTTCCTTTCGCTTCAGATAGAAAGACTTCAAATCAAAATCGGAACGTAAAACACAAAACCAAGTTTCACAAACAATAGAATATTTTTACCGACCGACATATTTGGGAAGTGGGAGCCAATTAATGACCAATAAACACGGGATAGATACTTCGTTTCAATGGCCCGCACATAAATCCGGCGCTCCAATTAATGATCGCTAAACCGCAGCGGTCGAAGCAATACCGAGCTATCTGTAGGCTAACCACAGCGTAGGACAATGCATGTATTTGATTTATATTTATCGCATTGATTGGCTTGCCTAATAAAATTATAAGTGACACAGTAAACGACGTGATACGGTAATATTACTACCCTAGTGGCTTAGTTGGTAGTAGCCCTGCCTGCGAAGCCGAGGGTCGTGGGTTCGATCCCCACCCAGTGCAAATATTTGTGTGATGAATTCAGATGTTTGCACTGTGTCTAGGTGTTTCTATGTATAATAAGTATGTATTTAAAACTATATAAGTATTATATCAGCTATCTGGCTGCCATCACACAAGCTTTGCTTAGTTTGGAGTCAGATAGTGTTGTGTGAGATTGTCCACCAATATATTTATTTATAATATATTTAATGATGTCAGCGTAAAATTGTAAAATCTGTCAGATTATATTATAAAACGACGTATCTAATCTAACCTAACCGACCGAACGTAGGATTACAATCTCACTCGTTAAAATTTGACGCTGACATTTATATGCGATACAAAAACTTTGTAGCTCTTTTTTACAAAAATTGCGCGAACAGAAGAGAATTAAATTTCATACACTTATTACCACTCGCTACACTGGCGGCTACTCGCGTTTACAAATTTAGCGGGAAAACGGGTGTTTAAAAAAGGTTTTTAAAAGATTACGTGAGTGCGTTGTTTACGCTTCGGCATATTTGTGAAGTGCCGCCTTACTTGTACCCGTGTGAGTCCTTTATTGTCAAGAGAGTTTCAAGACTCTTTTAGCGGTATTGTTCAATGATAATTATTGTTTTTACAAGAACAAAATTACAAATTTTGATTAACTCCCGACAACCTCAGATTTGTTATTTGTACAACATTATACTAGTCAAGCCCTTGTCAAGTTCTATCTCATTTGATACCCATATCAAAGGAGTTGTGAAAAAAAATGTATTTCGCCATTTCGTGATAGCGGCTATCTAGGATTTGAAATTTCTTATAGTGTATATTTATAGTGTCTTTCATTTGATACCCATATTGAGGTAGGTTGTGAAGAAATATTTTTTATTATTAGGTATTTATTATTAACCTTCAAATAAAAAAAACCGCATTGAAATCGGCTTATGCGTTTGAGCTCTACGAACAGACACACTGCCACAGGCAGACACACACACACAGAGACAGACAGACATCGACGTCAAACTTATAACACCCCTTTTTTTGGTCGGGGGTAAAAAATGTAAACTAACTTTTTTGACCCTTTAGTCGCAGTTTTTTCGAGTTTTCAAGTGGTTTAGATCCTTTTACACAAAAGGAAGACATAGTAACTTCGTTTTATTTATTTTTTGGATTATTAATGGTATTTAAGTTCAGCCCAACTCCATTTTAGTTTTATCACCACCTTTTGTCGCCATGAACTTTGGATTTTCGTTAAAGTTCATACTAATGAGTATGTTATGTTATATAATAAGTTAAATTGTTACAATATAATAAATGTCACTCTAACAGACTGTTTCCTAGATGCAGCTGCATGTATATGTCACCAAAGCGAAAGTAAGATTATTCACATCAAAACGACGACGTTTATAATCTAACGTCACGTCGTTAGATAATCGGAAAGTATTTTATTTTGACGGTGACATCTAAAAGCAGTGGTATAACCACTGTACATACTCGTAGTACATACCTACTATGATAAAGTTATCAGAATATTTCGGTATCCAAGACTCAACGCATTCTTTCTAACAACAATGTTACAAAAACTTCCCCAAAAACAAGCGTCAAACAGAAAGTCGTGTCTAGATTTTCCCGACATTTTCTGTGGCCGAGCACGACTGAGGTCGTAAAACTGGGTATTTGCCCACTAAGCCGATTACTGCATGTAATCTGGCCGGGGCGTGACACAGGAGCAAGCTTCAACGTCTTCAATTAGCTTTTACTGTGTCACTACCCTGCTGGTTATGTGAGCTAGTATTAGAGGACTTTGTGGGTGACACTTTTTGTAGTACTCGACTTTCTTTTAAGACATCTTTTGTATGACCTTGTCGCTTTATTGAATCTATAGTTGGTTACGAAACACTTCTTTGCTAGACCTTGTAAAGGTGAGATAAGTTCATATAATAATTTAGTTAAAATAAAGATACAATAATTTAAATATGTTTGATATCTTTGAAAGTATAATAAGTATATAATACTTTCAAGTACTTAATAATTTTATGGGATGCGATAATATTTTATTTTGCATATTTATTATTATTATTATTTGTTGAGAGTAGGCTGTTTTAGTAATTTGAATTCTTTAAAGTTAAATTAAAATAAGCATTTTATATCCTTCATAACATGTTTCAATAATTTTCGGCTAAATTTAGATTCAGATTTTGCAAATGATGAATAGACTATGCGTAAACAGCACATTTTATGTTCCAACTACTGAAAACGGGGCTTAAACAAGGAGAGAGTCACATTTGCAAATCTGAATTTAAGTTCAGGCAAAATTGATCCATAAAGATAGTAATTGTAAAAAAACCTATTATTTGTGTGTGTACTTTAAACTTAAAATTTATTTGTTTTGCTTATTTTTATGTCACTTAATTTGAGTATCTCTTTCTTTATAAGTTTTACATAACTAAAAATCCTGGTTTTTGCCTCGGGAAACACTGTTACTAAGTTTGTGATATGCGGCGGTTTTTCAATGAAAGAAAAAAAAACAAAATTATTTTCCTTAATGAAAATTGCATAGAATTTTATCGTGATATTTAAAAAAAAAGTCATAAGTAATCCATTTGAAATGAGTTCTAATTGCGCATGCTTAACAGCTAATTTCGTTTAACTTAAGGTACAATAAACGTATCCCAAAGAAGAAAATTGAACACAATAAAATTAAGTAAAACCGATTGTGCCTGAAAATGAATTTCCTTTTTTTGTTTCAGCTAACAAGAAAGGGACGGCAGATGGCCACCTGATGGAAAGGGTTCCTTTGTTCAGATCTAATACAATACACGACGGTTTATCTAAACGGACGAATATAAATATAAATTGTTCTGTAATCTTGTAGGTTTTGAGTGTTACAAGGTTCTATTTGTACTTATTTTGACCAAAAGTAATTTAGTCTACAGTGATTTTAGTATTGCAGATTTTAATTTCTTATCTGCATTTAGACAAATGCATCAAAATAGTTAACGCTATAGTGAATGACTATCATATTATCGGAGACCACGTCGTTAGAATACGTCTACTTCATCAAAAACTTCTAAGGATCTAACAATAATAGGACTTGCAATAATAGGACTAACATTTTGCAGAGTCCGTCTGAAAAAGAAAGTATTTTCTGGTTTAAATGACAATGTTTTCAAACAATAAAATATAGGCCAAAGTGATACATTTTTGAATACCTATGTATATGTGAATAACGAGCTAAGTGCAAAGTTAGGTTGTGATTTCGAGCTCGTCTAGTTCAAAACTAAAGTGCCTGTAACGTTTTTTTTGTTTTACTTATAACTTACTATGATATTAACCCATTCCCAAACACAGCTGACCCGTATAACGTAAATTGAAATAAAAAACCATAGACCAACTTTGCAATATCTTTCACCGATGAAGAAAGTTTCAAATCAGTAAGACGGAATTCAAAGTGAATATTGTGACGGCCTTGCCGGACCCGGAGATTCGTTATTATAATTAAAGGGCATGTACAGCACCCTAGGGCTGAGCTGGGACAAGCCCCAGTGCTGGGATTACAGCGGTCTACGTAATTTTACCGTTCCATTACTTATTCATTACCTGAAACTGTTCAATTAACATACCTCGCCGCCTTTACCCTCATCATTCAGCGTCAATTTCACATGTCTGAGCTATTTCCTGTATATTACTGGAATCTATACTACGAACGAATAAAACTAGTGATGTGAAGAGTTCTACAGTATCTATGTTTAATATCATCGTTAAATTGTAAATACTCACCGGAAGTTTATCTTAAAACGCGTGAGATTATAAATCTAGGATACGTTAGATTACTTCATAATCTACGGACTGTAGCTTGATGGTATATATAATTTTACACTGACATGTACATCTAAACATTTAAATACAACAACAAAATTTAAAAAAATAAACCCCTGACTACCTCGGATTTGTAATCTGTACAACATTTTACTTGTCAAACCCTTTCATTGGATACCCATATTCAGGGAGTAGTGAAAAAACAAATGTATTTCGCCATTTTGTGGTGGCAGCCATCTTCGATTTTATATTTGTCATAATGTATAGTATTTTACTAGTCAAGCCCTTTCATTTGATACACATATTGAGGTAGGTTGTGAAGAAATATTTTGTTCGCCATTTTGTGGAGGCGGCAATTTTGAATCCATTTTAACCAAACATGCCTAAGAACATCCTCACGGAAATGGACCATCCGTTTGAGCTCTACGGTGCCACAGACAGACACACACAGACAGACAGACATCGACGTCAAACTTATTACACTTCTTTTTTTGGTCGGGGGCTAAAAATTGAAGTGTCTGTTTGTAATTCCCAATCAACATCATAACCAGGCTGGCCCAGTGCGGGTTGGTGGATGACACATTACTTCGAAAGATTCTAGGTACATGTCGGTTTTTACTCACAATATTTTTCTTCACCACATTACACACATGACTTCTAAAAGACAGTGGTGCGCGTGATTTTGAACCCGGGGTCTCCGGAATGGCAGTCACCGTTCTCCCGACTAGACCAGCCGTAACTTCTTTACCAAATACTCGTAGTTATCGACATTTCATGTACAACTTTGCTTCCCAGCCCTATCAGAGTACGTGTACCTTGTTCGGATAATCGGGAGCAGAGTAGTTTTGCGAATTAATTTTGCTCGGGTTACGGCGGATTGACGCTTTCTTTATGAACCTTGCGGCGTTGGATGAGATTTGTACGAGGTTTGGATGGCGTTACCAGATATAAAGCAACCCCTAAGATTTTGGTGAAACTTGTTTCTTTTAACATCGTCATCGACCTTTTACTGTGCACTGCTGAACGTAGGAATATCATAAAGGACGTCAATAAGCTTGGTTGGTGGCTCTATATTCATTTACTTTCTTTTGTTTTTTCTTTGTTTGTTTCTAAGTCTTTCAAGAAATGTTTTACCAGATACATTTCAGAAAATATGCAGTTGATTTGCGTAATCTAATACCGGTTAGATGTTATTTTTATATTGTTCTGTTTGTACAAGTACATCGTTCCATGGTTGACGTTGGACGCTTTTAAGGAAGAGTTTGACTCAACTTTGGAGCGTCCAGAATAGGTTTATTATGTAGAGACAAAGAGTTTGCATTTATCGGGTTTTGATATGCTGATACTGAGAAACTGTTGAAAAAGATTTTGTAAGATGCCTAAGTTAATTTTTTTGTTTTGTACATGGTAATTTTCATTTATTGGAGATTTTTTTTATTCGCTTGTTTTGTTTTGCAATTACTTTAAGTTAGCCAATAAGTTTGATTTTGTTATCTAATTTTTGGCTTTTACAGTATTATTGATTTGTGTGAGTGGCAAAATTTATAAGTTTGTTTATTTTTACACTGAAATTTCTTTTATAAACGTAAAGGTAGCAGGTTGTTGAACATTATAATTAAGTGTAATAATGGAAGACGCTGCCTCTTGCGACACAGTTTTTACATAAATGCAGAAGGCAGAGCCGCAAAATTTTTTGTAACCTAATATCTGTTCGATAAATAATCTTTTTCTTTATATTTACTTATACTTTATCTAAGTGTAGAAGGAATCAAATTAAAAAGTATTTTTTGCCCGATAGATACACTCTTACGGTCGTCAAGTCGAAGGAATTGGTTTTTTTTGGGTCAGCACGGTTCATCTTAGTGATATTAGTCATTGATTACACACCTCATCTTAGTCCATCATATTTAACATCAGGCGAGATGGTTATCAAGTTCAAACCCATATTCAAGTATAAACCCTTTGCGGCTATATTTCGAATATTTATGCAAAGATTATGACTGTGAGCCTGTAAAAAATTGAACTTTTTTTTCTTCGAAATATACAAAACTGAATGTTTCTCTATACGTAAACTCTTTGTTTGTCTGTATGTCTTTTATAAGATCGTAAACTCTAAATTTGATCATATGTATATGTGATAATGTTTTACAAAGTTGTTGTCCCTGAGCCAAATAAGGTTTCTGTGTTGATACAACTAATTCTCGACAGGTGGCGTTGCAACGCACGCAGGGTACAGACAGTTTTAAATAAATAAAAAATTGTGGTAAATTATGACTAGTCATTATCATAATCTTATATCATAGGTATTAATACAATAAATAAATAATTATGTTGATGGAAATTTCACACACAACACTATCTGACCCCAAACTAAGCAAAGCTTGTGCTATGGAAGCCAGTTAGCTGATATAATACTTATATATTTTAAATACATCTTACTTATTAAACATAGAAAACACCCAGGCACTATTTAAGCACTACCCAGTGGCTTGAAATTCCTTTAAATGAAGGATATGTCTTGTCTCTTCCTAAAAAAGTAAAAAAATCTAAATTAACCTGCGGCATTCCAAAATGTACCATTAACTTATCTTATTTCACTAATTGTATCAAAAATCGGTCCCTAATCTGTCAATAGAAATTTGCCTGTAGCCGTACCAACGTAATTCCATTAAGACCCTTTCGCATACAGGTTTTTTGCCAAGTCCATCATGAAAAGCTCGTCAGGCACGCCGTAAAGCTTCATAGTCGATTTCATTTACCACAAATGACCTGTCAGAGAGAAAAAACCCCAAAGCTATTGTGAACGTAAATAAACCTGCGTTGAAAGTACGCTACGTGAATGTATCTCGACCGTGAACTATTTGATTATCCTTTGAATTGAACCGAAGGTCTTTTGTCCCATTTTCACTTGAATGGACATCGCAAAAAAGAAACTTGGGATATTTGGCGAGGTCAGGATTTGGGTAAACAATTGCTGTATGTAAAGGGTAAGGTTCGACTCATAATTTTCGCAGAGTCAAATTCTAACAATGAGATGGCGTTATTTTTGGCGAATTCTCGACCTTTTCAGGGTCGGCATTTACATAAGCTAATGCTGTATAATTTTATCATATTAAAATGATTTGTTTGAATATATTATCGTGGAAGTTTTTTAAACAAAGTAATTAAATTTTCTGTTATTATTTTTCTAGATTACAATATTTTTTTTAGAGAGGTAACGTGTTTTTGTTTTACCTTAGTTAATTTAAAATTTTAGTTTCTTTACATTTTACAACACAATTTTAACTTAGTAAAATATTTGGGAATCTTTAAAGAATAGGAAGTAATCGTAAATACTTAACTCTTAAATTTGATTCCATACATACAGATAAGATTAGCAAAATTCAAAGATATTACGGATACAAAATTTATGGTAAAATTCGTTTGGGAAGTTCTTCATTGTGTTGAGCACAGTGCATTAGACTTTTTGTATCAGAGATAACAAGAAAATCAAGATAATGACCTAACTATGCATTACAGACAAATTTTTTTTTTCTTTAAATAATGTAGTGTGACGGCGGTACCACTATATCAAATCATCTGACAATAAACTACAGTATGGTCGAAACTGATGCACGTTAAACATCCCGCTACGTTCTTATGTTACAACGTGATTGAGCAACAAATATTCTTACATCAAAATATCCAAACATCCAAATTATGATATGTCTCAATGTCAATTTATAATATTAGTACCTGGTTGACCGAGCTTTGCTCGGTTTTTTTAAATTATATTCAGGCAGGTACGAATTACCTACGTAGTGATGACTTACTTAGGCCTACTTAGATACGAATTAAATGCGTTTATAAAAGGCTCTAAGAAAAAAAGAACAAAAAGGAAAGTCCCGAGTGTAACCACCAGGATTCGAACCGGGGACTGTTGACTCCGAGGGCGAGCATATTCCGTCTGAGCCATTTAGACTTAAAGAACAATGGCGAAATAAGTTATCGTATTCTAATGACATTGTAGGAGTTTTTCATTGTCTGAAAACGCGCATAAAATGATGTTAAAAAAAATAAAACCTAGCTAGATCGATTTATCGTCCCCGAAACCCCCTGTACACATAATTACATGAAAATAGTTCAAGCCGTTTCCGAGATTCAGATTCTATATATATATACCTACAAGAATTGATCGTTTAAAGGTATAAGATTAGGACCCACTTTGAACTTTATGGCTACCAACCGACTGTAAAGAATATAATGTATAGTAAAGTCAAAACAAATATAATGCAAGTTTATCTAGAAGAATAATCTTCACTTTGAAGTTGGCGAATTCTTGATTCTAAAGACTTTTCTAATGTCGAAAATATTTCAGCGATGGACCTATCCAAATTTTCTTAAATCGGTATAACGGTTTTTGAAATATGAATAAAAACCAAAATATTTATACATGTATCTGGACCACGGATATTATATCTGGACGATACGGCGTAGTGATAGAATCTCACAAAATTTAGTCCAGTGCCTGAGTTTAATTTTAAACAGCAGCCAATTTTTGTTTATCGAAAAAAAAAAATATGGCCCATCTCAAAAAATGCCTAATACGCCTAAAAATCACCAATATACAAAAATACTATCACTTCCCGTAGAACATTATTTTAATATAAAACATATCAACTCATCGCAACCGTCCTTGACAGTTCAATTTGATATTTTTATTCAAATCTGGTCGAGAAAGTTCGCTCCCAAGAATATAGGGAGCCGACGAAAGAAATTTCATCTCGAGTAAGTTAGGAAAAGTTGTAATCTTCCTTGACTCCGTACGAGATTTGATCCATTAATACCTCAATGACGTAAAAGGATAAAGCCCTTAATGCCCATCGACAGAAAATGAAATCAGCTCTTGTGATACAATCTTTTAAATTTTCTTTCGATAAATTCGTAAGATAGTGAAGGAATTTCTGGAGTATTTGTAATGATTAGTACAATAATTGTAAAGGTTATGTTGCGATATTTACGAAAAAGGTTATAAAGAAAAAGGGTCTTGGTATATGATACCGTTAATATTTTTTCAGTTTTATTGAAAAGTTATGGTCAATTTTTTTTTATTTGAATTCTCTCTATTTTGTACGTTATCTTCACAGATTTCTAAACAGATGAAACCTTCGTGAACGACACTGTGAGGCCAGTCATTAGTTATGTATGCGTGAAAGCTCTCACCGACGTTGTCAAATTACTCACGTTGGTGTGCGTGTAATGTTCCCAGTCTTAAGAAAAAAGTCCCACTATTGTTGTCTTAAGCTTTGGAAATTTTCACGTTTAATAAACACATAAAACATTGTTTTAAAATAAATTATTTTACACCGATAATATATAATGCAAGGATTTCTTGTTAATAACAAGAAATCTTATTTCCATTTTATGAAGTTAAGAATTTTGATTTTACATGCAACCAAAAATCAACTTGAATCGCAAATATTAATTATAGTCCGTTCCACGAAGAGGTGTAGAAAATGTAAACAAATCAATGTCACTCTCAATATGACAGTCCAGCATTTCTCAACCTTTTTTTAGAAGATAGTTCGTTGTAAGCGTCTCTGTTTGTCTATTTAGATTTTCGTCACATAACAAGGTTAAATATATTCCAATCAGTTCGTTTCAACCTTTTGTCTTATTTCTATTATTTTATAATTATACGTTTATTAAATATGTGGTGCGCATAAGTTTAAAACATTAATACAAAATAACTTGGGTGGTTGGTTCATGGAACACAATAGTAACATATAAACAGTTTTATTAATATTAATTACTAAGTACAGCTTTGTTTTGTTATGTAGCACTGAAATTTCTTTTTCATTATGTATGTGAAATTACTGACTTTTTAGTAAACATAAATTTAATGAGCTATATATAGTATATATTAGACGATTTTCTTAGCATTCCATGGATTCACCGTGCGCGTGAATTCATGGAATCCACGCGTGCCGGGTCCATCGTGTGGCAGAGAGAAAATCCTGAGTAGATCCCGAGACTTGTGACTCGGGCGTAGGTTTAAGGGCCCTTTCTGACGTACATCAAAACTCACCTTCACTACTCGTTTTTCTCTCCCTGCCCAGCCAAATCTGATATGAGCCTACTAGCGCAGCTTTAGATACTTGTATATATGTCCACATTCAGATCCGTATCCGTAGATGTTAATGTGCGTGTACTTAAGTGAAGTGAGATCAAAGTTCAGGATTATGATATTATATGCCTTGTTTGTTGACTTCAACGACTAAAGAATAGAGATCTAAATGGTCTTAAGTGGTCAGTTCTAAAATCTATTAATAGTAACATAGACTAGTTTTAAACACTTAAAATATGATTTGTTTTTATAATTTATGATGATTATTAAAATCAGTCTGACTTGGCTGGTTTTAATATCATAATATTGAACTTGTCTTTCACTTTACATTTATGTTTTGATGGGATTCGCAGTTTGAGAAACACAGATCAAATTGCCGCTGGTTAAACCCGTAACCACCACATTCTACTATTACTATTCATAACTTTCAAGATAAGTTAATACATAATTATTTGATGAATATAAATCCAAGTATGTTGTATTTAAGATCACAGTAAATTCGAATCATGTTTGTGAAAAATATTTTAAGACAGTTTTAGAAAAATACTAAGGTTAAACGATTTTTATGTTATGGTAGCACCTTTGTTTACATTTTCTACACCTCTTCGTGGTACGGACTATAGTATGATTTGCTCGCTTAGATAGTTTAAACAAAAACCTAAAGAATCATCTTTACCACCAAAACTAGTTTTGATAAAATGCATATGGGCTACCTTTTATAGGGCCAAACAACAAACCAAAAAAAAAAAAAAAACAAATAATCGTTTAAACAATACCTCACTTTTAAACCAAGTAATCGTATAATATTCAAAAACTGCTACTATCAAATGATAATATTCTGAGACCTACTGCTGGCATTATATAACATTCTATTCTACTCGTATAATATTATTAAAATGTAAGCATTATGTATTTTGAAAACTCCACAGAACATACAAGTATTAAAACTCGCTTCATAACTACAGTTTTCATCAACACTATTAGTATTTTTATTAGCCCTAGTAACGGCGAGGATTTGTTCTTGGCATCGATTCACATTAAATTAAAAAATAACGATTATAAAAATAGGGCTTAAAATTGAATTATACAATGTTCATCAATAATTTGGTCTACGAGTATCTTCAAAACAAAATTAGAATCTATATTTTACCTTAACTTCAGGGAAAATAATTTCAATTTAGTATAGCAACACAGACCTATTTTCGTTGAGGTGTTGTGTTTCTATTCATCAATCAAAATAAAATCGTCTAAATTAAATAAATAGCAGTAAAAATATTCTAACTTTCCTATGAAATTTCCTTTTTTATTTTTGGGAACAATGTTTGCAATGTTTGATGACACAAGACGGCATAATCTTAAACAAAACATAAAATCACAACCGGACTCCCGTACGAGACGGAAGTCAGTTTTGTACTGACTGGAGTTTGTATTTGCTTTGGCGTTTGATATTTGCTTTCCGGACCTAAGGATCTGTGTTCCGCACGTTCCATCTGCCTTTTGTTTTAGAAATCTGTGGTTATCTTGCTCCAAATTTTAATAAGAATTTGACAGTGTCGATACGAAATTTCGACTTGCGGTGGTATAGATTTTTCACTGTAATTTTTTGGGTACTGCTATGATTTGTCTTTACTAGCGGTTCGCCCCGGCTTTGCTGGTTGTAATATATAGCTTATAACGCGATAATAGAAATATCCAAGGGTGAAAGAATTTTTGAAATCGGTCGGTAGTTCCTGAGATTGACGCGTTCAAACAAAAAATCCTCTTCAACATTATAATATTTATATACATAAATATATGATTCTTCTGTACGTGTGTTGACAGTGAACTCCTCCTAAACGGCTGGACCGTTTGAATAATTTTTTTTGTATGCGTTTGTGTGGTGCTTTGGAGGATTCACAAACCAGCACATTAGATGGATTAGATGGTAGATTACACTGTAGACGATACTTAGGTCACTATCCGAGCAAAGTCGGAACGGGGTGCTAATATTAGTATAGATTTTAGTGTGAACCTATGGCAGTCGGCCTCAAGCAAATTGTACCATTTATCTTGTATACGATTACACAAGAGCCGCAGTTAGAGTGTTAGCGCAGTTCATCCTCCTTATTATGCGGTAACCTGTTCTATGCTTAACCAATGGGTTAAGCATAGAATTTGCAGAACCAACCTAACCCCCAAACCAATCATATTTTTACTTTTCCCAGCGAACAAGTAATGCCATTCAGCATGGTAATACCCCCTGCATGCTAGACATATTTCCGACTAGTAATGGGCTTGATCATCTTGATTATTTATAGACCTTTATTGGTATATGCATAATTGAGGTGTGTTGTATGTAAGTAGTTAGATACAGTGTAGTGTATGAGTAGTTCTCATAGCATTTTACTAAAGGCTACTATTTTGATAAAAGCTTCACTTAGGTATAAAACAAATACAAATTCTTATCACTCTGATATATTTATGCAAATACGTGTCATAGTCACTCGTAATAAATAGCATGAAAATCATCGAACAAGCAAACCATTCTAATATGTTTACTGTGTTTGGGTGTTTCTATGTATGATAAGAATGTATTTAAAACTATAGAAGTATTATATCAGCTATCTGACAGCCATGGTACAAGAAGTTTTGCTTAGTTTGGGGTCAGATACTATTGTGTGTAACTTGACCACCAATATATCCTGCTAAGTGAACTCGTCCTAGAAGCACACCATCTATAAAAGAGTCAAAATGTTTGAGGAATATTTTATAAACTTAAGTCGATAAGCAGGCTACGTTTGAGCACAATTTGCCTGTTATTAAACAATACGACGACTTAGGATGTAACACGCTTAAGTACTTAAAACTATAGCTGTAATATCGACCACAACCACAAAGCCCAGAAAGTAAGACCATGAGCCATTCTACAGTTGTACCTATAATTCATCGGTCCGCCTTTATTGGCAAATTTGTGAACGAGGCTTTAAAATCCGATTTGGTCTGGCAAGCCACAGCAGAGTTTATGCTAGGATTAATAACTAATAGGTCCTGTTTTCGAATTTAATAAGGAGGGCTACTATCGAGTTTTATTGTATTAATAAACAAAACACAGTACAATGAACTCTGTTTAATAAACACTATAAGAAACATTCCATCGGGTATTTAATAAATGATGGTTCATTAGGGAGAAAATTTGACTCCACAAGCACAAGGCTTCAAGAGGTTCAAATCTCGCCTGCACCTTTGATTATTATCTAAGAGTAAGTTCAAACAAAATGTTCAAGTTTAGGTACTAGTGGCTTTAATGGTGGAAAACAGTGTGAGAAAAATGGCATACAAATACAAATACAAAAATCTTTATTACTGTTTGTAGGTAAGATAAGATGATACAAAACATTTTAAAAGTTGCCCCATACAAACTGGCCTCTGTGAGAGGCATGCAATATGTCTGGCAAGACAATTTGTTAGTCTTAATTTATAAATAAAAAAAATTAAATAATAGTCAGCTGATTAAAGTCTTCTTCTTCCTCATCTTCTATTAATTTCTGGTTTTTATTTATGTCATCTGATTCTTCATCTTAGATTAATTTCTGGCTTCTATTTAGTTGTGATATATATTTGTGTGAGATAAATGTTTGGTGAGCACAATTTCGCCAACGTCTTGTGTTTCATCACGATATTGTCTTGTGTTTTTGAGTTTGATCAATATGTCCATCCAGGGTCTAAGGTCTTGCATTAGTAGATCTTGCAGTTCATCCATGTGAGGAATGTCAAAGAATGTTCTAAGAAACACAAAAAAATTGATGTAATATTGTTGATTGAAGTAATATTGTTCATAGAATGAAAATCATGACCTTAAATTTAGTTTAGTTTCTTAAACGTACCAAAATGAGTATTGAACGATACTGTTCTTCATCATTTTAAATTGGAAACATAATATTGCAGACGTGGAATGTTATATTTATGAGTGCCGAAGTCGTAAAAGGGAAGAGA
The DNA here is from genome assembly GCA_017562165.1 of Ectropis grisescens. Lineage (NCBI taxonomy): Eukaryota > Metazoa > Arthropoda > Insecta > Lepidoptera > Geometridae > Ectropis > Ectropis grisescens. The sequence goes on along the minus strand of CM029779.1, from coordinate 5,117,947 downwards.
ATTTTCAAGATCCTTTAGAGTAATTACTTTTAGCTGTTTGGCATTAGATATTACACAGGCAATTTCGTTAGAGCCCTGTGCCTTCTGTGTTAGCACAAATCGATAGACAGTAAAAAGCATCTGAGAACAGCTTTCATATGTACGTACATACGTAGGATTAGACTGCTGTAAGCTGTAAAAGAATGTGAATGTGAATGTAATTGTAATGACTAAGATCACAGACCCCGGAGTCTGTGGAGTGAATAAAAAAAAAAGCTGTAACAGACAATTTAAGCAGTATCTGTGGGAACTTTAAGGATATCTTTTAATAACCAAGACCAAATATCAATACAGGAGCGGCAGATTTTTCAGCAAACTATGCTAATTTAATGTACTTTGCTACGATATCGAAGACACATAGATTGAGGTCACACCATACCTACTTGGTTAGTTATTTGCTACTTACTCATACATGGCATACTTATACTTATATACTCTTTGGCCACTGAAGTGTTGTCCTGTCACGCAATACCTGCCTTAGATTCCAAAAAGACAAAATTAAAATAGGTAGTTTGATTAAAAGTTATATATTTCCTAAAAATATCTGTAGTCTGAAATTTTCGAATAATTATTAATTAAAAGATATCACGAGGTTTTGGAGTAAAGAAAAATAACATAGACATTTTTAATTTTTAGACGAGTACGTTGATTTTACAAAGGCAGAACCTATGAAAACAAAACCAAAATTACAATAACACTACTCTACATAACATACATACTTCATTTCCACTAAGGAGAAATTAATGCCAGTTGAGAGATAATGATCAAGCCAACTACAAGTTATAAAAAGGTGCCTGGCAAGCTAGCGGCATCACCACGCTGAAAAGTTATGCATATAATATTATTGTTTAATATAAATAGAAGTTAGAAGTAAAAGTTGGCAAGGGCTATTAGTACGTAAATTAAAATAGAGAGTGAGAAAAACGCAAATTAAAGCAACAATTAAAAAAACTCAATTTAAAATTCTATTTTGTAATTAGTAATTATCTACGTTCGTAGGTACCTACATAGGATTTAGTAGCGTCATTGTGTGACGTCACTGCTCTATCTTGTTATCCGGTAGTTACGTAGTTTAGAGCTGTGGTTAGTGGATAAATAGCGGTCAGAGCCTATCTTTGGGGCAGTGATTGGATTGTACTAAACAGGTTTAGCATGGATACAGTATTAACTATGTCGCTACCAAATATGTTTCTTTATGAAACACGAATCTAATTACTAATGAATGTTATCTATTTATCTATAATGCTGGTGTTTATTACGATATACCTCAACGGATAACCTTTGGGTTTTCTGTTTGTAAACGAGGACAGCTTGCTGCACATTATCAGGCTGGTAGTTGGGCACTTTATTACCTCTTGATTCATCGATTACGCTGCTAGAACTTGGGGCCTTCTCTCGCAAGAAGAGAGTCAAGGACACTACCACACTGGCCCGTGGGAGTTGGTAGATGACGCATAACCTCGTAAGTATTTTGGAACATGCTGGTTTCTTCACGATGTTTGCGTGTTGCGGTAAAAACGGTGGCGTTTTTAAGTTAGCGGCATTACGCATTTTATTAAAATGATGAGTGACAAGACGATCAGGACATGTACCTGATGGTAAGCAATATGCGTGCCCATAACAGCACAGTGACACGCATCTATTGAACATGAAGCGTCAAAATCATTACCTAGCACTGCACTGCGCTCGCCACTTTGAGATATAAAATGTTATATCTCTTAGTGGGCTAAGAGAATTTAAGAGTAATTTCTCTGGAAAAAATTCATGACTTCGAAGAGACAATGGTGTGCGTAGGATTCGAACCAGAGACTCCATATCGGTAGTTACTGTGCTCTCGACTAGACCAGATGTAACTTATATTAATATGACTTACTATTTCCAACCCGAGTACTTATTCAGTAGCGAGCATTCCACCGGTACTACAACAGTTTGTCCGCTCCGTATTACCATCTTTATTAGTCGGCTGCGCGCGTAATTTGTCCGTAGCCGGCGTCGGCTCATATCCCGGACACGGTTTATTTAGGCCCCATTACCATAACACTGCATTAGTGTTCCGTACTCGCTGCCACCGGACTGAGGTTTACTTTCTAGTTGTTTTTTGAGTGCTTTTGGTGGAATTTTGTTTTAATTGGATATTCTTTTGTAAGAATAAATGGTTGCAAGCACTACAGAGTCGTGCTTTACTTTCTATGTTGGTTGAATTTATGTTGTTTGAAATACAACATCATACAGTTACAGTTACAATATAAGCGTCTATGTTATATTTGGACATCTGATGTATTTGTTAATGAGAAAACTGCAGGAGAATGAAACAGTGGTGTAAAAGTTCAAGCTGTGGAGCACATAGTTTTAAGGCCACAAGAAGTAAGGTCTTATAAATATCAGATATCATTACATACATTTAAATAAAATAATCTCACGTCTAATGGTGCCGGAAGCCAGAAATCGTTCTGTTAAAAATACTGTACCTACTCTAGTGCATGGATTTACTAGTAAGTTTACATTTGTACCTAATTTAATGAAGAAGGCTTGGTAATAAGACTATCATTTTTTGTAGTGTTAGGACTCTTGGCAGAGTCCACCTGGGGAAGTACCACACCTTTACCAGTTATTCTACCGCCAAGCAGCAATGTGCAAACATTACTGTGTTCCGGTTTGAAGGGCAATGTTTCCGGAGAAATTACAGGGCTTAGAGATATAACATCTTAGATCTCTGGGTGACGACCGCAGTGCAGTGCTAGGTAATGATTTGGACTCTTCTTGTTGCAATATATGCGTGTCACTGTGCTGTTATGTGGCAGGCATGTTGCTTACCATCAGGCACATGTCCTGCTAGTCTCGTCACTTTTTATTTAAAAAAAAAACATCTATAGAAGTAGAACAGTCAGACTGAATGTTCTAAATGGTACTTACCCTACTTACAGCGGTGCACAGCTATTGGATGGAGATGAAAAAAACTGTCAACCCTGTTGGTCAAGTGCAGGCCAGGGACTGACACGTGAAATATGTATTTTTAGAATATCCTGGTTTTCACACCATATTTTCTTTTATCATTAAAACCAGTGGTAACGACGAATACCTTTGCACTCGGAATAATACTCCAAAGTACACATGGGATTCGATCTCACTACCTCACAATATTGAAATTGCATGTTTTAGGCACTACACTGCGTTTACTTGACACTATTCACTTCAGGTTTACTTTGAAGGTATAAAAAAGTCCATGTTTTGACAAATGATCCCAAATGGCAGCTAGGCGGGCTTTTTAACTCCCGACCAAAAAAAGAAGTGTTATAAGTTTGACGTCATGTCTGTCTGTATGTCTGTCTATGTGTGTCTGTCTGTGGCACCGTAGAGCTCAAACAGATGAGCCGATTTCGATGCAGTTTTTTTATTTGATTATCTATAGACCTACAGTGGTCTATAGATAATTCAGGTGTGCTTAGTGTAAGTAGTTAGTTAGGTTTGTAGTGTAGTGTATGTAGTTCTCATTGTATTTTAGTTTTGTTAATAAAGGCTCTGCCCAGATAAAAAAAAAATTTGAAAGTTAATATCCGTACGGATGTTCTTAGCTATGTATTTCAAATCCAATATGACCGCCACCACAAAATGGCAAATTATATTATTTTTTTCACTATTACCTCAATATAGGTATCAAACGAAAGGGCTTGACTAGTAGAATACTTTGCACTATTGCAAATTTCAAATAAAAGATGGCCGCTTCCACAAAATGGTGAAATACATGTCGTTTTTCACAACTCCCTTAATATGGGTATCAAATGAAAGGACTTGACTTGTAGAATGCTGTACAGATTACAAACCCGAAGAAGTCGGGAATTAGTCAAAATTTTAATTTTGTTCTTGTTAAACCAGGTCATCAACCTATTCATACAAAAACAGGAAGTTGTATCGTCGAAGAAATTTAGAACTATACATTCGATTCGCTCCCTAGTTATTGGTTTGCTGCCAGTTGTAGCGGTCCCGCAGGAGTTTCAGTCAAAGCGGTCCCGAACTTTCGATGTTAACTTTGCGGCCATTCGATACTGTCCGTTATTATTTTCTTTGTTTATAACTTATCGTTGTATTATTTATTGGGTTGACAGCTACTCCGGTGATTGTCGCTTCTGAACAATAAGTTGAAATATTTCGCTTTGAAAATAATTTTATTAGAATTAAACAAATACAAATTTGAATTAAATAGCAAAAAATACACATCCACAAAATCATGTTAGGTAGAATAATCCGCCCCGAACCGTTTCTGGTGCAAATGTGCTCAAAACGCTGGCTACATAATCTCGCTGAATGGCCATGGCTATAATCTGCCTCAGAAACGAGCCATAAGAGCGGGTGTCACCTCTTTGGTTGCGTAAATGACGTGCTTTGTAATTGAATAACATTTTGTTTTATATCATAAATATTTATGTAAAACTAGCTGTACTTACTCTGCCACGCTTCGCTGTGGAACATTGTGAAGCAAAAATTAGGTAAAAACAATCCTTGATGCGGCTTATATATCATTGTAAAATTTCAGCTCGATCGGAGCAGATCTTTTAGAGTTTTTGAAGCGTAGACAAACCAACATAACATTTTTATGTATAAGATATAAGTAGACAGATTGTCTGATTATATGTGTTCGTAGTTAGAAAATAATACAAGTAAATTATATGTTTAAACTTTAAAGTAACATTAACAATAAAATAGCAATAGACATTGATTGCTACGAGTAAGAACAATCTCTTTCAGGTAGGAAAGTTGTTTGCCTTAATAAAATAAATTTGGCGGAAATTTCTCACACAATAATATATCTAATCAGTGCAAATATTTGTGTGATGAATTCAAATGTTTGCACTGTGTCTGGGTGTTTCTATGTATAATAAGTATGTATTTAAAACTATATAATTATTATATCAGCTATCTGGCTGCCATCACACAAGCTTTGCTTAGTTTGGGGTCAGATGGTGTTGTGTGTGAATTGTCCACCAATATTTATTTATTTATTTATTTATTTATTATCTAACCCCAAAATACGTAAAGCTTATACATTTATTACGATACTAAAAACATATTTTATTTTTGAGACAACATTCATTTAAGCTGTTTTTGGTATATATTGCATAAAATGTTTCTAACATTTAAGCGATATTAAGGATCAAAAACAAAGACTCTGGAAAAGAAAACGATTTCCCTCAAATATTAATTCCCATAATAATTTCCGTTGCATTTTTCCATTAAAATTCCTCCGGAAATAGCCCTTTAAAACGCCATTAATCCATTGAATCAATTCACAAAGGGAAGCTGGTAAGCCTGCGAATTGTTCACGAAGTGTCCTGGCGACCGCAAACCTTTGTGGCCACCCTCTGAAACCTTCTTGATAACGACCGAATCTGAACAAAGTCCAGTACAAATTGGATTTCATAATTCAAAGTCATTATCAAGGTGAATCGGTGTTTTGGGAATCGATTTGGGGTTATTAATATTCTGAGAATCTGATTGGGTTGTCTAATATTGAAATGGACCGTAGGTAACGAGAAAAGACGACCTTTTAATATTAACTTACTCGTAGATTAATTATCCTAGAAATAGTCTCGATCAAAGAAGTTTATATCTTGGTTAGGTAAAAAAACTCAAGTAATGAAGTCCACTCTATTAAGCGTAAATTCTAATATGAGTGGATTAAACACTTATTTTTTTACTTTTATTGGTTTACACTTGACCGCCATCTCGCCTGATGTTAAGCGACGAATCCTTTGACAAAGTATATAAGTAATTTTCGTATCTTTTGATTTTCTCAGATGAAACCTTGTTTTGTAAGAAAGGGTCAAATATGATAGTCATTATTCAAAATTCCATGTATTATTAGACTTGCTTGAGATCACTGCGATTCTTTCTCAACAAATTTCATGTCACAAGCCTCATCAACTATTATTATTGTTGTTAGTTTGTCATTCTTCTATTATTTCCAAAGTAGATAGCACGTAAATATCATAATTTCCAAAGAAATTCGGTAAAACAAAGCTATCAACGTTTAAAATTCTTTCCACCAAGAACAGAGCAAAAAGAAAATTCACTTGTTTTTAATCATAGAGTGACGTGACGAGCAATACGCGTGCCTAATGGTAAACAACATGCATGCCCATAACAGCGCAGCTATTGGCACATGAAGAGTTCAAATCATTACGTAGCACTGCACTGCGCCCGTCATTATGAGTTGTTGTTTCACAATCCCTTAATATGGGTATCAAATGAAAGGGTTTGACTAGTAGAATGTTGTACAGATAACAATTCCGAGGTAGTCGGGGGTTAATCGAAATTTTTAATTTTGTGCTTGTTAATGTTAAAACAGTGGATCTTGCGGAAATATTTGTGTGGTATGTATATTATTATTAAATCATTTATATTAATATCCATATGACCATATCATGTAATCAAAAATCATTTAAACCGTTTCACAAATTTCGTCAAATACCGTATATCACTGGACACTCTTCAAGCCGTAACATAGTGATGTTTTTAAATAATTGCTTGGCAATATAATAAATAACCGGTAAAAGTGTGGTACGTCCCCAGGCAGACTATGTCCTACACTATTTAATTATCTATGACTAGTCACTACAAAATTATCTTCTTTATTCGTTTATTCTTCTTCTTCGTGTCGATGGTGTTGTTGTGATTTTGAAATTGATAAAAAACGTTCAAAATTTTTATTTTACGTATTTTAGTTTAGGATGTGTTTTGTGTAACAAAAAATTACCGAAGTTCCTACTGCATATAGTTGCCTCCATTACGTACTACAAGTCTTGGATCCACATGTTTGGTTTACGCAGTTAGAGTTTGGATCAATTCGTCAGATCATTCGTTCCCTATTTTAGTTATTGAACGTTTGGCTACGTTTTATTTTAGTTTTAAAGTACACAAAATGTATGGACTTTTGTGGTTAGCGTGATAAGCTTACTGTGTACTACATTATAGCAAAACTTTAAAACACCAACTACACTAAATATGACACAAACTTGGTACAAATTTTATCTATTATTGAACTTTATACACTGAGGTATAATATGTCTAAATGATTATTGCTATCAAAATAGATGAAACATTAATTATTGTTATTGTCGATTCGCAATAAAGTTAACAAAAAATTTGAAAAGTGTACTTTTCACAGATACACTTTTCTGAAATTCTGAACATGTACTATCTGAGTTCAAAATAATTATAAACTTATCGGCTATTACGTAAATGTACCTACCATTTAAAAATAAGCTTCATATTTTTTCAGTTAGTCCTGATTATATCAGGATGGGGAACTAACAGAACATCGCCAAGCCGCAATCATCGCCTTTTTCCCCTCAGGGGATTCATATCGAATACATTTCAAAAACAGTTTAGAAATAACAAAATTATATCCGGCATACAAGATACACAAAACCAAACATTTAAATTCGTACTTTTATATTTTCATTTTATTCGTTAAAATTATTATTATAGTCATATTAATAGCTTATAATTGGTATCACACACCAGTTAGGAAAACTACATTATAATTTAATTTAAAACGACATTATGACAAAGTCGTTGAAATGTAGATAATTCTCTAAATATTGACTTCAAGAAATTAAAAGACAAAAACACAGGAATCATACATTCCTTGTTTTAAGGTAACACTGTTATTCACAAATATGAATAAATAGAAATTACGGCATATGTTACCATCGCAGTAATGGTAGAACAAATCCTTATCATACAATAAACTCTAAACAACCTGAAATAAATAAAACCAATGATTTTAATTGTTTTCTCCCTCACGTAGACAGAACCACTTATCATATATACCCGTACTTTATTGTGTAACAATATAATTGTATAACGCGTAACAATTGCCTAATCACCTACAAGTGGGAAGTAGGCCGACCAATCCCATAGTCTTGTTTAACACGAACGGCACGACTGTAAGTTGATGAATGATGATACGAATCAAAAAAATTGAAAATGAAAAATTCTAGTAGAAAACTTTGTTTCGCAAGGTATCGCATCACGGAGGGTTTTTAGACTAGTACTTATAATTTTACTAAATGTGGTTTTGTTAAATAGAAAGTCCTCCTCCGATCCTTCCGGTCAGTCCTTCATCAATTTCTGTCCTGTACCCAGCAGAGCATGATTTTTTACTTTTTTTTTCACTTTAATCTATCATCCACCATCTCATTGTTCGCTAGTTTCGCACTGTTATGAATAACTAGCAGTATAGGTACGTGGTTTTATCCCCGTTATGCCCGTTTCCTGTATTTACCCGGGATAAAAAGCTTGTTTTTGCCTATGTTCTAACAACATTCCAAATTTCAGGCCTATCTGTTCGGCAATTTTGAGCAACAAACATACAAACTTTGACATTTTAATATAAAATATCAGTTTGGGACACGGCTCTCCACTATTGACAAAAGTAAAAAGTCGTGTCCCATAATCGTAGAGTGTAAATCAAAAAACCGAAACTGGCGCAAACTAGGCCCACTGATCACGTCTCGTTCACAGCTCTATTTAGCTCCCGGGCCTAATTACCATAATGCAACATTGCGACGCTGGCGACGATTTTGATTACATTGCCGCCTGACGCGGGGAATGCTAATACGGTGAGCACACAGACGCGGTGTGCTATTGCGAATAATACGAGCTGTCGGTAGCTATTTCCACGGATGGCTGAGCTTTTGGTATTAATTTGGGTAATGGTAGAGAAGATGCTGTAAGCACTTTGAAGCACGAGGCTTTCTTGCGTCAGTGTCTGTATCCTGTTGTGCAATGTAAATGAGTTACTGCCGTAATAAAATACCGGAGTTGAAAGCAGCTAAGTTTTGCATAACTTCGCATGTTTTGATCTTGTTACTTAAGCTAATGTTCAAGTTATTTCAAAACATTTTAATATGCAAAATAAACTATGTATACTCGTAGGTATTCACTAAAAAGTTATTTTATTATTTATAATTATTTTTATTCATACGTGTGCTATTAAGGTTGAAAGTTTTAGCCGCAATAAAACAAAACACCATAGGTTCATCCTTCAATATAGAAACAAGAGTAAAACAAGGCGACCCGCTGACACCAAAACTATTCACAGCCACCTTAGAACAAGTTTTCCGCAAATTGGGACCAGACTGGGAAGAGAAAGGTGTACTCATCGGTGAGAAAAGACTTACCAACCTGCGCTTCGCAGATGATATCGTTCTCTTCTCTGCATCAGCTCTTGAATTGGGTAACATGCTACAAGATCTAGGCAAAGCAAAAAAATCCAACACCAATCGGCCGGAAACTAAGCAATAAAGCTTGTCCTGTAAGAGTTATATTTCAAATCGTAATAATAAGTGTTCAGATCCAAACTGATCTTTCCAAATTATACATATATATTTTTATGTTTCCGTACCGCGAAAAGAAACGAAGCCCTTATAGGCTTTATTGTCCGTTTGCCTGTATGTTAAGACCCTTTTTCTCAGAAATGCGTCAAACTGAAATTTATAACAAACACTTAAGTCTATTGCCGTTTATGCCGAAAATTTTCGACAGTCGCAAGGGATTCAAAACCTACAGGGTACTTCCTGTGAAATCAGAATCTTCAAATAATTATGGTGCAAATCAACTGTTTATTACACAGATGAAAGATAAATTACGAAAACCGTAAATGTTTTGTTACATCATATTTATATGTTCATTTCATATAATACAAATATTTTTATAGTGTAAACTAAGATTACGTGGGGGAGTTTTTATTTGACCAGTAACACATTTTATTTGTTACGTGTTTTTGTATTTAATTATTTTTTATGATTTTGTAATTTTATTTTTATTTTTTCAGTAATAAATAATTGTAAAATTACCATAACTTTTACTTTTATGCCTACAGGTTTGTATAGAAACCTCGGTGCGCGAGTCCGACTCGCATTTGACCGATTTTTTTACTAATAATTTGGCATAAAAAGCATATTTTTATGGTGATTTCCATAGAGCGCCATAAAAAAACATCAACATCAAACAAAAACATCAACAAAACAGCTTATCGTACTAAGATTTTTTTAAGATTGGGACTCACCTTATGCTTTTGTTGGTTGGAAGCGTAAGACCGAGGATCGGGCTGAGTGGCGTATTATAGGAGAGGCCTATGTCCAGCAGTGGACGAACACGGACTGATGATGATGATTATGCTTTTTACCCGACTGAAACAAGGGTTAAAAGTTTTTCTTGCGTATCTTGTATGTTTGTAAATTTCTTTATTTTACGTGCCTTCCTAACAGCTGGATGGATTTTGACAATTGTCTCAATCACCCAAGTGTCCTTAGATAGCACATGATATTTTTTTTATAAAAAAAACCCGATTGCCGTTATACAACGAACCTATTATGTTGTTTTTTGCAGTCGGGTTTTTAAATTAAATTTTTAAAACAACTTTCTTTAAAGTTATCGGATTCCGACTAAAGCTGAAAAAATATCAAAACATGAATATTAAAAAGCAATCGTAGAAATACTCATAAAGTAAACTCGTGAAAAGTATAAAAATACCTATTTTAGGAGATTAGAAAAATGTTAAGCCAATTTGGTGTTTAAGTAAATCAATTATTATTTTGGTACAATTCATTTTTGCTACCAGCAATGTATCGGTTCGGCAAGAGTACTCCATAGGGCCTTTTGTGTTGAGCATGCAAATGAGATCTGATTGAGGCCTTTAAAAAAATGTAAGATAAGGATTTCTCTCTGAAACACAAACAAGTTCCTACCTTGAGAGCGTCCTGATATTCCTGAAGAATTAATCTTGAGCGACGTCTTTTTAGATATTACGACAAACCTTTCTCAACTATCCCTCATCCGTACAAAGTTACCCCGCTCCACAAACTATCACTTTATGAGGAAGAACAAAATAACATGAAGTCACAGTCCGTAACTAGGCCATTAATGTCGAAACAGATGTAACTTTCATACAATCTGCAACTTAGTAGGTATCCGAGGCTAATCCGCTGGGAGCCGATATTGCTAAAGTTGGAGGGGATTATTTACCATCCTTATTGATTTTATCATATGGCGATATTTGATAAAAGCGATATTGCTGATTTGTGGCGCTGTGGTTGGAGTTTAATGAGGCCACACAATGTAATAATGAAACGACGAAAGCCTTCGGGTTAAACCGTTTTGATATATGAATTCAGGGATATCGAGTTCGAAGTCCGAGGCTTGTGTCTTATTGATGGATAGTTTTAGTTGCTTGTCTGCATTTTCACAAGATTGGGTGGGGTTTTGGGGAAGAATCTGTAGTAGCGTTTTTCTTTTCAATCCAATAAATGAAATGAAAACAGTTTTAGTCGCATTGATCACTATTTGCTAGAGGGAACATGTATGAGGTCGGGTCAGCAATTCGTTAATATCGTCAGCGACAGCACCGTAGCAGCGATAGACTACCAGAACGGGACGTGCTTAGACGTTCTTTGGAGGGATTAAATCATACGAGTTTGTGTCACCAACATGTATAATTTCAGTACACCTACCTGTAGTCTTATTATGGACATATTTGGCATCTTTAATTGGATAACGGGACACTCACGCATATACGGTCGGTCAATCCGACTCGAGTTTCGGCCGCGTCCGGCGGCCTTTTTCAAGGCGAGTGCACACGCGCGGTGGCTGCCCGTTTGGCACTGAACTGAACCGTTTGGTGCGTGTGCACTCGCCTTGAAAAAGGCCGCCGGACGCGGCCGAAACTCGAGTCGGATTGACCGACCGTATATGCGTGAGTGTCCCGTTATCCAATTAAATATGTGTAACAACCACGTTAATTTTAATATTTGGCATCATTATTGCTATTTAATAATACGAGTATAATTCCAAGATATATCACTTCTATCGGTAGTCCGTATGACAGCCATTTTCACTCATTCACAATCTAACTCGCTTTATGCACACAGGTTTTGCACCCACATGAAGACATACGTACACACTCATAACCGAAAATGTGCATGAGCATACACACAGACGCGCGCGCATTTATGCACTCGACACTAATTAAGCGACCCGGATACTTCTCAAAACGTAACTCTACCTTATTCTATAAACGTAGATAAAATTATAAAACAAAACTGGAAAAAAAATTATGCAACATATTACAAAATGACAAAATGCACCAACTTCAATTGAAACATTAAAACATTTTATGAAAAGCCTAGACTCTAAGCGCTGGCATCATTAAGGGAAAATTTCATTAAGCGATATTACGTTTCAGGTGCCTGTAGACGACAATGGTGCAAACGGGGTCAGAAGTTACGTTGACATGTCCACAACGAAGCTGCGCTTAACTGTTGCTTCTGTGGATATAAAGTACTACTGGGAATCGTTCATTTTTGAAGTGAACACTTCTTTTGACGCGCCAGATACAGATTCCCCGTGAGTTGTGAATTAAACTCGTCCGTATTCGTATTAAGTGAAAAAATTATTCTGGTATACTCGGATGATCTAGATGGGCATGGTCATGGCCACGCTCTCCAGTTTTACTCGCGTAGTTTCCAAAATGAGCTATAAAATTCTAAGTTTTTACTTAGTTTATTCTAACGGCAGTCCTTACAGCTGTAAAAACAAAAACTTTTAGTTGTGACTTAAAAAACATACTCAATATGTTTAGTTAGACATTTTTGTATTTTTCAAAGGAACAAATTTGTTTTAACACAACTGATCTAAACCGATCTAATAACAAAAATAACTGTCACATTCAAAATAGGGTGACTGGTTATGTCTGACATAACATTAGCTGAGCGATGTCACGACTGTCGTATCATTCAACTTATAACTTTCTTGAAATATATATTATTTAATTCACCAAGTTTATTTTCAACCATGGGCTTACAAAAACTGGCTAATAATTGTTTATAAGTTAAAAATAATAATTACAAGTTAACCACACAACTACATAGAATTATATTGAGAAAATAATATCTTTTTTAAATCTTTAGATATTTTGATATTTTAATTATTACATTTCAATGGGTAAATGGCTTGCATCGAAATTTGGTACACAGATACATTTACATTCTCGCATGGCAGACAGACTCCATTTTATCTACATTTTTTGGGAACATGAAGTACGCAGGTAAAACCTGGGAGCTAGTAAGTTATAAATTAGTAGGTAAATATATATTTTTCTCTTCCAGGTTTCATATACGCTAGCTCAGTCGTCACACTACGTCACAACTGTAATTAAATGACTTGGCTGAATAATTCCTGGAGCGAGTTTCAACACTAGACTATGAAGCTAGCTAGAGCTATGTGTAGGTTGTTTGTGTACACTGTGTCAAATGTTGGCTAGCATTGACTTTGCACTGAACCTACTGTTCTTCAGGTTCAAATGTATAAGTTTCTCATTACCAAAGGCTTTAACGGTGAAGAGAAAGGTCGCAAAGAAATTGAAATGTTTCAAGGAAGCCTTTCCATTGCCTTTCCATTTACATTGCCAATTTATACTGGACGTCATGGTGCAAAGGCTAAAACTATTGATTTTATTTTGTTATAACTTCATAACAGTCACTGTATATACCCACTGCATTAACTAGATACCTTGTCTCATCAAAATGGAGTCGAGAAATTAAGTAATGCCGTTCTATGTCTTCGAGAAATACGTTTCTTGAAACAAGCCGGTTTTTCATGTGTTTCTTCATTAAAATAATCTGTGATTATCGCATATTTGCACCACAAAATAGTAAGAAAACTGACTACACCACCATTTGAAATATATATTATCTCCAATGACGCTACGGATTGTGATGGGACGGTTTCACTTTGATTGATTATAATCTACTAAAAAACAATCCGTTAAATTGCAAGCAGTATCTTTGCTTTACAGTATTTCGACAGATTACAATCTCGCTAAAGAGAACACAATTTTGAATCCTGACATATGAAATTGTTGTTTTGTCGTAATGGTCACTTTTATCTCAAATATTTCCTAGTTGGTTACGAATTCCGATATCAAACTTATACAGCTATTTACTTATGCCTTTGTGTTTTGAAAACTTGGTCTTTTATACATATTATGTTACCGTTGAGATGACATACATATTGAAGACCAGGAAACATAGAAAAAAAAGACGTTTTCGACTTCGGACAATACTGGTTACCGTTTTAATTTTCCCAAAAACTCAATAGTTTTGGACTCCCATAAAACTTCAGAAAATGTTTGGAATACGGCGGTAATAACGTATCACATAAATACGTAATGCCAACTGTAATTAAAACTAAAAAGCAGACCAGAGTTTCGAAACCAGAATTCCCCAAACACGAAACTTTTTCTTCACGTCAGAACCCTTTTACCTAAATTAATAATTAATTGAGTCCCACATGTCACTGTATTACGAGAGCCACAACTAGCACTTATGACTCTGAAGATTAAATACAGATACTTAAGTTTAAAAATATCATGTCGAAGATCTTACGTTAAAAACTATACGCATGGTGACTCAAAAAAACACTTATTTAGTTAGATTAATAAAAATATAGAACTCGTATTTTCTTTTGTTAGAAAGAAAGTTTTGTCAGTTAGGCGAAAATACAGTGCGTATTTTTGGTTGTTTTGATTGTTTGGTGTAAGGCCACTTTATTATACGATTTTAAGAAGACGAAACGTCACAGCCCCTTAATCCGGAAGTTTATTTTTATATATATACTAGCTGTACCCTGCCACGCTTCGCTGTGGCATATTATGATGCAAACATTAGATAAAAACAATCCTAGATGCGGATTATATATCATTGTAAAATTTCAGCTTGATCAATTCAGAACTTTTTGTGTTTTTGAACCGTACACAAACCAACATAACTTTTTTATATATAGATACTAGCTGTACCCTGGCACGCTTCACTGTGACACATTATGATGCAATAATTAGATAAAAACAATCTTAGATACGGATTATATATCATTGTAAAATTTCAGCTCAATCGGTGCAGAACTTTTTGAGTTTTTGAAGCGTACACAAACCCACACAATATTTTATGTAAAGAGACCCTGTACCCACCCTCCCACGCTTCACTGTGGCATATTGTAATGCAAAATTAGATAAAAACAATCCTTGATGCGGATTATATATCATTCTAAAATTTCAGCTCAATCGGTACAGAACTTTTTGAGCTTTTGAAGCGTACACAAACCCACACAATATTTTTATATATATAGATTTATGTATATTAAGTTAAGAATCATTATCGATTTTTAATAATTTGATAAAACAAAAGACACGTTTTCAATACTTTTCATAGTTTAACAGACAGACTTATTAGGATAGTATATTTTTACCACTGTAATATTAACTACCAGTATTTCGACTTCATACAAACGGACGAAACGCGGGCTGTACCTACGCGCCTCGATCTCGGGGCGCGCTAGGTACGTGTTTCCAATGTAATCTCTATCTTAACGTTCATGACATAAGGTAGCCGAGTCGTGTAAGTCGCATAAGCCTTATCGTTTGTTTACGTACTCGTAGCTGTAGGTATGAATTTCAAAGAAACGGCTCAGTTAAATTACTGATAGATAGTATTACCGTGTTTTTACTCAGTCATAATTTACCTATGGTATTTTTATCGTTATTTTATACGTTCCATCGAAATAAAACAGGAAGAACATTGTTTATCCATTTTAATTATTACTACGAGACATTTGTTGGGCTAGGACACGGAATTTCAGCTGTGGGATAATTTTGTGGGATGATTACGCTTAGATTTTGATCTTAAGTCCATTCCTACTAGATACAGCCATCTCATAAACAAATCTGACGAAATGTAAGTCTAGATCGTTAGGTTTGACAATGAGACGAGCTCCCAGCCCCAAGGGTCCAATAACTTGTGGAATAGTTTTGAGGTGTATATTAATATTTATGTCGGAGGAGGGTCGATTTTCTATCGAAGTGATGTAGGCGTGTAGTGGGTAATTGTGCTAGCAAAATCCTTGGAAGTCTGTAATCATCGGTTTGATCAGCTTGAGAAAAAAGCTTATGCTTATCTAATAATTTGTCAGATATTCTTGTAATACAAATAAAACTTAAATTAAATATTATTTATTTCCAAAAATAACATTTAAATGCCACATCACATGTTAACAAATAACTCACCCTGTGCTTTTCCTAACGCGAAGGAGTCTAAAATGCTGGCAGCATTAGCCCGCTGAATTGCAACACACATAATTATAACTTCTGCACCAAAAACGAGTCACACCGGGAGTCACCACCTTATCGCGAATTCGGAATTTAATAATTACAATCGGTATCTTTTCACTCTTTTGCAGTTATGGAAAATGTATCTATTAATTTGAGAGCTTGGCGTTTGGCGAGCTAAAGCAAAGACGTTGAAAAAAAATCGAAATCTATGGGCTAAAGAATCATTCTTTATCACACAGATACTGTCAAGATAGTTCAGTATTTTCCGGGATAAAAAGTTGCTTATGTATCAGACTATTAGCTATACCAAATTTCATCTAGTTTCATTTAGTAGTTATAAATAAATAATCATATTTAAAGAGCAACAAACATCCAAATATACACACACACTTTCATAATCATAATATTACTAGCAGTGGCCCGCGGTTTTACCCACACAATTCTAGTTCCCGTTATTTTTTCGTGACAAAAAGTAGACTATATTACTTTTATTACCTAAAAGAATGGAATGTGTGCTCAAACTTTCATTATGATTGGTTGATTAGTTTTTTGCGTGAAAGTTTCACAAACAAACTTACATTTACATTTATAATCTTAGTAGGGACTGATTTTCTTCCCTCGTACTTTACAGAAGTTTGGTATCTAATTCTATAATCAACTTTAGTATCGTAAGAGTCAATTATATTGATTGGTATGCCGACATTTTGGTGAGTACCAGTTAACTATACGAGTAACGAATAGTTTTTAATTTAGCAAATTGAACGCAGGTTTTTTCGCTCGCGATGTGCGTGGGATGCGCCACAAAAACCAGCTTTTTGACTTTAAAACTCGGCTTTATAGTCGTGAAAGTGTGATAGCTATTTCATTAATTTAGCTTGACGACTATTCAGTTCAATGAGAAAGTTTTTCTTTGAGAAAGGAATATCAAGAGTTTAGTTCTCAGTCTGGAATATAGTGGAGATACTAATAAAATAAAGCTAAATAGATTTTTTGTTTTATTCACGCGAATCTCACGCACTATGGGCCGATTTCAAAAATTCTATCATCGTTAGATATTTAGATCCTTGAGTGCTATCATAGGCTATAATATTATGTGTACCTACCACGAGGGAAGGCGCGGTGAACCGCTAGTGAAAAATAATTATTACATCTTATACCTTTAAACGAGCAATTCTTGTAGGTATATATATATATAGAATTTGAATCTTGGAAACGGCTCGAACGATTTTCATGAAATTATGTACACAGGTGGTTTCGGGGACGATAAAGCGATCTAGCTAGGTTTGATTTTTTTTAAACATCATTTTATGCGCGTTTTTAGACAATGAAAAACTCCTACAATGTCATAAGAACACGAAAACTTATTTCGCCACTGTTCTTTAAGTCTAAATGGCTCAGACGGAATATGCTCGCCATTGGAGTCAACAGGCCCCGGTTCAAATCCTGATGGTTACACTTGGGTCTTTTCTTCTTGTTCTTTTTTTTTGAGAAAATCTTTTACTTAGAGCCCTTTATAAACGCATTTATAAGCTCGGTTAACCAGGTACTTTATTTTTAATCGCGGTTTTAGTTAATTGATTGGAATTGCAGCTTAGTTGGTAGTATGTCTGATATTTAGCCTCTAAAGGCCAACTTGGTAAGCAACATACCTGTTACATAACAGCACAGTGACATACAGCTAATCATTACCTAGCACTGCACTGCGCTCGTCAGCCGGAGATCTAAGATGTTATATCTCTAAGGCATGTAATTTCTCTAGAAACATTGTCCTTCAAACCGGATCACAGTAATGTTTGGACACTACTGTTTTACCGTAGAATATCTGGCAAAGCTGTTAATTTGTTGTAACAAAGGTGTAACGTTTCGGAGATGACATTAGTACTCTATGTTAGGTTATATATAGCTTTTGTTGTCGCGCATAGGTCTTCATTCAACTACCAACACGTTTGATGGTAAGCTGTGTTTTCTAAATTACCAACAAGCTGCTGCCCGGTGGGTCTACTAACTAAAATGGCTTTGATAATGCCCTCTTTTCTTTCCGCTTCAAATTATAGAGACAACAATAGTTAACCCAAAGCCGGTATAGGGCGGTAGAAGGGCCGGAGTGTAGTCTTATACGCTCCACACACGAGTCCTAAAATCAGAGGAAATGACGTAAAAGTAGTGGGGTAAAAGTAGTAGTAGCCTACATCGCACCATATGATTGGTGAATTATGCTGCGATGTAGGGTCCTCCCCACTAGTTTTACGTAATTTCCTCTGAATTACCGTACCGTGGGAAACTAATATACCTAAAGACCACGCGATGAAACAAAATAAGTATTACGCCCTCCTAAACGAATTAACAATGTAGTTAGTTTATACGCTGTAGAAGTGGGAGCGAGAGGTATACCAGCAAAATCTCTCTATAACCTGCTGAAAGACCTTGGCTTATCCAGAAGTGCAGTAAGTTCTATACTAGAACGAGTATCTAAAGCTGCACTAGTAGGCTCATATCAGATTTGGCTGGGCAGGGAGAGAAAAACGAGTAGTGAAGGTGAGTGTTGATGTACGTCAGAAAGGGGCCCCTTAAACCTACGCCCGAGTCACAAGTCTCGGGATCTACTCGAGTTTTCTCTCTGCCACACGATGGATCCGACACCCGCACGGTGAATCCATGGAATGCTAAGAAGATCGTCTCTCTCGTGTGTAGAGGGTTTTATAAGTGACTAGACTAGTCTTATTTCGCTCGATTTTCAGGTACACTGAAGTTTCACGTCTATCTGCGTTCTATCAAATTGTTCGTAGATTGTAAAAACAACGCGCAACAGTATTATGGTTGACATTCCAAAGACTGTAATGAAAGGTTATGACTCTATTTTTGTGATAAGACTGCCCAGGCTGTGGAACGGGTTGCCTGAGTAGCTTTTTTCCTGATTGTTACAAACTTGGTATTTTCAAGTCGAAAGTGAATTGATTTCTTCTAAAGGTGGCGGTTCGCCTGGAGACCGATACACAAGACCGCAATAGGAGACCGCTACCTGAGACCGCAACAGGGACTTATAGAATTGTATGGGCGCCAGTTCGCGCCGAGACCGCAACAGGAGACAGAGGCACGTGTCGCGAGACATGTGTCGCGGTCTCGACGCGAACTGGCGCCCATACAATCTATAGAGTCAAGTGCCTGTCGCGGTCTCCGGTCTCGGTCTCCTGTCGCGGTCTCAGCGCGAACTTGTACATTTAGTAGACACGGTTCATCGTAGATTGTATTGTCGCTTAACGTCAGACGAGATGGTCAAATAGAAACCTAAGAGTAAAATAATAATAAGCAGCCCACTACATTTTTCCACTGAATTCTGGAGCACTCTAGGACTCAGGGCTTTTTCTTTGCAAAGAGACAGGCAAAGTCATAATCCTCCACACTAATACAGTATGAGTTGGTAGATGACCAAACAAAACCTAGTAATATAATAAATATTATATTAGTAAAAGAGTTTCCAATATAAATAGGATTTTTAATATTAAGTCTATGAAACTCCAAAACAGGCTATCGTAACAGTATGAGTGCAACTATGAAAGCGGAATGCTATTTATTTTGTCTTCTACTCCCAATCATATCGCACAAAAATTAAAGCAAAGCTTGCAATTTCAGCCAAATACACCCTCAACAATTTTCACTGAAAATACCGTCGAGTATTTAGTACTAAAATGTGTTTGACACAGGCACGTAGTAAAGTGTATTTGGCACAAACGGCTGACTGGGCGTACTCGTAAAATACATAGTGACTGCTACATAATCTGCGACCGTAAGCTTTCTGTCTGCGCTCCGCGTGAAAACATGAATTTAGAGCCAAAAGCCTCGGTAAGAGGCCATTGGACGTTGGTACAAATTAGATAGCGTACTTTACTGTAGCGAAGGATTTTAATAATTAAACTTTTTATAGACAAACTAAAGCAGTAGTAGTACTTTTAATCACTGAATCGCAAACGTATGTACCTACCATTTTTAATAAGTATATGTATGTATATTTATATTGCTTTCAATAACATAGAAATTCTCGAATAATTGAATATAATAGTCGAAATAATTAAAAAAAACGACGCAAACTGCTTAATTTTACAGTTTTGCGTATTTATTTCTTTAATTCATCGCTCGCAGAACTGACAACCAATGGGGAAGAAAGGTTCTCGAGTGGCGACCACGAACCGGAAGACGCAGTGTTGTACGGCCTCCCACTAGATGGACAGATGACCTCACAAAGGTCGCTGGAAACTGCTGGTTGCAGGTTGCGCAGGACCGTTCGTTGTGGAAATCTAGGGGGGAGGCCTATGTTCAGCAGTGGACGTCTTGCGCTGGTGATGATGATTTCTTCAATTAATGTTAAATAATTCTGGTGATCTACATATTTTTAAAGTATTTCCATTGAACTAGTAACTTAGCATCAATTAAAGCAGCATCGTTTCATCGTCAACGATTTCAGGACTAACGAAATGATTACAATCCATTTTCGTAGTAAGTCCGTCTGAACTGTAGAATGCGTTATCTGAGTAGGGATTTCCTGATTAAAGTGGTCTCGATATCTTCAAATCGATAGTAAATCAGTTTGTCCTAACCGTGCTCCATTGCTCTATCGTAAAACGCATCTTATCGAGCGAAATGGCAGTCAAGCGTTTATATATTATTTGTAGGTAGGGACTCTTTGCAGAGACTGCATGGGGAAGTATACCTTTACCAGTAATTCTACAGCCAAGCAGTAAAATAAAAATATCACTGTGTTCCGCTTTGAAGAACAATGATTCCAGCGAAATCACAAGGCATATAACATCTGATATTCCTGCCTGGGTGAAGAGTGCAGTGCAGAGCCAGGGATGCCGCAATAAGGATGTTAACAATTTTTTAAAACCGCTTTTATTTTGAAGATTGGCGCATGTTTTC
The DNA here is from genome assembly GCA_017562165.1 of Ectropis grisescens. NCBI lineage: Eukaryota > Metazoa > Arthropoda > Insecta > Lepidoptera > Geometridae > Ectropis > Ectropis grisescens. Next base: position 5,096,832 of record CM029779.1, on the reverse strand, counting down.
CGTAAATAATAATATTTTACAGCGTTACAATTTAAAGCGTTAGTATTTTGAGTAAGATACAATATTAGATTAATTTAGAATTTTCCCGCTAAAACACTAAAGACTGGCATGACGTCACTAGTCGCAAAACATTGGTTGCGATTCATGACTGTATGCAAACAATTTGTTTTCTAATCATTACTTGAATACAAACAATCAAAATTGTCGTCGCTAAAATCGCAAACTATAATAAAAATGCATATAAGTAAACAGTTTAGTCAGTTTTCGACAGCTTGTTTTGCGACTAGTGACGTAATAAGTCATATTGGTGTTTCCAGTCACGTCAAATTTACTACGTAATATTAAATTATAATAATGTGATTTTCGATATTCTATTAATACAAACAATCATAAAATTAACATTAAACATTAATTTGTGATTAGTGGTAACATCCCTTTGCGCTCTTTTTATTCCAATAGCTGCGTGATACTGTGCTGATATAGGAATGCTGTTGCTTAGCATAAAGCACATATCCGGGTCACTGTATACTATAAAAGTAAGAATTGTGTATAATGTATTTATTATCTAAAAAAAGATTCAAAATCATACAAGTCATAATAAATTGAAATTCTCTCTCTAGCAAAAGGCTCCTGTAAGCCTGTTTCCATTTAGACCGACGTATGACTCAGCTCGCCTCATAATTACGACCCTACCATATCCGTGGAAGTCTTGCAACGATAACCAGACTCGCAACATCTGGCCTGAGCAGTAAAACGCTGAGATAGTAATATTACGGGGATAAATCCTACCTCGGGAGAGTAGCGGCGGCTTACCGAAATGCATTAAGCGCATGGATGTTAAGGAGCTAACTGACATGATGCGATGCGATTATATGTAGTTCTTCTAGTATTATAAATGTAAAAGTTTGGATGTGTGTTGCTCCATCACGTCGAAACGGTCAAACTTATTGCGATATCGGAAAAATCGCAAAATTCTGATCTAAGTATAGTGGTACATGGGGTACGGTACCCCATGTACCACTTACGTTGTACGTAGAGTTCCCGAGCTGCGTGGCTCGGGAACTTCTACGTGGTGTACCTTGGGAGTTTAACTTGTCTTGGTGGCATCTCGTTGTGTGATGGCGAATTCCGGCTTTGGCTGGGAACTTCTACATATGCTCCTCACCCCCTTGAACAGTTCGTGTAGAGGTTGTGGAGAAGGATTGGAAGACTTATGAAGGTTACTCGGCTGATATATCGGCCAAGTAAAATTCCTAAGTCTTCCAGATGAGGGTCTTCCACGAGCACTCTCATTAGCAGAGTGCTCAGTGGAAAGACAAGGGCCGCTATGTGATCATAGAACCCGTACCGCTGCTATCCTTCCTTATCCGCGGTGGTGAAGACGCGCTTGTTCAATTCAATTCAATTCAATTCAATCAATCTTTATTCAATAAACATATTACATGTACTTTGAATCGTCAACAAGTTAGGTACAATTTTTTTTCAATTCACTGAGGCGGAAGCGGACACGAAGGCGAGCCTGGAAAGTATATACTCTGGGCTTTCATGCCGTCTCCAAAGGCGGGCCTGGGGTGTCGGACGTTTAGGGCCATCCGGCCTAGCGAACTTTTAGGGCCATTGCCACCATCCTGCAGTTTTAGTAGGTATGGGCACCATGTCTACCGTTGGCATAGTGTTGGACCTCACACGCCTGTCGTGTCCCTTCACGATGAAAGGTGCGTAAAGGCAATTCCCCACGAAAAAACAAACGGTAATACGTAGTTCTGGTGAAAGTTCTGTACAGTACATTCAGTATTGTCAAAACGAGTTTTAAGAACTGACTTAACTGAGAACTTAACATTTTGAACTAGCATTTCTTAATAGAAAATTTAGATAATATATAAAATCGAGAGCAAATCAGTTTTACTAAGTAAACGCATTTCATAGTAAGACGCCTTGTTTCAACAACAAAAATGAATGAAATGAAAAAACTTGTTTTGTGGTAATAACGAAAGACATACACACAAGACACAAGAAAAGGTAAAGACCAACATAAGATTAATATTATATTAGTGTGCAGTTGACCTTAAGGCGACCCGTGTTGTTGGATAAAGTAAATGCGCTTTATAAGGTAGCATAGTTTCAACAACTGCTAAAATATCTTTTAAAATACATATTATGTACCAAAACGTAGAATCTATTAAAAATTCCACTTACACCACTCATAAAGCTACTTTACAGTACTTATATCGAAGATAACACGAAATTAAAAGAGTAATAAGTGACAATATTATTTTGCTAACTTCAAGACTTTGCTAAATAGTCGTACTCAGTGAGTGAACTGTAAGTGATGTTCTCGATCTGCAGATCGGTAATGCTCGATGTATATTCGAGAATTCGATTTAGATGCTAACTGAGGTTGGTCTGATGAGTAGTTTGTAGAGCGTCTGATGTTGTGGAGTTTATTTCTTGTTTAACATTGTTATATTTATCTTACTAATCCTATCGATAAAGTCATCGATATAAATCAATTCAATTGATTGATATATATAAATATAAATATCGACGGGTAAAGTACGCGTTACTTAAAACGTTCATATTTTATGTGATTCAAATGTTGATTTAAGTCGAAATTTGTTTGATGAACAAAACTGTGTACTCTTGGGAACAAAAATATTTTTCCCGAGTACCTACTTGTGAAATATTTGTGGAACTTGTGTTTAGATCCTAAAACATTATTTACAATCCGAGAGTTCAAATTGCAGATAGGCATCAAGTACAGAAATGCAGCCGTGGTAGGCATATATAAATAGGCATAGAATTAGAACGGAAATGTTCCCTCCTACTTCCCCTTATTTCCTTTTCTTCTCCAAGATTCATGTAAAAAAGAAATAAATGACAAAGGTCACGGACCCAAGAGTCTATGGAGTTGCTAAATTAAAAAAAAAAACATCATTCATGCAAAATATAATGTTTCTTAAGCAGTTGATAGTAATGCAGTGTTAAAAGTTATCAGTACTTTGCCCTAATAGCTTTCATAGGAAAATATTTTAAAACTCGAACCAATTCCATTACATTTTGTATTGGTAGACTGTTAATCGTTTACCTATAAAGAAATTTTCTTAACTGGATTCTGTAATAAATTTATTTTAAGAATATTCTTGATGTCATAGTTGTTTTACAAAAACAGCCTTGCTCTGATAAAGATTCTTCCCTGGTTGGTAAAATCGCATTTTTCTTTACCCCACAGTTGATTATAAGCTTCTATTTTACCACACTGTATTTTTCACTGTATTACCGCTTAGGTATTCATATTATTTTCACAGATTTCTAAACAGATGAAACCTTCGTGAACGACACTGTGAGGCCAGTAATTAGTTATGTATGCGTGACAGCTCTCACCGACGTTGTCAAATTACTCACGTTGGTGTGCGTGTAATGTTCCCAGTCTTAAGAAAAAAATCCCACTATTGTTGTCTTAAGCTTTGGAAATTTTCACGTATAATAAACACATAAAACATTATTTTCAAATAATTTATTATTACACCGATATTATATAACGCAAGGATTTCTTGATAACAAGAAATCTTATTTCTGTTTGATGAAGTTAAGAATTTGGATTTTACATGCAACCAAAATCAACTTGAATCGCAAATATTAATTAGTATGATTTGCTCCTTAGATAGTTTAAATAAAAACCAAAACAACCATCTTTACCACCAAAACTAGTTTTGATAAAATGCATATGGGCTACCTTTTATAGGGCTAAACAACAAAAAAAAAAAAAACAAATAATCGTTTAAACGATTCACTAATGCTTCACTTTTTTTTTTTTACAAAACCTCACTTTTAAACCAAGTAATCGTATAATATTCAAAACTGCCACTATCAAATGATAATATTCTGAGACCTACTGCTGGCATTATATAACATTCTATTCTACTCGTATAATATTATTATAATGTAAGTGTATTATGTATTTTTGAAAACTCCACAGAACATACAAGTATTAAAACTCGCTTCATAACTACAGTTTTCATCAACACTATTAGTAATTTTACTAACACTAGTAACGGCGTGGATCACTGCTAGGATCAATTCACATTATATATAAAAACATAGTAAAAATAGGTCTTAAAATTGAATAATACTACCTACAAAACAAAAATTATAATCTATATTTTACCTTCACTTCAGGAAAACTATTTCAGTTTGCTATAGCCACACGTGTTCCTATTTGTTACCATAGTGAAATCGCCTAAATAACATAATAGCAGTAAAATATTCAAACTTACCTAAGAAATGATATTCCTCCTTCCTTTTTTTGTTTTTGGGAACTATGTTTGCAATGTTTGAATACACAAGACGGCATTATTTAAAACAAAACATAAAATCACACAGGATGAACACGTATGGACAGGCCCGTACAAGATAAAATTTGTGTCGTACTGACAGGAGTTTGTATTTGCTTTGGCCTCATATTACTAAAATAAAACCTTTTAAACTCCATAGTACACAGAAGTATTAAAACTTGTTTCATAACTATAGTTTTCATCAACTCTATTAGTATTTTTATTAACCCTAGTAACGGCGAGGATTTGTTCTTGGCATCGATTCACATTAAATTAGAAAATGACGCTTGTAAAAATAGGGCTTAAAATTGAATTATACAATGTTCATCAATAATTTGGTCTACGAGTATCTTCAAAACAAAATTAGAATCTATATTTTACCTTAAATTCAGGGAAAATAATTTCAATTTAGTATAGCAACACTGACCTATTTTCGTTGAGGTGTTGTGTTTCTATTCATCAATCGAAATAAAATCGTCTAAATTATATAAATATCAGTAAAAAATATTCTAACTTTCCTATGAAATTTCCTTTTTTTATTTTTGGGAACAATGTTTGCAATGTTTGATGACACAAGACGGCATAATCTTAAACAAAACATAAAACACACGGGACTCCCGTACGAGACGGAAGTCAGTTTCGTACTGACTGGGTTTGTATTTGCTTTGGCGTTTGATATTTGCTTTCCGGACCTAAGGATCTGTGTTCCGAACGTTCCATCTGCCTTTTGTTTTAGAAATCTGTGATTATTTTATGCTATGTATACTTTAATAATCTTTTTCTTATGCTTAGCAATACGGAAACAATTATAATCACCAAAAAAGGTTGGCAAATGTCTAAAATTCCCAACTAAACGATATTTATCAGAATCATAACCACCGTAGTTTGTTCGCAGTTCCAGAAACTAGGTAGTAAATTAATTTAGATCCACAATCTCCGAGTTTAGAACCTAACATCCACAACCTAACCACGAAGTGCTATAAATGTTCCGCAGTGAATCACAACACGTCATAATTTCAACTAACTCCAACTTTACGTCGTCTGCGTGGATTTATCGCCCAATATAGCGACTAACCGCAGATAACGTATTAACGCTATATTAAACTATACGGAAGATAAAGCACATATTTTTAGTTTACAAGGTTTAGTCTACTACAGCCAACTCACTTCGAAAACAGCGAATTTTTAGAGAGTGATGGCAAAGTTCCCATAAAATTGTAAAGAAATAAATTTGACATGGGTCAGTACAACTGTATTAAAACCATATTATACTCGTATAATGCTTGACGGTTTTCTGTACAATAATTATTATAATACAGCAAAGTAGTCATTTCAAACTTTGAAAATGTGTACAATTTTGTATGCTCTTTCTTTTGTTTTTGTTTTTTATTAATTGACGTGTAAATTGTACATTTATGAATAAAGTACTTTGACTTTGAAATAATTTACTTTATCCGAAGAAACAATATCAGAATTCAATTTAACATTAAATTCAAACACTTGATTAAATTTCGTAAGAAGCTATCTAATTCGTCCATATAAATGTAAGCAAATTATAGTTTTTTTGTTGTTATTTCAAAAAACCCCCAATTTCTATAAAATTTATTTGGATCTTTTGAAATATTTTCTACCAAACTAAAAAAATCATCAACATTTATTTACAATTCCCGAAATTATCGCATAATGCACATACAGAAACATTAACCGAATTGAAAACCTTCTTTTTTTTTGAAGTCGGTTAAAAATCGGCAACAATTGGGAATGCCGATAGAAGTAAAATTTATAACGTAGCATTTTGATACTAAACAGCATTTAGGTGCGTCCCCCAGTTGTCGCCAGCTTTCAGAGCTATCTACTCATTAGCCAAAACAAATATCAACTTATAAAAAAACTAGCGGCCCGCCCTGGCTTCGCGCGGGTACATACACACACACACACCCTTTTTTTGTATCGGGTTTCAAAAAAAAAAGTAAAATTATAAAGGAAGTTTGAATTTTTTTTATGATTATTTTTTATTAATGTTTTTTTGTATTTTTTTATTTTAAAATTTTATACATATATAATGTTATTTTCAAAACAAAAGCCATTAGTTTTAGTGAGTCAGAGCTTCCCTGTAAACGATATATGAAGTAGTTTTATTTTGTGGCAGCAAAATAAATTGATTTTCAGGAGCTCCGACACGTGATAGGCCAACATACAGTTGGCCATGAGTGAAACATTCTTTTCGTAGGTCGATCCCTAATAATTCGAAGGTTTGGCCCTAGGACTTGTTAATAGTTAACGCGAAAGATGATTTCACCGGAAACTGAAGTCGTTTAAAAGGGATTGGCAGATCAGTTGTAATCATCAGTATCCTCGGTATATGAGCTAGTTGACCAGCAGCTGGGCCAGTGATAAAATGTTGTTCAGCAAGCCGCTGCGAACGCTCGATACTTGACTCTCTAGTACGCGATTGCGACGCGTATTCTCTCCGACTTGCAAGGCGATTTTCAGTTTCTGATGAAGATTCCTCATTACGCCGTATTTTTATTGCCCTCGCCTGGGAACTATGTTTAGAAAGTTGAGATCTTGATCTTTTGGCATTTTTGGGCATTATAAAATGAAAAATAGAAGGAAATAAATAATTAAACAGACTTACTAAATTTTTGCTTATTGAACTATATGAAGTACTAAGCTGTTTGAATAATTAAAATATAATATTTATTATCAGGTAAGTAGTAGGTACTTATTGAAAGAAAATTAAAAATATGGGCTTAGAAAACTACCTTTTACTAAATTTTTGCTGAAATTTTGAACAGGAATACCCATAAAATACTACTATAAGCAGTTTGAATAGTTACATTAAAATAGAATATTTATTATCATATACTTATTTACCTACGAAACGAATTCAAAATTTTTTCAAGCTAAAATCATACGATCACGCACACGACCGCTGCGTAGGGAGCCGAAGCCGCGCGGCACTTTATTTTATAACATTGACTCTCCCCCCCCCCGTACCCCGGTGACGCTTACATGGAGCCTACATCGCATGCTGGCTAGCTGAGCGCTGTGAGCGACAACCACGCGACTTTTTTCTAATACTTGCATTTTTAAACTCGTGATTTCTTCCGAATGAAATGTAAAAAAAAAGGTAATAAAGCCGTCTTGAATATAAAGTATTCTTTTATTTTGATAAGGATTAATACCAAGGCACAAATGAATTTTAGAATAAAAAACTGCTTACTGTGACATAATAACTATAATATTTAGACATATGCTGTCGCGACACTTTTTGTAGATAATAATGAGTTCTGCAAAGTCGTAGTAAATGATTTTGTTCTATCATCAATAGTTTTCGCAGCGCACGCGACGTAAGGAATTTTTCAGGTCTTTTTTTTTACACCTTATGTTACATTATTGGAGTTTTAGTAAGGATTCCTAATTTTTTTTTTAAATATAATATGGCCTATGTTACTCGGGGATAATGTAGCTTTCCAAAGGTGAAAGAATTTTTGAAATCGGTCCAGTAGTTTTGGAGCCTATTCATTACAAATAAACAAACAAATCTTTCCTCTTTATAATATTAGTATAGATACAATAAATTTCTACGATTTTTGGCTTCAAATGGTCATTTCTTTTTTGTTAATGAATTTATTGTTTTATAAACCATAAATAATATAAATAATTGTAATTATCATGAAACTACTCGAGAAACCGCCATCATTTGGATTTTAAACTTGCACCAACGAATAGGCAATACCATTACAAACATTTTGGTAGAACTATTATTTTCAAAAAACATTTGGTTTTTTATAGCGACAAATCCTATTGTTTATCTCTTCCTCTTTCTTGCGGTTTTCGATGAGGTAAGATAGATAGATAGAAACACTTTATTGTTCACAACACAAAAACAAAAAATGAATAAACAAAAAAGACAAATTCCTAAATCTAGGGAAAACAAATGGTGGCCTTATCGCTAAGAGCGATCTCTTCCAGGCAACCGGAGGATGGAGACAAGACATTCTCAATGTCGTTTGCTCGGGGTACGGCCTTAATGCTGCACATTATGTATATCACGTGTAGATTTATCTACAGATACACTGCTATAACGCATGTCGGTAAGGTAAAATCAGAAGATTTCACCCATCTAGAAAGTGTCCATATTTTTTTCAATTTATACATGAAACAAATCTTTGTAGCGCTTTTCACATAAGAATATGAAATTTCTTACAGTTTATTTACAGACGTAGGAGTACTGCAGAATGCATGTCTTTTATTATCGAAGTATAAAAATACATTTATTGAATCAATAAAGAAACCTTACACGCCCTACCTGGCTATTAACTTGGAACACGCTTAAATACTTTTTGTTTTATTGTTAAGCCTGTAGTCAAACTAGGTATAGATTTATACTGCTTTAAAATGTTATTAGGGCTCTTTGCAGACTCCGCCTGGGGAAACACCACACCTTGGCCATTTATCCTGCTGGCAAGCAGTAGTGTGAAAACATTACTGTGTTCCGGCTTGAAGAGCAATATTTCCAGTGAAATTGTTGACGTAAGAGACAAGACACCTAAAATATCCGAGTGGCAAGAGCAGTGCGGTGTAAGGTAATGATTTGGACTTCCAATAGCTGCGTGTCACTGTGTTATGTGCAGGATTTTAATTACTATCAGGCACGAACATGTCCTGCTCATCTTGTCACTCTATACCATATAAAATGAACTTACATCTTTGAGTGACGAGCACAAAGCAGTCAAAGATAGTAATTTAGATTCTTCATATTCAATTGGCTGCGTGCAAGTGTGTAATGTGTACCATCAAGCGTATGTCATACTCTTCTCGTCACTCTGTATAATAAAATAAAATCTCTCATTTACGGTTTTTGGCATAAAAAATACTTTTAACAGAGACATCGTTTGAAAAATTGCAAACGCATGCCGTAAATATAAATAAGGAAAATCAGAGACCGTTTTCAAATTACGTTATGCAAACCGGTTGATTAAATGAAATATTTTGATCAACGACTGACTGATGTATTATTTTAATTAACTGTTGGTTAAACAGGCAATTAGCTACGCGCTTGTCATAATTGAGTTGAGTTTTTATCGTACAAATTTAAATGTAATGCTAATTAAAGGTTTGCATTACTGTGTACATAAGTGTGTCAAAACATCATTATTTCACGAATGTTACGGTTTATATTCAAAATATCATTATCATCCGCCTGTTTCAGTCCAGTAATGGGCTTAGGCCTCTTTCATAGCTCGACACTTAGCTTAATTCTCAGATTTTCGTTACCATCCACTGCCTGCTCTCTTCCGTCAATATCGTCAATCCATCTATTCTCAGGTTGTCCTACACTACATATTATTCAAAATATGCCATGAATTTGTAAACAGGAGTTCTATATTATACTATCAAGCGTCCATGTTATAGCATAAATGTGACATAATTAGATGAACGAAAATGATATTTCATTCGGAAGGGTTTCCTGAAAGGAAACTTGCGTCGCATTATAACCGCGACCGAAGCAATATTGCCAAATACCTTAGAAAATTACCGATTGGATCCCAAGATACACGTGCTCTTATCAAACCTTAGCAACGAGCGTGACTACAAACTTAAAATAGTCAAATTTAATTTACTAATCACTGCCATCTGATATTTGCTACTTTTCAAAAATCGTTTCCTCGAATTAACTAAAAAGGTTTTTTGTGGTACAATGTTTAAGCAAAATTTCTATGTATGCCACTTTCTTTGTCGTATAGCACTAATATGGTAATGTGTGAGGTATTGTGAGTGTGGCAGTGTAGTTTACAGTAAAAAAATATTTTTAACAAATACAAATACAAAAATCTTTATTACTATTTGCAGGTAAGTTAAGGTGATACAAAACATTTTAATAATTGACCTAAACAAACTGGCCTCTTCTTCTAGAAGCATGCAATATGTCTGGTAACACAGTTTCCATTGGTCTGAATTTATACAATGAAAATAATAGTCAGCTGATAAAGTCTTCTTCTTCTTTTTCATGTTTAACTTTTAATCAGTTGTATCATGTTATATTATGTCATCTGGTTCATCGTCTATTAAGTTCTACCAGTAACACATCACCTAAAACTTTAATGTACTTTAATAATAAATTGTAAACAGACGATGTTTTTGAATGTTAAAATAGTAACTGACTATAAAATAACTGAAAATATTACCTATAATAATTTAAAGTACAAATACGTTTGTTTAAAAACTGTTAGTATATACTCGTATAACAATTGGTAAGCATTCAATTTTTAACAAAAATATTCGAACATTAATGTCATGAACTACGAAATCAAGCGCTTTTTTTTACTTCAGAGAGCGATTCTGTGGTCAATATTTTATTAAATAGTGAGGTGAAACTACAGTGCACAACTGTTTTGAAAATATTACACCGGAGCAAAAATTACAAATACAAATACAAAAATCTTTATTGCTGTTTGCAAGTAAGATAAGGTTATATTCATTTTAAAAGTTGACCCGTACAAACTAGATTCTTCTTCTAGAGGCATGTAATATGTCTGGCAACACAATTTTCATTAGTCTGAATTTGTACAATGATAATAATAGTAAGCTGATAAGGTCTTCTTCTTCTTTTTTTCATTTTTAGCTTTTAATCGGTTGTAAGTATCATAATATTATATGTCATCTGATTCATCGTCTATTAATTTCTGGCTTTATATAATAATTACAACTTTTAACCGTTGAAATTGGTTAAAAAAATTAAAGGAGAAAGATGCTCTGTATTATTTTTCATGCACAGAAATATATATTTCTATAAAGATATGTATAACATATGTTAGGTACGCTATAGTTTCGGTAATAGTGAATCAAATTTGATTAGTATATTTTTTTTAGATGAGTGAATGCCTAATTTGTTAGATCGTAATTAATAGTTCAGAGATAGTCCCATATGCATTTTATTAAAATCGATGGGGTGTTTTAACTATGAACAAGAAACTAAAATTCCTCGATGACTTAGTGGTTGCTTCTTATGAAATTTGGTCAGGTGTCTGATTTTAATTTTAAATTAGTTTTTTCGAGGGAATTCAATTATACAATAACAACTGAAACCTAAAAACAATATGCAACGTTTGCTGCAGTTAAATTGGTAGCGCAGGTTTGATTGTAATCCTACTTCCAGATATACGGATAACGTATCAACTTGCAAACTTTAATTAAGAAGAACTTCTCAACTTTCAATATAGTTTTGTCGTAAGAGTAGAGTTCTCGAATAGAATTGGGTGTCCTTTCATTCCTGTAGTTATTCGAATATACAGAACTAAGCAGAGTAGAAAAGACGTACTAACAACCGGAAAATAAAACTAGCAGTACCCGTGGTTTATTCCGCGTGGTTTCCGTCCTTGAATTTTTTTCTGTGTTCAAAATTATCTACTATACCATAGATATATTGCTACTCCAAATTATTATAACCGTGTTCTTAATTTCAATCTTATTGTACCAAGCCTTTTAACGTAATAGAGCAAAAGAAATTCAATGTTTCACATCCTATTTAAAATATTAACCAGCGTTTATTCAAGATTACATTTATTACAGGCCTACTTATTACTGAAATTCTGAAGCAAAATTGCCTGATGCTGAAATGGAATAAATGTATTGAAAAAATACAAGAATATGAAAACTGTCTTCAATCATCAATGAACTTTAGTTTCCAAGAAAAGAAAATATCGTTAGTAAGCCCACATATTTTTTTTAGAAAAAACGTCTTTCAAATACATTTACAAATGGTAAATTGTAGTTCTAGATTTTGGCCTTGACTTTCTTCTGAAATTTGATACAAATATTGTTTTATTTACAAAAACAAAAGCAATAGTGTAGTTCAATACACAAATTAACAGGAAATTAAACTTAAACACAAAATAATTACGCAAAAACACAAAAGCTTGCCGATGAATTCTAAACTAAGCTAAAACTTGTATATTTGGGCTCGTGAGTAAGGCTGAGATCAATACAGAGATGTGCGAACGGAAACAAGATGTTTTTTTTAACAATCAATAGAATTTCGTTATACACACATCTCTGCTCAGCTCCAGTACATCTCCAGTAGTAATATAATACATCTCCAATAGGCGTGTCGACTCATTTTTGATTTAATGTGCCATCAAAAGGCTATTCAGTAACTAAAACATAGGTAAAATAATTACTTTGTTATCTTAAAAACTTCCCGTGATATTACGATTTTAAAATAACAATTTTGGACTCTCCCAAAAAAAGCTTCATACAAATCACTACAGAAACGTGACGTCACACTATCGTTTTCTCTATGCATCGCGCGTACAGTTTGTATGGTATCTATTATTAATATTGCGTTTAGGAAACTGGTTTCATAACAAAAGTAACTTGAAAATATATGGGTTATCCAATGGTAAATACATTTTCTAATGATTTCGTACTTTTAAAATGGACTTACCCATCCAGCTTTTTTTAAAGTAAGTTAAACTAAAAAATATCAAAATTGAAATTGGTACATATTTTATTCTATTTAAATACTGCAATTATATCAAATCTATACTAATATTATAAAGCTGAAGAGTTTGTTTGTTTGTTTGAACGATAGGATCTCGAGAAGTGCTGGCCCGTATTGAAAGATTATTTTTTCTATTGGATAGTCCATTTATCGAGGAAGACTATAGGCTATAGAAAATAACGCTACTATTAACAGAAGCGGAGCATGAATCAAGAATGTAACAAAATCGGGGAAAATTATTCCTTTTTGGGAGTTTTCGTACGTTTCGTGCTTTGACATGACACGTGACAGCATGTGTCTAAGATTGCGTCATTGAATATCACAGATTACATACCTCTTGAATATAAAACCTTTGCTAATCTCTGAGTTGGTGCGACCAATTTCCGACAGGTGGCGTAGCAGGTAGCTGAAGAAGTGTTTTGTTTGAAAGCGATATTCTCAGGAATGGCTGAACCGATTTCAGTCATTTTTTCACCGTTGTATATGTAGGGGATCCTGGTGAGTGTATAAATGTACCACGGGCGACGCCGGGGCGGCCATCTAGTAATTTAATATAATTGCAAGACCTGACGTCACGCCTAATTATATTTGTATGGTGCGATGAAAACGGAGGTGTGAGTTGTGCCTCGCCGACGCGCACCGGAGACGCGAAATGTACGCAGGCGACGACGCGCGGCGTATAGTCCAGTTTTGGTGGAGTCATCCGAGCTAAAAAACGTCTCTTCTCGTCTCCGCTTCAGACATCACACCTAGCAGAGTCCGCCTGGGGGAAGTACCACACCTTTGCCAGTTATTCTACCGCCAAACAGTAATGTGAAAACATTATTGTGTTCCGGTTTGAAGGGCAATGTTTCCAGAAACTACAGGGCTTAGAGATTTAACATCTTAGATCTCTGGGTGATGAGCGCAGTGCAGTGCTAGGTAATGATTTGGACTCTTCATGTTCCAATAGCTGCGTGTCACTGTGCTGTTATGTGGCAGGCATGTTTCTTACCATCAGGCACATGTCCTGCTCGTCTCGTAACTTCCTATTTAAAAAAAAACTCCGCTTTGGTGGAGTCTCAGCCTGAGGTCTCGACTAAACATAGTACCTATAATACAATAATATATGTTTATTGAATCCTAGAAGTGTGACTAAAAGTACAACACACTAATGCAAAGCTCAGCCTATACCTCGCGGACAAAATTTCAAGCTCCTGCCTGATTGGTGATCACTCACACTAATGCAAAGCTCAGCTTATACCTCGCGGAGTGTACTTCTGTTGCTTACGCTCAGTATTTGAATGCCTTCAATAAGTACTCAAATAAACAGACAATTATGTTCATTTGCCAGATAATCCTGCGCGCCATTAAGGGGATGGGTAACTCAATTTGCAGGGTACTAAGCGGGCACGATGTATCGATTTTATCTCGCGTCTATACTCGGCTTAATGTTTTAACAGAATTGTTAAACTGATGCCATAATGATAACAACTAACTATTTTTTAATGTTGTACAAATAAATGTCTTTATATTTATGTCCTACGAACCCTTGCAGTAGTGATAAGACTCTTTGCAGAGTCCGCCTAGGAAATTACCTTTAGCCACACACACCTTTGAAACTTATTGTAACGCCTTTGAAATCACAAGACATAGTGATCAATCATCTGAATTGTCCACCAATATTTATTTATTTATCTTAATTATGTCGGTAACGAGTTCAGTGCAGTGCAGTGCAGCGGTAATGATTTGAACTCCTCAAATTTCTTACAGATATGCGTTTTACCATACATCCAGCTCCCCGTCACTTTTCTTTTTTAACCCCCCACCCAAAAAAAAAGGTTTTATAAGTTTAACGTCGATGTTTGTCTGCTTGTGTGTGTGTCTGTCTGTGTCACCGTAGAGCGCAAACGTTTGCGGGCCAATTTCGACGCGTTTTTTTTTATTTGAAGGTTAATATCCGTGCCATAGATTCAAGATGGCCGCCTCCACAAAATGGTGGATAAAATATTTCTTCTCAAAGCTACCTCATATATCAGATATAGGGGTATCAAACGAAAGGGCTTGACTAGTAAAATACTATACACTATAACAAAATTCAAATCCAAGATGGCCGCCACCACAAAATGCTGAATTATATTATTTTTTTCACTACTACCTCAATATGGGTATCAAATAAAAGGCCTTGACTAGTAGAACGTTATACAGACAATCCGAGATCCGAGGTAGTCGGGGTTAGTCAAAATGTTTAATTTTAAGTAGGAATAACTAATGGCCAACTTACCCTTACTGCTAAGGCCATCTCGCCCAGGCACTCTGGGTTCTCAATTTTAGGAATGATTATATTTGAAGAGATCCGTTTTTAAAATCTTTAATTTATTGTTCAAAGTTTAATTAAAATAATAATTACAACTTACATCCGTGTACATCCGTGTAGTTTTGTTTCTATAAGACTTTTAAAAAACTATGGCTAACTACCCCTGACTTACCCTACAATGAGCGTAACGGGACAATGAGCGTAACGGATAACGGGACATTTTTTCGTGCATACATCCGGCGATTATCGATTTATTAGACGTTGTCACGTCAAAAGCAATCTTAATACTGTCAACTTAAAACAGCAATAAAAAAAATCACTAAACTTTTGTTTAGTGATTTTTTTTATACGAAGTGAATAACTTCGATATAGGTTTTAGAAACAATTGAGACACCTCAATCGTTCCGGTACTTACAAATTGGTAGCTTTTCAGTTCCTCATAGTACTCTCAAAAGAAATAAAAACAAAAGAAGCCCACTTAACTTTCCGTTGTAACAAAATCGACTTTTAGCTTAAGTGAAGCAGACACTGGCATGAAAAAAACGCTATAAAAATACTTTACGGAGCTGCGCTAGGAAGAACACTTGTTACCGACAAAGTTGTCTTTTTACTGAACCTGATATTCAAGAGGTTCAGCTCTTGGCTTTAAAGTTAAAATTGAACGGTGCAAGCTTATCTAGAGCCGTTCTGTTGATGAGAGAAAATAAATTTATAATTACTGTTTAATTTGCAGTTTTTTAGCTTCCGTGTTTCATGATTTACTGCCGTATTTTAAATCAAAATTATTTGCCTGAGGCTTTCACCAGCCCGTAATGTGTCTAATTTTTGTGTAAAGTTAAATGGGTATGAAATGTACGAACATTTAATACACAACCACTTAACTAAATATTGAACATCGTCGTTTAAGACTTCAAATGAACTCCAAAAAAAATTGGACCTCGGTTCTGTGATGTCATCGTGAATGTACAATTTATTTACAAATTAATTGGATTTAGGTATATGTTTTTCAAACATAATGACCTATTATTGCACACCCAAACTAAACCAATACATAACCCAGTCTTTTTTCAGATTCTAATGTAACCGAGCCTAATGTTTTGACGTGAATGAGCAACAAATACACACTACACTGATAGGGTACCAACATCCTAACATTCCCATTTACAATTATTCCTTTTGGTGAGTACTTGAAAACTACACCAACTATTCTCAAACTAAGCAAAGCCTTTACTAAGGGCGTTAGTTAGCTGATATAATAATTACTAGCAGTGCTCTGAGGCTTTACCCGTGTAACTCCCGCCCTTCTACCGCCCAAATAAATCGGCTTTCGCTTTGCTATTGCGGTCTCTATCATTTCAAGCAGAAAGAAAAGAGCGAGCAGCATCAAATCTAAGACAGTTAGGCGATAGACCCTCCAATCCCGTTAATTTTTCGGGATCACAAAATAGACTGTGTCATTTCAGATCATTATCGATCTATGTACCAAATTGCAACAAAATCGTTCAGTAATGCTTGAAATAGTAAGAAACTTTCTTAACTTCAAACTTTCGCGTTTATAATATACAATACAATACAATACAAAAACACTTTATTATACCACAAAAACAAAATAAACAGTGATAAAATATGATAAAATATGATATAATATGTATAAGTAGGGTGTATTCTTAAGTAATGACTTTTTTTTTTATCTGGGCAGAGCCTTTATTAACAAAACTAAAGTAATGACTTAATATACATATTAAATAAATACACAGAACTAATATTCGTAGTCATTACTAAAATATGTGTTCTGGTTAGAAATCATACCGCCATTTGTGGTTCTTCATAAGTGTTTTACTGTAATATTTTTGTTTTTGTGTCACAATAAAGAGTTATTTATCTATATACGTATCATACTTACGACCTAGGACTCCAAGCTAGCAAGCCAATTTATTTTTTTACGTATATGTAAAGTCACTTTTAACTAAAATCAAAATCCTCAATTAATTAATTAATTTATTAATTGAGGATTTAAGTGGCATTATCAATTTAATTCTGTAATTCAGTTTTTAGATACAAAACAATTATTTGTAACGAATCCTCTGGACTGACTTAGTTTTTCTTTTAATTGTGCCACAGACAGCAATGTGCCTCTATTTAATTGACAATTAAAAAAAATCACTTTGCCGAAGAATACAGGAGCCTTCCCGCCATGAGTGGCAAAAGCGGAACCTTGTGAAGATTTCAGTTCGTAGAGGAGCATTTCTGCCTGTGGCACAGTTTAAAGAAAAACTTAGCCTGTGGTTTTTGGTGTCATATCCGACGTAACCCGACCGTCTTACCCAGGATGGAATGGTCCGCGTAAATGCATTTCCTCCTTATACAGAAAGATAGTGTTTTCAAGTCGAAATTGATTCAGCCTCATGTAACGTAACGTAACGTAAGTTTGATTAATCGTCGCTTCCCATCAGATAAGATCGATAACGGGTTGGTTAACCAAACGTTAAACGACAACCTGTTATCAAAGAACATAAACTTAATTCTGTTTCTGAGTAATGTATTAATAAAGTTTATATTTACGAGTAGGTATGTTTGTACATTAAATATTAGAGAGTAAGTAAAATCAAAGGCCTCCGAGTCTTTTTAATTCGTTAAGTCCTTGTCAATGTGTGATTTCTTCAACAGAGAGATCTCAATATCCAGCAATTTTTATACGAATAAACTTATTTGGGGCGGAGGAAAATCGTCAAGTTTACTCGCGTTTCCGGTTGCGTTAACATTCTTAAAAGGAAAGTTTCCCGCGCAAGTAGTTTCTGCCTAACGCTTTGACCCATCTGTTCTCGATTCTACCTCTTTGCTGAACCCTCGCGTGTGCACGGATGGTCGCCTGCCTGACCCATTTGGCCTATCTGTTCTCTTGATTTTTATTTCACTAGTGGATTTTAGTCTCTGAGAGAAGGCTGGTTGTACGACTTTCAATTCGGGATTAAACGAATAAAAACGAAATGGATTCAAATTTGGAACAGATATATTGTAAAACCTGGGCAAGTACGTTTCTAGAGTTTATTAGAAAATTCTATAAATTCGACAAAAAATAGCACACTACCATTAATAGGTATTCTGTTTTATTAAGAACTAGTAACACCTTGTGGTTTTACTAGCCTAGTTTCTCGTTTGCATTGTTTTCCTAGGATAAAGTTGTCTATGTGTTCTTCCAAGCTATAATTTACCTGTGCTCCAAATTCTACATGATCCATTGATACCTACGTTATGAGGTGACTGAGCAACAAACATCTAAATATTCTAAACATCTAATCATTGATATTATCTTATAATAATAATAGGATAATAAGACTAGCGCGATCCAATCCGCGATATATTTAATTTGAGGCAACTTACCAGTGTTTCGCGAAAATTGATCATTTCCAAATAAAATTAAAAATTACTTTGTAATTTTTTACAATATCCAATTAAAATCCAAAGAGAATGCCTTGAAAAAGGGCACTGGACGCAGCCGAAACTTGAGTTGGACTGGACCGATCATATCACACGTGATTTATCCGTAATTTAATAATAGTAAGAACCACGTTAGTTTTCATACTTTAGTTGTATAAATTATTTAACGCGCCAAAACTGTTGAAATTAAAAAAAAAACTCTGTTTTTGCTGTTGTGTTTTTATTATTATTTTATTGTTATGTCAGTTTCGTTCTAGGGTATTTCTCAAATGTCATGTCAAAAAGGGCGTTTTCATCTTTGCGAACTATAAAATAGACTATATTATAACTATAATAAACGCTAAACAATAAATTTAACAATAATACATACAGTCTGCTAAATTTACTACTTTACGCTAAAAATAATATTAAATTCACAAACAAACAAAACTAAATCCTCAACAGATCCCGGAACGACTCAGCTGTGGAATGCGTTGCTTGAGTGGGTTTTTTCGGATGGTTATTATCTTGGTGTCTTCAAATTGAGATGGAATCGGTTTCTCCTAGGCAAACACGCTCCATCGTTGACCGCATCGTCGCAGAGATGGCGGTTAAGCGTAAACCTATAACAGCTAAAAAATATTAAACCAGGCGCAGACTAAAAATCCAATTATTTTTTTACACAAGGCAAAAATGTATTTTGCCTTATTTTTGCGACTGTATTTTTAAAATGATTTTCCTTCCAACTTGTTGTACCTACTTTAATATCAACATGTCACAAAAATATAAACAGTTAGGACCAGATGATAATATAATTTAAGCAGTGACGTAAAAACGACGGGTTATAAGTTCCGACATGTCTCTTTGTCTATACATATAATGATAATTGAATAAAATATTAATACGTGCTAAATATAAATATAATAAGTGAATATAAAATTTATTTCAGTAAAATATTAACAACATAAATGAAATATTTGATGATAGTAAACGGATTATCTCTGCTGCTGCTGAATCGTTAAAATGTGTTATGACATTACTGTGTTCCGGTTTGAAGGGCAATGTTTCCAGAGAAATTACAGGGCTTAGAGATATAAGATCTTAGATCTCTGGGTGACGGGCGCAGTGCAGTGCTAGGTAATGATTTTGACTCTTCATGTTCCAATAGCTGCGTGTCACTGTGCTGTTATGTGTCAGGCATGTTGCTTACCATCAGGCACATGTCCTGATCATCTCGTCACTCTTTATTTAAAAAAAATGTGATAACCGTCAGGTCTAACGACGTTAGTTTATCAAGTAACCAAACCTACCGAAGGTTTTTAAGGTCAGTTTTTAATAGAAATCTCACAATTTACGATATTTCAAACTTTTCTCGAGAAACATGTACATGTTACCGTACAATTGCAAATATAGTAAAATCAAATCAAATTAAAGCAAAACATCAAATCAATTCATTTATTTCCTTGTGGGCCTAGATTATACAGATTTTAATTAGGGTTAGTAACGTTCTCCAGGTCCTACTTGGTTAGCCTACAAGTCATAATACATAGTTAATAGTTCTATTACAATTACTAGGTGCATCATAATTATTGTTGTTGTTAAAAGTATACAAAAAATATTACGAAATCAATAACAATGTCAAAATGCATTAACAAATGTATGTTTACAATGATCAGTGTCAGGCTAGGACGAATCTCTGGGCCTAGGTTATACAGATTTTAATTAGGGTTAGTAACGTTCTCCAGGTCCTACTTGGTTAGCCTACAAGTCATAATACATAGTTAATATTACGAAATCAATAACAATGTCAAAATGCATTAACAAATGTATGTTTACAATGATCAGTGTCAGGCTAGGACGAATCTCACAGCGCTCCCGACACTATAACTCAAACCCATATCGGAGAAACCTGCGGGGCTATTAGTTGATATATCCGTGATAGAGACAGAACCAAAGAGCATTACTACGTTAGAATTGGCACAAAAGCTTTACATCAAAAGCACGGGTAGCATCTTTTTTGCCTTGTAGCTCTTGTGGAAGTGTCATACTTTTGTCGCGGCACATCACTCTGTTGCCATAGAAAATATGCACATCATCTGCTTACGATTGACACAAAGGAACCGTGCGGAAAATCTAACTCTATACGTAGTATAATATTTGTAAACTCATTGGACAGCACTCTTATTATTGTCGAGTCCAATTTTTACACCCGATATGTTCCTTTATAAAAATTATCGTGGAAATGTTTTTACTCCGCACAAAATAAAGGTAGGTTTGTTTATAAAATACATGATTTAATACACATTTGTGAACATTTCGCATACAACACCGTCTGACGCCAAACTAAGCCAATCTTGTACTATGCGAGCTCGGTGGCTCATATGATACTATTATAATTTTAAAGTTATACTTATTATTCACAGAAATACCTTGACATAGAACAAATATTTGTATTCATCACACAAATATTTGCACTGGCTGGGAATCGAACCCTAGAAAGTACCTGCGAAGTCTAGGGTCGTGGCTTCGCAGGTAAACTTTCTACTAACACATATAAACACAATTGGTTATAAATTGACGGCATTTTTTTACGGTGACTAACACAATGTACCCGTCTCTTACTGTTATCGCTTGTATGAGTGTGATCTCGTTACGCTCCCAGATTGAGAGTCGCCTCACTGAATTATTGATGGTCGCTCAAAGCGCCCCCGTAATGACTGGTGCAATTTCCACGTGTCACAACACGATACCTCTCGGCCTCATTAGACGGCTGCCATTGAGGAAAATAAAGGTGATTCGAGACATCTCTGACAAATCGATACGCATATTTTAATAATCTTTGTTTTGTTGTTTTAACAAAAATGTTGACAGTAATTTTACTATTATAAGTTTACAATTGTTCAACTCGCATGATTGTGCGATGGTTCACATGTGACGTTGTTTTTGTATTTACCTATGCAATAAATGTAGTCATCAAACACACCAATGTAAATTTAACACAAACTTGAGAGCTGTCAAGGGACACCCGGATGGAACGAAGTTCCTTTCGATTAATTAGTGAAGGAATTATTATTTTTTATTATAACTAAAACACTACATTTACAAAAAACCTATATACACTCAACAAAAATAATCGTCGCGACACCACACTGTTCAATGCGAAATAGAAACGAAAACATCTGGCTTGCTTTCTTTAAGAGAGAGAGAGAGACAGACAGAAAAACATGCGACGCCGCACAGCTTACAAGAGCAAAAAGTGTCGTGACAACTTTTCGTAAGATTTTTTTCCGTCTAGCCCCCTTTCACAACGCGCGTTAAGGAACTTCGTTCCAATAACAGCGCTTCGTGGGTTTACCCATGTAGCTTACGTAATTTTCTCTCGATAAATAGTAGTAGGTAAGTAAATGTGCTATCCCAAAAAATAACCGAACTGTGTTCTAAATTTCTATACAATACGTTTAAACGTTCCGATACAATTGAGCGACTAACATCCAAATATCCGGATATTCAACGAGTCCTTGTCAGTGGTAAAAGAAATGTTTCCAAAAAAACTGATTTCCAGACGAGGTGATATCCCATGGCCACCCAGGAGTCCGGATCTATCCCCAGCTGACTTTTTTATGGGGTTATTTAAAGAGTCATGTGTATATCCATAAGCAAATTCACTATATCAGCTACAAGAAAAAATCTACGAAGATATGACGACGAAACGGACGTAGTCTCTTTGCCGGCGAGTATTAGAAATTTCCATATTCGCTTAAAAGAGTGCAAAAGTCAAAAAAAGAGGTGGACATTTAGATGACATAATATTCAATAAATAATTTCCACATACTAATCTTTCTGGGAAATATTTTTTTTTACGATATATTTAATGTTTCTTTTATGATTTTTTAAAATGTTAACTAATTCATGGCCCATCCAATCATCGCTACTTTAGCATTTATTAAATAATAAGATATTAATCCTTTATGTACCTATACAAATACGAGCATATATGTGTAGGATTTTTATCCTATTTATGTAATTCAATGTACATGGAATAAACATCTTATTTTTACGATCTCAAGTGGCAATATACGTAATAGGCACTCCGCGTGATGTTTCTTTTACACCATCCGTCTTGTCCGGTAAATCGGGTTAGGAGTCTAGACTAAAAATAAAACTAAGAGATTAAATACCGGCTATTACTTAGTGATAAAGGATACTGTAGACTAATAATAATGACTGGCCTAGTGGCTTAGTTGGTAGTAGCTCTGCCTGCGAAGCCGACGGTCGTGGGTTCGATCCCCACCCAGTGCAAATATTTGTGTGATGAATTCAAATGTTTGCACTGTGTCTGGGTGTTTCTATGTATAATAAGTATGTATTTAAAACTATATAAGTATTATATCAGCTATCTGGCTGCCATCACTCAAGCTTGGCTTAGTTTGGGGTCAGATGGTTTTGTGTGTGAATTGTCCACCAATATTTATTTATTTATTATTATAATTTATCACAGCCCAAAACCGGTTTTACTGCCCTTGACATAAGATTGATTTTGTATGTAATGCATCGTTTCATAGTTGACATTAATCTTAAATAACACAAACCCTTTTTTCCCGGGACAATATCAGGATTATAACATTGAGTAGCTTCTCTATTACGTTTTAAATATTGCATTAAGTTTTCTCGTGACCTCTCGAGATCAACTCTTCTTCACGAATAATCACTGTAATTCCAGAAATAAACCAGACATAAGTGGCAACACTATTATCATGCTCAATCGAGTTTCTGATCCACTCCAATCCCACAACACAATTACTTTTTGTCAAGCCAATCTTCAAACATGTACACCCAATCTCCTGAACGACCATTCTGTTCCAGCTTTTTATTTCGGTAGCCGTGTGACGTTGTCGTTGTATTGCACTAAGCATATGCTTTTGTTTGGTTACATTCTTAGAGAGTAGTTGTGCCTACACGAAGCTAAAGTACTAGTTGCTAGCTTGCTGACACTAGCTTGAAAAACTAACCTTGTGCCACCGGGTTGCATTTCGTTAAATATGAAATTTTACTATTATTGAAAACTAGTGTAGTGGTAGGACTCTTGGCAGAGTCCGCCTGGGGAAGTACCACACCTTTGCCAGTTATTCTACCGCCAAGCAGTAATGTGCAAACATTACTGTGTTCCGGTTTGAAAGGCAATGTTTCCAGAGAAATTACAGCCCTTAGAGATATAAGATCTTAGATCTCTGGGTGACGAGCGCAGTGCAGTGCTAGGTAATGATTTGGACTCTTCATGTTCCAATAGCTGCATGTCACTGTGCTGTTATGTGTCAGGCATGTTGCTTACCATAAGGCACATGTCCTGATCGTCTCGTCACTCTTTATTAAAAAAAAAAAAACTAGAAGCACTCTGCGGGTTTACCCACGTAAATTCCAAGCTCGGTGTTCTCCGGGATAGATATTATAAACGAATAAGTTTTATTTCAGATTATTGACTAAAAATATACCTACAAAATTATATAAGAACCCAAACCGCAAAATACAAGTCATTCATTTCCAAAATATCTTTATCTCTATCTCTATATATATATAATGTTATGTTGGTTTGTGTACGCTTCAAAAACTCAAAAAGTTCTGCACCGATCGAATAGAAATTTTAGAATGATATATAATCCGTATCAAGGATTGTCTTTATCTAATGTTTGCATCACAATGTGCCACAGCGAAGCGTGGCAGGGGTCAGCTAGCTAGTAATTATAAAGGTTTTATAAAATTTGTAAAAACACCAGTGTAAATATATCCCAGCCGTACAAGTTAATGTAAGATAACATATTGTTTTTTGAGTACAGTCACTTAAAAACTTAGGAATATGTTAATTACAATTTTGATCATGCACAATACTTAATAATAAATTTACTGCGTAAGATATCTGTTTCGTTACGTTAGCTTTAGTTGGAAACGAACGTTTATAAAAACTGAATGTTGGTTATTAACAGGAATCGTAAATAAAAATATGAGAAGGTATGTGCCAAAATACGAGTAATAAAATTACAGCATATTAGTAAAATGAAGTTGTTAAAAAAATACACCGAAAATTTGTGTCAATAAAATCTACATTTCCAGTTAAAAACAGTTTTATGCGTAGTCAAGTGGCATGAATAGAAAATAAGTTTACAAGCCATAAACTTCATAAAATGTTTAGACGGGCAAAACGAAAAATGTCCGTTTTTATGACACGAGTAAAATTGAAAACCCTTACAACCATAACATAAAGTGTAATCAACGGACGGTACTGCATGACTAGTAACTTTATGGCGTCGTAAACAATCGAACCTAACTTCTGATAGTGTCTAACAGTACTTCAGAACTTGAAAATAATTTATTGTTTAGAATATTTAAGTTGGATGATAAAATATAAGTATCTGTAAATACCTGCTCCGGTGCTTGGACCTCCGACTAAAATAAAAAAAAATTAAATACTCTAAATACAGAAATATTTATGTGATTAATACAATAAAATTACTTGTTGTGTGTCTCATCATCATCATCATCACCATCTTGTGTTCGTCCACTGTCGGACATAGGTATCTTCTATAATACGCCACACAGCTCGATCCTTGGTCTGACGTTTTCGCCGCCGTTGTGTCTAGGTATTCCTATGTATAATAAGTATGTTTTTATAAACATAAAAGTACATAATACATAACCATATCAATTTCTGACTCCGATAGTATAAATTTTACTTGGTGAATATTCTAAGATAGTGTCGTATGAGTAATTACCATTAATGTTTACTTAATTATTTAATAGGTGATAGAACTTTTCAACTTAATGAAACCTATGCTAGCAAGCTCACAATAATACCTTTAATTCTTCAAACCATCGATATAATTAAAGAAACGAAGATGAGGTATGCTATATCTAAAGACAACATAACGTGGCGAAAATTTGTTTGAAAAATTTGAAAATTGAATTGTCAGCGAACGTACACAATTGACAGCAAACGTACACAACTCCTTGTTGCGACTGCGACTAAATCAGGAGACGTCACCTGATTTTGCATCGCCATAGTAGAAGCGCGTTTGCCGCTTCTGCCGTTTTTAAGAGTTCGATGCTTCAAACCGATTTTCATTAAATCATTGTACAGATAAAGAATAAAATATTGTCAAGCACAAATAATTATCAGTTCAGATATTTTCATTTGTTATATGTACTTATACATTTCTTATTTTAAAAGTGCAAATAAAATTTGACAGCATAATTATGTACTGTTTCCACAACTACAATGGCATAAAGCGTAGTTTCCGCGAAGTCCGTGGGCGACGGAACCCACAGCGCGTGTTATGATTGTGCTGGTCTAATTACTGATGGTAATCTCCCACTTACTGGAACTGCAGTCTTGTCTAACGTTTAATCATCAAGCCATAGCTTTAAGCGGTTATTTGCGCGCTATTAGCCTGTTAATGTACCTAGTACAAAGCCTGCGTAAAATTGTTTTATTTGCTTTAACTGTGAAAATATGATGTGATTCAATAGTAACATTAATTACTATTACTCGTAGTTGTTTCATATGAGCCTTGAACAATCGTTAAGTTTCGGTTTCTTCTACGTTGCAGGTTGTATTATACGTTGTATCGTAGACCGCATCATCGCTTAACTTTAGGCATATAATAGACTAGAGGCCCGCCCCGGCTTCGCCCGTGGTATATTATATAGCACTCATCGGGATCCCGTACATATCCAATGGTGAAAGAATGACTGAAATCGGTTCACTCGTTCCTGAGAATTTCGATTTCAAACAAAAAAACCTCTTCAGCTACCTGCTACGCCACCTGTCGGAAATTGGTCGTACCAACTCAGATTTAAAAAATAAAAATTAGAAAAGGTTTATATTCAATGCACAGTTTACTGAAATTTAATGACGCAATCTTTGACACATGCTGTCATGTGTCATGTCAAAGCACGAAACGTACGAAAACTCTCAGAAGGGGAATATTTTTTCCCGATTTTGTTACATTCTTGTTTCATGCTCCACTTCAATTAATAGTAGAGTTATTTTCTATAGCCTAAAGCCTTCCTCGATAAATGGACTATCCAATAGAAAAATAATATTTCAATTCGGACCAGTACTTCCCGAGATCCTAGCGTTCAAACAAACAAACAAACTCTTCAGCTTTATAATATTATTAGTATTAGTATAGATAATATAGACAGAACGGACACTCCCAACCCCCCGCCAATTTCAAGCTTCCTCACCCCTCAGGCCGTTTCGAGTACGCTAGGAGCACTCAACGAAAGGCTGGTATCGAACATCTAATTCCTAACGAAAGATGTTTTGTTAAAAAAAAAAGAATATATGATGATAATCATGGTGGGGTGTTGTGCTGTTTACGGCTGTCCGTCAACTAAACGGGACAAGATTAAAAGCTTTATTTAATTTCCTAAGGATAAAATAATGTAAGATTAGAAATTTTTAAATCACGTTGCTTTATAATAACGTAGTAATTTTAGTTAGGAGGAATAATTATAGTGACAGAATAAAGTTTCCTTCTTGGGTAAGTGCAAAATAATATGCGAATGTGTACCTACTAACAAAAATAGATATCTAGATACCTATCGATCATCGGTTTCGTTTGATTTTACGCGGCAAATACATACACCCTTTTAATTAGAATAGTATAATTTGGCACCATTATATTTATGTAACTCAACATTATAGCAAGTTTATAAACTACTTTACGTCACCAGGTGAACTCAAGCAGCACAACTATTTAATAAAATAATTCAGTAACCCTAGCGCTAACGCACACATTCACGCGTGTGTACGAACGACATCTGCGTAGTTGTGTGAAGAGTAGGTAACTCCACAGCGGCGGTTGTATGGAGTTTTAGTGGAGTGTCCGGGATGTGCTTTTTGCCTGGCGATCAAGTGTAATCCTATAAAATTCAAACAAACATAAAGTGAGTAAGTTTGCACTACAGTTTTACATTTGTACTTAAATATACACATAGATGCAAGCGGGATTCAAACTTACAAACTCACAATACTGAAATCAGACGTCTCTCCCACTAGGCCACCACGGCATACTTCTCCGGCTTCAGATAACGATAAATAATTTATTTTCTCCGAAAATAAAAACCAACTTCAAATTATTATTATTTTTTTACTATAATAGTTTCGCACTTGACCACCATCTCGCCTGATGTTAAGCGATGATGAGATCTACGATGGAGCGTGCTTACCTAGAAAAAACCGATTCATTCTCGATTTGAAGACACCAAGATTGTAACCATCAGGGAAAACCCACTCAGGCAACGCATTCCACAACCTAGACGTTCTTATCAGAAACGTGGAGTCAAATTAATTAAATAATTCAGACACTAAATCAAATTTCATAAGAAGCTATCACTACATTTTAGTTTTTTGTTCATATTTCAAAAACTACTACACTGATTTCTATAAATATGGGACCATCTTTGAAATAAGTACAATCTACCAAGTAAATAAATAAACAACAACATACTCGTTGATTTTAATGGCGCAATTATCGCGTTACATACTTTATTCAACCGAATTGAAAACCTCCTTCTTTTATGAAGTCGGCAGCGGAAAATCAATACCATACCACATTACACTCCTTTTTCATAATATAAACGTGGAGACTGATATACGAAGCTAAAGGGGTTTTTCCCGAATGATATAATATGGGTCGCTTCAAGTCAAGAGTGCATCAGTATTTTCAGTATCTTATTGGTAAATACGCTAAATAGTAAGCCACTTCATCGTTTAACATCAGACAAGAAGGTCGTAAAGGTAAAGCTATATCAAAATATAATTTTGAAAAACTTTTACTGAGGACCTAAAACAAAAATCGTGAAGTTAGCCGTCATAAGAATTCTACTTGGACTTCACTAAACCTAGGGAATAGCTTTTTTTCGTTTTCTATAACAAACTTTGAGCTTATAGCCAAGCCATCTTTGAGTACAAAATCTATTTTTTTGCAACTAAAATCTCGACAAAAACTTAATTCATTCAATAAACATAAAAACCTCAGTTTACAAAGTCCCACGTACGGTGCCTGCATTATGACTGCAGGTCTAATTACTGATGGTAATCTGCTTTTAGTCCGGAACTGCGCATAGTTTTGTCTACCATTTAGGCGTCAAAGAACTCGCGTCAAAGGAACCCGTAGAAAGTTCTCGAAAGGACGTCAGTAATTAAAGCCGGTGTGTAATGGATACGCGCTGAAAGGAAGCTGAATGTGTGATGAGAGAAGTACTTTTAAGATTACGTCGCGTTGATAAGCAAAAGTTACGCTTAATTAATGCCCCATGTCCCAGCTGTGGGAATATATGTTGTAGTGGTAGGACTCCTAGCAGTCTCCGCCTGGGCAAGTACCACACTTTAGCCAGTTATTCTACCGCCAAACAGTAATGTGCAAGCATTACTGTGTTCCGATTTGAAGGGCAACGTTTCCAGAGAAATGACAGGGCTTACAGATCTAACATCTTAGATCTTTGGGTGATCAGCGCAATGCAGTGCTAGGTAATGATTTGGACTCTTCATGCTCCAATAGCTGCGTGTCACTGTGCTGTTATGTGGCAGGCATGTTGCTTACCATCAGGCACGTGTCCTGCTCGTCTAGTCACTTTTTATTTAAAACTAGCTTATGTGATGCACATTTTGTAACACAGAGGTCAGAATCTCTGTAGCTAGGAAACAGCAACGTGATATTGACTATTTGTCTACAACGTATGTAGAATATGAAAATTGTTTAACCAGTTTAAAGCAGTTTAAAGCAGTTTGACGCAGTTTGAGCGAGTTTGTCGCGGGTCGAGTAGTTTCAGTTTTGGTCCGCGTTCTGGCCGAGTGCTTTTGCATGTTGCACAGAGTACAGAGTACGTTTTAACAAAATGGATGGCCGACGTCGTAAATCTTGAAACGTTGACGTCTGTTCCCTGGGCATTTCCACGTGTCGGTGGATGGTGGAGTTATATCCTGACTAATGCGGGAAGTGAAAACGTGGTTTAGGAGTTTGTCGCCGGGTTAATGGTTATGTTTGCTGTGATTTGTCGGGAAGCTGCATCTGTGAAGAGTAGTGATGAGAAACCAGTTGTAGTTTGAATATTTTTTCAGTTTATTATTTAGCGAACACGCGCACACACTCGCCTTCAAAAAGATCGCCGGACGCGATCGAAAATTGAGTCGGACTGGATTGACTACCACTAGGGAATATGCATGTAGTTTAAATTGGCTTGATTTTTTTCGTAGAATCCTTAATGTCCCGCCATTATGCCAAAACAATCATTTTATTATTTAGTTAGATATTAATTATAAAAAATATTATTTAAAAAGTGCAAAATAGGCGCGGGAAATTCAAGTTTGTGAATCGCATCATTATCTGTGGAAACTAAATGTGACGTCACATGGCATGTTTTCTGCTTTAACGGTGTCGACATTCGTACTGAGCTAGTAGTGTTAGAGAGAAAAGTCGTGTTCTCCATCGTTTGATTAGCTACCACAACTCAAAAATCGGTACAAAGTAACTGCAATACTTGTAGTAAACAAACACAGGTCGTGGCCTGTGACGTCATGCAGGCGCGGGAAAGATGGCGGCGTTTAAACTGGACAAATTATATCGATATTTTAAATATTATTTTAAAAATCAATTTGTACATTTACAAGATTATTTATATTTTTTATTGTGTTATAATAATGTAAAAAGTGAATTAAAAATATAAAAAAATGCATGCATGTTCCCTATTGTGAGTTATCTGTGTATTTATTTACAAATTCTGCACTTGGCGGAATATCTACCGTGAATCTCTCCGTGTGAGAGATAACCTCAATTATAGCAGTGGAGAACAATAATTGTGCTTATGAATTTGTGTTAATAAATATTTTGTCAAACAAGTACATTAAATTAAAAATATATGAATCTCCAACGCAATTGTTTCGAATTTTAAGTCAAATTGCGTGTTTGAAAGTAAAACAAGTACCCATTCTACGTCTGTAATAATCCTACCACAGCTGACATAACAGCTGATAACTTTAAAACGGCTTAACCGATATTAATATAGCATAGCTAAGAATACTTTCAACTATTTGGTGGCTTAGTTGGTAGTAAGTCTGCCTGCGAAGCCGTGGGTCGGGGGTTCGATCCCCGCCCAGTGAAAATATTTGGGTAATAAATACAAATACATATTTGTGTTGTGCCTGGATGTTTTCTATGTATAATAAGTATTCATTTAAAAATAAACAAATATTGGTGGACAATTCACACCTAACACCAACTGACTGCAACGGAACTGCAAGAGCTACTACTAACTGCAAGACCTTGGATTCTACATGAAACCACATACTTGTCAAAGTCCATAACAGCATCCTGCTGAAGCACAAGACGGTGGCGTAATTGTACTCACCAAACATATCACACTAACATAACACAACGGGATAGAAGCCAGAAATTGATAGACGATGAATCAGATGACATATTTGATACAACCGATTAAAAGTTAAAAATGAAAAAGAAGAAGAAGACTTTATCAGCTGACTATTATTGTAATCTTATATATTCAGATCAATGGAAACTGCGTTGCCAGACATATTGCATGTCTCTAGAAGAAGAGGCCAGTTTGTATGGATCAATTATTTAAATGTTTTGTATCATCTTATCTTACCTGCAAACAGCAATAAAGATTTTTGTATTTTTACCACAAGCTTTGCTTAGTTTGGGGTCAGATGGTGTTGTGTGTGTGAATTGTCCACCAATATTTATTTGACCCCAAACTTGGTAAAGCTTGTACTATGGCGGCCAGTTACCTGATGTACTACTTATATAGTTTTAAATACATAATTAATATACATAGAAACACCCAGACACAGTACAAATAGCGTAAGATTATTAAGTGTAGTGTGTGTCGTCATCTGTGGAAGACCAGCGCCGCCGCCGGTTGGGTCCAATCGGCATTATGCTGACCTGGGGCTGGGTTGTGGCAAAAATGCGTAAATTGTATAGATTTTGTAGAACGATGTATTTATACATAATTTTTTTTGTACCTATGTATTTTTGTCACAATAAATAATTTGTCATTTGTCAAATATTTGAATTCGTTAGACAAATATTTGCACTGGGTAGGAATCCAACCCACGACCCTCTGCTTCCCAGGCAGAGTTACTACCCACTAAGTCACGAGGCCAGTCATATAAATATTACCTATATCAGCTATCTGGTACTCCATTAGTACAGGCTTTGCTTAGTTTGGGGTCAGATGATAGTGTTGTGTGTGAAATGCCCACAAATATTTATTTATTAATGAAAAACAAATTAAATCAAAAATTCTTTCGGGTTTCAAAAAAAAAGTTTATCCGTTTGGGAGCCACTATGCTACAAACAGGCACACATCATTAATTTAAGTTATTATAAGTGTGTAGTTTTAACTAAAACATTGTTATGTGTCAAATTGGTTACATTGACGTAAGTACGTATTCTTATAGTTTCTCTATCAAAGAAAAAAAAATAGGCAGTCATAGGGACTGCCGTTATAAGTGAAAACTTATAACTCAGAATTTGATAGCTCACTTCGGAAACTACGAGGGTGAAATCGGCGTTCGCTGCTTGTCTGGAATTAATCTTAAAAGTATTGTCGTCTAAATAAGTTTTCTAACCATGGCCATCTAGACAACCATGGTTAGATGTGTAAATGTGTAATGGTAACCATGGTAACACGCAATGGCTATCTAGAAATAGTTATGCATTTCTAAATGTCCTTTGTTCCGAGTTCACTTAAAGATTTCTTTAATCCACAAGTGATATGCTCGAGCTCAAAATTTACAGCCACAAAACTCCGTGTATGGCACGTCAAAAGAATTTTTCACTTCAATAAAGTAGTGGTGGCACCTTTACCAAAATGTACCCTACATCTATCTGTAACACGTACATTATCTGCATTCAGAAAACATCTCATTAGAAAAATAAATAAAACTCGATTCAAGCGAAAAATGTGTTACCAACTATTTGCTAGCTCAGCTGAACCCAGTGATCCTACAAAATGAGTACTTACTGAAATTCGTCTGGCGCTGAAATGTGGGTCGAAGCTTTCATATGAAAGCCTAATGGTAGGTGGTATTATCGAAACGTGAATTTATATTCCGATAACGCCATATTCCGAAGTAAATTTGCATATCGTTGTAATTGGAAAAAAATATTTTTCGACGATGAAAATTAACCTTTTAGAATATTGTTAGCTTCTTGACACATTGATTTTGGTTGTACTCGACATGGTTTAATTCAAAATAATAGTTTCGACGTATGGATTTTTGTTACTATTTCTGGTCAAATCTACCGATTTTCGGCGCGGAGATAAAATTACTCGTATAATTAGTAATAACTACAGGCCATGAGCCATGGACTCATACTTTGTTATCGTAAAAATATTCCGAGATATCACGATTTTAAAATCCCAATATCGGACTCTCCCAAAAACGATTCATACAATAACACTACTACTGAAACGTGACGTCACTGTGTCGTAATTTCTTTACGTCGAGCGGAAAGTTTGTATGTTAGCTATATTAAATATTGCATTTAGGAAACTTGTTTCATAACAAAAGTCACTTGAAATTGAATGGGTTATCCAATGGTACATATTTTTTTAATAATTTCGTACTTTTAAAATGGACTTGCCCATGCAGCTTTCAATGATCATAAAGTAAGTTAAAAAATAATATAAAAATTAAAATTGGTGCATATTTTATTCTATTTATATACTGTCATTTAATCAAATAATTTAATATAATTCCAGGATCATTTGCCATGCCTATTATGAATTTTACAGGCAAACGTAATTTGGTATTAATATTTATTTAATGGTAAAGTCAGTTTATATGTTATTTTAAATTATTACAGTATCATTCTCGTTATTGAACTAATTGGATGTTTATATTTACATTTTCACGAGAGAGGAAAGTGAATGCAAAAATTAAATATACACCATTTGTGTAAAAGTTTAAAAGAGATAATTAAAATCTGGGACTTTAAAACTGTTATATTAAAAATGGAAAATTGGCCCAATCAGGTCGTAACAAATAAACAAATCGGGATAAAATTTGGTATTACAGGTAGATTAGAGTCTGGTAAGGATAACCTGCATTGCTAGTAGATTTAATATAAAGTTTCAATTTAACTCAAATTATGAAGACAAAAATACAGAATATCTTAAATAAAATACTCATGGTGACCTTATTACTAACAGCATTTGTTTCCAGGCCATCGCAGCAAATAACAGGCGAATAGAAGATGTATAAGTGAGTGTAAGTGATGATGATGAAAAGGCCAGACATCAGGAAAAAACACTATTGTTTCCGTGGACCTTTATTTTATCACTGCAGGCACTTCGACGTTTTTCTGCGGCGAAGCCGGATTTATTGCTTTCAATTCCACTTCGGTTTGTTGAAACAACTACACAGCAAACACCAAGAATTTTAGCAGGACTTTTAAGTTTTCAGAGACATTTTATTTAGCACTGGCCACGCTTCGCGGCATAAGCCACATCTAAATATCCTCTTATTTATTTGAAAAACATAAACATCCAACGTGGTCATATACTTAATATGTATTTAATTCTATTCAGATAGCATAAATAATTTAGACAGCACGATAATCTACCTACGAATTTTGTGGCAAATAATTTAGTAACTGGCTATTGACGTATTGCCCTAAAGACCTCTAATTGTTTTCGCGATGCAAACATTTCTGGTTTAAGAATATTTATTAATCTCAAAAGAATTTACAAAAATTCACTTACTGAGATTACACACTCATATACATATTATTATACATTGCTTCAAAACGCAGCGTGCAGACAAATATAAAAATGAAAAAACACACAAACAAACACTTATTACATATCAACTACAAAAACATCGAAATTACTTCACAACCATCACTAACAAAAGCACTTGAAAAATCAGACTGTTTAATTTTTATTTATTTCTATAATGTAGGGTAGTTTTACTATTCACTGCTGTTACCGGCCGACTTAGACCGGTTTATAACTGACAACAATGAGCTGCGATATAAAGCCCGTGGCACACTGTTTTCTATTGCAGACATTAAAATTAAATATTTATGATTTTAGTATGTTTTTTTTTTTAACATGTCACAACAATGGCCCTGGTACACTTTTACTTAATTTGTTTTATATATTTTATACATATATGTATTATAAATCACATCTTATACCGAAGACTTCAAAGTTATGTTAAGTTATTATTAATGTTAGGTACTATTTTTATGAGTCTTATAATTTCCTGAAAGTATTTATTTTTATTAATTATTTTATTTTATTATAAATATATACATTTTTTATTACATAGTTTATACATACGAAGTATCTTTTAACACGTGTAGTTTTAGTAATTTTTTAAAGGTAGGAAATGATTTAGCTAGTTTGATATCTTTCGGTAATTTATTGTACAGGTAAGCTCCTTCAAACTTTATATTTTTGATTCCATAGTTTGTTCTAGGATTTTTGGCCAAACATAAGTTATTCGCTCGTCTCGTTAAAACTTTTTGGACGTCCATTTTCTTTGTAAACGTTAATTGTGTATGTATATCCTTCGTCAAAATTTTTCTAATAAGAATACTTGTATTGTATTTGTATATTTGGGGTATATTCATAAGTTTAGTTTCCTGATAAATTTTGGTGGTTTTCCTGATAAATTTCCAAACTATAATCTATTTTAGTTTCAAATTTTAAGCTAAAAGTTTTTTTACGGTCACAAAAAGCGCCTTATGGTTGTAAGGAACTCTTAGTAAATAAAATATGGAACTATGGAATCCATGTAATACGAATATACGTGTGAATACACACTTATTAAACACTAGTAGCTATTAGTGTACTAGCAGTATCCCACGGTTTCACTCGCATTGTTCCCGTTCCTGTTATTTTTTGGGACAAAACCCTATGTTTTCTTCCAGACTATCATCTATCTATGTTCCAAATTTCAACCCGACCCATTCAGGCGTTACAATGTGATTGAGCACCAAACATTGACATTTATAATATTAGTTGGATAGAAATACCCAGACACTGAACAAATATTTGAAAAGACTATTGATTCAAGCTTATCATTATCGTCATAATCATCATCAGCCTGTACTTGTCCACTGCTGGACATAGGCCTCTTCCATGATACGCCACTCAGCCTGATCCTCGGTCTTCGGTCTCCACGCGCCACCAGCTGCCTTTCGAATATCGTCACTCCATCTAGTCTCAAGGCGTCCTACACTACGTTTACCGATTCGCGGTCTCCACTCCAGAACCCGTCTTCCCCAACAGTTATCAGGTCTGCGACAGATGTGTCCAGCCCACTGCCACTTCAGCTTACTAATATGCTGAGCTATGTCAGTCACTTCAGTTCTCTGACGAATTACTTCAATGCGAATGCAATCCCTTAGAGAAACTCATAGCTCTTTCGATAGCTTGCTGAGCGACTTAAGCTTATAATATTATAAGTTTCAAGCTTATAACTTTATCCAATAGTGGATCTAAATGGGCTAATAATGGGATGTGTGTGAAATACCTAAATATTTATTTATATATAAATGACATTTAAATTCTGTATTATAAGCTATCACATAACCCGCCCTGCACCGTTCCTGGCGCAAAGGAGCCCAAAATGCTGGCAGCATTACCACGCTGAATTGCGATAGAAATCCTTTGCACCAGAAACGAACCAGACCGCGAGTCACCACCTTTACCGCGAATTCGGCGACCAATGTCTTTCACCAGGGTTTTAGCCTCGGCTCCCCAACTGCCCAAGGTTTCCACATATATAATGATGTCGCCTATGGTAATGTTGATTACGTTATCTAGTGCTTGGTCCTGCGACGTGTATTTTAAAAGTTGCTCAGTTGCTGCTGTTTTTTTAGTTTAACACATAAACATTGCCATTTAGCGTCATAATGTCGATCATTATGATAAGTTTTAGATTTTTATACATGTACAAATAGCTCAGATGTGCTTCTGGGAAACAGTTATTCTGTTAAAATGAATATTTTGAGAATAAGTTAGTTAGTTGTAAGTTAGTTTTTTATACTACCTATAGAATGACGAGACAGACAAGACGAGACAAACGTGATACTACCTCAAGCGGAATCAATAATAGACTACAGGCCCGTGAACAAAATTCATGGGTCATATGATACACCAGGATACCTATGTAGGATGATGTAAGTAATAAGATTCAGCACTATGCCGTTACTTGTAATATTTCAAACTGAGTGCAGTTTAAGATGGGAGGTTGCAACCCTCGATCATTTCTCCTTATCGCATGATTTTTGTATGACATTCCGAAATAATTCGAAAAATTCCGATTAGAAGATAGAATTTACTCTGTAATTGTCAAAAAATCATGATTTTTTCTGACAAACTAATAATTAAAATTTATATTTTTATAGTTTCAATACCTCTTCTAATCTATTATTCTGCAACGCCGTACAAAAATCATGCGACAAGGAGAAATGATCGAAGCTTAGAAGCCCCCCCTCTTCAGTTGCACTCAGACGGACAACTTACAAGTGACCGCACAGGGATGAATCTTATTACTTTATACCCTTCTATCATCCTTCATATTAGGTATCCTGGTGTATCATTTGATCCATAAATTTTGGTCACGGGCCTACAGTCTATAAAGAGCTCTGCCACTACAAAGAACATGTTAGAGGATTACGCTCTGATATCCGTGATTACGCCATTGTCATTTTAATTATCTATGCACCAATAAAGAGCCAATATAATGTAATTTTCAAGTATTATTTTCCATGCAAATAAATCCGCAATATAGGTACGAGTAGTACGAGTAAAACACAAAAACGAATAATATAATTTCACAGATTAACAGAGAATGAAAATTAAATCACACACCCTCTGAATCTTAACAAAATCATTGAGAACAAGGAAAACCCAAATACTCCGCTCACAATTTTGAGTATTTTTTAAACTGCTATTTTATTCAGGGTCTGATTACATTTCTAATTAAGAAACTTCCAAAGTGTAATTTCAACGTGAGATCTTTCCTCGGGAGATAAAAACTTGGTTGATTATTTAAAACTGTAAATACTCTAAGGGGCATGGCTGACGAGCAACTTATTCTAATGTCTGACAGAAAAGATTTTTTTTTTAAGGACAGAGTTTTATTGGCAAAACTAAAGTATAATGATAACTACACGCTACATAACTACTACAATAAGCACATCGGACATGGCGGCATTACCGCAGTGAATGGCTAGGCTTATGAGTTGAGTTAAATAAATGCCAGGATTTTGATTTCCACCAAATGCTCGGTAAGGATTTTGATAAATATTTTAATATCATGTCACACTACTCAGCAAACAGCAATGTACATACATGATTATATTCCAGTTTGAAGCGCAATATTTTCAGGTAAATTACAGGGCAAAGAATAAATTATTTCATGTCTCTGACGGTGTGGCTCATATGGTGACGAGCGCAGTCCAATAATTTGGATTTTTTCGAACAGCTCCGTACAATTGTGCCGTTATTTATTTATGATTTATTTATGAGAAAAATCTCTGATTTTGCAATAAGTTACAATTTAATTTAGTTCGCATAGTTGCTAGTATTTTGGGTGCAGTTGTAGACGAGTACAGTTAAAATAAGCAGTCTAGGTACTTTATGACTTTATGATCTTATGAGATTCATAGCCTTCTCGCAGAGGGACAAAGTCAAAGTAGAACCGGATGTCGCGAGTTTATTTCGCAATTACGTTTTTCGTAAAAAGAGTATCGGCTTTCGTAGACGTCCTGGCTTCCATATTACTACTAGCTTTGCTTAGTTTGGGGCTAGATGGAGATATGTGTGAAATGTAATGATGCCTGATGGTAAGCAACATGCCTGCCAAATTTCCATGTCCAGAAATATTTGTTTTTTACTTTCATCCCGAAAAAAATACGGGAACGGGATCTATGCAAGTAAATCTGCGTAGCTCTGCTACGAGTATTTAATCAATAGGTATACAATACGAAGCCCCAAACCAAACAAAGCTTGTTCTGCGGAAGTCAAATAGCTATTCTACAACAAAAAGCTGCCTGAGCGGCAGCCCAAGCCGATGTCGTACCGTCAGATTCAGATTATTTATTGGTCACTTCATTGTCACTTTATTGGTTACCGACATTAATTACAGGTCACAAAATCAATAATTATTACTTATACAATAATCTTTGATTAAATTAATTTCATTTTACATAAAGTAAGTAAAATTTTGTAGTGGTAGGACTCTTAGCAGAGTCTGCCTGGGAAAGTACCACACCTTTGCTAATTATTCTACTGCCAAGCAGTAATGTAGAAACATTACTGTGTTCCGGTTTGAAGGGCAATGTTACCAGAGAAATTACAGGGCTTAGAGATATAATAGCTTAGATGCACAGTGCAGTAATTATTTGGACTCTTCATGTTTTGCTTTTGCCATGCCCTTATAGGGCCATGTGTAACGAATACAATAACTATAATAAAAACACAGGATTGTACTGTACCTACATATGACGCAAAGGCTGCGTATCACTGTGCTGTTATGTGGCTGACATTTTGCTTACCATCAGGCACATGTCCAGCTCGTCTCGTCACTCTAAATTATAAAAAAAAAATAGATAAATAAAAAATAATTATTAAATATACCAAAAATATTAAAAATAATAATTCAACATGTCAATTAATAAGTAATTATTATTACAAATGCTTGCAAATCCAAAACAGAGATAATTCAAAGTGTACATACAGATGAGGTATTATTATTACAACATTTTCAAAAACATATAGCACAAGCCATATTTTATCCCGGAAATATAACGGAATCGAGAACTACGCGGGTGTAAACGCTCGCACTCGCATTCACTGCAAAAAAGTCGCCAAATTTATTTTATTACTAGCTGAACCCGCTACTTCGTTCGCGTTAGCAGATGTTACTGACTTATACATTAATTGGAAGTATCGTACATCAAATATTTGGATAAGTAGTAATTGAAAAACCTTTGAGTTTGAGTGAATTTGTTTTTCCACTCAAAAATGTATTTAATTTTATCATCTTTATTTTTCTTTTTTTAAACAAAATCAAACAAACCTACTTAGTAAGGTTTCGTAGTATCGAACATAGCCGCAAGTGTTAAGTTTGTAGGATTTTTATAGGATACATTATGAAAAGTCTGAAGCTAATGTGCATGATCTGATACCTATTTACCTATTTCTTTTTATCCGCAAGCTGTTTTCTAGCTATTACCCGCGACTTCGCCGGCGTAAAATTTTGAACGAAGCCTGTGTGGAATCAAAATAATACAAAATTTGAGTTTTAATGATATTCAAGCAAGTTGAACCCGTAAATCTAAGCCAAGTCCCAGTGAAATGTTAATGTATGAATTTAATTGTAGGTAACACAGAAAAAAAATCAAGAACGAAAGAATCCAAATTTGGCATCATAATCCTTTTAGCAGCAAAAACTTATTAGTACAATTTAGAATACCAGTAACGCCACCTAGTGATGAAAGAAAAAATACATACCACAATAGCAAAACATCGATTTAAATGGCCTTTAGTGCTTTTAGATTTAAACTGGCATTAGCGCCGTCTAATGAGAATAGTATGTTGCTTGTTATTTTGATTGTGAACGCAAATCACCTATATTATCTACGCCAAAACGGGTGCATATATTTTTCATTTTTGGCTTTTACCTTACCATCACATCAATCCTGACGAAAATATATGCTTATATAAGCCCATGTGAAATTTTCTCGTATATGTGTTTCGTGTATCAACCCATATCGTTGTGCCGTTTTGACATGATAGTTAATATTTGTTTCCTTAGGGCCCATGCTTCTTTTCAGGTTGATAGGTAATAAATACATAGATGTGGTATTTCAGACTATGAGTTATTTCTGTTTCAATTTTCTACCAAATTTGCTTAGTCTTTCCTACGTCACAGTAACCTATAAGTAACCGATTTGCTATTTCTGAGTTCAAACTACGTGTGTTTCGAATTCCATCCAAATATGTTCAGCCGTTCCAACGGTGTCCTGTGAATATTATGAATGTCACTGTTTGGATGTTTGTTACGTAATACATTGAGTACTTATACATAGGCAATGTTTAGCCTATGTGTTCTTCCAGACTGTAATCTAATTCTATTTCAAATTTCAACCCGATCACTTGATACGTTCCGCCATGATTAAAGCGGCAATAGAAATACATCATCTGCGAAAATTTCAACTGTCTAGCTATCACCGTTCTTGAGATACAGCCTGGTGACAGACGGACGGACGGACGGACGGATAGCGAAGTCTCAGTAATAGGGTCCCGTTATTACCCTTTGTGTACGGAACCCTAACAACGGTCTGCTTCGGTCACCGAAGCTTGTTGAACACTACCTTTAAATTTTAAACAGTATTTGGATTGAAATAATACGTTTTCTAATAAGTTATGGCTGGTCTAGAAAGTTACAGCTGACCTAGTCGGGAGAACGGCGACTGTCGATCCGGAGACCCAGGGTTCAAAACCACGCGCACCACTATCTTTTCAGAGTCATGTTCGTAATGCCGGTAATTAAAACGGTGAAGGAAAACACCGTGAAGAAACCGAAATCTACCTATAATCCAAGTTCTAAGTCATATGTCATCCACCAACCGACACTGGGCCAGCGTGGTGGTTTATAGCCTTGTCTCTCTCCTGAGAGAGAAGGCCCGACGCCCAGCAGTGGGAACATTTAATGGGTTGTTTATGCTGCTACTTATTATGCTGATATGTTTTCTCTTCTAAAAATCTACTTCAATGACAGGTAATTTAATTCTGTCATTCGACTAAATTTCATAATTTTAACATTTTAACTATGTCGTACAGATTAAATCTAAGCTGATTTTAGTTTTATGTTGATATTTTGAAAAACTACCTCCCTGTTTTCGATATCTAAGATCACCTCTGAAGTATTTTCTACCAAACAAAAAAGGAATTATCAAAATCAACTAACAATTAGCAGAGTTATCGCGTAAAATAAAACCAAATAAAAAAACATGCAACCCGATTGAGAACATCCTCCTTGTTTGAAGTAGATTATAACCGAATGATGTTTGTTTTTCCACAGAAAAATATATTTTTGACAATTATTTTGTCATCTGAGACGACGCGACGCGATCACGTGGGCACTTTCTAGAATCTGGAATCTAGATATTCTGTGGATCGTCTGTGATACACAGAATACTTAGAAGTTAGTATGAACCGAACGCGCCGCGCGTTTCGTTATTATTTAATGTTTGTGTAATTTCCGAACCAACAGACCGATATTGTTAAAATTTTGACGGGACAATATAAAAAATGTGTTCTTTCTAACAAAAAAAGAATTAATGAAATTACACAACGCAAACTTGAGTTACAACCAAATACACATTCTGACTTTCACCCCCTCCCGCAAGAAAACCGATCAGAATTTGGGGATCAAAAGTAACCTACAGCAATGTCCTTAGTATAACCTAAAATCATACCAAGTTTCAGCTGAATTGAATCAGTAGTTTCGGCGTGATGCGTGATCCCTATACAGAAAGACAGACAGACAGACAGACAGACAGACAGACAGACATGAAAGAAAAAAAATGCAGTTTCGCCATCAGTATCGACTATGGAGTGCCCCAAAAAAAAAATTTTCTATATATCTTCAATGTACAGAATTCGACCCGTTACAGTTTTATTATAAGTATAGACTATAGTTTTTATATTAATATGAAAATTAACGTGGTTATTATACATTTAAAGAAAATTGTTATCTGTAAAGTCGGTTGGTTTACGTACAATAGTTTAACGTGACAGCGTCATAACATTACATGATTTATAGATGCGGCATTAGCCTACAATGAGCGTAACGGGACATAACGGGACACTTTTTCGTGCATGCACCCGGCGGCTATTATTATACGTTGTCACGTCACTACGTGGGTAACTCAACTTTGATAATATCAAACTTAAACTTATATTATAGTTAGTCTAGTCTGACTCAAATTTCGATCGCGTCCGGCGATCTTTTTCAAGGAGAGTGCTCCGCGTATTCGAATATCATATAAATATTAATATTTACATTTAAATGATTAATAAATTGGATTAAAAGTTAAATTAAAATTAGAATATTAAAAGTTAAATATTATTGGTCAATAATAGTCTAAGATCCAGCTATACAACGACCTTCACCGAGCTGTTTATTGGGTGAATATTGTTTTATATGTAATTTAATATGTCAACAAATATATTGCAAATGGGTTTCCTAAAAAATTTCAGTCTAGAACATGATTGATTAACAATTAATAATTTTTTTTTTTAAATTATTCACTTAAATTGATTAAATTTTAGAAAAAACTATATAACATAACTTATTATTTTGGCTTTGCTCAATGCTTAAGAAATCTCATGCAAGTATTTTCAAAAAAATAAAAAGTTTCAAACAAACTTTCATCCCTTATTTCACCCCTTTGGAGGTTGAGTTTTGAAAAATACTGTAATACATAATTCATTATTTTGATCATGCTCAATTCGTGCGAAATTTTATGCGAATACGTTTAAGGAATAAAATGTTTCATACAAACTTCCATCCCGTTTTTTACAACGTTAGCGGTTGAATTTCCTAATAATATTTCGTAATCACTGAGTAAAGCCAAAATAATTAGTTATGTTATCTAGTTTTTTTTTTAAATTCAACCAATTTAAGTAAAATATTCAAAAAAAACTTGTTCATTAATCATATTCTATATTCATTCATTTGCAATATATTTGTTGACATATTAAATTACATTTAAAACACTATTCACCCAATAAACAGCTCGGTGAAGGTCGTTGTATAGTGGGATATCCTACTACAACTGGCAACAAAAGATCACGCGTTTGCAATTTTTTACAAGGAACCAAACTCGACAAAAGTTTGTGATTTATTCGCGCTATTAATTATTTGCTCGCCCGGAGACATAATGTAATTATTTTGTGGAGGCGAAGTGAAATCCTACACAGGAGGAGGGGAACTAAGGCGTTATTTATATTATAAAAGGCGATTACAAATTTTGTTTACGGAGAAACGGTTAAATTCATAATAAATTTCGTTTGCTACGAAATTTGCAAATGGCCGTCTACGATGCTGAGTTTCAAGTTTGTGTTAAAGTGTGTATTTTATAAAATGTCTAGCTGGTGGTGAAATTATTTAAATCGAATTAAAGACATTTCAAAGCAAAATTAATACTCAGTTCTTCGTTCTTAATTAGTTGCATACATTTAAATATTCATTCAAAACTTATAGCTGATATGAATCCGCTTAACTTGTTTTTTTTTTTATCTGGGCAGAGCCTTTATTAACAAAACTAAAATACAATGAGAACTACATATACTACACTACTTAACTTGTTTGAATATTAACATTGCTGTTGTGTTTTTTAATAACTTTATTAATACATGTATAATTTTATTTAAAAATTATTAATAATTTAGTGTTACTCTTTCACGTAAAAACTAATAAAATAATCTGGATTTAATATGGTAGATTAATTTTGACGTAATTTGGATAGATAGTGGTCTCCAATTACAAATATTTGTCCCGAAAAAATGACAGGATCAGTAACACTGCTATCTCCTGTGTAAATTAATAAAAAAGCAAAATAGATTAAATAACACCTTTTTCAGTTATTCCACCCACATAGCAGTACAGTGACACGCAGCTATTGGAACATGAAGAGTCAAGATTATTACCTAGCACTGCACTGCGCTCGTCACCCAGAGATCTAAGATGTTATATCTCTAAGCCCTGTAATTTCTCTTGAAACATTTCCCTTCAAACCGGACACAGTAAAGACAATGAGTAAAGGCTGCATACAAGGTTCTGCATGCGGTCCAG
Organism: Ectropis grisescens; assembly: GCA_017562165.1. Classification (NCBI taxonomy): domain Eukaryota; kingdom Metazoa; phylum Arthropoda; class Insecta; order Lepidoptera; family Geometridae; genus Ectropis; species Ectropis grisescens. Next base: position 5,052,370 of record CM029779.1, on the reverse strand, counting down.
TGTTTTGGAATTTCATTCTGGATGAACTCTTAAATCGCCAGCTTCCTACAAACTGTTCAATGCAAGCTTACGCTGACGATGTCTTCCTCATCGTAAGCGCTAAAACTATTACAGAGTTACAACATCGCGCCAATGAAGCTCTCAATATAATAATGCAGTGGGGCAGAAGTGTAAAGCTGACATTTGGCCCCGACAAAACGCAAATGATCGCTTTTACTCCCAAGGCTAAAAGCGCACATATTTTTATGGAAGGAGTTCCGTTACACTTTTCAAACGAAATCAAATTGCTCGGAATTATTCTTGATGAGAAATTGTTATTTAGAAAACACGTTGACTATGTTCTCGGGAAAGCGTCCAGAATATTCAACAAACTTTGTTTATTCTCTCGAGCAACGTGGGACCTCATCCCGACAATATACGCGTTATATACAAGCAAGTTATAGAACCTATAGTCACCTATGGCGCTGGAATTTGGGGACACGTTGCTATAAAGAAATATGTTCAGAAGGCACTGCTTAGTTTGCAGCGGGGTTTTGCCCTGAAAGCTATCAGAGCTTTTCGTACAGTTTCTACCACAGCTGCTTTAGCACTGGCTCAATTTGTGCCTCTTGACCTTAAAGTTATGGAGGTACACCATCTTGTACGGCTGAAACTGACAGGGGCAGCGACCTCGCTCCCAATGAAACAACATGGGAAGGCTCTGTCCCGGTGCACCAACTACTTCATCCAGCCGACAGAATTCAAATCTCCTTTGAACTGCATCTGATGAACAACAGGTCAACGAGTGCAGAAAGCTAGGTGTTACTGAAATATACACAGATGGTAGCAAACAAGATGATGGTTCAGTTGGAGCAGCTTATGTTTGTTTTGATCCAGGTACAAAACAGTAATCTCAACCAACCAATTTAAATTGCATAACACCTGCACTGTTTTCCAAGCCGAACTTTTGGCTATTTTAAAGGCATGCAAATGGGCTTTTAACTACAGATGTCCAGTAGTGATTGTATTTACGGATTCTATGTCGTCACCCAGGCTTTAAAGGACCGGAGCAATACGCATCCACTAGTTTCGCAAATACATTTTATTGTAAGAAATTACAAATCCATAGGTGAACTCAGCTTCTGCTGGGTTAAGAGTCATGGGGGATTGAAGGAAATGAAGCCGCAGACAGGGCTGCCAACGATGCTTCTAAGCAACTGTCTCCACCTGTTTACTCTAAATTTCCTTTATCCTATATAAAACAAAAATTGCACGTAAAGAATCAAGAAACGTGGGAGCGTCGTTACTTTAACGCGTCTCAAGGTCAACATACACGTAACATTTTCCTACTTTTACACACATAAATAGATTTCGGAAATCAGTTGAAACTTCTTTCTTTATAACACAAGTAGTTACGGGGCATGGTTTCCATAAATCTTACTTGTTTCGCTTTAAAATTATCGACTCGGATAAGTGTCCATGCGATAACAGTTCCATACAAACGGTTGAACACTTACTTAAGCAATGCTCCGAGTTCTCTGCTTTCAGACATGAGCATGAAGAAATGTGCCGGTTTCTGAGCGTTTCGGCCTATGATGTAGATGAACTAATTTTAAAAGAAGCAGCTATTCAATCATGGACAAAATATATTGTACGGATATTTAGCAATTTAAAGATCTTTAATGGTACATAGCCTGTACAATACTTTGAAAGCTTCATGACCACTTTTCTTTCTTTATGTTTATGTTAATTATTTTCTTAAGACTCTAACGTATAAATACATTGCATATAAAATATTTATTTGTAATTGAATAGGATGCTTACTTGTATATTAATATTTTTGGTAGGTACCTACTGTAAATGCAGTATATATAGTTTAGAGGTATTCCGGATCTGTGGTAGCATTGATTGTATCAAATAGCACCTTTCTCCCACAGATCCAGAGGCTCACTATTTTCTATTTTAATGTAAAATAAAAATTGTTATAAGGAACTCTGTAATACATTTCCGAATAAACAAATGATTAAAAAAAAAAAAAAAAAAACCGGACACAGTAATGTTTGCCGATTACTCCTTGGCAGGCATGTTGCTTACCATCAGGCACATGACCTGCTAGTCTCGTCGCTCATTACTTTAAAAAAATGTTTATTCAATATAATTTCCATAGAAAATATGGCGTACGAGTCTCACTAAGAGCACTAACACATTCTGTACCACTACCAACCAACAAAGAATGTGATCACTGTCATTTCATTGTTGTAACTAATACAACAAGCGTATTTAATACGCAACCTCAATTTAATTTACCAAACTAATTTAAACTTCTCTGTACCTTTGCTGGTGTATTCGTACATAAAGCTAGCACGTCTTTTCTAAACAGAGTTATATTACAAACGAAAATGTTTGGTGAAACCGTAGCGTATTAATAGACTTTTAACTTTAAAGCCAGACTTGTAAATTTTCCGTCCAAAATTTTTTTTTTTTTTCACATACTTTTTGGTTAAACGCGTTTTTCTTTTTATCTGATAGAATTTTACAATGATTTCTTTAACATTATCGATTTTTTAGTCTTCTCACACGATACAACACAACACACACACACACAGAAAATGTCCTGTCATGAGTAATAGGGAATATGCATGCATTTTTTTATATTTTTAATTCACTTTTTACTTTAATATAACACAATAAAAAATATAAATACTCTTGTAAATGTACAAATTGATTTTTAAAATAATATTTAAAATATCGATATAATTTCTTGTAGGTAGGTATATATATATATAATCTGAATCTCGGAAACGGCTCAAACGATTTTCATGAAATTATGGATACAAGGGGTTTCGGGGACGATAAATCTAGTTAGCTTTTATTTTTTAAAAACATAATTTTATGCACGTTTTAGACAATGAAAAACTCCTGCAATGTAATTAGAATACGATAATTTATTTCGCCACTGTTCTTTAAGTCTTAATGTCCCCGGTTCGAATCCTGATGATAGTTGCAGTCGGGTCTTTTCTTGTTGTTCTTTTTTTCTGAGAAAATCTTGTACTTAGAGCCCTTTATAAACGCAATTAAACCGAGCAAAGCTCGGTCAACCAGGTACTAATAATTATTTATGACACATTTTTTCTTGGTTATGCGTAACCTTTTTGAGTCTTACCTCTAATAATATGAATATGTACTTCTTTTTAATGGTTTAACCATTGATTTAAACTTGCTTTTAATTGTGGCACTATCAATATCCACAAGATACAAAATTATAAGATGCAAATCAGCTTGATTCGCTTCTTGGATTAAAATATAATATTGGGATCTAAAAAAATTACCAACACATTACTTTGTTACACGACAAAATTTAACAAGAAATGAGTTTTGATATTGAAAAAAAATATACAAATATACGTAGGTACAAAAGTTCTTTTAGTTTTCAACCCGTTGTAGCTCCACATTACTCTATCTGTGAACAAAGTACGCTTGTCCACCATATTTGTTTACACGAGACACGAAAATGTCATCTAATGAATTTCAAAACGTTTGATTTCACAGGCTTAGAGCTTTGGCACACACAACAGTGTGAACGCAACCGCATTATCAACATACGTGTTCAAACTATTGAACCAAAGAGCAATAAGTACTTGTGCTTAGTTTGATTAGAAACTGCGATGGTGGTGCATCGTTACAGCATTGTTTGCGCGTTGCATTTGCGGTTGTGTTTCACGTTGCACCCGCATTGAGGGTTAACGAACCGCGTTGCCGAGACAAAAACACGATGCAGTTTGTCAAAACAGTATGATATATCGTTTATTGCAGAGATTCGGGCCAACTCGCCCGTGCGGTTCGGATGCGAGATATAAAACACAATTTTACGGTGTACGATTTTGTTTAGTTACGGTTTTTGCTGTGAGTTGCAGCCCGCATGAAGTTGGTTAAATGTTGAAATTTTGAACTACGGGTATTTATTGCTTGCTGAACTAGTTTTTTTTTTATTGAAACTGAGTATTTTTACATCTGCTACCAGTGTGTAATGGGTACGTAATTAAATTTATACGGTTGCCTGAAAGAGATCGGTTTAAGGTTGTTGTTTGCAGACGCCATTTTGACATTTTGGAGAGTTTGCGCAACACACATGTGTTAGAGGGTAGAACTGAATTGGCAAGTAAATAAATATCAAAGATTTAAGTTATTTGGATAGCTGTTTGATCAAATGGCTGAATAATTCAACAAATTAGTTAAATGACGCTTTTGAGTCCGAATTTTGAGCTTTGAATTTTGAGTCCGTCGCGCGCGCTGTCACCGTAAGCAGTCGTCTTATGTTGAAATTAGTTAAAAATAGTAATATCGAGTGTTATACATAGTAATAGTTCGCTAAACGCGTAGAAAATAGTTATTAGCAGTGTGATAGTGCTATTTTTAATGAAATAATCGCGTAAATAAATACCATTTTTACTTGAAATAATACCTGTGAAAGTGATCCCAAATACCGTGGAATAAAGTGCATAATAAAGGATTTGGACTGGACTGTGGACTGGTTAGTGGTTAAATTCTTAGTGAAAATAAATGAGGGAACAGTGCTAAAGACTCAGATTTAAAATCAAAAGTAATAAAATCTCTTAATTAAAGAAAATAGTTTGGAACATTTGTTTACATAACCCTCATTTTTTGTGATAAATTGAATTACGAAGTGGACTCATAACAGTGCTAAAAGAATTCCGTACCTACCTGTACCTACTAACAATATTGCAAAAAGTTATCAACTACAACTAAACGTTACTTTCGACGCTTCCTCCAAGCGACGTTTAGCTCAATCAGTAACACCTAGGCTATACGCTCGTTCTATATCGGGTTTGATCCTGACTGAGGTCCGTATTTTCGTTTTGCTCACTTTTGAATTATTTTTTAATTTAATTTTGTGTAACTATTTGCAAAAGCACTTTTCACTATGAATTGTGCTGCGTGCTGCGGTAAGATTACTGAAGATTATGAAAATATTTACGTTGCACTGTCTTGAGCTGCAAAAAGCCCTATCACCTGTTATGTACCGGTCAAAGAAATGTGGAGGACGTAGATTTTGCGAGTTACATTTGTCCCGAGTGCAAATGTTTGGCTAAGAAAGGAGGTGACAACACTCTAACTCCGGTTGGCGTTTCTACGAAACAAAGAGACCTCAACGTAACGATCCGTAACAAACAAGCGCGGGCCCAGAACGTGGACGAGCCAAACAACGAGGGCACGCGAGAACTGAAACACGAAATTCAAAACTACGTTACGAAATGACGACTGTCAGGGAACAACTCGCGCAGTCAAGTTCCCTTATCGATGTGTACAAGACGAAACTGGAACAATCCGTCTCGGTTATTACCGATTACGACAAGAAATTAAGTTGTTCTATGACGACCATAGCGAGCTATGAAAAAAAGATGACTACATACTCCTCCCGAATGGAACAATTTTTCGAAAAAATAGAGAAGTTCGAGAGAAGAGACAATCGAGCGAGTGCGAACATGTCACCTACTGCGCCGCCGGTCCCAATACAGTATGCGTCAGTGGCGCAGCGAGGCCCCGCCCCGGCGCGCGCGCTGCCGCCGGCCAAGTCCGCGCCGACACGCAACCCCGCACCACCGTCTAGTCAGCTCACGCCGCCGCGCAACCCCGCACCACCGGCGGGCCAGCCAGCGCCAGCTATCACTGCGTCGACGCGTAGCCAGCTCACACCGCCGCGGAACCTAACACCACCGACGGGTCAGACCGCGCCGGCAGCTGCTGCGCCGCCGCTCCAGCAGGCCGCACCCCCGCGCGCAGCAGCACCAGCGCCTATAGCTCCATCGGCGCCACAGCGGAAACGCGGCAAACGCGCACAAGCATCAACCCAAGAGTCGTCCACCGATAACGACACGCCATCGATTTTAGAATCAAAAACGACTAAACGACAATCGTCGGCTCGAGATTCATCGTGGCAGACTGTGACGCGGCGTAAAGATCGTTACACATATACGAGACAAGTCGTACGCGGAAGTGGTACTTCAGACGCTGAGTTAGAAGCAATAGAACGAGTGGAAAAATTACAAGTATGCTTCCTGAAACCGACAACCACTCCAGAAACTTTAAAACATACATGAACAAGAAAATCCATGTACCGAGTATCATGTCGAGAAAATTCTTTTGAAGCATACGCACTACGCATCGTTTGCTGTGACCGTCCCAACAAGCAAGTATGAGTTTTTCATGAAAGCTGATAATTGGCCAAGTAGAGTCGAAGTTACACTGGCTTACCGCCCCAAATCTACAATGTATTCATTTAAAAGATTACAAGTTGGTGTCTAGTTTTTGTAGAAATAATGTTATCCATGGCGGATCCTGTATTTTTGTAAATGAAGCACTAAAGTGTGTCGAAAACGTTGAGTTATCAGCATTATCAGAAGAAAGATTTTGTGAAATCTCCGCGATTGACGTTATGGACTTTGACATTACTATCATTTGCATTTATCGCACAGGCCTAGCTCATGTTAGAGGTTTCTTAAGTGGCCTGGAACGTTTGCTCGATAAGCTCAGTGAAACCGATAAAACATTTATGATTCTCGGTGATATAAACATAAACATCTTAGACAGCACTAGCACTGACTTTAAAAATCTGTTCGACATACTCAACTCTCATGATGTAAGTTCAATTGTAGACTTCCCTACTCGTATAACAGAAACATCACAAACAGCGATCGACCTAATTTTTACAAATGTAGCGCGAGAACTTACTTCCGCAACCTCAATAAATACGCTTCTGTCAGATCACTTAGCCGTACGTGGAGTGGTAACATTCGCTTGTTCAGCGCCAGCACAGCTCACTCGTCTTAGTCGTGATTTATCGCAGAATAACCGCGCAAACTTTGTGATGGCTATTGACAGTATAGATTGGTCTGAAGTGAGAGAAACAAAACCGCTCAAACATTTGTAGTTGCACTGATCAATATTTTAGCAAATAAGTATGACACTTGTTTCCCGATAAAACGAACACCAAATAACAAACGTGATGCTTCGTGGGTTACGCCTGATATTCTAAATCTAAAATCATTGTTGTTTGATATTTCAAAATTAGTTGACCAATTTCCTGAAGAAGAGAACTTAATAGCTATGTTTGACGATCTCAACAGGAAATACAATTCTACTTTGAATGTGTCTAAAACAAATCATTACAATAGCATAATACATGGAAGCACGAATCCATCTAAAGCTATGTGGGGAATCGTGAACACGGAGAGGGGGAAAAACAATTCTAGGATGAACTTTTCCGAGATCGTAAAAGATTGTAACGGCAGTAAGTTTAGTTCGCCAAAAAATGCCGTAAATGCTATGAACGTTCGGTTTTTAAATGCAGCTGCTGCCTGTGGGGCGCCTAAAGCTAATGCTGCTACTATATGTAAAATTTTAGTATCTGCGCGTCAGGCGTCTGACCGTTCCCTCAGACTAACAAGTTTTTCGGCTGATGAGATATTTCGCATAGTCTCCTCCAGAATACCTCCAAAAAGTCAAAGACATATACGGTGTGTCGATGGAGCTAATTAAACCAGCAATTTTGCCTCTAGCTCCGGTTCTCGCCACACTGTTTAATAAGTGTCTTAGGGAGGGGTCGTACCCGTCGCCGCTGAAGATATCGAAAATGTCCCCGATATTTAAAGGCAAAGGCAAACGGGACGATATTGATGGATATAGACCAGTATCGATTATACCAGCAATAGCCAAAGTATTCGAAAATGGCTTGAGTTCGCGATTAGTGGCCTACCTATCGGAAACCGAGGCGCTGTGTGAACAACAATACGCATACCGCGAAGGGAGGTCTACGACTTTTCTAACGCGTGAAGTGATTCGTAGCGTGTTGGCTGCCCGTGAACGTAAAGAGCAAGTAGCCGTCTTATGCTGTGACTTATCGAAGGCCTTCGATGTTGCAGACCATGAGACCTTAGCTTTAAAGCTGAAACACTATGGCATAGCTGGGAAATCATACGAGGTATTGACTGACATGTTACGAGGCCGCTCTCAAGTAGTGGATGCTGGCGATGGCGAGAATAAATCAGACCCGTTGCCTTCGTCTATGGGAGTACCGCAGGGTTCGTCAGTCTCTAATATTATGTTTTCTCTCCTACCAAACGATCTACCCGAAGCCGTGAAGGGTGCAGCCATATTCATGTATGCGGATGACGTGGCTGCCGTAGTCACAGCTCTTTCAACAGAGGAATTAGAAGAGAAATTAAATTTTGTAATAAACGGCTTAAATTCATGGTTTAGCGCCAACGGTTTTATGCTAAATTCAAAAAGACACACTATATTCACTTTTGTCTGTCGGGACACCATACAAAACCGCTAAAAGTCTCGCTAAATGGTGTTAGGATTGAGCAGGTACAGAACACCGCATTTTTGGGGTTCGAGATTGATCGCAGCATGACGTGGGAACATCACATCGACAAGATGTGTGCTAAAGTTAGCAGTGCGTGCTTTGCGCTAAGACGAGTATCCCGAGTGGTGTCTACGGAAGTGTCACGTGCATGTTACTTCGCCACAGTGCATTCACGGTTACAATACGGCGCCGAGCTATACGCGCGCGCTGCCGACTGGAAGCGTGCGTTCCGCGCCCAAAACGTGCCGTACGTGCCATTGTTGGCGTATCGCAATGTACATCCGTCAGACCATATTTCAAGGAGCTTGGTATACTTACTTTACCTGCTATCTTAATCTATCAAGTGGCTGTGTACGTCAAAAATAATCTAGAATCGTACAACACGCGAGGAGAGAGACATTCTCGCAACATACGCAACGCCGACAAGCTGGATGTTATACCACACTCTCTCACGAGGTCACAGAAGTTAACTCACATTATGGGACCGGAAGTTTATAACGCTCTTCCCAAAATAGTTTTATCGGCCCCAAGTTTCGGCAGCTTCAAAAACAGATTAAAGTGCTGGCTTATCGATCAAACTTTTATAGTTACAGCGAATTTTTAGAGTGATGGCAAAGTTCCCATAAAATGTAAATAAATAAATTTGACATAGGTTAGTACAATTGCAATAAAGACATTATACTCGTATAATGCTTGACAGTTTTCTGTACAATAATTATTGTAATACAGTAAAGTAGTAGTTTCAAACTTTGAAAATGTATACAATTTGTATGCTCTTTCTTTTGTTTTTATTTTTTATTAATTGACGTGTAAATTGTACATTTATGAATAAAATACTTTGACTTTGACTTTGACTTTGAGTAAATGAGCTAGGCTGTTGACTAAACGGCTGATTAAGCTAGTTGGCTGCAAAATATACATAATACCTCAAATGAAGTACGCACTTATAATATAAAGTACACATACCTAAGATGCAATTATAACACAAACATACTACAATCATAACCCTTTATCTTCGCCGTCGCGTAAACCAGCACCTCGCTTCCCAAAAGTACAATATTTCAGCGTAACAAAAACGTACAACGAACCGAGATAACAAGATCGATGGCCTTAAAAGTAAACACGTCTCGAAAAAGTGAGAGAAAAACAGCTAGCAAATAATTTTGTCAATATCCGAACCCTTACATTCAACCCTTGTAAGGAAAATCAATCAATCACTTAAAAAATTTGTCCATCACGGCAACTTGTTAACTTCGATCCGACCTTTTTCATTGGTCGTCCTTTTCCAGTACGAGAAAATAGTGAAAAAGTTTGATTAGCATCAGACGATTCGTTGCTAAGCTGAGCAAGTACATATTTCAAAAATCTGACTTACACTTAATGTTGTCTGTCTTCTTGAGTTCAGGGTTTGTAGTGTTAGGACTCTTTGTACCACTACAAAACTTCTTTTGATGTGCATGCACTAGCACCAACCCACACCTGGCCAGCGTGGTGGATATACCTTTAAATAAATAATCACTAGTTTCAGGACATTAAAAATACATAGCTTGATATTAATTATGACATGGTCCAACCTACTAATAAAATACTAGCATTTCTCCATAATTTTGTCCGTGTAGAATTCCAAAAAGGCTATTATACTTTAATTAAAAAAAGCTTGGAATAAAAATAGTCTACGTGCTATTCCTGACTTTAACCAATCTATGTTCCGAATTTCAGGTCTTGTGACATAAACGAGCAATTAACATCAAAACATACATTTTTAATATTACTGGGATACAACATCATGAACCGCCCTTGTCCTCATGATACACCACTCAGCCTTATCCTCGGCTTTTCAACTTTTACGTGTATCTTCATTCGATCGATTTTCAGCTCTCAAGGTGTCCTTTGGTAGTCTGATACAACAAGAACAAAATTAAAAATTTTGACTAGCCCCCGACTACCTAAGATTTGTTTTCTGTACAACATTCTACTAGTCAAGCCCTTTCATTTGAAACCCATATTAAGGGAGTTGTGAAAAAAGAAATGTAATTCGCCATTTTGTGGTAGCGGCCATCTTGGATTTGAAATTTGTCATAGTGCAAAGTATTCTACTAATCAAGCTCTTTCGTTTGATACCCATATTGAGGTAGTAGTGAAAAAATTATATAATTCGCCATTTTGTGGTGGCGGCCATCTTGGATTTGAAATTTGTTATAGCGTATAGTACTCTACTAGTTAAGTCCTTTAATTTAATACCCATATTGAGGTAGGTTGTGAAAAAATATTTTGTCCGCCATTTTGTGGAGGCGGCCATTTTGAATCGATATTAACCAAACATAGCTAAAAACACCCGCACGGATATTAACTTTTAAATAAAAAACTGCATCGAAATCGGCCCATCCGTTTGAGCTCTACGGTGCCACAGACAGACACACACACAGACAGACAGACAGACATCGACGTCAAACTTATAACACCCCTTTTTTCGGGGGTTAAAAAGCATAGACTCATTAAAAAATATTTGCTCCATGAAATCGATCCCAAACTTGTCATTCCGACCATACCGCCACTAAACATAGACATTTCAAAATAAAACCCGGCCCGTGTCACCGTGAACTTTAACTGGGGATCAAGTGGCGAAGTCTTACTGTGAGGTACTTAAGTCGGCACCTCGGTTGAATCGGTAATGGGGGCGTGACGGCGTGAGGGAACTGGTGATATGCACGATGTTCGGCGTCTACGCGTTATTCGACTGTTTGGAGCTTACGAAAATGTTTATTCCAGTGCGGGTGTTCATGGTTCATGTAATTCTATCATTCTAATTTTATAAATGCTTTCCAATGTTTCAATAAGCGCAGTGCAGTGCTAGGTAATGATTTGGACTCTTCATGTTCCAATAGCTGCGTGTCACTGTGCTGTTATGTGTACGGCATGTTGCTTACCATCAGGCATATGTCCTGACCGTCTCGTCACTCTTTATTTAAAAAATAATTATATAACGCATAGATCGTAGAACTCAAGATTAGCCCTCACAAACTTCAGGGCGCACGAAATCATGTTAACGTTGGGAAGAGTGAGCTCACTCTTTCCGTGCTAGTCGGTTGTAGAAAGCGTGGGACGCCGGTCGTTTATACCTATCACTGATTTTGATCATTTTGAACATAAATATAAAAGATTATGCCTTCCTGTGCATTCAAAAACTGTTATAATAATTCTAGAGACTCAAATAAATCTAAAAGAATTACATTTCATGCGTCAGTACAGCATTTCAAATTATTTTAAATATTTTCTAATTACATACCATTACTTATTATTTATTTAATTTTGTCCTGACCCGGAATCGAAGCCACAACCCACGATGGTTTCGCACGCAGACTTACTACCAACTGACCTTCTAGGCTCATCAATGATAAGTTTAACTTTATGCTGGTAAACTTTCATAGGAAATAAATTTTAATAAAATACAGGTAATTCACATATTGGTTAAAAAAAAGTATTATAACAACATAGGAAAAAGTAACATAATAATTATGATAATTATCTAGAACAATCGTTTATCCTATTTGCCACAAAAATATTCTTTCAATGAGTAACAGGCACTTTTTATTTAACACTAGTAGCACTCGATTTTACCCGCGTAGTTCAGAGAACGCGTCATTATCCCGTGAGAATAGTCTATGTGCTATTCCAGTGTAATCTATCTGCGTTCTAAATTTCAGCCCGCTCTTCTACCGCCTAACTAAATCGGCTTTAGATTTGCTATTGCTGTCTTTGTCTATTCAAGCGTAAAGAAAAGAGACGGCGAAAGCTAACACAGTTTTCATTAGGCGTTAGACGGTATTATATATAGCATTAGGCGGTAGAAAATATTATAATTTTATAATATTTTAAAATGGCTACCATCACCGTCGCCGGTTACACATTACCGTGTGACAGAGAGAGAATAACACCAAATATACTAGCGCGAGCGAAACAGATGTCTTCGACAGAGACAGAAATGCCTTAGATAGAGACAGATGTCACCAACGCAGTTTGTTATTAATGTCAAGATGTTCAGGGCAAATCTTCAACAATCTTTGTTGGAACGTATGAACAGATCGAGGGGTCTAACGCCTAATGAAAACTGTGTTAGCTTTCGCCGTCTCTTTTCTTTACGCTTGAATAGACAAAGACAGCAATAGCAAATCTAAAGCCGATTTAGTTAGACGGTAGAAGAGCGGGTTGAAATTTAGAACGCAGATAGATTACACTGGAATAGCACATAGACTATTCTCACGGGATAATGACGCGTTCTCTGAACTACGCGGGTAAAATCGAGTGCTACTAGTGTTAAATAAAAAGTGCCTGTTACTCATTGAAAGAATATTTTTGTGGCAAATAGGATAAACGATTGTTCTAGATAATTATCATAATTATTATGTTACTTTTTCCTATGTTGTTATAATACTTTTTTTTAACCAATATGTGAATTACCTGTATTTTATTAAAATTTATTTCCTATGAAAGTTTACCAGCATAAAGTTAAACTTATCATTGATGAGGCTTGTAGGTCAGTTGGTAGTAAGTCTGCGCGCGAAACCATCGTGAGTTGTGGCTTCGATTCCGAGTCAGGACAAAATTAAATAAATATATGTTCTGTGTCTGGGTGTTTGTATGTATGATGAGTATGTACTATTGTATCAGTTATTTGGCTTCTATAGTACTAACTGCTTATCAATATAAGCAGGGCTAGATTTTATTTTTAAATAACAAGTGACGAGACTAGCAGGACATGTGCCAGACGGTAATATTTGTGTTTACGTTTTTACTGATCTTGTTTAAAGTTCATTAAAGCATAGAAATTCGGGAAGAAATATGATTATAGCAGTGTGAACGACCTATAATATTATTTTAGTACTTCTCGTTTTGATGAATTTCTTCAGGTACCTACGATCCCTCAGAGAAACACTGGATGTAATTAAGTTTACCGATGCTCTACCTTACGAGATTATACGGAGAAATTGATAGAATTTCTAACTTATTTGATAAAGCAATAAATCAAAAATATTTAGTTAGTGTTACGTTTCAGTTTTTCATTAAAATCTGAAACTTTAGTTGTATACGTCAAAATCATCTGTTATTCTTGTAAATAATTTATCATCCTTATTTATCAACGTCAAATACACTTTATTTGGGAAGAATAATCCTCTGAGTAATTTTTTGTTCGAGCAAAGCAAATTACATCACATCATATGGACGAGTACGCCAAAATGTGAATGTTATCAATTTAATAATGAAACATTGCATTAAATTAATTATTAGCCATAAAAGTCAATGTAACAAAATTTATAAAGTAAGGCAGGATTCAAAAGCATTCTATATCATTGAAAAAAATAAATGAAACTCGTATATGCTTCTTTCTAAAAAGTTTTGATATACCTACACAAAAATAACGATAAGAACGTATTATTTTCTCAAATAAAAAAAAACATATGGTGAGTACGAGATAAAAAAATATTCAAATTCTAATATTTTGTAGTGGTAGGCGTAGGTAGACTCTTGGCAGAGTCCGCCTGGGAGAGTTTGCCAGTTATTCTACCGCCAAGCAGTAATGTGCAAATATTACTGTGTTCCGGTTTGAAGGGCAATGTTTCTAAAGAAATTACAGGGCTTAGAGATATAACATCTTAGATCTCTGGGCGACGAGTGCAGTGCAGTGCTAGGTAATGATTTGGACTCTTCATGTTCCAATAGCTGCATGTCACAGTGCTGTTATGTGGCAAGCATGTTATTTACCGCCAGGCACATATTTTGCCAGTCTCGACACTCTTTTAAAAAAAAATGAGCCTTTAATAATTCAGTTAAAAATATTACATCTAGGACCTAATGATATTTATTAAATAGATATTTTATTCGAAATATTTCTATCCAATTTAGTATAAAAACAGAGCTCAATAAAAACGTACTCCTCTGGGAATAATTTATTGTTCTCTTTATCGCTATCTTTGACAGCCAACATAAAGTTCTTGTTCTCAAATATTGCCATTACTAAATTGGCTTGAATTCTCGGGCGCATTGAAGTTCAAAACTTTAGAGTCATTGGAAGTCAATATGGGCTCGCCTCAGCACTCACACAGATTAGAGGCATTCTGAAGATATCTGTGTGAGGAGACGGTGGCTTAGTTTGAATGAGCTGCTTTGTTAATTACATTATTAATTAAACGATACGATAAATCATAGTTATACTTTTTAAGCATTCACAATTTGAACTCATGAATTTCTTTGAGTAGTCTTCGTATGACCACGGTAGTTGTAATTAAACAATGTTTAAGATCGTAATTTAAGTCCTTTATAATATTTTTACATAGTAAAAATAATGATTTACGGAAATCTTTCAGGAAATCAAATGTACGAGTATATTGATACTCAAAAATCACAAATAACCGAGCGGGAAATTATAAAGTTACTTTCATTACACTCCACAATAGTAAATAAGAAGTACAGTAAATACGAGTAGTTAATAACTAAAAGGGTACATTATTTAAAACTAGTTATACCCAGCACTCGTTGCTACGCCACCTGTCGAAAATCTTCGTACCAAGTTGGTACCAAAGACTTTTTTTTTTTAAATAAAGAGCGACGAGACGATCAGGACATGTGCCTGATGGTAAGCAACATGCCTGACACATAACAGCACAGTGACACGCAGCTATTGGAACATGAAGAGTCCGAATCATTACCTAGCACTGCACTGTGCTCGTCACCCAGAGATCTAAGATCTTATATCTCTAAGCCCTGTAATTTCTCTGGAAACATTGCCCTTCAAACCGGAACACAATAATGTTTGCACATTACTGCTTGGCGATAGAATAACTGGCAAAGGTGTGGTACTTCCCCAGGCGGACTCTGCCAAGAGTCCTACCACTACAAAAACAAAGACTCCATGGCTCATCCACAAGTTTTCAAAGATTATCCCAAGATAATCAGTACATATCCCATACCAATACCCAAAAAAGTGCATATTTAACGATTCTATACAGGACATGTCAATAGGCATTCATTTTTAAATACATGTTATACAGAAGAAGATGATTCGTCATTGTAAAAGAGATCAAATCTATTCATAAGATTCGTGCTATATGGAAGTCAAAGGCAAATCGCTATTGAGTTCTGCAAAGTAAATACGAGACAGGGTGATGAAGAATATACTATGTGCTAGCTTGAAGACGACAGTAATTAACTGTAGAGGTTTAATAATACCAAATTCAATTTAAAAAGCATCAAAAATACTGTACAACGATTTTTTCACACTACATTTGTATTCCGTAACTAAAAAGTAAAACCCCTTAAACCGAGAAGACAGATGGCTCTTAGACTAAAAGCTTCCCTGTTCCGATAGGAAGCTCTCAAGATATCCCACATTTTCTCCAGTTCGCTATCGGCTGTTCTGAGTGTTTTCTTTATTTAGTGAATAGGAACTGAACAGGTGCTTTATTTTTTATGCAGTAAAAAATCAAGTAATCTAGATGGTTTGCTGGAATTTTATCTGCTACCTTTTTTGAGATCCCTAATATTGATCGTCTTTGCAGAATCCGTCTAAATAAGTGCACACCTTTGCCCGTTAGCTTTATGACACGTGCTTGGTAATGTACAAAAATTACTGTGTCAATGTTTTATTTCTGACTTGGGTTAAAATTTGTTCATGTTTTTTTTTTAGTAAGGCTTAAAATTTAATAGCTTACTACCAACTTGATTGACTCATTTTTAACCGACTTCCAAAAAAAGGAGGAGGTTATCAATTCGACGCCTATGTTTTTTTTTTTATTTTTTAATTTTAAATAAACAAAAGTCCAGAGTAGAGTCACAAGTTACTTACACTTGATTGTAATCAACATGCTTCTTACCCTTTACAACATAGTGCTACGCAGCTATTCGACCAAGAAGAGTCCAAATCACTATCTGGCATAATAGAATGATTTAACTCTTTGGTGTGTGATTTCTCTTGGAACATGGCTATTCAAACCGAATACAATAATAGTACTTCGTATTTGCGTACGGCTTGGCGTGGCGGTTGAATAACTGGCAAAGAAGTAGTACCATCACCATAATTAATTCTATCCTTTCGACTTACTACACGAGTTCTGCGTAAACCTTTATTCAAAACTCAATAATTGGTAACGCCCACATTTCTTCCAACTTCTATTGCAAAAAGTTTAAAAGTATTCGTCAATTACTTAAAGTTAAAAGTCACCGATAAGAATAATAAAATTCGAATGAAAAAGTTACGAAGTCATTCTCGTTAGTTGTTAATAACTTGTAACGAGCGGACTTCAAGTGTTTTATTATAATACTAGCATTTTCCCGCGAGTTCGATTATGTAGCATTTTAAGCATAAGCTAAACGTTCCCGCTGCTAGGACTCACGGGTTTCTCTCGCAAGAAGAGAGTCAAGACCATAATCCACCACACTGGCCAAGTGTAGTTTGGTGGATGATGCTTGATCTGGAAAGATTCTAGGAACATGTCAGTTTCCTCACGATATTTTCCTTAACCGATTCAAACACAGTGTTGTGCTTGGGATTTGAACCAGCGGCACCAGCCCTTCTACCGGCTAACTAAATCGGCTATTGCTTTACTATTGTTGTCTCTATCATTTTAAAGCGAAAAAAAAAGAGAGACCAATATCAAAGCTAAGACAGTTTTAGTTAGAGACCCAGATCGGCAACTGCCGCTCTCTCGACTAGAGCAGCCGTAACTTTGAGTAGCTGAAAACGTGAAATAAATACTAGTGTTCAACTACAGAATCATAGATAACTACAACTTTGAGTAGCTGAAAACGTAAAATAAATACTAGTGTTCAACTACAGAATCATAGATAACTATAACTTTGAGTAGCTGAAAACGTAAAATAAATACTAGTGTTCAACTACAGAATCATAGATAACTACAACTTTGAGTAGCTGAAAACGTAAAATAAATACTAGTGTTCAACTACAGAATCATAGATAACTACAACTTTGAGTAGCTGAAAACGTAAAATAAATACTAGTGTTCAACTACAGAATCATAGATAACTATAACTTTGAGTAGCTGAAAACGTAAAATAAATACTAGTGTTCAACTACAGAATCATAGATAACTACAACTTTGAGTAGCTGAAAATGTAAAATAAATACTAGTGTTCAACTACAGAATCATAGATAACTACAACTTTGAGTAGCTGAAAATGTAAAATAAATACTAGTGTTCAACTACAGAATCATAGATAACTACAACTTTGAGTAGCTGAAAATGTAAAATAAATACTAGTGTTCAACTACAGAATCATAGATAACTACAACTTTGAGTAGCTGAATATGTAAAATAAATACTAGTGTTCAACTACAGAATCATAGATAACTACAACTTTGAGTAGCTGAAAATGTAAAATAAATACTAGTGTTCAACTACAGAATCATAGATAACTACAACTTTGAGTAGCTGAAAACGTAAAATAAATACTAGTGTTCAACTACAGAATCATAGATAACTACAACTTTGAGTAGCTGAAAACGTAAAATAAATACTAGTGTTCAACTACAGAATCATAGATAACTACAACTTTGAGTAGCTGAAAACGTAAAATAAATACTAGTGTTCAACTACAGAATCATAGATAACTACAACTTTGAGTAGCTGAAAACGTAAAATAAATACTAGTGTTCAACTACAGAATCATAGATAACTATAACTTTGAGTAGCTGAAAACGTAAAATAAATACTAGTGTTCAACTACAGAATCATAGATAACTACAACTTTGAGTAGCTGAAAACGTGAAATAAATACTAGTGTTCAACTACAGAATCATAGACAACTTTGATTAACTAGTGTTCAACTGGTATTTATTTTACGTTTTCAGCGACTATTTTGATATTTTGTTTTGATATTGCTGTCTCTTTTTTTTGCTTGAAATTGTAGAGAAAGCTATATCAAAACCATAGCCGATTTAGTTAGGCGGTAGAAGGTATGGAGCCCCTGGTTCAAATCCCAAGCACAACACTGTGTTTGAATCGGTAAAGGAAAATATCGTTTCTATAACAACACTATCTTACGCCAAACTACCAAATATAAAATGCCCGTTTTCCACTGCGTAGGTGAAATGAGCGAGAAATAGTAGACCGGAACGGAGTTGAAAATGATAAATAGTTTTTGCCCTCCACTACGAAAGAGTTTTTTAAATAATTTCTTTCGCCGTTTACTGACAACTCGTTCCACTCGCTAACCTCGTATGTGACTGTTTTGACTCACTCATTCCGCTCAGCTCTTCTCCGCTTTGAAGGAAGCACATGTATGGAAATCATCATTACGAGTATAGCGGAGTCCGCAATGGGTCCGTTCCGTTCACAGTGTAAAGCGGGCATAAAGCTTTCGGAACAGTTAGTTGATATCATATTAACAAATATACTAGCAGTGCCTCGCGGTGTCACTCACGTAGTTCCCAATCGCGTTATTTTCCCCAGGATAAAAATTGCCTCTGTTATTCCAATATCCATCTATATATGTTCCAAATTTCATCCAAATCTCTTCAGTAGTTTTTGCGTGAAAGAGTAACAAACATACATTCTTTTAAATTTTCCGGTTTATAATATACGATCGTACGACAAATTTTATTTTCATACGTTTATTTTGTACTAGCTGCGATTTATGCCTTAAAATACCCATGTGTGTTAATATAGGCAACGTACATCCTTAATTCTTAATTAGTAAATAATACTTCTAAATTCTTCCAACTTTGACCAGATTCGTTCTTAAGTTATGACGTGATTGAGCAACAAACATCCAAATATCCAAATATTAACATAGCAGGCTATGGTATTTATTTTATAAAATGGCATAAGATTTTCAGTTCCATGGGTGCTAACAAAATTATTTAATAGTTTTTTAAATATTTAATATTTTTTAAACGTGACAACGGACATGAAGTGTATTTTTCGATTTCTTCGTCTTCTTGACGAAATTATTCAGTTAAAGATGAAACATCCATCGCTCCATCGTAGATCTCATCATCGCTTAACATCAGGCGAGATGGTGGTCAAGTACAAACCTATTATAGTTAAAAAAAAAACAGCATTTTTTTCACGAACATCACATTAATCTTCGCCTATAAGACACATTAAAAAGTTAAGCCATACACGTGTGTATTTAATTTATTAGACCTTTAGTTTAGTGGAAATTTATCTAATTCAATTTTCAATTAAAATAATATAATATACTCAAAGTTCCTTTCAGTTCGAATAAGTACGAAATAAATTTGCTACAACAAATGTCGATTAACAATCACCATTTCACAATTACCATTTAAACCAAACGCTTTAACGTTTAAAGTCGCTATTTATGAAATTTGTCTGTCCATTTAATCGAACGATACATGAATTTAAATTTCATAAAGCTTTATTATACTCGGCCTTAATAAAGTACGAACGAGCATAATTTTACACTCGGTCGGCTTTTGAAATTTTATTCAAATTTTGTTAGGTTGACTTAAATTTCGTTCTTATTTTGTTGGAATTAGGGTCGAATTCAAAATTATTTTTTTTAAAGTTATCAGTTTGCGGTTTTATTGGGTCAAGTAACGTCCATTACAGGGTGCCTTAACACGGAATGGGCGTGCGCTCCGAAGTTATATAGGTGGGTTACGATTTCGATAAGTCGAATTGAATTACCTCGCAGTTATCGAGTTTTCACGTAATGTCCTAGGATTATGGAGCTGAATATTCGAATAAGTGATTTTGAATCGTGTTTTTATTCGTGAGTTATTTAGAACATTTTGATGTATGTTGTATAATGATGATGTAATTGCAGTAGCCAGATGGTTCAATCACGTCAGATCCATCGTAAGACATGCGTCAAGATAGTGATCAGTGGTGCAAGGGAGAGGTAGCTTATACCCTAGATATATGTTCACATGCTCAGACAATAATAGTGATGCCATTTGTATGCCAGTTCGAGGTTAACTATGACACAGCAGATTGAGAAGCTGTCAAACTACTATGAATACGCAATTTCAAAGATAAATTTATAGAAACAGGTAAAACAAAAAATTTTGAAATTTAAATTTCTGATAGTGCATTAGTAAGATTTTGCTCAATGTTTGTATGTATATTTCAGTGACTGTAAGTAATAAAATGAATTTTTTTCGCCCTGAATCAAGAAGAAAACATACTTAAATACAAAAGTATCACCACACATTCGTCTCCAAATCAAACCTGAAACGGTCAAGTTCCCCGTCATGTGTGAGTATCAAACACAAAAACTTTCGTTTTTGTCAGTTTTTGTGTAAACTACTGCACCGATTTAAACCGAATAAACGGCAAAAGAACCGTGGTCGCCCAGGCCACGCGTCGACTGGAGGTGGTACTTCCCGAGTGTGTATGGGTCCCACACAAAAAAATAGTTTGTGTGGGATGTCTCAAATCTCACCTACCGAGTGGACGCTGTGCGGAATCGGCTTCCAGTTACCTATCTGTAACTTTTTATGAATTTTCACAAATTTTTAATAAAAAATAATAATTTTTGTATGAACTTGTTTACTTTCAGGAAATTCGCGTGGAATATGATGTGTTAGGTGGGTGCACACGGACGTAGGTCCACACGGAGCGTTAAGTGGGTCCATACCCTGATAGTGATTGTATGGCTTATAATAGAAGAGTAGGTAGCGCTTATAATAATTATTTTTATCTACTTTTCGCTTTTAAGTGTACTTGAGGTAATGAAGTCGGTATTTTTTTTGTACTTATAATTAACTTGTCAAAACAACACATTACTTACATTTTTACCATACCTAAGTTGTTAAACCTCTAGAAAAGTAGAAGTTAGACCGCGAAACCGTATAGTTTCAGGTAAATTAAAGTTACTAAAACATAATTAAAAACTAATTAGGTGTCTAAAACCAATCTATGTAAATGTCAAGTAATTAGGCATACAAGCTTCTTGGTAATTAGATAGTAATTAGGTTATCATTTGAAGTAAAGACCAATCTTTGCTTTACTAAGTAGTCACGAAAGAACGGTCGTAAATTACTTCAGCTTACGATAACTTTCGTAGGTAATTATTTTCTGTTTAACATTTTACATTTTCAATGGGGAATACTTAATTGATGTTTTTTAACGAATCGCAATTGAGCACGCGACTTTCATTTGTTTAAAAAATAATCTGATTTAAAGTAAATTTTGTCGCGTGTGTTGACATAACTGTCTAATTGTTTTAGAAATCTGTGTATTTTTATTTCATTTTTATTAACTCAAAACTCAGTTTTTTTTACTGATAAGCATTGAGCAAATGTTTGAAATACAGCCGTTAAACACCGTAACAGATGTGATTGAAGAAAATATAATTCAAGAAATTCAATAAGTATCAGACCGTTACCATAAAGACGTCTGATTTTAAACCAGTAAGGTAAGTAAGGGACTTTGAGTAAATTTCAAATTTACTCAAATACGTTATTGTTGTATTTGTTTTGAAGTGTTTTTTTGGCTTCTAATTTTGTTTTTAATTTGCTGAATTAAGTTAAAAATAGTATTGAAATGCAACAAACGGACTACTCTCGTTTTAGTAACATTTTTTTTTTATTTTTTTTTCGTAATCTCAAAATCATCATAATCTTGAGTTAAGACAGCGTCTTTTTGTAGTCAACTTAGTGTGAAATGGGAAAATTTTCGAGAGTACAATGTCCCGGCCTAAGGCAAGGCTGAGATTCTTCTACGCAATGAAAATAAACCGGTCAAGTGTGAGTTGGTGACTCATACCGACGGTTCCGTGCCACAAACAAACTACGAAATTTTATTTTGTTCAATTGGAAATTAATAAACACCATGCCGAGCCAAATGTTTGTAAATTAATTACCAGTTGATTGACAGGTTTTCGTACTATTAGTTGTTTTACATCAAACTTAGTTAGCAGGGTTCGAGGACCAATTTAAAAATAAAGTATGTTTTAAAATAGCTTTGAAAAAACTTATGTTGGAGAGAATGAGCTGAGGGGATTCACTTTTTTCGAAATCACAATAGTTTTTAACATACCGCAGCCCCACAAAATGTTAGTATGCAAAGATAGATTTAATTTAAAAATGATCTGAGAGCATTGCTGCCTACAAACTGCCGTGCAGTTTGGCAGAGTTGTATTTAGGTAAATGTTATTGTATATTTTGTGTGGAATAAATAAAAAAAAAAAACAACTTCCATTTAAACGTTCCTAGTTCAATCAATCAATACTCAATACATTTTATTGCTAACATTATGGTACATTTGATGGTGTTATTTAAACATAGAGTAGTATGAAATAGTTCCCATAATGACCCTGATTGGGTGTGGCAATATAATTAATGTCATAATTAATGTCATGCGGAGCGGATCGACTTACTCGATAATTGATTTGTCAGCAAGGTATTCTTCTATTGTGTAGTAAGCTTTTACAAGTAGTATATTTTTTTAACGTTTTGATAAACTTTTCATCAGAATCGATTTCTTTTATTTCATATGGCAATTTGTTATAGATTTTAACTGACATTGAGTTAGGACCCGAGCTATGCAATGTTAATTTTGAATACGGCAAATTTAGATTGTGTTTGTGGTTTGATCTAGTTGGGTAATTTCGTCTATCTATCAGTTTTGTGAAAAATTGGGGATTTCTACGAATTTACAGTGTTCCAAGATGTACATGGAAACTACGGTCAAAATTTTAAATTTCACAAAATATTGTTTATGGAACTGAGCTACATTAATGTTCGGGAGTTTAATGTTTGCCAGGATCCGGATACATTTTTTCTGGATAACGAAAAGATCACTAGCATTGACGCTGTTTCCCCACAGGATTATTCCATAATTCATCCAGGAGAAAGCATACGCATAGTAGGCTGATAAAGCTGTCCTTAGGTCAGTCGCCTTTCTCAATTCCCTAAGAGCATAAGTAAAGCTTGATAGTTTGGCCTTTAACTGGAAACGACACATCGGAAAATTAGATCTTGTGATATTTATCATGCCTGTGATTTCGTCATAATTTTCAATTTCTACGTATTGCTCGCGGGCCCTTGAGGTACGAGCAGAACCACTTGTGTGCTACACCTCGTACACCTATACCGTATAATTTGTTAAGTAAAATGTCAAATTGTACCTTATCATAGGCCTTTGTCATATCTAATAGTATTCCAATTGCATAGTTCCGTACGCTATCGTGTGTGAATAAAAATGATCCGACGAATACCTATTTTTTTAATATATTGAGTGATGGGATATGCAAAACATACCTACTGCATGATAGTACGAGTAGGTAAGCAACATGCCCGGTAAAAATAACAGCGCAGTATCACAAAACTATTCTAATTTTAGTGGTCCAGATTACTGTGGTGTTTATATTATTATATTTGTGGGCAGGCATAATTGTGAGTTATCATCAGGAACATATGTATCTTGTCACTGTATACCATAAAAAAAATATAAGCGTTTTTGCACGGAACTCTAAAAAATTTGTTTTATTGGATTCGGGAACGAAATATGGTATTTTAATTTAGTACGATAACCGTGGCCTCTACGGAATTTAAATTAATTACCAATTTACCTTTTTAAGGATTTATTACGAACTGGGAAGTAATAAGTTAAACCGCGAGTGGGGGTTTCATGCCAGTCTTTAGATGTATTATTCGTGGGGGTAGTCTTGAGTATTTCTATTTAAGAACTCGAGTGTCTGCATTTTTGTAATGGTAGGATTCTTTGGAGATACCGCCTGGGGAAGTACCACACCTTTGCAGGTTATTCTACCCCCCGAGCAGTAACGTGTAAACATTACTGTGTTCCGGTTTGAAAGGCATTGTTTCCAGAGAAATAACAGAGCTTAGAGATATAACATCTTAGATCTCTGGGTGACGAGCACAGTGCAGTAATATGTAATGATATGGACTCTTCATCTTCATGACATGGCAGGCATGTTGCTTACTATCAGGAGCATGCGGCAGAGACTATGGGCTTCTTTTGAAGTTAGGGCGCACGCTCCGGAAGACTACGGGTGCTTCTCGCTACGGCTCGCTCCTGGAGAAAAGGTTGACGTCATAAGCATCTTTGCGCCGGGAACAGTTCGGGGTGGGTTATTCGGGAATTTAAGGGGGAAATCGATTGACAAATTGTTAATGACATTGAACTTTCTTAAAGTCTGTTTTTTTATTTAATTTTAAATTGAAGTAAATTTTTGTTATTTCGCATAAAATTAAATTATTTCTGATAACAAAACAAAGTAGTTTCAATAGTCGTCTCTATCAATTCCCCATAGAGCACGACTTCGGTGCAGTAAATTTGCCTTCGATCTAGTTGTAAATGAAGCGCTATTAGAGCTACATCCGCCCTGATGGATTACCGTATCAACGCAGGCGGTTTAGAGCTGACGCTAAGTAAGTACTAGCTTTGAACTAAATTCTACATGAGATTTGTATTATGGTACTTGATTGCCATTGAAAAATTAATTGGCTGCAAAATTGGGCCTCTATCAATTCCGTTCATTTCAATGTACTTTATGAAACTTCAATTATAATACTTCAATGATACTCCAATGATACTTCATCGAAACTTCAATGATACTTAAATGTTACTTCAATGATACTTCTATGATACTTCAATGATATTTCAATGTTACTTCAACATTATTTCATTGATACTTCAATTATACTTCAATGATATTTCAATGATACTTCATTATTAATCAACTAATCAAATGTACCTTACACAAAAGGTGTTGCAGGCATTAAAAAAAATTTACAGTCTAAACTTACAGGGACTGGTTACAGAAATGAGATTTTATAACTTTTAAATTCAATTAAATGGCGATGTAATAAAATAAAATAAATGTTCTTGATGCCTTAGAAGCATTAGATGACGATGACGCCAGGTTTATGATTTTTATTCGCCAAAAAAATATTTCTATACGCCTAAAGAAGATTTTTCTTTAATAAAATGATAACATTTCAAGTAAAACACAAGCTCTTCAATGAAATTAAACCAACAGTGAAACCCCTTAAATAGTATCAGATATCATGTTGATACAATTTACTCTCGAGAATATTTATAAAAGATGGGTTATTTCTAGATTTCAGAGATACGGATTTATATTTCATTCTATTATTGTGTTATATCTAAAAATAGTAAAAATGATTAGGGTGTACAAGTGTAATTAATTACAGTATGTTTATGATAAATATCTTACTAATATTAGAATTGCCAAACTTTGTATTGTTGTTTATAATGTATCTACAGGACTTAATCACGATTTAATTCATTGTGTAACGCTGCCGAAACGTCGAGGTATTTAAACAATGAATTAAATCGTGATTAAGTCCTGTAGATACATTATAAACATTATGTGTTCAAATCGCGAAAGTTTAAAAACAATATTTGTATTGTTGTTCAATCACAGTGGAACTTCTATAATGATCGGCATTAAATTTGGATTACAAATGGAATTGATAAAATTACGGGAAAATAACGGGAGCAGAAACTGATTTTAAACACACTTGCTTATAAAATAGCTCTAATTTCACCGTAGTCAGGCATATTGAAATCCCATAATCAAACTGTGACTTTTTAATTAAATAAATAAATAAATATCGGTGGACAATTCACACACAACACCATCTGACCCCAAACTAAGCAAAGCTTGTGTGATGGCAGCCAGATAGCTGATATAATACTTATATAGTTTTAAATACATACTTATTATACATAGAAACACCCAGACACAGTGCAAACATTTGAATTCATCACACAAATATTTGCACTGGGTGGGGATCGAACCCACGACCCTCGGCTTCGCAGGCAGAGCAACTACCAACTAAGCCACTAGGGCAGTCAATTATTATCACTTACAAGTGAGTCATAGAGTATTTTTAATTGGTTGAGGTGTTTTGTTCTTAAAAAAGTTTCGATACAAAAAATATCGTGAATCAATAAATCAAATAAATTAATAAATTAATGTAGCTAATACTTTCTCACTTAATACAACTTCGTACCTAAGTGAATAATTTTGACTTGTACGTATCATAAAAACAAACATTCACTCAAATAAAACTTTAGGTTATTTGTAATAAAGAAATAAAATCCTTTTGTAAGTGGCTAAAAAACACAATCCACAGAAAAAAAACGATATCTAATTTACGTATTGAAAATGATATTTCTAATAATTTAAAGGTTTTCTGGCGCTACACAAAAGTAAAAAAATCACCAACACTGTACCAAGTAGCATTAAATTGAAAAATAAGGTGGCTAATAATGGGAATGAAGTTGTAAACCTGTTTGCTGACTATTTTTCATCAGTTTATAGCAGTTCTTCTCCCAGTTTATATCATCCTCATTTTGCTCCTACAAGCTTCTCTACATGTACTCTAGTCATATCGAATAAAGATTTACTCGCTAGGTTGAAAAGTCTCAACACTACGAAGTCTGCGGGACCGGATGGCATTCCTCCAATATTTGTAAGGCTTTGTGCACCGGCCCTTGTCAAACCATTATCATTGATTTTCGCTAAGTCCATCGCAGAAGGTACTTTTCCTACACTGTGGAAATTAGCTAAGATTACTCCTGTATTTAAGACTGGTGACAAGTCTGATGCTACTAATTATAGACCAATCAGTATTATTAATTGCTTTGCTAAAGTATTTGAAGGTATTGCATATGAACATATTTACAATCATGTGAAGCATAGGTTAAACTCAAACCAGCACGGATTTGTTGCAGGAAAGTCTACCACTACAAATCTGCTGCAATATACCACCTATATAAGTGATTCTTTCAATGACGGGGTACAAACTGACGCCATCTATTTAGATTTTCTAAAGCTTTTGATCGAGTTAATCATTCGATATTGCTTGGGAAACTGGATAGGCTCGGCGTCCACGGTAGTCTACATAGATGGTTAAGTTCTTACCTAGAGAACAGATCGCAACTGGTTTCAATGTATGGATATGATTCTGTACCATTTATAGCACCGTCAGGAGTCCCGCAGGGTTCAAATTTGGGACCCTTGTTGTTTCTTGTGTTTGTGAATGATCTTTTGGATTCGTTGGATGGGTACTTCCTGGCTTATGCTGATGACATAAAGATTTTTCGCAGGATTTATTCTAAATTAGATTGTGAACGCCTTCAAGAGGATCTTGATTTCATTATAGACTGGTGTACGGTTAATTTTATGTCACTTAATGCAAAAAAAATGTCAAGTCATAAGTTTCACCAAAACAAATCTCGGATCTCCTTTGACTATCATATAAACGGGGTTGTTCTAGGGCGTGTTGATGTTGTTAGAGATCTCGAGTGGTATTTGATTCGGCACTATCTTTCAGGCCTCATTATGATTATCTTATGAATAAAGCAAACAGAATGCTGGGATTCATTTTGCGTACAGCTAAACCTTTTAAGAATGTGGATACCTGGATTATTCTTTACAATAGTCTGGTTAGGTCAATTCTTGAGTATTGCTCTTCGGTGTGGTACCCTATATATGACAAACATGTGGATAGAATAGAATCGGTTCAGCGTAAATTTTTGCGATCATTGTGCACTCGATTGGGATTGCGACGCAAGCTCAGGGAATACTCTGACAGGCTTACCAAATTCAAACTGAAAAGTCTTGAGTGTCGTAGAAGCGTCATGGATCTGTGTACATTGTATAAAATTGTCAATGGTACTGCTGGAGGTGAGCTTTTACAAAATATTAACTTTAAAGTTCCCACACGATCTGTTCGCAAGGTTCAGCTATTTAGCTCAACACTAACCCAAAACAATGTATCATGGAATAGTCCCTTACACAGAATGTGCCGCACCTATGATAATCTGGCCGATCCAATTGATATGTTTGCTAATAGTATGAGAAGTTTTAAATCTGCTGTCAACAATTGCTTCAAATAATTGAAAAAAAAAAAAAAAACTTTTTTATTTTTTTTAATAAGTATTATATAGAAAGGTAAAAACATGGTGCATGTCATAATCATTGTAATTAAATGAGGCGTTTTCCGGACGCGGAGGGGCTTGTCAGAGGTAGTTCTAGATATTGCCAAGTGTGGCGCCACTGTTGGTTTTTGTGAAATTCCTCTAATAAAATAAAACAATGGCGCTACCTACACCGAAGTTGGGAACTGTGTTTGACGGGTATTTTTGCCTCTTGAAAGCGCCCCATTAACAGTCAACTTACATATTATAAATAAAATATAAGTTGAGTATGGCTATTATTGGGCACGAAGTTTAAAAAGCTATTTTTATAACTAGATACTTTAAGTTTAAGATATGACTTTGTGCCTGTTGTCATTCCTAAATAAATAAATAAATAAATAAATAAATTTTTTTAATTTGTGGCCATAAAATAGATAATATGTGTGGCTCAGCGCGCGCTAATTAAATATGACAATAACTGATGAATTTTCCCAGCCAAAACGCTATGAAAAAAAATTTTTCAATGTTGATATGATTTTTTGTTGTTATTTAACTAACAAGTGTGTTTAAAAACGTCGTATGACACACGTGTGTATTGATGATTACCGTCTTTGGCTCTCTTAAGACCCTCGCCTCCGCTTAGGCCTTAATGGCACCTCAGCTATAATCCCCAACTTTACACACTTGTAGCGTTTTAATTACATTGAAGTAAAGGCATGGTGCTGTAACAGTAAAATATCAGGGAGTAACTTAATCGTAGAACCACGGTAGCATAAGCCGCCCACTTTGGGTCTCACAAAACTGGAACTCGGGGCTTCTCTCACAAAATTATAAAGAGTACCTAGTTGTAATGGTAGGACTATTTGCAGAGTCCGCCTGTGGAAGTACCACACCTTTGCCAGTTATTCTACCGTCAAGCAGTAATTTGCAAACATTACTGTGTTCCGGTTTGAAGGGAAAATGTTTCCATTAAAATTACAGGGCATAGAGATAAAACATCTTTTGTCTTTGGGTGACGAGCGCAGTGCAGTGCTAGGTAATAATTTGGACTCTTCATACTCCAGTAGTTGCGCTGTTATGAACAGACGTATTTATTGCTTATCATCAGGGATATGTCTATTGCTTTCAGTAATATTTTTTATTTACAGATAGAAGAAAAAATACTACTTCTAATTGAGCTATACTGAATTGAGACGCAGTGTGGGTGGGTTGTGCACTGCACATTCATTTCAAATCGCCTTTCCATTTTACGTCAGATTGAACACGCTTAAAACACGCCTACTCATCCATCACTAGAACCGATGGTTTCCATTTTTGCATTACTCAGAAATAGATTGATTTCCTTGAAAATGTTTCTCAATACGGCGCTGACGCTGGAAAGAGGACCATTAATCTTCTTGAACAAGCAATGCTCGCACGTCAATCTTTTGAGTCTTATGAACGTAAGCAAAATATTAATAAACTGTTACCTAACATAATTTCTTAGGAAACCTTTACCTGATATTTACATTTTTAGACGAGTGCCCCAAAAAAGGTGATATGCTTTGAGAGTTCGTGTTTGTACTTAATGTGTTTTCTGATTTACCTTGGCCTTGGCAAAAGTTGTACACGTATTTAAATATAATAATTACAAGTAGTCGCCAAGCGGTCTGAATAGGCGTGACGACAGGTCCTGCAATTGTATTAAATTATTTGATATAATGACAGCACTTATTTAAATAGAGTAAAATATGTACCAATTTTAATTTTGATATTTTTTAGTTCAACTTATTTAATGATCATTCAAAGCTGGATAGACAAATCCATTTTAAAAGTACAAAATTATTAGAAAATGTATTTACTATTGGATAACCCATTCAAATCCAAGTTACTTTTGTTACAAAAACAGTTTCCTAAACGCAATATTTAATATAGCTTCCCTACAAACTTTACGCGCGACGCATAGAAAATAAGGCACTGTGACGTCACGTTTCTGTAGAGATTTGTATAAAGCGTTTTTGGGAGAGTCCAAAATTGTGATTTTAAAATCGTGATATCACGAGAAGTTTTTAAGATAACAAGGTAATTTTTTCATCTATGTTTCAGTTATTTAGTAGCCTTTTGATGGCACTTTAAATAAAAAAATGAGTGGACATACCTATTCGACCAATTGATCTAAATTAATTATCTTTTTTCAAGTATTACAGGTGTACACTTGAATTCGCCTTACTAAATCTAAATCTCTAACTTTGGCTTTGCTATTCTGCAAATATTCTGCTTTGCAATATAAGAGAGCAATGTCAAAGCTAAGACAGTTTTATTAGGCGGTAGACTCTCACGCCTATGATGGAGCGTGCTTACCTAGAAGAAACCGATCGCCGACGATGGAGCGTGCTTACCTAGAAGAAACCGATTCACTCTCGATTTGAAGACAACGAATATGCATATTGTCAATTTTACCACTGACTAACAATAACCAAAAGAGTATTTAGTCGTGTGTGCCAAATGTATTCTGCGTAATATGTTTGCAATTTATTTAATGAATCATGTAGAAAGAAAAATGTATTCTGGACTCTATAAAAGGTATAATTGTACAAAATTCCATATGCACTTTTTTTCGAAAACTAGATAGGGACAAAACTTTTGCTTCACGTTTTAATATACAGATTTTATTTTTGTTTCTGTTTAGTAAGGTAGTTAGTGACTTGATTTATTAGAACAAAAGTTTCGATTGGACTTGAACCGTTGACTTGTGGAAACATATTTATTTAATGTGTAAAATTCTGACGCTCAGTGAAGATGACATTTGAGTTGAGATCCAGCCGTGATGTTGCCAAACAAATTCTATTGTACCTAAAATAATTGTGTAAATAAAATAGTTTGGACTCGGAATAATAGTGGGACGGCCATCGATATAATTAAAGAAACGAAGATGAGGTATGCTTATAATCTAACGACAAAAAAAAACGTGGCGAAAAATTGTTTGAAAAATTTGAAAATTGAACTGTCAGCGAACGTACACAATTGTCAGCGAACGTACACAACTCCTTGTTGCGACTGAGACTAAATCAAGAGACGTCACCTGAATTTGCTTCGCCATAGTAGAAGCGCGTTTGCCGCTTCTGCCGTTTTTAAGAGTTCGATGGGGACTGCTGATTTTTTTTTCGGATTCCCGATTTAACTCCACAGTTTAAAAACAAGGTGTGGTGTCATGGTACACCAGGTACAACAGTATAGAAGCAGCACAATTTGCAAAACAAATCGCTCAATTTTATTATTTATGGTAGGTACCATCATTGAACTTGGTCCTTGAGGCAGTCTCTGAATGGGGCGATGCCAATCTGGCCAGGTTTAACGAGGGAAAGACACAGGGGTGCCTAACAAAGACCAAAGTTAACTTAGCTGCCAAAAAACTAGGTGTCCTCTCAAAGGCGCGAAGGTACTTCAAGTCTGAACAGTTGGTTACGTTATATTAGGCACAGATTCGATCTTGTATGGAGTATTGTTCGCACCTTTAGGATGGATCGGCTAAGTATCAGCTTGAAACTGTAGAATCGATGGAGAAACGTGCCAAAAGCAAAAAGCTCATAGGCAATGACACTCTTGTGAGAAAAAGACTTCTAAGCCTTGGACATCGCCGCAAAATTGCTAGCTTATCGGTTTTTTATCGGATACACTTCGGAGAGTGGGCGACTAATCTGCATAATTTAATACGTTCTTGCCCCTTTTTCTATCGGACTGGTCGTAGCTCGAGAAAGCGACAACGTTTCATGGTTGGTGTTCCAAAAACACGTACAAAGAAGTTTACTCTACTTTTCTGATAAGAACGTCTAGCCTGTGGAATGAGCTACCTGAGTGGATTTTCCCCGATAGTTATAATCTTGGTGTCTTTAAGTCGAGAGTGAATCGGTTTTTTCTAGGTAAGTGCGCTTCATCGTAGGCCACATCGTCGAGCTAAAAAAAATAAAGTTAAAAAATAAAGTTAGCAACACTGGCCTCGAGCAGGTTTTACGCGTCACTACTGTTATTTATTGTTCTTATGTTAAGTTACGTTACGTTACGTTTTAGTCTATTTTGTAGTGGTAGGACTCTAGCAGAGTTCGCCTGGGGAAGTACCACACCTTTGCCAGTTATTATACCATCAAGCAGTAATGTGAAAAAATTACTGTGTTCCGGTTTGAAGGAAATGTTTCCAGAGAAATTACAGGACTTAGGGATATAACATTTTAGACCTCTGGGTGATGAGCGCAGTGCACATGCGCAATGATTTGGACTATTCATGTTCAAATAGCTGCGTGTCACTGTGCTGTTATGTGGCACGCATATTGTTTACCATCAGGCACATGTCCTGCTCGTCTCGTCACTTCTTATTTAAAAATAAAATCAATTCAGTTAAATTTGGTAGCAAAATCTCTTCCAAGGTTAAGATATATCGTTACAAAAAAAATATATGATAAGGTAAACACAACTCCTTTGGCAACAAAATTAATCTGCGTAATCCTTTTATTATCCCAGGAAATTATAATCTTCCAACGAAGATCATTATATCCTTTCTGGGAAGAGTTGGTTGTTGTTAATAATGTATTATTCTCTGTTATAATATCTTTTACAGTTGGGTTTGTACGTTGTGAATATTATTATACTTTAACAATAATTCGTGCTAAAGTTTGTTGCTAGTTTATTGCGGATTACTGATAAACGCTCAAAATTAGCGTTAGTAACACCACACAAGCTAAAAAATCACGTAAATCGGATCGGTAATCTCGGAGTAATTGATGTACAAGTACATACACAAAACAAAATACCGCCCGAATTGATGACCTCGTTCTGGTTGAACTCAGTTAAAAATAACTTGACTAGGCTCGAAAATTTTCAGACTCGTATTTTTGGGTCATGTAAAGCGTGAGTAAGTATAAGTGTTGGAAATCGACGGTGATTTTTATGCATACCCTCTTTTTATTGTAATGTCAACGTTTGGATATTTGGTGCTCAATCGTGTCGCAATGTCTGCACGGATTTGGTTGAAATTTGGAGCACAGATTATAATCTGGAACAAATCAAAGGCCACTTTTTATCCCTCGAAAATAATGGGAACGGGTACTACGAGAGAAAAACCGCGGGGCGCTCCTTGTAATATAGTAGTGGAAGGAATCTTTGCAGGGGAAGTACCTTGCCCTGCAAAGATTCTTCCTTCCTGCTTCCTGATTGATGTATTTGCCAGTCATTCTACCGCCAAGCAGTAATGTGCAAATATCAATGTGCTCCGGTCTGAAGATTAATATTTCCACAGAAATTACAGGGCATAGAGAAACATCATCTTATATCTCTACGTAGCAAGACCAGTTCAAATAGTGCTAGTTAATGATTTCGCCACTTCATGTTACGATAGCTGCGTGACACTCTTCTGTTATGAGTGTAGCTTACCCTCGTATTGCTAGGTCTATCACTTTATATAAGTTAATAGAAAAAAATATGTATAATCGAGAAAGCTTGCATAAACAAAATATTATGGTTTGGGAATGAGAAAAATCTCGCTTTACAACTTCCTACCGACAAAGCATAAGCATCCCATTTTGATGTTGCCACTGCTGATACTCAGAACTTTCACAAGGGGACAGTCGAGTCCATAATCCATTACTCGGGTTGAGTGCGCTTTGTAGATGTTTTACATTCTCGTATTTTTTTTGGTATATTTTGGCTTTTATAGCTCCAGCAATTTCATTTAAAAAGGGACATTCAACTTATGGACAAACATCTTATGTGACAGGGTCTGTATTCTTCAAAACTGCTTGGCCGATTTGTATGTTTTTGTTGTGTATATTAAAACCCACCAAGGGTATTTTTTTTTAGTACCTATAGAGCAATGAGACGAGCAGGACATGTTAAATGTTGTAAAGATAATATTTTTCATATTTCTACTCCCACTTCTCAGTTTCTCAACATAGCTAGTAAGTTGATGGTCAAACTTACAGTTATCTCTTGTAATTACAGCATTTTACATATTTAACTGACTTCAAAAAAGGAGGAGGCTCTCAATTCGTTTCTATGTTTTTTTGTATGCATGTTACGCATTAGCTCTACCAATTGTTTATTTGGATAGTTGTTTTTTGTTTGGTGGACCATAGTTCAGAGATGGTCATATTTTTTTTTTTAAATCAGTGTGGTAGCTTTTGAAATACAAACAAAAAACTAAAATTTACTCAATGACTTAGTGATGATGGCTTCTTATGATATTTGGTCGAGAGTCTGGATTTAATTTGAAAAAAATAAAATAAATTTCATTTAAGTTGGTTTTTGTTTTTCTGAGAAAATAAATAATATATGGCCATCATTATTATTTATTATATTGTAAAATCTAATTAGTAGTATTTCATATTAGGTATTTATAGCAGCCGTTATATTTCGATTATTTATTTAATTTTCTTTGCGGTTTTCAACATCTTGTTTTTCACACGAACAAGAAACGGTTCTTAACTTAATTACACATTATTTTTCCATCCTTAGATTTCCAAGATCTCTTCTTAGCGATGAGGCGACAACTTATCGCACTAGTTTCAAATTTTTTCATATTTTATACTTTTGGTGTTCCAACAAAGTTGATCTATCTATTATTTATGTTAATATCACAGTCTATTAAATCATATTTCTTTATACTGTACTAATATTATAAAGCTTAAGAGGTTTCTTGTTTGAACGCCCTGAGATAACTCAGGAACTGCTGGAAAAAAATCTTTCAACATTAGATAAATTTGTAAGTGATCCCTAAGTGGTATAGGCTATATATTACACACCACGGGTGAAACCAGGGCGGACCGCTAGTATATAGTGAAAAAAAAATTAAGTTAAATCCATTATCGTCTAATGACTAAAACTTAACTCCGTAAAAACCATCGGTCCCGTTCAAACATTGCCAATAGAACGCTTGATAACGCACTCTTCGAACAAGAAAATTAAACCAACCCAAAAGTAATACGCAAACTCAGTGAACCGATTGCTTTCCAACTTCTGTACCTTCGAGAAAGTCGAAGTTTGTTAGAAGTTACGACTACCATTCGACAGAAGACATTGTCTCCATTAAAGATTACAGTATTCTTCTATGGCTGCACTTACACGAGCAACTAAATTTATTTATGGAGTTGCCATCGCCGTCGCATTCTACTTCCTACTAAAAAATTGGTTGCCTGTAAAGCTGTTTAGTTAACGGACGACAGTTTAGGGCGTTTTTCAAAAAAGATGTACAGTTGCAAATTTGACGTGTCCTAAACTTTAAATAGTATTTTTGCAACTTTTGTATTACAATTACAAAACTGACTATGATATGCAACGTCAGTATCACTGTTAATAAAATATCATTAAACGTGACAACGTTGTAACAAAACATTGATAGATGCGGCGCAAGCGTACAAAGATCGTAACGGGACAAACGGGACACTTTCGTGTATGCAGCCGGTGTTTATCGATTTAATAGACGTTGTTACGTCAAAAATGAAATGAAGATTTGTTTGTGCGTCCCCTTGAAACGACTGAACGGTTGAGGCTGTAATTTGAATAGTCTGAGATCTTATAGAGTCACTGTAAACTGAAAAAAATTGGCGATAATAAGCAAGCCATGTCAACTTGTTATTTATAATAAAGTAGCAGGAAGTAACCTGCGGCTTCACCCACGTAGTTCCCAGTCCCCTTATTTCCCTAGGATGAAAAGAAGGCTATGTGCTGCAATTGCAGACCACATTCTAACTCAGTTTCAAATTTCAACCTGATTCCTTTAGACGTGCTCGAGCAACAAACATCCAATATTTCGAATACATTTTAATATTATTAGCTTAAACACATTAGTAGTACCTATAAAACAAAATTATAATCTGCATCTGAGAAAGTTGCCCGTGTATTTTCGCCTTAAAGATTACAAGTACTCGCCTAACGAAATATTTGACAAAATTAAAAGGGATCCGAAAGCTTTCAATTTGTGATACTGATTTGACTTTGATCGTTAATTTCTTTTTGTACGCATTGATTTTTTTGGGGAACTTGAGTGTTTTTTTCGTCAAATTCTGATCGTGAAATTGTTAGAAATGTTAGAGGCATAGGCTTTGATTATACTAATTTGATATTAAATTGTTTTAATCTATCATTGTAGTTCACTATAATAGGTACTTTATATATTTTCGATATTTCGACACAATTTCATGCATCGTGATCAATGTTAAACAAAATTTAGGAGAAAGTTAGCTCTAAAGAATTTATTACAACTAACAATGTAACGCGGTATTACCCGCGGAGTACACAATCTCGATATTTCAATTTCAATTACACAATTTCGATTCCGGGATAAAAAGTAGCATATTAACGTTGATTTTAATAATACTTCCAAGAATATGTCTACAAAGTGGTATTATTGTCGGTGTGGTAATGTTTGTGTATGTATTACAATATTCTATGTATAATACAAATGCATTATTCATAGAAACACACAATACACTAACAAATTACGATACTTCGTTTAAAAATCTAGTAAACTTGATCAAAGAAACGCTAAACAGAACCAAAGCAAAATAGCTACATAAACCAGACCATTAAAAACTGAACAGCACGAAAGTAGATGAAAAACTAAGTTCCTATCAGATGATAAAATATAACATGCGCTGGGAAACATAAAACATAGTTACGAAGCAAATGGACCAAGCAAGCTTCAGTAGTATTCATACCTCTCCCTTTTACATATTTAATGAAAGAGCCCCGATAGAGCTAGACCCGAGTTTATGACGTGGATAGACGAAGAGGAAATTTATTATTTTCAGACGAGGATTCGAAACTGAAGTGACTTGAAAAGATAATTTATGTTTTAACTTGTCATAATGCTCTTTTTTGTACGAAATCGAGTGATGGGGCAAACAAGACATTTTAACACATTTTCAAACACCCCAAAAGTTTTGCCTGTATAATACATGAGTGTGTTAACATAATTTATACTGGTAAATAATCTGAAAAATTACTCGGCAATAAAATCTTTTGACAACGTTCTTGTTCCCGTCGTTCGTGTTTTTTTGTGTTCGTGTTTATGTTTGAGTTTTCCAGACTATAGTCTATCTATTTTCCGAATGTCAGCCCGATCTGTTTCATAGTTTTTTACGTGAAAGAGTAACAAACAACCATCTATACTTACAAACTTTCACGATTATAATAGTAGGATTTGTCAGCCCATACAAATAAACTGTTTCAATTAATACAAGTTTATATAGTTTAGTTTACATAATAAGTTTATTATTCAAATAACAAAATTGACTTCTAACGACACACGGCATAAAGATGCCCATCACGTTGGCAGCATTACATTGCTGAATATAATGAAGAGATGCACAATTTTTGCATCAAGTACAAGTTTTACAACCTAAATGAGAACGAAACACTTAACATCAAAAAATCCATAATTCTCGCACGTATAATGTTAATGGGATTATAGTACTTTCAAAGCTTATGAGACGTATTGCCGGAACAGAAAAATGTATACTTCTTTTTGACGTAGGGCCCTTTCTGTCAGCATAGACAGACAGACAGACAGAAACACTTTATTATGCACACCAGTAAAATTAAAAAGTACAAAAGAGAAAATATTTATTACTATTGCCATAAATGGCGTATAGCTAATACCGATTTCTTCCGGACAACGAGAAGGGGCAGAGGCAGGAGTCTGGCAATTCAGCTAGTTGAAATAAATTATGTTTTTACATCATAATTTATTGTTATATTACATGTTATGTGTGTATATTATTGTAAGCTACTTTGCATTATAAATGCATTTTTTTTATGTGTGTTGCTCAATCACGTCGCAACACTTTAACAAATCGGATTGGAAATTTGGATCAAATACTATCTAATATAATCTGGAATAACACATAAGCTACATTTTAATCGCAGGATAATAACAGAAACGAGAATAAAACCACGGGGCGCTGTTAGTTATAAAGAAAGTTAAATTACAAACTAGCAATAATAAATAGCTTAATAAATCTCTATATATACAAAAAATTGGTTGCCTGTAAAGTCGGTATACGGGCGAAAGTTTTACGTGACAACGACTTTGAGTGGTAAAATAATTTTACGGAAGGGACGCGTGCCTTTCACTTTTTATGTCTGTCTCTCTCGCTCTTAGGCGGGCTAACCAAGCCCGAGTGGAAGGGACGCGTGCCTCTCACTCGCTCTCGTTGTGAGCGCATAACGTGAGCGGAGCGTAACGCAGTTTCTTGAAGTGTCACCCGGCAAACCAATTTATAAGACGTTGTCACGTCAAAATGTTATGTTGGTTTGTGTACGCTTCAAAAACTCAAAAAAGTTCTGCACCGATCGTGCTAAAATTTTACAATGATATATGTATAAACCGTATCAAGGATTGTTTTTATCTAATTTTTGCATCACAATGTGCCACAGCGAAGCGTTGCAGGGTACAGTTAGTTGTGACTAAATTAGATAATAAGATACCCAAATTTTCTTATCTCAGATGAGACCGTCAAGCCACGACTTTATGTGCATACCTAGTGTGTTTTGCATATTATATGCAATACAATAAGGGTATCTGAATCTGGATTAAACTGGTTTGATCCAGCTAACAGCGGTTGAAAGCGCTGTAAGTAGATATTATCCGCATACAAATCGCGATGCAGCTACAATCGTTACAGCATATTGCACTCCGACCCGAGGCGTGTAACGCTTCGTGAAGGATAGAATGCATGATCAGTTCTGGCTTTCGTTTTGCTTTGCTAGAAAATTCTGCACCATTCTCTCAATCGATAGCGAACACAGAAATGCGATAGCTTTTCGTTGACGGTTCGTGGATTTATAAGGCGATGTTATTAAGGCTGTTGCCGTTACAAGTAGCCCTATTTGTTAGTGGTAACTCTTGGTTCGCCTGGGTAACGCATCTTTGCTAGTTATTCTACCGCCTAGTAGTAATGTGTAAATATTACTGTGTTCCGGTTTGAAGGGCAATGTTACCATTCAAATTACAGGGCTTGGAGATATAAAATCTTAGATTTCTGAGTGACGAGCGCCGTGCAGTGCTAGGTAATGATTTGGACTTATCATGTTCCAATAGCTGCGTGTCACTGTGCTGTTATGTGTCAGGTATGTTGTTTACCATCAGGCACATGTCCTGCTTGTCTCGTCACACTATGCAATAAAAAAATAGTGGAAAACACTCTACTTAGTCTGTGGTTAATTCCCACCACAGCGAGCCATTCTCTAGTTTATGACATAACAACATATTTTTGTAATCACCTAGCTTCACAGACCAATAAAAGTATCATTACATACTTACCATACCAATAACAACAAACATAAAACAACAGCCCATACTCAACTGCAACAATTTCCCGCCGCCCCAAATACGCCAATACACGCAAAGTTACCTGAATTTCCTCCTCGCTTATTCGCTATATTAAGACGGAACACCGTACCTACAAGTTAGCGAAGTATTCCAACTTCACCAACAAAATAAAATAAGCATAAACGAGACTTAAATTTTCTGAAAGTGCCACACATAATGCCCGTTGCTCGTAAACAAAAAGATAAAACAGTCGCAGAGAGAGCTCTACTGAGCATTGAAAAGAATTCTTCCCCCGTGCGAAAGTGAGGCGTTTCGGCTGTGTGATATATTCAACCTTTGTAGAAGCAGCTCGGAGTAGGCGAAATTCAGGGCAAATAAATTCTTAGCGCATCAAGGTCTCAACATCACAAGCGACAACATTTCATGATTGACGATCCACAGACGCGAAGATGTTTGAATCCACTTTTGTAACGAGAACATCTGTGCTGTGTGTTACCTAGGTAGGTTTTAGGCGAAGGTTACAGTAATGTATTTTGTTGTTGAATATTGACGAGTCAAACGGGACATTCAACATACCTGACCAATAGAATCATAGTGTCACGCAGCTAATGGCACATGAAGAGCCCAAATCATTACCTAGCCCTACACTGTGCTCGTCACCAAGAGATATAAGATGATTTATATCTATGCCCTGTAATATTTCTAGAACCATTGGCCTTTCAACCTGAGAACATGTGTGTACATTACTGTTTGGTAGCAGAATAACTAGTAAAAGTGTTGTAGTTGTATTGGCGAACGCGCAAAGAATCCTACCACAAAAAAAATGGCGGGATTGAGCGCTACGCTCTATGCTGTATTACAGTTTTTTTTGGTTAGAAAATAAATTTAGGATTCGTTCGCTGTGCAGGGGTACATTGGGGTGTGTCATACTCGACACTACGTAGCGTTGGTGCCTGTACCGACTAAAATCCACACAGATTACTTAAGCTGTGACTTGACGACAGAGTCACGATATCACTATCATCGTCAACTGCAATATTGTATATGTATAACTGTATATTATAAGTCATGTACATATTGTACTTACTTAAAAATGTTGAAGAAAAACATCGAGAGGATACAGACATGTGCCTGGAATCTTTCGAAGCCATGCGTCATCCACCACCACTTGAACAGCGTGGTGGGTTTTGGGCCTGACTTTCTTCTTGTGGGAGAACGCCCCGCGCCCCAGCAGTGAAGACATTTACATACACATAGGAGGCACATTACATATAAATTTGATATACCTACCTAGTAAGCCCAGCGATACGACAGGGACAGGTGCGGCTAAACCACTAGTATCCAAGGTCAATAATAAATTTAAAAGAATACAGTGACAGCAGACAGACAGCAACAGCTGACTGTCTTTTTTGCTCTAGCACACTCGTCGGTCTCATGTATACCAGAACATTTCTTTGCATGACATTTTCTTACATTTCCGAGCGCGACGCTGAGCTTCATTCACAGCCCACGAAAAAGAGTGAGTGGTGCGCCAACCAAAGTTCAAAATTAATATGTTTAAGTTGAAAGTTATTATGAGTGGAAATTATGTATGATGCGAGTCATTCTATTGACTAAAACACTGATTACCTACCGTAGACCACAGATAATTGTGTACAGAGTCCTATATAATCACGACTCAACGAAAACGTATGATACCACATAATGCTACAAACTCTATAAACTACTTTGTATGCTAGCTGTGGCGGAAAATGAGTTTTCGGCGTTCGAATTATTTATTACCAGTTTCACGTTAACCACAACGAAATCGAAACTTGAGTGCGGTCTATCTGAAATCAAGGAGAATTATTAAAGTGACCTACAGCGTAAACAGCCCACTAAATGTTCCCACTGCTGGGAATCGGGGCCTTCTCTCGCTGGGCCAGTGCAGGTTGGTTGACGATACATGACTTTGAAAGGTTCTAGGTACATTTCGGTTTCCTCACGATGCTGTCCATCGCCGTTTTAAGTTAGCGGTATAATGCACAAATATTTTGTCCGCCATTTTGTGGAGGCGGCCATCTCGAATCGATATTTATCAAAACATAGCTAATTACATCCGCATGGAAATTAACCTTCCAATAAAAAAACAACACATCGAAATCGACCCATCCGTTCGAGCTCTACGGTGCCACTGACAGACATACAGAAATCAACGTCAAACTTATAACACCCCTTTTTTGGTCAGGGGTTAAAAGTGGTTTGGTTTAGACTACGCCCGTAAAACAATAAAAGTATGAATTTATATTAAATGAACCTACTTAAAACAAACACCAACAATCTTACCTCCTAAACATGTACCTAGTTTAAGCACACTTGATATTTTCGCTGTATCGTCGAAATAAGGCTAAAATCGCATATACCTACATTGTCACTGCAATACACAGGTAACGCAATCTGTGCGCGTCAGTGGCAATGCATTTTGTATGAGAGTGCCGCGGTGAATGAACTTGCATGTCGCACATATTTGGTTAGCCGTTTGTACGCTGGACTTGATGGGTTGAAATATTCTTGTATAGAACCAGTAATTTAAACTTTACAGGCACAGATTTAGAAAACTGTGTTTACAGGTAATTTTAGAATTTCAGTTTAGTATAATATGACAAGTCGATGGCCAAGCTAAAATCTGATATTTAAAAAAAATGGGAGTCCTAGGAACTGCCGATAGAAGTGGGAACTTAGAATTCAGAATTTGATAGATTACATCGAACTCTACGCGGGTGAAAACGTGGCCGTGAGCATGGCCATCTGGAAATGACGCATTTTCAGATGACCAATGGGTAATACTGACGCATTTCTAGGTGGCCAATGGCCATGGTCCCGAGTTTACCCGAAGATTTCTTATCATTCCTGAGCGCAACGCTAGAATTAAATTCACAGCCTACGAGAAATCTGTCTGTGGTGCGCCAAAACTAGTTTTTACTTCAAACAAATCATTGAAATTGTTACGTACACCGCCATCTCGCCTGATGCGTCGTGGAACGCGTTTACTTAGAAGTAATCGATACACTATTGAGTAACTCACCTATGATGTAGTTGTCCAGTATAACTTCATCACATATGAATTGATAGAAAAAATGGTTGTGTGATTTTATGAAACCACGGTAAAAGTGACTCTTTTTAACCCCCGACCAAAAAAAGGGGTGTTATAAGTTTGACGTCGATGTCTGTCTGTCTGTCTGTCTGTCTGTCTGTCCGCCTGTCTGTCTGTCTGTCTGTCTGTCTGTCTGTCTGTCTGTCTGTCTGTCTGTCTGTCTGTCTGTCTGTCTGTCTGTCTGTCTGTCTGTCTGTGTGTGTGTCTGTGTGTGGCACCGTAGAGCTCAAACAGATGGGCCCATTTCAATGCGGTTTTTTCATTTGAAGGTTAATATTCGTGCGGATGTTGTTAGCTATGTTTGGTTAATATTGATTCAAAATGGCCGCCTCCACAAAATGGCGGATGAAATATTTCTTCACCTCAATATAGGTATCAAATGAAAAGGCTTAACTAGTAGAATACTATACACTATAACAAATTTCAAATCCAAGATGGCCGCCACCACAGAATAGTGAATTAAATATTTTTTTTCACTACTGTGTCAATATCGGTATCCAATGAAAGGGCTTGACTAGTCGAATACTATGCACTATGACAACTTTGAAATCCAAGATGGCCGCTACCACAAAATGGTGAAATACATTTTTTTTTCATAACTCCCTTAATATGGGTATCAAATGAAAGGGCTTGACTAGTAGAATGTTGTACAGATAACAAATCTGAGGTAGTCGGGGGTTAATCAAAATTTTTAATTTTGTTCTTGTTCGCATTGTAGACATTGCTATGAACAAAATCCTATCAATTTATTTAAAATTGAATTATTCAGTTATCGAAATCCCTACTATCAAAGCTGAAATAAAATATTGTTTGTATTTTGTAGTACTATGGAAAAACGCTGTTGATTTTATGCCCACAATTATTATCTCTCTGGGTATTGTGGGATCTTGAATTTGGAGATGAATCCCATATTATGCAATATTTTATTAGATATATGTATAGTACTTAACAGTTCTATTCAAACTAAAGATTATTCTACAATAACAAATGAGTGCCTATCTTACCCAGAGGTATAAAAAATCTAATCCTACATCGGCATCCGTCTAAAGTCCAAAACATTCCAGCACATTACCCAACCATACATGGGTCGTATTAAGGAAGGGGGCGTTTGTTCTAGGTCTGTTGCTATGTACGAGTATGAATTAATTATGTATCTTAAAATTATTTATGTATTTGATCAGCTATTTGTTTCATGGTACTAGGTTTGCTTAGTATAAGAATAGATCAGCTAAGTATCAGCTGGAGGCACTGGAATCGATCGAGAGACGTGCCAAAAGGCTCATAGGCAATGATACTCTTGTGCGAAAAAGACTTCAAAGTCTTGAACATCGCCGAAAAATTGCTAGCCTATCGGTTTTTTATCGGATACACTTCGGAGAGTGTCAAATACAAATACAAATACAAAAATCTTTATTGCTGTTTGCAGGTAAGATAAGATGATACAAAACATTTAAATAATTGACCCATACAAACTGGCCTCTTCTTCTAGAGGCATGCAATATGTCTGGCAACGCAGTTTCCATTGGTCTGAATTTATACAATGATAATAATAGTAATAGTCAGCTGATAAAGTCTTCTTCTTCTTTTTTCATTTTAAATTTTAATCGGTTGTATATTATATGTCATCTGATTCATCGTCTATTAATTTCTGGCTTCTATCCCGTTGTGCTATGTTAGTGTGATATGATTGGTGAGCACAATTACGCCAACGTCTTGTGCTTCAGCAGGATGCTGTTACGGGCTTTGACAAGTGTGTGGTTTCATGTAGAATGTGCGACTGGTTTGCATGATTTGATACCACCTTGCCCTTTTTTTTATCGGAATGCTCGTAGCTCGAAAAAGCGACATCGTTTCATGGTTGATGTTCCAAAGACACGAACGAAGAGATTTGACTCTAATTTTGTGATAAGAACGTCTAGGCTGTGGAATACGTTGCCTGAGTGGGTTTTCCCCGATGATTACAATCTTTGTGTCTTCAAATCGAGAGTGAATCGGTTTTTTCTAGGTAAACACGCTCCATCGTAGACCGCATTGTCGTTTAACATCAGGCGAGATGGCGGTCAAGTGTAAACCTATCAAAGTTAAAAAAAAAAAAAAAGAGTAGGTGAGTTTGTGATAAAAAATGTTGAACAATGTTATTAATATTGTTTACTAATAAAGGTTATTAATAATTGTGACTACTAATAATAACGAACCGGAAGACGCAGTGTTGGACGGCCTCCTA
Organism: Ectropis grisescens; assembly: GCA_017562165.1. Taxonomy (NCBI): domain Eukaryota; kingdom Metazoa; phylum Arthropoda; class Insecta; order Lepidoptera; family Geometridae; genus Ectropis; species Ectropis grisescens. The sequence goes on along the minus strand of CM029779.1, from coordinate 5,007,448 downwards.
TTAGATGGACAGATGACCACACAAAGGTCGCTGGAAGCCCCTGGTTGCAGGTTGCGCAGGGTCGTTCGTTGTGGAAATCTAGGGGTGAGGCCTATTTTCAGCAATGGACGTCTTGCGGCTGATGATGATAATGATGATGATGATGATTAATAATGTTGTGACTTCATGCGCGCGACCGGTTCTCGTTTGGCGGTCAAAGTAGTTGCCTGTACTCTTCTTGAAAAAGGCCGATGTATCAGATATCACTTGTGTTTCTCCTACTTATACCTATTATAAATGAGAAAGTTTGTATGTATGATCATTACTCTTTCAAGCAAAAACTACTCCAATGATCTGCATTAAATTTAGTACATTGATGGCATAGGTAATAAATAATATGGAATAATACAAAACCTACTTTTGAACCCGGGAAAACTTTCAACTTAACTTCAACTTACAGATTGCCATCAAGGACATAAATGCAGCCGTGGTGGAGGCTCTGGGCCGGGAGGAGGTGGCTTAGGCAAAAGACGATGTCGAGTGGATTACTATCGGAATCCCAACCGGTAGTGATCAGCTCAACAGACGAAATCCGACTGACTAGTACTAGACTTAGGTTCAAAATGTTCACAACACCCCTCTTTTTCCCTTCTTCTCCTAATCCAAGAAATATGTAAAAAATAATGTAATTGTAATGACAAAGATCACGGATCCCGGAGTCTGTGGAGTAGCTAAAATTAATATAAAAAAACCGGGAAAACAACAGAAACGGGAACTACTTGAGTGAAACTGCTATTTACTAGTTCTTAAAAAAAAAAGTTATTTATTTTGTGCCCCAAAATTCAGCCTGCACTCCGCCCACGATAGTGGATATTACAAAACTTCAGTGAATTTCGCGCTAGAACGGTTTTATATAGGCTGTTACATACACTCGGCTTGCCGGCTTAGTGCTTTTATGGGTAGCTCATAAAAATGATAGATCACTGGTGAGGCCTACGCCTTATATTGCGACTATAGAGTTTCGTTTTTCCTGTTTCCCCCTGTGTCATTTGGCAAGTTTGTCCTTTTATTTGCCTCGACGTATGTTTGGTTTGATCTTTGCTAAGTCGTGTGTTGTGTTTGATGTATTTTCTTCGATAATAACACCCTATCAGCGAGGGGTTCATTACGTGCTTTATGTGCTAGCAATATGACTTGTTAGGTCTCTTTTATACACTGTCTCATGTAATGGGCTTCACATGAACTAAAAACTAACAATAAAGTTATGTTATTTTCTGCTACACAATTTAGGTAAGTAAAATAATGTCACACTTGTACTATAAAGTTGAAAGTTTACTAGCTGAGCCCTGTGATTTTACCCCCATAGACCTCGTTTCTGTTATTTTCCGGGGATATAAAGTAGCTTATGTGATTTTGCAATTCAAAACTAAAATTTTAAAATTCAACCCGATCTCTTTAGCCGTAGCCATAAAAAAAACAGAGAGGGAAGATAGGGTTGTAATGCGACGTCTACGTAAACATCGCACAATGGAGTGACGTCATTTGAAACTTCTTAGCACTGCATCTTCATTTCTTTTTGTTAAACAAAAGAAACACATTTAGCTAAACTAATGTTGTACAATACGTAACTGGTATACGTCGGTTAAGCGAACTGACAAGATTATTTAACTTCTTTATCTTCTCATCTATCTTTTGTTTTTTAATGGATAGAGTGCCGAGACGATAGCAGGACATGCGCCTGATGGTAAGCAACATACCTACCTTAACAGTACTTAAAATATATGTACCAATATGTACCAATAAACACGCAGAATAAGTTTTCGCTATGGTGCAAGCTTTGGTTAGTTTGGGGTCAGATGGAGTTGTGTGTGAATTGTCTACCAATATTTGTTTATTTACTCCAAAATGAATCACAACGTTACACAAAATCTTATCTGATACAACCAGGCCAAGCGTTTCACACCAAAAACACATTTAAAAGCCTGTTGCAGAAATTCTCAGCAAAAGAACGAATAAGTCCTTTACCGAGTGGCGTAAAATCGCAATGCTGCAGGCGCTGTCCATTCCAGTCATTCGCTATACCCAACACTGTCGGTTCAAAAGCTCAATCAATCATGTGAAAAGAATTCTCGATGTCAAACGAAGGAATCAAATTTCCGCTGTCGGCGGCTCTGCGAAGGCAAAAGTTACTGGTCAATCGTTGCTGCAACGTATTTATGAAGTCAGTAAAAAACCTCTGAGTTTTGAGAATTTAAACGAAGAAATTTGAGTCCTTTTTTCACAGTCTGAAAATAGGATATAAAATACTCAGATGCAGAGGCAGAGGTATTTAAACCTACGAGTGCACTTTTGGGAAAGCCAATGATTTTGCTAACTGGGCCACCAGCACACGCATAAGTAGACCACTAAATGTTACCACTGCCGGGACTCGGGACCTTATCTCGCAAAGAGACAGTCAAGGTAATAGTCATCTCCATCATCATCAGCCGGTGTTGTCCACTGCTGGGCATAATAATGCACCACTCAGCCCTACCCTCCGTGTTACGTTTCCAACCGCCACCAGCGAACGCGCTTGATTAGTGTGAATTGGTTAACAACAAACCTCAAGTGATTCTAGAAACATTCCGGTTTCCTGGCGACATTTTCCTTCACCGTTTCAAAGTTTGCAGCATTACGCACATGATTTTAAAAAAAGTGGGATGCGCGTGGTCGGCTAATTCCGTTCTCCTGACTAGACCAGCCGTAACTTGCTATACCAGCCGTAACTGAATAGTCTAGCTGTAACTTCAGATCAGCTGAAACTTATTAGACCAGCAGTAACTTACTAGATCAGCCGTAATTCACAAGACCTGCAGTAACTTACTAGATCAGCCGTAACTCACTAGATCAGCTGTAATTACTAGACCAGCTGAAACTTACTACGCCAGCCGTAACTTATTGGACAAGCCGTAACTTAACTTACTGTTTTCCACTGTATGATGATGATGCCAGTGAATGCGATGCGGAAATCGAGTCTGATATCACTAGTGATATTGCAATGCTATAAGAATACTAGCCTTATTGAGGTAGCTGAAAAAATATTTTGCTAGCTGATAAATCTGATCATAGAATCTTGGCGACCGACCAGTTTTTCTTTAACTCTGTTATTGCATGCTAAGCAAAGAATATAATTTAATTGTATAACTGTGTTACTTTAAGATTGCTAGACTTGAATGTAAGAAAATAATTTAATTTTCTCCGAATAAATAAAAACGAATACTCGACAATTTTTTTTTGTGAAATCTACGAATACGTCGTCCAGGTAAGTATTTAAAAAAAAATTTAATACATACAAAACGGGCTTTCGTTAAAATTTATTGAGATCATTGCTGTCTACCAAACAATAGAATAATAACCATCAAAATCGATTTACAATGGTGATGCTATCGAGTGACATACATAACAAGAACAAAATTAAAATTTGGATTAACCCCCGACTACCTCAGATTTGTAATTTGTACAACAACTAGTCAAGCCCTTTCATTTGATGCCCATATTGACGGATGTGTAAAAAAATTAATGTATTTCGCCATTTTGTGGTAGCGGCCATCTTGGATTTTTTTAGTGGATTCTACTGATTAAGCTTTTTTATTTGATACCCATATTGAGGTAGGCTGTGAAGAAATATTTTGTCAGCCATTTTGTGGAGGTCATTTTGAATTGATATTTGCCAAACATAGCTAAGAACACACACGCACGGTAATTAAAATTCAAATAAAAAAACCGCATCGAAATCAACCCATCAGTTTGAGCCACATGTACAGCCACATTTACGGTGCTACAGACAGACATCGACGTCAAACTTATAACACTATTTTTTCGGTTGGGGGTTGCTCGGGGGTTAAAAAGAACATATAAATCAAATTGAGAACCTCGTCGTTTTTTTAAATACTCGTACGTAATACCTAGGTATTTATTTTCAAGCGTTCGAGAAAAAATATGACAGTGAATTTTTACGATGGTCGTAATTATAATCACGAAAAACCAACAGCCTGAAGTTAGAGTACCAACATTTTAATAAATTTTATAACTAACTTCACTAATATCGCTGTGTTCCGGTTTAAATGGGAACGTTTCCAGAGCAATGACAGCGTAATGCCACTGATAGGAAACGATGACGGAAAACACACGACAACACGCGAGGACATTTCATGCATCTTCCGCCAACCTGCACAGGGCCAACGTGGTGGAGTATGACCTTGACTTTCTTCCTGGGGGAGAAGATACCAAGTACCAGCAATAGGAACATTTATTGGGCTGCAATTGCTAAGAGAACCATCTTTTGTATCTTGGAATAACGAAGTGCAGTGCTATGTAGTTATTTGGACTGTTTAAGTTCAAACTGCTGCATGGCATAGAACCTTTTATAGGGAGACGTATTGCTTACCATCCGGTGTATGTTTGGTTTATCTTGTCACTTTATACGTCACGCAGCCACTGCTGTAACGCTACGCCGTTACTTTAGCATGCCATTAAAGTCTCGAACTCATAAGATTATCGTTTACAAAAAGGTGTTCAAACTCAGCTGAATGATTACATCAAAAATAAATAAAATAAGCCAAATTTATATGTGAAAGTAAACAAAAATAAAAAATGCAGACGCTTTCTCGTAAGACCTGTCAGAGTGAGACAGACAGTTGTCTAGCAAAGTCGCTCGCTCGATTATTCTCGATTATTCGGTCTACGTCCATTTAAATATTACATTCATACCAAACATTCATAACACGTTTGAGTTCACTTTCCTCATACGTTACTCCTTAGTCTTTAGAATGGAATAAGTTGCAGGCCTCGTTATTCCGTGAAAGATGCAGTCTAGAACTTTTCAAGGTCAGAGTGGGTCTCCTTCGACCACACTGTCACACACACCACCAATAGACTTGACCCCTATACGCTAGCGGCGAGGTATGCCGTGGTTCTACTTATTGTGGTTGTTGACAAGGAATAGCGATAGGTAAAAACGTCCGGCGTTCACCGCTTCCTACAACCAACAAGAACGGAAAGCATGAGCTCAGTTCGCAACGATGACACGATTCCGTGCGCCTGAAGGTCTGAAGGGCACAACTAATGTTTTATATCGATGCAAAAAGTATCTAATACGAACGTTCTACTCCACCGCCGCTCCGACGCCGCCAAGCCGTTGCCGCCGCAGCCCAAAATTCCCGTGTTCGTGACACAAACTTAAAGTATTTGTCTCAATCAAAAACTGCAACTTGCGACGCAGTAAAAAAGTATCCACTTCAAACAACCCCTAATCGTCTTACTCTTAATTTTATCTTGCACTTAATTTTGAATGCAAAAAATAGACTACCCTCTGAAGATGCTATTAAAATACCTTATTCTCTTTCAGTACTAATGTACTGAGAGAAAAATAGGAGGTAACGTTGGTACAGTAAACACTGTTTCATTTTAAAGCTGCTTAAATTATGCGCTGGATGCGGTGAAAAGCGTGTTTCTTTTTTAATATTTTTCACGTTCTTTGCACTGAAAAGATTGTATTAATTTTTTCGCAAAAGCATTAATTCAGACACTATGGTTGGGAGAAATTGTAAAAGGAATGTGTGGTTTAATGGTTGTAGTATTCTGACTCATTGTTATTTTGTATTGGATTGGGGTGTAGTGGGTATGTACTGGTATTTGCTTACTAGTCGATCGTTTTCTTGATAATGTGTAAATCTAACCAAGTAATACCCATAATCTCTCACCAGTGACTCCAAGTAGCTGTTATGCATGCAGCGGTCACATCCCGGTAATCCACGTCGACTCGTGGGCCAAACCTGGTTGAGGGGGACTTGCGGTTTTTTTTGCCAAGTCTATTACGGTTACAGTACGGTACGGTACGGTTACGGGTACAGTGTATAAAGTCTGTCTCGGCGGTGAAGGCATCTCGATAGCTGATAAGCGACTGATGTTGGTGAATCCGGCGAGATAGCAAGGCAACGTGGATGGCTTAAGGCGGTGGTAGGAGTCATTAATTTACCACCGGCTAGAACACTGCACCCAACTTTTCTACAATCGTAGCGGTCTCCGTTCCATTGGGGTCTGAAGAGAATGGGCGAGCGAGTGCGTTTGTGTAAGCGCGACCACTTACGCACTAAAATATATCCTGCGCAGCTGACTGTACCTGTTTTATGGATCCTGAGAATAAAGTCCTACGGCGATGGGCTGCGGTAGAGAGGTCTGACAGTGATGCTAGTTGGGCTTTGTCTAAGGCTTGCACGTAGGCGGTTGTAGGAGAGTGATCGCATCTGCACTGCACTGGGGGGACAGTGCTGTTCGGCAGCACCTGCAGCGACGAAGCAGCTCTATTTAGAGAGGCACTGCTTTCCCCGCTCAGCCGGGGAGGGGACTAGAAAAGGTGTCCCAAACAAATGCTCACCCCACCCAAAATGGGAGGTAGTAACCGTGGCTGCCTATGCATCCATTTACAACGGCATATTGACGTGTCCTATCTGCGCACGAACTTTTCGGGCAAAAGTCGGTTACGTCAGTCACATGCGCGCACACGAACGCTGTCGCAACATAAACAGGTTATAGTCGCCACAGCCGAAATCGGCAAGGAAGTCTTATATATATTCTGACTCAGAGTGAAATAAAAATGTTAAATTTAGAAATCTGAAATACTAATTACAATATATGCAAAGAGTGTTTATAAATCATAAGGATCTCTTAAACATAATTAGTTGAATTTAATTTTGGTTAAAACATATATACCTAAATGATAATTTAAAACAACAAATTTGAACAAAATTTGGTGCAGAAGTAGTCTATATGTCTATAACCTAAAGGATAGATAAAAAAGATAGGTATTGCCTACTTTTTAATGCAAAAAAGCGCTGAAATATGTCAAATTTTCTATGGATTTAAGGAACTGAATTTTTTAAGCTTGTAAAATGTTTTTAAGTCTTTTGACAAATACAAATCAATATGATTTTCAAAATTTCTAAAAGTATAACCTTTAAATCGTATTTGAATCATAAATAAGTAGCTAGTTCTCAAAGCACAAACTTTGCTTAGTACGGATAGTAGATGTTGTTGTAATTGATAACCAATAATTAATGTCTACCAATATTTATTTATGTAACTTCATAGCTTCAAATTCATGTCTCTTGTTAAAATGATTCTATATCCTCGCAATAATATGCAATCACTTGGTTCCAAATTTTACGCCCAATTTTCACACCATAAATGAAATTAGGAACCACAATATAGAAACCGACATGCCTTACGTGATGTAATACGAAAACTTTCCCCATAGCACTGGCATAACGACCGCGGAGGAAAGCTATAGGTCATCAACCTACAACTTTGGTAATTTAATGTTTTACAACTATGTCGGTTTATAGACTGCGGATTTTTGATGATGCTATCGCGGTTTTAACGATGATAAAGTAGATTTTGAAAACTACTTGTTGTAAATAAGTTATAAGTAATGGGGGTGCAGTAATTTTGTTGAGCGTCTTAAAACGGCAGAAGATGCAAGCCTTGGAAGGGGTTACAAATTTGAAAATGTAGTCTAACCTTTTCCTTTGAGTCTTGTGTTTACCATTATTTAAACAGAAATTGATTCCAAAACATTTAACGATACTTTAAAAGAAAGCATCCACTAAATTACGTATGTAAAGTTCATAAACTCCGTATCAAATTGCTAGTCAGATCGCTTCAACTCTTAGGTAACGCCAGACTTTGAAAATACGGAACCCTCAAACGTGACTTGAAATTTAACGCTACCCTACATCTGGAAACTCCAATTCTACTTAAATATATAGAAAGTTGGCAGTGCCGCTTTTGAATTTAGTCTAGTCTCATTGTTGTGGTAGGACTGTTTTCAGAGTCTTTTTTTTGTCTTCGTCTTTGTTTTGAAAACATTTTTTGTGTATGGGGTACATAAATACATTTATGCAGCATAAGGGTATGGAAAGAAGTAACGGCTAGTCTAGTTGTGAAGGAAAATATAACAAAGAAACCAATGTAGGAACATTTATCTTTCAAGGTCATGCTTCATCCACCAACTCGTTCTGGGCCAGCGTGATGGATTACCTTGACTCTCTCCTTACGAGAGAAAGCCCAGAGTCCCAGCAGTGCCAACACTTAGTGCGCTGTTTATGCTAGGTATACTATTTTTATAACAATAATAATAAGTCTCGACCCACATCTCAAAAAACTTTCGCCAGACGGTTGGAGCAAGGGTCAGATGCAGAAGGCAGTCATTCTAGACATAGCGCGCATCGTCAGGAGTTTCCTCACTCTAGGTTCCGCAGCCCTAACCATCGGTAGCTTGGGCCCTGCTTCGCTGCTGGCGGCAACTTTGTTTTTAAGTTTTTTATAATGTTTATTTTATAAATCTATGGTAAAAAACTTAGAGATTAAGAAAAAAAATGACTGAATAATGATAATAATTTCTGAGTAAGTATAGTATATAATTTGGTTTTGTTACTATTTCATTAAAAACTACTGAAGGGGTCTGGATAAAATTAAATTACTAGATAGTATTACTGATTACTAGATAGTAGTCTAGATAGTCTGAAGTACCACGTAGCCTAATGTTTAGCCAGAGAAAATAAAACCGCGAGGCGCTCTCATTAGACAAATAAATAAGGTAAAATAAAATAATTCTTCATTTAGTTCCATGTGAACTAAATGAAGAATTAGTGATTATCAAAAAAACGTTAAAATAATAAGTCACAAAAAAAATTTTAAGTCATCAAAATCTTTTTATGCATAATTTTCTTAAAACTCAAGTTTAATGGATCAGATGTTTTGCTTCGTTACGCATAAAATGTGTTTTTTTCTTCTAAAAAAGTTTCCTGCTACAAACCGCTTCATAAACAAACGATGCGGTATCGTAACGTAGCGCCGTTACACGCAAAGCTTCTATTCTGTAATAGCTTATATCAAAACACAAACCCGCTTTTGTTTATCTTCATGTCAAAGGACACAATAACATTGTCATAAGCTGATGAGATCTGTGAGAGTATCTCTCTATTTAGTCTGTGGATTTGTGTCAGTATTTTTAACTCTAAAAGTCATTGTGATTATGTATATGGCCCAAAAAATGTGGTTTCACGTGTGTATTAAGTCTACAAGTACCTACTTGTTGAATACGTTGATATGAAATTAACGTCAAATACTAATCGTAAAATAACATGATACCAAATTCACAGAAGCCATAGCTATTTTTAGAATCAAATTATACTACAAATTGCGCCTTGATTTTGATAATTACAAATTAGTTGTAAATTAAGAGCTAATAGCTAAAACACTATCATATGACAGTCGTATATCGTCTAATTATAGGAATTTGTCTTTCACGAGCATAAGCCAAACCACTCACAGTTGGGATTTGAAACTTCTTTCAAAAGAAGTCAAGGAAATATCCACTCTACGCTAGCCATTTGCGGCTTGCCGGCTGACGCGTGACTACGAAAGATGCCGTTTTCTTAACGATGTTGCTTTAACCAATAAAATAATAATAGTTTTTGTCGTTTCATTTTTAAGTGCATTAAAGAATATATATAATTATTTACTCGTAGTCGTTACGACAAATCTGTTCATCTGCACTTGGAAATACTTCAATCTGGAATACAGGTGGGATTGGGATTAACGACTTCAATAATGTTATTGGGACGTTCTAGCTTTACTAAGCTTCAAAGTGTGTTTAGGTTTTGGTTTTTTAGTAGACAGAATAAAGGCCCAAAACTCGTATGTTTTAACGTTACGTACGTGATCGCAAATGTGCTGGGTAATCGAGATAAACAAGCGGTGACAAGGAATGGATTAAGTGTTACGCTCACTTTCTTTGAAACCTTCGCAAGTATTGCGAGTTCAGTGACTATACTCTATTTTACGAAAGAAAAATTGGCTAAAAGTTTATTTACAATAAAACTGTGTCTTTCTGCTATTAGGGGCTAGGGGCAGGTAAGTTTGCTTACATCAGGCATATGTATTGCTTTGTATAGTCACTTTATACAATAAAAAAAACGACGTTTTCTACTCATATTATTAACGCGACAGTTTGTACGAATGTATGAGTGCTTGTCACTCTTTCAAGCACACACCACAAAGGCGATTTGCTTGAAATTTGATACCTACACAGATAGAAAATAATCTGAAATAATATATGTCACTTTTTATCGTGGGAAAGTATCGAAATCGGGAACTGGAGACGCCAGTCCGTTAATTATTTTATTTCTTCGATAGAAGGTAAAGCAAAATGAACTGTTTTACGATGCGCGAGAGTGCATGATTGCACGTCTTTTCGCGGCAAAGTGTACAGGGCATCAGGAGGTAGAAATCGTGAGAAATTAACAATAATTTGAAAAGTTGACACCAAACTAAGACAGCTGGGATCACCAGGGAACTAAGCGAGTGAAACCGTGAGAGTGCAGTCGAAATATATAAACCTAAGAGTGTTTCAAAAACTAAACTGAAAAATTTTACGTACCGATTTGCATTTTTTGTCGGCCCGCGTAAATCTTGTCTTCTCTTAAATCTTTTAAAATATCCGCTTGATACACCGCCCGCTCTTCACGTTTACAAATTTGGCGGCAAAACGGGTGTCAGGTTTCAAGACGTTTCTAGCGATATCGTTTATTTACAATTAATGTACTTAAAATGTAAACTAGCATTTTAGACACTAGAGTAAAAAATTTCGCGATTTCTCAAGTAGTCTAACAACTATTACATTAATAATTTATAAGGGAGACAGTGGTTTTATGGGTTAAATGTGTTGTATACGAAATAACAAACTCGAAACACCAAAAAACTACATTCGATTGCAAATATTTTTTTTTAATTTTAATAGGAATCTTGGGGCCATTTTCCCGCCAAAAAAAATTACAATTTTTCTATTTAAATGAACTCTAATTTTAATGTGCGCTATATCAAAATAAATACCGGTTCAAGTAGACGCCATTATATTAGGAACACAATTTTATCGGTACACCTTCTCAAATAAAACCACGAAAACAATTTTTCACGCCAAAAATCCGTCCGCAACTTTAAGTTTGTTGTCGTCATTTTTTGGGTACGATATTACACATCGGTGTATCAAGCGGATATATTTATTATGTTATAGTAAGTAGGTACTACAACTTAAGATTGCCGATGAAAGAAGATTCATGTATTATGGTTACAAGCATACTCACTACTGGGCAGAAGGTTCATCAATATGCTGATGCTGGCAGCATTACTACGTTGAATTAATAATAATGTCAGCAATTTTCTTAGTTTTACGGTTACGAAAAGTCTGTCTAGGGAAGTACTACACACTTAACAACTGTTCTACTACCAAGCAGTAACATGTAAACATTCCTGTGTTCTATTTTTAATTTTCATAGAGCACAGCGGTACACAACTATTTGAAAATGGCCATTGTGTTTCAAGAGCTAAATTATAGGACAAAGAGATAAATTAGCTTGAATCTATAACAGGTGAGAGCAACGAAATACTACGTCGTGATATAGAATCTACATTTTCAAATAGCTAAATGACGCTGTGCTGTTATGTTGCATTATATGCTTGATTTACCAGTTGCACAGCACTGTAATAGTTTTATACAAAAAAAGCGTTCAATGGGATGTTTATTTGTTTATTTCGTAAGCTGAAAATTTTTTTGTTTGAACGCGCTAATCTCGTGAACTACTGGACCGATTTCAATTTAAAATCTATATTATAATATATGTAAATTCAATCTTACATCATTGGATACGTATGAAACAACAGACAAATTAACTTTGTAAAAGAAGGCTCAACTTTAAACTCCAGACACAAGTCTTACTCAATCCTGGGTGCAGCACCTGATTGGATTATTTTAATGGGCACATATGACCAGACCGGACATTTTCCTTTTTTCTAGTGCTACGAAACACATAGTCCTTGTAGAACTTACCGTACCGTGGGAAACTAATATACCTAAAGACCACGCGATGAAACAAAATAAGTATTATGACCTCCTAAACGAATTAACAAAAAACGGCTATGTAGTTAGTTTATACGCTGTAGAAGTGGGAGCGAGAAGTATACCAGCAAAATCTCTCTATAACCTGCTGAAAGACCTTGGCTTATCCAGAAGTGCAGTAAGTTCTATACTAGAACGAGTATCTAAAGCCGCACTAGTAGGCTCATATCAGATTTGGCTGGGCAGGGAGAGAGAAACGAGTAGTGAAGGTGAGTGTTGATGTACGTCAGAAAGGGGCCCCTTAAACCTGCGCCCGAGTCACAAGTCTCGGGGTCTACTCGGGTTTTCTCTCTCTGCCACACGATGGTCCCGGCACCCGCACGGTGAATCCATGGAATGCTAAGAAAATCGTCTCTCACTAAATATTATGCACCACGAGTAAAGACGAGGCGAACCGTTAGTCTGTTATAAGCAACTGTTTACCAACAACTGCTTATCTTGCTTATAAAACATTCAACAAACATATGTTTCGAAAACGCATAGTAAAATGGACAACTGTGACTCGTCAATCACATAGACATATCGAAATAAAAGATACTGTACATCGAATATAATAAAGTTTACACAGCATCATGTAGACTCGCAGTGTATTTAATATATTGACACGGAACTGCGCCCAATTTTCCATTTTGAAATATATTCATATTGGAGAGTAAAATACGATTTTACGTGTTGGAAAAATTGGCGCGCTCTTTGCGTTTTGTTGAATTATTTGCTTGGTTAGTGAAATATAGCGAAATGCGTATGTGTATCTGTATTATTTATTTTCCGTGTTTTTTTTTTCTGTTGGGCAGTTTTGAGATGATCTCTCTGCTGTTGGCTTTTGAAATGTTGGCTACTGTTTACTATGTACTTTTTGACGTCGATGTCTGTCTATCTTTGTGTGTGTCTGTCTTTGGCACCGTAGAGCTCAAACGGGTGGGCCGATTTTGATGCGATTTTTTAATTTGAAGATAAATACTCGTGCAGGTGTTCTTAGCTATGTTTGGTTAATATCGATTCAAGACGGCCGCCTCCACAAAATGGCGGACAAAATATATTTCCCACCCTACCTCAATATAGGTGTCAAATGAAAGGGCTTGACATACTACACACTAATACTATACACTATAAAAAAATCAAATCCAAGATGGCTGCCACCACAAAATGGGGAATTATATTATTTTTTTCACTACTACATTACATTACTACACTACTACAGTATGAGTATCAAACGAAAGGGCTTGACTAGTAGAATACTTTGTACCATGACAAATTGCAAATCCAAGATGGCCGCTACCACAAAATGGCGAAATACATTTCTTTTTTCACGACTCCCTAAATATGGGGTATCAAATGAAAGGGCTTAACTAGTAGAATGTTGTAACAAATCCGAGGTAGTCGGGGGTTAATCATATTTTTTAATTTTGTTCTTGTTCCGTGATTATTTTTCACCGACTTCAAAAAAGGAGGAGATTTTCAATTCGGTTATATGTTTTTAACTATGAAATATAATCTACCAAGCTGGCCAAATGTGGGTTGGCAGATAATACATGATTTGATACTTTAGTTTTTTGGGACAATTTGGTTTTCGCAGGAGGTTTCATATCACAGTTAAGGTCAGCGGCGATTATAAACTCGTACACCTGCACTTGGAATTGGAAGTGCATGCGGGTTTCGCACCTAATTTATTCTGGAATAGCACCTAAGCTACTTTTAATCGCGGGAAAATGAGAGGAACGATAACGATTTGGGTTAAATAAGCCCCAAGGCACTGCTAGTCGAAGATACCAATCTCTATTTATAAAAACGTTATGGTGGTTTGTGTACACTTCAAAAACTGAAAAATTTCTGCACCGATCGAGCTGAAATTTTAGAATGATATATAATCCACATCAAGGATTGCTTTTATCTAATTTTTGTACCACAATGTGCCACAGCGAAGCGTGTCAGGGCACAGCTAGTTCCATGTATATAAATATCACACTTTCATGAGTGTCACGTATTGCCGTTGGCAAATTGCTTTAAAATGTCAAGTGAACTGACGTCTTTGATAGATTACGTAGGCGCAAAGTTACAGTTTCCCGTAAATGGCATCCCGGAATTAAACACGTGCAAAGACAAGGTTACGCACAAAAAAATGGCTAAGATGAAGGAGGTGCACTCTCTAAATTTCACCATCATTAATGACTTTGACTGGAGATTTGACGAAACAAACAGTATTTTAAGAAACAACCAAAAAAATATCAGTAGTCATGAACATTAGTGCATTTTGCCTTCGTATACTGTTGAAGGTAACCCATGGTAAATTTTACAGCAGGCGTTTAATCAGCCAATAAGAGCAGTAATGCCACGGGAAAGTAAAATTTCCCATCACTCTACCAGTAGTGCCAAACAGTAGTGTCATAGGAAATAAACGTTTCCCCTCAGCCTTGTACAGGTACATTGTTTTGTCTTTCCTATACATTTGGTAATAATATTAATACATATTTATCCGAACTACGTGAATCTTTTTATATAAAAAAATGTTATGTTGGTTTGTGTACGCTTCAAAAACTCAAAAAGTTTTGCACCAATCGAGCTGAAATTTTAGAATGATATGTAATCCGCATGAAGGATTGCTTTTATCTAATTTTTGCAGCAGTCACATATGTGCCATAGCGTGGCAGGGTACAGCTAGTCATTTATAATTTTGTTTTGGACAGTAAGTAGTTTCGCAAATGGGCAATTGCAATTTGTAGTAACTCTACAACTAGCAAAACTTCCAGTGCTATTGATGGGAACTCTTTTGTAACGGTAATAGCTCATTATTGTAGTTTTACCTTAGTCGTAGCGGTAATAGCTCAGTTGCCGTTTGTAGTAATGCATTAGTCGTAGCAGTAAAAGCTGAGTTATTGTATTTACGCCTTAATCGTAGCGGTAATAGCTCAGTTGCCGTTCGTAGTAATGCATTAGTCGTAGCGGTAAAAGCTCAGTTACTGTGTTTACGCCTTAGTCGTAGTGGTAATAGCTCAGTTGCCGTTCGTAGTAATGCATTAGTCGTAGCGGTAAAAGCTGAGTTACTGTATTTACGCCTTAGTCGTAGTCGTAGTGGTAATAGCTCAGTTGCCGTAGTTACACCTTTTAGTAGTAGCGGTAATAGCTCAGTTTCGAAGTTATACCTTAGTCGTAGCAGTACTGGCTGTTACTGTAGTTTTACCTTAGTTGTAGCTGTAATAGCTCAGTTGCCGCATTTATATCTTAGTTGTAGCGATAATAACTCAGCTGTTGCAGTTACCTTACCTTAGTAAGTTAGCTACCTTAGTCGAAGCGGTAGTAGCTATGTTGGCGCAATGATACCGTTGTTGTAGCAGTAATAGCTACGTTGTAGTGATAATAGCAACACCATAGCAGTCATAGCTTAACCGTAAAACCTTAATGTTTAAAGACATTTATTCTCATATAAGATAATTATCACTTCCATGTGAACACTTATAAATAAATAAAAAACATTAGGTAGTTCGTCAAAAACTTAACTTAAAAACTTAAGTTCGATGACAAATTTATGGTTTTATTTCTACGAGTAAATACAGGTATTGTTTTTGTAGACCACGTAAAACATAAGCATCAACACCATATTAATCCATTTGACTCGTCGTTGTTGTCAAAGCTGTGGAAGATTGTCCTTCGAAACAGCGAGACAAGCATGGTCAATTTTAGGTAAGTTGTTTGGGTGAACAAATGTTTGAAAGTCGCTACTCAACTAATATGGCTTCCGGATGACGTTTTCCTTCACCAACGAAAAAATACTCAGAACAGAAAGTGAAGTTTGAAACTACGATACTAATGAAATTGGACTTTTCGGCCACTGGCCCAACACGACTTTACAAAGAAAATTTACAAAGTATATTTTTCGAAATCCTTTGAAAATTCCTAAAGCTACCTGAACCAAGTAAGCTATATGACGCATGAAATTGCCAAACCGTAGTCCACCACACGGAATCCCGATAAAGATCGGAACAAAACTAACGAAAAAAGTCCACAGTCGAATTCCGAAATTCACTCACGGTACCTTCGAGCGAAAAAGTGAAATAGACAATATACGACGTCGGTACGGTTCGTTGGCTCTGGGAACGTGACGTCACATGTCCACTTCAAACACGACCGTGCCCGCACAAGTGGCCGTGTCCCAAGTATTTTAGCGACGTGTATTTGTTTGCAGTGTTTTGGCTTCTCATAGAAATCCAATGGTTACAACCATTTTAATCATTAAAAAAAATATATAATTTTTTCGTTGTCTTGCCGTTTGCTACAGTAATAAACTTAAATAAAATATGTGAAATACGAGTAGGTAATTTTAATTTTTGTCATATGCCCTAACACGTATTCAATAATTTTTTGTTTTTTTATTATTTTTATACCTTTAGTCTAAGTACTGTAAAATTATTCTATTTTGTAATATTATGACTATTCGTAGGCCACTCTCATAAGTTTTTTTATCAAACATGAGGAATGTGCTCTATCTCTACATATAAAATATTATGTTGGTTTATGTACGATTCAAAAACCCAAAAAGTTCTGCACCGATCGAACTGAAATTTTACAATGATATATAATCTGCATCAAGGATTGGTTTTATCTAATTTTTGCACACAATGTGCCACAGCGAAGTGTGGCAAGGTGGGTACAGCTAGTATAAAATAAATAATTTAATATTTTATTCCATTCTATTGTTTGTGTTGTATTCTATTCTGTTCCGTTTTATCCTAAAAAAAATTATCGTCTTCTGTATTCACTATTCCACTGCATGCTACTGCACACTCGTATATGCGTCCCAAGCATTTTAGTTCAGAAAAATGGTCCAACAATTCTTCAACAGCTCAAAGAATAGGTACACGAAGAGTGCAGTTCAATGCTCGTATCTTTGTTCTTCGATTCGTTTGAGAATTTAGTTAAATGAAAGAACGGGAGAGTTTTAACCGACTTCAAAAAAGGAGGAGGTTTTCAAATCGGTGTGTTTTTTTGTATGTTTGTTACGCCATAGCTCCACAGATTGTGAATCAATGTTGATGATTATTTTTTCGAGCACCGAAATTGAATTTAAAATAAAGCCTGTTGTTATTTTTTCGAAAAAAAATGCATCTACATCAAAGTTTCAAAAATTTAAATATCATTAAAATTTTATTTTATTTAAGTAATATATCTTGAGACATTGGGCTTTAAACCAGAACACAACACTGTTTTAGGACATTACTATGTATTATCTCTAGACTGTATATTACTGATCAAGTGACAACGAAAACAATGTTTCGACAAACATTTTATGTCAGTTTTTTATGATCTGAAAATACTATCAAGATTCAACAGCATGTCTCCACTACACGAAATTTTTAGAACGGTGTAAATTTTAGAGATCTGGGCGTAAATTTTGTATGACTTGTCACTCCATAAAAGTTTCTGAGTGAAAATGAGACTAAAAATTTCTAAGTGTTTTTATCGCACCTACTCGTAAGTTGACGTTTGACCGCTACCTCTTGTCATGGTAAGCGTCGTTGATCTCAAAAATTTGCTTCTTTAAATTTTGCAGCATCATGTCATAATTAATTGGGGTAAAAGGTAATTAATTTCCTTTCACGCATGTTTCGTTAAACATACTTGTTTTATTTTGGTTTTTAAAAAAATCCTGAAAACTTGAACAAACTTCTTCTAGACATAGTTTTACATCGTTTATGGGAATTTAAACTTTCATTATTCAAACTCATATAAAAAATATTACACGAGACTTAATCTTGGTCCAAATCGATTTCAATCTGACTAGATCCTTTATATGCGAGCCTCTCGTAATGTGCAATCATGCTTAATATCGCACATGCTGTCTCGGGATCATTTTTTCTACTTTTTAACCGACTTCAAAAAAAGGAGGTTTCTCAATTTGACCGTATGTATGTTTTTTTTTATGTGTGTTCGCGGATAACTTCGTCGTTTATGAACCGATTTTGATGATTATTTTTTTGTTGTAAAGAAGATATTCCAAGGGTGGTACCATGATAAGGAAACCAGGATCTGATGATGACATCCTAGAGAAATCGAGGAAAACTATTTTACTTTATAAGTTTTCCGTTGAAAGTCGGTTCTTTTTTGTTAAAATTATAATTATTATACTTCTCCACGTTGTTTTTTTCTCTAGACTATATCATTGGATATCCTGTAATGCAAAATGTGTTTTAGTCCCCTTTGTTTAAAATATACTTTCACTGTGACACCAGCACAAACCTATGCCTTCCTGTAAGACGATATAAAATGGTGCTATTCTTTTTTTGTGCACAAAATGTTCTTGCGCTATGTTTTCAAACACGTAACATCGTCTTTTTTTTAATATTACTGTTCACAATTATACCAAAATATTCTTCTTTTACTGTCTCAACAATCTTCTTCCTTTGATTTCACCAACTCGGAATCTTGTATTATAGACAAATGCTGTCTTATTCTACTGTGACTAAATTCTTCCACTGCGCCACCAATAACTTTCTACATCACCATAAATTAATTCAAAACGATTGATTGAAGATGTCAATAATAATATTCATTATTTATCATCCCTGTGATATTTAGATCCCAACAGCGGCCAATAAACCCACAAAGGTCTCTCGTAAAGTTCAATTTTCAGCTTGGACTGACACCCGCAATAAACACAGATCCCTGGGTCTAATTGCGAAATTTCCGCTTCTAGGAAGGAACCCGATTTTAATTTCTTGCGCCACCCGTGCAAACCTATTAGAAACAAAACCGCATTAGATAACGCGTGACCAGCAACCAATTAAAAGTTATCGGTCCGGTATTAGCAAAAACTACAGTCACAGTAGGTGGTCGCTTATAAACAGTAGATCAAATTGATAAATAACACGCAATATAACTTAGCTTTTTCTACATAAAATTATTTAATATCCTATTGTATACAGCGTTAGTAGTTGTAACTTTTAACTTGATCACAAAATTTCATACCACAAATAGTCCATTTTGTATTTCGTTTGGTGAGAAAGCTGTAATTTTTCTCATATCTAGATTTTTGGTGAAGAAAAACATGTTTTTGTTAGAAATGCGCTTGAGGGTAACCATATTTTATGCTGGCCTTACGGCATAGTGTGACACAACTACGAGTATCATGATTTATAATAGAATTTAAAACACCGCACACCTCTTGACAGTCGTGCTCGGCATTTTTTCTGAAAACATTGCCATAATATATAAACAATAAAAGTATATGTTTGGACAGTACTGTTTGTTGGTTGTGAAAAAGTTGTTTTATCACCACAAAAAAAAAATGAATACAGTGAAAGCCCCTAAGGTTAAGAACATAATTTTCTACTTTGTTGTTATACAATGTCGATTTTATTTGCAATTTATATTGGGACACTTACTTTTAGCTGTAGTATACTAACACTTATTTATTGATCACAAATACGTGTGATATTAAATATTATATATCAATAACATTAAAATGACAAAATAAAATTTACACTTTTATTAAACATCTATAGAGATATATAGTATAGAGATGAAACATCTAACATCTCTGGGTGTCGAGCGCAGTCCAGTGATAGGTAACAATTTGAACTCTTCATGTTCCAATAGCTGCGTGTCACTGTGCTGTTATGGTTGGGCTGTCATGTTGCCTACTAACAGATGTCAAGTTCAAAGATTGGTCATATTTTGTTTCGCTAAAGCCTTCTATATATAGGGTATACGGCAGGTAAGTCTCAAACTAGCAAGGATTTTAAAACCAAATTGCCATACTGCAAATTATTATGTAGTGCGTTGTTTGTGTACAAGCAAATTGTATCGACAGGGCACGGAGATAAATGAGAATAAGTTTTAATTACTTTCAAAAGGTCGGTTTTCCGGTTTTGGCTCGTATTAGCCGCACATGGCTACACAAGATATTGTAACACCGTGGGCTTAATCATAAGTATTATAAACTTGTGTGACTGTATGATGGTTTTACAAATTACGTTAGTAAAGCTGATAACAAACTTGAATAAATATGAAAAATTCAATCACATTGTAAAAACTGTATGAATTAAGATTAAATTTGTAACATCCAATTATTTCAGATTATAAATAGATTAATACAGAAAATCCGTTGTGATTTTATTTAGAAATCGTCCGATTTTGTGAGGTTTTAAGTTCGAATCCCGGGTACACCTGTGTTTTTTCCAAGACCAGAGTACAAGTTCGTCATCACTATTGGCTTTAAGAAATGTAGTGCTTTTGTAAGTCATAATTTTTGTACCTGCATGATGTTATTATTTATTTTGTCCCTTTTTCAGGGTTTATTGGCGTACCATCTGTTGATCTTAGTATTAAAACCTTTTTTCGCATTAAATAGTAGTAAGCCTAAATGGTATTTCTAGACTATTTCTGTATCATATTTCATTTAAATTAGTTCAATAGTTTGGGCACGAATACGTAACTGACGAACAGGCAGAAAGATATAAACACAGAATTACTTTCGTATTCTTAATATTAGTAGAAAAGTAGGGATAGCAATTTATTTGGCCTTTCATTTAAAGATGTATTTAAATATTGGCAACTATTTCAGAATGAATAAACCTTAAGAAAATACCCTTTCATTATAACCTAGAGCTTACAGTACTTTTCGAAGGGAAATCACCATGTTTACGTCCGGTTAACCTAATGAAGTACACTTTCCGGCTTAGTACACATTTAGAGCGAAAATAGAAAACAGAAGCTTCAATTACCGCGTGGACTAGTCGAGTAATAGATTTTATTAAAACTTAACCTATGGGTAGCCTTTCATGTTTACTGCATAATGCAAACTGTGAATCATAAAAGCTGTAATAACATTTTCGAAGAATATAGGGTTGTTCAACTTTAGTTGAGGTAGTTATTTCAAATGTGATGATAATTCCTCAGAATATATCGAATGACATAATTATTATTTGGACAAACTTTGAGTTTTCTATACCTAACATTATGGTAGAATCTAGAGATTAGAACTTACCAAGTACTAACTCTCAGATACTGGTCGTGAGTACCAACCATTCCAGTGCCCAAATTGGCAGAATGTTCCACATTTTTTTCTGTACGGATCATGAAAGAGTTTTGAAAACTATTTTTGAAAAGCATTTATAAATAAAAGCTTCAAATGTACGCAAGCACTAAAATTATTAAGTTTTGAAAATGTTTTGTATGAAGACGCTAAACACGTATTACGAAAAATAGAACAATTTTTTTAAAAAGAACAGGCGAGAGTGCAGCTCCCACAAAAGTGCACGACGAATTTCGAAATAAACTCGCGACTTTTCTACACTGGTTCTACTTCGTTTGGTGCGATCGAACATCATTTGACGAACATTCGTCAGACCAACATCGAATACGACGTATCGAATCGATACGACGGATCGAAGTAGAACCGGAGTAGAAAAGTCGCGAGTTTATTTCAAAATTACCTTTTTCTAAATTACCTTTTTTTTAGGGATAAAGCATCTTATATCTACGGGTTACGAGCGTAGTGCGGTGCTACGTAATGATTTGGACTTTTCATGTTCCAATAGCTGTGTGTGTGTCACTGTGCTATTATGGGCAGGCATGTTGCTTATCACCAAGCACATTTCCTGCTCGTCTTGTCAACTCTATACTATAAAAAAAAAAATTATGCACTCTTCCACGAAGTGCCAAGCGAGTTCAGGTTCAAATCGTGAGAAAGACGATCAACATAAGATCCTACACTCTGCTTACATAGCCTTGGCCACCACTAAGTTATAAATCTACTCCACCTTTTATCACCTCTACTAGCATGCATCCAGCCCAACTACTCTCGGCTCTACTGTAGCTGTGTACCAAAGGTATATTTAAAAGTGTAATAAAAAAATAAGTATAAGAAGTTATACCATTTTGTTTGTGATTGTGTGCAAAATTAAACTCAACACAAAATTTACACATCGCATTTGAAAAATTTCATACTAAACTCAACAATTTATTGCAAACCTTAAAAGTTTATTTTAATAATAATAATTCACCAATTTTAAGCTATGACACGATCTATGGCTATCTTTTGCATTATGATTAATATGTATCATCTGTAGTTTATGTCATTTGTTTTTAAACACAAATATAATATATTGGTGGACATACTCGTAAATACATAATTTTACGCTTCACACACGTGTCCTTAAATCAGAGGAAATGACGTAAAAGTAGTTAGGAGGAGCCTACATCGCACCATATCGTTTTCATATCGATCATATCGATTTATAGTGCGATGTAGAGTCCTCCCTACTAGTTTTGCGTAATTTCCTCTGAGTTTAGGGCTCGTGTGTAGAGGGTTTTAAACATATTTTTTTGTTGTTTCAGGTAGTATTTTCTAACATATCTTGCCGTTACTAGTGACAGAATACCACTTCTTACAGTATAGCAGGCACATATTTATTAATTTATAGAAAATTAGGTAAATTCACAGAATGTAGTTGGTTCCAACAAAAGAAGAAAACATCTGTGTTACAAGCAAAGCTAACTCCAAATCTCTCCGGTCTTGAATAATTCCTTACGAAGCTGAAACGCTCTCGTCTCTCGGGACTCCAGATTTTTGCCGGCGACAACCTTCCATTAGCGGATCTTTTACTTTTTCTATTTACTTTGCTTCCATTTGCCTAGCCTGATATTAATTAGAATAGTGTGACGCTGGCATCTTTGTCATTCAAATTGTTTTGTTTTATTGTAAAATAAAAATACTTTTGCTTATTTGAAACTTTATTCTTGGTTTTTAAATTACTATGGCTTATTTGAAACTTAACGAAGATTTATTTCTGGTTTTGTTATGCTTCGTGAGTAACAGTAAACCAATTACATTACATAATGTAAGAATTTTGATTGACAACCGTTGGATCTTTCTGTTACAAATTTTCAAAAAGAATGCCAGTCGCCGTCTTAGCCCCATCTACTTAAAGCAATATGGTAGAAGTACATGGTTCTGCACCGGCGCCCTCTATATTAAATTTACCAGTCATATCTATTTCCTTAAATAACCAGATACTTCTTTATTTTCTTCTATTCTTTCATATACATATTTAGACTCATAACACTTTAGTTTTCAACATTGCTTCTTGTAATGTTTAAATTGCAATTGACGAGACGAGCAGAGCATGTGCCTTATGGTAAGTAACAAGCCTACCACGTAACAGTACAGTGACATGTAGCTTTTGGAACATGAAGAGTGTAAATCATTATTTAGTACTGCACTGTGCGTGTCACTCAGAGATCCAAGATGTTATATCTCTAAGCCCTGTAATTTTTGTGAAAATATTGCTCTTCTAAAGTCGTCCTTCTAAAACTTGCTAGAACAAACATTTATTGGCTTTGTGACAAGTGTCTAGATGCACAGTTTCGTGGTTTTATCTTTAACAATAACAGCTAACTTCAATATAAACTTTCATCCCTATTTCACACCCGTACAGTACGAATTTACAAAATTGCCAGAACAAACATTTTTCTCTTTGTGTCAGGTGTCTATACTTAAAGTATTATGATTTTATCTTCAAAAATGACGGACTTCCCATTTTTATTTCAACCCTTATATTTCACCTTCGAGAAAGGTGGTTTTCTAAACACCCATTTATACACCTAATACATAAACAAAATGTCATGCTTATAACTTTAAAAATGACGAATTTTCGTACAACCGTTCATCCTTTCATCATCTTCCTTTGTGTTGTGGTTGAATTTCTCAAAACCCCGTCTCAGCGAGCGCCTACGTGCTAAAAAGCACCTTCATACAAAATTCCAGGCTCCTAGCTCTGTAGTTTCTGAAACTTCGTGATGATTGACCATTGGCTTTTATATAATACATAGATAAACCACGGATAGTGAAACGATTTCGATTATACTCTTATATTACAACGTTTTGCTTTTTCTACATTGGTTAAAAGTGTTTAGAAGGTTTAATAAAATATTCTATTTAGCTGAACATTTCGATCAAATTTTTGGTTTCAAAATGATACTGACTGCAAATTTTAATGACATCTACCATAAGGTGACCGATAGCTCTCAACTTAAAGACACCAAGAGTAAAACCATCGGGAATAACCTACACAAGGAACGCATTTCACAGCCTACACGTTCTTATAATGAAAGTACTCTACGTTCTGAACGTCAACCATGAATTGATATTACTTTTTTGAACAACTTTTTTTAACAGTGTGATAAAAAAGGGCTAGGATGTATTAAAAATACAGATCTGCGGCACACTCCAAAATCTATCCATGAACACGAACTTGTTGAAATTGGGGATATTTTTCTATAACGTTGTTATTCACCGCCACTAGTTTTAACGGTTACCACTTCATCAATACGGCTATCCTATGAGGTAAAAATTAAATATTTATCTTAACGTAACATAATCAAACCTATTACGTCAGTCATACACATTAACAACATAATTTTTAGCCTACCTGATTATGACGAATTGGCCTTTACTATCTCCTTGCGAGAGAAGGCCCTGAGTCCTAGCAGTGGGAACATTTAGTGAGCTGCATATTTATCATATCTGTTATTATGCCATAGGTCGAGTAACAGTCGAGTTCCGGTTCGACGCTTTAACAAAACATTTAAAATCTTTGCAGCAAAAGTACTGTGTAAATAGCATTTAGACCGCAGACTGATACACAAAAGCGAACCCAAAGTATAGCGACAACGTCCCCGGTGTTTGGGTCATAAGGTCAAACTAAATATTTCTACCGGTCCTGTCTAAACATCACGATAGTGTCTCCGTAACGCAACTTCACGTATAAGCTGGGCGTATCTAAGCGCCACTGAAAGCGTGAAAACTTTTCGCTTCTTGGAGAAGACACTAATGGACACTTGTAACAACTTGTTCATTAAAATCAAAGAATTTGTGTTCGTACATAATTTTAAACAAACAAACATGTGTCAAATTTGAAGTTAAATATAATTTTATTATAGTTGCACAGTACAGCATTAAGTTAAACAGATTCAAATTGCACCTATGTCTAGATTTATTGAAAAAAGGAACCGTGCTTATTTGGACAAGGGTATTGAAATGAATAAAATTTAATAGATTTTGGTCATTTTAATAGAACATAGTCATTAAATGAGAAGCTTATAAAGGTAATTAAGTATAGGGAAGTCTTATGTTTATTGGTGAACTGAGAAATAAAATAAAAATGTGAAAAGTGAATAAAATAAAATTTAGATCCAAGAGCATTAAGCCAAAGTATAACAACAGTTTAAAATAGTATTTAGGTAATTTGAATACAGAATTGATTCCTCATTTTTTGGTGAAACCGATTGAGATAAAGATCCTCAAATCATCATCATCATCAGTAAATACTACTCACTACACGTCGTCATCATTATCATCAATCAGTACTCATTGAATGTTGGGCATAGGCCTCTTCCATATACGACGCAGCCCGACCTTCGAATTAACGTTTTCAGCCGCCACCAGCTGAGTTTCGTAAATTGTATCATTGTGTCTCCAATTCGTTGCAAGGCGTCATAAACTATATCCATCGATTGGTCTTCACTCCAAAACCCGTCTACTCCAATAGTTATAATAGATATGACCTGCCCACTTCCACGCCAGTTTGCTAAAACGGTAAACCTTGTTTTGTTAATGTAGACAATTGAAAAGCTTACTGCTGATTTCTAGAACAGAACATTGAACTTGCACACATCGACGTATTTTGGAGTTGGCAAAGGTCCAAGGTTAATATTATTTCGGCCCTTTTGTTTCTTATGAACGCGTCCTTAAACTGAGCTCCAATTTCGACCGCTAAAAGTTGGTGCCCATTATCAACACATTAAAAGCGGCAGAGAAACTTCCACATGAGGGATTTAACCAGTTTTCAATCTACTATGTACTCAGTATCGCTCCCGAACCAAGAGTTAGGTAATTAACTCTGATGTTAGTTCGGGCCAACAGGTCTGCGAGGATTCGAAATCAATTACAGTCCGGCTTGTGTCACGCTCCGGCAAGACATTCAAAATTAGCCGGAGTCACTTTATATTCACTGGCCTCATGGCTGAGTCGGTAGTAAATTTACATTATTATAGAAGAAAAGTGTATAGAAGAACCGAAATCCATTTTAAACTAAAATAATATAGGTGGACAATTCACACATAGCACCATCTGACCCCAAACTAAGCAAAGCTTGTACTATGGCGACCGAATAGCTGGTGTAATACGTATGTAGTTTTAAATACATACTTATTAAACATAGAAACACCCAAACACCATACAAATATTTGAATTCATCACACAAATATTTACACTGGATGGGAATCGAACCCGCGATCCTTGACTTCGCAGGCAGAGTTACTACTACCCACTAAGCCACGAGGCCATAAAATGGCAGTCGGTTTTTGTTTATTTGACCTATAGCAACTGGTCTTAAGTGACCTCTTCTGCCGAGCCATCTTTGGGCCAGCGCAGTAGAAACGTTAAGTGAACTTCCGATGCGCCAATAGCGACATTGGCGTTGGAATAAAGTATTTCATATTTTACGAGGGTTCCGCGTATTATTCCTGCTAATCATTGGGGAGGGTAGCATTCGTAAAGAATTTTTGCCGAGACAGAAAAAAACGAGCGTTGGCTGCACATTAGCGTTAGTAATACTTTAGAAAAATTAATAAAGTATGATTTCTTACAAACTCACGTTTTTGTAACATTTCCTTTTTAATTATAATCGATTACAGTTTGAGCATGAATATTGATTCAAACAAGGCAATCTATACTTATAATAAAACTGTAACGGGTCGAATTCTGTTCATTGAAGATATTTTAAAAAAAATTTTTTTGGAACACTCCATTGTCGATACTGATGGCGAAAATGCATTTTTTTCTTTCATGTCTGTCTGTCTGTCTGTCTGTCTGTCTGTCTGTCTGTCTGTCTGTCTTTCTGTATAGGGATCACGCATCACGCCGAAACTACTGATTCAATTCAGCTGAAACTTGGCATAATTTTAGTTTATACTAAGGACATTGCTGTAGGCTACTTTTGATCCCCAAATTCTGATCGGTTCTCTTGCGGGAGGGGGTGAAAGTCAGAATGTGTATTTGGTAGTAACTCATATTTTCGTTGTTTAATTTCATTAATTCTTTTTTTGTTAGAAAGAACACTTTTTTTATATTGTCCCGTCAAAATTTTAACATTGTCGGTCTGGTGGTTCGGAAATTACACAAACATTAAATAATAACGACACACGCGGCGCGTTCGGTCCATACTAACTTCTAAGTATTCTGTGTATCCCAGACGATCCACAGAATATCAGATCTAGGTTCTAGATTCTAGAACGTGCCCACGTGATCGCGTCCCGTCCGCGTCGTCTTGAATGAAAAAGGAATTGTCAAAAATATATTTTTGTGTGGAAAAACAAACATCATTCGGATATAACCGACTTCAAACAAGGAGGATGTTCTCAATCGGGTTGCATGTTTTTATATTTGCTTTTATTTTACGCGATAACTCCGCTAATTGTAAGTTCATTTTGATAATTGCTTTTTTGTTTGGTTGAAAATACTTTAGAGAAAATACTTTTAGAGAAAAATATTTCATAGCTTCTTATAAAATTTAGTCGAATGACAGAATTAAATTACCTATCATTGAAGTAGATTTTTGTTCTTTAGGAGAAAACATATTAGCATTATAAGTAGCAGCATAAACAACCCATTAAATGGTCCCACAGCTGGGCGTCGGGGCCTTCTCTCGCAAGGAGAGAGTCAAGTCTATAATCCACCACGCTGGCCCAGTGTTGGTTGGTGGATGACATATGACTTAGAACTTAGATTCTAGGTACATGTCGGTTTCCTTACGATGTTTTCCTTCACCGTTTTAATTACCGGCATTACGAACATGACTCTGAAAAGATAGTGGTGCGCGTGGTTTTGAACTCTGGGTCTCCGGATCAACAGTCGCCGTTCTCCCGACTAGGTCAGCTGTAACTTACTAGACCAGCCGTAACTTATTAGAAAACGTATTATTTCAATCCAAATACTGTTTAAACTTTAAAGGTAGTGTTTAACAAGCTTCGGTGACCAAAGCAGACCGTTGTTAGGATTCCGTACCCAAAGGGTAAAAACGGGACCCTATTACTGGGTCTTCGCTGTCCGTCCGTCCGTCCGTCTGTCACCACGCTGTATCTCAAGAACGGTGATAGCTAGACAGTTGAAATTTTCACAGATGATGTATTTCTGTTGCCGGTTTAACAAAGAATACTAAAATTAAAATAAATATCTATTTAAGAGGGGCACCCATACAACGTCATATTTTTTACCGTTTCTTGCTCGATACTAATAACGTACCTGTCACAGACGGTTTAACTATTCACATAATATTTAGTTTTATGTTTTCTTTAAATGTAATTAATTAAAATAAAATAAATTATGAAGGGGGCTCCCATACAATTGAAGACGTTTATTTGCTAATGGTTCGGAACACTTCGCGCGCGAGTCCCACTTGCTCGCCGGTTTTATTTTTTCTAATATTTTGTAAAATCCTATCCTACCAATATTATATAAATATGCCACTGTTTAAACTTTTGCTGCTCAGTTACGTTGGAACGGCTGAATGTATTGAGTTAAAATTTCAAACACATTGTATCTTGGCTGAGCAGTAGCAATGTTTAGCTATGTGTTCTTCCAAACTATAATCTTATTGGATTTCAAATTTCAACCCGATCATTAAATACGTTCCGCCATAATTAAGTTACGAACATCCAAACATTGACATTCAAAATATTTACAGGACAACGACAACGGCTGAACACATTTGGAAGGAATTCGAAACACACGTACTTAGTTTGTACTCAGAAATAGCAAATCGGTTACTTATAGGTTACTGTAACGTCAGAAATACTAAGCAAATATGGTAGAAAAAATGAAACAGAGATAACTTATAGTCTGAAATACCACATATACTACCTCAACGACCTAACTACAAAACGACACAACGAATTGGTTTGACATACGAAACGCAGATAGTTAAAGTCTAAAATTTCACATGGGGTAATCTAATATATAAAATTCTCGTGTCACAGTTTTCGTTGCCATACTCCTCCGAAACGGCTTGACCGATTTTGATGTAAATTTTTGTGCTTATCCGGTATCTATGAGAATCGGCCAACATCTATTTTTCATCCCCTTAAATGTTAGGGGTAGTCCACCCCTAAATTTTTATTTTTATTTTTTAGTCAAAATTTTTAATTTCTATTTTTTTATGATACAACATCCCAAAATACATACAATCCTCAATTTTCACCCTTCTACGATCAACCCTTATTTTTTAATAGCCATTTTAGTAATTTAATCGAAAACTGATCAATCGTCATTTAATTAGTTATCCCCCCTCGCCAGATCTCTACAGGTGTCCATTCTGACCCAGTAAACAGCACGATAATTTGGGGATCAAAAGTAGCCTATAGCATATATTATATAGTTTGAACACGCTAATCTCGGGAACTACTGGACCGATTTAAAAAAATCGTTCACCGTTCTTTCATATGTTCGTAATCCTTGAACGCTGTAGGTTATATATATATACCACGGGCGAAGCCGGGGCGGGCCGCTAGTATTAAAATAAATGTATGTTTTGTGTATTGTTGTAATCTTAGCATTCACCAAAATATTTACAATGAAATCAAGAAACAGCCATCTTCGTAATAAATTTATTCTGTATTGTAGTAGATAATGATAGATTAAAAATATTTTAGTACGATATATTATTCGGAGAAAAAAAAGGAATAATGATATATTAAACAAAAAACTCAAAAAAAGTCTTTAATTCATGCAATTTCATTTACTTTCAGATTTTTTTTTAATAAGTCGAACATTTCCTGTTTTTTACTGTAACTTAACCGGCCAAAACAGAGTTCTATCTCTGGTGAAGTTTAAAATTCAATCAATTTCGCGCTTCGCAGCCTTACCAGTTCAGGTTTTTGTTCCCGTACTTTTCCTTACTTCGTTACTGTAGCGGCCGCTGAATGTTGTTTCATGTAGATTTATAAACCATCTTTACTGCAGAATTAATAATTACGTGGTGTTTTTAGGAGTAAAATGTGGAAAAGAGCCAGCAACGTCATTTATACGTTGTCTGGAAGATATCGCTTTCAATGATAAGGTCGTTGAAATAAGGCGTTCAACGTTCTCAGGTTTGGCCTAGGTTGAGTAAATAATTCATTTTGTTATAGAAATTTCCTTAGATAAAGAATAAGTAAATAGTATCAGGTTTTTTTAAAATTAAGATTGACGAGACGAGCAGGACATGTGCCTGATGGTAAGCAACATACCTGCCACATAACAGCACAGTGACACACAGCTATTGGAACATAAAGAGTCCAAATCAAGAGATCAGAGATGTTACATCCCTAAGCCCTGTACTTTCTCTGGAAACATTTCCCTTCAAACCGGAATACAGTAATGTTTGCACATTATTGCTTGGCGGTAGAATAACTGGCAAAACTGTGGAACTTCCCCAGGCGGACTCTGCCAAGTGTCCTACCACTACAAAATGATTTCTTTGTACCAATCGTAAGCAGATGACTTGTATATTAGCTATGACAACAGAGTGATGTGCCGCGATAAAAGTATGACACCTACACAAGAGCGACATGACACGAGCGATCAGACCCGTGCTTTCGGTGTAAAGCGTTCGTTCTAGCTCTATACGTAGTATATTTATATAAACTGTTTGAAAATTTAACTTCATTTTTGCCTTTAGGTGAATATCAGCAAAGCGCAAACTATTTTGTTAACCGGAAATAGGGCGCCCAAAATACAGGCTTTGCCTAGTTTGGGGTCCATTGTAATAGCGATATAGCGTAGGATTATTTTTCTTGTGAACCTGTCTTTTGAATTATCTTTAATTGTAATTCTTTTATGGCAAATAAAATTTTACTTGACTTTACTTTACGTAGTATATTTATATAAACTGTTTGAAATTTTACATTTATTTTAAATTGGCGCCATATTTGGTGAAACTGAGAACTTAGTTTGACAGAAACAAAAGTGAAAACACCTCATTGCTGCTGTTTTTTTTTAATTTTTTGTTTATCTATCTATACTATAATAATATTATAAAGAGGAAAGATTTGTTTGTTTGTTTATTTGTAATGAATAGGCTCCGAAACTACTGGACCGATTTCAAAAATTCTTTCACCTTTGGAAAGCTACATTATCCCCGAGTAACATAGGCTATATTATATTAAAAAATAATTAGGAATCCTTACTAAAACTCCAATAATGTAACATAAGGTGTAAAAAAACCTGAAAATTCCTTACGTCGCGTGCGCTGCGAAAACTATTGATAGAACAAAATCATTTACTACGACTTTGCAGAACTCATCATTATCTACAAAAGTGTCGCGACAGCATATGTCTAAATATTATAGTTATTATGTCACAGTAAGCAGTTTTTTATTCTAAAATATTAATTTATATATGCCGCCTCTTGAAAAGGCTCTTCATTTGTACCTTGGTATTAATCCTTATCAAAATAAATTACTTTATATTCAAGACGGCTTTACATAATCAACAAAAAACTTAATTTTCTATAACTAATCTATTTAAATTGTAGTTAGAAGAATCATAAACTCACAAAAATAAAGTAACGATGACATTTAAATTCTGTATTACAAGCTATCACATAGCCCGCCCTGCACCGTTCCTGGCGCAAAGGCGCCCAAAATGCTGGCGGCATTACCACGCTGAATTGCGATAGAAATCCTTTGCACCAGAAACGAACCAGACCGGGGTCACCACCTTTACCGCGAATTCGGCGACCAATGTCTTTCACCAGGGTTTTAGCCTCGGCTCCCCAACTGCCCAAGGTTTCCACAGCTACTGGTACGAAATAATACTTCGGTTCCATCGTCGCGTACTTTTGGTGCTTTTTACAGGCTGCTTCCTCCGCAGCTGCCGCCGGCGAGTGGATGGTTCGACTCAAATGCGTGACTGCGACAGTGCTAACGCAAGTGGCATTCCAGACTAGGCACTTGCCGTTTTTCCATGGCACTAGAGTTAAACCATCCGGGCGCCTCCCATCAGTTCTAATCAAACCTGGCGGCTCCACAACACAAGGAACGCCAGCTGAAATCAAAGCTCTACGTACTATGTCGTTAAGAGCATGGTGACGCGGAAACCTACCTGAGCAACGACGACAACTAAGTGCGTGATAGCCATCAGACTCCACAACAGAGCCGCAGGTGCATTTATGGGGCTCACACACCTTACTGCCCAATCGCAAAGCCACGGCCACCCGCAGCGAGTCGTCGTCTATCAAGGTCCAAGATTAGGCGAAGAAAGGGCTTGCAAACATGCTCGGGATTCTGTTTGCGACACAGCAAGGAGTCTCGCTAAATCAGCGCCAGTTACTGTACCAATCATCTCTTTGACAATCCTCTTAGCTCCTACTTCATCCCATATTCGCTGAACGTGCGGGTAATAAGTTTTGACGCTCCATCATTGAGTGCAGACCAGGCTGACATCGCCTCAGGCACAAAGGTATGCTCGCCCCGTCGCCACTAGATAGGATGATAGTGACGAGGTCCGCAACCCGTGCGCTGATGCTAGAAAAGCCGGCAAACCAACATCGACTACGCGACGAAACCCGAGTCCCCCGTGCCGAATAGGAAGGGCTGCTTGACGCCATTGTAGCTCCGAAAGTGACCCATTAAGGATGGACTCCACCACATCCCTCAGTGTGCTGTCAAAAGCGAACACTTCTTCCGGGCAAAGCCAAGTTGGAGCAGTACGCAATAGATATGTCATCCTCGGCATGGTAAAACACATACGTAGCAGCACCATTGCAACATGAGCAGATAGATCTTGCAATCGCTCTCGAGCAATAAGTAGAAGCTGTTTTCGAACAGATATGGCCTCGGGAACCGCCTCAAGAAAAATTAGAGAACCCAAAAGGTTGAAAGTGGAAGTTGTTAGTTCTCTAAGGCCAGGAAGCCTAGAATCAAAGTGACGGAAGTGTATGTTAGCTTCAGTGCTACAGGAAACAACTCACACTTAACCGGATTCACCTCAGACCCAGCTTCCTGAGATGGGGAATGAGCCTTTGAAGGTCTTGGTCCACAATGTCAGGCCTACCACCGATGGTGCCATCATCCAAGTACCACATGTTTAGAGGCGGTTTCAGTTCCACAATGGCTTTATGGACTGCTAAGCTATAGACTAATGGGCCAAGTGGATCCCTCGCGATCGGCTCCCTACGCAGCGGTCGTGTGCGTGATCGTATGATTTTAGCTTGAAAAATGTTGAATTCGTTTCGTAGGTAAATAAGTATATGATAATAAATATTATATTTTAATGTAACTATTCAAACTGCTTATAGTAGTATTTTATGGGTATTCCTGTTCAAAATTTCAGCAAAAATTTAGTAAAAGTAGTTTTCTAAGCCCATATTTTTAATTTTCTTTCAATAAGTACCTACTACTTACCTGATAATAAATATTATATTTTAATTATTCAAACAGCTTAGTACTTCATATGGTTCAATAAGCAAAAGTTTAGTAAAAGCCTGTTTAATTATTTATTTCCTTCTATTTTCATTTTATAATGCCCAAAATGCCAAAAGATCAAGATCTCAACTTTCTAAACATAGTTCCCAGGCGAGGGCAATAAAAATACGGCGTAATGAGGAATCTTCATCAGAAACTGAAAATCGCCTTGCAAGTCGGAGAGAATACGCGTCGCAATCGCGTGCTAGAGAGTCAAGTATCGAGCGTTCGCAGCGGCTTGCTGAACAAAATTTTATCACTGGCCCAGCAGCTGGTCAACTAGCTCATATACCGAGGATACCGATGATTCCAACTGATCTGCCAATCTCTTTTAAACGACTTCAGTTTCCGGTGAAATCATCTTTCGCGTTAACTAAAATTAACAAGTCCCAGGGCCAAACCTTCGAATTATTAGGGATCGACCTACGAAAAGAATGTTTCACTCATGGCCAACTGTATGTTGGCTTATCACGTGTCGGAGCTCCTGAAAATCAATTTATTTTGCTGCCACAAAATAAAACTACTTCAAATATCGTTTACCTACAAGGAAGCTCTGACTCACTAAAACTAATGGCTTTTGTTTTGTAAATAATATTATATATATAAAATTTTAAAATACAAAAAAACATTAATAAAAAAAAAAATTCAAACTTCCTTTATAATTTTACTTTTTTTTTTTTAAACCCGATACAAAAAAAAGGTGTATGTGTGTGTGTATGTACCGTGCGAAGCCGGGGCGGGCCGCTAGTACTTTATAATAAAACTGTAACGGGTCGAATTCTGTACATTGAAGATATTTTGAAAAAAATTTTTTTGGAGCACTCCATAGTCGATACTGATGGCGAAACTGCATTTTTTTTCTTTCATGTCTGTCTGTCTGTCTGTCTGTCTGTCTGTCTTTCTGTATATGGATCACGCATCACGCCGAAACTACTGATTCAATTCAGCCGAAACTTAGCATGATTTTAGTTTATACTAAGGACATTGCTGTAGGCTACTTTTGATCCCCAAATTCTGATTGGTTTTCTGGCAGGAGGGGGTGAAAGTCAGAATGTGTATTTGGTTGTAACTCATGTTTGCGTGGTTTAATTTCATTAATTCTTTTTTTGTTAGAAAGAACACATTTTTTATATTGTCCCGTCAAAATTTGAACAATATCGGTCTGTTGGTTCGGAAATTACACAAACATTAAATAATAACGACACGCGCGGCGCGTTCGGTACATACTAACTTCAAAGTATTCTGTGTATCACAGACGATCCACAGAATATCTAGATTCTAGAAAGTGCCCACGTGATCGCGTCGCGTCGTCTTGGATGACAAAAATTGTCAAAATATATTTTTGTGTGGAAAAACAAACATCATTCGGTTATAATCGACTTCAAACAAGGAGGATGTTCTCAATCGGGTTGCATGTTTTTTTATTTGATTTTATTTTACGCGATAACTCCGCCAATTGTTAGTTGATTTTGATGATTCCTTTTTTGTTTGGTAGAAAATATTTCAGAGGTGATCTTAGATATCGAAAACAGGGAGGTAGTTTTTTCAAATATCAACATGTATGACATAGTTATACCTTCTTATAAAATTTAGTCGAATGACAGAATTAAATTACCTGTCATTGAAGAAGATTTTTGTATTTTGGAGAAAACATATCAGCATAATAAGTGGCAGCATAAACAACCCATTAAATGTTCCCACTGCTGGGCGTCGGGGCCTTCTCTCGCAAGGAAAGAGACAAGGCTATTATCCACCACGCTGGCCCAGTGTCGGTTGGTGGATGACATATGACTTAGAACTTAGATTATAGGTAGATTTCGGTTTCTTCACGATGTTTTCCTTCACCGTTTTAATTACCGGCATTACGAACATGACTCTGTAAATATAGTGGTGCTCGTGGTTTTGAACCCTGGGTCTCCGGATCGACAGTCGCCGTTCTCCGGACTAGGTCAGCTGTAACTTACTAGACCAGCCGTAACTTATTAGAAAACGTATTATTTCAATCCAAATACTGTTTACAATTTAAAGGTAGTGTTCAACAAGCTTCGGTGACCGAATCAGTCCGTTGTTAGGGTTCCGTACACAAAGGGTAAAAACGGAACCCTATTACTAAGACGTCGCTATCCGTCCGTCCGTCTGTCCGTCTGTCACCAGGCTGTATCTCAAGAACGGTGATAAAACATTGCCTATGTATAAGTACTCTATGTATTACGTAACAAACATCCAAACAGTGACATTCATAATATTTACAAGACAACGTTGGAACGGCTGAACATATTTGGATGGAATTCGAAGCACACGTAGTTTGAACTCAGAAATAGCAAATCGGTTACTTATAGGTTACTGTGACGTAGGAAAGACTAACCAAAATTGGTAGAAAATTGAAACAGAAATAACTCATAGTCTGAAATACCACATTTATGTATTTATTACCTATCAACCTGAAAAGAAGCATGGGCCCTAACGAAACAAATATTAACTATCACGTCAAAACGGCACAACGATATGGGTTGACATACGAAACACATATAGCTTAGAGTCTAAAATTTCACATGGGCTAATAAGTCTACATTTTCATTTAACTCCATATTAATATAAGCATATATTTTCGTAAGGAACTTGATATGATGGTAAGGTAAAAGACAAAAATGAAAAATATATGCACCCGTTTTGGCGTAGATAATATAGGTGATTTGCGTTCACAATCAAAATAACAAGTAACATAATATTCTCATTAGACGGCGCTAATGCCACTTCAAATCTAAAAGCACTAAAGGCCATTTAAATCGATGTTTTGCTATTGTGGTATGTATTTTTTCTTTCATCTCTAGGTGGCGTTACTGGTATTCTAAATTGTACTAATAAGTTTTTGCTGCTAAAAGGATTATGATGCCAAATTTGGATTCTTTCGTTCTTGATTTTTTTCTGTGTTACCTACAATTAAATTCATACATTAACATTTCAATAGGACTTGGCTTAGATTTTCGGGTTCAACTTGCTTGAATATCATTAAAACTCAAAATTTTAATTATTTTGATTCCACACAGGCTTCGTTCAAAATTTTACGCCGGCGAAGTCGCGGGTAACAGCTAGAAAACAGCTTGCGGATAAAAAGAAATAGGTAAGTAGGTATCAGATCATGAACATTAGCTTCAGAATTTTCATAATGTATCCTATAAAAATCCTACAAACTTAACACTTACGGCTATGTTCGATACTACGAAACCTTACTAAGTATGTTTGATTTTGTTTAAAAAAAGAAAAATAAAGATGATAAAATTAAATAAATTTTTGTGTGGAAAAACAAATTCACACAAACTAAAAGGTTTTTCAATGACTACTTATCCAAATATTTGACGTACGATACTTCCAATTAATGTATAAGTCAGTAACATCTGCTTACGCGAACGAAGTAGCGGGTTCAGCTAGTGTTAAATAAAATCTAGTAAAGAGAAGAAAATAATATATATTATTAATCTATCTATGAATATTCACTTTTTCACTATAACTTTTCTCACATAGTAAAAAAGATAAGATAAGCTTATGTGGTATTAGACCTTGCAACAAATAAGACGTAGATTGCGCCTAATACTTTGTAAATACCAAAATCTTATTTAGTCGTTTAGCTTTAAAAATGATTATTTTTTACGCACCAGATCTTATCTATAGATTCTAAACGGGTAGATTTAGATTCACGAAACATAGTTAATGGTGTAATTTATAAAGTAAATGAACTGCAAGATAAAAAAGAAATTCATGCTTTCGAGATACTTAAAGACGAGAGGAAAAACGATGAAAATTTCGTTTGAGCGAAGGGTAGGTAACAAAATAATTGTTAAGTTAAACGGCTACATACAACCGTTTAATTTCGAGGTTAACAACACCGCACATTGTATAGATGGTAACGTTCGTTTAACCTCGAAAATGAGAGCTCTCAACCATTACCCAAAACCAAAACAACCTAAAATAACATCACCCTCGAAGTTAAAAGACTTTCAGAGGTTATATTCGTAACGTTTACGATGTATCTCTCCTTGTGTTCGACTAAAGAAAATAGGCATGTCTGTTTGCAATGCACATTGGTGCTCGTAGAAGTAAACCAACAGAGTTAATTTAAATACATGGATATCAAACGTTTTAGTAAAAAAAAACAATAAGTTTTTGATAGGGCTATGTCTGTCAGCTAGCCCTATTTAAATTATTTATTAATGAGAAAGTTCAGAGATTTGTTTGTTAACTAACGTTGTTAAAACCGAATGAATTAATCTGAAATTTACAATTTAGATACATTATACTCGTAGTTTCTAACAAGAACAAAATTAAAAATTTTGATTAACCCCCGACCGCCTCGGATTTGTTATCTGTACAACATTCTACTAGTCAAGCCCTTTCATTTGATACCCATATTAAGGGATTTAAGGGAGTTGTGAAAAAAGAAATGTATTTCGTCATTTTGTGGTAGCGGCCATCTTGGATTTGAAATTTGTCATAGTGCAAAGTATTCTACCAGTCAAGCCCTTTTTCATTTG
The DNA here is from genome assembly GCA_017562165.1 of Ectropis grisescens. Taxonomy (NCBI): domain Eukaryota; kingdom Metazoa; phylum Arthropoda; class Insecta; order Lepidoptera; family Geometridae; genus Ectropis; species Ectropis grisescens. The sequence continues at coordinate 4,969,450 of CM029779.1, read as the reverse complement.
ATACCCATATTCTGGTCGTAGTGAAAAAAAATATATAATTCGCCATTTTGTGGTGGTGGACATCTTGGATTTGAAATTTCTTTTTATGTATTATGAAATTTCTTTTTCTATTTTCTACTAGTCAAGCCCTTTCATTTGATACCCATATTGAGGTAGGTTGTGAAAAAATATTTTGTCCGCCATTTTGTGGAGGCAGCCATCTTGAATCGATATTAACCAAACATAGCTAAGAACATCCGCACGAATATCAACCTGCAAAAAAAACCGCATCGAAATCGGCCCATCCGTTTGAGCTGTACGGTGCCACAGACAGACAGACAGACAGACTTTTTTTTGGTCGGAGGTTAAAAAATAGACCCGTGACATAGACAAATTTTTGTCCCGAAAAATGTTGAGTTAATTAACCAGAAGCATTTATCTAAATTCTATGAGAGCAAAGTTAAGAGAATATACTAGTCTTAAATAAATTAAAATGGATTGCTTGAATTGAAATGTTGAATAATAAACACTAAATTTTACCTGTATCAATTTCATACGTTGGAAAGACCCAAAAATTCAAATTTCCGATTTCAAACCGGACCCGTTTTCACCGATTTCCTCAATCTTTCTCCACGGGGGAAACCAAAAAGCGCAGCAACTAACTCGAACGATAATCGCGTCGACGTGCCACTGTTTATCGTCACGTAGAATATAACGTTACCGTAAACGTTAACGTTGTGTCGCTAATGGTCTAAACTGATGTATACGTTCAAATGGCGCGGGAAAAATGGAAGAAACAATGTGAGAGGGATGCTGGTTACGTGATATGGTTAAGTTTTGTTTTTTAAATGATTTTCTAGCATTTACAGCATCATGCACAGTCCCAATGCTATAGGCCTAGCCCTAGGCCTATAGCATTAGCCATAGGTATAGCCCTATTTTCAAAGTGAAAATTTATCCGATCCCTTCCCATTTAATGAATCAGAATCAGAAAAATTCTAGTTGTGTGACTTGCCCAGTGAACTTTAATCTAATTTAATCCATGCATAATTATCGTTTTTTTTTCAAGAGTTATCGGCCGCAATGTAAAAACCGCTTCATTAAATAAGCCATAAATCGTAAACGGTGAGTTGTACAAAGGAGGTCAACACAAAACATGCGAAATTGTATTGTCTACAAAAATGTCTCCTTTGCTTTTGACTTTTGCCCTCAAGTACATAGTTTCAGAGATATCGGCCACAACCCTTTTTTCAAATTCCTGCTTGAAGTTCCACCTGGACCTATCAGCGTTTTGTGATCGATTAATCGGAAATTTAGTGCAGAGATAAATTACACTGACTTAATTTAAAAAATAGGTTTTCTATTATAATTTGTTCAAATGTCCATATACGACAAAACGTTTTTAAGTACAATCAAATATGAACTACAAGGCAAAGATATGAGTCAATAGGCTTCAGTGATTGTACAGGTATGATATTTTTATTAAATAGTGACAATATGAGCAAGCTTGTGCCTGATGGTAAGCCACATGCTTGCGCATGACAACACAGCGGCACGCGAATATTGAGCATGAAGATTTTAAATCATTGCATAGTACTTAGTGCAATGCGCTTATTTCAGGATATCTCTGCTCCTTATAAATTTTCATAAAATATTGCCTTGCAAATTGCAACAGTGTTGGTTGAACTGAGCAGTAGAATAAATGGCAAAAAAGACCTACCGCTACAAAAGGAAAATTTAATGGTAAATTTTAAGTATAAAAGTCGTAGACGTTATTTTCACTTTTTACGTTCGCTGAAGAGTAGAATAATACATCGATTTTTTAGTATCACTTCAGAACTCGATTAGCTTGGATTTTATAACACATAATTAAATATTGGCTTGGTGCCAATTTGATGTAGCCTATTTATCTGTGTTTATGAGTTTTCTCGTAAAACTCTCTCTCGTCATAGCTTCATACCATATAGGTACATCGATTTAGTATATTGATTTGACAGCCTGCAATATTCCTTTGATAGGTGGACAGATTGTCGAGGGAACATCTCTTAACTAATGCCATAAATGGACGTGGTCTAGTCAACATTGCTAAAAGCTTTTTCTATGGAGCCAAGACAAATTCTTAGAAAACAAAGTCTGATGTACAAAAAAAAATGAAAAAGTACATTAATGCTTAAATTGTTTTGCCTGAAATTATTAAAAACTTAGATGATTCCTACTTTAATGTTCCCACTGCTGCTGCTGGGACTCGGGACCATCTCTCGCAAGGAGAGAGTCAAGACCATAATCCACAGACCACAATCCACTGGTCTATTACGGGTTGGTGCCTTTGCCGGCAAACAAAAATGTGAAAAAATATGTAAACGCGTTGGTCAACCTGTTCTCGTTTTCGTTGCTAGCACCTGTTGGAGGGTTAAAACCTTATTGCTAATCCTGGCCGACTCCAATTTATTGAAATGACTGACATTGTGTTCGGTTTTTTGTGATTAAAAAATGTTTTTATGTCATGTCTTATTGTGCTTAATAAATTCTGCTTATATTTTACACCAAATACGTGTTTAAATATGATTTATAATAGCACCAAATGATGATACTTGTTATTTACGTAGATCTTGTCATTATTTTCACGAGTAGTGAAGGTGAGTGTTGATGTACGTCAGAAAGGGGCCCCTTAAACCTACACCCGTGTCACAAGCCTCGGGATCTGCTCGGGATTTCTCTCTCTGCCACACGACGGACTCGGCACCCGCACGGTGAACCCATGGAAAGCTAAGAAGATCGTCTCTCTCTCTCTAACGCTTAATTGCCGATGAATAACCATAAAATAATCTTTCTGCCATGATTTTCCATTAGTGTCGTGTTCACCCGATTCAAAATTCGAATTCCCGATCATAAATTTCAAACGCAACACTAAAAATAGAAGCTTATTCTACGGAAGCGAGTTCGTTTCAGCGAACACCGTGGTCCGTGATTCGAGCCGGTAACGAACCGACGCGAGCGGTATTTGAACAACATTGTCTGCGGCTCCAGCCCTTACGGTTAGCGGGTAAACTAAACTGCTAAAAATAACGAACGTGTTAACTCATGTTTCATCCTTTTATGGCGTTGTTGTTATTAAAAAAGATGAATGTTTTCCTGTAAGTTCGAGTTTTACAATAAAACCTCAATGTTATTAGACTTTTTACATATTAACTAGCAGCGAACGTATTTAGGTTTACTAACGGTCTAATTAATGTGTCAAAAAATTGGGCGTCCTCTCGAAAGTGTAAATTCAATTATTAGACCTGATGACTATAAATTACACACTCGTATACACAGATAGACCCCGGTACGGTGATGCAAAATAGGACGACAGCACAGTTTCTTCCACAGATGTATTAGTAATGCAAAAGTTTAGATGTTTGTTGCTCAATTAGGTCGAAACGTCTAAACGGATCGCAACGAAATTCGGAACGCATTTAGATAGACAATCACGGGATAATACCGAGAACCGATTTTTTATACAAATGTAATCATTTGCAGCAGCAGCGTTTGTCGGCTGAAGTACAGTCGCGCATACTACAGTACTTTGGATATGTCTCCAGACGAAATGACGACTCCATAGAGCGGCTGGTTGTGCAGGGAAAAGTGGAAGGAACCAGATCGCACGGCAGGTTACCTATGCGCTGGACTGATCAAGCGAAATCCGCGATAGGAAGCCACGTGTCTGACTGCGCCAGGCAGTCCGCGAATAGGGAGAAATGGCGGAAGATCGTACGGAGAGGTGTGGCCACTCCTACCACCGACGTGGACGCCTCGTCGTGACCACGACCGCTCTGCCAAGAGTGATACGATAAAGAAAAAGAAGAATCATTTGTAATCATCATCTTTTTATACATTTGTATAAAAAATCGGCTCTCGTTATTTTCCCGTTGTTATTTATATAACTGCGTTCCGAATTTCGTTGCAATCCGTTCAGACATTTTGACCTAATTGAGCATCAAAAATCTAAACTTTTGCATTTATAAGCATCTGTACAAGAAACTGTGCTGTCGTATTTTGCATCACCGTAACGAGGTCTGTCTTTGTATATATGTCATTTATAGCCATTAGGTCCAATAAATGAATTTACACTTTCGAGAGGACGCCCCATTTTCACACTAATGAGACCTTTAGTGTACTAATATACATTAACTGTATTTTACTAACTGCTATCGTCAGTCTTCTATAAAGTTCATTTATTTATTTGCACAGTGAACTTACCTAGTATTATAATAAATAAATAAAATTTACAGAATACTTTGACGATAGCAGCTAGTGATATACAATTAAGATACAAAATCAAATGTCTAAGTAGTGTGTCACAAAATTGGACGTCCTCTCAAAGGTTTAATTTGAATTTACAAGAAAACAACTAAGTGACAATTACGACAAAACTCATTTGTTTAAATATAAGAAAACACTTAACTTTTTTATTTTATTTATTTAAATAAAGAGTGACGAGACGAGCAGGACATGTGCCTGATGGTAAGCAACATGCCTGCCACATAACAGCACAGTGACACGCAGCTATTGGAACACGAAGAGTCCAAATCATTACCTAGCACTGCACTGCGATTGTCACCCAGAGATCTAAGATGTTAAATCTCTAAGCCCTGTCATTTCTCTCAAAACATTGCCCTTCAAACCGATAGAATAACTGGCAAAGGTTTGGTACTTCCCCAGGCGGACTCTGCCAAGAGTCCTACCACTACAAAACCTATAGCCGTATAAGTTTCGTGAACAACATATCTTTTCATTGGGCCAAGACAATAACTAAACTTATTTTGTAATTTGCAACGGCTAATACGGCTATTTTAACACTTTATTTCAACATGGCAACATAATCTTGGACCCCATCCAAACGCATCAACTATGGTCATATTTCTGACGGCAAACTGTCTACTGGTAGTTGTTGGGTGAACTGGCGTTATGTTAACGGTATACTCGCTTCGCTGGTATTTTGTTGGCGTAATCTAGATAGTTAGCGGTTATTTTGTTGGCCATATAATTGTAAAGAACAGCTCACATTGAATGAAATTTAACAGCTAAGTTAACAACATTTGACGCGGACAAAGTGATCACTTATTTTAATGATGTACCTATAAGAATTTCTACACATTCATGTTATTCAACTAACAACCTTGTCCTAAGACTGACCTATATGACAGATATTATAAATTCTATCTCCTCAAGATACTATTTAAGATTTACACGTTGAAGTCAGCAGATTAAAAAAAAATGCTAAAAATGGCAGCACCCCGAAGTTTCAGTAACGTAGTTACCAATATCGTTATTTTCCCGCGATTAAAAATAGCCTATATGTTATTTTAAACTATTATCTATTCATACCAAATTTCATCCAAAACCCTTCAGTAGTTTTTGCGTGAAAGAGTAACCAAGATCATCCAAACATTCTTACAAACTATTCCGTTTATTATATTAGCAGGATACTGTCTATCTGATAATCATAATCATTTTTATTCATAAAATATATTACATGTCACAAGATTTAATAGTAAAAATAGACACATGTATAATTATTAATCAATTACACAAAATGTAATTATTTAAAAACTGATATCAAGTAATGTCAAGTCGACACTAGCAACTAAACTAATATCTAGAATAATTAATTAATTCAATGTCATAAATAAATGTCAAATTAAAATAACCATGTCAATCATTAAATTAACTAAATACAATAAATTAAAAGAAATGTCAGACAATAAATAAACGATTACAATCACAATGCCACAAATACCGTACAGTAAGATAAAGACAATACAATTTATAAATATTTTACGTTCACACATAGAACAGTACTTTTATATGTTATAACAGGATGTTTAAGAGGAAAGTGACTCGTATTAAATCAAATCGCTCGTATTTTTTTATTATTTTTTAATAAATATTTAGATAATTGGCAAACTGACCTCGAAATTACATTTTTTTGAATACGCAAATATGATTTTACTTCAAACGAATTCGTCACTTTGACGACGCCCGTTCATAACAATAAAATATTGTAAGAACACAAAACACAAAAAAGGTTCATCGCTTCTGTAAACTGAGATCCATTAGTTCAAAAGTGGAAGTTCCAAGAAATTGGTCACAAAACAATAAGCAAAGAAATAAGTTCTCAAGAAAAGCCTTTGATTGCTTCTGGCACTGCTTGGAACAACTTTTTCTGGAATGGTCTAATACAAAAGAATATGGTATAGCACAATCAGTCCATTTTATGCGTAACCATAATCAGTATGTTAGTTGTGATTGTGACTTTAGTAATTTTTGGACTCTCTGTGTAGAGACCACCTGTGAAAGTATTATACACTAACCGCCAAGCAGTAATCCTACTGTAGTTAGAAATGGCAAAGTTTGGATGTTTTATCTACAGAAATTAAAAGGAACAGGTACTACGCGAGTAAATGCGCGGGGAGCTGCTAGTATGCTAATATTATGTACTCTGTGTGAAGAGCAACGTGATCGTTGGTGAACAAACCATTAACACATGCGTATGTGTGTTATATGGCCCTGCTCGGCACAACTATAAGTCTTAGTAGAAGTGTTCTCGTATTAAAACTTGACCCTGGGACTAAGCAGCCGAATACAACTGATACTTAAGCAGCATTGTAATTTTTTTGACAGCTGGGACTTGGGTCTTTCTTTTAAAAATAGTAAAATGCCTAATTCACCGTGGCCCAAAGCGGGTTGGTGTATGACGCATAAAATTAAAAGATTATTTTAACACGCTGGTTCTCGTGATGTTTTTCTTCACTGCTAAAGCTATTGGTGATTACAAACTTGTCCATCTGTTCTTGGAAAACTCTGAAGTGCAGGTGGGATTAGAACTCACGACCTTGCTATTGCGATGGCGTGTTCTAGCCACTAACGAGCCTATCACGGCCCTAGCTCAAGCAATGTTACAGTTTCTCACCAAACGCTGAGAAATAAATTTTAAACTTTGTTTTTGCAAAATTTTCGCTCATAACTTGACTCTTTATATTTGAAACGTGGTCCTACACAACGGCCAAGTTGACAATATGCTGCAAATATGTCGGAACAAGATACCAAGTTTTAAAAACTTTGCTCCTCGATACAACAAAGTGTCGCAACTTTTTAATTGGCCTTTGAAAACAGTATTCTTTTAATATTTACCATACATGTTCTAGTTACGGCCGGTCTAGTCGGGAGAACGGAAACCCCGGGTTCAACACCACACGCATCACTGTATTTTTGAAGTCATATGCATAATGCCGCCAGCTTAAAACGGTGAAGGAAAACATCGTGAGGCAACCGACATGTACCTAGAATCCTTCGAAGTCATGTGTGATCCACAAACCCGCACTGGGCCAGCATGGTGGATTATGGCCCTAACTCTCTCCTTGCGAGAGAAGGTGCGAGTCCCAGCAGTGGGCTGTTGATGATCATGTTGTTTTAGTATTAAGACAAAAGTCTTACGACACGACAACAGTTGACCTCGCAAACCTCAATCTTCTATTTGAGTCATTACATGAAGATAGCTATCAATTTATAAAGTCTACTTGTGACCCACCCCGGCTTCGCACGGGTGCAATGCTGATACTAAATATAAGCACCTACTAATAAAATTCCGGTCCGGCGGTAAGACATTTCGTTTTACGTAGTCACATAAGTCACAGTTTTTTGTGATGGATACTTTTTGGCGCGACGGACGCACGCAATGTGTTGATTGATGGAACGAAACGTGCTTCACACCAAAGATGGCGACAGCGTGTTGCTTGTCAGTGCCATCAGAATTTAACGAAATTCTTCATAATCCGAATTTTGTGGACATATGTTGTCGACTCAAAATCAATGTTTCGATCAAGTCTACCGTAACCCTTGACGAAATTATCAATATTAGATGATCAAACTAAAAATTGATCAATACTCGTATTATTCTAAGGTTCAACTTCGACCTCTTTCTTGGCTACTATAACCACTAGTATAATTAAAAACAAATCACAACATGAAACAGGTAAGTATCAGCTGTAAAGAAAACCAATACAGAAACATACACGGTATCAACTCCACAGACTCAAAAGAAAATATATTCCATGAATAATGCACACGTCATACATCGGAACTGAATAGCGTGCTTTAGAGGAACGCGGATGAACGCCCGCGTTTACTTGGCGTCCAGTTTTGAATGGGATTCAATTCTCTGGAAAGATTTATGTACTCAAAGATAGTTTTTTTTTGGGAGGAATCAGTGACCTACTCGTAGGTAGTTAGTAAATAAATATTAGTGGACATTGCTCTCAGAACACTAGCTGGTTCTAAAGTAAGTAGTGCTCGTATTATAGAACGTATAGAATACTTAACGTTGGTAGTCGTTAATACTTTTGATTCATAGAAACACCTAGATACAGATCAAAAATTTTATTAATCACACAAAAATTGGCCCTGATTGGGAATCGAACCCATAGCACCCGAAACTGCGATAAGACTTACTAGCAACTCATCTAGAAGGTCATTAAAAAAAAAACTATCGATTTTCATGTGGAGTTGAAGAAACATATCATGCATGCATAATCAACCCATTTCATGTTCATTTTACTTTTCTCCTCAAAGATAAAAGCACATAAGTTTCCACGCTTTGCCAAGTGCAAGTTTTCAAGGGCGGGTGACACAAGTCCTTGTAAGATATATCTGTCGGGGAAACATTCACTAGTTTCCCATCGACATCAGGAGGGCCTTATCATGGATCATCATGGATGGATCAAAATAATGTACTGCAGTATTGTACTCCTTAAAAAGGTCTACAAAAAAGTCAACAATGGTATATCTCTATCTCTTAGGAAGAACCCACAATAACCATTTTTATTTTTAGTATTAACATTGCACCCGTGCGAAACCGGGGTGGGTTGCTTGATAATAATAAATGCAAAGTCCCAGCGATGATACCGCAATGAGGCTCATTATGACAAACTTGTATAAAAAATGGCTGCATCCAAAACAAAAAGCAGCAAACTGTCACCAACAAAAGACTTACCTTGGAACCTTTTTAAATTACTGCAATTTTATTTGACGATTACAATAAAAAAGCGGTAATGCCTCCCCGGCCGCGAAGCAAGCGAAACATTTTTGATGAAATTCAGCGTTCCCCATTCGAGTCACGATTCTGTTAAATTTCCCTAAAGATAATAAACATTTCCTGGGTAAATTAAACAGTTGTTTCGTACCGTGGTACTTTTTTGCGTTTCCATTGTTGCTTGTCTGAGGATTTCAGTCGCTACGGACCCTCATTTTTCCCACGGAACGGGGAGAATACAGCGTAATGTTGCTTGTGTGTTGGACGGTTCGCTAAAATTTGTATTTTTTGTAAATTTGAGCTAAGACCTAAAATATATATATTTGTATAGAATTAAATATATATGTTTGTATAAAATTTTATAAAATAATGTATCTGAGTATCTGAATACGACGCTTAAACCACAAAGAGTCAAAAGTGCTAAGACTTTTATAACCGATTTTTTAAAAAGAGGTGATTTACAATCTCGAAATCAGCGGTAGCTTTTTTGTATGTACGAGTATGTTACGCGATCGGTCTGCCAATACTTTTGAATCGATTTTATGACCCCAATTTTGTTTGGTAGATATTTATGAGGAATATAAAAAATCAATTTAGCGGTTTAGGAAAATCAGTTTAGCGGTTTCCGAAAAATTTATAAAATAAATTTACATACATCGACGATGTTTTCAATTACTCCAAAACCTCGCTGTTGTATTAGAACTATATGCAGTGTTCAGTTGGTTTCAGGAAATTTATAACTCTCTGAGATAAGTTTTACATTGAAGTAGGTATTTATTTATTCATCACTATTTTCTGTCACTTGATGTCACTATTTTGTTTTGCATAGTACGTATAATTTTCCATTGATGGTATACATTTTAGAAATCGCTTTAAACGCTAAGGCGTTGTTGGCCTTTTCACTAGTTGTTTCACTAGTCTTACAGTTTTCATCAATTTTATTAAATGGTGCGAATAATAAAGTATTTTCACTCATTCATTCATTTTGAACAGTTTTTATTTCTTACTAGTTTTAAAAAGGCCAAAGTTTGAATGTTTAATGCTCAATCACGTAATAGCTCAACGGATCGGATTGATTATGCTCGGAGTCTCTTTGCGCAATATAATCAGTAATGAGGATATTCGCAAAAGAACGAAAGTGGCCGACATAGCTCAAAGAGTAAACAAGCTGAAGTGGCAATGGGCAGGCCACATCGCTCGCAGAACTGACAACCGATGGGGAAGAAAGGTTCTCGAGTGGCGATCACAAACCGGAAGATGCAGTGTTGGACGGCCTCCCACTAGATGGACAGATGACCTCATGAAGGTCGCTGGAAACCGCTGGTGCAGGACCGTTCGTTGTGGGAATCTAGGGGGGTGGCCTATGTTCCGCAGTGGACGTCTTGCGGCTGATGATGATGATGATGACAACAATCACATACATTATACAATCAAATTATTATCACACGACAGTCATTTTAGGAATCATTCAATTAGTATCCACGATCATCAAAGCCCCATCCGAAAAAAATGCCCATTAAATTGGCGGTATTTTCACAGTTGCAACCTAATTTAAAGCAATATGTATTTTATAACACAAGACAAACAAATTGATTACCCGGTTCATCCTAACTGAATTCGAGGAAGTGTGTGCCATTGCTCAAACGAGATTCCCCTAATATTTTAAACCAAGTGAAACTCCACGTTTTGCGGTGCAGGCTCCGTAATACCCCAACGGTAATTGCTTACGGAGGCACCTACAATAATTACATTTGTAATTAAGGTAAGTGCTAAAGGTGTATTTGCCGAAGCGTTTAAGTTAAAACTGGTTCCAGCCGTAGCTTCGGAAACCACAAGCAGTTTTGGATACGAATTACTTATTTTAATTTATGTTTTGGTCTACGTTATGGATGGTGTGTTTTGTGTTGGTTACAGATTATGAATTCCATTTGGCATGGTGTATATGGAAAATTTTATTGGGATGGTCTTGAATTATTATTTTGCCAATGAAAGCGCTTTAAAAAGTAAACAACAGTTTACACTTGACCGCCATCTTGCCTGACGTTAAGCTGTGATGCGGTCAATGATGGGGCGTGTTTACCTAGAAGAAACCGATTCACTCCCGATTTGAAGACACAAAGATTGTAACCATCGGGGAACACCCACTCAACGTATTCCACAGCCTATACGTTCTTATTACAAAAGTAGTGTCAAACCTCTTCGTTCGTGTCTTTGTAACATCAACCATGATGTCGTTTTTGACGTGACAACGTCTTATAAATTGGTTTGCCGGGTGACACTTCAAGAAACTGCGTTACGCTCCGCTCACGTTATGCGCTCACAACGAGAGCGAGTGAGAGGCACGCGTCCCTTCCACTCGGGCATGGTTAGCCCGCCTAAGAGCGAGAGAGACAGACATAAAAAGTGAAAGGCACGCGTCCCTTCCGTAAAATTATTTTACCACTCAAAGTCGTTGTCACGTAAAACTTTCGCCCGTATACCGACTTTACAGGCAACCAATTTTTTCAAGCTAAGGGTATTACAATAGAAGAAATATATTTAATAGTTAAGAGTGAAGGCGATCAGGACACGTTCTTAATGGTAACACGCCAGCCCATAACAGTACAATGTCACACAACTATACATCATTATCTAGCACTTCACTGCACTCGGCACACAGAGATAATATAACAAGATAATTTATCTCTACGTTCTGTATTTTATCTGGAAGCATTGATCTTCAAACTTATGTGATTCGTATGGAAACTAACGTGGTTACTACACATTTTCAATAATTATACGGGTAACTCACGTGAAGTACAGTCAGTCCAGTCTGACTTAAGTTTCGGCCGCGTCCGGCGGCCTTTTTCATCGAAACTTAAGTCGGACTAGACTGACTGTACTTCACGTGAGTTACCCGTATAATCATTGAAAATGTGAAGAATCTAAATCATTATCTAGCACCGCACTGCGCTCGTCGCCCGGAGACATAAGGTGTTTTATCTTTAGCCCAGTAATTTATCTGGAAACATGGCCCTTCTAACAGGAACACGGTAATGTTTGCACACTACTACTTGGTGGCAGAATAACTGGCAAAGATGTAGTACTTCCGCAGGCGAACTCTGCAAAGAGCTTTGGCTTTGACTTTGAGCCAAAGTTACTTCAGTTTGACACTTCAAAAATGACGGTAATATCATGACATTTTTAAATAAAAAGATGTTCAGAAAATTGCAGTATCGCTCACGTAAGATACTATTTCAATTGCCTCTCTTTGACAGTTTGATCGCATCAGTTGACTTCGTTTTCTCACAGACTCATCTCGTGTCGCGAATTAAACCAATTATTTTTCTAGAACAAACAAACAAATACGGCTCGTAACCGGTCTATTTACAATGCAATAGTGGTGCAGCTCAATATCAATACAAACTCCAATATATCGTGGAAATGAAATACAAATAATCTCAATGCCAATTGTGTTTGATATAAGTGTGACATTGGAAGTTTGACAGTGGAAATTAATCCTATTGCTGTTGGGGTAAGTATTATTTTTCTTTGTAACATTTTGTAGTGATCAATTAATGATGTTTGAGAAAGATGGTCGAAGATTAAACTTTATTAGTCTTTGTATTTATTTCAGAAAATTCTCTATAATGTCAGGAAACTTTGTTTATATTCCAACTGTTTAGCTTCTCTTCTATGTTCTGTTATTGAATAGGCATATTGACTAAAAAAAGATTACTTGATCAGTTATTAAAAAAAAATGAGCGCGCGTTTTTTTTTTGTTTCGCAAACAAACAAATATGATAATACCTATAGGCCCATGAATATGTAGGAAACTATTTATTCATTATTTATAAACTAAAACGCGCGTATAGATAGACCAATTACATTAGAAAACCAAATATTATCTGATGTTTTGGTATGATGTTTGATATCATGCATCTCATTTTACAAGCTCATTTATAAATTCAGTAGGTACAATTGTTCAACAAAATACTTATTAATAAACAATTCTTGAAGACAAATAAAAACTATTTAGAACCGAATAATCGTTGTGACAGTTATAGTAGAATAGTAGTAGTTTCAAACTTTGAAAATGTATACAATTTGTATGCTCTTTCTTTTGTTTTTATTAATTGACATGTAAATTGTACATTTATGAATAAAGTACTTTGACTTTGACAATTTTACTTAAAAAACACCTAAATTAAACTTTAGCACAAGCAACCTACTAAATGTTCCCACTGTTGGGACTTTATCTCGTGATCATACCATAATCCACCACGTTGGTCAAGTGCGGGTTGACGGATGACACATGACTTCGAAAGATTCTGGGACTAACGCTGCGGTTTTCTCAAAATATTTTCCTTCGCTGTATTTAGGTACGGTATTACGCACATGACTTTTAAAACACTGTGGTTCGCGAATAAATTAATTCCGGTATGTAACAAAATACTCTCAAAACTCATATTTGCTGAGTCTATAAAATTTTAGCCATCACTTCTTTTTTTTTTTAATCTGTTATAAAATTAATAAAAAAGAATTTTGCTGTTGACCAGTGTCTAAGTAGTAATTAAAAGTGATAACACATCGTTAGTCATTGTGTAAAGTTATAACAACTAAGTATAGCTAAGTACCTTTGCCAGTTTTCTATAGCCAATTAGTAATGTGCAAACATCTCTGTGTTTCAGTTTGAAGGACAATGTTTCCATATAAATTACAGTGTTAGGTTTGGACTCTTCATGTTCCAATATCTACGTAACACTTTGTTGTTATGGACGGGTGTGTTGGTCACCATGAGGAAAATGTACAATCGTCCCGTCATTCCAAAAAAAAACACCTTTTGTCATTTTATTGAGGAAAAAGATACAAAGATTTTCTAAAACACGAAATAATTTTAAAAATACCTTAGATTATATTAACAGCTTTGTTCCAATCCAATGCAATTTATCGTCCAAAGCCCTAATTAACAGAAGCCGAAAAAGGGCTAAGCCCCTAACCAATGTCATTAAACAGCCCATTGCTAGATTCTAGAGTTTTTTGGAAGAGTACGTAATGTTTTGCAATTTCAACAAAAAAAAGTGCGAAATACTAATACAAGTCTTTGTTAACGAATGAACAAAATTTTTTATTTAAATTTTTTTTTTATTTTGAATTAATTTTGTTCAATCACAATGTTATATTTATTATTTACTCATTTTATAAACTAACGGTATGCCCTGGCTTCGCATGTGGTACATTATACAGGGTTATTGGTAATCAACATCTGCACCATTTTATATTTATTATTTACTCATTTTATAAACTAACGGTATGCCCTGGCTTCGCATGTGGTACATTATACAGGGTTATTGGTAATCAACATCTGCACCCTTTTAAGAGGATGTTAAGTACATTAAATACGTCAACTTTTGTTCTACAGTTTATAAAAATTGGTATATTTTTTTCCTAAACAAAAAAGTGTCCAGGCCACGTGGTTCGACTGCGTAGTTCGTACAGGCATGACAGGTCTAAACCATCGAACTCTTCGTTATAAATCGTAACATGAGTGCGCGTGCTCTTAAACGCTCGATATTTGTGACGAAGTGAATAAACACTAAGCAGCCGCTAAACAGTGCTAGAGAGGATAAAAATCACTTTTTTTGGGAGATGTATTGAGTTTTTACAAAAGTTGTTAGTTTAAGCATACAAAGCCTGCCTTTGAACGGATCCAGGCTGATTACCAGTAACCCTGAATACAGCCCATATAGCACTTATGGATCAAGTACACATCCAACGGTTAATTTTTTTTTTATATCGAAATAGTTTCTGATGTTATAGCGCGTTCAAACTAAAAACTTCTTCAGCTTTAATATATTATTAGTATATTTATGTGTCTAAGTTTGGATGTTTGTTGCTCTATCACGTTGGTGAATATGAGCTAAACTTCATGAATTAATACTATATTGCCATTTTTATATTAGACTGCTCGAAAAAGTTACATTGTTTCATTCGTGACGTCGTTAAAACTTGAACTAAGTGGTTAGACTCTATTTAATGTCACGCTGTAAAATTTATTGCTTCAATGCTGATGATATAAACCATGGATGTGCCCTCCCGAACTTCAGGCGCACGGAATTATGTCATCGTTGGGAAGCGTTGGGAGTAGCACTACAATCCGATCGTCACACAGATATATAAAAATGTTTATTGCTACGCTCTCAGGAAACATTGCTCTCCAAACCGGAACATCGTGATGTTTTCAAAATACAAATCTACTTCACTGTTTCTGTATTCCACGTTTTCTGTCCGCGTGTAGCTAATCGAGCTTGTTAACTCCGAAGGGCTATGCAGCCCTTGAGAGTACTAAATACGAGCCAATGCCTTCCTAGTCCTAACTATTAATCTTTTTAACAACCGACTTCGGAATTACGGACGCCGTTATTTCTTTGCCCTAATTAAAATAGCTCAATTTGTTTCCAGACTTTGGGTTTCAGTGACAATATTGTAAGTCCTAAGGCTATTTACAAAATCCTTACAATCCTACAAAATAAATATCGGAAATGTGAAAGTTTAGATGTTTGTTCAAACATTTAAAACACAGTTAAGACATAGCTTGGGAATATAATATTGTACCAGAAACTATACGCCTCATAGGCCTCATGACGAAGCTCAAAGTCGCACAGTTAGCTATGAAAAGAGCTATGTTCGGAGTCTCTTTGCGCAACAGAATCCGTAATGAGGATATTCGCAAAAGAACAAAAGTGGCCGACATAGCTCAAAGAGTTAGCAAGCTGAAGTGGCAATGGGCAGGCTACATCGCTCGCGGAACTGACAACCGAAAACTTCTCGAAAAGGTTCTCGAGTGATCACGAAGCAGAAGACGCAGTGTTGGACGGCCTCCTACTAGATGGATAGATGACCTCACAAAGGTCGCTGGATACCGCTGGTTACAGATTGCGCAGGACCGTTCGTTGTGAAAATTTAGGAAGGAGGCCTATGTTCAGCAGTGGACGTCATGCGGCTGATTGATTGGCATCAGCCAATTATCAATCAGATGTTGATTACACGCTACTTTTTATACCAGAAAATAACGGGAACGGGCACTACGCGGCTGAAACCGCGTGCATGTACCAGAATTGTGCCTTTAAAAAAATTTAATCACGGAAAACTCACGTATCTATAATATTCAGTCCAGTCCAACTTAGGTTTCAGTCGCTTTTCACTCGAGTTTCAGTCAGAGGTTTTCACTTCAGAATTATCTACGATTATAAACCTAGTTTTGTACAAATTAATATTATGTACCGACTCACATTTGGCCAATATGTTGGATTATGACATTGACTCTCTCCGTGTGAGACAAGGTCCTAAAAAGACGTTTTTCTACTTACACCACGCTTGTTTTTTAACATTTATTCTTTCAAAGTTTAATGTTGTGAAATAATTATGATTTAAAACCTTTTGGACGCTTAATAGGAGGTAAGTGGGAAAACGGAACCCTAAGAAAATCTTGCTGTTATCTTGGTAAATATTTAACCGACCTTTTGCAGGCTATTAGAATATTTTGAGTGTTCATAATTTACTCTAAAATATCGGTTTTATTATCATAAAACACTTAACACTTTTCTCGGACAAATTAATTTACATAAAAAGGGAAGTCGAGATATTGTGATGTCAAAATTCTTCGTTCGTTTCATTTTAAAACTTTTACTTTAATAACCTTCTGCCTATAACAGCACGTGCCAAGATTCGCATTTATATTTGTACTAGCGATCCGTCCCGGCTTTGCCTGCGATACATTATAGTATAAATATATAGACTACAACATCCTCAGGTAAGCGCATTCAAACAAAGAACTCTTCACCTTTATAATCTTAGTATGGATGCCTCCTCTTTGCTTAGATCTTGGTGTCTTGTAGGTGTTTTTGGTGCTTGGCGCACATAAATAAACAAATTTAAATTAAATATCGGTAGTTATTTTTGCACAGAATACTAAATACCTAGTCCAAAATTATACAAAACTTGTAAAATCACAATTTTTTTTTGATAATGATAGTTTTGCTCTTAACCCTCATCTGGTTCGATATTAAGTGATGATGCGGTCTATCACAGAGCGTGCTAACATAATAGCCCAAGGTCCCAGAGCCGCCAGATGTCATGTATTTTCTGACGAACGAAATGTGGACGACTGAGTAGAGTTAGTACGAACTAAGAACACAGTCATGCTTCCGCTAACTTGCTAAGACGGCCAATTTTGAGATATGGGGTCTATAAAAGAAACCTATATACTCTAGATTTGAAGATACCAAGATTATATCAGTCAGTAAAAACTCATTCAGGAAACGCGTAACACATCTTTGTTTTCTTATCTAGGTACTATAGACATGTAATACTACTATCTACGTATGATAAGTAGTAACCTATGCATTCATTTCGCTTTTTAGTTTTCTAACTGATTGGAATAAGTGTGAATAAGGGTGAAAAAGTCAACCAATATTTAATTTATTTATTCTATTTTTATTCTTTCTTATGCATTTTCGAGCGGTTAGATTATGCATTAATCAAACACATTAAAACACGATATATATTTTTGATAATAATAGAAGGTACAAAAACCACTATAATAAATTGTTATCGCGCCTACCTATTTGTTTCTCACCAAAAAAAACACTCACAAAATTCAGCCCCATTTTCAATATTATATTCTTTCGCCAATTTCTCCCAGCAAATTTGAGTCCCGGAAAACGAAGTACTTGGCTTAATATGGGAATCGCTTACGCAGCAGAAGCTACAAGGAAGTAATAAGCAGTCATCATTCTATGCGAATATTGTACCAACAATATGTGAAAATGAAACCCCCGTATTATATTGTTAGGGATCCAATAACGGGCTTCAACATCTGCGGGGAAAAATTTATCATAAGTAGTGGGTGCTCCAAATTTGATGGAGAATAATCTGGAGGATTCTGACAGAGCGGCGTGGGTTTATACTCGTATTATTATCATGTAGTGCGATAGGTATATTATTTATTGCGCGGTTCATCTGTCGACATAGAGATCTATGTCGACAGATGAACCGGTAAAGTTTATTTATTTCTAAAATGGTACTGTAGTGTATTTAGATTAGTATACTTAAAAGTGAATTTAACAAATAAACACAGCATTAAGAAATTATTAATTGTGGTGAGATATAACAATCTTGTAAATAAGATAAGCAAAATTCCAAATCGACATCTTTACTTAGGTGTTAATTGATGGGTTAACAATACAGTATAACATTGTACAATAAAGCGCAAAAAGTATCGCGAAATGAAGTATCATTTCGTCACAAAAACAATACAGTTAAATAGGGAATAAACTTTATTTTGCAAACACTTAGGGCACAGAATGTGATTGTAGCTAATTACTAATCTTCAGAGCACTAACATAAGGAAGTACCACTCGTAGAAAATGTTTGCTACAGTTCCAAAGTGCATCAACGTGAAACATGGTCATTTAGAGCCGTCCGACTCCCACAAAAAAGGTAATATTAATGTAATGTGTCATTATTATGAAGATTTGAACAAAACAGTCAATCTAAACTAATATTACGGAGCTGAAGAGCTTTTTTGTTTGAACGCGCTTATCTCAGAAACTACTGGCCAATTTCTAAAATTCTTTCACCATTGGATATGTACGTGATCCTTGAGAATATAGGTCATATATTATGTACTACGGGCGAAGCCGGGAAGAATCGCTAGAACGCAAATATTCTGAAATAATCCCTGATTCATTGTCATTGAGAATCGTGTTGATTGCTTCGTTCAATTGACATAATCATAGCAACAGTTCATAGGAATGGAATGCAATAAAAAAACGCTGTAGTTAAATCAAGTGTTTCAAATGCATTCTGCTATTTTTGTATGTGACACGTTTTTATTGTTGTAGCAGTTTGGTTATTCATATTTTATTGGAAGAGCATTTTGTTAGATATTAGAGACGATTTTCTTAGCATTCCATGGATTCACCGTGCGGGTGCCGGGTCCATCGTGTGGCAGAGAGAGAAAAACTCGAGTAGTTCCCGAGACTTGTGACTCGGGCGTAGGTTTAAGGGGCCCCTTTCTGACATACATCAACACTCACCTTCACCACTCGTTTTTCTCTCCCTGCCCAGCCAAATCTGATATGAGCCTACCAGTGCAGCTTTAGATACACGTTCTAGTATAGAACTTACTGCACTTCAGGATAAGCCAAGGTCTTTCAGTAGGTTATAGAGAGATTTTGCTGGTATACCTCTCGCTCCCACTTCTACAGCGTATAAACTAACTACATAGCCGTTTTTTGTTAATTCGTTTAGGAGGTCGTAATACTTATTTTGTTTCATCGCGTGGTCTTTAGGTATATTAGTTTCCCACGGTACGGTAAGTTCTACAAGGACTATGCGTTTCGTAGCTCTAGAAAAAGGAAAATGTCCGGTCTGGATGACGAAACACCCACATCCTCTGGGATTTTGTAGTGCTTTTCATACGTGTCCATTAAAATAGTCCAATCAGGTGCTGTACCCAGGATTGAGTAAGGCTTGTTCCTGGAGTTTGAAGTTGAGCCTTCTTTTACAAAGTTAATTTGTCTGTTGTTTGTCGTCAATCCCTTTTGGGCTCTAGCTACTGAAAGGCTCATGGCTTCACGTATGATTTCAAGTACTCTGTCATGACGCCGTGAGTAATGACCCCATTAAGAGCACCTTGCATCCCACCAATATGTGCCTTGCTGTACATGTCGCCTCTCCACAACTATAGCAACATTTTTCAGAGGCTTTTCCCAACCTTACCAAGTTACTCTGGTCAGGGAGGGTCATTTGGAATGCATTTAGATAAAATTTTAATAAGGCAGGGGACCAGTCATAGATCAAGGTGCGCCATTTTAGAGCTAATGGGATACAGAACTCACCTATGGTTAACCACTCACTTTGCATTTCTAAATTCATAGCGTGCACTTTGTAACCGTCATTTTCGTCTTGTTGTAGAAAGGTTTTACCATGTCTCGGTCTTCCCTTTTTTTTCTCGCACCCAACCCAGCAGTATTTACTTGTGCACCTGCCATAAATTGTTTATGGAATTGAAGTCTAGATTCCAGGTCCTGAAGGGCTCACGATCTGAAAGTCTAAGTAGCACAACGTCAAACAAAGCGAAAAGTCTAGTGAGCAATCTGCCTAGTTAGCTAATCGCCCATGTAGCAAAACGTCTAACTATCATCAGGTCTATGTAACAAAACGTCTATTTAGGAAGTCGTCAATTTCTTAAAATGCCTGGACACTTAACCACAAAAATAAATATCATTATAATACCATGTGAGGGCAAGTATTACATACATGCAAACTCCTTGATTTGTTTTCTGTTGGCATGTAATCTTTTTAGTAGCGACACTTATTGTCAAGTGTGATATTTGATTGACATTAGGTACTCATGATTCCGGTATCGATTACTACTGCCATTCATAACCTGGCTACATATAAGTGATCGTGTTCAATATTATATGGTGATCTGACTTCCGAATTCTAAAATGGATGAAAAACAAACATTTACTTTCATCGAAAGTCAAAAGAAAAGGCGTGTGCTGTTGTTGAGTGGTCATAGGTACAATTTAAATTTAACGAATAAAGGAGGGTCGACTCTATGGAGATGCTCCCAGCGTAACGAGTGTAGTGCATCTGTTACTATTAATAAAGATGAAAATAAGATAATTCGTCAGTTGAAAGAACATACCTGTAAAGCTAATTTTGATAAAAATAGAACGGACATAGTAATGGATAAATGCAAGAAATTAGTTTGCCAACACGCAAAGCCTGTTCAGAAAATATTTGAAAAGAATTCGGAAAAGTGGATGAAATTGAACAGGTACCTGATTTTAACTCAAAGAAAGATACATTGTTCAGGGCCCGTCGTACATATTTCAATGTTTCAAAAACTGAGTACAAAAACTTAAATGATGTTAAAATTCCTGAAATTCTGGCCGATAAATTCCTTGTTTGTGAAGATGGTTGTAATAATAATAAAATCTTAATTTTTCAACACCTATAAGTAGAAAATGCATTGAAACTTTGAAAGGAAAAATGTTTTTATTGATGCAACATTCAAAGCTACACCAAGCCATTCTATGAGCTCTTATCAATTCACGTTGATATTAATAGTTGTGATGAAACAACTTGTATTATGGGAGTTATATATGCATTGCTTCCTAACAAAACGCAAGATACGTACGAACGCCTCTTTGACCTAATCAAGCAGCATTTTAACATGGACATGTCGGTCATTAAATGCGATTATGAGATGGCGCTTATCAATGGAATAAAAAGCTTTTCCGAACACTCAAATAACTGGCTGTTACTATCATCTTAATAAGGCCGTTTGGAAAAAAGCTTCAACGTTGGGTCTTACTGAAAACAGAGAGTGCCGAGAAACTGTCAGAGTATGTTCAAATTTACCTCTGCTACCTTCTCAACACATTAGAGAATGTTGGACAAGCATTGTTGACAATGCCATCAAAAGTGAGGAAATGAATATTTTTACATTACTTTGAAAGACAATGGCTACAATCATTGGCAGATATAATAAGTTGTCCTAGCTATTATAATTTTCGCACAAACAACGCTCTCGAAGGATGGCACAGGCGGCTGAATACTAATATAAAATCAAAACCAACCTTTCTGCTATTCCTCAAAACCCTTAGAAAAGAAGCCCTTTGGCAAGATCGTAAATACAAGAATATTTTATTTGAAGGAAATAAGAGGAAAAAGATCGATATAATGTTTAACGCCAAATATAAAAGAGAACTGCATAAGCTTGAAGGTCAAAAGTTAGCCCATTTGAATTCTTGATAAACATTGGCCATATCAAAAGAATATTAGGTGCGTAATTTAAAAAAATATGTTTAGGAAGACTTTATCTTTTGTTTGTTTACTTTTGTTTGTTGTGTTGAAGAAGATTATTTTAGTTTATTTCAAATAAAAAAATATAGTTTTATACGACTTTTACTAATTATGATCTTAAGTGTACATAATGAAAAACTAACGACTTCCTAAATAGACGTTTTGTTACATAGACCTGATGATAGTTAGACGTTTTGCTACATGGGCGATTAGCTAACTGGGCAGATTGCTCACTAGACTTTTCGCTTTGTTTTAGACTTTCAGATCGTGAGGCGTCTGAAGGGCTCACGATCTGAAAGTCTAAGTAGCACAACGTCAAACAAAGCGAAAAGTCTAGTGAGCAATCTGCCTAGTTAGCTAATCGCCCATGTAATCAAAAAACGTCTAACTATCATCAGGTCTATGTAACAAAACGTCTATTTAGGAAGTCGTCAATTTCTTAAAATGCCTGGACACTTAACCACAAAAATAAATATCATTATAATACCATGTGAGGGCAAGTATTACATACATGCAAACTCCTTGATTTGTTTTCTGTTGGCATGTAATCTTTTTAGTAGCGACACTTATTGTCAAGTGTGATATTTGATTGACATTAGGTACTCATGATTCCGGTATCGATTACTACTGCCATTCATAACCTGGCTACATATAAGTGATCGTGTTCAATATTATATGGTGATCTGACTTCCGAATTCTAAAATGGATGAAAAACAAACATTTACTTTCATCGAAAGTCAAAAGAAAAGGCGTGTGCTGTTGTTGGTGGTCATAGGTACAATTTAAATTTAACGAATAAAGGAGGGTCGACTCTATGGAGATGCTCCCAGCGTAACGAGTGTAGTGCATCTGTTACTATTAATAAAGATGAAAATAAGATAATTCGTCAGTTGAAAGAACATACCTGTAAAGCTAATTTTGATAAAAATAGAACGGACATAGTAATGGATAAATGCAAGAAATTAGTTTGCCAACACGCAAAGCCTGTTCAGAAAATATTTGAAAAAAATTCGGAAAAGTGGATGAAATTGAACAGGTACCTGATTTTAACTCAAAGAAAGATACATTGTTCAGGGCCCGTCGTACATATTTCAATGTTTCAAAAACTGAGTACAAAAACTTAAATGATGTTAAAATTCCTGAAATTCTGGCCGATAAATTCCTTGTTTGTGAAGATGGTTGTAATAATAATAAAATCTTAATTTTTCAAACACCTATAAGTAGAAAATGCATTGAAACTTTGAAAGGAAAAATGTTTTTTATTGATGCAACATTCAAAGCTACACCCAAGCCATTCTATGAGCTCTTATCAATTCACGTTGATATTAATAGTTGTGATGAAACAACTTGTATTATGGGAGTTATATATGCATTGCTTCCTAACAAAACGCAAGATACGTACGAACGCCTCTTTGACCTAATCAAGCAGCATTTTAACATGGACATGTCGGTCATTAAATGCGATTATGAGATGGCGCTTATCAATGGAATAAAAAAGCTTTTCCGAACACTCAAATAACTGGCTGTTACTATCATCTTAATAAGGCCGTTTGGAAAAAAGCTTCAACGTTGGGTCTTACTGAAAACAGAGAGTGCCGAGAAACTGTCAGAGTATGTTCAAATTTACCTCTGCTACCTTCTCAACACATTAGAGAATGTTGGACAAGCATTGTTGACAATGCCATCAAAAGTGAGGAAATGAATATTTTTACATTACTTTGAAAGACAATGGCTACAATCATTGGCAGATATAATAAGTTGTCCTAGCTATTATAATTTTCGCACAAACAACGCTCTCGAAGGATGGCACAGGCGGCTGAATACTAATATAAAATCAAAACCAACCTTTCTGCTATTCCTCAAAACCCTTAGAAAAGAAGCCCTTTGGCAAGATCGTAAATACAAGAATATTTTATTTGAAGGAAATAAGAGGAAAAAGATCGATATAATGTTTAACGCCAAATATAAAAAGAGAACTGCATAAGCTTGAAGGTCAAAAAAGTTAGCCCATTTGAATTCTTGATAAACATTGGCCATATCAAAAGAATATTAGGTGCGTAATTTAAAAAAAATATGTTTAGGAAGACTTTATCTTTTGTTTGTTTACTTTTGTTTGTTGTGTTGAAGAAGATTATTTTAGTTTATTTCAAATAAAAAAAATATAGTTTTTATACGACTTTTACTAATTATGATCTTAAGTGTACATAATGAAAAACTAACGACTTCCTAAATAGACGTTTTGTTACATAGACCTGATGATAGTTAGACGTTTTGCTACATGGGCGATTAGCTAACTAGGCAGATTGCTCACTAGACTTTTCGCTTTGTTTGACGTTGTGCTACTTAGACTTTCAGATCGTGAGGCGTCTGAAGCAGTTTTGTCTTTTGAGAGAGATGTAATTAATTCGTCTTGCGACTTTCCCAAAACATGCGTTTTTTGTAACTCTTAGGTGTTTGTAAAGTTCAGACGGTTTCTTTAGTTTCAGCCCAAAACTATTGTGATCCCTAAAAAGAGTAGAGGGATCAGCCGGATGTGCCAATCCGAACCATGACTTCAATATCTTTATGACATTGGCATCTAGCTTTGCCAGGAGAGTTTTACCGATGTCATATACTAGGAAAGGCCAAGTGAGACGTGATGTGAGGTTGGTAGTTGTCATATATCCATGCTTTTTTGATATTAAACATCAATTAGTTTTGTCCGTATGTCTCGGGTTGCTATCATTGTCTAGTTCGCTTGGATAATAATTTCATTGCAATAAGATTGTGATTACTTAAATGATTTAGGTACCACCTTCACTTACGGTCTGCGCTCATCACCAAGAGATATGTATAAGACGATATATCTCTTTTTTTCTGTAATTATTTAGAAAGTAGATACTATGTAACCTTCAAACTGGAGTTCAGGATTCTACGCATATTACCTTTGCCTACCAAAATACCTGATAAAGGTAAGAATTTTTCTGCGATGAACTCGGCAAAGAATATTTATACATATACCTTACCTCTAAAGAACACGAATATTTCGACAAAACTACAAAACGTAAATGTTTGAAGCGCAAACTACAGAAAAGTATTATTTAAAGAATGATAGTAGATTTTTAGAATAGGTAACTGAAATGTACAAACCTGATCCAAATAAAATAAATACGTACTTACCTATACTACCTATATATAGGCACATGTATATTTTAACAATTTTGTAGCTATTTTCAAATTATGTGAAATGAAACTACTCGTACATAAATCATTTTAGAATCTAATTTACGCTGAAAACTACATTATGTCAAGTCAAGATTAAGGCTAAATTAGCTGCCAAAAAACTAGGTGTCCTCTCAAAGGTGCGAAAGTACTTCAACTCTGAACAGTTGCTCACATTGTATCAAGCACAGATTCGCTCTTGTATGGAGTACAGTTCGCACCTTTGGGATGGATCGGCTAAGTATCAGCTGGAGGCCCTGGAATCGATCGAGAGACGTGCCAAAAGGCTCATAGGCAATGACTCTCTTCTGCGAAAAAGACTACAAAGTCTTGATCATCGCCGAAAATTGCCAGCCTATCGGTTTTTATCGGATACACTTTGGAGAGTGTGCGACTGATTTGCATGATCTGATACCACCTTGCCCTTTTTCTATCGGAATGCTCGTAGCTCGAAAAAGCGACATCGTTTCATGGTTGATGTTCCAAAGACACGAACGAAGAGATTTGACTCTACTTTTGTGATAAGAACGTCTAGGCTGTGGAATACAGTGGGTTTTCCCGATGGTTACAATCTTTGTGTCTTCAAATCGAGAGTTAATCGGTTTCTTCTAGGTAAACACGTTCCATCGTAGACCGCATCGTCGCTTAACATCAGGCGAGATGGCGGTCAAGTGTAAACCTATAAAAGTAAAAAAAAAAAAAAAGCTACAGACGCTTCCGCTACATTTGTCATATTAATAGCAACAGTCCTCCGAGATAAAATTAAACTACGACAAACATCGAGCGAATTAACTTTTAAACACAGCTCTTTGAAATAACTGAATGGTTAAGGAAGTACACGAAGTTGTGTCATCTAATAATTAATTTTATCCGAAAATATTATTACCGACTTTAATTTAAAGTTAATATCAGACATTCGATCAAATTTCACAAGAATCTGTCACTACATGAAAGCAAATTTAGGTTTTTTGTTTATATTTTAAATTAAGCGGCGCTTTCTCCGTATATAAAAAAATACACAGAACCGAATCGAGAACTTCTACCTTTTTTGAGTCGGTAAAAACCAAAAAACGACTTACGACTAAAATTAAGTTCAGACAATTGACTTAATTTGTTATTTATTGTTGAACAAATTTAAGTTATCCAGACATAGCATAGCGAATTTTAGTATTATTTAGTTGTTGATGTTTAAAAAAGAACCGTACCGATTTCGATAAAACTTACATGGGACCACCTCTGTTCTGTGATCAACTAAAAAAATAACTTAAAAATAGAACCATTAATATAGATTCATAATTAACGGAGCTATTGCGTAACATTACTACATACAAAAAAAAACAACCAAACCGTTTTTCAAGTTGTATAAAAATATGTGCTCAATGTAGAAATTTTCGAGGCATAGACCAAAAATTCGAATAATTTATTTTCTCTACAAAACGAAACTACTGATATCAATAATAGAAAACCTTATTTTATTTTTAAAGATGTCACACAAAAACGCTCTACCCATTTCGATGAAATTATATGGGAACATTCGGATAAGTTACCCGTTAAAACAGAAAAAAGGTTCACTCAATCGAAACTTCTGAAATTATTACACACACATAAAAATAATACAATCGAATTGAGAACCTCCTCTTTGCTTGTAGTCCGCCAAAAATACAAAAAATCTGATTACTGAATCACTCGCACAAATTTACTAAGCTTCGACAAAAAGCGTCTTCCATAAAAAAACCTTTAACGTTAAAAATACAGTCCAAACACCTCCAGAAATTTCAGATTTTTATTGCCCACGGAAAAAGAAACCGTCATTTTGCATAAAGCAATTTCAGTCGTTTACCATCGTAAAACAAACAACGGTCGATACTCAAATCAAACAACAAATCCGCGTTTAACGGGCCCTTTAGCATCACGATATCGACTTCGCGACAAGCTTCGGTCCGGCTCCGCAAACAAGTTCGAAGTGGTTGAGTCAGTACGTTGAATCGCAATAAAACATATTTGAACTCGATTTTTTTTCTAAGTTCTTGAAATTATACATGTAATCCGTCATATGAGACCGAGATCTCATGACATCTGGACTATGCCACTAAGGAAAAATAATGAGACCCTAATAAAAACTAACATCCCTTATTATCAAGTCAACAGCTCAATTCTATAAAGTTTTATCGATATGAAAACTCCTGAACGTCTACTCTTTTTCTACAAACAACGTAATTTCGAAATAAACTCGTGACTCCCTGGTTTTACTTCGTTTCGTCCGATTGAACATTGTTTGACGTTTGAATGTTCCAAGCTTACTCTTGTTCGAGTAGGCTCAGAATGACTGATCGAAGTAAAACCCGAGTAGGAAAGTCGAGTAGGAGAGTTTATTCCGAAATAACGTTTTTCGTAGTGAGAAAGTAGATGTCCAGATAATTCGATAATGGATTACTCTCGTCTCTTCTACATAAAGTACTAGTAGGTACATAGATATGACTTAACAATAACTGTATAAGTCTTGATGAACCCCGACAAGCTCGTACTTTGGGCAAACCCAAATACTACTTCGAACGCATATAGGTCAATGTGCTGTCGGTGCAAAAATCGTAGTAAAAATAAACACATAAATTGACTCCTGTCATGGAAAATAAAATGTGAACGATTAAAAATCTATATTTTGTATAAATATCATGTGGCTCTCATAAATGTATAAAAAAGTCGGACATATGTAGTCGCACTAAAAACAAATTGTATCAATAGAGTTGGTCAATGCGCCGTCATTGGTGTGAATGTGTGCGTGTCAGCATGTATGTAACAGCACGCTGGTCGAATCTATAGACACAATTTAGTTAGATATA
The DNA here is from genome assembly GCA_017562165.1 of Ectropis grisescens. Lineage (NCBI taxonomy): Eukaryota > Metazoa > Arthropoda > Insecta > Lepidoptera > Geometridae > Ectropis > Ectropis grisescens. The sequence continues at coordinate 4,941,499 of CM029779.1, read as the reverse complement.
CACTTTATTGACACACCAAAAGAATAGGATACGCAATTTACAATAAACCTTAAAAACTAGTGTGACAAGTTTGCGGCCTTATCGCTAAAAGCGATCTGTTCCAGGCAACCTTAGGATGTACAATTTGTTTTTTATAGAAGCTAGCTCCGATTTTTTATACGTCCATGTCACCTCTGTATAATTTTTTCCAACTATGTATTTCCTAATACAACATACTGTCTCTCCATACATAACACAAGCACACCGCTAAGCCTGAATAAATTCAGCAAACTTCGTAAGGAGGGCATTAAGCCCTGAAAAATGTCTTGCGGAGCAGCACTTTAGCACTGAGAATGCGGCACTGAAACGGTGACGCGATCTACACTACTTTAATCAATGTAAAATATGGTGACATTTAGGAAAAGAGGTAAAATACCTTATAATGTATTCGTATTTAGTCTCACAAATGTTGGAAAAACACTAAACTAACCACTTTTCGGTTTCTAAAACTGGACTTTTGTTCATTCTTTTACACGCAAAGAGTCAATTATTAACTAAGACCATAATTAATCAGCACGACAACTTTTTTTTCTCCAATTTTTAGATGCGGTCTACGTGGAAGCGTGTTTGTTTTGAATGAATCGTTCCATTTTTGACTTAAAGAAGCTTAGATTATATCCATCAACCATTATCTACTTAAGAAATGTATTTCACAAATAAAATAAAACACACATTTATTCTTCTTATTTATCCAATTTTCATAATTCAGTTTTTAATTTTTTCCGAAATCGATGGGAATTGGGAGCGAGACAAATGAAGTTTAAAAAATAGTGTGAGTATATTAACATTAATATACTCGCTAAAAGGTATGTTTTTGTGTTTGTGTATATATCGCGTAATATTTTTGTGTAAATAGTCTTTGTCATTTACCAAGTTGTGAGTTTTTCTCTGATTTGAAACTTTAAATGATAGAAAAAGAGGTAGATGGTATTAGACGGGTTGGATGTGTTTGTTTATGTACCTCTAAAATTTAGTGGTGGCTAAAAGGTTTCTTCACTTCTCACTTGTAATTCAGTCGTACAAAATTTGATATAGAAATATAAAACTATGTTTGTTGTGCGCTGGACAATTCGTTTAAAATAGATCAACACGTTGTATAATCTGTGTAACACCAAATCACATGTAATATCCAAAATGGTAATCGTTATTGTAAAAAATGTAATAGTATGAGTTCCAAACTGAGGCTCCAGGTTATCTGCCCAGATATTGATCTTGTACAATGTGCATTGGATTTTAAACGACGGTTTCAGCAGAAATTAAGCTATGCGTAAGATTGCTGCGTAGTAGGTACTTGCCGTAAAAAACATTCACTGCAGTTTACAAAAACAGCTTTAGAGTGTTTACATTAGAACGGCCATATTAGAAACTGGCCCCATACACCTCAAACGTCGGTGGGTGCGTTATATATTTCATTCGTATAGACGCCAGTTTTTTTTTATTGGTTTATTCTTAAATATTTGTTGTTCTTACAGATACCTACGCTAAGACGTGCGACAAATGAAACAAATAAAAAAAAACATATGGAAAGTAGTATAGATAGTAATAAATCATTTTATTTTTGTAGAGACAAGAGTATATATAGAATATCAAGTCTGCATTTGGGGTAATACTTGAGGGTTCCCACTTCGTTTGTTAAATATTACAGGAAGCTTAATTATTTTAACACACGTGTGGGGAAAAATTATAAAATTAACTGGCAAACTTTGAACCACACAAGAACTATTGCTTAACTTCCCCTACGTCGAATAAATGTCCAAACTTAACAAATAACAATAATTCTCCTTCACACACAGCGGTTCATTCTCAGCGTCAATTCTTTAAATTACGCTCGCTACAAGAGAAGTTGGAAAAACATAAATTTCATCCTATTCAACGGTGAAAACTTTTTTCATTCCCCTACAGTTTAACATATTTTCTGCTTCAGAGGAATACAATTGTGAATACTTTATGTTGAAATTCTATTTTGCAGAATGTAATTTATTTCATGCTTATTTGACGGGCACGGATTTTTGCAGCCCGCGTGGTGGGGAGAACTTAGAGTAGTTGAAACTGACGGACTGACATGAGAGATTGTGATATGAATTGTTAGTATTATTTTGTCAGACTGACAAACGTTTGTAGACGTTTGTAATTCGCTGCAAAGTGCAGACACGATAAAATGAGCTGTACGTTAACTTTCAAGGCGTTTAAGTTAATTACGTTGAAAACTATTGTAGTTGTAATTTGTTAAAAAGTGATGAATTTTACAGTCGTATTACAAACAGTTTCTTAAAGCTTGATATATAAGGAAGCGATATACAGATGTTAGATAAAATCCTAAGCAATTTTAAGTGTAATAATATTATTGCTGTAAGTAGCGTCCAACTAGTCAAAAATAGCATAAACTGTGCTAACTATGTTTGAGTTGAGAATGAGATTCCCTTTTAAAATAGTTTTTGGAAAATCTAATTTTTCAAACAGTGCAAGGTCTGGAGATTATTTAACTCAAATCTTTCACGATTTGATAATATATCCAACACTTGAACAAGTCAGTTTAAAAATCAAGTATGTGCTTTTTAAGAACAGCAAAATAATTTCAATAAAACATTCCTTAACATTTAACACTGATACTACGCATTCCTCGCGTTGTACATAAAAAGTTGCCAAAATGAAAAGTCGTAAAGCCCTTTCATTTCCCAAGCAAACTTAAGCACCATAGTCCTTTAACCCCACAGTAAACATTTCATTGCGGTCACAAACGATTTCGGACGAAAAAGGTCATATCCTGAACGAAACTTCATATCCCGATAGACCTATCTCAGTTCATAAAAATAATGACAATCCGAAATATCAATAAACATGGAAATCAAAGTTTGAGCAGCATTATTGTATGTTCAAGTTTGTTTGTTAGTTGAATAACTCATGTTCTTCTCTTATACTAATATTAAACTTCTTATTTAAGAGATATGTAACTTTTATTGTACGTGTGGTAAATGCATTTACGCACAGGTTTTCGCCGACAGAGAACGGTCGGGCTTTGTAGGCTCTACACCATGAGTGGTGCTCCTACTGACTAAAATCCTCAAGGTATTCCACGTTTCCTGCAAATGAAGGATACGTGGGTACATTCAAAGCCAAAGTTAAAGTCAAAGTTCTCGCATTCTTCTGTGAATCCCGCCACGATCTACCCGTTTCCAAACTATCTCTTGAGCAAAGGCACGTCACCGGTGCACCTGAATCCAAGGCACGCCGTGACCACTTCGGGGACCAAAAAGTAAGTGGTCCAGACGCCTTCACGTTTGGACACTCTTTGTCTCCCCTACGGTGAATCAGATGTTCGGCACTGACGCCATCTAGCTCCAAAGAACAAGTAGAACATACAGCGCACCTATAAACCCTCAGCGTGTAACGTTCTACTCGTAAGTCGTTCCAGTCCCTCCCAAGAACTTTTTACACTCGGTCCTCGAGTGGGCTATGTTTGCGTAAAGAGTTCGTCCTTCCCGGCCAGGAACAGATATCAGGAAACAATAGTCCACTATCCCTAGAGAGAAGTTATTGTCAGATGTCCAAGGTTTACCAAGTGGACGTTCACGAGCTTCGCACCCCATTATAAAGAGACAAATTTTGTAGTTGGTCTCAGGTGATCTCTGCTGTCCAACGATCCTTGGGTTAGAAAAGACGGAGTTAATTCTATTACCTTAATTTTACTAATAATAAAGAATACTTACGCACAAACTTAAAATATTCCCTGAAAGAAAGCATTTTGTATTCATACAATAGTCATTGAATACACATATTGTACAATATCATTAACATCATCCTTTACCTACATCCCTAAATTTTAACGATATTTGATATTATGACCGCGACTCTAGAGATGAGTGTTATAATAAATTATGATCATGATCCATGCAAAGCAAAGTAAGTTGGATTGGTGAATTATCATCATCAGCCTGGATTCGTCCACTGCTGGACATAGACCTTTCCTATAATACGGCACTCAGCCCGATCCTCGGTTTTCCGTTTTCAACAATACAAAAATGACGGACTTGTGATGTTTGGTTATCAAAAAACTTATTTTTAGCTAAATCCATAGTATTAAACTAGTGAAGTAATAACTAGCTACCGTAGCTACATCTGGTGTGAGTGGTCGTTATATTATCCTTGGCGCAATATGATACATGTTGTGACTATTTCAAGTGACGTCAACGGAAATGTGGTAACGACCAAATTCAGTTTAATTGTTATTAATTTTGCAGTAAAACCTTATTTAGGGCGCGTTGGGCATTAACTGATATGAAAAAAAAATTAGTTGCCTGTAAAGTCGGTATACGGGCGAAAGTTTTACGTGACAACGACTTTGAGTGGTAAAATAATTTTACGGAAGGGACGCGTGCCTTTCACTTTTTATGTCTGTCTCTCTCGCTCTTAGGCGGGCTAGCCAAGCCCGAGTGGAAGGGACGCGTGCCTCTCACTCGCTCTCGTTGTGAGCGCATAACGTGAGCGGAGCGTAACGCAGTTTCTTGAAGTGTCACCCGGCAAACCAATTTATAAGACGTTGTCACGTCAAAACCAATATATTATGTCCTATACCCTATCAAATCACCGACACCTCGGTATATATGCATAGTATGTCCATATTATAGCCTAAGCGCTAATAGCTAACATATTTATACCATTAATCCTTAAATATAGTAAATATTCACGGCTTAAATTGTAAATCTTAATCGGCCTAGAAATTTTCCACACTTTTCACACCAACGTTCAATGCGCCAAATTGAGCTTATATTAAGTTATAATTCAATGGTGTGCAATTTAAAATAAAACACGACACAGAAAAACAATCAAAGGCTCAAACAATGGCTAGATAATATGACATGAGAGTTCTTCGATTACCTACTTCTGAACGCCAAAACTCAGTTTTCAATCACGGGCATGTAGTTTATACGAAAACTTTTGATTACAGCGGACGGCAGTTATGAAAACGAACAACTGTAGCAATATTTGACATATAAACAGGAATAATATACGGAGTTCTAATATTTGGGCTCCTCGTTTTATTAAGAACCATATGTTAGTCAGGCTGGACGATGGGGATATAAGTTTTTAGAACTTTAAAGTTCGTAATGCCGTAGTTGTATCTGTTATTACGAGGCCGTAATGTGGCCTGAGTAATAGTAATGGGATTAAATAAATAGTATTTTCATTATTTCACGAGGAAACATCATGCCACATATAGATGGTCCTGTCTGGCTTAAGTTTCAACCGCATTTCAGGCGTGAGCATTTTCTTTGATAAATAACGCTGCACACGGAAATAATTTATGTTGGAACAGGCTCTAGCTAAATTATACGTGAGTTACCTGTTAATTAATCAAAATGTGAAACAACCACTAGTTAGTTTTTATACTAATATAGACACTGTTCTATCATCATCCAGCCATAGTGACTCAGTAGTTAGAACGTTCAATTTCACAATGGTGGTTTCATACATTCATATACTTGCTGGGTTGATTGTTTGCAAGCATTTGAGTTTTTTCATGTTCAGATTATGTCATGGTCTCAAGCATTAATGATGATAAAGTACATTAGATTGATCGGGTTCCTCCATAAATTAGGTTGTTTTTAATAATTGTACTATTTGGCTTCATTACCCTTACCATAAGCATCAAACTAAATGCTGCCACTGCTAGTCAGTGTCATTGACTTCTCTCATGATATCAGGCGGATCTCAGTCTTACTCGTACGTTACAATAACAGCTGTCTTTTGTATATAGCCTCTCCACCTAATTTCAGTGTGTAGATTATCTTACCGATTCGCGATATCCACTGACCCGTCTACCCCAATGGTTTTGGGTCTACCGTGGCATATGACTGGCCTACCGTCACTTCACTTCGCTAATGCGCTGAGCTATGTCGGAGACTACAGTTTTGTGACGAATTCATCATCATCATCAGCCACAAGACGTGCACTGCTGAACATAGGCCTCCCCTAGATTTCCACAACGAACGGTCCTGCGCAACCTGCAACCAGCGGTTTCTGTGAGGTCATCTGTCCATCTATGGGAGGCCGTCCAACACTGCGTCTCCCGGTTCGTGGTCGCCACTCAGAACCTTTCTTCCCCATCGGTTGTCAGTTCTGCGAGCGATGTGGCCACAGTAGTAATATTAGATACTTTGAGCTATGTCTATTTGACGAATTCAGTAGTAATATTAGATACTCTATTTGAAATTCGAAAACTATATTATATCGTGTGAATAAAACCACTCACAGCGCGCGAGGTATTTCATTACATGCATTCTACCGCATATCAGACTATGTGTATGTGGACTTGCAGCCAGTAAAGTTAGCAAGTTAATACCAAACGTATCACTTGTGAGGTGGCGCACAGGATATCAATGTAGAGGTAAAGTCATTTAAACATAGAATTTAGATTGAGATAGGTAGATAAAGCAAACAAATGAGAAGGTCGTAAATTAAGTAATATAAACTATTTTCATATAAAAAATTAACACATTTATACACTCTTTTTTGTGAGTTGTCACTGAGTTGACTGAGCTGACTGAGTTGTCACTGATTGTGTGTCAGTTCGTATAAACATTCAGCTAAGTATCAGCTGCAGACTCTGGAATCGATTGAGAGACGTGCCAAAAGGCTCATAAGCAATGACACTCTTGTGCGTAAACGTCTTCAAAGTCTTGAATATCGCCGCAAAATTGCTAGTTTATCGGTTTTTTATCGGATACACATCAGAGAGTGTGCCACTGAACTGCATGATCTAATACTACCTTGCCCTTTCTTCTATGGGACTTCTCATATATAAAAAAACGACATCGTTTCCTGGTTGATGTTCCAAAGACACGAACGAAGAGATTTAACTCCACGTTTTGAGAAGAACGTCCAGGTTGTGGGATGCGTTGCCTGAGTGGGATTTCCCCGATAGTTACAATATTGGTGTCTTCAAATCGAGAGTGAATCGGTGTCTTCTAGGCAAGCACGCTCCATCGTAGACCGCATCGTTACTTAACACCAGGCGAGATGGTGGGCAAGTGCAAACCTATTATAGTTAAAAAAACATTTCAAATCGTCCTCATATCTGAGAGTTGTGACAACAACACATAAATTACTTTCATCTGATAAAACTACGTCATTTCTATCACTAGCGACAAGTACATGGAATAACAAAATAATAATCCGTTCAAACAATATACCGTCAGCAAAAACAAGATCCCGCAACGTTGTTTTTGTAGCTATACCTATTTATTATGTACACGGCTACGCTTACATCAGTTTAAACTTAGCTGAAACGTATGCCGCGTCAGACCCTTTGAATATTCATTGCATACGGTATTAGGGGCCTCGTTTAGGAGAAGCACTGCACTGGGAATTATATTGGTGTGTACGTTTTAGAATTTATAAAAATCAAAATTATGTTAATTCTTGTTATTACGTGGTACGTATAGACAATTATATTTATGGACTATTGTAAATTCATCACATGCTTTAAAAATATAGCATTAAAAACGTCACAGGTGAGTAAAGCTATCGTAAATCCGTCACAGTACTCTTGTTTTATGTCGTTTTTGCACAAAGTAGGGTTAGCAAATAATGTTTGTATCTGACTTTGTTTTGTTTTTTTTAGTGGGCCTTTATTAACAAAACTAAAATACGATAAGAACTACACTACACTACAAACCTACCTAACTACTTACACTCAGCACTATCCTGACCACTGTATCAACAGATAATCAAGACCACTGTCGGAGCGTACTACAATACAATACAACATTTTCAAAAAGCCCACAGAAAACATTATATAAATAACATACTATTAACTTAGCATTTAATTGGCGGCCTTATCGCTTAGAGCGATACCTAGCATGCTGGTGGAATTACCACTTTTACCTCACTTTACCAATGTTTTGTTGTAAGTCATAATATTAAATTTATTTTGTGCTAACAGCAGTTTTACCAGAGCCTGTTCCCGTCATTTTCTTGCGTTATAAAGTAGATTATATGTTATTGCAGACGATAATCTAGTTATTACCCGTTCAGCCTATTTTATGCAAAACTAATGTTATAAAACTGAAGAGCTTATTTGTTTGAACACGCTAATTTAAGGAACTACTGGACCGATTTCAAAAACATTTCACTGTTGGCTATGTAGGTACGTATTCTCTGAGTGTTACAAGAAATAAGTATAATATATAGGATAAAAGAGTCTAATAGGAGTATCTTAGTCTAGACTAAGTATAATAAACTCGATATTTAACTATTTTAAATTTCAAGCTGATCTATTGTGAAGTTCTTCTGCGTGATTGCAAATAAACATGCTTACTTTGACTTTTATAATATTAAGTGGAATATTTCTAAGTATTTTTGATAGTGAATGTACATAATTCATTATTTTATATTAATTCTACCTAATATTCAAACGCGAAAAATTGTGAATAAATAATGATCGTTACTATTTCTCCTCTAAAGATCTTTTCCAGATACTACATAACTTTCTAGATATTTTTTAATTTTTTCTAACTATCCTCAATTAAATTATACTCGTAGTTACGTTTAGCATAGAGTATTGTTGATTAAAACTACCAACCTTTTTGGACAACTACTTTGCCTTTTTCTCGTTCCATCCGTTGTGTCCAATTCAATCGTAGTAATATATCTCAGCTGCTTGCTCTTTAATTCCATAGAACCTTACATTAAATCTGTGTTAAATTTTGCTGTATGAGCTCCGAACTCGCCTTGATGTTCCATTAACGTAAAATCACTGCGGTATAGGTTTTCTTTGTTTCATTTCGCGTCCGCTGCATTTTGTATTGTACATGTTCCATAATGCCGGGCTCGGCTGGACGCTGCGTCGGACGGTACTGTACACAGAATGAAAGGCTAGTGGAATTTTCCAAGAAAATGTGGTTTTATTTACTTATCTGTGTGACGTATTATGCTGGTAAATAAATGGGAAAGCATGGACGTTTGCGCGTTCGGAGCTTTGGACGGTTGAATGTTTGGATGTTTGGGCCATTGGACGTTTGGGTACTTGAAAGTTTGTGGCTCAGGCACGTACCTAATGCATTAAAACATGTTGTAATATTAGACTACAAGCCCGTGAACAAAATTTATGAATCAAATGAACCATCAGGAGACCTATGTAGGGCTATAGAAGGATATAAAATAATAATATCGAACACAATGCCGTCACTTGAAAGCTGTCCAACTGAGTGCAGGTGAAGATCGAGGGTTGCAAATCTCGATCAAATCTCCTTGTCACATTATTTTTGTACGGCATTGCGGAATAATGGATTAGAAGAGGTATTGAAACTGCATGGAACCAATGCCATACATAATATAATCACCAAATTTTACCTAAAATCGTCAGAAAATAATGAACTTTTCCGACGAAAATAACAATAAAAAAATAAAATCTACAACTTTTATAGTTTATTTGTCCTTCCCTTCCCTTCTCCTTATCCATTATTCCGCAACGCTGTACAAAAATCATGTGGCAAGGAGAAATAATCGAGATTTGTAACCCCCTATCTTCACCTGCACTCAGTTGGACAGATTTGAAGTGATGGCATAGTGTTCAATCTTTTTATTTTATACCTTTCTATCATCCTACATAGGTCTTCTGGTGGTTTAATTGACCCATAAATTTTGTTCAGGGGCATGTATTCTATACATTACTGATAGACGAGATGACGATTGATAGTGAACATTGCAGTGATTGCTCGTAATTTCAACTCCAAATAAGCTTAAGCAGGTCACTGAATTTTCCCACTGCTGGGACTCGGAAAATTCTCGTGCAAGGAGAAAGTCAAAGCCATAATACCACAAGCTTGCCCAGTTTGGGTTGGCGGATGACGTATAACCTCGAAGGGTTCTTGAAACATGCATAGTTTTTCACGATGTTTCAATTATAATTCGTATCATTGGAAAATGTTCAAAGGCGCAAACATCGAACCTGTAACCTCAAACTCGTAAATTGCAATTGTCACTTGGCTACTACGGCCAAGAATCTTGCAAAAAAAAAAAAATTTTTTAACAAAGTTTCAAAAAGAAGAATTATTTTTCTGTACAAAGAACTTAGTAAATTAAAATATCTTCTGGTATATAGGAATCAAACTTTTGACGTCAGTAAATGTTTTTTCGGATTGTGACTGATCACTTATCGCAGCCTAGGAAAGACAATATATTATTTACGTTAACATGTAGAAGCATATTAAACGGCTAAAATGCTTGCTATGATATGCGGGAAGGGACTACCACGCATGGAGGCACGGTGTGTGATGTGTTTTGTAGACATTTAGGGTCTCAAGTATTAGAATCTGGTCATAGTTGCCGTCACTGATATATATTACACTCACACCTCTATCGCCTGCACTCATTTTTGTTTATCTTATTACGGGTTTTTTTTGTACATATTAAGGCACATATTGGTGGGATGCAAGGTGCTCCTTGATGGGGGTCATTACTCACGGCGTCATAACAGAGTACTTGAAATATGTAGCTAGAGCCCAAAAGGGATTGACGACAAACAAAAGATAAATTAACTTTGTAAAAGCAGGCTCAACTTCAAACTCCAGGAACAAGCCTGTGTCTTTGGACTTAATGGGCTGTTAAAAGCACTAGAAAATCCCAGAGGATGTCGTCATCCAGACACATTTTCCTTATTCTAGATACCATGACTTAGAACTTACCGTACCGGGATTTGACTAATTGACCACGCGATGAAACTTTATTACGATGCATTACCTATTCTTAATTTGAATACAATCTAGTTTTATATACTTATATGGAAACATAGAACGAGTATCTAAAGCTGCACTAGATAGAATGTTCGTCAGACAGTTTGTCCTCTCACAACTTTTTTCCACTAAACGTGGAATGCTAAGAAGATCGTCTCTAGTTCCGTGAGTTTGGTTGGCATTTTGGCAAAACAACACAGTTTGATTACCATGTTATAATATTTATATAGAATTATTTCCATTGTAATACGTACTAAACGTTTCTAGGTACGTTTTGCCATTTGGCAAAACAACACAGTATTAGTAAATTAATTATTTCCATTGTAATTACACCCAAAATTAATTTTGACCCAATTCTGGCTCTGCGTGTAAACAAGAAATGTTGTGATTTGTGTAAATTAGTGGTAACTTTAGGTAACTATTATTTATGTGAGCACAAGTTTCATAATTATAATTTCCTCAGAAATTTTGCTGGTTATCTCACGTGAATCACATTTTTGTGGAAGTAGGCTACAAATTAATTGGTGATCAAAGATATCAACGTTTTTGAAGTGAAAACTTCTTTGGGCGCGCCTAGAACAGAATTTTCGTGGACTGTGAATTGAAATGAACCGTCACGCTAGCGTATGATAATATCTTTTCGGGTAAACTCGGGCTAGAGCGAGAACCAAAATACAGTGAACAAGCGCGTCAGAGAGAGAAAGATAATATAGTCCCTGTGTATCTGTGTTCATTATATTTATATTTTTTATACCGACGACATTAACTTTTAGGTACTTACCAGATTAATTCAACTTGTCACGAAATATTAATTAATTTGATTAATTTGCAATCAAATCAATGCAAATCAATTTAATATTAATTTGCATTTCACATCCATTGCAAAAAGTTTTTCTTGTAATATACTCGTATTACTGTTTTATCGCAGTACTTACACTACGTATACACACAAAATGATACCTATTTTCATCACAGCACTTACACATACACTTTAAGCACAACATATTTATGCATTTTTATCGAAATGCCTATAAAATAATTAAATACCAAATACTAAAAAAATTGTTAGCCAAACCCTGTTTCCGAACCGTATTTTTTTTAAATATATTCTTTGTCATGATATACTAATCATTTCGCCACATGTTATTATCGTGTTGCTTTGCTTACTAGGTATATACTAATTTTCAATTTCTAAATATTTTTTTATTTTTAATTATTAAAATTAATTAGTGGTCTTTAAATAGGTATAAATATTTTTTATTTTAGTTTAGGTACACTTCTGCCGTGCGGTCTTAAGCACACACATTTTTTTTTTAAAATGTGTGTGAAATGTGTGTGTGTTTCAAAGAGTGATGAGACGAGCTGGATATGAACCTGATGGTAAGCAAAATGCCTGCTACATAAAATCACAGCGACACGCAACTATTGGAGCATGAAGAGTCCAAATAATTACTAGCTAGTGCTAGACTGCACTGCGCTCGTCACCCAGAGATCTAAAATGTTATATCTCTAAGCCCTGTAATTTCTCATTAAATTTGTAATTTTATTTACATTCCAAACAGTAGCTTTTGAATGACGTTACGAAGACGAACTGAGTTTGAATCATTGTTGTATTGATAAGTGTATATGAACATATTATGTAAGTAAGCTATATTGTTATAAGTAATGTGATTTTTTAACTGCATAAATAAATATCAATTTCAATTTAAAAAATAACAGATGTTTGTGACTCAATCACGTCGTAATATATGAACGGATCGGGTTAAAATTTGGAACACAGATAGATAAACATGGGCAAAATCGAGGGGCACTGCTGGTTTATCATTTTAGTGCAATTCTTATAATATACTAGCGGCCCGTTCCGGCTTCGCTCGGATAATAACCTAGTTACTAACTGCAGCGCCATCTGCCGGGGTTATTTATGAATCTAAACCATCCAGCGTCCTACCCAAACGTATACAAAAAATCATTTAAATCGGTCCAGCCGTTTAGGAGGAGTTCACTTACAACGAAAAGTGGCATTGATTTTTATATATATAGTACCTGGTTGACCTTGGCTTGGTTACATAGACATATACAGGTTTTCTAAAAAAAAAAGGAACTTTGAAAAAGAAAGGCAGCCGGCTGGATTCGAACCCGGATCTACCATAACATTTTGACCGCCCAACTTCCCGACTGAGCTAATATACTGTCGCGCGACGTCGCGAAATTTACCGTCGCATTCTAATGTTTTTGTAACAGTTTTCATTGTCTAAAAACGCGCATAAAACGGCGTTTTTTTTAAATAAAACCTGGCTAGATTGATTTATCGACCTCGAAACCCCCTGTATACATAATTTCATGAAAATCGTTCGAGCCCTTTCCGAGATTCAGATTCTAAAATATATATATACATACATACCTACAAGAATTGCTCGTTTAAAGATATAAGATAGATAGCATACTATGGCATTATTTAACTGTTGTATGTTTACGCTTGAAGCTATCTCGCTTGATATTAACCAACGATAACACGATAATAACGATTGAAACAAATTTGGATTCGCCCCAAAGTTGGTCTCTTCTGACAGTATTTTAACTGATTCAATCCGTCATCCTCATTAACTTGCAACTGGAAATCGCGACATTTGTCAGCGATACAATAAATAATTCCTCAAAGTGATAAGTGAAACCGCTCTAATGGATGTTTAATGAAGTTGATTAATTGCTTGTCGTTATCGGTTTACAGCACAATGGAAAATGATTCAGTTGTCTATTAGGCCTGAAAAATAAGTTTAAGTTGTATATGTACCATATTGTAAAATAGTGAAATTTATATCTACTATCATTAAAGATTTTATTGTTGCAAATCCTGTAAATCTACTACATCCTGTAAAGATCTACTAATGCAAGACCTTAGACCCTGGATGGACATATTGATCAAACTCAAAAACACAAGACAATATCCTGATGAAACACAAGACGTTGGCGAAATTGTGCTCACCAAACATTTATCTCACACAAATATATATCACAACCAAATAGAAGTCAGAAATTAATCTAAGATGAAGAATCAGATGACATAAATAAAAACCAGAAATTAATAGAAGATGAGGAAGAAGAAGACTTTAATCAGCTGACTATTATTTAATTTATAAATTAAGACTAACAAATTGTCTTGCCAGACATATTGCATGCCTCTCGCAGAGGCCAGTTTGTATGGGGCAACTTTTAAAATGTTTTGTATCATCTTATCTTACCTACAAACAGCAATAAAGATTTTTGTATTTGTATTGGTAAACGGTATAGTCCAATTAATATTATAAATGTCATTGTTTGGATGTTCGTTGATCAATCATGTCGTACCTATTACCGGATTGGGCCGAAATTAGGAACACAATTAGATTATAGTCTAGAAAAAACACATAGGTAGCTTTTTATCCCGGGAAAATAACTATATCGAGAATAAGCAAACCGCTGGTTGATGCTAGTGTCATATACATAATGCCAAAGTGATGCAAGGTTATAATTATGTCAGTGAACAATATTTAAATTGTTTAAATATTGTATGTAAATATAAGTAAATCACGATTAAATAAGCTTTATTTTAAAAACACTTTCAACACAATTTTTATTACACCTTGAAAAAAATACTAAAAAGTTAATAGCCATCTTCCAGCTCTAAAATCAGACCCTGGTGAGAATCAAGCACAAAAGTGCATGTCAAGACAAATCATACGAGCTCAAACTCGATGGAGTTGTGTCGTTTAATTACCTAACAAGTTCCCGTGGCCATCTTTTAGCTCTAGCATCAGATCAGCTCCATGCTACTACATTAAAGCATTATCATCCAAGTTACATAGATGTACAAAATTTCAGCTCAACAAGTAACCGGGAAGTGTTTCAAATATAACTCGTAAGATTATATTACAGACGGTCATCGGACAGGTGAAACCAAATAAAAGCTTGTAATGATTAATTATTTCAATCGTGAGTCCCGTTTAATGCGTAAAATACGCTTAAACCGCGAAAGTTAAAAAACAATGACTGGCCTGGTGGCTTAGTTTGTAGTAAGTCTGCCTGCGAAGCCGTGGATCGAGGGTTTGATCCCCACCCAGTGCAAATATTTGTGCGATAAAACGAATATTAGTACTGTACCTGTATTCAATGTATCATAAGTATGTACTAAAAATATACAAATATTATATCAGCTATCAGGCTCCCATAATACAAGCTTTGCTTAGTTAGGGGCTAGATGGTGTTGTGAGATGTCCACCGATATTTATTTTTGTATTTTTTTATTAATAATAAAGTATCAAGTGTCGCGTAGCCCACAATAATAATAAGCAAATATAGTGTTCCTCGGAACTTTAGCCACTGCGTTAGTTTGATATGACAAATTCTCGTCTAATTCATCATAATTATTTGATGGTGTCATGCCATGGCGATTACCTTGTGAACTATTTGATGTCCATAAATTCTCAGATACAACCTATCGAAGCATAACTTCTATTTATTTTGTTCTATGTCTGGGGTGTTTCTATCTAGGTAATATAAGATTGTATATCATCATCATCAGCCGCAAGACGCCCAAGGCCTATCTCTTAGATTTCCACAACGAACGGTCCTGCGCAACCTGCAACCAGCGGCTTCCGGCGACCTTTGTGAGGTCATCTGTCCATCTAGTGAGAGGCCGTCCAACACTGCGTCTTCCGGTTCGTGGTCGCCACTCGAGAACCTTTCTTCCCCATCGGTTGTCAGTTCTGTGACCGATGTGGCCTGCCCATTGCCACTTCAACTTGCTTACTCTTTGAGCTAGATTGTATATACATTTTGTATATTTTTTTTTTTTAAAGTGGCCCACTTTATCTTTCCACTGCTGAGGCTCGAGCCTTCGTCTCACAAGAAGAAAGTCAAATCCATATCCATCATGCTAGCCAAGCGCAAGTTGGCAGATTATGGGTGTCTGCAAAAGTTGTCCTTCTTGGAATATGCCGCTTTCTTCTCAATATTTTCCGTTACCATTAAAACCAGCATAGCTTGCTAAAGTACTACCTACGGCTTCTAGGTTAGCACAGTTAAAAAAAAGTAGTTGTATGTATTTCTAATGTCTGCTGTAGTAAGCAGTAAACGTCGTACTTGCCAATACCTAACATTTTTTTTAAATTTAAATATGAAGAATTTTAATTACTGCCTAGGTGTCCAATCCACTCCTCACTCATAAATATAAGATATTTGTTTGTTTAATTTAGTATCTGTATATTCTATTTTCATAAATGTCTGCAAACAGTTCCAAAACATGCTACACAACTTATTTCATAAACTCATCAAAGCTTGTACTCTTAATCTAATAACTTCTAAATTTATTTAAACTGCTTCAGTTCTGAAAGTCATTTGAGATACCTGAGGCTCTTCACCTAAGCCAAAAACAGCTTTATTTACGAATCCAGTCACAAATAGGCTTTATAAATTACCAACAACCTTAGCAAATAGTTTTGATTTCACAGACACAAAGTTTCGTTGTTGAAAATTGTTTTGATGGATTGCTCTAAATTTTAATCAAGAATTTCGTTTAAGACTCCCAGATAGCTTTAGAAGCTATTGTGAAGTATAATTTACTATTTCGTGGAGTCTGTCTTGCTCCGTTTATGGTACAAGCGTGAGAAGTCTTGTTTTGGTTCAATTTTAGGATTCGATGTTTGTTTATCGATCTATGGTGTTTTCAGATTCAATTTTATCCGTGCAGTTATTGTTCTCGCTATATTATTTTTTAATAGTACAGAGTGATTAGACAAACAGGACATATGCCTGATGGAAATCGACATGCCTGCCGATAACAGCACAGTGACACGCAGAGTCCAAATCATAACCTACTCGCGGTACTGCGCTGCGCTCGTCACCCAGAGATATAGACTGCAGGTCCGTGAACAAAATGTATGGGTCAAATGAACCACCAGGAGACCTATGTAGGAGAAGGGTATAAAGTAATAAGGTTCAGCACTATGCCGACACTTATAAGCTGAGTGCAGTTGTAGAGGGGGGTTGGGGTGATTATTGTATCACGTTGCAGAATAATAGAATGGAAGAGTTATTGAAACTATAATAAATATAAATTTTAATTTTATCGGAATTATTATGTTTGTTTACGGAAAAATTCATGATGTACTTGGTACCATACAATTTACATTAGAGTAAAAATCATGCATTTGATTATGTACGGCATTGGTTGGACAACTTACATGACAGTCTCTTATTAATTTTTACCCTTCTATCATCCTACATAGGACTCGTGGTGGTTCATTTGACCCATAAATTTTGTTCATGTGCCTGTGTAGTCTAATAGAAGATGTTTTATTTCTATGCCCTGTAATTTCACTGGAAACATTGCCCTGACGGCCCTAACCTACGGGAACACAGTAATGTTTGCCCACTTCTGTTTGGCGAAAATAATAATTTAATTATTTTCCCTAAATAAGTAGTCTATATGTAAAAACAGACTAAAATAATTATAATAATTTCCTGATTTCAACCCGTGATTGACGTGATTTGACGAGCAACAAGTACCTAAATATATAAACGTTCAAATCTTCGCATTAATAATATTTGTAGCATTTATACATTTTGTACACAGTGTATTTTGTCGGGAAGATACGCTTAGAACTTCCCCACTATAAGATGTTATATATAGAAATAAAAAAAACTTGAGAGGTGTCAAGGGACACCCGGATGGAACAAAGTTCCTTTCGATTAATTAGTGAAGGAATTATTATTTTTATTTTTTATTATTTACAAAAAACCTGTATACACTCAACAAAAATAATCGTCGCGACACTACACTGTTCAATGCGAAATAGAAATGAAAAAATCTGGCTTGCTTTCTATAAGAGAGAGAGACAGACAGAGAAACATGCGACGCCGCACAGCTTACAATAGCAAAAAGTGTAGTGACAACTTTTCACAACGCGCGATAAGGAACTTCGTTCCAAAAATTGGTTGTCTGTAAAGCCGGTTGGTGTACGGGTGATAGTTTTTTTTTTTTTTAAATAAAGAGTGACGATCAGGACATGTGCCTGATGGTAAGCAACATGCCTGACAATAACAGCACAATGCCACGCAGCTATTGGAACATGAAGAGTCCAAATCCTTACCTAGCACTGCACTGCGCTCGTCACCCAGAGATCTAAGATCTTATATCTCTAAGCCCTGTCATTTCTCTGGAAACATTTATAGTTTAAAGTGACAACGTCATTACAAAACATTTATAGGTGCGGCGCAAGTATACAATGAGCTTATTGGGACATAACGGGACACTTGTTCGTACATGCAGCCGGGGTTCATAGATTTATTAGACGTTGTAACGTCAAAAATTGAGCCCCATTTCTCACACAACTGCAGTATTGGTAGACACAAAGGCATACAACAATCACCTGATCACCGAATCTAAAGCGAGATAAGTACTTTATTCCGGCCACGCCGGTCCGTTCCATCAAACATATTCAGTGGCTACGCAAATCTGTGGATTTCCATAAGCGTTGTTCACAACAACGCTCCGGATCAAGTATCCGGAATCTCTGCCGAATACCGTATCTTATGTACGTGACCTCATTTGCATAGAAAGGGACCGCGGAAGATGTTTTTTTTTTCGTCGACTTAGAGATTCCTGCTCAATTATTATTAGATTTATTTTAGTAATAAGTAAGTTCATAGTAAGGCATTGTTTGACTGGTAGTTTTGATATTGTTAAATAATGAATCTGTCTTGAGTGCTAGTTTAACAGACTACAAAGATGGTGGAGGTTCTTAAATAGGTTGTATGTTTTTTTATTGTGTAGAGCATAGTCCAGACGTAAACCCGTGGAAATTTTATCAAAATCGGTGTACCTAATGGTTTTTGAAATAATGAGCAAAAACTAAAATTTTGTATATTTATGTCGATTGCGTTATCAGAGCTTAAGTCAAAATTAATCGAGTTTAGAGAGTTTCAAATTGTTTTTGGTGTTTTTTTCGTAGAAATAGGACGTATAAAGCAATCAAATGTATTAAGTATAGCTATTTTGTCTCAGCAATAGAAAATATTAAAAAATACATTTAAATTTGGTTATTCTTTGTCTCTTTTTGTTTCATACATAATCCCAAAGAACTATTATTATCAAATATTTTAAGGAAAACACTACTAAAAACTCTCTAATTTTGTTATATTTAAAGCATAAAAGTCACACTTAATCATAAACACAAATTTGCAATCGACGCTTACAGAACCCTGAGGTTTCAATTTGGTCTAGCACTTGGCGAACTTTTCTTTTTTTATAGATCTAAGCAAGAACTTATGATTGATAAGGGGTTCTCCAAAATGATTTATACTTAGGTCGGAGTCTCGCTGAGTGTTTTGAATGGATTGTGTGAGAAGTAAACATTGAAAAGAAAGTTTATCTAGCATAAAATAATAAATACTCCAAAACATAAGCAGCTTTCTAAATTTTCCCACAGATGGGACTTGGCGCTTTCTCTCACAAGGAGAGAGTCAAGGCCATAATCCACATCGTGGATACTAATGCCGGTTGGCGGACGACCAATGACCTTAACATGTCTGTTAAGGTCTGTTAAGGTAATGGACCACGGATATCGGGGGATATGCCTTGAGGGCGTGGCAGTGTCTTCTCGACACGGTTAATATGACACTATAACTTTGACATTCATTCAGTCGCTCTGAAGCGCCTAGAGAGTACGTTGGCGCGTTAGTGATGGGGTAATGGAGTTTGCCGACGTGAAATTTCTTCGAAAATTTGTTCGGTAATTTACATGGACAATGTTCCTTTTTTCATTTTTAATTAACTACCTATTTTTCAATTTTTTTTTTATTTGTTTTATGATTATTATTAATAATATATACAAAGAAATAAAATTGGAGCGTTTGTATGTAATATCAAATTAACAACTGTTTACGAAGTTGTGACAAATTACAGTATGTACAGTAACTAAAAGCTATTTTAAAACTTTTTGTCCATCTTGTTTGTTCCACTAATCTACCAAACAGCTGGACCACTTATGACGGGACTTTCACTACCAGACAGCTGATCGTCTAAGGCATAACTTTTTACGTTTTTTTAACGTGTACTTTTCTCTTGCTTGATGAAAATAAAATGTTAATATTATTACTAGCCTACATTGTCCCACTGCAGGGCAAATACCTCTCTTCCTTCCTTGCAGATAGTCCAATTCACGGCATTAGGATTTACGGCGTTCGACAGTCTGAGATATAATGTTTTACCTCCATGCCCTGTAATTTCTCTGGAAACATAGTCCTTCAAATCGGAATAAAATGATGTTTATTTAATGTTTATTAAATATGAGGGTAGAAACCCGCCAAGTATCACAACATAGTTCAACATATTTTAATAACAAAAATTATAAAACTGAAAATTTTCCAGATAAAAACTAGTGAAATGTAGTGAAAAGGCAGTGTTTTACCCAGTAAAATAAAAACAACACAGTGTTTCAATGGTAACAGGTATAAAAAGAACCAAGTGCGGAATGACAGTACTGTGTGTGTGGTATGTGATTTTGAGTACATAATTTGACCAAAAATACCATTTGGCCACACTATTGTGAAATAAAAGTGTTTGTGGTGTAATCCGGTAAAATATAAAGTGAAAATTGAACACAATCCAAAAACTATTTACATTGATTGTAACCTAACAACGTATCCACTACTAGCGCCATCTGTTGCTAACACTCATTACTACTTCCTAAGCTGACTTCTCACATCTATTCAAACCATTGAACAGTAGAAGAATTTAGAGAGGTTGGCGTATACTAAAAAAACGATCCACCAGGTGGCGCCACTATTACACTATACAACACGATAGTGGTAAAACTAATTACATGTTTTGGGAATTATTTCTTATTCTTTGACTACAATTCTGAAAGTTGCTGATATTTATCGGGGATTGTCTACAAGTTAAATTGCAATAAAAAATACCTAAAAATGCCCCAAACACGGAATCAGGTTCTAATTGAAGCACAGCGGAAAATTAAGACCTTAACCCTTGATCTTGAAAAAACTCAGCAACTTAATATAAAGTTACTCCAAGAACAAGAAGAGTGTGCCGAAGAATTCAAGAATTTGACAAGTCAAATAGTGATGCTAAAATCCAAATTAGTTGAAAAAAGAGGCGGAAATTATCGACCTAGCTTCTGAAAAGAGTATACTCAATAATCTGACTCATACAAGATTAAATGATTTAAATTAGTATGAAAATGCATTAAAAATAATACAGATGCATGAAAAAAATGCGGCCCTTTTCGAGACGCTGCAAAAACAACAGAAATAGAAAATAAAGAAACAATTGAGTCATTAAACTTCCAAATTCAAAGTCTGAAAGCATTAATAGTAAATCTACAAGATGAAAATATAAAACTAATGAGCGAAAAAAAATCCAGATTGACCTTAACAATGCCAATAGAGACAGGCAAAAAAAACATGGAGAAAAATGAGATTAATTTTATTGAAACCCATAAAAAATCAGAAATACCTGTTTATTTAAACCATAATGACTCTCTCAACGAAAAAATATCAGAGACACAAACAGTATCTTCTTTTGCGGGCTGTCGAGTAAGTGAGAGACTGAGTTCAGGAAATGTACTAAACGAAGAAACATTACAAGAGGCTGAGAGCTCTGAATATACTATGAAACAAATTCTTATTTTATGCGACAATTATGGTAGGTCTGTAGCACAAAACCTTCTAAAAATTATGCCTAAAGATTATGTTGTGACGTCAACCTGCAAACCGAACGCTACTCTAGAAGAAATCACTAAAAATGTAGAAACATTGTCAAAAGATTTTAGGGAAAATGACGTAATTATTGTTATCGCTTCTAGACTTACTAACTATAAGATAGGATGCATCAAAAACTTAGTGAAAATTAGTGAATCAAAAAAATGTAAACTCCAAATCTCCACTCTCCCATACACGTATTCGAATTCATCACATGACATAAACAATTCAAGGAAGTTTAAAATTAATGAATATCTGTACAAATTAGCTCAAAAAGTACAAACACTCTCAATAATTGACCTTAATTGTTTCAAAAAAAAATGTGTTTGTTTTTAGCAATGTTGTGTCAAATAATTTTATACGATTTATTTGTAGCGAAATAATCAACAATCTTAGACATAAGACATTTAAAAATAAGAATCTAATATACCTGACTGGAGAATACTCTCCTAATAATAATGATAATTGTTCACAGGTTATTTGTAGCGTTAATTCACAGCCTTTTTTAGAGACAGAACTGCGAAACACTTGTATAATATAGACAATGATAAGTTTATAATTTTACATCAAAATACGAGGTCCCTTAATAATAATAAGGCTTTACTCTTACAGGGAATAACAGTTATTTACAAACCAAATGTATTAGTAATAAGTGAGACCTGGTTAAACGAACTTAATGTGATGAATATTGTGATTCATGGATATAACCATATTAATTATTTCATTAGACGTAAACGGCTGCATGGTGGTGTATCAGTATTCGTCTCAGACGGAATACAATGTAAGCCGTTCAAAAGAATTGATATACTATCCGTAGAGTACGACTGTGAGCTGACGGCTGTGGAAATTAATGTTCAAATGAATAGGTTTCTTGTGATAGGAATGTACAGAACGGGTAAAGGCAGCTATGATGTTTTTGCTGGAGTCATGAAACAATTATTTGATTTACTGAGTACTTTCCCCAATAGAGGTGTAGTTTTGGCTGGTGATTGGAATATAAACTTTATGGTGAACTCAACGAACAAAATAAAATTGACTGATTTGATGCAGGCTTGTGGTTATCGCAACGCAGTGGATTTTCCTACAAGGTATGAAAATGAATCCAGCACCTCGGTTGACTGCATTGTTACAAATATATCGAGATCATCCATAAAATTAGTACCTCTGGCTACTGGTGTCTCCGACCATGATGCTCAACTTGTTGAAATTTCTATACAAAGAAAGAGGAAACCTAAAACAATAACCATGGAAAAGCGCTTAATTAATGACAATACAACAATAGAGTATGTAAATGCAATGCTAGCATATGACTGGGACGACATATTCAATTGTTATGAAAATGAAATCTTTGATATTTTATGAAGAAATTTCTGTGGAATTTTAATATTTATTTTCCTTTGGTGAAAATAAAAATCAAACCTCGCAATCGGAACCCATGGGTGTCAAACGAAATAGTAAAACTTCAGCAGGAAATACACGATTTATATCAAATAAAACGCCAATTTCCCGAGTTATCGGATAGCATAATCGATAAAAAGAAAAAATGTAGAGATGAACAAATAAAATTGGAAAAGAAAGAATATTTTCAGAATAGGATAACTAATTCCAAGAACCCCAAGAAAGAAGTCTGGAATGTCATTAAAGAGGAGAGCAATAAAACGTAAAGAAGTGGGACTGGCATCTCTTGGATGACTCTACTAATGTTCCGATTTCAGAAGATAAAATTGCAACTTATGTTAATAACCATTTTGTGACAACTGCAAACAACTTAGGTTTCACTAATCCTCCAGAAATTAGAAATGCATTATTAATTCTAAAAAGTAAAGTTTTAGACCACAACGAGTTTGAATTCGATACAGTTACTCCCACGCAACTAATAAATATAGCTAAAATCAAAATTAATAATTCAGACACTAGAGATATCTATGATATTTCTGGTGTATTTTATTCCGTGTCTTGACTTATCTTCCGAACCATTTTGTTTCTTAATCAACCACATTCTACAGTCTGAGTCATATCCAGATTATCTGAAAAGTCCAGAATAACACCATTGTATAAAGGTAAAGGTGAAACAACCTGTGTTACTAATTATAGGCCCATTACTATAGTGCCCACAATCTCAAAACTAGTTGAAGCGATAATGTCACAGAACATCATGTCATATTTCAATAGACACTCTATACTCTCAGATTCTCAACATGCGTACAGAAGCGGTCGATCAACAATTTCAGCTGTTCATAACCTTGTTGACAATGTTGTGGAAAACTTAAATGGTAAAATGAAGGTAGCCATAATACTGTTAGACTTATCCAAAGCTTTCGATTCCGTAAATCATGAGCTTTTATTAAAAAAGCTCATGATCTACGGAATCAGGAACAAAGAATTGAATTTGATAAAGTCCTTCTTAGAAAATAGGAAAAGCGTAGTAGAACTCAAAATAAATAACAACCGCCATGTTTCTAAACCAGAAATTATCAACACAGGAGTTCCTCAAGGATCGTCATTGGGAAATATCCTATTTTCGTTTTTTGTAAATGATTTGTCCATGTTAGAGCTCGGCGGAGAGATAATACAATACGCTGATGATACTACCCTCATACTAGCAGGTAACTCCTACGAAAAATTGTTACTAAAAATACGAGAAGCTCTATCGAAACTAAACCACTGGTTTGAAATAAATGGGTTACAATTGAATAACGATAAAACCAATATTATGTTTATAAACATGAAGTTATCAAATCCAGTCAACCAACCCATAGAATTAAGCGATGGAACCAAATTATTTAATACAAATAATGCAAAATTATTGGGGTTTCATTTAGATCGTGCACTAAACTGGAAATGCCATATAGATCAAACATGTAAAAGATGGCAAAAGTATATATACCCTAAAACAATTAAAACATGTCACAACCCCGGAAAGCCTCAAAGAGATTTACTACTCATATGTGCACTCCATAATGGCCTACGGTATAATCTTCTGGGGCTCCTCAACTGATTATCAAAGAGTATTAAAATGCAAAAGCGTGCAATACGCGTACTAGTAAACGCAAAATTTAGAGAAAGTTGTAGAAAGCACTATAAAGACTTGAAAATAATGACGTCAGTTGCTCTTTATATATTTGAAATCCTAAAATACACAAGGAACAACATAGGTCGATTCAAAATTGAGAAAATTAAAGAACGGAGAACAGGTCAAATAAAAACAATCCTTCAACCGACGCATTCCAGACTATCAGTGGCAAAAAGACTGCCGACAAACATGGGTAGAGTCCTTTACAATAAGCTGCCAGAGGATTGTAAAACTCTACCTAGTGATGCAATGTTTTGAAATGAAGTGAAACGACTCCTTTTAAATCGCACCTTGTACACTGTGAAAGAGTACTTGAATTATGACTATGACTCTAGCATCTGACATCGAAGACAATAAGTGCAAACGATCTGTATATATATTTATATATAAGTCTATAATCTGTATGTATGTATGTCTGTATGCTTGCCTGTTACCCAAGAACTGCGCTCCATTTAGGTTACCTATTTATATTTTCATTGTTACAACAATTTTGAATATAGTTATTAAGCTCTCACGATTTGAACTTATATTATAACATAACACGAAACTTGATCACGATCTAAATTATTATTTGTTTTGAATTGTATAATACTTTAAATTTATTCTTATTAATCATGTTGCCCCTATACAGCAAATTAATTAACTGTGCTTTAACAATTGTGTAAAGTGACGAGACATATTATGATCTATATTAAGTTTTGGTTGTAAATATTTTGCAGCTAAGTTTAGTGTATGTATTAATGTGTCAATAAAAAAAAAAAAAAAAAAAAAAAAAAAAAAAACTGTTTTATTAAAAGTCCCTTAAAATTAGTCCAGCAGTTTCAGATATTACCCAGTACAAGCAGGAAAGCAAAAAAATTATATTGTTTTTTTGTCATTGGTATCGTAAATCCTAGTACCTAATATTACAAATGCCAATGTTTGGACGTTTCGGTATTTGGATGTTTGTTGCTCAATCTCGTTTAAACGTATGAACGGATCAAGTTGTAATTTGAAATACAGTAAGATTATATTTTGGAAGAACACATAGGCTTAGGCTACTTTTATCTCGATAAAATAATGGGAACGAGAACTACGTGGGTAAACCCGCGGAGCACTGCTAGTACTTTCGTATACATTAAACGTAAAATTGTTAATTTGAAAAATGCAAATAGATTCCAACTTTATACATTTCTTTATAGTATAATACATGTCGTACAGGGTATCAATTTTTATATATTATAATTATATTTACGTATTTGTATATTAGTAAAACTTAATAAATGAAAATATAATAATACAGCCCAAAATAAAATGTCGAATAAATTTTGCAATCACTCATTTCAATCCCTAGTGACATATTATGTGGGCGTTGAGTGACTCCTTCTACATAGACAAAATTATTTGTTAATACGGAAATGTTCCGCCCATTTTATGTATGTTGTGGGAGGAGACCGGAGACACTAGGTTTCGAACTAAATTCGCAATCAAGGCATATCCCCCGAATATCCGTGGTAATGACCTTAAGATGTCTGTTTCTTAACAATGTTTTCCTTTTCATTAAAACTTCGTATTTTTACTTTTAATTTGGTAACTGAGTAGATTAGTCATGGTAGGAAAATTAGTTCTAAACCATTAAGAATGGAAATCTTAGCCATTTATTTATTGACTGTTTCGCGTCAAGCAATAGGTAGTTTTTTGTTGATATTTTTACTTATTTTTAAATGCAGAGAGAATGAATTGAATGAATGAAATAAAAAAAACTTTTGCAAAAATTTTTGGTTTCATTTTATTAGTCTCATTTTCGGCAATTTCGCAATCGTTAGCACTCATCGCGGCTAATGGTCAGTGATTGGTCAATGGTTCACATGTTTGTTGACATCAGAATCAAATAGATTTTTTAATATTTATCAGAAAGAAATATTTTTTTAAAATATACGTTACTACTACTGGCTATGCTAGTTAGCACGAAGCAGATTAATTTTATTAACACTTGATGCAGCAAGTCTTAAAATATCAGTTTTTAAAACGAGACGATTTATATTAGAACTTAAACTGAATTCATCTTTGTTATTTATTTTAAATCTGGTCTATGAGACGTAATCTGTTAACAATTACATGTATAATTCTGAAAATTAAGCAATGCCGACCAGTAACAACGCCTTTGCAGTTCACAGACGATTTGGTGACCACATAGCGTCAGCTTCGTGCTATTTTGTCCACATTTATTAAAAACGTTTTCTTAAGCTATTTCTGTTACCCACTTCTGCGTATAGGTTTCGTCCAATTCTCTTCACTTAAATCTTCACCCAATCTTTTTAAGCTGGTCTTTCCAGCGCTTAACAGAACGACCCTGGAGTCGACTAGAAAATAGTGTCCACTCTGTAGAAACTCTGGCACACCTATCGGGGTGCATTCTGCTCCATTCCCATTTTAGTTTAGCAGGTTCCTAATAAATCTGAGCCAGTTTTATACCTAAATAGTTTTTTAAACTTTTTGTAGCAAGCTTAACGAAACGAGTATATTGGCCAATCGGGAGGACATTCACTTTCTAAGAGAGAAGCGGTGGGTACAATTTTCGCCTACTTATCAATCTAAAGTGCATGTAGGTACTAATTGTCTAGTGTTATTCGCTGAAACGGCAAAAGATAATGTCAGAAATAATTATTCTACTAGAAATTACAGGACATGGAGATACATTTTATTATATATATAGGAGTGATGAGCGCAAAGCAGTGGTAGGAAATGGCCAATGTCTAGACTTTCCATGTTCAAATGGCTGCGTGATGCAGTGCTGTTATGTATAGGCAGGCGCGTTACTTACCATCAGGCACATAATAATGCTCGTCCCATCATTTTACATTAAAAAATAGTTTTTTATCTTTTAAAATTCCTTTTTAACGTATCTTAAGGTAGATCTTAAAACAAATCAACACAAATTACACACGAAAATGTATTCTTACAATAATAAAAAAAGAATATAAAGTTGAAGGAATAAAATACATACACTATATTACTCGTATTCATTAAATTAAGTGACTTAAACTTTTTTATTCTTTAACGATATAATTGCCAAAATTTGATCAAGATATTTCAAATTTTCATAATAAGCAATGAAAGATATTAAATCTTCGATGGATTGACTGGAGCTTTCGATTCTAGAAATATAAATAATTTGTCGTTTTTGTGAGGAGCGTTTATTAGATTTTAGATAGAAGCTAAGAGGAATAAACTTCAGTAATTTCTAAGCGGCTTGGCCTGAAACGCGACTTTAAGATTAACTCCTGGCCGTTTTAATTTCACGTCAATTAATCTCTCCTTATTTTACTTTTCATTAAGTTGAAAGTAGACAATTTTAATTATCCAGGAAACAATTTCAATTGGATGCAGTCTTTGAAGTCGAGTTTCATTAGAACGTTAGAAGGATCGTTAAACTGTCATTAAATCCTTTTAAAGACCTCTTTATTTTTGGTTGACATATTTTTCGGGCAATTAAATTATAACGTGAGAAAAGAAAACAATCAAATTTTCTATCCTGTCTATCGCTGGATTAAATTTAATTTGTTTTATCCATTCAATTACACGGATGGATGGAAATGGTAGTATTTACGTATAGTGCTAGAGCAAGTATGTGTGTGTTTCATTACTCAAACTCATTGCAGTTCCTACTACGAAAAAAAAGATTGATCAAATGATTGGTTGAACACTAAAGTGATCGTAACATAAATATGATAGTGGTCATTCCTTAGTTCACTTGACCTACCACACCTTTGGCAGTTAATCTACCGACAAGCATCAATACTCAATCATTTATTGCTAATATTATGGTACATTTCTTGGTCTTATTAATAAGTACATGTCATTTGTAGTTACCATAATTACCCTGATTGGGTGTGGCAATATAATTCGTATTGTGCGGAGCGGATCGACTCATTTTATTATTAATTTGTCGGCAAGATATTCGTCTATTGTATAGTAAGCTTTCTCGAGTAATATATTTTTTAAGGTTTTGGCAAACTTTTTGTCAGAATTTATTTGTTTTAGTTTGTAGGGCAATTTGTTGTATATTTTCACTGACATTGAATTTGGGCCCGAGCTATGCAATGTTAATTTTGAATGTGGTAGATTCAGATTGAGTTTGTGGTTGGATCTAGTAGGGTAATTTCGCCCGTCAGTCAGTCTTGTGAAGAATTGCAGATTTCTTCGCACAAATTTACAAAGTTCCAAAATGTACATGGAGGCTACGGTTAGAATTTTAAATTTGACAAAATATTTTTATGATTTATCAAGGTGCAAATACCGCTTTCTTGTTTGAACGGCAATGATTTCAGAAAAATATACAGGTAATTGAAATTGTCTCATATATCTGAGTAACGAGCGTTTATAAAATATTGTTCATGTATGATATGACCGGCCAACATAAATTTATTGAAAAATATCGCTGGGCGCAACTCAACCAACCACCAATCAAATGTTGTTATTTAATGAATAAGAGTTAATTCATTTTGAATGTTATTTTCCACAGTTATTCACATTAAACCAGATCAGAGTTATATTTGCACTTTAGTTTTGGGCCGTAGAATAGCTGGAAAAGGTGCAAGCGTCTCTAAATACCGTCCTCTAAGAGGCGAACTCTGTAGAGTCCTTCTTGTTATAAAATATACGAACAATTGTCAGTTTACGAAGAAATGTTCCACTTCCCGCATAGGATACTTGCAGCACCTCCGATTTTATGTTATATTCCTCGGAAAATATATATTTAAGCCTATTTGCTATTATAGACCATTATTATTGTTTCTATGTACGAGTACCAAAATTCAACCAAATGTCTGCAGTAGTTTTTGCGTGAAAGAATAACATCCATACTTCTAACAAACAATTGCGTTTGTAATATTAGCAGAAATAAACTGTGTTTATATGTCGCAGACTTATTACATCTATCGGTAAATATCTAGTTTAAGAAGTTTTGCAGTTGTTTTGTTATCTCTTTTTTTGTAACTTTTATTTAAGATTTTTTTTATCTTATATGATTCCATAATATGTTGAGCGGATCAAAATCATCACGATCATTATGAATGTTGATTCAAAATGAACTATTCATATCTTTATTCGGTGAATTAGACACTTAAAATTATTAAAATATGCGATCGAAAAATTTCTACAAACAACTATCCAACTATTCGCTCAAAGAATAAATGTTTCCTCGTCTTTCGACGGTAATTCTTCTAAAGGCACTTTTCATAAAATACTGCTAAAGTCTGTTTTAAGAGGTTTTATACTAGAATTCTTAATTCTAAGAAACAGGGCACGGATTTATTAAAGCTTATCAAGATTATTCATAAAAGATTTGCTCTTTGATGTTTTAGCTATTCACTGCAAACATAAAATTCTAAACAACCTGAATAAAACAAAAGACGATAATGTTAACTATGTACATTAAACTGAAAGGCTTAATTGACATCATTGAAATTTCAATTTAATTTATTTGATTTACCCAGTGCAGGTTGTATACAAGAAATACTGTTTTATTATGCATATATACGACGATAACCTTATCGCCGCTTAACATATCAGGCGAGATGGCAACTTATAAAGCTAAAAAAAATGCATACATCAAGTAAAAATATGATGAACCCTCATAGTATACGATGGAGTGGGCATACCTAGAAAAACATTTTCACTTTCGATTTGAAGACACCAAGAATGTTACCATACTGGGAAAGTCTTATAAGTCGTATTATATATCTTATATTAAGCCAAGAAGTTCTTATCTTTCTTGTGTTAACGAGTTTGCCATTAAAAAACGCATGCATGAGTTCCGTAATCAGAGGTGGGAAGACCTACTCGCGGGAGTCGAGCCATCTCACCTACCAGACCTTCTGGCAGTTGACTCAAACTCTGAAATCCGGCCTAGTGGTAGTCATGCCCCTTTCTCTCGGCTTTTCCCTTTGAGGATGAGAAGAAGACAGAGTTTCTAGCTGACAGCGTCCAACACCAATGCACTAAATTTTTGATAAGGAATATCCGTTTTACTAAAAATAATCAATTTCAAGTAAGGTTCTTTCACAAAAATACAATGATATTAATTCCGTGCCTGGCGTGAACATGTTGACATCTCGACTTGCACGTTTTTTTTTTTATTGTCTTAATGCATTCTACGCATTCGATATTTGTATGTAAAAAATTGACATCTCTTAATGTACACAACTTTTTACGAAAAAGCCAGTGGTAATAACTTGACAACTTGCATTTTAGCAAACAAAACTTGACAAATCATGATGTCAAATTAACGATGCACTAGTTTTTATGAACGTACTTTGGTATTTCGTTTTATCAACGTAATGCGGACTAGCCAACATTTATTCGTTACTTGATATATCTACTCGTTAATTTATGCACTGCGTATGAGTACTAGCTATAAATTGACAAATAGAGATGTCAAACTAAGGCCAGCCTAGGTATTTTTGTTAAAATCGTGATATATTGAGATATCAGGTTATGGCCCGCTGTGGTTGATTGTTTATATTGTGATAAATAATGACGTCAATTTAAGGGCTACCAAGTTTTATCGTTTAAATTTAGATAAGTAGATATATTCAGTTGTATCCTTTCGTAGTTTTATAATTTAAATCATGACTATCAAGATATCATCTTGTTGGCTAGGACTTATTTAAGTTTCGCTGCAATCGCAATATGCAACCGCTTCAATAAGCATTTTGTGCGATACTCGTATTGTGGCGCATCCCTAGTTTATTCATGTTGGTAAACACATCGGGTCTAAGGTTAGAAGGCGCCCGTGCGCGAAGGAGTCAATACGCGTTCGCGGCGCGGCGCGTTAATTTTTTTTCGAGTGATTTATCAATTTGATCATTACCTACCATAGAGTTCATATTATTATTTTGAGTATATAGCTTGTGACTTACCATGGAGAGCGATCAAAAAGTAAGTATCAAACCTGTGTAGGTACTTATTATCTTATCAAAACGAAATTACTTTCTCTAGTAGATGATATTCAGGTACCTGGATTTATATAAATCTTTTTGCAGAATCCGACGATTGCCGAATTACTGGCTAGGAAGCGCAAATTAACACAACTTCGCGATATCCAGTTAAAATCATCACGCAAGCAAATCGACGAAGTAAACGAAAACGGTAAGTATGAGATTTTACACGAATACCTAGGTAACTAATTGTTTTGTAAAAAGCAATTAGCTGTTAAAGTTCCTAATTAACTTGAATTCGCTGTGTCGTATCTGTCAGTAACTAAGTACCTAGCACTAAGTACTTACTGTAATACCCGAGAAGCGTAATGTACCTCCTACACAATTTAATAATCCTACTAAACGCGAAAGTTTGTAAGAATGTATGTACTTATGTTTGTTACTCTTTCACGCCAAAACGGCTGGATGGATTTTGACAAAATTTGGTATGGAGATAGCTTAGCCCGAAATAAATGAATTTTTAATTTAATTTAAATTTTTAGTAATTCGCGAAAAAATATCAGCTGCTCCATACATTTTGTTGTGGGTTATTGAACTTTGTGTATGGAACAACTGATATTTTTATGTGTTTCGCTTGCTACTGCTCTGCAGGCTGAACGGGTTGTCTAAATTAGGTATATCAATCAAGAATTTGTTAGAAACTCAGTTTTAAAATAAACGATATGTATCTACTGATTTCAAAATTATTATGTTAATCCTCGATTTCATTGTTTTAGATTATTGTCCTGGTGCGTCATCGTCATCATCGAGTGAGCAACAATTGATATTTCCAAACAGTCCCCTTATGCTTGAAAAAAACGAAATCTATAGTAAAAAATTAGAAGGTAAGTGAAGACACTGAAGTTTGATAACGAGTATTACCTAAATTGAAAATTTGAAAATTCCCCGACTCATAACAACAAAGTATTCGCCATTTTGTGGTGGCGGCCATCTTGAATCGAAAATTTTCATAGTGTATCGTATTCAACTTGTCATGCCCTTTCATTTGATACCCATATTGATGGGGTTGTGAAAAAAATATGTAATTCGTTATTTTGTGGCAGTAATTCTAATAACTAATTCGTCTTTTAAACAAAAAAAATAAAAATCCAAATCGGTTCATCCGTTCGGGCGCTACGATGCCACAGACATACGCACACACACACACAGACACGTCATACTTATAACACTCGTCGTTTTTTGTGTCGGGGGTTAAAGAGGCAGCATATGGCATGCAACTTTCTCGCTCACACAAGTAATCATGACAAATCACACTCAGCTATTTTTTGAGATTTATGAACGAGACACACTACTTGGTACTGACTTACACTTTTTTTGTTTCAGATAACCCTAATCTTTCCACACCACAGTCGCATTCTTCATTACTGAGAAATATAATCAATGATCCATTATCCCCAATTCCGGTTATGTCCCCAGCAACTCAAGAAATTTATGATGTATTAATATCTGACCCAAAACTTCAAATGGATATTTCGCCTGATATTGTCGAAAATAGTGAAGTTGAAGACAGTGACGACAGTGTACTTGACCCCGATTTTAACGTTAAAAAATTAAGAAATATAAGGACAAATTCAGAAACCGATTGCGAATCGAGTGACGATGCCATCGAAAGTAAATCAACATCTATACAGCCTTATCAAAATTTAGACGAAAATGAGATAGATTGTGTGATTTCAAAAAATAACGGAAACACAAAATATACCTGAGATGCATAAAGAACAAGACGAAAGAAATACACAATATGAGAGTGCAGCTTCTTTTATAGATGAGAGAGAAACTCTAATACAGGCCATAGAAAATACAACAGGTATAAATAAGAAAGTAATTTCAAATATAGAAGTTGCATCTACCAGTAAAGAAAGCACTAATGATAGTACAAAAAAAGGCAGATCAAGAATGGAAAGAAGTTCTAGCAAGATACTAAGAAATACAGGAAAGAGTTACATAACAGAAAAAGGTAAAGTCGTTTCTGAAAGGCGAACAAAAGAATTAGGTTCGTGTAGATTAAAATGTGCTGAAAGAATAACAATGGCGGAACAAACACAGGCTTTCGAAACATATTGGAAACTAGGCGACAGAGATAGAAGAGCAGCATTTGTATCTAAGTCAGTTAAGATATTTCCAAAAAAAACAAACACAAATTACGGGCGGCAGAACATCAAATCGGGATTGCTATTGCAAATACGAGCTAGAGATTAGTAATGCAGCTAAACCAGTTTGTAAAGAGTGCTTTTGTAAAATACTAGGAGAGACAAAGGGATTTGTTAATGTGGTTATAGAAAAAAAAAAGGCATCTCCTACTGGCATCATTAATGAAGACCAGAGAG
Organism: Ectropis grisescens; assembly: GCA_017562165.1. NCBI lineage: Eukaryota > Metazoa > Arthropoda > Insecta > Lepidoptera > Geometridae > Ectropis > Ectropis grisescens. Next base: position 4,907,592 of record CM029779.1, on the reverse strand, counting down.
GTCGTCAACCACCTAAGAATAAAAAGACTGACGAAGATATATCGCTGGTTAACAATCACATTCTGAGCTTTCCTAGCTATGAGAGCCATTATTGTCGAAAATCGACAGGAAAAAAATACTTAGCATCAGACCTTTCTATTGCCAAAATGTACAGAGAATACAAAAATACTTTACCGAATCCGGTCTCGTTAAAACTGTATGCCAAATGTTTTCACGATCTCAATCTGTCGTTTAAACAACCCTCCAAAGACACATGTAACACATGCGATGTCCTAAATGCAAAAATTAAAGTCGCAGACGGAGACCGCAAAATAGATTTAGAAGCTGAATTAGCTGAACATCAACATCAAGCAGAAAAAGCTTATGCTGAAAAACGCATTGATAAAGAGAATGCCAGAGCAGAATCTTCTGTAAAGGCATTTACATTTGACCTGCAGCAATGCTTGCCAACACCATATTTAAAAACGTCCGTCTCGTTTTATAAAAGACAACTTTGGTCCTTTAACTTGACTATACACGATTTGGCAAGTAATGAAGCAACATGCTACATGTGGGACGAGACGATAGGAGCTCGAGGAGCAAATCAAATTGCGTCATGCTTGTGGCACTTTTGCCATAGTCTACCACCACAAGTGGAAGAAGTCACTTTTTATTCTGATACTTGTGGTGGCCAAAATAAAAACAACATTGTGGCAATGATGTTTATGTTTTTATTAAACAGTCATCCAACACTAAAAACAATAAACCACAAGTTTCTTATAAGTGGGCACACGCACATGGAGTGTGACTCTGACCACGCGATCATAGAAAAGGCTAAGAAAAGAACGCAAATGAAAATAAACCATTTAAATGATTGGGTTCAGTTGGTGAGATCATGCAAAATTCAGAAACCTTTTAAAGTTGTGGTGATGACATTAAAAGATTTTTGGATTTTGCCGACTTGAAAACCAAAAAGGACCATTTGCCATCAAAAGTTGGATGATACTGAGAGAAATTTTTGTGGCAACCGATTAAATGGCTGCAATATAATACAACTAGTGTGGGAAAGTTGTATTACAAGGAAAGTCTGGATCGCGAAACCCCATTCCGGTTAGTCAGTTTTAAGAAAAGAGGAAAAAATTTAATGGATCACTTTAGATTGAACCCAATCTCCAAGGAGTCACTGCCAATCAGTACAGAAAAGAAGAAGGACTTAATGGATCTCATTGAGCTAATTGACGTTGCATTTAAGGATTTTTATCTTCAATTAAAAAACCCTTGGTGGTACTTCTGCATCCACAGATCCAGACTTGGACGAAGACAACCCTGATTCTTCATCATTCAGAGATCCAGTAAGTTCTGGTTCTAGGATCCAGAAAAAAATATTTAATATTTTGTTTGGACAGTAATAAATAGTATTTTGCGATTACAGTTGTATCGATTACCTACTACTAATCCCTATATTTTAATATGGTACCATGGAGCTGTTCTGATGATAGAGTCGGGAGGTGGTCATAGGAACTTCTAAACTAAACAAGATACACCCATCGAGTTTGGGCTGATTTATTTTGTCTTGGTGGGTTCTTAGGTTCTACATGATATCCAGTCAGGTCAAGACAGTTTACTCGTTTTATGACGTATTTTCAACCTTCTGGGAAATTATAAATATTAGTCCTACCTCCCGGTACTGTAGGTAGGATTTCTTAGAAAAATTTCCTTCTTATAGAAACTTATTCTAAAATTGAAAAATATTAATTAGTTTTTGAGGTATGTGCAAAAAATCAAATGTCATTTTTTCAAATTAATTGTAAATACCTTTTGCATTTTTTTCAAAGCGACACTTTAATTATTTTTTTTAATATCTACATGTTAAACTGAATCGAATGACACCTCGTTCGTATGGTTCGGAGGCGTACAAAAAAAAGTTTGGCCGAAAAAGCATTTGTTACCTAGACTAATTCAAATAGGAAATAATTTGATAACTGTTGTGATTAAGTTGACAACTCGGTGAATAAGTTGATAACTTGTTGGTGAACGATTTGACAAGTCTATTATTACAAAAACTATAAAGAAAATCGGTAATATCTTGCCATAATATGAAAGATAGCAATAAATAAACTTTAAAACGACATAGAAATCAATTTATAACAAATTTCTCGATTTACCAGACGAGGTCAAACTTTAAAACGGCCGCCCTGAAAAATTGCCATTTTTGACATGTCAACTTGTTCACGCCAGGCACGGAATTGTTTTTTTGTTAAGTATTGATGTAAAAATCAAATGCATGTGTGTATATCTGATTTATATAATTGGCAAGACCCCTGAAGAGAACCGTATTTATGGCTCTAAATGTCTTGTAGAAAACATCAAAAAAGTTATTACAACAAATAGCAGAAAAATCTGCGAAAATATGCTACATGTATTTTCCTTTCAGAAAAAAACCTTTGGAATAAAAACTAACTTATTTAAAAATTTAGCATTTAAAAAAATTTGCTTTAAGTTATTACTTTGAATACCCATAGGTACTTAAAAATAGCATGCTCTTAAATATATTCTGTACTTTGAAACAAATGATTGAATTAAAAAAATGTTAACCAACCTCCAACAAAAACTTCGCCGATGAGTATTGTGTTTTCCTACGCCAACGAATCATTTTGCGGACAGCGCTACGACCAAAAGTCTGCTATTTTTTTTATCTTCTGGTATATGTCGACCAAATCTGAAAAATAAAAACACGGAAACGAGGAGCCCGCGTTTTGTCATGTTTGCTTTCTCTTATTTTTGGAGTTGTGAAAAGAAAATATGAAAAAATTGTATATTTTTGTGGTGGAATTTAAATGTTCACTCATGTTATGAACATTTTGCATCTTCTGTTTTATTTCTACTTCAACTTAAAAATGTGCCTGATATCGTATATTTATTGCTGTATTCCGAACCAATTCCGATTCAGTATTCAAGGTTTACGCGAAAAGTATCTGTAATAGGTACTCTTAATGTTGACTCCAATCAAATCGAAGTTAGGGCTGGTCTAGTCGGGAGAGCACGGCGACTACCGATTCGGAGCCCGGGTTCAAAACCCACGCGCACAACTGCATTTTCAAAGTCATGTGCGCAGTGCTAAATTGTATTTGCTGAAACCGACATGTAGCTATAATTTTTCGAGGTCATTCACCAACCTGCAATTGATTGAATTGAGCGTGGTGGATTATGGCCTTTTGCTCTCTTCTTTCGAAGGAAGGATAAGATGAATTATCTATATTTTATTAAACTTTCACAATTTGAACACTTACGTTTACAGGACTTAATGACATTCACAATCTAAATTATTATTTGACTACGTTACGATGCGTAATAATGTACCTACACTGTAGTTAAGTCCTGGGTAATGTTTACAATATGCATTATATTTATTTATGTCGTGGATTTTCTCTGAAAACACTGCTCTTTAAACTAAATAATGATTGGACAAAATATAAATATAAATATTGGTGGACAATTCACACACAACACCATCTGACCCCAAACTAAGCAAAGCTTGTACTATGGCGGCCAGATAGCTGATATAATACAAATATAGTTTTAAATACATACTTATCATAAATAGAAACACCCAGACACAGTGAAAACATTTGAATTCATCACACAAATATTTGCACTACGAAGTACATGACTAAGTATTGACTGCCCTAGTGGCTTAGTTGGTAGTAGCTCTGCCTGCGAAGCCGAGGGTCGTGGGTTCGATCCCCACCCAGTGCAAATATTTGTGTGATGAATTCAAATGTTTGCACTGTGTCTGGGTGTTTCTATGTATAATAAGTATGTATTTAAAAACTATATAAGTATTATATCAGCTATCTGGCTACCATCACACAAGCTTTGCTTAGTTTGGGGTCAGATAGTGTTGTGTGTGAATTGTCCACCAATATTTAAGTACTTGTCGATTTGCCACAAAAATTATTTTAGGAGACCCATATTTTTGTGTCCATATGGACACTTTAGGCATTACTAGGTTATACCAATAAATATTATTATACGCAGTTGTAGTGGTAGGACTCTTTGCAAAGTACACCTGGGAAAGGAAACCTTTGCCTATTATTTAACCGCCAAGCAATGATGTCCAAACATTACATGTTCCGGTTTGAAGGGTAATGCATTCAATGAAATTACTGGATATAGAGTTCTAATATTTCTGGGCGACGATCAGTGCAGTGCTAGGTACTGATTTGGACATGATGACAATGATTTTTTTATTCATGTTTTTTTAATAAAAGTGACGAGACGAGCAGGGCCTGTGCCTGATGGTAAGCAACATGCCTGCCACATAACAGCACAGTGACACACATCTATTGGAACATCAAAAGTGCAAATCATTACCTAGCACTTCACTGCGCTTATCACCCAGAGATCTAAGATATTATATCTTTAAGATAGATAGATAGATAGATAGATAGATAGATATACTCTTTATTGACACACCAAACAAAATTAAACACAGAAAAAGAATTAAAAAACAATACATTTTACAGTAGTACGACAATGGGCGAACTTATCGCTGAAAGCGATCTCATCCAGGCAACCTTAGGATGGAAAATAATATTTGGACAAGTATACGGGGTGTGCAAATAAGAATTAAACAAAGCATATACATATATATTGGAAAGAAAATAAGAATTATGATAAAAATATAATCGAATAATTAAATACCTACATATAATACATTCTAATAAATACAAAATAAATACAACTGTAATTGCAACTGGAGAAAATCGACAACCAACAACAAACTACATTTTCAACAAATAAAATTGTTTAACATTGGTTTTGAATGTATTCAGAGAAGGAGAATGTCTGATGTGGACGGGTAATTCATTCCACAACTGAGTTGCCCTGTAAGTAAACGACATGCCATAAAAAGTTTCAGTTCGAGCCTAAGCCCTGTAATTTCTCTGGAAACATTGCCCTTCAAACCGGAACACAGTAATGTTTTCACATTACTGCTTGGCGGTAAAATAATTGCGGTAGAATGTTCCAATTGCTGCACTGTACTGCAACGTGCAAGCATGTTGCTTTCCATGAGGCACATGCGTTGATCGTTTCGTCACTATATATAATAAAAAAACTGAGAAAAGTGGGGTACTTCCTCAGGCGGGCATATATCTGATCCAACATACAAACAGTAGTACAACGTCGAAAAGACGCCTTCGTAATTGTAGTTCGAGCTTTATGGCAACGTCAAACACACTCTCACGGTGCATTCGAAAGAGAAGCGACGCGGGGATTTTCCATTTTTGTCGCAGATATAGTTTTACTTAGAAAATCTGGAAATGACTAAGCAAGGCAGTAGTTAAACTACATATTTTCATCATCATCGTTATCAGTCACTCTACACTTGTCCACTTCTGGACATCCTAAGAGTAATTTAAAAATCTCAAACTCAAACGGCGCAAATATGCAACCCTCGGAAGTGGTTACATATTTGAGCCCTTTGGGGTTGAGACATTGGGACCGTGGGGGCCTGGAGCTCACCTCATCTTCAAAAGCCTATCCGAGCGCTTAGTCGACGCGACGCGTGACCAAAATGCTGGCGTTTATTTGGCCCAACGCATAAGCATTACCATTCAGCGTGGTAATGCCGCCAGCATGCTGGGTACGCTTCCGATTGGTAGTGGGCTTAAACATCTTGATTATCTGTAGACCTACAGTGGTTTATGGATAATTCAGGTGTGCTTAGTGTAAGTAGTTAGGTAGGTTTGTAGTGTAGTGTAGTTCTCATTGTATTTTAGTTTTGTTAATAAAGGCTCTGCCCAGATAAAAAAAAAAATTATGGCTAACTTGTTCGACAAAAATCATGCTTCGTTTAGAATGTCCACCGCCCCGAAAATGATGATATGACGTCATTCGAAAACGCAACAGCGTCGAAAGTTTTCGCATTAGCAAGTTTTCCGGACTCGTCGCAGCAAATTCATCCTCAAAGTCTTACATTTATACATCACAAAAAATATGTTCGTTATACTCTATTATATTATGAGTCTTAAATCGAATTCGGAAGTTTAGTATGTTTTTTTATTCCGAGTAAAATGTATTCACCTACGTGTATGAAGAAATATTATATACTACAAAGCATTTTTTTTTCTATTCTATTGTAGTGACGAGACGAGCAGGACTTGTGCCTGATAGTAAGCAACATGCCTTACATATAACAGTACAGTGACACGCAGCTATAGAAACATGAAGAGTCCAAATCATTGCCTAGCACTGCGCTGCACTCGTCACACAAAGATATAAGATGTTTTATCTTTATGCCTTGTAATTTCACTGAAAACTGCAAACCGGAATACAGATATGTTTAGAAATAACTTCTTGGTGGTAAAATAACTTGCATAGGTGTGGTACTTCCCCAAGCAGACTCTGTAAATAGTCATACCACTACAAAATATATGTTTACTGGTAACGTACTAAATTTAGAAGTTTACTAAATATCATTGGAATGTTCACAATAATTAATAATTAACCACGGACCCAATGAGCAGCCGCTGGTCCATAAATCATTTTGAGAAGGGACTGGGTTTTTAGGGCCCAAATTAGACCTTTAAAATAAATGTTACTTTGATAAACCTGTTTCGGTTTTAATCATTTTAAGTTATTAATTATGTTTCTTAGAAATATGTGCGGTCTAAATTTGACTATATCGCATTTGTAAATCGAATGTGAAGAGAAGAAACTTGTGAAAAACAGGAATAATTGGAAAAATATTATCAATTCAGGTCAACAATTACATAAAAATTGGTTGCCTGTAAAGTCGGTATACGGGCGAAAGTTTTACGTGACAACGACTTTGAGTGGTAAAATAATTTTACGGAAGGGACGCGTGCCTTTCACTTTTTATGTCTGTCTCTCTCGCTCTTAGGCGGGCTAACCATGTCCGAGTGGAAGGGACGCGTGCCTCTCACTCGCTCTCGTTGTGAGCGCATAACGTGAGCGGAGCGTAACGCAGTTTCTTGAAGTGTCACCCGGCAAACCAATTTATAAGACGTTGTCACGTCAAAAAGTTATGATTCGATGAAGGAACTATAGTGAGATGTTCCGTTGTCGCGTCACACCACAAATTATATTCAATGTTTGTGGAGAAACCTACCGCTCCCGAAAATGACTAACGCAACAAGGAGATATCTTTAAAGTCTCACAGGTACATACTGCTTGAATTATTTATGTCATAGACAATCTATGTATTTACGAGTGAATGCATTTTTTTATGAATTAGAAAGGCCACGGTGAGTCCGTCTGAGAATGAGAGCACGTCCCCGTATTCGTATCTTTGCAGCAAAGTTTGGTCCTATAGACATTTTAGTTGGGTAGGTCACCCCTCGGGTGTCGACTTCAAAACTTTTTTTTTTTAAATTAATATGATGTTTCGCGGCTTCCACTCCAGAACCCGTCTGCCCCAGCGGCTATCGGGTCTGCGACAGATGTGACAGATGTGATCGTCAAACGTAGTGTAGGACGTCCTGAGACTAGATGGAGTGACGATATTCGAAAGGCAGCTGGTGGCGGTTGGAGAAGTAAGACCGAGGACCGGGCTGAGTGGCGTATCATAGGGGAGGCCTATGTCCAGCAGTGGACGAATACAGGCTGATGATGATGATGATGAATATGATGTTAAGCAACGATGTGGTCCACGATGGAACATATTTGCCTAGAATTTACTCTCGATTTCAAGACACGAAGGTTGTAACCACCAGGAAAACCCACTTAGACAACGTATTCCAAAGCCTAGACGTTTTTATAACAAAATTAGAGTCAAACCTCTTTATGCCAGCCTTTGGAACGTCATGAAACAATGTCGCTTTTTCGAGCTACAAGGAGCCCAATTGAAAAATTGAATAAAACTTTTTAAAATGTCTTTTCTAGATTACATATATCCACGTCCAATACATATTGCGGTTACGGCGGGAAATGCAAAATGAGTTGCAAGTGACAGTGCACCCCTTCAAGCGCTCGAAGGAGCCATCGCTCGACAAACAATGGCGCTTGTGTCGTATGTATGGTAATGCCACCTTTGTGAAACTACTATTTACTCAAGAAATTGTATGTTACGTATGTAGACACATCTATTTTGTATTGGTGTTTAGTTTTATTTATGGCACTTATTAAACATTAATTTGTCTATTCTAGACCAAAACTGGACATTATAAAAACAATGGTAAAATGGTTTGCTTTTTTCTATTGCCATAAAAGCCGTCAATTTAAACTGTAAACTAAATATTTTTGAAATTTCATCCCTATCCATTTAGCCCTCCGGCATAATTGAGCAAAAATAATCATACCCTAGAATTTGTAATTTTAAGTTAGTGGGCTTATCTCATGGCAATTATGTAAAAATTTGGAAATTTTGATGTATCTTGCTCAATCACGTCTAAAGAAGTGAACGGATCAGTCTGAAATTTGCAACTTAGACTGTAGTGTGATAAAGTGAAACAGCACATACGTTTGTAGGCTATTATCATCCCGAAAAACGTAAGTTCCTTAGAAAATAACCCTTTCTAACTGCGATATTATGTATTTTGACATAATATATATTCTGATGTACTTAATTGGATTTGCATACTTAATGTGAGGTTGTTTTTGGCTGTATTTGTTATTTTCTAAGAATCTTTGTTACCCATGAACTAGCAAATAAAGAATTGAATTGAATTGAATAGTCCGCAAAGGTCCTCATTACATAATGTACAAAGTTTATAACCACCTGCCGAAAAATCTACAAGAAGAAACCAATTCCAAAAAAAAAAAATACTTAAAGACATATGTCTTTCAGTAATTTTTCAAACACATTGTTAATTTTCTTGCTTTTCTTCGTTTAATAACATAGTTAATTTTTTGTAATTTAATAATATTTTATTTTTTCTGTCTCAGCTTTATTTTTCTGGAAAACTTAAAAATTAAAAAAGTGCTATTTCAAAATAGACGACTTCCTGCATACCAAAATGTTTCAAGGTCACTAATCTAACAACCTCTGTACCTTTAATTACACTTAATTATATTTCATAAGTTAGTTATAAGCAATTTTACTATGCGCAACATCCTATGTACAGGGTATAATGTGTATCGCATTGTCACACTAATGTACCTACTCATTGGAAAGCGTTGTAATCCTAAATAAATAAATAAGTGAACAAAATAACGGTAGATGCAAGTCGATATATTAAATAAAAGCAAACTCTATGTGATCTTAAGTAGAAACTCTTGTAGTTTCTTTAGTATTTCAAGTTTTCCATTACCGTTGTGGGGAGGTCTAGTGTTTACTGTGTCATTGATAGATTCGAAGGATAGATGGATGATACTGCAAAAGAAACTTCGTACAAATATAAATTCTACAAATAAATATTTGTCTATCGGATTATTCGTAGCTCAAAAAAGCAACATTGTTTCATGGTTGATTTCTTAAAGACTCGAACCAAGACGTTTAACTCAATTTTTGGGAGTTCGTTGCCTGAGTAGGTAATTCCTCATCATTATAATCTGAGTGTCTTCTCTGAGTGAATAGAGAATTTAGGTCTAGTATTAAGTAGTTCCTTTACGTAAATTATAGGTCATATTAAAATTAAAAATGAGAGAAAAAAGTACTTTCGTATCTTTGGTGTCTCTAATACTAATAAAAAAACACTGCCTAATGATAAGCAAGAGTCAAAATGCATAGCATCAAAACTCTGAAATCCCACTTCAGGATGCAATGAAACCAACTTTTGATCTATTACTTTACCCCAAATCCTCGCAAAAGAAAGGTCCATCCGACCGCAAAAGTGGCAATTTCCTAAAACCAAAGCTCCATTAGAATCTCAATGCAGTCGACAGTGCGAGATTTCCTGGTGAAAAAGGGGTTTTATTTCAGACAGCCACTCGCGGGAGTACTTCGTCACGTACAAGTGTCACCGGAAACGTGCTCGACTCACACAGGCCGCCCTAATGTGACTACTCGGACTGGGCACAGTGGCTTACAGTTAGTCAACTCTAATAATTATTTTATTTCTACAAAATATCCCATGATAAACATGATGAGGAAAGTGCCAAGTCAAAGAAAAACGTCGTCCACCATTTATAATAAACAAACTGGCGCTTTAAGTGTCTCCACTCTCTTTAAGCGTCTTGTCTTTCTATTATATTTGATTTTTAAACGACTTCCAAAAAGAAAAATTACCAATTCCCTATGTTTTTTTATAGGTATTTTACCTGCTTCCTTCCTAGTTCCGTGCCGATTTTAAAATTTATTTTTATGTTCGGATGGGTATGCTTTCCGAATGGTCTCATATAAATCTTATCGAAATCGGTCAAGTGGTTTTTGAAATATGAACTAAAACCTAAAATTTGTATACAATTTTCTGGATGACGTAATTGTTCACAAAAGTTATCAAACTCGAACCTGTTACTACGAAATAGGGTAAATGCGTTAATAAAACTTGTTTTGCACTAAAAAAGGTAAAATCAACTACTTTCGTACAAAAAATTAAACCTACTTCAAAACCGCAAATAGGCACTCAAATCGAAAAATAAATTAATATCATTATTACAAGTGCTAATCACTAATTTATTTGAAGTCAAATTAGTTTAGCTAAAGTAAATTTAATTTATTTTTCGCTTTTGAGTGCCTATTTGGGGTTTTGAAGTCGGTTAAATTTTTTGTACGAAAATAGTTTGTTTATCTATTTTATTCTTTCCTCTTTTTCCGATAAGTTTTATAAAGTGGCGACGGAGTTAAAAGCGAACAATCCGCCCCTACAATGTTGTGCTATTTATGTAAGTAAATTACAAATTTTATTACACTAATAATATCATTGTGAAAAATGGGAGTTAGAATAAAAAATAGGGTTTATATTCAATACTTTTTCAGGTCCACTTAAAAAAAATGACGTCATAAAATAATGTTTAGGTGTTCCACTATAAACTTGCACAAAAAATAATCATTAAAACACGTCTAGGATCAGAGGAATTTGGTTACAGACACTCTTACACTTTTTAATATAATATTGAATCAAATGCTAATTTGCTGTAGATTTTGTTACAACATCTCCTTCTGAAGATAACTAACTGCAAACCTTAACCCATGCTAAATGCCGTGCCCAGGGAATTCCTCTGATAGGAATGTATCGTGTGCCAATTCCATTGTCGCTCAACGCGGAACGCTTAATCATTATTTATCCGCAGCTATTTCCGGACTATTTAGTCCGTTGGGACAAGCGATTCTAGCGAATATTTTTTGTCAATATGGGTAGGTTTTCTCTTCATTTATGGTTCATATTGCCATGCGTTTTTTTTTCTACAGGACGGGACAGACTATTTTTTTAACAAAACTAAATTACACAAGAACCACATTCCACTACAACACAAGTACTTAACTAACTCCTTATACTTAGCACATCTGAATTATCCATAGACCAATGAGTAAAGGTCATGCTTTGTGTCACTTGTCATACATAACAAGAACAAAATAAAAAATGTATTCTATATAATTATACATTACTGTATAATAGTATTCTACTAGTCAAGTTCTTTCATTTGATACCTATATTGAAGTAGGTTGTGAAGAAATATTTTGTCCGCCATTTTGTAGAAGCAGCCATCTTAAATTGATATTAACCAAACATAGCTAAGAACATTAGCACGAATTATTCTTTAAATACACAAAACCACTTTGAAATAGGCCCATTCATTTGAGTTCTATGGCGCCACAGACAGACACACAGACAGACAGATTACTTATAACACCCCTTTTTGGTCGGGGGTTAAAAATATGAGATTAAGACGTAGAAAAGACTTGTTTATGTCATTGTAAAGTTGTAAAAAATGATCAGAATTCAAATGACTAGCAAATACTGGACTGTCTATCGGTAACATTTCATGTTTCATTACGAACATAAACACAAAAGATATGTAAATACCGTAACTCTAAACCGCACTTCATTATAAAACAAAATATATAAAGTCTTTAAAATAAAGCAAGGATTGACGACCTTATTGCTAAGAGCTATAATTCCATGCAACTTTTGGATGGAAAAAGATATATGAATAATGGTAAGACGGATTTCAATTCAATTGTAATCGTAAAACATAATTATTGTACTTTTGTTAAATAAAACTGCAGTTCGTTTAGTTTTATCTGCGTTTATGTCCGAGTAGTTTCTTGTCTGCTTCAGACAATGCTCTTTTTTATTCCCCTAACCGTTCCTCGGTTCAAGAAGCTCCACCGACTTAGAGAGCCAATTTGCATCCAAGCGACAATAATATGGAGATTTTACATAGAAACTATCCCTTTGCCTTTATACTTTCTCAAAGGCGTCGGGAGAAATTCAATTGTAACTTTTCACGATCTTTGATGAGGCCAAACGTTTGTTTCTCAGTTTATTCGGTAGATTTATATGATGTTTTTTTACGTTTGGAATCTTTTTATTGCTTTTCTTTTACTTTCGAAATGATTGGGTTGGTGCCAGAAGAATATCACGCATTTTATAGAGCATTGCGTAAATTATCATTTGTTACTTTTATCGAATAGCGTTTTCTGCTATTCTTAAAGGATTATGTATAATTAGTACTTATTTAATATACTAGCTGCGCTTTGTGGTATAGCCCGTGGATTGACTTTTTTAAGTGAAAACTTCTTTTGGCGTGCCACATGCAGATTTTTGGTGGGCTGTGAATTAAATTCTATCGTCACGCTCGGGAATGACAAGAAATATTTTGGAAAATTCGGGACCATGACCATTGATCATATTATATATAACCCATGCTCATGGCCACGCCCTCCGGTTTCACCCACGTAGTTTATCACTTCTATCGGCAGTTCCTATGACTGCCAATGTTATAATTTGTAAAAATAAGTTACTTTCATGAAATACGATTCCCGGAAATATAAATAAATAAATATAAATAAATATGGGTGGACAATTCACACACAACAAACACCATCTGACCCCAAACTAAGCAAAGCTTGTGTGATGGCAGCTAGATAGCTGATATAATACTTATATACTTTTAAATACATACTTATTATACATAGAAACACCCAGACACAGTGCAAACATTTGAATTCATCACACATTTAAGTAGTGGTAGGACTCTTGGCAGAGTCCGCCTGGGGAAGTACCACACCTTTGCCAGTTATTCTACCGCCAAGTAGTAATGTGCAAACATTACTGTGTTCCGGTGTGAAGGGCAATGTTTCCAGAGAAATTATAGGGCTTAGAGATATAAGATCTTAGATATCTGGGTGACGAGCGCAGTGCAGTGCTAGGTAATGATTTGGACTCTTCATGTTCCAATAGCTGCTTGTCACTGTGCTGTTATGTGTCAGGCATGTTGCTTACCATCAGGCACATGACCTGATCGTCTCTTCACTCTATATTTAAAAAAAAAAAAAAATATTTGCACTGGGTGGGGATCGAACCCACGACCCTCGGCTTCGCAGGCAGAGCTACTACCAACTAAGCCACTAGGGCAGTCAAATGAATCATCTATAGGTATATTAGTGGCAGGAGCCAACATTTTGTTTTTTTTACGATAATTGCAGGGATGGTGAGGTATGAAATATTGAACACCTCATTATTTATATTTTTTTTGGTTTATGTAGTGGAGTGCTGAATGATAATTTTCATTTTATTTTTGCCAGATATATATATGTACACTGAAAAACCATGTTTTCGATGACATCGTTTCACAGTTGGCGGAGTTATCTTGTAACGTAGGTAATTACATTACATACATAGGTACACACAAGAAAAATACAACCGCATGGAGTTCCTCCTCTTTTTTGGAGTCGTTAAAATGTAAATTAACTGAAAATTTCCTTCGTGGAAACAGTTCTTTGAAATAAATAAGAGTATAATCATTTTTAAGGATACTTATGCTGCCTAGACTCGTACGATCAGTTCAACGCGAAGAATCTCTTGTCCTGAACAGCCGTATATATAAAAGCACTATTCGACCTGGGTCCTTAGTAATAAGGTTTGCTACTTGAGCCTGACTAGTTTTATCTCCTTCACTCCCATAAAGTTCTCCGCCGAGTAAAGGAGACAGTTAGAATTATATCGGATAGTTTAATCTACCTGTATTTTTAAAAGGTACTCATCATCTTACGGTCGATGGTGCTTCAGTTCTTCTTTCAGTGGAAGCTTGAATTGAGGTCGCGTTTGTAGTTTGCTGCTGGAATTATTGCAATGTTGATAGTTAGAAAATAATATTGCATTACATTGTAGTAAATAATTACGCGAGCATAAAATAAAAAAAAATCTTGTTTCTTAAAATCCGTAAAAGATGATGCTCTAGAGTAAGCCAATTAACAAAATAAAACTAGGTTCTTAATTCATTTGTTTTTGTCTATTTACTGATTATTCAAAGCCACTTGAACTTACTTGAGAAATACTTTTTGTTCCAAACGGTATACTTTTTAAGCACACTTCACAGTGAATGTGTGGTAGCCTGTGTGTGTCAGCATACTGGCCGACTCTATAGACACAATTTGGTTTTCAGCTAGACTATGTCCACTTTTTTATACGTCCGTCCGTGTATGGGTAGATCCGTATAAATGATAGAAACGATTTTTAAACAATTTGTTTTGAAATAACAAAAACCGCATTTAATTCAAAATTCAATTCAATTCCAAATTTCATAAGATGCTATCTTTATGTGGTTCAGATAAATGAAAATTAAGTTTAGTTTTCTGTTCATTTTTTAAAAACGGTTGTTTGTGATATATGAACAGAAACCTAATACGATAAACTATTCTATACTACAACGATTTTGATAAAAATTTAATGGAACCACATCTGCACTATGATCTACCAAATAAAAAAAAACCATCAAACAAACATACCTAACAAACAGACAAATTTATTGAACAACGGTTAAGAAGCTAGAACTTTTTGCATTTATATACTTTGGATAATAGAATCCAAAACATTGAAACATTGAAATATATCTTTCTGCAACGAAAATGTTTAGTAAAATCTGCATCCGCAAAACAATACCACCGCACTACACTCGTAAAATCTAACAAATGCAGGCTGTGAATACCCACGCATTACATACAACAAATTGTTTTAAGTAATGTTCTACATTAGAGCTTTAGCGCCGCGTTCATAAAAGCTATTTTTGCTTAAATAAATGGACGTATTTACGTGGCACTATTTTCACTTTACACATGAATTAAAGTATTGCAGAGGGAAAACTTCACACTTTTACCTTTGTTGACATAACATGAACCCATTGTAGTCTGGTGGCTCCAACGTGCGGTCTACAATGGTGAGATTGCAGGTTCAAATTCCGCCTGCGCCTATGAATATTATTCCAAGTACAGATATAAGTTTTTCATTACCACTGCCTATAACAGTGAAGGAAAACAGCATGAAAAAACCGCATATTATTAGAATCTTTTAATGTTGTGACTGTGTCATTGACTCTCTCCTTGCGAGATAATCCCTCGAGTCTCAGCAGTGGGAACATTGGCATATTAACAGTCGGCTGCTTCTGCATTTACTATGAAAACATAACTTAAGCACAATTATTTATAATAGTCAAAAAGTTTAATTATTTTCTTTACAGGTACCATCAAGAACTTTTCAAGGTAAGTTTATAGTAATAATGTGTCTCTGCTGAATCAGCGTGTACTACTACAATCCTTCAAGTCAGCATGTACAAGTGAGTATTAGAGAAAAGTGGAATGTTTATGTTTAAGTGAAGGCATTCTTTAATTAATTTTATATAATACTAGATATCCGCTCCGGTTTCGCCCGTGGTACATTACATAGCACTCATCGGGATCCCGCACATATCCAACAGTGAAAGAATGACTGAAATCGGTTCAGACATTCCTGAGAATATTGCTTTCAAACAAAAAAACCTCTTCAGGTACCTGCTACGCCACCTGTCGGAAATTGGTCGTACAATCTAGATTTAGAAACAAAAATTAGCAAAGGTTCTTTAACTTTAATGCGTCGGGAACAATGCTCTCAGGCAGCACATTCCATAGCCTAGACAGCAAAAATAGCATCAATATAAAATTGTCATACTTCTGGAAAGCATAACCAATTAATTATCCCTCTGTATTATTCTGTGTATAGATGCTAGGAAACTTTATGAGCTTTACAGTCGTGTCGAGTCGTGCGGTCCATTACCATAAATTGGAATTTATTTTGTCCCCAATGACGTTTTTTAACTCATACCTGAAGCTGAAAGTGCCTCTTTGAACTTGGGACATACTTCCAAATTAAATTAAAACTTTAGACAAGTCAAGGTTGGCTATATCAAGGCTCTTAGAGGTTTCAGCCTCTTTAAGCGATGAAATTACTTTTTCATTTAGTTGGAGATTCAGTCGGTGAGTGAAAACGAATATGAAAAGTGAGTTTTTATAGAATTTAATTTAAAATTTTATTAGTGGCTTGACAAACAGGACTGTTAGCTTGGGATTTTAATATATTCATTCTGGGACCTCAGTTAATAACGAAAATAACAAACAACAGTTCACAATTATTGGCATTATCATTTACAGCCTTTCCTATCTCACTGATATAAGATCTCAAATACAAATACAAAAATCTTTATTGCTGTTTGCAGGTAAGATAAGATGATACAAAACATTTAAATAATCGACCCATATAAACTGGCCTCTTCTTCTAGAGGCATGCAATATGTCTGGCAACGCAGTTTCCATTGGTCTGAATTTATACAATGATAATAATAGTCAGCTGATAAAGTCTTCTTCTTCTTTTTTCATTTTTAACTTTTAATCGGTTGTATCATATACTCGTATGTCATCTGATTAATCATGTTTCATCTCAATGGGTATTAGCATCCCTCTTACTTTGTTTCACTTTAATATAAAATCGCGGTGCCCTTGTGACTAAGTGTTTGCATTGTTATTTTCTTACCCTCTCGGGCGTCCCGCCACCGTCTCACGGTGGACAGTTTTACCTCCGATAAGCGCCCGGCCACCGTTATACGGTGGTTTCGTAGTTGCGTCAAATAAAATTAAAACGAAATTCCAAAACAATCTTGGTCTCTTTCTAATGTATACTATATTGAAGCTAATGAAACGACTAACAGATCTAATACACACAACATGTTTAGTTTCTGGGTTTGGTAAAACAAACATTCAATTAAATTAATCATTAGGTGTTGACATATTGCTCTCAACTTTTGGTCCACTTTGAAGCGTGAATTTACTATATTATAATTTGAATTTCTCGAGAAAAAAGTTTTGGTTAAGTAGCTAATATTATTTCTAATGCATGATATTAGATATTATATTATTTTTACAATAGTTTTGCTGCTACGAACGTGTTTTACAATATTTAGATTAGTCCGTGTGCCTACCCCAATTAAATCGTTACAAAAATTGTTTTAAATTTCCAAAAATATTATCTATTCTCGCTAAAATTATTTTTTTACTGGCAGAAAATATTATGAAGTATTGTTTTATGTTCAAAAACGAAATAATATGCAATACTTTTATTAAAGGAGAAATATAAAAAAGCAATACAATGTTTGGTTCAACCGTAATACGGTGGCTGGACGCCTCGTATTTTTCATTCAAAATGGCGGCGAAATACAAATTTATCGAAGAACAAAGAAGCTATGGAGTCCTCTCCATAGCGGAGTGATGGTTCCATTTTGCTTTTTTTATTGTGTTGTTTGTTATTTAAACATAATTTATTTGTGCCAAAAATCTTTGCTTATTATTAATATTTAAAAAATAATAATCTTGCATATTAGTATTGTATTGTTTTTGTTATGGCAATGTTGGATTAACTGTAGGGCAATTTCGCCATTTTACATTTTCTACGATTTCACCAACAAATACAAATAAATAATATAATATACAAAAACACCAATGGATTTATTACAAAGAATATGTTTACTACTCGTACAAGATTAAAAATATTCGATGAAAGTCTAAATTGTTCTAATTCTCACTTTTTTTCGAAAATTTGTCAATATTTCTAATTGATTTATAATAAGTTTACAAAAGCATTAAAAAAAGGTTTTAACTAAAATGGTTTGATATTTTCTTAAATTTTAGACAAAACAACTCATATACAGAATCATTAAGCAGTTTATTTAATCCAACCTTATCTTTAAGAGCTACATTTTTTGTGTGTTTTCTTTGTTTCGTAATATTTTTAGAGCTCTCAGCACTTCAAACACACGATTTATTGCATAAAATAAACTCGGTAACAAGTGAAGCTTCGTAGGAAACCAAAAAATATATTTTAAGTGGACTATCAACGACAAAAAAAGAACTTCGAGCTCGCATCTGTAGCAAAGATACACATTGGCTATCACGGCCTACTTTCAAACTTTTATTTATGATAAGTTTAATGCTAATATGATGATGATACTTATTTATAACAATAAAATAATTATTAAATAATAATGTAAGATTTTTTTTTGCTTCTTTTACTTCAATATTGGTTTTAATTGTATTTTTATGCAATCAAATGTGTAAATTTTAACATTTGTGTGATTAGACCACTTTAAATTATTTCTTTTGTAAACGTATTTAGCGTAATTTATGCGCATAATAAAGCAAATTTTACGTAGATTCTGAATATATGCATATGTATTAGCGTTCTCATATAAACTCACATCGAAAACAGCGATTTAACGCTGCCCGCCAACTTACAATCATATGCTAAAATTGGGCCGGGCGCTTGTCGATTATTTGACATTTGACGCCTGGGCGCCCGAGAGGTTACAAGAACAAAATTAAAAATGTTGATTAACCCTCGACTACCTCAGATTTGTTATCTGTACAACATTCTACTAGTCAATATAAATGGCAAAAGGAATGTTTCAAAGGGAAGGGAAAATTTTAAGTAGATTTCTGGAAAGAACACTGCACATATTTCGAACAAAATAATTACTTATACTCTATGCTGATATTCTGTTTTTTTTTTTCGGTAATACCGTATTGTTATTTCAGGACCGACCGTGACAAAATGGATATAAGCAATCTATAGGATGATCTCAAATCGTTGCAAGATTGAAAGACGATATACGCCCCCAAAACAAAAAATATTTTTTTGTGTTGGAAAATAAATGCACCTGACGATAATTTAAATGTATACTTTGTAACACTTTGGCTAATTCTGGAATGATCCAAAATATATTGAAAAAGTATAAGCTACTTACATTATAAACGCAAAAGTAACTCTGTCTGTCTGTCTATGTGTTTTTTTTTTAATAAAGAGTAACGAGACGACCAGGACATGTGTCTGATGGTAAGTAAAAAGCCTGACACATAACAGCACAGTGATACGCAGCTATTGGAACATGAAGAGTCCAAATCATTACCTAGCACTGCACTGCGCTCGTCACCCAGAGATCTAAGATGTTATATCTCTAAGCCATGTAATGTAAAATGTTCTGTCTGTTACGCTTTCACACCCACACAGCTGGTTCATACCTATTATGAATTTTGGCACACAGATATTCTAGAGCATGAACAAGATCAAAGTTAAAAATTTTGATTAACCCCCGACTACCTCAGATTTGTAATCTGTATAACATTCTACTAGTCAAGCCTTTTCATTTGATACCCATATTGAGGTAGTAGTGAAAAAATAATATAATTCGCCATTTTGTAGTAGCGGCCATCTTGGATATGAAATTAGTCATAGTGCAAAGTATTCTAATAGTTAAGTTTCGTTTGATACAGACAGACAGACATCGACGTCAATCTTATAACACCCCTTTTTTAGACCGGGGGTTAAAAAGAACATTCGTTTTTAATTTAACTTTAATATAAAAACTTTAAATATATCTTTAAATTAAAAAATAGGTAATTTGTTAGGGTCAAAATAAGAAATTAAATTTAAATGGTAGTTTCTGTATTTTTAATTGAAGTTTTCTAGTCTCTAATTTTCCAAACTTATTTTTAGACTCTTTATTACATTTAAATAAAAATTACATTTAACGTTTGTCAACATTTCAACAGTTTGGAAATTCGTATCTTGGTTCCCGCGTCACAGGAATTGCTTGGTGCCGGAGCTGCAGTATGATGTTGTGCTACTCATAAACATAGGCTACTTGATAAAACTTGACTTACTAGAAAACCATTGCATGTTAATTTTTACGTAAATAAATGTCTCTTCATTTTTTCATTAAAAAAAAAATATCCTTTTGTTGTAATTTATCACGAAAACTGGAAAATCGCGGGTTCAGCAGTATTTTTGGTTCTTGACATGCCTTTACTATATATCAAACAAATATTGACTTGTTGGCTAAAAATTATGAACCATTTCAATTCTATGCAAGGTCAAAAAATATGTCATATTAAATTTCATGAATTCATAAAGTGAATAAATGGGATTGGACTCGAAAAAAAGAACATATTATCTTTATTCAAAATTATTTTTCATTTACTTTAATCTTGCTTGTTGGCTCCTTATTTATCATAGAAATCTTGTAATACGAGTAAATACCATCTTCTTTACTTTCGTGAAACTCAACTGTTCAAACAAAACTATTCTTCAGGGAATAAAATTGTACCTTATGTTGTCTTCTTCTGTAGATTTCAAAGATAGTTGCTAGTAAATGTATCCATTATAATGAGTTTCCACTCAAGGGTTGGAATTTCATTACACTACAAAAACAGCATATAAACACAATATATACACTTTACATAAATACTTTTTGGGTACAAAAGGCCATATTATCTACTAGCGATTTCTATCTAAAAACCTTTGTATTAGAAAACTTTAATCTGAGTTTAACCTGATTATTAGAAAAAAATACCATTTACGAGGCATAGTTCTACCTATAAACCGTTTTGCTAAAGCTGTAATAATTTAAACGTTAATAAAATCACAAATTGTTAAGTTGATTGTTAAAGTAGAATAGTTACCTAAAATGTAAAATAAACACGTGTGTTTGTTTATTCAACCCTTCATTTGCTCTCTCTAATTGCACAGTAGAGTTGGAACAATTTCATCTTGACATTCATTATTTTTGTACAAAAAAAAATATATTTTTTAATTAACTTTGATTTGCTGATTTTTCACTTGAGCTGAGTGTTCACTGAATTTACACGAAAGTGAACTGATTCAAAATTGTTTTTGTTTTAAATAATTGTACTTCCTAGAAGATGCTCCTATTTTTTATTTTAGTTGTAGAGTTTATATAAAAAAACGATGAGTATCAGAAAATTACTTGATGATCTTGATTTAATTGAACATTGTTTGAACTCATTAGCACTTTATAATCCAAAATTTAGCTTTAATTTTTTGAAGCGAATATCATGGAAACGTTAAAAAACTAATCATTCTTACATTGCAAAAAAGTCATGAAATGTTGGTTCTACGTTTTGAGTAGATATGAAAAGTGGAACACCCACACTTATAAATTAAGTATCTACAATTGTTTGCGTAACTAACGACAGATGTTTGTACTTCTAGAATGGGATTTAAAAACTGCATGCGGTGTGAAGCAGCACAATCGAATTAGTAATATATACCACTGTTTAGCTTATTTAATCTCAAGAACTAATATAATACATGAAAACTAACGTGGTTATTACACATTTTAAATGAATATACGGGTAACTCACGTGATATACAGTCAGTCTAGTCTGACTTAAGTTTCGGCCACGCCCGGTGGCCTTTTTCAAAGAGAGTGCTCGCGCGCCGAAACTTAAGTCTGACTAGACTGACTATACATCACGTGACTTACTCGTGTATTCATTTGAAACTAATTTTTTTTCAGACAAATGACATTAACAAATATTTTTTAAACTACATTATTTGTTTAGGTATCCTAAAATATTGCTCATTGGTATCATTTCTTGAGCTATTTATTACGTTTCGTTTGCTCACTCACCAAAGAAAGTATTTTAAGCTTCATAAATTAAAAAAATAGCTGGTTGTGTGGCATGGTAAAATTAATTAGTGCGTCAGATTCCAAAAAAATGCTGTCCACGTATTTTTTCATTCCTTTAAAAACCAAAAAAGAACGAAAATATATTGCCTAGAAGTTTCGACTAAAACGCTCCACACACGAGTCCTAAAATCAGAGGAAATGACGTAAAAGTAGTGGGGAGGAGCCTACATCGCACCATATGATTGGTGAGTTATAGTGCGATGTAGGGTCCTCCTCACTAGTTTTACGTAATTTCTTCTGATTTTAGGGCTCGTGTGTAGAGGTTTTAACGTCACGTCTATATACAATTTTTATGTAAACTTGACGTCACAACTCCCCACTCCAGAAGTTTTTCTTTGGTGGTCTGGTCTTGGATCTTTGTCGATTTCTTATATCTTGATAAAACAAAAAATACTGGTCCCATATTTTTTTATAATCTAACCGATGGATTGATTTCGTAGAAAGAATCGTACATATTTGTCCCAGCGATCATCAGTATTATATGTCTTCAATTCGGGAGTAAATCAGTGTCTTATATGTTACTTAAATTGTAGAACGCAGTGTTGTTTTACATAAGCTAAAAGTCTATTACTCACTAGACAATAAAAACCTTTTTTACAAAAACTATAAATACATTCTTTCATTTACTCGCATTTGTGCCATATTTTCAGTCTCAAGGACTACACTAGTCTATTTCGGAGTGTTTGCTAACCAATGTTTTCCTTATGAGCTGAAGGTATAATTGAGGTGGTGTTTCATTGGGCAGCTTCTAATTACTCCTATTGTACGAGCAGGGAACTACTTATTAGGGTGAATAGAGAAAATACTCTCTATAAATAGAGAAAATATTCGATTAATGATGTGTTCATTCACAAAATGATTCTGGTATTAATAGGATGATCATAATTGTGGATCATAAGCGAAGATCATCTATTTTTTTGCTTGCGATAGGAATATTTCTTATCATAAATAGTCGAACTCTGCCCTTAATGCTTTTAAAAGAACGATTCATATTCATACTTTTTTATAGATAAGAACAGTTACATGTCATATAATTAAAGTTAAATTGTATTAAGGTCTATATATACTAGTATAAATAGTGAAAGTCGTGTTAGTTAAGTACACCATTTATAAGTCAAGAACCAATTTCTATGATTTTTCTGCTTACGTGTTTCGCCTCCTTTTTGAAGCCCTTATTATTACTTCAAAAAAAGAGGATGTTCAAATTTCGTTTGTTTTTTTGTGGTTGTTAGGTTTACGAGTGGTTACGCGATAGCGTGGATAATGAGGCATGTTCTCAAAAGGTTTCATTTCGATTTTCGATTTCCTCGTAAAAGTCAGTGTTGATGACAAATAATTCGTTTAATTGCTTTTGGCAAATAAACAGAGTTTCTAGCGGCATTCAAATCTATGACATACCGATTTTGAGTCTAATAAATATAAATAAATATTGGTGGACACTTCACACACAACACCATCTGATCCCAAACTAACTACACTTGTACCATGGAAGCCAGATAGCTGATATAATGCGTATACAGTTTTAAATACATACTTATTACATATAGAAACACCTAGACAAATTTCACACAAATATTTGCTATGGGTGAGAATCGAACCCAACGACCCTCGGCTTTGCAGACAGACTTGCTACGAACTAAGCCACGAGGCCAGATAATGTTTTCGCCACTAAGCTACCAGGCTTCACCTAAAATACATCGACTTAAAAAGACTATATTGTTAATCGATTATTATATTCGATTTTAATAAATGGTTATCTGTGCGAAATCGAGTCGGACTGTTACAGTAATATTTTTGTCTCGTAACTTCGAATGAAATCAGTCAAATGAGAAGATCCAAAACTTTTCAAGTGTAACTCAAAATTCGGCTGTACTCAAAACAAATTAATCTAAAGTGCTCAGTATCGGGTGTCGAGAAGTAATTTTCGTTTGATAAAGGTGCATATAGACTTGAGCAAGTTATGAAAAGACTCCGAAGATAAAAAAATTAAGTTAAAAATAATATATTGCCTGTATGACTTAATTTGAATACAGATTTGATATAAGTCGAATCAAATCAAATTATCTTTTTTTAGCTGGAACATAGGTACCTATTGGTTACAGATCTAAAAAAACAAATTTAAGCAAGGTACCTATGACTACATCCGAACCCAAAGAGCGTGCAACATTACTTAATATAATATTATATAACATTCACTATCTCGACAAGAACAAAATTAAAAATTTTGATTAACCCCCGACTAACTCGGATCTCGGATTAGCTGTAAAACGTTCTACTAGTCAAACCCTTTTATTTGATACCCATATTAAGGGAGTTATGAAAAAATAATTTAATTCACATTTGTGGTGGCGGCCATCTTGGATTTAAAATTTGTTATAGTGTATAGTATTTTTCTAGTCAAGCCATTTCATTTGATACCCATATTGAGGTAGGTGAGAAAAAATATTTTTTCCGCCATTTTGTGTGGGCGGCCATCTTGAATCGATATTAACCAAACATAACTAAGAACACCCGCACGGATGTTAATCTTCAAATAAAAAAACCGCATCGAAATCGGCTCATCTGTTTGAGCTCTACGGTGCCACAGACAGACACACACACAGTCACACAGACAGACAGACATCGACGTCAAACTTATAACACCCCTCTTTTTGGTCGGGGGCTAAAAAAGAGAAGCATTATGAGGATAAATGTTTTGAATTATTTTACTTAAAACTTACCCATAGTAGATACGTTACGAACAGCTTAAGATTTTTTTTTGACGTGACAACGTCTAATAAATCGTTGAACGCCGACTGCATGCACGAAACAGTGTCCCGTTATGTCCCGTAATGCTCATCGTCCCGTTACGCTCTTTGTACGCCTGCGCCGCATCTATCAATGTTTTTATGATGTTGTCACGTTAAACTATCATTCGTGAACGAACCGACTTTGCAGACAACTAATTTTTTTTCGTAAGAGACCAATTCAGTTAATTAACGGAACTGGTGTAGATACATACATACGTACTAATCCACTTATTTGTTTTAAATTGGCACACGTCGTTACGGTTACAGGCTGACGATGACTATGACAATATTTTGCGTTACCGCTTTAGCAAATTATTTATTTTATTCTCCAGAATAATAATTATTATTTATTTACATTCAAAATTGATTGGCTCCGATTCGCAAGTCATTTCATTTTTATTTTATTGTTAGTTCCTACTTAATATTGCGCACTTTATTGGTAGTGGACAATTCACACACAACAAACACCATCTGACCCCAAACTAAGCAAATCTTGTAATATGGCAGCCAGATAGCCTATATAATACTTATATAGTTTTAAATACACACTTATCATACATGGAAACACCTAATTGGTCTGCTAAGATAATCAACTCTGAGTAGTAAATAGATTTTAATAATTTTTTTCCAAAAAAAACAAGGTAAACTTCAAATTTGATTCCATTTTACTAGTAGTGGTAGGACTCTTTGCAGAGTACCCCTGGAATGTACCACACCTTTTCTAAAATTATTCTACCGCCAAGCAGTAATGTGAAAAATTACTATGTCCCGGTTTGAAGGGTAATGTGTCCAGTGAATTTTCAGGGCATAGAGAGATAATATCATACATCTCTGAATGACAAGCATCATTACCTCGGGCTCCATTACACTATTTATACTCGTAGTATATGTAAGATGCTTAACTCAGGGTCTTGTGATTTTTTTTTAATGTAACCCTTTAAACCGGAAAAACGGTTATGTTTGCGCACTGCTGTTTGGATGTAGAATAACTGGAAAAAGCGTGGAACTTCTCCAGATGGACTCAAAGCCAAAAGCAAGAGACCGGTGGCATTAATTAATTATAATACTTCTGAATTGATAAAATATTTTATCCCAAAATGACGAATTCCTTAAACAACTTCTTTACAATCTTGTTATTGTTTAATTTCTTAATCATAAAAGTATCACAAGGAGAAAAGGATGACATACACATCACAATACTCCTATAGTCCGTTCCACGGAGCCGTGTAAAAAATGTAAACAAATCAATGTCACTCTCAATATGACAGACCAGCATTTCTCAACCTTTGTTTTTAACCCCCGACAAAAAAAAGGGGTGTTATAAGTTTGACGTCGATGTCTGTCTGTCTGTCTGTCTGTCGGTCTGTCTGTCTGTCTGTCTGTCTGTCTGTCTGTCTGTGTGTGTGTCTGTCTGTGTCACCGTAGAGCTCAAACGGATGGGCCGATTTCGATGCGGTTTTTTTTATTTGAAAGTTAATATCCGTGCGGGTGTTCTTAGCTATGTTTGGTTAATATCGATTTAAAATGGCCGCCTCCACAAAATGGCGGACAAAATATTTCTTCACAACCTACTTCAATATGGGTATCAAATGAAAGGGCTTGACTAGCAGAGTACTAAACGCTACAACAAATTTCAAATTCAAGATGGCCGCCACCACAAAATGGCGTATTATATAATATGTTTCACTACTACCTCAATATGGGTATCAAATGAAAGGGCTCGATTAGTAGAATACTTTGCACTATGACAAATTTCAAATCCAAGATGGCCGCTACCACAAAATGGCGAATTACATTTCCTTTTTCACAATTCCCTTAATATGGGTATCAAATGAAAGGGCTTGACTAGTAGAATGTTGTACAGATAACAAATCTAAGGTAGTCGGGGGTTAATCAAAATTTTTAATTTTGTTCTTGTAGAAGATAGTTCGTTGTAAGCGTCTCTGTTTGCCTTTTTAGATTTTCGTCACATAACAAGGTTAAATATATTCCAATAAGTCCGTTTCCAACCTTTTGTCTTATTTCTATTATTTTATAAGGTGCGCATCAGTTTAAAACATTAATACAAAAATAACTTGGGTGGTTGGTTCATGGAACACAATAGTAACATATAAACAGTTTTTATTAATATTAATTACTAAGTACAGCTTTGTTTTGTTATGTAGCACTTAAATTCCTTTTTCGTTATGTATGTAAATGACTGACTTTGTAGTAAACTTAAATTTAATGAGCTATATGTATACCTATATATGAGACGATCTTTTTAGCATTCCATGGATTCACCGTGCGGGTGCCGGGTCCATCGTGTGGCAGAGAGAAAAATCCCGAATAGATTCCGAGACTTGTGACTCGGGCGTAAGTTTAAGGGGCCCCTTTCTGACGTACATCAACACTCACCTTCACCACTCGTTTTTCTCTCCCTGCCCAGCCAAATCTGATATGAGCCTACTAGCGTAGCTTTAGATTCTCGTATATATATCCACATTCAGATCCGTATCCGTGGATGTACTTTTTTCACAATCCAGCACATCACTAGTGTAGTTCTTACTACCTGTGTAGCTGCCATTGCTATTATTTTGTCTTAATAAAAAGTGGTGTACCTATATAAGTGGTAACCTGTATGCTATTCCTTGCTATAATTATTGATCTACGTTTTACATTTGAACTAGAAAAAAGCAATCCAGTCTGAGTATATAGCTAACGTGGCCCTTATACTTGATTCCGTAACAATCAAATAAGGTAAGCAAAATGACAAAACAAATGGTGGTACACAAAAGATATTGGTGGCACTATTCCTACCCATTCTGAGAAGATTCAAATAGTTTTAAGATTAAGTACCCCATTGGATATTTTTTAGTAAGAGTGGTAAGTAATTCATTCAAAAATTCAATTAATTTCTACTGCGTTAGATGCTGTTACAATTAATTTTAAAACGAATCCAATACTGGGTAGTGTTTTCATCTATCCTACTATACGTTTAGCTGTTCCAATTTGATTGAGCAACGTACATCCAAACTTTAGCACTTATAATAAGTATTATTAGTAGATTTTCTTGCGAAAAATAGACATTATTTGGTGGTTCATTAGGTAAACGTCTTATAATTTACGTGCAAAAAGTTATGGTATCCCATCAGAAACATGCGTAGTCTTAAGTGAAGTGAGATTAAAGTTCAATATTATGATATTATATGCCTTGTTTGTTGACTTCAACGACTAAAGAATAGAGATCTAAATGGTCTTAAATGGTCAGTTCTACAGTTCTAAAATCTATTTATAATAACATAGACTAGTTTTAAACACTTAAAATATGATTTGATTTTATAATTTATGATAATTATTAAAAGCATTCTGACTTGGCTGGTTTTAATATCATAATATTGAACTTGTCTTTCACTTCACATTTATGTTTTGATGGGATTCACAGTTTGAGAAACACAGATCAAATTGCCACTGTTTTAACCGTATCTAGAGATTTACTACGATAACATGACCCGCCCCTCCAGAATTCAAAACGTTTGAATGTATTTGTGAAAGAATATACAACGCACCACCACGCATTTGTGCGTACTGCTACTGCAGACGAATAATTACAACTACATACAAACTCTTTCGTAAGGATGTGACTACACACATTTAAACAGTAATTTGGAGGGGGCGGGCCATGTTATCGTAGTAAATCTCTACCACATTCTACTATTACTATTTATAACTTTCAAGATAAGTTAATAAATCATTATTTGATCAATACAAATCCAAGTATGTTGTATTTAAGATCACAGTAAAGTCAAATCATATTTGTGAAAAATATTTTAAGACAGTTTTAGAAAAATACTAAGGTTAAACGATTTTTATGTTATGGTAGCACCTTTGTTTACATTTTCTACACCTCTTCGTGGAACGGACTATACTCCTCACGTTATTCTCAAGTGTGTCTGCGACTTTATAATTCAGCTTTTGTTCTTCGATGTCTTTCAAGGGTTTTTGTTAATTAGCTGTCAAAGAAAATGTGTTTATTAAAGACGAAATTGGCTCGATATACCAAATATTTTTTTGACGTGACAACGTCTTATAAATTGGTTCGCCGGGTGACACTTCAAGAAACTGCGTTACGCTCCGCTCACGTTATGCGCTCACAACGAGAGCGAGTGAGAGGCACGCGTCCCTTCCACTCGGGCATGGTTAGCCCGCCTAAGAGCGAGAGAGACAGACATAAAAAGTGAAAGGCACGCGTCCCTTCCGTAAAATTATTTTACCACTCATTCTCTCAGACTCAGTCGTTGTCACGTAAAACTTTCGCCCGTATACCGACTTTACAGGCAACCAATTTTTTTTACTGTTATGGGTTTCCCACTTGACGATGCGGTTTTTGCCAGGTACCGCCAAGCAGTAATGTACAAACATAACTGTGTTCCGGTTTGAATGGCAATGTATCCAGTGAAATTACAGGGCATATCTATAGATAAAACGTTATAAAACTCTGGGTGCCGAGCGAAGTGCAGTCCTAGGTAATTGTTTGGACTCTTCGTGTTCCAATAGCTGCGTGTGACTATGCTGTTATTTGATAGGCATAGGTGCTTACCATCAGCCATATGTCCTGCTCATCACGTCATTCTATTCTAGAAAAAACAATTGACTCTCAATTTAAAGACGCCAAGATTTTAATCATCAGGAAAACCCCACTCAGGCAATGCGTTCCACAACTTGACGCTCTTTTCACAAAAGTGAAGTCAAATGATCCCCGTTGAAGTCAAACTTTGTGAGTTATTCTAACCCCAAACCATAGAATAGATAATATAGATAGAACGGACACTCCCACCCCCCGCCAATTTCAAGCTTCCTTACCCTTCAGGCCGTTTCGGATACGCTAGGAGCACTCAACGCAGGGCTGGTATTGAACATCTAATTCCTAACGATATATCATCATGGTGGGATGTTGTGCTGTTTACGGCTGTCCGTCAACTAAACGGGACAAGATTTAAAAGCTTTATTTAATTTCCTAATGATAAAATAACGTAAGATTAGAAAGTTTTCAATAACGTTGCTTTATAATATTACTAGCTTTTCTTAGTTTGGGGTCAGATGGTGTTGTGTATGAATGGTCTACCAATATTTATTTATTTATAATAACGAAGTCATTTTTAACTCAAAGCTCGGAACTTACACAGCCAGTAACTTACGTGCCCAAGCACGGATTGATAATGCCTGGAGGAATAATTGTAGTGACAGAATAAAGTTTCCTTCATGGGTAAGTGTAAAATAAAATGCGAATGTGTACCTACTAACAGAAATAGATATCTAGGTACTTGATCTAATCTATCATCGGTTTCGTTTCATTTTACGCAGCAATACAAACACCCACAGATTTCTGAAACAATTTAGAAATCTGTGCAAACACCCTTTTAATTAGAATAGTGTAATTTGGCTCCATTATATTTATGTAACTCAACATTATACCAAGTTTATAGACTACGTCACCAGATGAACTCAAGGGGCACAACTATTCAATAAAACAATTCAGTAGCCCTAGCTCTAACGCACACATTCACGTGTGTGTACGAACGACATCTGCGTAGTTGTGTGAAGAGTAGGTAGCTCCACAGCGGCGGTTGTATGGAATTTTAGTGGAGAGTCCGGGGTGTGCCCCAAACAGTAACAACAGCACATATCACTCCGTTCCAGTGGATGGGCAATGTTTCCTGATATCAAAATTATAGGGCAAAGAGATAAATCAACTTATACCTCTTGGTGAGCGCAGTGGGGCGCTTGGCAGTCATTTGGACTCTTCATGTTCAAGCAGCAGCATGACACTACGATATGATAGTCAGGCGCCTAATATTATGCGCCTTTTAAAGTGGTAGGACTCTTGGCAGAGTCCGCCTGGGGAAGTACCACGCCTTTGCCAGTTATTCTACTGCCGAGCAGTAATGTGCAAATATTACTGTGTTCCGGTCTAAGGGGCAATGTTTACAGGTCTTAGAGATATAACATCTTGGATCTCTGGGTGACGAGTGCAGTGCTCGGTAATGATTTTGACTCTTCATGTTCCAATAGCTGCGTGCCACTCTGCTGTTAAGTGGCAGGCTTGTCGCTTACCATCACGTACATGTCCTGCCCGTCTCGTCACTTTTTATTAAAAAAACAATAATACTTTTTATTTAAAAAAAAATGGACATTACTACTAATACAAGCAAAACCTACTGAAGATATCTGAATGAAATTTTGGACATAGATAAATAATAATTTGCAATAACACATTGGCTATTTTTATCACGAAAAAATGACGGAATCCGAAAATATGTGGGTGAAACCATGGGACGCTATTAGTTATAAATCAATGTTAACATCGTACCCACCCAAAACACGTAGGTAGACCTCCAATTACAATGAATCTTATACAATCTATGATTCAAGTTTTACTGGATAATGTATCTGGAATGATCCGAAACACACACACACAGAACATTTTAAATTTACGGGCAGTAACAGAATACCGTGACCTTCAACCATAATCGGGACTCCGAATTTTAATGACATACACATACCAGCACCGTTATATCTTGACCTACTTTTGTACAGAATCATAATGGGACTAGAGATCAGGATATATTGGAAACTACGCATTTTGGTTGTTGTTCAACAAGAATACAGATCATTTATCAGTAGTGAACTTGCTACTACTTTGTCTATTAATTCAGATAACTTATCGATATTTTTATTAAGTCCTGTATATACTTCTATTTATTAAATGTTATCACTAGACCATTATTTATTTTAAACTAGCTTTTACCCGCGACTTCGTCCGCGCCACATATTTATTAAAGTAATTGAAGCAGTACCTACTCGTATGTCTACTACCATACAAATTCACGTTTCTAATCAAAATCGGTCTAAGTCAAAGTTTTATATTTATTAATAAATGTACAATTTACACGACAAATTACAAAGAAACTATGTTCTCAAAAAATTAATCAAAAACAGACTTTAATTTAAAATCATATTGGGACGGTCCACCAAATTTTATTAGAGTCTATTAGTAGATATTAGTAGATATATCGACTGATTACATGAACGCAAATTTTAGTTTGTTGTTCATATTTCAAAACCGCCCCACTGATTTCGATAAAATTTATATGACCACCTCTGAACTATAATCTACCAACCAAAAAATAACCATCTAAATTGATTCACAATTGGAAATACAACTGGATTGATAACCTCCTCCTTTTTGAAGTCGGTTAAAAATAGCATACAAAGAGTGCCAAGATCCTTCCATGCACACTTTTACTCCTCATTTCCACTCTTTTCAACTCTTTTCTGTGATAAAAGTCGCCGTTGTCCTTTCCTAAGTCTAGGTAGTCTATCTGTGCACCAAATTGTAACAAACTCTTTAAGTGGCTTAGGCGTTAGACGGTAACGGACAGAGAGAGTTACTTTCATATATATAATTTCATATGAGAATTGAAAACAGGTGTTCCTGATCATTTTATAGGAGGCAGTTGTAAAAGGTTACCGAAAAGTAATACGTTTACTCCTCCAAAAAACTCATTTTTACAGTTCTTAATTTGCCTTAATCGAGCGTCCATCATGCATAACATTTGATAAGACACCATGGAAATCTCGTCGACTATCAAAAATTCTGCCTGATAGTCTGATACGCCATTTAGTGGCTGCGCCCATCTTAAGTATTGAGGTTGTATAGTGCACTGTATTCTTCTTGTCAAGCCCTTTTATTTGATACACATGTTGATGGGGTTCATAAAACCTAAGTTATCCGCCATTGTGTAGAGGCTGCCATCTTGGATTTTAATTTTATATAATACATTGCATTCTACTGGTTGAGCACTTTCATTTGATACCCATATTGAAGGGATTGATAAAACCTACGTTATCCGCCATTGTGTAGCGGCCGCCATCTTGGATTTCAATTTTTTATTGTATATTGTATTCTGCTTGTTGAGCCCTTTCATTTGATACCCATGTTGATGGGATTGATAAAACCTACGTTATCCGCTATTTTGTAGCGGCCGCCATCTTGGATTTCAATTTTTTATAGTATATTGTATTCTGCTTGTTGAGCCCTTTCATTTGATACCCATATTGATGGGATTATTAAAACATAAATTATCCGCCATTTTGTAGCGGCAGCCATCTTGAATTTATAATGATATTGAATAAACATAATTGTATTGTCACCAAAATCCAAAGTGTATACAAAATTTCAGATTAATCGGTTGACAGGAAAAGGGTGAAATTTGAATTACTAAATTTGACCCAAGAATAAATAATCATAAATAATAAAAAAGAAAACCCCAATTCCACCCCCGTAGGTACAATTCGAAACTACAAAACTGCTAAAACATACATTTTATGGTTTCGTGTTAAATATCTAGACGTAAAGTTTCATAGTTCTTCAACAATGACGAAGTTTTCCATATAAACTTTCATCCCTTATTTTAACCCTTTCAACCCTTTTTTCGGAACAAAAAGTAGCCTATGTCCTTTCTCGGGATCTATTTTATCTATGTATCAAATTTCATCAAAATCTGTTGGTTGGTTTAGGCGGTAAAGACGGACAGACAGACAGACAGACAGACAGACAGACAGACAGACAGAGAGAGTTACTTTCGCATTTATAATATTAGTATGGATAAAAAGTGAGGAGACGAGCAGGACATGCGACTGATGGTAAGCAACCTACCTGCCACATAACAGCACAATGACACGCAGCTATTGGATCATGAAGACTCCAAATCATTACATAGCACTGCACTGCGCTCATCACCTAGAGATCTAAGATGTTACATCTCTAAGCCCTGTAATCTCTCTGGAAACATTGCCCTTCAAACCGGAACACAGTAATGTTAGCACATTACTGCTTGGCGGTAGAATAATTGGCAAAGGTATGGTACTTCCCCAGGTACTTCCCCAGGCGGACTCCGCCAAGAGTTCTACCACTACAAAAACCATTACGCCTTACTTTTAAAATACGTCGGATCTTACAAGCGTAAAAACAAAACGGACGTTTAAATACCGAATTGATCATCATACAGGAATTTAAATCGTGAAAAGTAGCCTATGTGTTCCTTCAGACTATCTATATTTATGTTACAAAGTTCAGCCCGCTCCATTCCGACTTTACGACGTGATTGAGCAACAAACATCCAAACATTGACATTTATAATATAAACTAGATGTCCGCCCCAGCTTGGCCCGTGGTACATTACATAGCACTCATCAGGTTCCCGTGAAATAATGACTGAAATCGGTTCATTCATTCCTGAGAATATTGCTTTCAAACAAAACCACTCTTCAGCTACCTGCTACGTCACCTGTCGGAAATTGGTCGTACCAACTCAGATTTAGATTAACAAAGGGTTTAATCTGTGAGCAAAGGTGAGGTATGTAATCTATGGCAAGGGTTTATATTCAATGACGCAATCTTAGACACATGCTGTTACGAGTATGTGTCATGTCAAAGCACGAAACGTACGAAAACTCTCAAAAAGGAATATTTTCTCCCGATTTTGTTACATTCTTGATTTATGCTCCGCTTCTATTAATAGTAGCATTATATTCTATAGCCTAAAGCCTGCCTCGATAAATGGACTATCCAATAGAAAAATAATCTTTTAATTCGGACCAGTACTTCCCGAGATCGTAGCGTTCAAACAAACAAACTCTTCAGCTTTATAATATTAGTATGTTCTATAGCCTAAAGCCTTCATCGATAAATAGACTATCCAATAGAAAAATAATCTTTTAATTCGGACCAGTACTTCCCGAGATCCTAGCGTTCAAACAAACAAACTCTTCAGCTTCATAATATTAGTATAGATAGTATACATAGATTAGCGGTTTACCCGCGTACTTTCCGTTCTAGTTATTTTCCTGTGTAAAAGGACGTTTGTTGCTCAATCACGTCGTAACGTATGAACGGATCGGACTGAAATTTCGAATACGGGTATATCATAGTCTACATTAATCTAAAATATGAAAGTATTAATTTTAAGATTGAATTTTAAAAGTCAACCCACACTTTGAAGTTGGTTGTATTATTAACTCGATTTAGTCAATAGTTTTTTAGTACGTCATAAATACGGGTGCCATTGCACATTTTTTTAAAGTTTTTTTACGCTACATACATTTTTCATAATGTATGTAGCATAAGATACTTAGTGTAATAACGTAACTTTTGCCTAATAGTTTTTTGGTATAATGTGTTTTAAATATTACAATCCATTGTACTACATTCAATTTGAATTTTGATGAAACGCATATTAGTATTTAGACATATTGATGAGACGCATAATAGTGCATTTTTAAATTATTTGTTGAGCTACTAAATACAGACTCAGGTTCCATAGGCATAGTATCTCCAGATCCGATACGGAGCATCTAGACTCCACCTAGTCTTGTCGCTACCTACTACTCCTAAAGTGTAAGTCTGCATAAAAAATGCGGGAGCTTATAACGGGAGCCCGGCCGGAGTCAAAAAACGCAACATATTTCTTAAGTACCTATACCGTCTCTTTTCTCAATATGTGCATTTAAACATTATGCTAAGTTGTCTTAATGCTATATATGGTTATGTGTTTAAACATTATGCTAGTTAACATTATGCAAAAACAGTTATGCGTTTAGTTGTTATGGTAAATTATCATTAGTCCTAAAAACGTTATGCCTACTTAAATTAGTACAAAAAATATGATGCAACCATATATAGACCCCATACATTCACTATTATTAAAACATCGATCAAAGTTACAATGAACTACAAGAATATGTATTATGTACTTGTTGTTACGGAACTCTTCATGGGCGAATCCGACTCGCACTTGGCCGCGTTTATATCTATATTAGACCCGAACGAAATAGTAACACAGTAGTGTAATAAAAGTCCAATAGATCATTATAAACATACTATGTTTAACTCTTTCAAATGAAATAATTATCATACAGTCAAGTTGTTATAAGCTAAAAATAGCAGCTAAAATTTACGCGTATTCATAGAAAATTTAAATGAAATCGAAATATTTAGAACACCACACGCTGCGCCATCGCTAAAAGCTAGTAGGTAGATAATAACTTACTTTTATTTTAGTATGCCACATGACATTTTTGGAACGAAGTTCCTTATCGCGCGTTGTGAAAGGGGGCTAGACGGAAAAAATTCTTACGAAAAGTTGTCACGACACTTTTTGCTGTAAGCTGTGCGGCGTCGCATGTTTCTCTGTCTGTCTCTCTCTCTCTCTTATAGAAAGCAATCCAGATATTTTCATTTCTATTTCGCATTGAACAGTGTGGTGTCGCGACGATTATTTTTAACCCCCGACAAAAAAAGGGGTGTTATAAGTTTGACGTCGATGTCTGTCTGTCTGTCTGTCTGTCTGTCTGTCGGTCTGTCTGTCTGTCTGTCTGTCTGTCTGTCTGTCTGTCTGTCTGTCTGTGTGTGTGTCTGTCTGTGGCACCGTAGAGCTCAAACGGATGGGCCGATTTCGATGCGGTTTTTTTTATTTGAAAGTTGATATCCGTGCGGGTGTTCTTAGCTATGTTTGGTTAATATCGATTCAAAATGGCCGCCTCCACAAAATGGCGGACAAAATATTTCTTCACAACCTACCTCAATATGGGTATCAAATGAAAGGGCTTGACTAGTAGAGTACTAAACGCTATAACAAATTTCAAATTCAAGATAGCCGCCACCACAAAATGGCGAATTATATAATATTTTTCACTACTACCTCAATATGGGTATCAAATGAAAGGGCTTGATTAGTAGAATACTTTGCACTATGACAAATTTCAAATCCAAGATGGCCGCTACCACAAAATGGCGAATTACATTTCCTTTTCACAATTCCTTAATATGGGTATCAAATGAAAGGGCTTGACTAGTAGAATGTTGTACAGATAACAAATCTAAGGTAGTCGGGGGTTAATCAAAATTTTAATTTTGTTCTTGTTGTTGAGTGTATACAGGTTTTTTGTAAATAATAAATAATAAAAAATAATAACTCCTTCACTTAATCGAAAGGAACTTCGTTCTATCCGGGTGTCCCTTGACACCTCTCAAGTTTTTTTTTTGTTTAAGTAAACTGTTCTCCCGACTAGATCAGCCGTAACTTAACGTTAAATACGCCGATAAAACTGCAGGGTGCTACTTGTATGTATGCTCTAGAGAGAGGCTGCCATATCCGCTTAGCTAGTACAGGCAATGCCCGAACGACACGAGGCTAGTTTTTCAAGCTAGGATAGCAGGCTAGTGTTAGCAAGCTAGTAAGCTGGGACTTCTAGCTTCGTGTAGACAACGCTACACAACGCTACTTTTGTCTATACGAAGCTAGACGTACATCAGAGCTAAAAACTAGCCTCGTATCGCTCGGGCACAATAAAACAAACAACTTCAGAAGTTAACACAATACATATACATAATTATAAATATTTCTTATGGCTATAATAATTTAATGACCTATGTCATAGACCATAAAGATGATGCCCTTGACGTATTTATTAGCAAATGGTCTCCACAATACTTGCGATAAAACCTTGAACTTACACATTTATAAATAAGATCTGTGTTTTATCAGACAGTAAAACGATGGTGGTGACACTGTTGAAAAGAGTAACTTATGACGGTATTGGCGACCCTACGGCGCCTCTAACAGGCGTAGCGGGGTATGAGGAAGTGAGTTGGGAGGATGGAATCGCGTTTGGCACGTTTGTTTAGTATTAGTATACATTTGACTTCAACTAGTTGCTATTCTTTATAAATAGTGTTTGTATCTTTTGTTCTTTTGGTAATTTCCTTTAAAATGAGTGAAGATCTCAGCAAAGCGTTGAAAAGAATTTCATTGGATTCAAGCACTAAACGGACTTTCGCCTTTTCAAGGCCCGCTTTCGACGGCAGAAAATTTTTCAACAAATACGCAAACGCAACATTTATTAATAATAATCAGAACATATTTACGATATTGGCTAAAACTAACGAGCTCCAAGAACATTACGATGAAATGGAGCCAAATGATGAATTTGTGGTTGATGGAATGTTTGTGCAGCCCAAGTGAGTAACCGTATTTTACTAATGTCTTCCTGCTAGAAACATGTTAACATATTTATTTATTCCAGATAAATAATAAATATTGCCTAGCTTAGTAGCTTAATTGTAGTGGCTAAGTTGGTTGTAAATCTGTCTGAAATGCCGAAGTTCGTGGAATCGATTCCAATCGTGATACAAATTTCTGGGTCTGGGTCTCTCTCTGTTTCATAAGTATAT
Organism: Ectropis grisescens; assembly: GCA_017562165.1. Lineage (NCBI taxonomy): Eukaryota > Metazoa > Arthropoda > Insecta > Lepidoptera > Geometridae > Ectropis > Ectropis grisescens. Next base: position 4,869,633 of record CM029779.1, on the reverse strand, counting down.
TTTACAATTTATACAGGGTTACTGGTGATCAGCATGCAACTATTTAAGGGCATGTTCTATTAAAACAAACAACTTTAATTCTAAAACTTTAGTTTAAACTCAATACGCATCCCAAAACAAAATAGTGTTAATTGTCCTCTCTAGCACTATTTAAGCGGCTATTTAGTGTTTGTTCACTTCGGCGCATAATAACTCATCGAATGTTAAAGAGCGCGCGCTTGCTAAGAAACATACGAACATTTAGATCGGGCAAATACACTTTTTAATTTGGAATCGAAATATACGTATACTATACGTATATATATACTATACGTGTGTATATATATACCTACGTATACCTATCCTGTAAAACAAAATTACAAAAACGTATTGTAGACGTATTTAATGTTGGATAGATTAAATACGTCTACAATTCGTTGTTTACAATACTACAAAGGATTTAGACTGATAACCAATAACCCTGTATAAGTATTAAATACCCATTGGGCTCCCATTATACAAGTTTTGCTTGTTCTAATTCGTTTTTATGAGGAAAGATAAAACAATATAGGAAGTGGTCGGACCACCAGAGACCGACTCTTCATAGAGATCGCGCTGTTCGCCGATCGCGAGCGATCACGGACCGCTCGGTCCCCTGAGAGGCCGGAGGTAGAAGACGCCCTGGCCTTCTTCTTGGACCTCTTCTTCCTCTTCGCAGAGGAGGGGGGAAGTCCAAGGCCGAATTCCCAGTACCTCTCACAATTTTTTTTATCGCTCAAAAAAAAAGCAAGGATATTTGCTGGTCATTGTTTTCGTCAATTATGTTTTTGCTCGAATAAAAACGATTACATTCAACCATGTCTATTTTTTTCAGTGTTCCATTGGTGTTGAAAAAGAGTGTTACTATTGATGAAAGCGATGTTCATCAAGATAACTTCACCCTAAGACGTCTCTCCGGGCTCGCAGCAGCAGTTGCTCGTCAGAAACACCAAGAATTTGTGAACGTTTACGCTATCGATGCTGAACGCCACAATATCCCGAAACCTTATTACAAAACCGTTGATCCAGGCTACTCTTGGCAGAACACCGCGTACTACGGATTTAAGCAGTACTTAGCAGCAGTTACTGGTGCTGAATTTTTCATCGATGAATTTGATTACTTTCCATTTTTAATGGCCTTAAAAAGATTTAATTTGAAACAAATCGAAGCTCCACTATTAATATCTATAGCAGAAATCAGACATTTTGACACTCAAGAGCCAATAGCTGCTAGGTGTTATAGAGATTATACTAATGCAGTTACACAATCGAAAAATTATGAGTTTGATTTGCAAAAAGCACTTCAAGCGGCACCAAAGGAAGTACAACTGTTTTTTCAGATTGGCGAGTAATAGGAAAATACTGAAAGCTTAACGAAGACTAAACTGAAGGAATCAGAAAACACATTAGAGACTTACAAAAACATTAATAGTTATGTATTTACTACAAACAGCAGTAAGCAACCAAAGAATTGTAACATTGCGTCAAAAATAACCAAAAAAGATTGTCAAACAATGTGGTTAAAACTGAAGCAAACCATGATACAATTTCTAACTCTCTAATAACGTCATTAAAAATAAAACTACTTCAAGTTCCATATACTTGAACCCTCAGAAACAGACACCTACGTAATATAAAATACCAACTTAAGTCGAAATAAAAAAAAGCTTCAATACAAATAAAAATAGACTTTGGCCTTTTTTTGTCTAAAAATGGCATTGTTACTCTTTTACGATAACTCCACTACTGTAAAATTGACCTTAGTGAAAACTTGACTTGACGTTAAAAAACTTCAATTTTTCTCAACCTCTTTGTTTGAGTTTTATAAATTACTATACACAAATACACATTCTACAAGGACCTGTACATTCGAAAAAACTTATGTTTTTGAACCACAGGCCCTAGTCGCCTTGTTTATCGTATTTACACAGGCTTTGTAAAAATCATTTTAAATTTTTAAGTTTTTACATTTTGTATTAAACTCGGAAAAACACTCGTATTATTAGGAACTGTCTCCCATAACACAGAAGACACCTAGTGTGGGAAAGCTCTAGAGCTAGAGCTCTGCAATACCTGCAGTGTTGTATTAAATGTTAAATATTGTCATACGATGTCATGTAAAATGTTCAAATAAAGAGTTTTTGATTATTTTAATTGAGTGATTTTTTTTTAAATAAATACACGGTTAACTCACGTTTAATATAGTCAGTCCAGTACGACTCAAGTTTCGATCGCGACAGAAAGATCTTTTTAAGGTGAGTGCGCGCGCGGGTTCGCAGCTCGTTTAGCACTGATTTTTTACTTCGATTTCAATTTTAATCTGTAATGTTTGAGGATTTAATTGGTTTGAGTCAGTAATTTATATTTGCACTTGTCTTTTCTGCAAATCATTGTTTTATTTTGTACTTGTGCCATTATTTGTATTTTTGTGATACCAAAATGTTTGTCTAATTGTGGTAGGCAAAGAACAAATGCATAACAACTACGCTATGTTATCTCGGTGTCTCGCCGGATCGCTGCCTTGGTGCATAGAGGCCGAAGTTTTATCTTCGGTCTACAACTGGCACCGGGTGTAAGCGGATGAAGAACGGGAACAACGCCCCGCCCCACAGAAAGTGGTGCGGTGGCGCAGAGATGCCAGGGCCAGAGCCCTGGAGGGGTGGGGAGAGCGAATCCTTTCGGCCCACTCAGAGAGCAGCCGGCGCTAGACGGTTTCTTGAGGTGACACGGACCATTCTCGCTGAGTGAACTGATTCTCACTGGGAACCCAAGAGGGCAACGTCTAGCGGATTTCTTGGAAAAGGAGAGCTTCTTTATGATGAACTCCTTTTTCAAGAAACAGCCACAAAGAAAGTGGACTTGGATTAGCCCCGACGGTTCCACAAAAAATGAGATCGACTTCATTATGACGACTAAACGTCAAATATTCAGCGATCTCTCTGTGGTCAGCAGGGTTAAGACTGGCAGCGATCACCGTATTGTAAGAACCATGCTGAATCTAAACATTAAGTTCGAAAGATCACGTCTAATGAAGTCCACGCTCTGACCAAATTATGCTCAAATCAAAGATCCCGATAACCCCAGAGCCAAGCTGACCCGACACTTTACCGAAGATATCCCTGAAGTCAGCCTGTATAAGATTGGGATGGTCCTCAAACAATTTATAAACAACAAGGCAACTGGCGACGACGGAATTACGACTAAGCTTCTGAGAGCGGGTGGAAAACCGGTACCTAAAGTCCTCCAGAAGTTGTTCGTATCTCACAGACACAAAAAAATTTATAAACACATAATTTTTACTTCTAAATACAAATGTAAGGCTACATGAGATTTAATAAAAAACAAAAATGGCACTAACATTTCTAGCATACAAAGAATAAAAGTAAATGACTAAATAGTCGAAGACCCAGTACAGATAGCTAGCACATTTCATAATCACTTTATAAGTATGAGCAAAACTGATAATAACCAGACAAATAAACACACGCGACAAAAAACTTCAAACGTGAAATCTAATACAAATGGAACTAGTCTATTTTTAACACCCACTAGTTCAGATGAAAGCAAAAGTATTATTAAGTCACTTAATTAATTAATAATACAAAACTTGTGGGCTACGACGTAATTAGTACACATATATTAAAATTCTGTAGCGATGAATGTGCTGAAGTAATCTGCTATCTAAGAAATAAGTCCTTTGAACAAGGACATTTCCCTGACGCTTTGAAAATCTCGATTGTGAAATCACTTCATAAAAAAGATTACAATTAAAACATTAACAACTATCGACCGATTGCTTTAATACCCACCATATCAAAAATATTTGAAAAAATCATGTATCAAAAGGTCAATAATTTTATCACTAAGCACAATGTTATCAAAACTGAACAAAACGGATTTCAGAAAAATAAATCCACTACATTAGCAAACTTCACTGCAATTAAGAATATAACAGAACAAATAAATTCCAATAACCCTGTCGCAGCTGCCTGCTATTTATTTTGACATAAGCAAAGGCTTCGACTTAGTCTCTCATAAAACTTTACTTAACAAATTTGAAAACTATGGCATTCGAAGACTTGCTCTTGACTGGATTAAAAGCTACTTAAGTAATTAAAAACAACGTGTAGAAATTAAAAATATCGATAGACATAACTACTTAAAAAGTTTCTTTTCAGACTATGAAAGTATCAACATAGGTGTCCCACAGATAATTATATTCGGACTTCCTTTGTTTTTGATATTCATTAACGACCTACCAGATGTCATCTATACTTATAATAAAACTGTAACGGGTCGAATTCTGTACATTGAAGATATTTTGAAAAATTATTTTTTGGGGCACTCCATAGTCGATACTGATGGCGAAACTGCATTTTCTTTCTTTCATGTCTGTCTGTCTGTCTGTCTTTCTGTATAGGGATCACGCATCACGCCAAAACTACTGATTCAATTCAACTGAAACTTGGCATGATTTTAGTTTATACTAAGGACATTGCTGTAGGCTACTTTTGATCTCCAAATTCTGATCGGTTTTCGTGCGGGAGGGGGTGAAAGTCAGAATGTGTATTTGGTTGTAACTCATGTTTGCGTTGCTTAATTTCATTAATTCTTTTTTTGTTAGAAAGAACACATTTTTTATATTGTCCCGTCAAAATTTAAACAATATCGGTCTGTTGGTTCAGAAATTACACAAACATTAAATAATAACGACACGCGCGGCGCGTTCGGTACACTAAGTATTTGGTAACTTCTAAGTATTCTGTGTATCACAGACGATCCACAGAATATCTAGATTCTAGATACTAGAAAGTGCCCCCGTGATCGCGTCGCGTCGTCTTGGATGACAAAATAATTGTCAAAAATATAATTTTGTGTGGAAAAACAAACATCATTCGGTTATAATCGACTTCAAACAAGTGTTAGCAACCCCGTTTAAAAGCAAGAAAAAGGTGCATGGAGTGGCAACATCGTGCGACGAAAACTGGCTTTAAGTAGTGGGTCGAGAGAGAAGGGAGGCACTTTTGCTCCAGACGCCGGCCACGCCGGACATACTGTGTTTGCTTTCGTGTCTTTGTTTGACTAATTGATGATTGTTGTCACTAAGGTTATATTAAATGTTTTAACGTTCATTTAAATATTGTTTGCTTCACTCTCCCAATCTTCTGATGTAGATTGTTTACATCAGAAGTGGGATTCTACCTCAACTGCCCACTGTTTTGTATATTTGATCGAAGCTTAAGTAAAACTAAGGTTAGAATCGAAACAGAAAAATAGCAGTGAGAATATCGTATCAGTAGCTACGGCAATCTCGATGGAAGGTACGGAGAGCCGGATCGTATCCCTGATGTCGCTTTGGAAGTGATCTTATTTAGGCTTTCAGTGTCGGACGAGCGACACCAACTCCACGACGCGTAGTATCGTCGCTGCGGCAGAGCCTACGAGAGGCGTCGCTGCGGCAGAGCCTACGAGAGGCGTCGCAGCGGCAGAGCCTACGAGAGGCGTCGCTGCGGCAGAGCCTACGAGAGGCGTCGCTGCGGCAGAGCCTACGAGAGGCGTCGCTGCGGCAGAGCCTACGAGAGCGTCGCTGCGGCAGAGCCTACGAGAGGGATCACTGCACTCATCCCCTGACTTTGCATATGCGGGGCTAGCGCGCTCAGGGCAGTAGCCTAGCCTATGTTGAGCCGGCCAGGCAGGCCGTGCGAGCGCAGGTTCAGCAGGCCGCAGCACCACTACGCGGCGAGGTTTCGAGCCTTGCCCCCGCAGATCTTACGAAGCGTCTCACCGACGCGCTTAAAGCAGTAACCTTGGTTAGATCTACCCATTACTATGTTTTTGTTTTGATCCATTAGGTACGTAATAATTTTGTTTCGTGGATGAAACAACAGGCTTCGATACTCTCGTGGTAGTATTTCGTCATCAGGTTTTGAATAAACTCAAAGGTTCTGCAAAGATTGATACGACTCGTTATTGCGTAATGATCGCTCGCGAACCCCTGAGTATGGAGAAATAGAATTTTTTAATGCGTTTAAAGTCTAAAGAAATATGTTCAAAGTATCGAAAAAAATCGTGGACCAAAAAACCCGTCGAAAACTAATCGCTACACAATATATTCTTTGAGCAGATTGCAGAAATTTACAGTTTGTACTTGAATTTCATGTAAACCGTAATATAGTAACATCAATGCGTCTGTCGAGGCAGTAATTTCAAGTCAAGCGATAGTTTGGTAGGTTTTATACACAGCAGGGTACATGTAAAATAAAACTGGGAAAACATACTGCAGGTAACACTACTCCTAGAGAGGGTAACGATACTAAAATTGCCCTACAAGTATTTACCCGAACACCAAATTTTGTAGGTAGTTCTGAAACAGCTAGTCTTTCGATGATTATGACTAACGAGTTCGAGAGCCTTTGTTATAATTGTGGCGGGAACCACAAAGTGTTCAGTTTACGGTAAAGTGCGAGTTTTTGTAATAACATACAATGTAAATGGTGCAGTTACAGACGAGCTCATTTGTACAATACGATATTCATTGATACGAGGAGTGGCTGTCAGTAAAATCGTTAAAACTAGCCAAAGCAATGACCCTTCCAGAGTGACGAATATTGTAAGTGACTAATTAAATTAGATTATGTTCTTGTAAATGAAGTCGAGATGTAGGTATGTTATCGTCGTGATAATCGGATAAGACTTAATATGATACAGTTAACCTTTTTGATGACATACCCTAACATTTCATAATTACATCGAAGAATTAGCTGAGGTTTGCAATGTAGCAGTTAATTCAAATATACTTAAACTTTTGGTAAATATAAGGGGTGCAAATGTATAGCTTTGAACATGAAGCAACTGGAAGTGGAAAGGTTAGCAGTCACGAAGTGACGATTAACCTACAGAGCGACAAATCGGTGCAATTTAAGCCGTAAGAGTAAAGATAGGTACAATAGTATACAGTATATGAGAGTCAGTGAGAGAGATAGTAAAGGCCTATAATGGTGTATAATAAAGTTTGCTAATTTTGATCTGTGGATTGAATACAATTAATAAATAATATGACGTGTTGGCAAGGTAATTAATGAATTCCCAATGTTGTGATACAAACATATAATTCCTATAAAGAGAGAAAGTCGAACAATTTGAGAAGATTGAATTGGTACATTGCAAGAATCCAACAGTGAGCTAACACAGAAATTTCCTAAGCCTAAAGGAAAAGGGAGCTGTACTAGGCACTGGTTGGGTGTGGTAATGACTGAGTAATCGAAGGGGTTATCTAAGTATAAAGGCAACAGCCCTCGCTCTGATTGTTCAACTGACTTTCTTTTCTTTCAAGAGTGTCAAGAATTGATACATTGGTAGAATCCAACAGTGAGCTAACACAGAAATTTCCTAAGCCTAAAGGAAAAATGAGCTGTACTAGGCACTGGTTGGTTAGTAATGACTGAGTAATCGTAGAGGTTGTCTAAGTATAAAGGCAACAGCCCTCGCTCTGATTGTTTAACTTAAATACGATAAGATTAAGTTTCAAGAATGGCTAAGAATAAAGATATCCTTGAATTGACTTCATGTTATCATTCTCGTATGAACTGAATATGTCATGATAGGCCGAGCTTTGTTATTATTTTAATAGATTGTAATGCTAAGTGTTTGTACATTACAGCTTTATCATGCCTGGGGCAGGCACGGTGCAGGAGGGCCGTGTTAGCAACCCCGTTTAAAAGCAAGAAAAAGGTGCATGGAGTGGCAACATCGTGCGACGAAAACTGGCTTTAAGTAGTGGGTCGAGAGAGAAGGGAGGCACTTTTGCTCCAGACGCCGGCCACGCCGGGGAAGCACTTGCAGTCTCCCTGGATATCTCGAAGGCTTTCGACAGGGTTTGGCATGATGGCCTTATAAGCAAGCTTTCAAGTTATGGTTTGTCTCCTGGGTTTATTGCGTGGATATCGGACTTCTTGAGGGATCGCTCCATACGAGTCGTCATTGATGGCTGCTCGTCGGATCAAATGGCTATCAATGCCGGAGTCCCTCAAGGGTCGGTACTCTCTGCGACGCTCTTCCTGCTACATATCAACGATCTGTTGAAGCCCGGCATCTTTGGGTACGCAGATGATAGCACCGTTGTAGAGTTACACATCTAGCGCGAGAGCAGTGGGCAGCAAACCCAGGTACTGAGAGAGAGTTTGATTGAGCGTTTGAACTTGACCCTTGAGGCGGTGTCTGCATGGGGCAATGCCAATCTGGTCAAGTTCAACGAGAGTAAGACGCAGGCATGTCTATTTTCCGCAAAAAGGAGTCCATTCCAACTAACTCCTACTTATCGAGGTGTGTCCGTGCCGGTTTCTGACCGTCTTGAGCTTTTGGGCGTTACTTTAACATCTACGCTCAACTTTGGCTCATATATCGAGGCCAAGGCCAAATTAGCTGCCAAAAACTAGGTGTCCTCTCAAAGGTGCGAAGGTATTTCAAGTCTGAACAGTTGCTCACTTTATATCAAGCACAGATTCGCTCCTGTATGGAGTACTGTTCGCACCTTTGGGATGGATCAGCTAAGTATCAGCTGGAGGCACTGGAATCGATCGAGAGACGTGCAAAAGGCTCATAGGCAATGATACTCTTGTGCGAAAAAGACTTCAAAGTCTTGAACATCGCCGAAAAATTGCTAGCCTATCGGTTTTTATCGGATACACTTCGGAGAGTGTGCGATTGATTTGCATGATCTGATACCACCTTGCCCTTTTTATCGGAATGCTCGTAGCTCGAAAAAGCGACATCGTTTCATGGTTGATGTTCCAAAGACACGAACGAAGAGATTTGACTCTAATTTTGTGATAAGAACGTCTAGGCTGTGGAATACGTTGCCTGAGTGGGTTTTCCCCGATGATTACAATCTTTGTGTCTTCAAATCGAGAGTGAATCGGTTATTTCTAGGTAAACACACTCCATCGTAGACCGCATTGTCGTTTAACATCAGGCGAGATGGCGGTCAAGTGTAAACCTATAAAAGTTAAAAAAAAAAAAAAAAAAAAACATACTGTGTTTGCTTTCGTGTCTTTGTTTGACTAATTGATGATTGTTGTCACTAAGGTTATATGAAATGTTTTAACGTTCATTTAAATATTGTTTGCTTCACTCTCCCAATCTTCTGATGTAGATTGTTTACACAAGGAGGATGTTCTCATTCGGGTTGCATGTTTTTTTATTTGGTTTTATTTTACGCGATAACTCCGCTAATTGTTAGTTGATTTTGATAATTCCTTTTTTGTTTGGTAGAAAATACTTCAGAGGTGATCTTAGATATCGAAAACAGATATCAAATATCAACAAAAAACTAAAATCTGCTTAGATTTATCTGTACGCCAGTTATACCTTCTTATAAAATTTAGTCGAATGACAGAATTAAATTACCTGTCATTGAAGTAGATTTTTGTATTTTGGAGAAAACATATCAGCATACTAAGTAGCAGCATAAACAACCCATTAAATGTTCCCACTGCAGGGCGTCGGGGCCTTCTCTCGCAAGGAGAGAGACAAGGCTATAATCCACCACGCTGGCCCAGTGTCGGTTGGTGGATGACATATGACTTAAACTTAGATTATAGGTAGATTTCGGTTTCTTCACGGTGTTTTCCTTCACCGTTTTAATTACCGGCATTACGAACATGACTCTGAAAAGATAGTGGTGCGCGGGTTTTGAACCTTGGGTCTCCGGATCGACAGTCGCCGTTCTCCCGACTAGGTCAGCTGTAACTTACTAGACCAGCCGTAACTTATTAGAAAACGTATTATTTCAATGCAAATACTGTTTAAAATTTAAAGGTAGTGTTCAACAAGCTTCGGTGACCGAAGCAGACCGTTGTTAGGGTTCCGTACACAAAGGGTAAAAACGGGACCTTATTACTGAGACTTCGCTATCCGTCCGTCCGTCCGTCCGTCTGTCACCAGGCAGTATCTCAAGAACGGTGATAGCTAGACAGTTGAAATTTTCGCAGATGATGTATTTCTATTGCCGCTTTAATCATGGCGGAACGTATCAAGTGATCGGGTTGAAATTTGAAATAGAATTAGATTACAGTCTGGAAGAATACATAGGCTAAACATTGCCTATGTATAAGTACTCTATGTATTACGTAACAAACATCCAAACAGTGACTGACATTCATAATATTTACAGGACAACGTTGGAACGGCTGAACTTACGTGAATTCAAAATACACGTAGTTTGAACTCAGAAATAGCAAATCGGTTACTTATAGGTTACTGTGACGTAGGAAAGACTAAGCAAATTTGGTAGAAAATTGAAACAGAAATAACTCATAGTCTGAAGTACCACATTTATGTATTTATTACCTATCAACCTGAAAAGAAGCATGGGCCCTAAGGAAACAAATATTAACTATCACGTCAATACGGCACAACGAATTGGGTTGACATACGAAACACATATAGTTTAGAGTCTACAATTTCACATGGGCTAATAAGTCTACATTTTCATTTAACTCCATATTAATAAAAATATAAATATAAGCATATATTTTCGTCAGGAACTTGATGTGATGGTAAGGTAAAAGCCAAAAATGAAAAAATATGCACCCGTTTTGGCGTAGATAATATAGGTGATTTGCGTTCACAATCAAAATAACAAGCAACATAATATTCTCATTAGACGGCGCTAATGCTAGTTTAAATCTACAAGCACTAAAGGCCATTTAAATCGATGTTTTGCTATTGTGGTATGTATTTTTTCTTTCATCACTAGGTGGCGTTACTGGTATTCTAAATTGTACTAATAAGTTTTTTGCTGCTAAAAGGATTATGATGCCAAATTTGGATTCTTTCGTTCTTGATTTTTTTGTGTGTTACCTACAATTAAATTCATACATTAACATTTCACTAGGACTTGGCTTAGATTTACGGGTTCAACTTGCTTGAATATCATTAAAACTCAAAATTATCATTATTTTGATTTCACACAGGCTTCGTTAAAAATTTTACGCCGGCAAAGTCGCGGGTAACAGCTAGAAAACAGCTTGCGGATAAAAAGAAATAGGTAAAAAAAATAGGTATCAGATCATGCACATTAGCTTCAGACTTTTCATAATGTATCCTATAAAAATCCTACAAACTTAACACTTGCGGCTATGTTCGATACTACGAAACCTTACTAAGTATGTTTGATTTTGTTTAAAAAAAGAAAAATAAAAATAATAAAATTAAAAACATTTTTGTGTGGAAAAACTAATTCACTCAAACTCATAGGTTTTTCAATGACTACTTATCCAAATATTTGACGTACGATACTTCCAATTAATGTATATGTCATCATGTATATGTCTTACGCGAACGAAGTAGCGGGTTCAGCTAGTTAACTATAAATGCGTTTGTTTGCAGACGTCATTTGCATAATTATTCCAAAACAGAATAAAAGTGGTGCACTTGACGTGCGAGTCGGATTCGCCCATGAAGGCTTCCGTAGTAGCAAGTAACATAATATAAAAGTTCTTGTAGTTCGTTGTTACTTTAAACAGTGTGAGACGATCTTCTTAGCATTCCATGGATTCACCGTGCGGGTGCCGGGTCCATCGTGTGGCAGAGAGAGAAAAACTCGAGTAGTTCCCGAGACTTGTGACTCGGGCGTAGGTTTAAGGGCCCCTTTCTGACGTACATCAACACTCACCTTCACCACTCGTTTTCTCCCTGCCCAGCCAAATCTGATATGAGCCTACTAGTGCAGCTTTAGATACTCGTTCTAGTATAGAACTTACTGCACTTCTGGATAAGCCAAGGTCTTTCAGTAGGTTATAGAGAGATTTTGCTGGTATACCTCTCGCTCCCACTTCTACAGCGTATAAACTAACTACATAGCCGTTTTTTGTTAATTCGTTTAGGAGGTCGTAATACTTATTTTGTTTCATCGCGTGGTCTTTAGGTATATTAGTTTCCCACTGTACGGTAAGTTCTACAAGGACTATGCGTTTCGTAGCTCTAGAAAAAAGGAAAATGTCCGGTCTGGATGACGAAACACCCACATCCTCTGGGATTTTGTACTGCTTTTCATACGTGTCCATTAAAATAGTCCAATCAGGTGCTGTACCCAGGATTGAGTAAGGCTTGTTCCTGGAGTTTGAAGTTGAGCCTGCTTTTACAAAGTTAATTTGTCTTTTGTTTGTCGTCAATCCCTTTTGGGCTCTATCTACTGAAAGGCTCATGGCTTCACGTATGATTTCAAGTACTCTGTCATGACGCCGTGAATAATGAACCCCATTAAGGATATATAGGGATATAAGGATATAACAATAGTGAATTTATGACGTATAAAAATAAAACTACTTACTAGATCTCATTCAAACCAATTTTCGTTGATAGTTTTCATGGTAACGTACATCATACACTTTTTTTTTTTGTCATTCTCTTATTTTAGAGGTTACCGGCGGGGACACACAATTTTTACCACTTTGGAAGAGGGACTCTTCTTCGCGCAAACTATTCAGTTTAGAAAAAAAAATGTTTGGAACCTTAATATCATTTTTGATGACCGATCTATAGATAACCTACACGTATGGTGTAAATCAAAAAAAATTTGAATTTCAGTTCTAAGTATGGGACACCCCTAAATTTTTTAGTTTTGTTTCTATTTTTTGTATCAAAATCTTAATGCGGTTTACAGATTACATCTACTAACCAAGTTTCAATAGTATAGCTCTTATAGTTTCGGAGAAAAGTGGCTGTGACATATGGACGGACAGACAGACAGACATGACGAATCTAAAAGGGTCCCGTATTTTGCCATTTGGCTACGGAACCCTAAAAACGAGATCTACGCGGGTAAAACCGCAGGGCGCTGCTAATCCTATTATCTTTCCTACTATTATTATTAATCGACTTCCAAAAAAAGGAGGAGGTTATCAATTCAACCCTTATATTTTTCTATTTATATTACCTGATTTCTCGATAACCCCTGCACCGATTTTAAAATTATTTCTTTTAATGTTCGGATGGGTATGCTTCCCGAATGGTTTCATATAAATCTTATCGAAATCGGTCGGTTGGTTTTGAAATATGATCCATAAACTAATTTGTGTACAATTTTGTGGATGACGTAGTTGTAGATTTCACAAAAGTTATGACACTCGATCCTGTCAATGCGAAATTGTGTTATTGGATTAATAAACACTTGTTTTACACTAAAAAGGGTAAAAAAACTGTTTTCGTACAAAAAATTAAACCGACTTCAAAACCACAAATAGGCATTCAAAAGCGAAAAATAAACTAAAATGATTATTTTAGCGCTACTCACTCATCTATTTGAAGTCGGTGCCAGTCAGGTCAAAAAGTTGAAAGATTGATGCTATGTAGGCACAGGTAAGTAGTATCTATCCACTACCTGTTAGATTTGGCTGCCACCGACTTCAAATAGATGAGTGAGTAGCGCTTATAATAATGATTTTAGTTTATTTTCGCTTTTGAGTGCCTATTTGTGGTTTTGAAGTCGGATTAAATTTTTTGTGAAAATAGTTTTAAATGTCAATGTTTGACCAATTTCGATGTTTGCTGCTCAATCACATCGTTACGTATAAACAGATGGGGCTGAAATTTGGAACACAGTTAGATTATAGTCTGGAAAAACAGATATAGGCTTAAATACTTTTAATCGCAGTAAAATGACGGAAACATTAAATCATCAACATCATCAACAGCCCACTAAATGTTCCCACTGCTGGGACTTCGGGCCTTCCCTCGCAAGGAGAGAGTCAAGGCTATAATCCACCACGCTGGCCCAGTGCGGGTTGGTGGATGACATGACTTCGAAAGATTCTGGGTGCATGTCGGTTTCCTTACGATGTTTTCTTTCACCGTTTTAAGTTCGCGGCATTAGGCACATGACTTTGGAAAGACAGTAGTGCGTGTTGGGTTTGAACCCGTTGGGTTTGAACCAGCAGGTTAAATACGCCGATAAAACTGCAGGGTGCTACTTGTATGTTGGCCCAAAGTGGTCCGTTCTCCACATAGACTGGAAGACCAGCAGTATTGAACATAAGAACGTTAAGATACGCTTTACATAAAACTGCAGGGATAATTTGCTAATTGTATGTGACTATTTATTATTGATTTCTATTTCTTCAATCTTAGAGAGTATTATTTTAATAAATAGGACCTTAGAAAATGGGCTGTCATATCCGCTTAGCTGAGTTACAGACAATGCCCGAACGACTACAATTTTGAAAGTGGTCTACGTTTTTGGGAACCTCTGCTCTAGAGAGAGGCTGTCATATCCGCTTAGCTAGTAAAGGCAATGCCCGAACGACACGAGGCTAGTTTTTCAAGCTAGGATAGCAGGCTAGTAAGCTGGGACTTCTAGCTTCGTGTAGACAACGCTACACAAAGCTAGTCTTGTCTACACGAAGCTAGACGTATTAACTTGCTAGCTTACTTAATAGTCGCTTGGAAATAATAGTTTGGTTGGACTGGTGGCTTACTTGGTAGTAAGGCTGCCTACGAAGCCGTGGGTCGTGGATTCGATCCCTACCAAGTCCAAATATTTGTGTGATGAATCAAATATTTGTACTGTGTCTGGGTGTTTTCTATGTATAATAAATATGTATTTAAAAATATATAAGTATTATATCCGCTGTCTGGCTTCCATAGTAGTACAGTTCAAGCTGTGCTTAGTTTGGGGTTAAAAAATGTTGTGTGTGTGAAATGTGAACCAATATTAATTTATTATTTATTAATAAAATATATGAAAATAAATATATTTTATGGCTATAACAATCTAATGAGCTACGAGTATATTACAGACCCTTATAGAGTAGATGATGCCTTTGACGTATTTATCAATAAATTGTCTCCACAATACTTGCGATAAAACCTTGAACTTCTTATTTACAATTAAGATCTGAGTTGTATCAAACAGTAAAACGATGGTGGTGCCGCGCTGCTGCGATAAGAGTGTTGACGAGAACTTATGACGCCATTGGCGACCTTACGGCGCCTCGAACAGGCGTAGCGGGGTATGAGGAAGTGAGCTGGGAGGATGGTATCGCGTTTGGCACGTTAATTTAGCTTTAGTATACATTTGACTTTAACTAGTTGCTTTTCTTTATAAATAGTGTTTGTGTCTATTGTTTTTTTGGTAATTTCTTTAAAAATGAGTGAAGATCTCAGCAAAGCGTTGAAAAAAATTTCATTGGATTCAAGCACTAAACGAACGTTCGCCTTTTCAAAGCCCGCTTTCGACGGCAGAAAATTTCACAGCAAATACAGAAACGCAACATTTTTGAATAATAATCAGAACATATTTATAATATTGGCTAAAACTCACGAGCTTCAAGAACATTACGATGAAATGGAGCCAAATGACGAATTTGTGGTTGATGAAATGCTTGTGCAGCCCAAGTGAGTAACAGTATTTTTTTTACTACTGTCTTCCTGCTAGAAACATGTTTGTTTGTTCGAGATATATGAGAAATACTGCCTAGCTTATTAGCTTAGTTTTAGTGGCTTAGTCGGTTGTAAACCTGCCCGAGAAACTGGAGTTCGTGGAATCGATTCTAATCGTGATACAATATTTTTGTGTGAATACATTTTTTTCTGTGTCAGGGTCTCTGTCTTTCATAAGTATATTATATTTTACAATTATACTGGGTTACTGGTACAGCCTGGATCTATTTAGAGGCATGTTTTGTATATTTATACAAACAACTTTTGTTCTACAATTTAAGTTTAAATTGAATACTTGTCCCAAAACAAAATAGTGTTTGTTGTCATCTCTAGCCCTGTTAAGCGTCTATTTTCAGTGTTTATTCACTTCGGCACATAATTTATCGAGTGTTAAAGAGTGCGTGCGCTCTTGTTACAAATTGTTACCAAGAGGTACATTTAGACCGGGCATACAATATACTTTTATATTTTGATTCGACAATAGAGTCAATAAGAAAAGTACTGATGAACACCTTGTTTATAAACTATGCAGCAATGTAAGTTAGATATAAATTACTTATTAGTCTAGACTTAATAAATTAGGCTAGATTGTGATAAGTATTAGGATCCAAGATAACTTGGTGAATAATTTTAGAACAGAATAAAACATTGGAATCGTAATCGAAAATAAATAGGTAATTAAAACAAAAGTTGACGTATTTAATATACTTTACATCCCCTTAAAAGGATGTAGACTGATCACCAATAACCCTGTATAAGTATTAAATACTTATTTGGCTCCCATAATACAAGCTTTGCTTAGGGCCTAGCTCGTTTTGTATGAGGAAAGATAAAACAATACCTAGTTTATTATATGAGTTATAAAATAAGCAAATTGTAGGAAATACAATACATACAGTAAATCTAATCCATTGTTTCAGCTAGTCCTGTTAGGTTCAATTCCTTCCCAGAACACAAATGATCCACGATAAATACAGATGATGTTTGTTCTGTTTTTGTGTTTCAAGACATGCGTCTGATGGCAAACAATATGCTTGCCCATAACAACACCGTGTCAAGCAGCTGTGCATGACGAGACCAACTCGCTACCCAGTAGCAGTGTATATACTGTACTTGTCACCCATCTTCATCTTTTTGCTTTGTAGGAACGAATTTCTGACGAGAGGCTTGGAGAAGATAGGGATTTTGCCACGTGACCGAACTGAAAAAAATGTATGACTAAACCGTAAGAAAAATATGTTACGGAAATGACACATAAATACCTGTTTTTTTTTTGTTTTAATTTATTCTTAGCCATGGATATTAGCTCTTCAGCCTGCAGCATCGTAAAAACTTCCCGTGACCAGTTTTGCCAAAATTATTTTTGAGATGATCGTACCATAAATAAAAAATAAGTTTTTGTTTGCAAATTTTATAGCTTCTGTATTATCCGAAAGAACTTTGTTTCTGGTGTCCCATGACACCATAACTTTTTTATTTATCTAGAAATAATAATCTTCAAACTAAAATACAGTGATATTTGCACAACACACATTTACCAGTTATTTTACTGCCGCAGGCGTAGAGACAGGCAAAGAGACCTGCAAACCTATGAATATTATTAAATTTATGTCGGTGTCCTGCTTTGAAGATCAAAGTATCAAGAGCAGTTATTTATTGTGTATTATTAGTGGGTAGTAACTCTGCCTGGGAAGCCGAGTGTCGTTAGTTTGACTCCCACCCAGTGTAAATACATGTCCGTTAAATTGAAATATTTGTACTGTGTCTGGGTGTTTCTATGTATAATAAGTATGTATTTACGACTATAAAAGTAAGTATAATATCCATCTTGCCACCATAGTAAAAACACATTCTATACTGTAGTACAAGAATTGGCTAGTTTGGGGCCAGATGGGGTTGTGTGTGAATTGTCCACCAATATTTATTATTTGTATCAGACGTTGTGCAGGCCTTTAATATGGTTTGGCACGATAGTCTTATCAACAACCTTGCGACTTGAGTTGCACCGGTTCTTTGTATTGAGATTGCTGACTTCTTGATGTTTGGTTCAAGTGGTTGTTGACGAAGGTTCTTCTTATCAAGTGACCATTATCGCTGGGGTATCTCAGGGTATAGTTCTCCATGCACCGTTATCTCTAAATAATATATAAATAATAATAAATAAATATTGGTGGACAATTCACACACAACACCATCTGACCCCAAACTAAGCAAAGCTTGTGGTATGGCGGGCAGATAGCTGATATAATACAGATAGTTTTAAAAACATACCCAGAAATAGAAATACCCAGACACAGTGCAAACATTTGAATTCATCACACAAATATTTGCACTGGGTGGGAATCGAACCCACGACCCTCGGCTTCGCAGGCAGAGTTACTACCCACTAAGCCACGAGGCCAGTCAATATCTCTGTTGCATAATATCAACGGCTTGCTTACTCAAAGTATTGTTGGGTAAGCTGAATGCAGTACCTTTGTAAAGCTATGTTGCTAGTTCCCGTTTTGATTCAGGAAATGTATGCCTGAAATTATGACCGATTGGTAGAATTAGAATATGTCTTGTGTCGTTTCTTTTTCTTCGTTATTGGCGTTATTTAAAAAAAAAAGGCTAGTAACATGTAGGAGTAATCTAATCAAATCTTGTGAGCTAGATTGATACACAATGTGAGCTAGATTGCGGTCATTCTCGATAAAAGGCGTTCTCCGTCTAATTACCGTAGCCTTTTTTATTTTTCGCCTATTCGACTTAAAAACACTAAAATATGAAACACGATAAAGATACGAATAAATAATTAAAAATGGCATTGAACTAAAAGAAAGGGTTATCGAGATAATGAGATAGAAAAAAAAATTGGTTACGGTAATTAGTAAGGTCTAATAATTAATGTAACGGTAATTAGTAAAGACCAATAAAACCATATAAAAATAAATTGTAATTAAAACTGTTCACATTTTCATTGATACATTTATTTATATTTTAATTCATTTTTATTATATAAATTATTTATTATCATTTTGTCTAATAATAAAATTGAATCAACAGATGAAGATGATTGAGCACTAGACGGACGAGGAGTCGATGTGGACAAGCAAACGTTAGAATTAGGTATTTTAATTGAGAGAACTTCTGTTTTAAAAGAAGTAGACTGCTGTAAAAGATCATCTTCATTTTCGAGCTTGGGCTTTTCAGAACTTTTTGTGAAAATGTTCTTTTTAGTGCCTTTTTTAGCGCAGTGAATATTCTGAATTATAAAGAGGTAGTGGTGATAATGGGGTTTCAAGAGGATCTTGTATATTGACATCAAGTTTGTCTTGATCTATGACCACTTCTTCCTCAATTGTCTCCAATTTTTCTTTTTTTGTCTTTTATAGTAAGCTCTGAAATTTTCCCTTTTTAGTTTTCTTCCTATTTTTGGTGACATTTCGCAGACAGGTAGTAATTTCTTATCTCTTTTTTTATTATACCTTTCCTTCTCTTTTCTTTTCATTGTTGGTACCGTTGGTACAGAACAGGATCATTTTTATTCGTTTACGACGTTGTCGTGCTGCGAGTCTTTTCTTTTCTTTAATTTCCTCTTTGGTCTTTTTGGTTTTCCCATCCTATAAACAAAATAAAAAAACTTTATGTAGGTAAGTCTATGGAATCGATCTCTCTCTACCCCGGTTTGAGTAACTTAAAATCAATCAACTAAACATGTAGGTACCTAGCTAACATGCATGAAAATAGTTAAAATGTTGAGATATTTTCATACAACGGTAATTAGAGTATCACGGTAATTAGTATACAGTAATTAGAAAACGATAGTTTTTCTTTAGAATCTCAAAAACCTACATAGTATGCAAATATTGACTTACTACACCATACAGAGGCCAAAGTACTATCTGTATTAAAATAAGCAACAAGATTCCATCTTAAACAATCTATTATATAAGTAGGTATACGGTAATTAGATTTATTTTGAACCAAGGGTACGGTAATTAGACACTTACGTGCTTTACTGGAGAAACACCGACACAGGAGACATCCACCTGCTCGCGAGTCGTGGCACAAACTGAGAGCTAGCGACGCGTGCAGTAGTGATGTGCCAAACACTTTTGTTTTTAGGGATGAGCACACGAAAAGAAAACGTCTCGGTAATTATAACTTTAGATCAGACATGCGGATAGTTAATGATTTATAGTTCACACACTGGTTGTAGTGAGTTGATATTTTGTTACGTGATAAACATTGTATCATACAATTTAAAATATTGAATAAAGTGTGTTACATCCGTAGATCGTAAAAATTACAGGCAATTTTTAAAATCAAGTCAGCGTCCGGACGCGTCGCGGTAATTAGAGAACAAAGGTTCATGAAAGTAATTTAGCAAAACAATTACTTAACTGAAGCCTAGGTTTTTGTTTACAGCTAGATGCGGATTCTAACTAAATTACAAAAATATTTGCACTTAATGAATTTGGCATTATTAGCGTTATACAAGCCCGGACACGCAAAAACTGCCTCATCGGGGAATGGCCGATTGATACTAATCCAATTATTATCATCATCATCATCAGTCTGTATATGTCCACTGCTGGACACAAACCTCTCCTGTAATACGTCACTCAGCTCGATCCTCGGTCTTACTTCTCCAACTTCCAGCAATTGCTTTTCGTATATCGTCACTCCATCTAGTCTCAGAGCGTCCTACGCTACGTTTACCGATTTGCGGTCTTCCACTTCCAGGACCTGTCTACCCTTATGGTTATCGGGATTGCGTCAGTACGTCTTATCCGTTTTGACCTACGGTGTTGAAACGTTGCCACAGTGAAAATGGAGAAGTAAGCCCAATCAATGATAATGAAGATAATTTAAGCATCAAAAATGCAATTCTGACAGATTTTTGACTTTGTTTGACGTGACAAACGTCAATAATATTAAATAGTTGTTTATTTCGCTTAAAGGAAATGTTTAGAATACAGTAGTAAGACAAATTCTACTCATTGTAAGAAAAGCAGTCACTCGCAAACATTACTGTGTTCCGGTTTGAAGGGAATGTTTCCAGAGAAAAACAAGACGTAGTGATAAAGCCTCTTATATCTCTGGGTGACGAGCAAAGTGCTGTGCAAAGGTAATGATTTGGATTATTCCAATAGCTGCGTGTCATTGTAGCTTACCATCATGCACATGTCCTGCTCATCTCGACACTCTATACTTTATTTAAAAAATCTTAAGCTTTAATGTTTTCGCTGAAATTACATTCAAATTATGTCCTATTTTTTCAGTGTTCCATTGGTGTTAAAGAAGAGTAATACTGTTGATGAAAGGGGATGTTCACCAAGATGATTTCACCCTAAGACGTCTCGCCGGGCTCGTGGCAGCCGTTGCTTTTGAGAAACATTCAGAATTTTTGAACGTTTACGCTGTCGATGCTGAACGCCACAAAATCCCGAAACCTTATTGCAAAATCGTTGATCCAGGCTACTCTTGGGAGAAAAAAGTGTACTATGGATTTAAGCAGTACTTAGCAGCAGTTACTGGTGCTGAACTTTTCATTGATAGTTTTGATTACTTTCCATTTTTAATGGCTTTGAAAAGATTTAATTTGAAACAAATCGAAGCTCCACTATTAATATATATAGCAAAAATCAGACATTATGACACTCAAGAACCAATAGCTGCTAGGTGTTATAGAGATTATATGAATGCAGTTACACAAGCGACAAATTATAAGTTTGATTTGCAAAAAGTACTTCAAGGGGCACCAAAGGAAGTACAACAGTTTTTTCGGATTGGCGCGTAATAGGAAAATACTGAAAGCTAAACGAAGACTAAACGGAAGATATCAGAGAACACATTAGAGACTTTAAAAACAAACTTTAGACAGTCACAGTTATGTATTTACTACAAACAGTTGTAAGCAACCAAAGATTTGTAACATAGCGTCAAAAATAACTGAAACAGATTATCAAATTGTCAAACAGCGTGGTCAAAATTGAAGCAAACCATGATACAATTTATAACTCTCTAATGTCGTTATTGAAAATAAAACTAAGTACTTTAAATTCCAAATACTCGAACCCTCAGAAACAGACGCTATAATCTATAATATAAACTTATTACTAATATTTAAGTTTGTTTACATTTTGTATTAAACTTGAAAATATATTATTAGGAGCTGTCTCATGGCACAGAAAACACCTAGTGTGGGAAACAGAGCTCACATATATTTTAAGTAACTGCAAGGCCTACAATGTTGTATTACATATTAAATATTGTTTATACGACGTTGTGTAAAATGTACAAACAAAGAGTTTTTGATTCTTTTAATTGATGGATTTTTGACCTCGATTTCAAATAAAATAGTGAGATAAGCGTAAATGTTTGAGAATTTGATTGGTTTGATTCTGTAATTTATATTTGCACTTGTTTTTGCTGCAATTCATTGTTTTATTTTTTATTTGTACCATTATTTGTATGTTTGTGATACCTAATTGTGGTAGGCAAAGAACAAATGCATAACATCTACGCTATGTTTGTACTCGTAGTGCACTTGGAATATTACTACTCGTAGTCACCTGACTACAACGTTGCCATTTTTATCCCATTTGTGTTCCTACAAAACACTTTGTTATACCACAAAAACAAAGCGTTAACAGAGATTTTGGACACGAAAGGCGATCTTATCGCTAATAGCAATGTATTCCAGATAACCTGATTTGTTGTCAGGGCAATGTATAAGTAAGTTTGACAGTGATTATATATCTTAATATTATTTGCGTAGAAATCACTTTATCAAGTTTTCAATCAGTATGATCGCTCGAACCGATAAGGTCGCCAATTCAAATGTCTTAGAAAAGTTCATTTTCTTTTGTCATCTTTTTCGATTTTGCGTCTTTTAGTAAAGATTTTTCTTTTTTGAAGACCCCAGTTATTACTGCAAAATAAATGCAGCACCTACTTCAAATGTACCTGTTAGTGTTACAAAATGTAATTTAAATAATTTGATTACTGTGTCTCTTATAATTCAAATCACACGCCCTCTTCAATAATACCAAAACCTACTTCGAATACATTTTCAATGGAAACTTGAGTACTTTGTTTAAAACCTACTCAAAAATGCTAAATGCTGACGTATAAAAGAGGTTACACTGTTAATCGACTTAAAAAATATATAAATCCATGACTTTTTACATTCAAAATTACACCTAACTAGCACCTAATATTAATATAATACAAACCTTAAGAATACTGATGAATGATTCATATATGTAGCTTGATAACGATTTGTTCGTTCCTTGCTTAGAAATTAACGGTCACCGAAAAACTATTTTTGAAATGAAATGAAATGAAGTCTATAGACATTTACAAACGTTTCAAGTTCATAGATTAATACAGTATATTATATATCCTTCATTGGGAACTCAGGTTGAGAAGCATTGTTACCCAAGCAGGATCAAACCTGTGTTATGGCGTAACAATACCCTTCTCCGGACATGATAAATACGAATACAATTTTATACAAGCTAAATTTTATAAAATCTTATAATATCATAAATCTTATAAAACATTTAAGATATTGGTGGGTAGGTTAGGTTAGTTTTTTTTTTTGTTTATCTATATAAACCACCTCCACTGACTCTAAGGTCCATGCCTTGGTTAGGTTAGGTTAGGTTAAATTTGATTTTATAAGTATAAATATAAGTTGATTTTGTGATACGTTAACAATTAATAGATAGTTAATTTTAGAAGTTTTAATTAGTAAGATAATATGAACAAATTATTATTATTTTACGGTATGACTGTGTTACCCGATTGTCTCAATTAGTACTATAATAAAAAAATATTATTAACAATGAGTTTTGTTACAGAAAACATTTACTTTATACATTTCCTAATACGATATTGGATTTACATACAATTCCGTGGAAATTTATACATTTCCTAGGATATATATGCATTAAATAGTTTTTCAAACAATATTTTATACACTTCCTGAATAGTATCGGAATTGTACACATTTCCTAGGATTTGTATACAATTTCTTGATTTCATACATTTCCGGTAACATATGGGTATACTAAATTGACGTGTAAAACATATCTAACATTCATATCTACAACTCTACTATTATAAATAATATTTATGTTTTATATATAAAATATATTATAAATTCGAAATTCGAAATGTAATGTACTTAGGCATGTATATTTTATACATTGGCAAATTTGTTATTTTTCTTAATTACATTTTTCATCACTGCATAAAAACAGTTAGTGACATACAAAACTGAAAGAAAAGTACTTCTCTAAATCAATTTCAAAAGTTCCCTGCCACTTTCTTATATCAACACTTCCGTAGAACAAGCTATTACTTTAAGTGAGATCTCCTTAAAATTAATTTTCAAAATGTTTACTGCGTAATAATTTTATTGCCACAGGCAGCGGTAGGTGATTAAAATGACAAATGTTCTACAAAAGCGGGTTCTTGGTCAGGGTTGCCAGGTTTGCTAGCGGAAACACCCAGACTTAAGGAGGGGTCTCCTCTTTTGATTTATCAAATTAGTACTGACTTTGTGACTGGAAAATAGACAATAGAAAGATGACCTGAACCAAGAGAAGATCATGATCTTATAACGAATTCGACGAAAAAAATTACTTATCGTACTACGCATAGTATAAGCTGCCTGATTAACGTCCCTAACGTTTGATGTGTAGGAATAGGTGTGTCAATTAGTTTTTTTTTTTTACTACTACCTCAATATGGGTATCAAATGAAAGGGCTTGACTAGTAGAAACCTGTACAGTTTACAAATCCGAGGTAGTCATGTAGAGGGCGTAATTTTTGTTTTTGTTCATTCATACATAAAATTGGTCAGTATAGTGATGAGCGACGAGAGACGTAGGTATAAGATATAGGTAGTCGAGTTTGCATGGAACTTCTAATCAAACGTTTCTTGTTTTTTTTTAAATCTGATTATTTTTATTTAATTCGTGTGAACTAGGTATCGTAATTGTAGACCGCTTTAATGGACTCCAACCGTCAAACAGTTTATAATTTAACATAATATGTTTATTATTCCATTCACAGCTTCGAAGTAGGCAAAAAAAATCTTTTCTACACAAAATTTTGTCTTTGACTGGCAAGGTCGTTTGTCAGCTGTACATGCATTAGGGCTGAAGCGGGTGAATTTTACATCAAACTTTGACTCGTATTATCTTGCGATCTAAAGTGCTGAGCGGAAAGATACTTTCGGAGATGAAGTTCACATCAGTGTTGCAATGACCTGTTCAATTACTGTTGGACCTTTCTGCAACACGTTGAATAATACATTTAATTGCGTAATATGTACCTATTTTTTTCCGATAAATTATGAGTCTTGCATACAAAATCATTATAATGTAAATCTATTTTTCATAATTTTTGTTACCAACGTCAATTGGTCTCCAATTAATGCAAAATCAAGACGAAAAATATTGATGTTGGTAATAGAACCGGTAGGCTACAATAACTTGGCAACCCTATTCTGTTTCAATTTTTAAGTGAACAACTTGGCTGAGGTAAGCATGTCTTGACTTGACTGATTCTTTGGGGTGAAGGGTTCAGAGCCGAGTGTTAATTATTTTCAATTGTTAACTCGACTACAGAGGATATTATTTTGACCAAAAAATTTGCGCTTACGCAGTTAAAACTACTTTTTTTGACTTCAAATAAATCAAAACATGTGTCAGTATAATTGGTAAGGACGTCCATTTCACAAAGTTTCGAAACCTATATATATGTACCTATTTTTTGAGTTGTTAGTTGAGTTATGTACAACTTCATTATTACTACTAGCTTTATTGTCGTTATGTAGCGATAAAACTCTTTTCATAGTCCGCCTGGGTAATACCACACTTTTACACAGACAAACAGACAGACATCGACGTCAAACTTATAATACCCCTTTGTTTTGGTCGGGCGATAAGAATAAGAATTGAAATAGAGGTTCTGTGTATGTTTATGTAGGTATATATTATGATTAGTTTTATCTAGTAGTGTATTATGTTTTTGAGTAGCTTAAGTATTTGTGTGTAACGCTATTAGAATGTACGTTTATCTCGTTGTAATAGTCTTTATTGCGCACCACGTTTTTATATTTCCTATTCTTTTCTCCACCCCAAGGTTGCCTGGAAGCGATAAGGCCGCCAGCTGTTTCACTAGTTTTCTTGTTTTCCTATATTGTGTTATTTTAAGTTGTGATCAATAAAGAGTGTTCATTCATTCATTCATTCATCCATTCATTCATTCATTCATTCATAGAAAAAAGAAAATTTTCACGTGATTTACCTACAAAACTATAAGAGTGACAGTAAACCCCTATTTCATATACATACACATAAGTTTACCGTGCAAAATTTCATACTCCTCTGTTCACGCAATTGTAAAACGGAGTACAAAGTTTTTACTTATATTATCACACTTCAAAAGGTGTATGTTGAAACCATGAACATTACATGTAGTCGTATAAACTCAATTTATAGGTACCTATAGCATGAGATAGTAACATGACAGCCGCGCCAAGCCATTGTTGATAATACGAATAGTGATGACGAGAACTGCATGGTGATTATGCAGCGCCTGTAACAGGCATGGCGGGGTTTGAGGAAAGAGGAAATTGTAGGATGGTACCGAGTGTTGCACGATTTACGCTTTTAGTATTAATTCAACCGCGATAACTTGTTAATGTTTATAAATATTTTTGGGTTTATAGTGCTTAAAGTAAATTCGTGTGTCATGAGTGGTGATCTCAGTAATGCAATGAATCTAGTTTCATTAGGTTCGAGGAAAAAACTAAATTTCGCTTTCTCCCCCGCTTTCGACGCCAAGAAATTTTATGACAAATACGAAAACGCTGAGTTTTTAGTTGATAAACAAAATGTACGTGTAATATTGGCTAAAACTCATGAGCTTCAAGAAGAATACGATAAAATGCAACCATATGAAGAAAAATGGTGATTGAAGGAATGTTTTTGTCGCCCAAGTGCGTAACCGTACCTGTTTATTTTCTAACTTATTCCTGCTAGAAAAATAATTACTTGCATGTTTGTGATCAAAAGCAATGCAAGCATGAAATTGTGAGAAACAAAAATGATGTACGCTGTAAATCCAGGATACTGTACATTCTTTTTTACCGTATTGAGTAGCAAGACGATCAGGATATGTGCCTGATGGTAAGAAACATGCCTGCTCATAACAGCACAGTGTCACGCAGCTATTGGAACATAAGGAATCCAATGCATTACCTAGGACCGCACTGCGGTCGTCACCCGGAGATATAAATAAGGAATTTATCTCTTAGCTTAGTAATTTCTCCGGAAACATTGCCCTTAAAACCGGAACACAATAATGTTTGAACACTACTGCTAGGCCGTAGAAAACTGGTATATACAGTTTCAGCTGCTAGCCTAGCCTTGCTAGCTAGCTTGCTTGGTACTCTGCCTATAGATTCCCATCCAGGACACATAATATTTGTGTGATGAATACAATTATTTTTTCTGTAGTTTGCTGTTTTTGCAACACGAACAAGACGTGTGCCTAGTGGCAAGCAACATGATTTTTGCTCATAAACACATAAACACGTCTCAAAAGTCACCAATCTCTAATTCTATTGAACGTTGCCCAAAACTTAGAAAGCCTCACCAATTTCTGCGCCAGTCCAAAGTTTTTAAAATATCATTGGGATCTATCAATTAGTGTTAATGATAGTTCACTAATGTTTCACAAACATTTTTTGACAAAAAATCACTTTAAAACCAACCAATCGTATAATATTCATTGCAAAAACTTTACAATATAATAACGTTTCATTTTACAAACAACGTTACGCGTTACGCAAAACATTTATTTCAAAAATAACTTACATCAACAAATTAATGTTTTATTTTACAAAACATCATTTTATAACCAGTTATATGGCAAACATTTCATATCATTGATGCTGATATGGCCAACATTTAACTTAGACGATAATATCGAGTGCCATTTTTTAAGTACATTTTGTACTAAATATATATATTTTTTTAATAAATATGATATACTTAGTGACATTTTGTATTTCATAAATATTTATTTTTACAAATTTAACATTTACTAAAATGAAATTTGGAACAAACATTTTAAAAGTACCCTATCGGGTACCTACGTAGTTGTCTATGTGAACTACTAACTCTGAGTTCTGTCATTGACTTTTGACAACCAGTCCGATTTGGGTATATCACTGAGATTTGTCTAACGTTGATTATCACATGTCGATTTGTGAAAAAAAAGTTTGTGAAAAGATCGGATACCGTTATTGATGCGCCATTTGTTTTCTTGGCGTTTATTTTTTAGGTGTGATTACCATCAATCATGACGTATTTTTTCAGTGTTCCGTTGGTCTTGAAGAAGAGTGCTACTCTTGATGAAATCGACGTTAGCCACGAAGATTTCACACTACGTCGTCTCAGTGGGCTCGCAGCATCTGTTGTTTTTCAGAGACATAAGGAATTTACGCACATTTACGCTGTGGATTCCGAACGTTACAAACTCCGAAAACCTTTTACCAGTAGCTTATATGTAAGTGCCCCTTGGGATAGTGCTGTGTACAATAGCTTTGAGAAGTACTTAGCAGCGGTTACTGGTGCAGAATTGTACACCCATTATTTTGATTTTTATCCTTTTTTAATTGCTCTAAAAAGATTTAGCTCTAAACATATCGACGCTCCGCTGCTGATATCCATAGCAAATATGACACATCCTGACACGCAAGAGCCAATACCAGTTAGATGTTTTAGACATTTTAGCGAAGCAAATAATGTGGCGAAGGAGCATTATGGGTTTAATTTGAAAGAAGTTCTTCGAACAGCACCAAAGGAGATACAATTGCATTTTCAATTGTCCCTGGAATGAAAAATACTGAAAGCTAAGGAGAACACATTACTTTTTAAAATACTATAGTAGGAATTACTTACAGTGACAGTACCTACACATGCTAAGGGAGACAATTGAAAAAATAGACAAGAAATATTTCAGAATGGCCTAGGTATCTAGGTCTAGATCAAAATCTAGGTATGGTAAATAAAAACAATAACAAAAACGATGGGAAGACGAGTTGAGAAGATTTGCTGGACCAGATTGGATGCAAATCGCAAACGATAGGAAGATCTAGAAAGCTCTAGAGGAGCTCTTTATCGAAGGATAAACTGGGGATAAAGACACCGATCGTTTGTAATTTAGTTAGTTTGTTAGTTAGTAAACAAAATTGTAAACTTTGCAATAAAGTCTATTTTTTATTTACTTTTTAAATATGACATCAATACTTATTACAATTTAAAATATAATACAATGAGATCGTATTTATTGTGTTTAGGTATTTGTCTTCCAATCTATTTTTTCAGTGGAATGACAAACAGGATGATGACCTAATATGTAGGTAAATGAGCTAAATAATATGTAAACCGCTGATAACGTTATCAAAGTTGGTATTATTTTTAGCTGCCACTGTTAAATACACTGGTATCACCATGTATGGTACATAAAATTACATCAAAATATCGAGCACTCTCTCCAGCACACGGCACAGCACACTTTATGTTCGCGATGCTTGAATTCGGGGCCTTTTCTTACAAGGAGATAATGCAATCCACTACGCTGGAAAAACGCGGGTCCATGTCCACAAATGATATCTTTCTTAGAGTCGCAGGTTTCCCCAAGAGATATTCTTTTGCCTTTGAAGCTAGTGACGACGACACACATATACACATGTACTTGGATCAATAAATAAACCCTTTCGATAAATATTCGTACCCTTTGCCTCGCAATTGTGAAATCTTACGTTCTTAATCACTATGTCACCTATTTTTTTCTCGCTAGGTAAAGACGATAAATGTTCACTAATCTATCCTCATAAAACTGAAGAGGTATTTTCTTTGAACGTGCTAATCTTAGGAACTTCTGACCCGATTTCAAAACTTCTGTCATCGTTGAAAATATACGTGATCGTCAAATGCTAAGGGCCATATATTATGTACTGCCACTCGTGTGGAGCCAGGGTGGACCGCTAGTTAATAACATAAGACCAAGGAAGATGGCGTGATAAAAGACACGCAAATACCCAGCATGTAATAAAGGCCAAAATGAAGTGAACATTTCTATGGGTAGCTGCATAGGCGTAGGAGAAAATCTTCGTTAGGAGAAAGGAGTCCGTATCAGAGCCAGGCAGCGGTGAAGTGGCGTAACGTCGAGATGTCCGTGTTAAATGCTTTTTGTATGGACGAAATTTTGTGAGTTCGCCTCACTAACATAAGTAACAGCAGTATAATATCTGTAGCTATAGGCACTCGTTCAGATGGCGTAGGTCAAGAAATCTGCACTAAAATCAAATGTTGCTCAACCGAATCAGATCATCTGAACAGAGCGTGTTAAAATTTAAAACGCCGATAGATTATACTCCGGAATATACAATGGCCACTTTTTATCACAGAAAGCTAACGGGGACGGAAACAAAACGAGTAAAACCGTGGGGCACTGCTAATATAATAAATGTTATATCGCGATGGAACAAGCGCGAAAAACTAATTGGTGTTAAGTAGTACGCCTGTTCATAGCACCACAGTAACGACACGACACCGACGACGCCATCGGTCGGTTCGTGCGGCGAGCGTGGGCTGCATCACCGAAGACCATCCGTGATTTTAACCTACATATGGCCATCAGGGACAGAAATGCGGCCGTTGTGTAGGCTCTGGGCCGGGAGGAGGCACCTTAGGCAAAAGGCAATTAGACAAACACTCGATGTCGAGTCGATTACTAGCGGAATCCCAACCGGTAGTGATCAGCTCTACAGACGAGCACTAGAATTAGATTTTAAATGTACCCCTCCTATTTTCCTCTTCTTCTCCTTATCCAAGATATGTGTAAAAAATCGTAATTGTAATGACAAATATCACGGACGCCGGAGTCTGTGGAGTGGCTAATTTAAATTAAAAAAAAAACACCACAGTAAATGACGTTGTGATGTTAGCTATTTCAATCGAAAAACTATCTAGCACTGTAGGCTACTCTGCTCATCATCTAGATTTTAGATATGTAAGATGATTTCTTCATACACAGTAAAATGATTGCTCTTCAAACCATTAGTCATATTTGCAGATTACCGCTTGGTGGTGGAAGTGGCAAAGTTGTTGTATATTGATTTTAAACTTTCGTAATTTGAACACAATGTTTGTAACGTTTTCTCGTGACCACGGCGGTTGTAACGCTGCCGAAATGTCGACGTATTGAAACAATGAATTAAATCGTGATTAAGTCCTGCACATTAGCATTATAAAGTTGTTGCAGATACTTGCTCAGGCGAAATTTTCAGGATCCTGCCACTATCAATTACCTCTTTATATTTTTCAAAACGATAAAGGTGAATACCTAGTATACTTATTTATTATGGTTGCTACAAACTTAGATGCCCATGACTTCGCTTAGCCCATCTGATGCATGCTTCACGCACACTTGTCTGTATGCGCAGCAAACAGGCGCAATTTATTCTCGTTGCAAACGCCGTCGGCGGAAATGTGCTTCATTTTATTAGCAGGCGTTATTAATAGTTGGGTGGGCAAGTAACCAGCTTTAGACTGGCTATATATAATCGAGGTGGCATTTGCCAGCCGGGCCCCGGCCTGCGCTGGCCCCCTACGGGCCTGGCTTGCGGGGCTAGCGGCTACCGTAGGATATGGTCTCTGGCCCCGGGCTTGTGATCGCTTCGAAGCCACCCTTTCGGCCCAGTCCGACCTTAAAGTATCAACCCTATTAGTTTAAATATGTCAATGTTTGGATGTTTGTTGCTCAATCACGTCCTAACGTCTGAACGGCCCCTCTACCGCCTAATTAAATCGGCCATAGCTTTGCTATTGCCAACTCTAGCATTTCATGTGAAAAGAAACGACAGAGAAATATCAAAGGTAAGAAAGACATTTTTCTTTCGGCGGTAGAACCCCAGAGCTGCTTTTAAAATTGTAACATAAATTACCTATACTTACCTAATCTGCAAGAACACATCATGTGCTATTTTTTAACCCCCGACCAAAAAAAAGGGGTGTTATAAGTTTGACGTCGATGTCTGTCTGTTTTCGTGTGTGTCAGTCTGTGGCACCGTAGAGCTCAAACTTATGGGCCGATTTCGATGCGTTTTTTTTTATTTAAAGGAATATCCGTGCGGATATTCTTAGCTATGTTTGGTTAATATCGATTCAAGATGGCCACCCCCACAAAATGGCGGACAAAATATTTCTTCACAACCTACCTCAATATTGGTATCAAATGAAAGGGCTTGACTAGTTAAATACTATACACTATAAAAAAAAAAATCCCATGATGGCCGCCACCACAATATGGCGAATTATATTATTTTTTTCACTACTACCTCAATATGGGTATCCAACGAAAGGGATTGACTAGTAGAATATTTTGCACTATGACAAATTTCAAATCCAAGATGGCCGGTACTACAAAATGGCGAAATACATTTCTCTTTTCACAACTCTCTTAATATGGGTATCAAATGAAAGATTGACTAGTATAATGTTGTACAGAAAACAAATCCGAGGCAGTCGGGGGTTAATCAAAATTTTTAATTTTCTTCTTGTATTCAGAAAAAAATAACGGAAACTACCTACGTGGGTGGAAACAGTGTAGTGACAGGACTCTTGGCAGAGTCCGCCTGGGGAATCACCACACATTTGCCAATTATTCTACCGCCAAGTAGTTATGTGCAAACATTACTGTGTTCCTCTTTGAAGGGCAATGTTTCCAGAGAAATTACAGGGCTTAGAAATATACCATCCTAGATCTCTGGGTGACGAGCGCAGTGCAGTGCTAGGTAATGATTTGGAACTCTTCATGTTCCAATATCTATGTGTCACTGTACTGTTATGTCGCAGGTATGTTCCTTACCATCAAGTACGTGTCTTGCTCGTCTCGCCATTATTTATATAAAAAAAAACAGAAGCAACGGAGCGCTGCAGGCTAGTCCACAATATTAAATTTATTCTAATTACTACCAAAGACTACTAAATAATTTAGTACCCAGTTCTACTACGTACTATGTAAATTCCGATTATTCTGGTTGGTGCTTTTTACTATATGAGTCGTTTAGAGGATATGTAGTAACCATTGTCAAAAAAAACACAATAAAAAGTTGAGGTGTCATGGGGCGCCAGGTAGTAACGAAGTTCTTATAGAAGCAATACAATTTTCAAAATAAATTACTTAATTTTATTTTTTAATGTACGATCATCTGAAAAATAAAGGTGGCCACACAGGCCACGGGCAGTTCTTACGCGTCACTTCCGTTGTATATTTTTCTTACGGTTTCAGTCATACTTTTTTTTCAGTTCGGTCTCACAGCCAAATCTGTCTCCTCCATGGCAAATTTAGAACTTCGTTCTAAAATTATTGTCGATAAATATCAAGAAATGTACAACTCGGTATGTGCGCAAGCGCCTACCTAAATAATAAGATGGCGACAACTGTACATATGTTTATGACATCGATTCTGTAATCCAATACGTACTTCACCTTGTTACTGACGGTATGAGGGACTAACATCGAGACAATTCCAAAGAATCTGTACCCATACCATCCACGGTTTGGACGAGTGATACCAATATTATGAACCCAGATACCTATCATCTGAAAGTAGACCTAGGAATAGGAAGTACACAGGGGATTAAAGTACTTATCATTGTAAATAAAATTATTACTATGTTTGTGAATTTCACTAGCTTCGCTTGTTTTTAACCACTAGAGTAAAAACTTTACTACTAAATACTAAATTACACACCGGTGTATCAAGCGGCTAGGTACATTGTATAAAAATTTGAACCGAGTTCGAGGACCAGGTTTTCAATTCGATCGGTTCTTTTTTATTCTAGCCACTATGTTAAACTAAAGCTGCCTTAAGCAGATTGTTGCACTGTTTGAGTTTGTTCGAACACTTTTTGAGTTTTCAAAGCTGTGTCAACCGAGTGGCTAGCACGGACGATTTTACAAACGGTACCTACGTTCGAATCCAGTCTGCAACTACAATAAACATGTTAACATTTTTTCGGCATTGCTTTTATTTTGAAGATTGACGCATGTTTACCTTAAAAACAACGTTTTATTTCAAAATATTAGTATTTTCGATTAGTGTATACACAATATTAGACTAATTTTGAATTTTCCCGGTTTTATTTATTCTAATATTTTGTAAAATCCTATCCTACCAATATTATATAAATATGCCAATGTTTAAATTTTTGCTGCTCAATTACGTTGGAACGGCTGAATGTATTGAGTTAAAATTTTAAACACATTGTATCTTGGCTTACCAGTAGCAATGTTTAGCTATGTGTTCTTCCAAACTATAATCTAATTGGATTTCAAATTTCAACCCGGTCATTAAATACGTTCCGCCATAATTACGAACATCCAAACATTGACCTTCAAAATATTTACAGGACAACGACAACGGCTGAACACATTTGGAAGGAATTCGAAACACATGTACTTAGTTTGTACTCAGAAATAGCAAATCGGTTACTTATAGGTTACTGTAACGTCATAAATACTAAGCAAATATGGTAGAAAAATGAAACAGAGATAACTTATAGTCTGAAATACCACATATACTACCTCTCAACCCGAATAGAAGCATTGGCCCTAAGGAGGTACGTAATCTGTGGCCCTAAAGAAATAAATATTAACGTCAAAACGACACAACGAATTGGTTTGATATACGAAACGCAGATAGTTAAAGTCTAAAATTTCACATGGGGTAATAAGTCTATATTTTCATTTAACTCCATAAATATATGCACCCCCGTTTTGGTGTAGATAATACAGGTGCTTTGGGTGCACAATCAAAATAACAAGCAACGTTATATTCTCATTAGATGGCGCTGATGTCAGTTTAAATCTCAAGCACAAAACCCCATTTAAATCAATGTTTTGCCATTGTGGTATGTATTTTTTCTTTCATCACTAGGTGGCGTTACTGGTATTCTAAATTGTACTAATGAGTTTGTTGCTGCTAAAAGGATTTTGATGCTGAATTTAGATTCTTTCGTTCTTTGATTATTTTGTGTTACAATTAAATTCTTACATTAACATTTCACTAAGACTTGGCTTAGATTTGCGGGTTCAACTTGCTTGAGTAACACTAAAACTCAAAATTTTAATCATTTTGATTCCACACAGGCTTCTGAGGCAAAGATGATGACATTAAATATTTTTTTGTGTGAAAAAATTCACTCTGTTTTTCAATGGCTACTAATGTATAAGTCCGTAACATCTGCTTACGCGAACGAAGTAGCGGGTTCAGCTAGTCTATAATAAAAATGCAGAAAAGTAAATAGTTTAGTCAGTTTTCGACAACTTGTTTTGCGATTAGTGACGTAATAAGTCATGTTAGTGTTGCCAGTTACGTGACAACAAATTAAAAATATAGCATTTAACACAATTATTGCCAACTTGGAAAAACTGGTTTCACGAGATGGCCGAACTGTTATTTTTCTTCAAAATTTGATTAAGTGGGGTAAAAATACTTTGTATAAAGATTGTATATTATATACATTCAGTTTTGAAGCTGTCTAAGCAAGTTTAATGTGATTTAAATGTTTACCACGCGATAACGCGTGATTAGTTATTAATACTTAATTTCATCATTTTCGATAATCTATTAATACAAACTATCATAAAATTAACATTAAACATTAATTAGTGTCCTATTATTTTTATTTGTTATTAGTGTTCCTATTATTTTTCCTTATTGGATAAATCTACTAGGTGCGTTAGCATCGAAGTTACGGCTGGTTTAGTCGGGAAAACGGTCACAGCCGGTTCCGGTTCCGGAGCCTCTGGTTTGTATCCCAAGTTCCCAAGCGCACAACGTAAAAGTTGTATGCGTTGTTTAATTGCTTCAACGTTTTGGCAGCGGTACAATCGCCGTGGTCATCGTTAATATCGTTAATGGGCATTTTCAAGAGGCAAAAGTACATGTCAAAGACAGTTCCCAATTTCGCCGTAAGTGGCGCCACTGTTTTATTTTGTTATAGAAATTTCACAAAAACCAACAGTGGTGCTACACTTGGCAATTTTTAGAACTATCTTTGGCAAGTCTTTTTGCTTCTGGAAAACGCCTCATTAAACTCAATAAGAATTTATCGAGGTCGTACGTAATCCACCATCATGTACTGGGTCATCTTGGTGGATTATGGCCTTAACTTCATAAGTCTTGTATTTTACCTGTTTATTAATTGGTGTAGGTCGTATATAGTTTGAGCTGTTAATGACTATCTTCTTTCGTGTTTCTCTTTCCTTGTGTTGGCTATTGATGAGGTCAGTGAGCGATCTGACTCGATCTGACCCACGGGTATATTATGAGAGCCCGCGTGGTAGGTATTTTGCCGTCTATTTGCGCTAACTATCATAAGCTTCTCGAGGGGCTATCGAGGTTTCTGCGAGTGACATGCCCCAAATATCCAATAATACACTGGAAAGGCCTCAAAGGCATTAGCGATGTACAAATAAAGATCAATATGCCTTGGTGGTGGTGGAAGACAGGTAGCATTTCAAACTTATTTTCTTTTTAAATCTATACTTATAATAAAACTGTAACGGGTCGAATTCTGTACATTGAAGATATTTAGAAAAATTTTTTTTTTTGGGTCACTCCATAGTCGATACTGATGGCGAAACTGCATTTTTTTTCTTTCATGTCTGTCTGTCTGTCTGTCTGTCTGTCTGTCTGTCTGTCTGTCTGTATAGGGATCACACATCACGCCGAAACTACTGATTCAATTCAGCTGAAACTTGGCATAATTTTAGTTTATACTAAGGACATTGCTGTAGACTACTTTTGATCCCCAAATTCTGATCGGTTTTCTTGCGGGAGGGGGTGAAAGTCAGAATGTGTATTTGGTTGTAACTCATGTTTGCGTTGTTTAATTTCATTAATTCTTTTTTGTTAGAAAAAACACATTTTTATATTGTCCCGTCAAAATTTAAACAATATCGGTCTGTTGGTTCGGAAATTACACAAACATTAAATAATAACGACACGCGCGGCGCGTTCGGTACCTACTAACTTCTAAGTATTCTGTGTATCACAGACGATCCACAGAATATCTAGATTCTAGAAAGTGCCCATGTGATCGCGTCGCGTCGTCTTGGATGACACAATAATTGTGAAAAACATATTTTTGTGTGGAGAAATAAACATCATTCGGTTATAATCGACTTCAAACAAGGAGGATGTTCTCAATCGGGTTGCATGTTTTTTTATTTGGTTTTATTTTACGCGATAACTCCGCTAATTGTTAGTTGATTTTGATAATTTCTTTTTTGTTTGGTAGAAAATACTTCAGAGGTGATCTTAGATATCGAAAACAGGGAGGTAGTTTTTCAAATATCAACAAAAAACTAAAATCAGCTTAGATTTATCTGTACGACATAGTTATAGGTACCTTCTTATAAAATTTAGTCGAATGACATAATTAAATTACCTGTCATCGAAGTAGATTTTTGTATTTTGGAGAAAACATATCAGCATAATAAGTAGCAGCATAAACAACCCATTAAATGTTCCCACTGCTGGGCGTCGGGGCCTTCTCTCGCAAGGAGAGAGACAAGGCTATAATCCACCACGCTGGCCCAGTGTCGGTTGGTGGATGACATATGACTTAGAACTTAGATTATAGGTAGATTTCGGTTTCTTCACGGTGTTTTCCTTCACCGTTTTAATTACCGGCATTACGAACATGACTCTGAAAAGATAGTGGTGCGCGTGGTTTTGAACCCTGGGTCTCCGGATCGACAGTCGCCGTTCTCCCGACTAGGTCAGCTGTAACTTACTAGACCAGCCGTAACTTATTAGAAAACGTATTATTTCAATCCAAATACTGTTTAAAATTTAAAGGTAGTGTTCAACAAGCTTCGGTGACCGAAGCAGACCGTTGTTAGGGTTCCGTACACAAGGGTAAAAACGGGACCCTATTACAGAGACTTCGCTATCCGTCCGTCCGTCCGTCCGTCTGTCACCAGGCTGTATCTCAAGAACGGTGATAGCTAGACAGTTGAAATTTTCGCAGATGATGTATTTCTATTGCCGCTTTAATCATGGCGGAACGTATCAAGTGATCGGGTTGAAATTTGAAATAGAATTAGATTACAGTCTGGAAGAACACATAGGCTAAACATTGCCTAAAACTGACATTCATAATATTTACAGGTCAACGTTGGAACGGCGGAACATATTTGGATGGAATTCGAAACACACGTAGTTTGAACTCAGAAATAGCAAATCGGTTACTTATAGGTTACTGTGACGTAGGAAAGACTAAGCAAATTTGGTAGAAAATTGAAACAGAAATAACTCATAGTCTGAAATACCACATTAATGTATTTATTACCTATCAACCTGAAAAGAAGCATGGGCCCTAAGGAACCAAATATTAACTATCACGTCAAAACGGCACAACGATATGGGTTGACATACGAAACACATATAGTTTAGAGTCTAAAATTTCACATGGGCTAATAAGTCTACATTTTCATTTTTTCGTAAGGAACTTGATGTGATGGTAAGGTAAAAGCCAAAAATGAAAAAATATGCACCCGTTTTGGCGTAGATAATATAGGTGATTTGCGTTCACAATCAAAATAACAAGCAACATAATATTCTCATTAGACGGCGCTAATGCCAGTTTAAATCTAAAAGCACTAAAGGCCATTAAAAATCGTGTTTAATCGTGTAAAAAAAAAATGTTTTGCTATTGTGGTATGTATTTTTTCTTTCGTCACTAGGTGGCGTTACTGGTATTCTAAATTGTACCAATAAGTTTTTGCTGCTAAAAGGATTATGATGCCGAATTTGGATTCTTTCGTTCTTGATTTTTTTCTGTGTTACCTACAATTAAATTCATACATTAACATTTCACTAGGACTTGGCTTAGATTTACGGGTTCAACTTGCTTGAATATCATTAAAACTAAAATTTTTCATTATTTTGATTCCACACAGGCTTCCTTCAAAATTTTACGCTGGCGAAGTCGCGGGTAACAGTTAGAAAACAGCTTTCGGATTAAAAGAGATAAGTAGGTGTATCAGATCATGCACATCAGCTTCAGACTTTTCATAATGTATCCTATAAAAAGCCTACAAACTTAACACTTGCGGTTATGTTCGATACTACGAAAGCTTACTAAGTATGTTTGATTTTGTTTAAAAAAAGAAAAAGAAAAATGATAAAATTAAATATATTTTTGTACAAATTAATTCGGGTTTTCAATGACTATTTATCCAAATATTTTGTCTTACGATACTTCCAACTAATGTACCTATAAGTCAGTAACATCTGCTTACGCGAACGAAGTAGCGGGTTCAGCTAGTCACCAATAAATATATAAAAATCAAGATATAATCAATCAAATAATAAAGATTTCAAAACCACCAAAACAGGTACTGAAAAGTGAAAGCAAGAATCATACAATTTATGTGGAACCGATTTCAAGGTACCCAATAAAAATAAAAATAAATATTAAAATTGGACTACCCACTCTGTAAAAAGTGGTGCCTGGTCTAAAGGCCACGCATAATGCAGGGTATGCATAACGTCCATTATCGCGATAATTAAAGGCATTTCTCGTTAGCGTAGCCCCAGCATAAAAATATACACGCTGACTTGAGTACCTTCTACGTTTTTTGTTGGTAAAATGTGAACAAATAAAAGTTATGGTTCCGAACAATCGCAAGGTAAATGTTGTAAATAATTAATTTTAATAATATTTATGTTTGTTGTACGTAAGTCATAAAGACATCGTTTTAAATCATATTGAAATCGTCAAAATCGGACATATACACAGGCGCACACACTACAAATAAACACCTATAGATAGCGCGCGAGTTGAATGCCGTCGGGGCCTGAGGTGAAGAGCGGGAGCATCTTCCCCCGCCGCCCGCACGCCGCCTCTCGCGCGCCTGCAGTGTAGTGGTGTGCTGTCTTTGACAACTATCATAGGTATGTGTATCGCATTCCTGAGCTCTGCATTCAACTCGCGCGCTTACTATACACTTTACACACTGTAGTTCAAGTTAGATTAAATTAATTCGTAGTGTGTAGTAAGTGGTGACAAATACCACCTTTGCTAGTTATTCTGTTGCCAAACAACGATTTCCATATACATTAAAAGTGCGGGCTTAGGTCACACTGTGCTATGAATGCATACCCTACTCATAAAAAAATGGATCTTACCTACTACAATAATTAGACTTGGCTAGCAGCCGTGACTAGCACCTACTTTAAATATTATATATGATTGAGTGGATAGCCCATACTATTTAACACTAATGTATTTTTCGATTTTGAGTGTTTTTGTGTGGTTTCTGTTTGTGGTTATTACGGTGAAAGTCCGTATATTTTGAAATTAGTTATTTATTTATCCACTTTTATGCTGGGTCCACACAAACGGAAAATGCCAATAATTATCGCGTTAATGGACGTTAACCGTAGGTGTAATATACACCTCCGGTAAACGTTCATTATGTGTATTTTACTCCTACGGTTAACGTCCATTATCGCGATAATTAATGGCATTTTCCGTTAGTGTGGCCCCAGCATCAGTGCAAACCACTAAAAAGTTTCAACGAATGGAGTCCACTAAATGTTCCTCTATGCTGGAACTCGGAGCCTCTTACAAGGAGATAGTCAGGCCATAATCCATCATGCTGGCCAAATGTGAGTTGACGGATAACGCAAGATCGCGAAAGATTCTAGGATCATAACGGTTTCCTTCCGATACTTTCGTACTAAGCATAAACATATTTATAGGGACGGACAGACGCGGAATGTAACTTTGTTTTATACTACATGATTTATAATGAAAGAAATCTTAGACACATGCTGTCACGTCAACGCACTGTACTAAAGCTCTCAAAGGGATATTTTTTTCTCGTTCTTGTTACATTCTTCATTCATGTTCCGCTCCTATTGATAGTAGCGTAATGTTATACACATATACCTATATCGCCTTTAGCCTTTCTAGCTAAATGGAATATCCAATAGAAAAATAATGTCTCAATTCGGACCAGTAGTTCCCGATATACTAGCGTTCGAACAAACAAACAAACAAACTCTTCAGCTTTATTAATCGACTACACAAAAAGCAGATACAGTGGCCTTCGAGTCCTATACAACAACGCTTTCAGGATGTTGTTGGGGCTGCTCCGACTCTGCAGAACCCGTGGCGTGTTTTCACACGACCATGCGGTTGCCAGCTGCATCGTTGGTGCGCAGAGTGCGGGCCAGCTCCAACACCGTCTTGAAAATGGTAGCGGCTCGATTAGACTGTGTTTTCATCGGACAATGCTGTAAAAGATGCCCAAGCAAGTACTGACTAATATATTACAGAACTACATAATTTATTGTACTGACTAATATATTACAGAACTAGATAATTTATTGTGACTTACTACTTTTGTTTTTATTTTTATAACTGACTTTTACTATTATTATTGTTCATATATAATTTAATTGTATGTACGTTTTCTGACATTCGAAATTGTAATTTTTGACATTTTTTGCTACTCTGATATATACATACATATACATACTTTTTGCTATTGATTCATTACTGAAAAATTATCATGATTATTTCTTCTCTTAGTTTAAGGTTTTTACAGTGTTCATTACTGAAAAATTATCATGATTATTTCTTCTCTTAGTTTAAGGTTTTTACAGTGTTTATGATATTTAATATTTTAAGTATTGATTATGATTGTTACTGATTCTTATAATTTTGTATTATTGTATATGGGTTATGTCACCTGAAATTTAAATGTTGTTTTTTTTTTTATATTTGAATTCATATAATCCACAATAACCATTTTTGTTTGTAGGTACTTATATTTAGTATCAGCATTCCACCCGTGCGAAACCGGGGCGGGTCGCTATATATTAAAAAAAAGACGATCAAGCCTTCTTTCCTTTTAAATACCCACATAATATTATCACATCGCAAACTCGCAAAACGAGGTAATTGTAATTTGTTTTAATCGTACCTACCTACATAAAATGCAATAAATTAGTCTCGACCCGTGGCTATGCTTTTAATATTCATTCGACCTCAACTAGTTGCTGTTGCTTTTGTATCTCTAGTGATTACAATAAAATCCTGTAAAATGAGTAATAATCTCTGCAATGCAGAGCATCAGATATCCTTGAATTCAAGCACTAAACGGACTTTCGCCTTCTCAAGACCCGCTTTCGACGGCAGGAATTTTTACGAGAAATATAGAAACGCAGCATTTTTTGAACGTGAAGACAATATACGTTCAATATTGTCCAAAACTGATGAGCTTCAAAAACAATATGATGAATTGCAGCCACAGGAAGAAATGGTAATTGAAGGAATGTTTGTTAAGAATGAGTGAGTAACCGAATTTATTTTCTAACTGATTCCTGCTGGAAACGTAATTACGTGTTTATGATAAAGTAACATGAAAAAAATCATCGATATACACCATTGGATGAGCCCTGAGCACCTTGAAATTGGTAATTAACCGAGTCTGTGTATGTAGCGTAAGTTTACACTTCAGGCGCACGGAATTATGGCATAGCAGGGCAGAGTGAGCTCACTATTTCCGTTCTAGTCAGTTGCAGGAAGTGGTAAACGCCGGACGTTTTACCTAACACTATTCGTAGTCAACAAAAGTCAACCAAAATTAGTAGTAGGTACCACAGTAAACCTGGTTGCTAGTGATTCTAGGGGTCAAGAACATTGATGATCTGTAAACCACTTACGCTACACATAGACGCAGTTTATTACCAATTTCAAGGTCCTCTGAGCACATCTGATGGTTTATATCGATGGATGTTTCAACAAGACAAACAAGACTTGTGCCTGATTGGAAGCAATTTGCCCATAACAACACAGTGGCACACAGCTTTTTAACCCCCGACCAAAAAAAGGGGTGTTATAAGTTTGACGTCGATGTCTGTCTGTCTGTCTGTCTGTCTGTGTGTGTGTCTGTCTGTGGCACCGTAGAGGTCAAACAGATGGGCCGATTTTGATGCGGTTTTTTTATTTGAAGGTTAATATCCGTGCGGATGTTCTTAGCTATGTTTGGTTAATATCGATTCAAAATGGCCGCCTCCACAAAATGGCGGACAAAATATTTCTTCACAACCTACCTCTATATGGGTATCAAATGAAAGGGCTTGACTAGTAGAATACTATTCATTATAACAAATTTCAAATCCAAGATGGCCGCCACCACAAAATGCCGAATTGTAGTATTTTTTCACTACTACCTCAATATGGGTTTTAAAATGAAAGGGCTTGACTAGTAGAGCACTTTGCACTATGACA
Source organism: Ectropis grisescens (assembly GCA_017562165.1). Classification (NCBI taxonomy): domain Eukaryota; kingdom Metazoa; phylum Arthropoda; class Insecta; order Lepidoptera; family Geometridae; genus Ectropis; species Ectropis grisescens. The sequence continues at coordinate 4,826,776 of CM029779.1, read as the reverse complement.
CATTTAAATCCAAGATGGCCGCTACCACAAAATGGCGAAATACACTTCTTTTTTAACCCCCGACCAAAAAAGGGGTGTTATAAGTTTGACGTCGATGTCTGTCTGTCTGTGTGTCTGTCTGTGGCACCGTAGAGCTCAAACGGTTGGGCCGATTTCGATGCGGTTTTTTTATTTGAAAGTTATTATACGTGCGGGTGTTCTTAGCTATGTTTGGTTAATATCGATTCAAAATGGCCGCCTCCACAAAATGGCGGACAAAATATTTCTTCACAACCTACCTCAATATGGGTATCAAATGAAAGGGCTTGACTAGCAGAGTACTATACGCTATAACAAATTTCAAATCCAAGATGGCCGCCACCACAAAATGGCGAATTATATAATTTTTTTCACTACTACCGCAATATGGGTATCAAACGAAAGGGCTTGACTAGTAGAATACTTTGCACTATGACAAATTTCAAATCCAAGATGGCCGCTACCACAAAATGGCGAACTACATTTCTTTTTTTACAACTTCCTTAATATGGGTATCAAATGAAAGGGCTTGACTAGTAGAATATTGTACAGATAACAAATCTAAGGTAGTCGGGGGTTAATCAAAATTTTTATTTTGTTCTTGTTCACAACTCCCTTAATATGGGTATCAAATGAATGGGCTTGACTAGTAGAACGTTATACAAATGATGCGAGATCCGAGGTAGTCGGGGGTTAATCAAATTTTTAATTTTGTTCTTGTTGAGTATCATCAACATCAACAGCCCACTAAATGTTCCCACTGCTGGGACTCAAGCCTATTCTTGCAAGGAGAGAAGAGTTAGTACTCTGGAAAAGGAGAGAAAACACTCTCTCCTTTTTGTGTATGAACAGGTCAAAGGTTGTCCGAAGACGAATCATCTCGTTTGTCCGGCTACTTTTCTGAAAACCATACCTATCTTTCAAACCAGAACATTGTATTGTTTGTACATTAATAATGCACAAATATTGTATGTGATCACTAAATTTTGATTCCTGACTTCTTGCGATAATGTTTGGTTAGAGTAATCATTGTTGACTGCGCCTAAAATCAAGGAGGTATGTTTTTCTATAACGTTATATTTATGTTCCATATCAACGACTTGCTTCAACAAAGTATGTATCTCGTAGGATGGGCTGAAAATAGCACCATTGTAGAGAATTCCTGTTTTAAATCTTTCAGATTAGTCAGAAATCTGTTGAATCAGAATTTAAATAGGTTAATAAATTTATATTGCTATATGGCCTCAGAGTAAGTAAATCTTGTACTACACGAGAAAGATAGCTGTAATTATACAATGAAAATGAAAAAAAAAATGGCAGTCATAGGGACTGCCGATAGAAGTGAAACCTTACTCGTATAACTCAGAATTTGATAGCTTACTTAGGAAACTAGGCAGGTGTCACCGAAGGGCCTGACCCGGCCATCAGGCATGACCATCTAGAAATGCGTCACCATTTTCCATTGGCTGACGCATTTCTAGATAGCCATGCCATGATGGCTAGTCGACGCACAGTAGACATTCCTTTATTTTTGCTGATATTACGTACAATTCTGTTTAACAAGGTTTTACTCGTGTATTTCCCGTTATTTTTCAGGGATAAAAAATAGCACGTGCGTCGTGCGTCCTTTCATACTATTATTACCTATACTTATAGACCTATGTTCTAGATCTCAGCCTGATCCGATCAGACGATACGACGTGATTAAGCAACAAACATTGATAATTATTTACAATATTAATAATAATGGGATTTTTTCAGTGTTCCACTGGTCTTGAAGAAAAGTGCAACTGTTGATGAAAGTGATGTTAACCAAGATGATTTCACCCTGCGTCGTCTCTCTGGGCTCGCAGCGGTTATGGCTTGGTACACAAATATTATGGATATTTACGCTATCCATTCCAAACGTTATAATCTTCAGAAACCTATCCCATTCCGTAATGATAAGCTCAATTTGAAGAAGTACTTGGCAGCAGTTAATGGCGCAGAATATTTTATCGACATTTTTGATTATTTTCCTTTCCTAATGGCATTAAAACAAATGAATTCAAAACATATAGACGCCTCGCTTCTTATACATATAGCAAATATAAGACATCCTGTCACACAAGAACCAGTCGCGTCTATATGTTACAGAAAATTTGAGGGCGCTGATAAAGTGGCGAGGGAGTATTATGGGTTTGATTTGAAAAAAGTACTTGAAACAGCACCAAAGGAAGTACAAGTTCATTTTCAGATTAATTAAAACAAATTAAGACTCAGCATGTACGTCTTTCGTATGACGAATAGCGCAAAGAAATATCAGACGGTATGTCCTGGTTTAAACTGCCATTAGTAAACCAAGGATCGGTCTTCTGCCACCAATGAGGTCGTTTCACGGTCCTCGGGAAGACTCTATAATCCCCGACTTGCGTAGGCGGTATTAATAACTAATAACATTCTAATTTAACTATCGAATAATTTATTACGTGCATAATTTTGAATTAATACTTATAATAGATTTTTAGTATTTCAATCTACGAGTATTTTTTCAGTGTGAATGTGAAACAAGATGATGACCTTAAATATGAATGAGCTAAATAATTTTTGTAAACGGCTGAGAACTTTATCCAAGTATTATTTCTAACTACCACTGTTCACTACACTAGTATAAATGCATGCGTGGAATATGACACTGCATCGAAATAGCACTCTCTCGACCACATGGCGTAAGCAGCAAGCAGCTCACTTTAGGTTCGCGATGCAGGGATTCGGGGCCTTCTCTCACAAGGATATAGTCAATGCTTTAATTCACTAAGCTTGCCAAATGTGCACGAAATATATTTTTCTAAGCCGGTTTTCTCAAGAGGTATTCCATCATTGTCAAAGCTAGTGATAATAAGAAACTAATAGATAATTATGTATTTGGAAACATATTCAAAGGAATAAATGATTTTCGAACGTCTAGCCCTTACGATTTGAAATTTAACGTTCTTGGTCACTAGCCCACCTGATTTTTTATAGGTGTCACTGCATAAATACTGTGAACGATGATGATGAATTTCTTATACTGCTATAAGTATCAAAACTAAAGTATATGTAGTTGATTACATTTTTTTGATAAGTTTGTGTCTACCTATGACTTCTGTGTGATATGGTTAGTCCAGTCCAACTGAAGTTTGAGCCGCGTTCTGCGGCCTTTTTGAAAGAGAGAGAAGGCGCGCGATCGCTGCTCGGCTTGGCACGGACCGGACAAGGCCGACCACATCACACGCGAGTTATCCGTGAATTATTTTAAAAAAACTATTTTTGATCAGAATAATACTTGTTTTAAGAACCTTGACAGACAAAGCTTTTCTGCTCTCGTAATATTCAGAAAAATGGAACAGTTATTGTATTAATTTGACTAATTGGCCGATTTTGTAGTCTCGACATCGGGTTCAATATCAAACTTGCCTTTGCTGCCTGATTAGAACTACCCAATAGGTATAATGTTGTCTATTCTTCCTGTAATTTTTGCCATCATGCCATCTTGTTATTTCTTTGCACTTTGTTTATTTTTCTCAAATTTCCTGCTATTATTCGTTGTCTTGAAATTAAAACAGCAATATTAACGATAAGGCTACAATTTGTGGCGCTAAGCATGTCTTTTTGTTAATCTTAATATTCATTTAATTTTGTAATCGTATAATTTTTTTGGTGTGTGTCATCGATATAATTAAAGAAACATTTAATCTAAAGACAACAAAACGTGGCGAAAATTTGTTTGAAAAATTTGAAAATTGAATTGTCAGCGAACGTACACAATTGTCATTTTGTAATTTATAATTTTTTGTAAAATAATAAATTAAAAATAAATTTCATTTGTTTATATTATATTATGATGACACATTCATGAGGCGTGTTCAGAAAAATATATTTGACTGATATAAGTATGTGTCACAATATACTTAGGTCATATTATTATTGACATTCTACAACAAAATTAAACGCTGGCGCCACCTTTGGCGATTTTGAGTACTTTGACAGATATATTTGCATCCAGTAAACGCCTCAACCTCATAACGCCGAAGCGGTCAACCGTGACCGCGGACTTTAGACATTATTTTCAGTATGTTACAGTCTACTTTTGTATGAAGAAGTTGTGGTTGTTACGCTCTCTGTGACACTAGCTAAATGTTGAACAGAAAAGATTTGCATCTTGTCTGTGGACGAATGATTCAATCAAATTTTAGTTAAAATAAACTATAAGTATAATTTATTAACAAAGTGTTTCTGTCAGTCTGTCTCAGTATTTCCATCATGAATTTGCCAAAATGAACTGGTTGCCAAATAATGAAGAATCAATGAATAACTTTGATCTTTAACTACAACTTTGATCGGTAGACTTCGATAGCTTGACAGATTTACTATTCTGCTAAAAATTCTAAGTAAACAGCTAGACTGAGGCCAGTCTTGACTAGACTGAGGCGAGTCTTGACTAGACTGAGGCGAGTCTTGACTAGACTGAGGCGAGTCTTGACTAGACTGGTTCTTTGGCGTGAAGAGTTCAGAGCAGAGTGTCAATTTTTAATTGGTAACTCGACTAAAAACCGTTATATTAATATGTTGACCTCTAAAATGTCTTAGTCAATACTTCTGATTATATTTTTAAACGTTAAATTAATTAAAAGCAGTGGTAGTTTAGCTGCAATTAACCTCCATAAACTGGAGGTCTAAAACCTCTTGCAGCCTATGAGTAAGTATTTTACTATTTTACCATATGTTAATTTACAATTTAGAGTATAACTTATAGACTTAATGATGAAGAAAACAGAGATTTGAAGTACAAAATATGTTTTCAAAGGCAAACCTATATTATCTGTCGTGGGACCCTTTGCAGAGTCTTAAAGCCTGGGGAAGTACCACATCTTTGCCAGTTATTCGACCGCCGAGCAGTGATGTGGAAACATCACTGTGTTTTGGTTTGAAGGGCAATGTTTTCAGAGAAATAACAAAGAGATAAATCATCTTATATCTATGCAGCAAACATGTTTCCCACAAATGAATCACCGCACAACTCGTCTCCGCTCCGCTCCGCCTCTGTGGAACCGCACCCTTACAATTATTGTAAACCCTATTCTAGGGGGACCTGTTTGTAGATATTCAGGCCCTATGTTTTTACAGATATCATACCATCAAAAACGTTCTGTTCAAAAATATTATGTAATAGGTACGAGTATATCAGAAATAATTTTATTTAGATAAATGAGTAAGTGTTTTTATTTATTGGCTCGGTCTTTAATTTAGCATAGTAGGTACTTACCCACAATGCCTACTAAATTAATGTTCCACTGCTGGGACTCGGGGCCATATCTCGCAAAGCGAGAGAGTTAAGGCCATAATCCCCCACGCTAGCCTAGTGCCGGTTGGTGGATGACATATGACTCGAAAGATTCCATGTACATGTGGGAATAATCAACTGTTTTCTTCAAGGTTTTTAAGTTCGGAAAGGCAGTAGTGCGCGTGGATTTGGACCAGGGGTGCCGGATAGGCAGTCGCCGATATGTTACAATGATTCGTTTTTTACAGTCAGCAGCGTGGCAGGGTCCAAACTTCGATAGTTTGCCGCCTGGCGATTGCGATCTAGGTTTAGGGTTTGTAGTGTTATTTTTGTTTTAGGAGTATAAGGTGAAAGGTAAGGTAAAGTTAAATGAAGAATTTATCAGGTGCTGCTCGAAATTAAACTCCACAATAACCTACACTCTGTTTTTACTCTTGTTCCCCTAACTAGGTACTGAAAAAGTCTGTAACAATGTTAAAGTCTATTAATTATTCATTAAAGTTTATCATTCCGACGATAAATTATTATGAAATCTATACACTTAGATACATAATATGGTTTTGCTTTACTCGATTCTGATGCTTGCTTCACGCATAGTTGTCTATTTTTAACCCCCGACCAAAAAAAGGGGTGTTATAAGTTTGACGTCGATGTCTGTCTGTCTGTGTGTGTGTGTGTCTGTCTGTGGCACCGTAGAGCTCAAACAGATGGGCCGATTTCGATGCGGTTTTTTTTATTTGAAAGTTAATATTCGTGCGGATGTTCTTAGCTATGTTTGGTTAATATCGATTTAAGATGGCCGGCGCCACAAAATGGCGGACAAAATATTTCTTCACAACCTACCTCAATATGGGTATCAAATGAAAGGGCTTGACTAGTAGAATACTATACAATAGAAAAAAAATCAAATCCAAGATTGCCGCCACCACAAATGGCGAATTATATTATTTTTTTCACTACTACCTCAGAATGTTGTACAGATAACAAATGTGAGGTAGTCGGGGGTTAATCAAATTTTTAATTTTGTTCTTGTTGTTTATAGTATAAAGAGACGAAACGAGCACTGCGGTTCAAGTGCCTGATGGTAAGTAACACGCCTGCCATATAACAGCCCAGTGACACACCACAGCTATTGGAACAAAACCTAAATCATTCGCTAGCACTACACTACGCTCGTCACCCAGACATATATGCATTTTATCTCTATGTTTTATAATTTCACTGGAAACATTGCCCTTCAACCCGGAACATTGTAATGTTTGCACATTACTGCTTGGCGGTAGAATAAGTTTCATGTCAAAGTTGTGGCACTTCCCGAGACGGACTCTGGAAGGAGTCCTACCACTACAAAGTGTATAGTTCCTATATTTCTATGCGCTGCCAACTCGGGCAAGTAATTATTATTATGCCGACACCGTCGGCATTTGCAACAAGAACAATATAATACGCTAGTTAGTTAGTGATAGTTTGCTACGCTAGTATCAATGAATTGTTACAATTATTTAGCCATGATATTAGAAAAAGTGACTTAAGTAGAATATTGCCTTTTGGGTTTGTTTGAAATTTTATTGAGTTTTGAAAGCTTTACAGGTTGAGTGGCGAAGATATCTGATTTCCGAATAGAAGCGCGATATTGTAGATTCGAGTCCGGCCTACATTAGGTAAGTATATTATTTTTCGTTGTTGGTTATGTTTGTGTTTTCAAATAATAAAATTTAAAAACTCATTTCTACTACGAATAGCACAAAAGTGAGAACGGCACGAACGAGTAAGTAGGTACTTATCATACTTCATATTTTATTTATAATAGTTAGATATGGCTTTGAACATATCTTTTTTAGCCCTTGACTAAAAGAGAGGTGCTATAAGCTGAATAAGTTTGACGTCGATGGATGTATGTCAGGGTGGGTCTCTCTGTGTGTGTCTGTCTGTGGCACCGTAGAGATCAAACGCATGGACCGATTTCAATGTAGTATTTTTTATTTGAACATAAGTTTCCGTGCGGTGGTTCTTAGCTATGTTTTGTTAAACTCAATTCAAGATGGCCGGAAAAAATATTTTTTCACAACCTCTCTCAATATAGGTATCAAATGAAAGGGCTTGACTAGTAGTATTACAAATTCTGGGTAAATCGGTAAATTACAGTCGGAGGTAAACCAAAACTTTAAATTTTGTTCTTGTTAGAATACCAGTGGGTCTACCGCCTAGCTAAATCTGCTTTCGCTTAACACAATTGCTGTCTCTGTCATTTTAAAAGAAAAGAAAAGAGAGAGCAATATTTACAGACAGTTTAAGTTAGGCGGTAGACTCTCGGGTCACAGTAATAACCAATGAGGATACATTTTACTTATACTTAATCTTCATCTAACGGGGAACTTTACTTAACGGGGAACTTACAGGTTTTTACAGGCGCCAAAGGTGGATGTTGATAAGCATACGTAAATAAATTATGTGACATATTTTTTTTAGAAATACTATTAATTGACTGTGCTAGCAAAGAAGGTTATTCCCGGCTTCTGTTATTTTTCCGTGATAAAAAGCCCATGGTCAATTTTTTTTACACTATAATCTAACTGGGGTTTAAATTTCATCCCAATCCGGTCGGACGTTCCAACGTGATTGAGCAACAAACATCCGAATAACTACACCCACAAACTTTCGTATAATAATACATCAGTTAGAAGTAGGATCAAACAACGTCTTCAGTGCTTTTTGATTTCCAACGAAACGAAAACACAGAGCAGATAATATTTTTTTTGAATAGATCTATGGGAGTCGGTCCCACGCACCTTCAACTATTTACTGAACTTTGGCCAGTACAGAAGATGTAGGCCTTCACTAACCATTCACATACATGATACAAATTTAAAAATCTAGTTACCTGCTTGAAGCATACTCCATACATATATCTACTTACTCGAAAATATTACTTGTGGGAAGTGAAACTTTACAACTCGACAAAAATGTGATCATACATCATAACAGTACTAAAATATACCCTTTCTATAGGTAAGCTCCCAAGTAGCGCAATCTAGCTTATTTGTATTCAAAGTGTTTCACACTGAATGCAGGAACGCTTGTAGCTCAAGCGGAATGCTATAAACGTTATTACTTCAATAAAACCCTTGAGCAATACAGGCTCAGAAGTCACGGACATGATCCGTTGGGTTGTCTTATGTAAATTTGACGTGTCGTTAATTAGTCTAGTAATTGGTTTCATGTTTATTTGATTACTTACTTTTAATCAACAGTTAAGGTACCGCTCGTCTGGCTTGGAGGACACCCATTGCCTATCTGAAGTCCCGGGTTAAAATCCCACAAGCACGCTGTCTTTTTTTTAGTCATGTGCAGTAATGCCGTTGACTTAAAGGGGTGAAGAAAAACATCGTGGGGGAACCGCCACGTTCTAAGAATCTTCCGAGACTGTGCATCATCCACCAATCCGCACTGGGCCAGTTTGGTGGAGTGGGTCTCTTTTTGCAAGGGTTATTGAAGGATAATAAACACGTAGGGAAACCGGTATCCTTCAAGAAATACATCTTTCCAGGACATTTGGCATCTGCCAATTCGCCGTTAGTCTGCGTGATGGATTATTACCATTATTGACCATTATCCAAACATCTAAGTTTTCCCACTTGTAATAGGTATTATTTAGAAGGAAGTAGGCTCACTAATCTACCAATAGGTAACCGCTACTGATCGTGGCACTTAAACATAATATTTACATTGAAATAAAAAATGTTACAAAAGTTAGAAATATACATATGAACTTCTTATAAGTCTACAGACTACAGGGCAAAGCAGAACTTCCTACAGCGCATCGAATGCGTTAGTTCCCTGGAACTGGCGTGTTACAAGTTGTCATGCTCTCAGCTATTCAACGTATATTTGAAGTGTGCCAGCGTAGTTTGAAATCAAATTTGAAATGCTTGACATGGCGCTACGTGGCCGAAACGTGGAAATGGAAGCGGTAACTTCTGCATGCCTGGAGTTTGATTCACACTTGCAAGTACTGCACCAAGATAATTCAATTGTTAACTTTAGAATAATTATACACAATTAACATGACCATTTATTTTACTGGGATAAAATGTAGCCTACGTTTTATTCCAGACTATAATCTAGCTGTACTCCTGATTTCAATCCACTCCGTTCAGAGGTTCCGACGTGATTGAGTTACAAACATCCGATTATCCCTACTTTGATATTGATAATATTAATAGGATACTCATAATTAGCGTACGCTGTCCAATTTATCTTCCCACTGCTGAGAGTTGTGGCCTTTGACCATATTGAAATAGTCGATACCATAATCCACCAAGCTGGCTAAGTGCGGATTTGCGGATGACGCGAGTCTTCGAAATATATTTTTTTAAACATTTGCTTTTACGATGTTTTTCTTCACCTTTAAAACCAGTGGCAAATCTTAAAAAAAATATACCTACAGAGGTGAAGGCGGAATTCAAACCTGCAACCTCCCGATTGTGCAATCGGTCGTTCTTACCACCAGACAACTGTGCTGATTTTATTGTTAAACTACCATAAGTCGACAGTATAAAACCACATAACGTATAAAAAAAGTCGGGCGTAGTCTCGCTAACAAACAAATTGTGTCTATAGAGTAGGCAAGTGTGCTTGCACATACAGGCTAGCACGCACACATTCGCACGTCAGTCGGCCATTACGCGCGCAAAATTCAACCAGCCAATACGTTTCGCGATAAAAACACATGTTAACACACATAATGTCTTGCGTGGTGAAATCCTGTAAATACCGTAGTGACGACGCAGTAAAAAAAATTTCCATTGCTAAAACAAAATAGTGTATCACAAGTCCAGTGTTGCCAATATCAGTGCGTGCTAATTAATTGGGAAATTATATCAATAGCTTAGCATAGCATATCATAAGCAGACCGCTAAATGTTCCTACTGCTGGGACTCGGGGTCTTCCCTCGCAAGCAGAGAGTCAAGGCTGCCACCACGCTGGCCCAGTGCGGGTTGGTGTATGATACATGACATTGAAAGATTCTCTAGATTCGAAGTACATGTCGTTTTCCTCACCATGTTTTCCTTCACCGTTTTTAAATAACCAAAACTTTTTTGCAATTGATGTGGAATACAACGTTAATATTTCGTGAAAGGTTAAATTAATGTGGTAAGTACCTAGAAGTTAACGTCGCGATAAAAAAAGACATAAATATACTAAACACAGGGACACAACAGCGAAGAGCAATTGACCATATTATCTTTCTCCCTCTGCGCACTTGTTCACTAATTATCTTTTTCGCTCTAGCATCCCGAGCTCACCCGAAAATTATTATCATTCCCGAGCGTGACGCTAGAATTTAATTCACAGCCCACGAAAAATCTGTTGAGGCGCGCCAAAAGAAGATTTCACTTCAAAAACGAAATATTACATATTACTTCCATAACGTTAAATATCTGGTTTATGTATCCTCATCTATGGAACAGCCATAGATCAATGTTGTAAAGGAACACCATAAAACACGTTCTGCAAAAAGCCTATATTGCGACCATTGTGTACTTAGCGCCACAGAGTAGAGGGTACCCTCAAATATGAGTTCTGTCAATATTAGCATAATTTAAAACTGAACTATGAGCCTTTATAACGATAATTTTTCAATTCAATTGATGTTCAATTATATGTACACCGTGACTTTTAACCGTATATCATGGAGATAAGATACGCTGTCGTATGATACGAATTATAAAACGTTAATTTTCTCCCAGTATCAATGCTAAATGAGCACATGGTACAGAGCTAGATATTTCAAAATGAATGTCTGCGACGCGACAAATACTTAGATTTCTTGAAACTAGTAATCCAAATATTTTAGGTAATCAGTTTTAAAGTTTAAACGTTAATATTGTATCATAAATAAACCTACTTATAATACATAATATATTCTTCATTATAAATCGCTAATATGTATACGAGTGCTTACTTTCCACATTTAGTATTTGAATTTGCAAAATTGGGCTAAAAAAGGTGATCAAGATCATAATTGGGCTTTCAAGGACAAGCGATAGTGCATGTCTTCGACAATTAAAAACAGTACGGTGGTTTGTTTGGTCCTTCATTGTACGGTTTTTTTGGTAAACTTCTATACCTACATACTGCCTACACCGATATCAATCTATGTTTTGCCGCGTTTGTTTGAAGATTAACGATCTAGGCGTAATTAAAAAATTTTACGAAAAAAACTACCACTGACTTCAATTCAAAATTAACCGAGGAATAATGGTACATGTGAAAGTTTGATAAAAATTTGAAAAAGTTTATGGACTACTCTTTAAATGGAAATAAATGTTAATAAATAATTATTTTCTTAATTTAAACGCTAATGTGACAGACAAATAGTAAAGTAAAATACAATCAAATTGAGACCCCCTAAATGGCCACAGTTGGTCTAAAATTAGACAAACTGTTGGGTTCATTTCTGTCGAGTAAAATGACGATAAACATTTAACTACCGCTATAATTTTCCATCGCGTATCCTAAGCAAAGCCACGTAGCTCCCAGCACGTAGGATGTGCATAAAATGGCGTACAAACACTCCCCTGTTTTCTCAATACACGTCTAAGCATTATAGGGCTGTGTATTTATAGCCACGCTCTATCATGTAGTGTTATGTCAAACAACGTGGGTGATAATTTGGTTTGGAACAGAATTGCAAGTTTGCGGTATACTTGTATGTGTAGTTAAGGAGGAATGCTTGTTACTTGTATTACGGGTAGTATATTTAGGAATATGAATAGCTGATTTGCATGATCTTGTACTACCGACAAGTTGAGAAAACTTTTTACAAAACACAAAAAACCAAAATAAACTTAAACTACTGCACTACTACTAAATTAACGGCGAAACGACATTTTTGTATAATCACAAACGGATCCGATGAACTTCGTATCACTTTAATTATAAAGGCGAAAGTTTCTGGGTGTATGCAAGTACATACTTCTTTAACGAGTAAATCAATGTTTAAATAAGTTTGGTACTAAGGTGGTTAATACCTCTTTTTAGGCGGAATCTCTTTGCGCACCGGCCGCTAAGAAGGAACACGAAGGGGGTGTGGGCTCGCCACCACTAAAAGTGGTGCCCCTACTGACTAAAACCCCTACTGGTTTTTTCCAGGACAGCTTGAGGTTACAGTCGCGGGGTTGCTGCCACATTTGACCACACGATTCTGGCACCGGCGGCACTTTGAGGAGGACTGATCACCGCATTTGGCTCCACTGACTACCTCGAGAGGACTTCTCTAATTCTTGAGAAAATTCAAACCAGCATAAATATTACATCATCATCAGCCTGTATTCGTCCACTGCTGGACATAGGCCTCCCCTATGATACGCCACTCAGCCCGGTCCTCGGTCTTACTTCTCCAACCGCCACCAGCTGCCTTTCGAATATCGTCACTCCATCTAGTCTCAGGACGTCCTACACTACGTTTGCCGATTCGCGGTCTCCACTCCAGAGCCCGTCTGCCCCAACGGCTATCGGGTCTGCGACAGATGTGACCGGCCCACTGCCACTTCAGTTTGCTAATACGCTGAGCTATGTCGGTGACTCTAGTTCTCTGACGAATTACTTCGTTGCGGATACAATCCCTCAGAGAAACCTCAAGCATAGCCCTTTCCATAGCTCGCTAAGCGACTTTGAGCTTACGGACCATTTTCACTGTCAGTGTCCACGTTTCAGCACCGTAGGTTATAACGGGTAAGACGCACTGGTTATACATTTTTGTCTTGAGACTTTGTGGGATGGGTGACGAGAAGACTCGACGAAGTTTTCCAAATGCTGCCCAGCCCAACTGGATTCTTCTCATAGCCTCACTCTCAAAGTTACTTCTACCTAGTTCGAGCATCTGCCCTAGGTAAACGTATTTCTGTACAATGTCAATAGTGATTCCATTATTTTCATTTATGTTTAATCGTAATAAATATTACGATTAAACATAATTGAAGGCTTTAGTTTAAAAACAGGGCGAGTACATTTTTTACAATAATAACTTTGCGCTCGACTGCCATTTTGGCTTATGTTGAACGATAATACGGTCTATAGTGAAATGTACTTACAGGAGAAATGATTTCACTCTAACTTTAGGAACTGAAGGAAGAAAAGACACTGAAATGGTGAGATGTTAAATATAAATGTAAACATATGAGCGCAAATAGGCTGCAATCCTAATAAAACAGATAAGTCCCTCAACTAGACTACTCAAAAATATTATAACACGTATTTTTCTTTTGTTTCACGAACAAAAATGACGAAGGCATAGTGCTTCGTAGAAGTGTCGCGTGACGTCACTCGTGGGTACGATTTTTACCTACAAGTGACGTCACGACGACAGAGTGGGGATTCTGGAAGTTTGGTAATTTGTCGGTTTTTAATAATTTGATAAAACAAAAAGTACGTGTCCCATAGTTTTGCATGAACTAGCTAACGGACTAATTAGAATGGTTTATTTTTGATGTATCGCCAAATAACTATCTAATTATTTGAATTTATTGTTTTTGTGTCATCATACTGCTACGAAAATTTCTGAAACACGTGAAATACATATCCGATTGGGGATTATAAATACAAAACTGTTGTATTAACTGACTATCTAATATATAAAATTCTCGTGTCACAGTTTTAGTTGCCATACTCCTCCGAAACGGCTTGACCGATTTTGATGAAATTTTTTGTGCTTATCCGGTATCTATGAGAATCGGCCAACATCTATTTTTCATCCCCCTAAATGTTAGGGGTAATCCACCCCTAAATTTTTTTTTTTATTTTTCAGACAAAATTTCTAATTTCTATTTTTTTATGATACAACATACAAAAATACATACAATCCCCAATTTTCATCCTTCTACGATCAACCCTTATTTTTTAATAGCCATTTTAGTAATTTAATCGAAAACTGATCAATCGTCATTTAATTAGTTATCCCCCCTCGCCAGATGTCTACAGGTGTCAATTCTGACCCAGTAAACAGCACGATAGTTTGGGGATCAAAAGTAGCCTATAGCATATATTATTATTATATAGTTTGAACACGCTAATCTCGGGAACTACTGGACCGATTTAAAAAAATCGTTCACCGTTCTTTCATATGTTCGTAATCTTTGAACGCTGTAGGTTATATATATATACCACGGGCGAAGCCGGGGCGGGCCGCTAGTCTAATATATAAAATTCTCGTGTCACAGTTTTTGTTGCCATACTCCTCCGAAACGGCTTGACCGATTTTGATGAATTTTTTGTACTTATCCGGTATCTATGAGAATCGGCCAACATCTATTTTCATCCCCTAAATGTTAGGGTAGTCCACCCCAAAATTTTTTATTTTATTTTTAGACAAAATTTTTAATTTCTATTATTTTATGATACAACATACAAAAATACATACAATGCTCAATTTTTACCATTCTACGATCAACCCTTATTTTTTAATAGCCATTTTAGTAATTTAATCATTTTTCCTCAATTCAATTCAATTCACGATAATTTGGGGATCAAAAGTAGTCTATAGCATATATATAGTTAGTACACGGTAATCTCGGGAACTATCGGACCGATTTAAAAAAATCATTCACCGTTCTTTCATATGTACGTAATCCTTGAATGATGTAGGTTATATATATGTACCACGGGCGAAGCCGGGGCGGGCCGCTAGTTTACTATATTATTGATTATGCCGATGTTTTTGTGGCACATAATTTTATTTTATTGTACATTCAGATGTACATATATCAGTATATGTACTCCAAAAATGCTAAAGCTGATTTCTGTAATATAATAATAATTTAACTTCTGAAGCTAGTTTGATTTGTTTATGCATTAATAAAACTACTTTTCATTTGATATTTGTCAGGGACGGCATCTACAGGCAAACTGTGTACTTGCAACAATATTGATTTTAATTTGTAAATTAAATTATTCGATATAGTATGCAATTCATCAAACCGTATTGTTTGGGACATTAGACACTATTCCTGTAATTGTACACGAGTCCAGTTCTTTTTTACAGGAATTTGTACCAATCAGTTATACCTACTTATATCGTGTATTGTTAGAATGATATTTAAACTATTTTCGTACAAATAATTAAACCGACTTCAAAACCACAAATAAGCACTCAAAAGCGAAAAATAAACTAAAATCATTATTACAAGTAAGTGCTACTCTTTTATCTATTTGAAGTCGGTGCTAGCCAAGTCTAGCAGATAGTGGATACGCCTACCTACCACGTGCCTACATAGTATTTTTGGCCTGACTGGTACCGACTTCAAATAGATGAGTGAGTAGGGCTTTCAATAATGATTTTAGTTAATTTTTCGCTTTACCTTTTTTAGTGCAAAACAAATTTTTATTAATCCATTTACACAATTTCGTATTCGTCATCCAGAAAATTGTACGCAAATTTTAGTTTATGGTTCATATTTCAAAGAGCATCCAACCGATTTCGATAAGATTTATATGGAACTATTCCGAAAGCATACCCATCCAAACACAAAAAGAAATTTTAAAATCGGTGCGGTGTTTATCGAGAAATCAGGTAACATACATAAAAAAAAATAGGGTACGATAACCTCCTCCTTTTTGGAAGTCGGTTAAAAAGAGGTTTATTTAGTAAAAGCGGGTCACTTCAATACCAACAACTTGAAGTAAAACTATCTTATTTACTGCGACTTTTATTCTGATGGAGCCTGAGCATGCAAACCCATCCGCCGGGTTAGAGTTTTTGGTAAAAATAAAATTATGTTCGCACCAGCAACACCCCGCGTTTTCACCCGTGTAGTTTCTGATCCCGGGATAAAAAGTAGCCTGTGTGTTATTCCAAACCATTATCTATCTATGTACCAAATTTCATCTAAATTTCTTCAGTAGTTTTTGAGTAAAAGAGTCACAACCATTCATCCGTCCTTCCATCATCAACAGCCCACTAAATGTTACCACTGCTAGAACTCGGTCCTTCTCTCGCAAGGAGAAAGTTCAGGACATAATCCACCACGCGGCCCAATGCGGTTTGGTGGATGACACGTGACTTCGAAAGATTCTAGGTACATGTCTGATTCCTCACGACGTTTTCCTTCACCGTTTTAAGTTAACGACATCACGCACATGACTTCGAAAAGACAGTGGTGCATTAAGGTGCATAAGTGATGGTGGTTTAAGCCCGGGGTTTCTTGATCGGCAGGTGCCGTTCTCTCGACTAGACCAGCTGTAACTTCGTTCCCCTCCTTGAACCTTCCATCCCTACAAACATCCTTACAAACTTCCAAAGGATCCTTCCATACATACTTACAAACTTTAGCGTTTATAAAATAAGTTAGTAGAATATTAGCGTGACATAGATTTGAAATTAGTTATTTTTATAAAGTACTCGTAGGTACTCGTACCAATTGGCAGTCGAATAATCGCTTAGGCATTTTAATATCAGTACCTACTTAGTGTTTTCTCTTTTAGAAAATAGATTTTCATTGTCGAATAACCTTTTATTTCGAACCATTCTTTGTTGTATTTGTGTACCGAAAAAACCACTGTACTGGATCGTATTAAAATTTAAATTTCCTTGCCTTTATTAAGTTGTAACATGTTGAGAATGCCGAGATTCCGACGGAAACTCAATTCAGTAATCTTGTATAATTACAGCAGACCGCGACTCTTAATGTTCCGTTTTTACCTTCCATCCACGGAACCCTAATAATTTAAATTATAATGCTACTAGAATTCACCGCTACATTTTCAGCTTTTGTTTTTTTTTTTTTGGAAACGTAATTAGATGGTTCGTTTTTTTCTTTGAATACATTAATTTATCGCTCTGTAGAGGTTTTAAATATGTTCGTTTTTTTTTTCATTTAACGTAGATAAAATCTACGTCATTTGGACCACACCACCAAGAAAGCTATGATTATGATGGGTGTGGATGAATTTTGGAGTAGTAACCAAAAAAAAAAAGAATATAAATATGAGGGAAATAATATTTATAGTTGAGATAAGTGACATTTATTGAATTTTAAATACAGACTTACATATGATACCTACATAAGCAGCCCACTAAATGTTCCCACTGCTGGGACTCGGGGCCTTCTCTCGCAAGGAGAGAGTTAAAGCCATAATCCACCACGCTGTCCAAGTGCGGGTTGGTGGATGACACATGACCTCGAAAGATTCTAGGTACATGTTGGTTTCCTCACAATGTTTTCCTTCACCGTTTTTTAGTTAACGGCATTATGCACATGCATTCAAAAAGACAGTGGTGCGCATGGTGGGATTCGAACCCGGGGGCTCCGGATCGGCAATCGCCGTTCTCCCGACTAGACCAGCCGTAACTTACTAGACCAGTCGTAATTTACTAGACCAGCCGTAACTTGAAATATACCTACATGAAAACACCTTAGTTAAGCTAAGAAGCTTTATACAATACAAAAAATGTGCAAAACCACGTTAGTTTTCATACTAAAATCAAAAATCATCATGAAACAAAGATCGAAACTTTTGCATTTGTAGTAACTACTTGTAGGATTAAAATTCATAAATAAAATGATGCAGAAACTAATCAACAAGCAACTGCATTAACCTAGATTAGAGGCCAAGTTGAAAGTTAAAGGTGAAGTAGCGTAGGCGTACCTAGTACCTACTTAGCAAACCACCTTCAGAGAGACGAGACAAAATTCAAAGACTACGCTATAAGTTAACATATCAAAAGAGATTTTACACAAAAATTATGTACTTCCTTGAATAAATGACATTGATAATTAAATGCACATGATAGTATATTACTGCACTGACATAGAAAAAAAATTTGCAGTCATAGGGACTGCCGATAGAAGTGAAAACTAATAAATAACTCAGAATTTGTTATCTCACTTTGGAAACCACGCGGGTGTAACCGGAGGGCGTGGGCATGACCATCTAGATCATCCGAGTTGACTCAAAGATTTCTTTCATTTACCAACGTGACGCTCGAGTTCAATACACAATCTACGGAAAATCGGTGGGTTCCCAACGAGTCACACCAAACGAGTCACACTGTGACTCGATGGGAATTTTTTTTCCCAACCAGTCACACTGTTACTCGTTGCAACTTTCTTTACTAGTTTATATTCCATCGAGTCACACTGTTACTCGTTGGGAAAAATCCCAACGTGTCACAGTGTGACTCGTTGAAAACGCACCCAACTCTGCTCTGATAAATGTCTGAAAAATTACTACTGTACACATTTTGGCTAACTTTTAAATCTGATTACGAAATGGCAACGATGAATCATTTGCGAAAATATTTCCCGGGGTCGTGGTGAAGGATTGTTACTTTCACTACAACGAAGCCATTTTAAAGAAGCCTGTGAATTGAAATTGACGCATTCTGAAGATATAAAAAAAGTATGGTAAAACTAAGTGTAGTTCTACCTTTACTCCCATCAAGCAAATATTATAAGCGGCTGGGTGAACATTAACGCTAATCTATAATAAATATGGTTCCAAAGATCTCGAAACAGAACAATTTGGCAAGTATATGGAAAAACAATGGCTACGAGAAGGTTTTATACCCACTTTGTGTCTTTGGAGAAAGCCCACAGAACGACAAATGCTTTAGAGTCTTGGCATAGTAAATTAAATAAAATCGTGGAAAAAAACAAATATGATGACTTGTTGCACATTTTGAAGCAAGATGCTTGAATTGCTTCAATACTTAAAAATTTTATGAAATGATAAGTACCTAAGTTGATTGTGATGAATATGTAGTGGTAGGACTCTCGGCAGAGTCTGCTTGGAGAAGTACCACGCCTTTGCCAGTTTACTGGAAACATTGCCCTTTGAACCGGAACACAGTAATGTTTTCACATTACTGCTTGGCGGTAGAATAACTGGCTAAGGTGTGGTACTTCCTAGACGGACTCTGCAAAGAGTCAGGTACAGAACACCGCATTTTGGGGTTCGAGATTGATCGCAGCTTGACGTGGAAACACCACATCGACAAGATGTGCTAAAGTTAGCAGTGCGTGCTTTGCGCTAAGACGAGTATCCCGAGTGGTGTCTACGCAAGTGTTACGTTAATGTTACTTCGCCATAGTGCATTCTCGGTTACAATACGGCGCCGAGCTATACGCGCGCGCTGCCGACTAGGAGCGTGCGTTCCGCGCCCAAAACGTGCCGTACGTGTCATTGTTGGCGTATCGCAATGTACATCCGTCAGACCATATTTCAAGGAGCTTGGTATACTTACTTTACCTGCTATCTTGATCTATCAAGTGTCTTTGTATGTCAAAAATAATCTAGAATTGTACAACACGCGAGGAGAGAGACATTCTCGCAAAATACGCAACGCCGGCAAGCTGGATGTTATCCCACACTCTCTCACGAGGTCACGGAAGTTGACTCACATTATGGGACCGGAAGTTTATAACACTTTTCCCAAAATAGTTATATAGGCCCCAAGTTTCGGCAGCTTCAAAAACAGATTAAAGTGCTGGCTTAGTTAGTTAGTTTGGCGGGGCCTTTACCGCACCTAGCCTCTTTAGTTGGGCCATTAAAGTGCTGGCTTATCGATTAAACTTTTTATAGTTTCAGCGAATTTTAGAGAGTGGTGGCAAAGTTCCCATAAATATGTAAAGAAATTAATTTGACATAGGTCAGTACAATTGTAATAAAGACATTATAGTCATATAATACTTGACAGTTTTTTGTACAATAATTATTGAAATACAGTAAAGTAGTTTTGTTTTTTATTTTTTATTAATCGACATGTAAATTGTACATTTATGAATAAAGTACTTTGACTTTGAGTCCTACTACTACAAAATATAGTTATAAACTAGTTGTATTTATATAGCTTTTATGACAATAGTTACTGTTGAGCTTTGAGAAAAGAAGTGTGTACTTATGTACGCACGTAAGAAATTAATGCTTCTTCTTTTTTACTCTTGTTAAGAAGTCTAACTTCAATCATAGAATATAAATATAATATCTTCATTGCAAAGAAGTATTAAACCTGAAGTTAGGTACAACGTTTACTAGCCAAATACAGGGTTTCGGGGTTCCGTGCCAGTGTGTGTGCACTCTGCACGCATCGTAAAAATATTCTCATCATTTTACCCTAACGCGCCAAAAGAACTTCTAAAATATTAGATTCATCACGTTATTTCTTTCCGTTTATTTACAAATCGAAGGCAAAAACAATCTAAAAGTTTTAAATTATAAATCGTGATAACAGCAAAACTATTATACATAGAAAATACGACGAAGAAAAGCCTTGCACGATGTACTTACATATTGCAATTTGACTTTGTGACTTTTTATTGTATAAATATATTTTTATACAATAAAAATAATTTGTTTGGTTTTATTATTTTAAAAGAATTCATTATATTAATGTTCATTTATTTTACCAATATCAACATGATCACTTCTCCCACTCTGTAAAGGTGGGTAATGTCCCAACCAGTCACACTGTGACTCGATGGGATTTTTTTCCAACCAGTAACACTGTTACTCGTTGCAACTTTCTGTAATAGTTTAAATTCCCATCGAGTCACACTGTTACGATAGTGTGACTCGTTGGGAAAAAAAATTCCCATCGAGTCACAGTGTGACTCGTTTGGTGTGACTCGTTGGGAACCCACCGGAAAATCTGTATGTGGTGCGCACAACATAAGTTTTCACAAACAAGTTTTTTTCTTTCTGTTTGTTCCGCCTCATCTCTGAAAGGTAATCTTCACTTTTTAACCCCCGACCAAAAAAGGGATGTTATAAGTTCGACGTCGATGTCTGTCTGTCTGTCTGTCTATGGCACCGTAGAGCTCAAACGGATGGGCCGACTTCGATGCGGTTTTTTTATTTGAAAGTTCATATCCGTGCAAATGTTCTTAGCTATGTTTGGTTAATATAGATTCAAGATGGCCGCCGCCACAAAACGACAGACAAAATATTTCTTCACAACCTAACTCAATATGGGTATCAAATGAAAGGGCTTGACTAGGAGAATACTATACACTATCAAAAAAAC
The DNA here is from genome assembly GCA_017562165.1 of Ectropis grisescens. Taxonomy (NCBI): domain Eukaryota; kingdom Metazoa; phylum Arthropoda; class Insecta; order Lepidoptera; family Geometridae; genus Ectropis; species Ectropis grisescens. Next base: position 4,805,435 of record CM029779.1, on the reverse strand, counting down.
AAATCCAAGATTTCCGCCACCACAAAATCGTGAATTTTATATTTTTTTTCATTACTACCTCAATATGGGTATCAAACAAAAGGGCTTGACTAGTAAAATACATTGCACTATGACAAATCTCAAATCCAAGATGGCCGCTTCCACAAAATGGCGAAATACATTTCTTTTTTCACAACTTCCGTAATGAAAGGTAATAAGTATCAAATGAAAGGGCTTGACTAGTAGAATGTTGTACGGATAACAAATATGAGGTAGTTGCGGGTTAGTCAAAATTTTTAATTTTGTTCTTGTAACTAGACTTTCACTGGCAAGTAACTGATGTTAAGAGGAGTACTAGACTACTACAAGGCTTAGACCATGTTTTTTTTTGAGAAATAAAAACATTCAATAACCAATAGATTACGTTTTTTATTGTGTCCCGATATAATGACCGGGCCCTCAGGCTCATCCATCACATGTGGTGGGTCAGGAATTTCTTATCCTACTTATTTTACAGTCTATTTTATTACTGTGTCTTAACATAAACTAATGATATTTTATTTCTAGTTGTTAGATCTAAGTTTTGTTAACAGTTCACTTTAAAAAAAATGTTTACTTTAACTAGTTATACACCTAGTTTAACATACAGCGAACGTGTGAGTCATACTCTTTGTATTGGGGAATATACTAGCAACTTTCACCTTCTATACATGTCATTCACCCCACTAAATTGCCACCAATCGTTCCCCACTCGATTGCATATGCGTAAGTACGGGAGCAATTAATGTTTTCAATGATGTTCTACAAAATATCTAGACATGTCATACGCGTAGTACACAATATGAGTATATTTTACTAGCAGCGTGTCGCGGACTTACCTCCGTAGTTCTCATTCCCGTCTTTTTCCGTGATAAAAAGTAAGTTATTTTAGTTCAAACTAATCTCGCTAATATAATAAAAAGTAACGTTTGGTTGGTTGGTTCACAATTAAGTCATAATAATTGACAAGACAGGCTAAATTTTGTTAGGTATAATAGTGGAGAATAACAGGCCTTAAGCCCATAGGCCTTTTATCCAAAAAACTGCTCAATGTCTTAATAATTTCAAAAATTTTACACGACCAAATGTTGTGGAAAAATTAGTTAATGATTAAACAAATAAATATTGGTCGACATTTTACACACATCACTCGTATCTAGCCCCAAACTAAGCAAAGCTTATATTAAGGACGATATATTATGTTCAAGGATAATAACTGATAAAAACATATATAATTATAAAGATGGCAGATCTTCCACAGAACGTCATCGGAAGCTATAATGACTCCTTCACGCCACTATAATAGATACTTTGTTGCTTTATACCGAGACAGCACGCGAGTTTGAGTTATTAAGTGTTAAGAATGAGCAACTAGTGCACACCTGGTAATTACGTGCTGAAACCTTAACATTAAATCGTAACAAAGACATAGTAGTCCTTTAGTTATTTATATGCTTTCTTTTCATGTAATAGCGACGTGAATAGGTTCAAAAACGGTAACGTTTTTTTACATTAAGGTTATAAAGGAATAACGGACAGTCACGGCTTAATTTTGTGTATTTAGCATCGATATAAACCAATGGATGTGCCCTCTCAAACTACAGGCGCACGGTGTTATGTCATCGTTAAGAAGAGTGAGCTCATTCTTTCCGTTCTAGTCGGTTGCAGGATGCGTTGAATACCGGACGTTTTTACATCACTATTCGTTGTCAACAACCAAAATAAGTAGAAACACGCTAGCGATTCTAGGGTTCAAGTAGATTACTTGTATGTAAAACACTTACGATACACCCAAAGACGCAGTTTATTACCAATATCAAGGTGCTCAGGGCATAATCATTGCTATAAGTATATCGATGGTATTTTGTTAAAGTATTTTTATAAAATTTGAGTTGTTTTTACGTCTTGTTTTAAAACTAGACTTAAAACATATGGTTTGCTCATCGCGACGACGTATTTGTACTACCTCGCTGTTTCGTTGAAACAATATGTTTAGTCGATTTCACAAAAATTATGTAATATAAGCGAGTGTCTAAGTTTATAACTATATTAAAGTCTGTTTTGTTTTTTTTTTAAATACAATTTAACTATGGAACTTTGGTACAAGAAAGGGTTGACCCATTTCTGTAATTATAACATATTAATACTATATTAACACTGTACTAATTTACTAGCTTAATGCGAACTAGCCTTAAGCTTGGATTCTGTTAAGTCAACTCAAAATTTCACAGTTTTCATTTTCAGGATTTCAAACTTTGCTGGGACTTCAAGTCAATTACCTATTCTGTCCGGGCCGTCAAACGGTGGTCCCCCTTAATTCGCTTCTCGCCTGATCAAAACGTAGCTTGGTTTCAAAGCTTTTAGAAGCAATATCTTGAGAATTGGGTGTGAAACTAGATTGATAAATATAGAAAATTTGAATTCTATGAATATTTTCGCGTAGATTAAATTTGTTTTACTTTCTATGTTCCCTGCGATTCCTCAATTGAAAATAACATATTTAAAACAACCCATTTTACTAGCACATGGATAATTCAGATATGTTTAGTGTAACTATCTATTAGTTAGTTATATAGTGTAGTTCTTATACTATTTTTTTAATAAAATCTTCTGTCTGTTTGTAACAAGAACTGTGTGAAACTTCGGAGGTTTTAGAATGATGGTTCGACATTCAAATTAAGTTTTATTAATTAAGCTTGTTATAGAAACGTAATTTAAAAAAAAATGTTTGAAGTATGTTGATAGGCCGATAATGATTAATACCAACAAAATATTAATTAGTAAACTCAATAACCAGGTTATAATCTTAAAGATCAACAATTTTATCTTATAATTAACTTAATGCATTCCTTAATTAATTCTAAAACAAATTCCCAACGAACTCGTCACTTCAATAAATGACTTAACAGATTATCGTCCGGTTCAGGGGGAGAATTAAAATGGCGTACAGTTCTACAGCGAACAATCTATATATTTATCCTACCTTATTTTAAAGAAGTTAAAGCATATTTTCGCGTTGAAAAAATTTGCCATGGATGTGGTTGGAGCCCACGGTATCATTTTAAACCTTCGACATGCGGCGACAGTATCGCGTGTTACTAAGACTCTAAAAGTTTATGTTAAGAATTTTTAGTTCAATTCTTTTGTAACAAGATCTGAGTTTTGTTTGTATTAGTTGTGCAAAACTGGGTCTTGTCCTAATTGACAACGGAGCGGCAAATTGCGACTACGGCGTTGGCCTATTCTGACGAATTAACACAAAAGGTGTGCAGTCACGGTGTTTAAAAGGAGATATTAAACGAACTGAAATAAGGTGCAGGATAATGGAGGGCCTTGTTACGCCATGATGTAGGTTCCTCACCCGACAGCATAATGGGGGCTGAAGACGTTTGAAATTTGGTAAAAGACGTTTCTTACATAATAGGGCTGAAATTTTAATGGCTAGTAAAAATGTATTTAACTTTATTTTGCTTGGCGTTTCAAACTGGGAAAATATAAATATCAAATGTAAATACATAAACACGATTAAAATATAGGTGGACATTGTAGTAATTAGTATGTAGTATATAGTATTCACATAACTATCGAGCTTGCTATGGGAGCCAGGTAGCTAATATAATACTTAAAATATTATTGTAAATACACAAATATGTGTATGACATGTAAATATGTAATGTTTATGTATGTATGTACTCGTATATGTATAAAGATACACAAATATGATATACAAAAACACCCATCGAATGAGGCTATCCAACACTGCGTTTGCCGGTTAAATAATGGGACCACCCTTGTAGTATGATCTAACCAGCAAAAACCCCATCAAATTTGATTCACAATTGAGAGAGATATCGAAAAAATAAATACAAAAAATCATAGAATCAAATTGAGGCCCTCCTCCTCTTGTGAAGTCGCCGAAAAATACATGACACTGTATTACCCAATTTTAGAATCAATTCTGGTTTGTATTCTAAACCCAGTTCTAGTATTTTATTCAATACACAATCACATTTACTGAAGCGGTTATAATAAAATAAAATTAACTAAATACCTCAAAGAAAAGTAAATAAAAACAATACTGTGAATAGAAGTCGTGAAGAATTTTAGACCAAAACAAATTGCGAAACAAAACACTATCAGAAACAAGCAAACATTCCTCGCTCCAAAAAGTGTTAAAAATATTTGCACGTTCCCGTTCATTTTAATTAGAAAACTTCAACAATTAGGTGCTTTGCTTCGTCCGATAACTAGCAGGCATTGGCGTTAGTCTTCACCCACAGCTTCCGATATTATCAACGTGAATAAAAGCTACATCGTTTCATGTTTAATATTCCAAAAACTCCAACGAAGAGATGTGACTTCACTTTTGTAATATCTTTTTTTTTTTTTTTTAAATTAGCCACTCCGCAGACTCCAGGGTCCGTGATCTTTGTCATTACAATTATCTTTTTTTTTACAAATATCTTGAATAAGGAGAAGAAGAGGAAAATAGGAGGGAGTTGGTTACTTTTGTAATATCGAAACTATGGAATACTTTACCTGAGTGGATATTCTTTGATAGCTTTCATCTGGAGTTTGGATTAGTTTGTTCTAGGTATCATGTTCCATCATACAGTGCATTGTCACTTAACATGAGGTGTAACGGCGATCAAGTGCCAAACGATATTTTATCGATAACCTTTCCATGCCAAATTTGACTCTTAAAATATGCATTTCTTTTTTATCAGATTAAGATGATATAAATACCTACAAATTTTTAACCCTATCGATTTCGATGCGGTTTTTTTAGTTTGAAGGTTAATATCCGTACGGATGTTCTTAGCTATGTTTGGTTAATATCGATTCAAGATGGCCGCTTCCACAAAATGGCGGGCAAAATATTTCTTCACAACCTACTTCAATATGGGTATCAAATGAAAGGACTTTAATAGTGGAATACTATACACTATAACAAATTTCAAATCAAAGATGGCCGACACCACAAAATGGCAAATTACATAATTTTTTTTCACTAAGACTTCAAAATGGGTATCGAATGAAAGGGCTTAGCTAGTAGAATACTTTGCACTATGACAAATTTCAAATCCAAGATGGCCGCTATCACAAAATGGCGGACAAAATATTTCTTCACCACCTACCTCAATATGGGTATCAAATGAAAGGGCTTGATTAGTAGAATACTATACACTATAAAACAATTCAAATCCATAATGGCCGCCACCACAAAATGGTGAATTATATTATTTTTTTCACTACTACCTCAATATGGGTATCAAATGAAAGGGCTTGACTAGTAGAATACATTGCACTATGGCAAATTTTAAATCCAAGATGGCCGCTTCCACAAAATGGCAAAGTACATTTATTTTTTCACAACTCCCTTAATGTGAGGTAGTCGGGGGTTAATCAATTTTTTTAATTTTGTTCTTGTTATCTTAGGAAAACAACGGGAATGTTAACTATTGGTATAGCGTAATCTATACCAATTTTATAAAGCTAAAGTGTTTGTTTGTACGCGATAATCTCGGAAATTACTGGACAGATTTCAAAAATCTGTCACCGTTGTATATGTACGTAATTCTTGAGTGCTATAGGCTACATATTTTATAATATACCACGGGCGATGCCGGGGCGGACCGCTAGTATATTATATGTATAATGTCATTTTAAGCGATATTAAAATCGAGCGCTGTGAGTGCAAACAAAATTGGAATTGTTTAATTAGGTGCCTGCATTGCACGGGTGTCGTTAATCCTTGTCATTCCAGAAGCTTAATGAAATATATACTTAAGTGGCGCCCAGCTGTCGAAACCGACGTTTACAGAACACTAGTTAACCTTCTAATATTATAGATTGTATGTACATATATGTACGTAGCCGTAAAATTTAAAAAAAAGTGAGATTTAAATCTAACGACATCAGATTATGAATTTTCATTCATGCATTCAATAATTAATTAGGTGGAAAACATTTTTTTTTTGTTAAATAAAGAGTGACGAGACTAGCAAGACATGTACCTGATGGTAAACACCATGCCTTCCACATAACAGCACAGTGGCACGCAGCTATTGGAACATGAAGATTCCAAATCATTACCTAGCACTGCACTGCGCTCGTCACCCAGAGATCTAAGATATTATATCTCTAAGCAATTGTAATTTTTCTGGAAACATTGCCCTTCAAACCGGAACACAGTAATGTTTGGCGGTACAATAACTGGCAAATGTGTGGTACTTCCCCGCAGACTCTGCCAAGGGTCCTACCACTACTAATATATAAAACATAAGCATAAACAGCCCACTAAATGTTCCCAGTGATAGGGACCAGGGCCTTTACTCGCAAGCAGAGAGTCAAGGTCATAATCCACCACGCTAACCTTAACTAGGTTGGTGGATGACGCATGACCTCGAAAAATTATAAGGATCACGTCAGATTCCTCGTGTTTTTTTTTAATAAAAAGTGACGATACGAGCAGGATATGTGCCTGATGGTAAGCAACATGCCTGCCACATAACAGCACAGTGACACGCAGCTATTGGAACATGAAGAGTCCAAATAATTACCGATGATTTCCTTCTACAGTTTTAAGTTGGCGGCACACGATTACCGGATATATTCAATTGATTAATTAATCTAAATGATATCAGTTGTTTAAATGATAACATTTAGTGTAATTGATAATTATTAATCTATACTAATATTATAAAGCTGAAGAGTTTGTTTGTTTGAACGCTAGGATCTCGGGAAGTCCTGGTCCGAATTGAAAGATTATTTTTCTATTGGATAGTCCATTTATCGAGGAAGGCTATATAGGCTATAGAAAATAACGCTACTATTAACAGAAGCGGAGCATGAATCAAGATTGTAACAAAATCGGGAAAAAATTCCTTTTTGAGAGTTTTCGTACGTTTAGTGCTTTGACATGACACATGACAGCATGTGTCAAGATTGCGTCGTTGAATATCACAATTACATACTTCTTGAATGTAAAACTTTGCTAATCTCTGAGTTGGTACGACCTATTTCCGACAGGTGGCGTAGCAGGTAGCTGAAGAGGTGTTTTGTTTGAAAGCGACATTCTCAGGAATGACTGAACCGATTTCTAAAATTTTTTCACCGTTGGATATGTGCGGGATCTCGATGAGTGCTATATATGTTCCATGGGCGAAGCCGGGGCGGACATCTAGTCAAGTATAAATGTGTTTATTTTACTGTTAAATCTTGTGACGTGTAATATCTTTTATGAATAAAAATGATTATGATTACAGAGGTGCGCGTATTTGAACCAAGGGCTCCGTATCGGAAGTTGCCGCTCTCCCAACTAGACCAGCCGTAATTTCATATTATTTAATTTTTTGGTACTTTCCATTATTAAGGCTCCTAAATCCTCCCCTCTTCGTCTACGGATCCTTGTACCAGACAGCTGTTCTCCAGTCACTCTGAAGGTATTAATTACGAGAGATTGAACGTCCGTCTGTCTTGTCCTTAATTGAACCGACCTGTGGCTTTATGAATTAACGCCAATTGGAGCGTCAAATCCTTAACTCTTAATGGAACTCACTTATCCTACAACGACGCTTTCACCGTTTCGATATATATTACTCGTTTGATACGACTACTTATCTGATTCGATATTGTGAGCAGCAATAGAATTTGTGATCGTGGAATCAGTCGATCGTCTTTTGCTGTGAGATAACCTTCATTGCTGGTTTAGTTACCGCTGTTTGAAATTTACTGTTTGTCGAGCAGCATTGTATTGCAGAACAGGATTAAGGTGGTGCACGTAATGGTAAGTAATAATTCGTCTGGAACATTTAGCACCTGCTAGTGGGGGATATGAATCATGGGTTAATTTTAATGTGACTCCGGGGACTTGAATACTTGTTCAATGTTAGCACGTAATTTTATGATGAATTTTATTGAAATTACAGATCATTTGTTTATAAATTCAGTTACTATTTATCTTAGACTTTGTAGACTTATTTTATGAAGTCGCGTGTTTATAAGAAGGTATTTATGGTGTTGTGTGAGAAATGTTCACTTTTTAACGTAATATTTTCCAACAACTACTCATTATAGCATAAATAAGTAAATATACATAAAAAATGTGGATTCATAACGTCATAAAAGTAATACATTTCAAATTGTTTTAGTAAGGAGAAGTTGGTGGAAAATATTAAGTAAAAAAAATCTACAATCTGCAGTTTTTCGAGTTTGAGTGTGATTTTCGTGTCGAGAGAAATTTTGTCTGAAGAAGTGTGAAGTACTTAAAAATTGACGCTGATTTATTTAAAATCCTTATCTATTTTATTAAAAACAATACTAATTTTGGTCCAATTGATGTTTTTCACAATGGTGTTAGTATTTAATATATCTGTATTTACTGTTCTTTCACTTTAAGTTAGCTTGTAGCTTAACCCTGAAGATTAGGCACGCTCGAGCGTAGATTAACAGCATGCAGAGAAGCAATATCCATCTAGACGACCTGAGAACGCTCACCCAGCTTAAGTAATAACACCTTAGTGAAACGCTTTATGCTATAACATGATCAAGACGGTCAACGCGAAGTTTAAGATCGGTTTAAGAGATGAAGACATTTTGAGGGTAGACATTATGTACATATGTCATATAGACATTATGTATCCCGTTTTTCTAGCTATATTTACAAATAAAAATATTATTCATAGTGTAATTAGTTTTATATTAATTAATTATTTTTCATTACTAAGGACTTATGGGCCACCCTGTACTATAGCAAAAAAGTATGGATAGCAGCTGTGGATATTAGTAAATATTTTAAAAAGGTAACTCAGAAAAAATAGTAAATTTGTTGTTTTTAGAGTTCTGTATTAACTGCGAAAATATACAAAAACACTTATTAGATACATATCAGAAAGTATTTTAACATTATCCACTTATTATAATTAGAAAAGAAAAAGTCTTGTGTACCATGCTTTTTTGCACATAAAAGGACACACTAATATACATACTATACAAAGGTATATACAAATTTATACTGTATGTATACATATATACTTTTGTATAGTATGTATATGTATAGTATATATCGGTAAACCACCAAAGCCGTAAATCGGGCTATCTGGAAGGAGGGAAGAGAGACCTTTGCCCTGCAGTGGGACAATCTAGGCTAGTAATATAAAAATAATAAATAATATATAGGTATATGGTGTTCATTATGCACAATTTCAAGTTTAGAGTTAACCTTTATTCTTCAAAACAATGTCAACGGAAACAATGGAAACGTCAACAAGAAATATTGGCTATTATTTTTTCTAGATAAAACTGAAGATGGTATATTCGGAGCATAAGCTTTTTGAATTTCGTGCGAAGCAGTGAAATGCCTCTTCACTTGTTGTCAACTTTCAAGGTTTATTATCTCTTTTCTAAATGAAAAAAAATCATCTGCAGAAGTGATTACCTTCTAGACGATCTGAGAGCCCTTGGACCTACTGGAATAATAAAATACCCACCTCAGTGAAGCTCATTATGTCACACTCATGCAGGAGCTTCACACCAGAATGACTAAAAACAGAAGGATATACTGGAACCAGAGTTTACAGACAAGAAATAAGACAAATTTTTGTACTTAACGTTTCAGATTCACGTTTTAGTAAACAACCAAGATTGTGAGCCAAATTTGGAATTATTGTTAATTATGAGGTTAACTTTACAGGAATAACTTTGTATGGAATGGCTGATAACCGACTTCCAAAAGGGAGAGAGTTATCAATTCGGCCACGATTTTTATTTTAAACTAGATGTCCGCCCGGCTTCGCCTGTGTTACATTATATAGCACTCATCGGGATCCCGTACATATCTAACGGTGAAAGAATGACTGAAATCGGTTCAGTCATTCCTGAGAATATCGATTTCAAACATTTAACCTCTTCAGCTACTTGCTACGCCATCTGTCGGAAAACGGTCGTACCAACTCAGATTTAGAAACAAATTTGATTAGCAAAGGTTTATATTCAATCATGCAATCTTAGACACATTCTGTCATGTCAAAGCACGCTACGAAAACTCAAAAAAGGAATATTTTTCCCCCATTTTTGTTACATTCTTGATTCATGCTCCGCTTCTATTGATAGTAGCGTTATGTTCAATAGCCTATAGCCTTCCTCGATAAATAGGCTATCCAATAGAAAAGTAATTTTTCATTTCGGACCAGCAGTTCCCGAGATCCTACCGTTCAAGCAAACAAACAAAACAAAAGGTTGTTGACAACGAATAGTGATAGGTAAAAACGTCCGGCGTTCACCGCTTTCTGCAACCGACTAGAACGGAAAGTGTAAGCTCTTCCCAACGATAGAATAATTCCGTGCATCTAAAGTTTGGAAGGGCACATCTACTGGTAGCAGCATTTCTGTAAGTAGCCATACAGGTAGGTAGGTACATATTTAATTGTACAACATTAATGTTGTTTAATACTAAAATTCCATTCTTGGTTTAAAAAAATCCCCACCATTGGCAGTACCTATTTATGTATATATGTTACTGTAAAAGCTCGAACTGCGGTAAATCCTAAGATTTTCGAAGATTTTAGAAGATTTAACAATTTTGAATGGTATATGTCCAAAAAGGTTTGCGATTCGAACTTTTATCAGCATTCAGTTACGGCACTATTACAGGTACGGTATATGTCAATCCAATTTGGGTCTATCACTGAGATTTTACTCTGAGTGGCCTCCTCCTGAAGCTCCCACATTTTTTATACACACTCTAGGGGTAGTAGCTACAAGACTAGGTGGAGTCGGGTGTTCCGAGTTAGATGTGAGAAACCAACATCTAGCAGCTGCTGACAGCACTGACAGCAGTAAAACCTAGCATATACTGGATTTGAATGGTACAAGCCCGAAAAAATCATCATATTTTCAGAAATACTTACATTTACCAACTCATATCGGTAAATTCTACGACTTACACTTAAATCTTAAGATTTACCGTAGTTCGAGGTTTTACAGTAACATATCACCAATTTGATTTTGCCTGTTCAAGGAACTTTCCTCTCTTCCTAGTTCTGTGCCGTAAGCTAGTAATGTACAGTTGAGGTGTTATGCTACTTGCCTCCTGGCTGCTAAGTAATTATTAAACCAAGCTGAGCTGGCTTAGTCGTAGCGACTGCATTACACTGTCGCTGAGTTTATTGCGTTTTAAAAATTTGTCGAGTTGAACTTTTGAATATGAGGTAACCCAGTTGGGAGGAAAGTTGGTTGTTCTAGTGGTTTTCGGATTTGTCTAGGAAAGTATCGCGTTGTAGTTATTGTACCGTTGAAAGAGTATTGTGAAAATATTGTTGTGTATTGTTTCGAGAGTAACATACGAGTGTTTGATTGAAATATGATTTGTTATTGCATAAAATTTCACGCAGAAGGAGATTTAATTCCGCGTTAACTACACCAATATTTTGTAAAAAATATGAAGTTTGACTTTTTTCTTACTAATGTAAATACAAGCACACATTTTCTCTGTTGCATGAAGCATTAACACCGCAATAAATGCTGGCACTGCTTGGGCCTTCTCTCGCAGAGAGGGTCAAGGCCATAATCCACCACGCTGGTCTGGTACGGGATTGATGGATGACACATACCTTGAAGGATGCTAGGTAGATAGGCACATGTCGGTTTCCTTATGTTTTCTTTCACCGTTATAAGTTAGCGGCATTACGTACATGACTTCGAAATGAGTGAAAGACTTGTGCGTATGGGATTTAAGTCCGGGGCTTCCGGATTGACAGTCCCGCTTTTCTACCGCCTGACTAAATTGGCTTTGGGTTTGCTATTGCTGTCTCTATCAATCCAAGAGAAAAGAAAAGAGAGGGCAACCTCAAACTAAGACTCCCTGTTCTCCCGACTAGACCACCCATAACTGTCTTTATTGAATCCTTTAAAAATACTTTTACTAGAATCAAGCATAAAGTGTAAAAGCCAAGAATAGAAGTGTCACAACAGTAGGTATTACGTCTCAGGAACTTAAGCGTCATAAAGGCAATGTCACACTGAGCGAGAAAACGCTCTCCGCATCCACACGTGGTTTGGTTACAATGCTCATTGTGAACGTACAAAGGAGTTACTCGTACGTTACAAAGAAAGACGCCACCTCACACTTAGCAGGAAGCGTGAGCCGTGAACTTTCATCGTTCTCTGTTTAGCTAGACGTGTAGCTTGTTGAAAAATACTTCAGTACCTTTTGTGATATAGACTACAGGCCCGTATACAAAATTGATGGGACATTTGAACCACCAGGACACTATGTAGAAAGATAGAAGGGTATAAATTATAAAATTCAGCACTATGCCGTTAGTTGCAAGCTGTTTAACTGAGTTCAGGTGAAAAAAGGGGCTTGCAACCCTGGATCAAATCCCTTTGCCGCATGATTTTTGTACCTCGTTGCGGAATAATAGATAGGAAGACCCTGTACCCTTCTATCTTTCTACATAGGGCTCCTGGTGGTCAAATGATCCATTATTTTGTACACGGGCCTGTAGTCTACTATGTCTTATGTCGTCATCATTGTCAAACAATAATAATTCATCAAAATATTCATATTTTTACGCACATCATAGACTCATAAACAGGTCATTAAATGGTCCCACTGCTGAGACTCCAGCCCTTTTCTCGTAAGGAGAGTGTCAAGGGGATAAACCACCATGCTGTCTCAGTGCATGTTGGTGAGCATGGACCCAAAATCTTTTGTATTGGATAATACAATACAGGACCTCAAAAGATTTTGGCTTCCTCAAAATGATTTCCTTTGCCGTTTTTAAGTTAGCGGCATTACGCACATGACTTCAAAAAGACAGTGGTGTGCGTGGGATTTGAAGCCGGATCGGAAGTCACCGTTCTCCCGACTAGACCATCCGTAACTTTTCATAATATAATCTTTCATAAATTTATTGGATACGTCACATTACAATATAAATACAAGTTATTAAATCAATAAAATTTTAAAACTTCCTAGTGATACATTTCTATGAGAAAATACGAATCCCATGTTAGCGCCAAATAGCGGACAACCTCCTTTTACTTTGTACGAGTATATACACAGACAAACCCTGCCATCATTCAAATAGTTGCACAACTCAATAATATTTTATTTATTTGTACTAGTCGCTATTTTTATCTGTTTTACTTAACAAAATTATTAAATGAATAAATACTGCCAAAGATAAGCATTTGGGTGGTAAAATTAAGAAGATTATTATTTATTAGATTATTGATTATTTCATCATCAACATTATCATGTAACTAATATCATAATTGGAATAAATAGAATACAAATGTGTTCTAACTATAATATAAATGGCGTATTTTCCTAAAATCTACTAAAATTGAAACAAATAGCCCCCAAGTCAAAAAAAAAATTGGCAGTCATATACATAGGGACTGACGATAGAAGTTAAAACTAATAACTCAGAAATTGAAATTTGTAGTGGTAGGACTCTTGGCAGAGTCCGCCTGGGGAAGTACCACACCGTTGCCAGTTATTCTACCGCCAAGCAGTAATGTGTAAACATTACTGTGTTCCGGTTTGAAGGGCAATGTTTCCAGAGAAATTACAGAGCTTAGAGATATAATATCTTAGATCTCTGGGTGACGAGCGCAGTGCAGTGCTAGGTAATGATTTGGACTCTTCATGTTCAAATATCTGCGTGTCACTGTGCTGTTATGTGTCAGGCATGTTGCTTACTATCAGGCACATGTCCTGATTGTCTCGTCACACTTTATAAAAAAAAAATGACAGCTCACTTTCGAAACTACACGAGTAATACTGGAGAACGTGGTTATGACCATGGCCATCTAGATCATCCGAGGTTACACGTAGATGTCTTTCATTTACGAGCTCAATTCACAGCCACGGAAAATCTGTATGTGGTGTGGCAAAAGAAATGTTCACTTTATCAAGAAGCTACGAGTTTCCAGTTTGAGTAGGTCCGACTTGTGCTAAGGCGCCAAACGGTCTTAATCCCTACTGCAGTCTTGCTCTATGTTGCGCTGCAAGCAGAAACATTAATTACCGCTGAAGCACAATCTATTATTTAGGTCGGACAGGTTCATTCGTGAACTCGATTGAGAAGTTTACCAGTTACTGTTTAACACAGACTTTTAACTAGGATAGACATCGCAAGTTTGTTAATGTATACCAGTAAAAGGTGTAACAACATTGTGGATTGTTGTATAACAAATAGGCAATAAGAACAAAATTAAAAAATTGATTTACCCCTGACTACCTCGTATTTGTAATACAACAACATTTTACTAGTCAAGCACTTTTATTTGATACCCATATTGAGGTAGTAGTGAAAAAACATGTAATTCGCCATTTTGTGGTGGCGGGAATCTTGGATTTGAAATTTGTTATAGTGTGTATAGTATTCTACTAGTCAAGTCCTTTCATTTGATACCCATATTGAGCTAAGTTGTGAAGAAATATTTTGTCCGCCATTTTGTGGAGGGGCCATTTTGAATCGATGTGAACCAAACGTGACTAAGAACATCGTCACGGAAATTAACCTTCAAATAAAAAAAACCCTATCGAAATAGGCCCATTTGTTTGTGCTTTACGGTGCCACAGAAAGACACACACACAGATAGACAGACAGACAGACAGATAGACATCGACGTCAAACTTATAACACCCCTTTTTTTGGTCGGGGTTTAACATTTTAATTAAACCACTTTTATCAATAACTAGCGATCAGTCCCGCTTTTGCCCGTGGGATATAATATATAGCCTATAGCGCTCAGGAATCACGTCCATAATTATACTCGAATCTAACAGGGAAAGATTTTTTTTAAAACGGTCCAGTATACGGCTGGCCTGGTGGCTTAGTTGGTAGTAAGTCTGCCTGCGAAGCCGTGGGTCGTGGGTTCGATCCCGACCAAAAAAAACCCTCATTTGTCAGTGCCTGGGTTATGTATAATAAGTATGTATTTAAAAGATATTATATTAATCAGCTATCTGGCTTCCATAGTACAAGCTTTGCTTAGTTTGGGGTCAGGTGGTGTGTGTGTGAAATGTCCACCCATATTTAATTTATTTATTTATTTATTAGTATGTCCTGAGATTAGCGTGTTCAAGCAAAAACCTCATCAGTGTTATAATATTTGAATAAATTTATAAAAACTGTTCAATTGCAGTAAGTCGTTGTAGCCTAGCGGGTAAAACGTGCAATTTACAACCGTCAGGTTTGAATCCCGCTTGCATTTCTGAGTATGTTTTTTTTCAGGTGATAATTTATAAGTTTGTTATCACCAATGGCTTTAACGGCGAAAGAAAACATCTCCCGAGGGGACTCCCGATGGTTTCTTTCGCCGGTATCTATGGGATAAAGAGGAGAAGGATTAACTTCTTGCTACATATGTTTGTATGTACACATGTTTTTTTAGTTTTAACATTTAGAAATCAAATGAGTAAAATATGTACATTTGTACGTAAAGTATTGTAAACATTGTTGTTAAGGTTGTGTGGAAATAAAAAATACTTAAAAATTGCGAGGCCCATGACTTTATTTATATTATGCGACAAACATGCTCGCAACGTAATATTATATTAGTTAACGCGTTAAAAAATTGTTTTAATATGAATACTTTTTGTACTTAATAAATATTTATTATTAAATTTTTCTTTCAATTTGGTATAAGTTTCAACGGTCTTTCTCAAAATTCAAAACATTTTTTTTTTTTGAACGAAATATAATTTTAATGAATATAATAATGTGTTATCTAACTTTATCTACGGTATGTCTGTGGATTTACTCGTGTAATTGCCAGAATGTTGATGATTACGAGAACTGAGTCTTTTGATTTGAAAGTGTTGAAAACCGTTTTGTTAGATTTGACGGCAGTTTGGTTCCAATTTAAACTAAAACTGTAGGTGGCAGTAACAAATCAATTAATAAAGTTTGAGAAATGGAATAAATTAGTTACGGCAACTCTAAGTTCTGTTCTGTTGGGCTTCTGTTCTTAAAATAAAGTGTTTCAATTAAACGGAATCTAAAATACTTTACTTAAGTATCCAACAAACTTTGGAGCCTATAAAACCTCCAATATAACAATCGTGAGTTGTTGGTGTGAAACCCACCTGCTTATATCAGTTTATTCCAAGTGTAGATAGAAGAGCTCTGCTTGCCATTACCCCTTACTTTGACAGTACCTAAAAGAATACATCGTGGCAAAAGTTTTTCAAAATATATGTAGATCTTTGGAAAACATGTTATATGATATTACTGATAAGTAAACACAGCCAGATCAATTATGACCTTGACTATCCCCTAGTGAGAGAAGGCTCCGAATCAAAGGTGTAGTGATCCAGAGGACAACCTCTGATCTGAAGAGAATGAGGTCCTACATATGTTTGGATAGTTTGTGATGTGTATGCGTTAGTGGAAGTTGCCAACATTGTACTTAGTGGTTGTCCTGGGCTCTCAACTAATACCTTGTCGGCACTAAGAGGGTCACAAATTTGCAGTAGGTAGCACAAGTTTCGGCTGTCTAGCCAAGGGAACAGCAACTGCCGATTCGTAGATCCTGGTTTGTTTCCCATGCGCACTACTGTGTTTTCTGAAATGTGCGTAAATCCGCTAACTTAAAAAACGGAAATCTTTCAAGTTAATTTATCATCCTCCAACCCACATTGGCCAACGCTTTTTCCTTGCGAGAGAAGTAAGTACCCGAGTCCTAGTAGTGACAAAATTTACTAGTCTGGTTATTCTTTTGCAGTATGTACAATAAAAAAATCCTTTGTTATATTTTATCCAATTGTGGTACAAAATTTTAACAATGCTATATTTTACTTCTCTTTCAAATATTTATTCTTAATCATTAGCTTGAAATTGAAACATGAATAAAATATCAGCTGAATCTGCAAATTTATATTAAAGCTAGTAGAAACTTTAAATAATAGTGTGTCGCAACAGAATCATCGCAAAAACTCACGATGTATGCAAATTTGCTGAGGCATCCCACGAGAGCGGTCACTCCGCTGGATTCATCCCAACTTGGTTTAAACAGTCTACTCGGAATAAATTGTTATTTTCCATCCTAACTTTTTGAAGCTAAGGTTGATATTGCCATGCCAAGTGTGTTACAGTTTTTGGACGGGGATTGAATACTTTATGCTGTTATTTTACATGAACATTGTGATTTCTGTCTGAATACGCTATGAGAAAGATTTCGTTGATTTATGGTGGGCATCTAGGGATGTATTAGAATAGTTATAAGACGTTTGTCAAGATTCCTCAGCCTAACGGGGCTGTTTACTGCATCTGTTACCTACTCTATGCCAAGTTCAAATATTATTGACATACCTATTATAATCTTACATTAACAAAACTAAAATAGAATGAAAACTACGAGCACACTACGCTTCATATTTAACTAATCATATCTGAATAAAATTATGCATTATAAGTCTAAATCTCTATCCAGTGCTGTATCATACCGGTTTCGCTGATATTGGTCATCCTGGCAACATTTTTTAAGCCTACGCCAACGTCGTTTCCAGTTTGAATTCCACAGATTTGTGGTTTTAGCACAAAGATCATCCGTCATTCGACACAGATGTCCGGCCCAATCCCATTTTAAATTAGAATGGAAAGACGGTATTTGTCCAACGTTGGGACATATCGGGTTAATAATAATAATAACTCTCAAGATAATAATCAAGCCCACTAACAGTCAGAATCGGCAGCATGCTGGTGGCATAACCTCGCTGAATGGAAACGCTGATAATTCTACTAATTTCACAAATGGAAATAATGATATTTAAATCACAGTAAGTAATTTATATTTAATAATGATACATAGGCAAGATAAGAAATTTTCCCTAAATACTCGTAAAAATCTAAGGAAAATAACGGGAACAGAAAATAAGTGATAGAAGTCTATTTGATGTTCTAGACTCTAATCTAACTGTGTTCCAAATTTCAACTTAATCCGTTTAGTAGCTTTTTGAGTGAAAGAGTCGTAACATCCTTTAATCTATCCTCACAAGCTTTCCCATTCATGACATTAGCGGGATAAAAATGTAACGTACTCACGTAACATGTCATGTAAATGACGTCCACCACGTCAATTAACTGTTCATTCAACATTTTAACTTTAAACGCGGTTACCTGTAGTGGTAGGACTTTTGGCAGAGTCCACCTGGGAAGCACCACATCTTTACCAGTTATTCTACCGCCAAGCAGTAATGTGCAAACATTACTCTGTTCCAGTTTAAAGGACAATGTTGGCAGAGAAATTACAGGTCTTAGGAGATATAACACCTTCTATCTGTGGGTGACGAGCGTTGGGTAATGATTTGGACAATTCATGTTCTAATAGCTGCTTTGCTGCGTTTCACTGTGCTGCTATGTAGCAGGCATGTTGCTTACCATCAGGCACATGTAATGCTGCTCGTCTCGTCAATCTTTATTTAAAAAAGAAGCCTCGACGGGGATAAATGGTATATCATCTGCGTGTCTTAAAGTCTATAAATAGTGAATTGATTTTTTTAGGTTAGCACGCTCCATCATGCACAACGTTGCCGCTTAACTTCAGGCAAAATGGCTATCAAGTGCGAACCTATTATCGATAATTACAAACGTACAAGATACGCGAAAAAAACATAACCCTTCTAGCAGGCGGGTAAAAAATAAGGACACTTTTTAGGTCCTATTTTAATACCCGCCAAATTTTAAATTGCAACATCATGACGTCCCATTTTGATAGACCTACAGGGAAGTCAATTTCATTGCTATCATAAAAACATAGAAAATAAAATACAACTAAACTCACTTAGTTTTGAAACAGACTCTCAAGTAACGCAAAAGGTATATGCACACTAC
Source organism: Ectropis grisescens (assembly GCA_017562165.1). Lineage (NCBI taxonomy): Eukaryota > Metazoa > Arthropoda > Insecta > Lepidoptera > Geometridae > Ectropis > Ectropis grisescens. The sequence continues at coordinate 4,786,566 of CM029779.1, read as the reverse complement.
AAGACACAAATGCAGGCTCTGACACGAGTGCTCGCATAAAACCTAATAACACGAATATTTCCTACTAAGGGAAATTCCCAGACGCCAGTAAAACATAGTCTTGTGACTGCAATAGTCCTCGATTTACGCGTGGACTCAGGACTAGTCAGCGGGGTCTACTAAAAATAGTTTTAATAATTCAATTCATTTTAAGTCAAATATTCGATCTATAAAGTCAGAAAAACACATAGCAGGTAACGTTATTTTCGACTGGCCTCGTGGCTTAGTAACTCTGCCTGCAAAACCGAGGGACGTCGGTTCGATTTCCACCCAGTGCAAATATTTGTGTGGGTGTTTTTATGTAAAATAATTATGTATATAAAACTATATAAATATTATATCAGCTATCTGGCCGCGATGCTACCACTCTCTACTTAGTCTGTGGATGCTACAAGCTTTGCTTAGCTGCTAACGTGTCGGACGAAAGAAACAAAAGAAAAAAAAGAAAACGAAAGAAGTCGAAAAAAGAAAAAAGTTTATTTGATTCCTTGAAAAGGTTAGCTTCCTTCGTAGTAAAAATACGTATATTTAAATATAATAAAGGTGTTCTTATCCTTTATATTTTTTTAAGAAAGGTATGAGTCCGAGATGGACTCCAGGCTGCAACCGCAGGCAAAATTACCAGTGACAACTGCTATTATTTATTCAATTTCCAAGTGCGGCGGGAAGAACGACTGCATGTCCCAGTCTGTTCAGTACATTTGTGCGAGACAGAATATCGGACAGTGCTAGTTTGCTTATGTTTAACACCTACCAAAAAAAAGAGGTGTTATATTATAAGTTTGACGTCGATGTCTGTCTGTCCGTCTGTGTGTGTGTCTTTCTGCGGCACCGTAGAGATCAATTCAATTCAATTCAATTCAATTCATTTATTCATACCATAAATTCATAAGAACACTTGGTAACGTCATTTACAAAAAGGCAAAGAATCTGTGTACATAATATGATAAAATAACAACGTCAAAAAGAATAAAGCAGCTGTAAAGGGGCCTAGTCAATTACATGCAGCTGTAAAAAGGCTTTGTCGAAGACAATATAACAAATAATCAATACACACAGTATACAGATACTACATTAGTACAAACAATGTAACATCAAAAGTCTTAAAAATCTATTATTTTACCTTATTACAAGATTCTAATTTCGACACATTTCTCTTCCATACGTTACTATCTTTAACAAAGTCGTCTATATTATAATATGCCTTGCTCAATAGGTAGCTTTTTATTTCATTTTTAAACTTGGTTTTATTGAGGCCTTCCACTTGTACAGGGATTGCATTATAGAAGCGAATACCATTACATTTGAAAGAGTTATTTGTTTTCTGAAGTCTGCACTTAGGAAATACAATTTTGTGTTCATGGTGCGCTTTTGGATTCAGATCAGTTAATTTCTGCAGACGACTTCGATTTTTTCTTACATACATTATACATTCATAAATATACAATGAAGGGACTGTTAATATGTTAATAGTTTTGAACATCTCCCGTACTGATTCTCTAGGTGATAAATTATATAGACCACGGATTGCTCTTTTTGCAATATGAAAACAGAGTTTCTGTCCGCAGCCGAACCCCATAATAAGATCCCGTAGGACATAATACTGTGAAAGTAGCCAAAATAAACAAGCCTAGCTGTTGCAACGTCTGACATTTTTTTAATTTGACGAACTGCGTGGGCAGCTGAACTGAGTCGATCAGCTAGTCTCTCTGTGAGGACCCCATTGAAGCTTTGAATCTACTGAAATACCCAGAAAACAAGTAGATTGTACAGGTTCGATAAGTTCATCCTTCAGTCTTATATCAAGTTTACCGCACATTACATTGCAGAGTGTGAACTTTATACATTTCGTTTTAGTTGGATTAAGTACTAGATTATTTGCATCAAACCATTTGTACGCAATGTCCAGAAGTACGTTTATTTCAGTGAAATCGTTTATTCCTCTCTTAGTTTTGAATAGAAGTGATGTATCATCGGCGAACATAACTATTTCTATACTTTTATGTTTCTTTATCATAAAAGGTAGATCATTAACGTATATAAGAAACAAGAAAGGTCCAAGTATGGAATCTTGTGGTACACCCATTCTTATAGGCGACAATCAAACGGATCGGATCGAACGGATCAAACGGATAAGCTGATTAAGATGCGGTTTTTTTATTTAAAGGTTTATTTCTGTGCGGATTTTCTTAGCTATATTTGGTTACACAACTTCCTCAATATGGGTATCAAATGAAAGGGCTTGACTAGTAGAATGTTGTATAGATTACAAATCTGAGGTAGTCAGGGGTAAATCAAAAATTTTAATTTTGTTCTTTTTTTTGTTTTTTGAAGCAGTCGCGTCACCAATCGTGCGCCACGTGTCTCACCCGAACACCGCAGTGCTGCCGTGCTTGGAATCAATTTCATAGGGATACATAGAAAATAGTAGCGTAATTTGCAGCCTGCAACAGCTGTTTGGTTGGAACTGTGCCTTTAGTGGTATAATTTGTTTGTGCACAACCAAGAGTCAATTGATTTCTTTTCAAAAGTGCACACCGTAGACCACAAAGTCCCTAAACAGACAAGATGGCGGTCGAACGCATTTCTATTATCGTTAAATAAAACGAGCATTTCTCTCAGAGTTAAAGTTTTTTTGTATTGACAAACGTGCAGAAGTGTATCCGGGAAAAATATCAACCTGACCCTGATGGCCTTTTTGCACGTTATGAAACATTTTATTTTAAGTCCTTTGCATTTCAGGCTGTTCAACTGCGGAACGATCTGCAAGCCTCTATAAAGAAACTGCAATTTTTTAAGGATTTTTTATAATTGAAGTTTCAATCGTTGTAATAGTAGGTATTTTACTTTGATTGCTTCTAAAATGTCTAAATAATCTTTTGAGGGTGTGTATTTATGTGGGACGTAGTACGTTTTTATTTTTCATAAATTAATTAAATTTTTGTGAAGTTTTAGTTATTCCACGAGTACTAAAATTATAAATGCAAAAATGTGTATGTTGAGAGGTTTGAATGTTTATTGCTCAATCACTTCAGAACGTTTCTACGTATCGTGTTGAAATTCGGAACTCAATCACGTTATAGTCTAAAATAACACACAGGCTACTTAGTATAATAAATAAATATTGGTGGACATTTCACACCCATCTAACCCCAAACTAAGCAAAGCTTGTACTATGGAAGCCAGATAGCTGATATAATACTTATATATTTTTAAATACATACTTATTATACATAGAAAACACCCAGTCACAAAATTCATAAAATTCATTCAGTACAAATATTTGAATTCATCACATTAGAGGTATTATCATGGGATCATTTTATTAGGCGAACGCGAACTGCGCGGTAAAACCGTGAGGCGCTGTGTAGTTTATAGACTTAGTTGAATACATGCAGTTTAATTTGACATACCGAACTACACAGTACATACAGCAGTAGACTACTTTTATACGCCCCAATATTCGTCCTTTATACGTCCACTGCACGATTTATGTCAGCAGGCGGTCGTCGCAGTGTGGACCCGACTTTACTGGCAAATGGAGTTCTCAACTAATTTACATAATATATGCTTTAAGGAAGATTGAAGATCTTTGGTTTAGTTAATGTTACTGTATTAATACTTGATTCTTTGCTTTACGACTTCCAAACGGATTAGATGAACTTCCGCTACTGTTGTGAAACTGTGGCGAACTCAATTGAACGACTGACGTATTACGATCATGTTTTAAACTAAAACAAAAATAATTTGGTTGCCTGTAAAGACTGCTGGTTTACGGACGATAGTTTAACGTGACAATGTCATAACAAAACATTGAAAGATGCGTAACGGGACATAACGGGACACTTTTTCATGCATGCAGCCGGCGTTCATCGAGTTATAAGACGTCGTCACGTCAAAAAGTATTTTTAAAGCTTTTGATTAAAATCAAATAAAAATATTCAAGACTCATAATCCTACTAATATTATAAACACTATAGTTTGTATGAATTTATGTATGTATGTTTGTTATTCTTTCACGCAAAAGCTACTGAAAGGATTTCAATGAAATTTGTTATATAGATAGGTAATGATCCAGAATTCTAGAGTGCAGAATAACGCAATGTAATTTAGGGCTAGATAGTGCTATGTTAGAAATGTCCATCAATTTCAAACTTGATTTTTTTAATATAAAATTAGCTTTGGTCCGTGACACATTTAATGTTATTAATTTTCTAAAATACGTCTTGGATTGCGAGAAGAAAAGGTACTCGTAACTAGGTCCGAGTAGGAAACGTTTCCAATCTTATTCTAATATAATAAAATAGTCCGATTTTCTGTTGAACCGATCACTACGGGTTGAGACCCCGCAAGCGACTGCCCTAGTGGCTTAGTTTGTAGTAGCTCTGCCTGCGAAACCGAGGGTCGTGGGTTCGATCCCACCCAGAGCAAAAATTTGTGTGATGAATTCAAATGTTTGCACTGTGTCTGGGTGTTTCTATGTATAATAAGTATGTATTTAAAACTATATAAGTATTATATCAGCTATCTGGCTGCCATCACACAAGCTTTGCTTAGTTTGGGTCAGATGATGTTGTGTGTGAATTGTCCACCAATATTTATTTATTTAAGTAGTAACAAAAAACTTTAATTGATGGTACAAAGGGAAGAAAATGTTGCCGATGTATCTACATCTAATAATACTGATTAGTCGCATGCATCATCCAGCATTAGAGCCCGGGTTAGCTTAGGTCAATACAATTACCCCTAATTGAACGGTCGAGAGGGTTATTAAAGCTCACACTTAAATGTAATACAATTTGTTAGTACATACGAATAGTCCACTGTTGATTCTTGTAGTGACGTGTTCTGTCTGTGTCCTCGAAAGTAATTAAGAACTAAGAACTGCAAAATTCGTTTGAAATTGTGAAATAAATTACACAATTAATAATACTGACATAATAACACTGGCATAAAATTGGAATTTTTGATTTTTGGTAAAATGTCAACGTGTTTTCGTTGGTTTTATTCTATGCGGGACATAAAATAGTTCAAGATATTTGTGTTCTATTTTGTTTAAAATTTAAATGAGTGATGAACGTAATATATTTTTTATGGTAAAATCTATCAGCAAAATTGGATCACATAGACAAGGTATGGCTACTTATAAATATGTATTTATAACCTAACTTTTTGAAATAAATTATTCAAAATATGTACACACTAGTAGCGTCTCGCGGTTTTACACGTGTGATTTCCGTTCTCATTATTTTCCCGTAACTAAAAGTAGCCTATATGTTTTTCCAGGCTTTAGGTAATTTAACCAACGGAGACGGCCCATTTTCCATGGGCATTTGCCCCACAGAAAAAGTGCATGAGACTCGACCAAAATTGAACCATTGTATAGGATTTTTAATATCTTTTAAGGAACCGTTAATGTTTTTATTCTGCATAGCGGGGTTTAAAAGATATCAACTAAAACGTCGAAAAAATATCGCCCCAAGTAGGTAATCAAGTACGTGATTATTTGCTTACTACTAAAAGAAGGTGTAGTAAATTCATTAATTTGCACGCAAGAAAAATCACAAGAACATTACACTATCCTTTGCAAATCACCAATCATGCAGGAGCGCGGCGAGACAGAATACGCCGCGCCTAAGGCCGGTTGTCAAGAAAATGTACACTCACAAATGAACTCAGCTTATGCCTCGCGAAAAATCTTAGAAAAAATAACGAAATTCATTGTGTTGTGTAAGTTTAGTGATCGAATCGGTATACGTAGTAATTTACATTCTCTTTACGAATCGGATGTTGTGTCAATTTTATTCACTTCTTTTTTAACTCAGAGGATTTTGGCGTCTCACGTCTTTTGTGTTTTCCCATATAACGTATTTAAACATTTTAAAGTTTTACTAAAAATCGTCAAAGAAACACGTTCATGAACATCAAATAATTTTAATCCACCATTTATATCACATACTCGAAAATACACAAGTTAGAGAAAATAATACAATGAGGTGATATGTTTTTTTCACGTTGGCGCCAAAACTCCAATTTCGCAATCCTGGCAAAATGACACAAGCACGTTCACTTTACGTAAACTTCAAAAGAAGAAAAAAAAGAGAAAAAACATGGCTTTTAAGTACAATCATAGTATTTTCATAACATCAATTTGCAATCCCTTCGCACGTTAGTATGAAATGTACAGTATTATTTAATTATATGTTATTTTAAGTAAATAACTTTTTTAGGTCTCCGGGGCTAATTACGTACCTAAACTTGAAACGACTTGGGGCAAAATGAGCCGTCTTCTTTCAACCAGATCCGTTCAGACGTTCCAGCGTGAATGTGCAATAAATATCCAAACATCAAAATTTTGGATTTTAAATATTAGTAGGTTTTTTTTCATACCGGCAATGACCTTGTCAAATTCTTCTTCTTCAGCCCGTTATCGCCCACTGCTGAGCATAGGCCTCTCTTCGTGTACGCCACTTGTCTCGATCCTTTGCTAGTCTCATCCATGCATGACCCGCGACTGTTCGAATGTTATCGAATTGGCAAATTACAATGATAATAGTATTAGTGTATATAATTAATGTATATAATATAATTGTGATGATACTTTTTGCATACGTTTGGCGGTACAAAATATCAAAATTTTTATTCGTTTTATTTACCGAGCTTTTTCGTATTACGCCTGTACTTCTGAGTGTATATCCAATATCGCATGTACAGTTTGCTATCAAGCTTAAGAGTGAAAAAAATTTTGTCCCAATAACCGCTACTAACATTTTTGATCGCGTAGACATTGAGTAAGTGTTTTAAATACGGTGTTAGGATTTACAATACGTGCCTTAATAAATGCCTCGGTCTCCTGCCGCGGTCTCGGCGCGAACTGGCGCCCATACAATTTCATAGTGTCAAGTGCATGTCGCGGTCTCGTGTCGCGGTCTCCGGGCGAACCGCTACCTTATCTCTCCTACTTTCTGCTATGATTTGATTTATGACGTCATCGGACAATTTGGTAACGCCGATGAAAACAGACAACTACTTCTGCTTTCAGTTCCGTTGAATACGGAGAGCCAATATAGTTATCTGCTTTCGTGAACGTTATCAAATTGCGAGAAACGTCACAAATCAAAGCATAGCAGAAAGCAGGAGAGTTAGGCGGTAGACCTGTTGGTAGGCAGTAGAAGCCACTTGATGCTATAAGTTCTATAATAAAAATAAATAATTATGTAGCTTTGTAAAACGATATTGTAACAATTAAAGGTTGAACTTTGATACCAAGATAAGATAAGCCCATGGTCAGCAGTATTATACGTAGGTCACACTATAAGTTTTGCGTAATTAAAATAAAACAACATATTATTCTTAAAACTATTATGTTAATTGCTTTCCAAAATATTCTCCTTTACATTTTAAACATTTTTACACAGAACACAGATCTGAAGGCATGTTTTCTGCGTGCTGATTGAACGCTATCACTGCCTCTTCGGAGTTAGTAAAAGTGAAAACTCTTATTAAATCTTTGATTTTGAGGAAAATACAGAAATCTCAGGGTACTAGGTCGGGGCTATGCGCAGAATGGGTGACGACTTATACCTTTTAGGAATCTAAAAAATGACCTTGTTTTGTTAACCGTGTGTGAATGAGCGTTGTAATGATGTGAAAAACGCGGCTTTTTGGTCATCTTTCGCGAACTTTTTCTAACACCCTGGGTAAATAAATGATAGAATACCTATTCATACCGATCCTCAATAGTCCTCAAATTGGCTCATAGGTAATCCGCGGGTTTTCTTTAATTAGCCGCTTAATAGCCACATTGTTTTCGTTGACGGCAGTTGAAGGCCGCCTTTTACGAAATTCGTCATGTAAAGAAAATTGACCTCTCTCAAATTCAGAAAACCATCGCCTCACGGTGCGCAAACAAAGTTCTTCTCTCCCACGAGCATTTTCAAGAAGAGCGGCGCAGTATTGCGTAGAGAGAGAACTTTTAAAATCATATAAAATCGTTGCTTTAAAATCTTTTCGACTTAATTTCATTTTCGTTGCGTGCTTAGAACTTTGATGTGTGATAAAAAGAATTGCCAAATGATTTCCCTCTAATTGTTTCTTTTTATTACTAAGAAGGTTGCAACGTTTAAAAAAATATAACATTCGAAATGCAAATAGTTCCAATTAGCTAGAAGTGCAAAACTTTTAGTGTGCCCCATATAGAGGAAACTATATAATTATGATGATTCAAAGAGCTCCCATTAGCTCAAATTTATTGATATGCAAAATTTATATTTCTGTTTAAGTTAAATTTATTGTTTGTAATTTTTTTACTCAAATATATTTTTTTTTTACATGATACTTATATCAAACTATATCATTTTAAAATAAAATGCATCGCATTTATGAGTTATTTTCTGTATCGGAAAACACGTTCACATCAATCAATGTACATAAGTAATAGCTGAAATTAAATTTAAGACGGTGCGGTGTTCTCCTTAAACCAAATTTCTACTAAGTGTAATGTGATTTTTATAGTATTCGAGTAGGTATCAAGCGTTCACTCGCTCATAAAAAAAATTATCACTCAGGCTTTTGCAGCTCAAATGCTGCGTATACAGAATTTAAAATTTGTATGTATTTACAAACTTAAGATTAATTTTATTAGAAACTATTGGATATCTGCGACTTATCGCAGATATCCAATCCTAACAATCAAAGAGGTTACATATACTACGTATAGGGTTAGATTTTCCGCACGGTTCCTTTGTGTCAATCGTAAGCAGATGACGTGCATACTTTCTATGGTAATGGAGTGATACAATACACAATACAAAAAAAAACATATATACGGTCGAATTGAGAAACCTCCGTTTTGAAGTCGGTTAAAACACTTTATTATACCACAAAAATGTCACAGAAACAAAGATTAAACTTAACATCAAAACATTATGGGCACAAAAAGGCGATCTTATCGCTAATAGCGATAACATTTTGGTGGATAGGACAAGATTAACAGATAAGGGCAGTGGTGTGGAATCCTTGATACGTATAAGAGAATAATTCCACAAATAAAATATATTCCATTTACAAATAAACACAAACATGTAAAATGTGCCGCGACAAAAGTATGACACCTCCACAAGAGCGACAAGGCAAGAAAGATGCTACCCGTGCTTTCGGTATAAAGCGTTGGTGACAACTCTATACGTAGTACATGTAAACTCTTTGCTAACAATACTTTTATTGCTGTTTCCTTTATATTCCCGCATAAAAAGTAGCCTAGGCCTGTTTCAAGCCGATCCGTGGAAATGTTCCGTCGTGATTGACGAACAATCATCTAAACATCTAAAATTGCGATTTTTTATTATTAGTAGGATGTTTCGGGGGATGTAATAAATACATTTATTGAAACCTTGCCTTAACCTCTTGTATTAAGAGCGATGTGTCTTGACGTCGCTAATGGGGAGGTCACTCGATCATTTGTGGTTCGACGCTGGGGAATTCCGATGTCAGTAAACAAGGTCGATTATTGATCATGGGTTTTATGGGACTTCCGGTTCATCTGCGGGGCTTTAACATCCTTTTACTTGGGTTATTCAAGTACAAATTGATTAATTTTATTTGAAACCCGTACATTTATTAGATGCTGTCTACGAAATAGATTAGGTGCTTATATTTTCTAGTCATATTTTTATTTTGAATTGGGCTAGTGTTTTGGTTTTAGAAGCCATGGTAACTTTGTGTTGTCCCTTTTCACTACTTGTTTGAGGTCACACGTTCGAATTTTGTCTACATTTCTGAGTAATTTTCCAAGTGTAAATGTACGACGAAGAGTAGTTTGTGTGTACCGTAGTATTCTCATTACGACTGGTGCAGTTAACTGTGAACGAAAAATATCGTGAAGAAACCGCAATGTGCCATAAAAATACATCTTTTGGGGACATATTTGATGTTCCCTAATTAAGTGTTATCATAATCAGCCTGTATTCGTCCTCCGCATATACATAGACCTCTCCTATAATACGCCAGTCAACCCGCCTCGGTCTTACCTCTTCAACTGGCACCAGCCTTTCGTATATCGTCACTCCATCTAGTCTCAGGGCGTCCTAAACTGCGTTTACCGATTCGCGGTCTTTAGAACCCGTCATCGTAAATGAGCATAATTCAGTAAAAACATGGTAAAGAAACCGAGAAAAACGTTTTGAGAATATGTGATCCCTAATTAGTTTGGTTCGGTTACAAAAGTTTTTTAAATTAAGTACGAAACGGTCTTTTCCAATTTACCCAAGTTCAACTTAGTAGGTACTTTCGTTCACACAAATACCACATCACTAAATCTAGGGTCTCAATGCTTCGATATTTTATGAAACACAACGTATTAGATTCTACCTCAAAATATGTTGCCCGAGATTCTTCACAGAATATACGACTACCCTTCGAATATCTTCGTTACGACTCGCTGTGAGGTTTCCAGTCAAGATTATTTTTAGTGTTCACTCTGTAGATATTGCATAGCAGGTATTTTTGTAAAATGGAAGACTGTCACACTTGAATATACTCACATGACTGAGACATTGTTAAATCTAATACGATTCTGTATCTTTCTGTGTTCAAAACTGATTTCAAAGTTACAATTTAGTATTGGTGTTTTTGGGGTACAGACGAATACTACGAATTCACACATGAAACGATATCGCTATTTCGAGCTACGAGCATTCCGATAGGAAGCGAAAAAAAGGCTAATGTGTTATTAGATTGCAGAGCAGTGGTACACTATCCGAAGTGTAGCCAATAAAATGCGATAAGCTAGAAACTTTGCGACGATATTATTTTAGACTTTTATCGGATTAGTACATTAATAGGCATCAGTACACTTTGAGTTATACCAATGAGAAACCTAGATAATCCAATAGCTACTTTCAATTTCATCTCCTAAATCGAAATATTCAAAACGTACAATTAGCTGGGCTAATAGTTTCATCAGGAACTTTGTTTGTATATAAAGAACCAAAGATCTAAAGATTCAAAGATCGCAAGATCGAAAGATCAAAAAATTGAAAGATCAAAAGATCGAAGGATCGAAAGATCGAACGTTCAAAAATTCGAATGGTTGAAAAATTTAAAGATTGAAAGGTCGAAAACTCAAAACGTATTCAGCGATTCAAATGTCAAATTATACAATTAGTAAAAATTAGGACTGATACATTGATAAACAGACATCAGCACCCGTTTATTCATACATCCTAATAGGAAACCTAAATAATCCATTAGTTACTTTTATTTTCACCTAAATCCCGTGAAACTTGACTTGTACCGTTTGTCAGTGAAATATTCAATTACCCCTCCCAACGTAGAATTAGCTCGGGCTAATAGTTTCATCAGGAACTTTGTTAGTAACATTTTAGTCGTACCCTCAGTTTTACATTTTACTGCCATTTAAGTCCCGCGCACGCTATGAAATAGGCTGTGAAGCATTTTTATTAAAGCTGAAAGTTATTTAGATATTCGTAAATAATACAACTATACATTTATATCAATTTTTTTTTAAATAAGAATTGACGAAACGAGCAGGACACGTGCCTGATGGTAAGCAACATGCCTACCACATAACAGCACAGTGGCACGCAGCTATTGGAACATGAAAATTCCAAATCATTACCTAGCACTGCACTGCGCTCATTACCCAGAGATCTAGGCCTATATATCTCTAAGCCCTGTAATTTCTCTGGAAACGTTGCCCTTCAAACTGAAACACAGAATATTTATGTGCAATAAAAAATTGTGGGGGCTTTTGTATGTAACCAACATTACAAATACGAAGATTTGTGTTTTTCTGTATATAACTGTTACTCTTTTAGCCAAAAAGTGAAGTGATATTGATGAAGTTGGCATAGGCTACTTTTCATCCCAAAGGAAACTGCGCGACAAATTTATGAAAATAAATTTCTTGAGATAAAATAAATAATAAAAATAAAATAAAAATTTTACTTGCTAAAAATATATCTTACAAAACATTGGTGCGTCGGTCCCGAACTAGACCCTGTATCTCGGACCCGACATCTTTCAACGGTACACAAACAAAAACTCAAAAGAAACAAAAAATACAAAACAACAATACCCACCACCAACCTAATGCATCACAAAATCATTTCAATATAAGTAACATAATATGTGGGTAGTTATGAATAAACTTCACTATGAATATGAAATATAACAATGGCAAGCAGTTCTCAAACTTTCAAATCTAGGCCAAATTAAACCAGTCATCGATCATTATATTATCTAGTATTTGTCTGTATTTGAAACTGATGTCACAAGTTCAACTGCCACTATATGACATTATTCCATATATGTTTATTTATTTATTAAATTTAAGTTTTTTCTATAATACATTCACATGCAATTATCATTAAGCTCTGCACCACCATTAGATTCTCAGTTTGTACATAATCAGCAGAAAGTAGCCAGTTCTGTAATACTGTTTTAGTGTCCTGTTTTGTCAAATTTATAATGTGTAAGTTTTTAATTACCCTATTGTATAAAAAGGGAACACAAAAAGATAATTGGGTTTTTATAAAATGTGTTCGATATATGTGAGATCCGATGGAAATTGGTTTTAGCTTGCGATGTTTTCTGTGAGCCTGAACAATGTGCCTGAACAATGTTTATAAAGTAGATAAAATTTGCTATAATATGAAACTAGAATTGTCTCTGTAGACCCAATAATCTCCGAAATTATTAATTCAAAGTTTATATACTTATTATAGTACAGTCTGTAAAAAATTAGAACTACCGAATTTGACGCATATTACCCGAAACTTTCTGGTCACAAAGTTACTGGACTATATCACATACGTTACTTTTTACGCGGTAAAATAACGGGCACGTGAACTGCACGGGCAAAACCGTAGAACACTGCTGGTTAACCAATAAAACTATTCGCTATGGATTAAAGTGCTTTTAAGAATACAAAAAATGTTCTGAATATGCGAAGAACTTTTCTTGCACAGCATTTCAACATTTTACAGAATTAACGGTTATGTTAAACTTTATACCGTTTTATCCGTGTAATCGGCAAGGAGTAGGAAACTTCTAGAAATATTCCATGACCCTGCTTTAAAGTTACTTAGTGCCTAGCGAAAATGTTAAGTTGGGGACGTTTTAAGAAGACAATCCTTCCAAAAAGTATGTACTGATAAAATAAATTTACTTTTATTCAACTGTGATTACTCCTAATGATATTATAAACGCAATGGTTTTTTAGACGTGTGTTGCTCAATTGTGTGTTGGCAATGGGCAGGCCACATCGCTCGTAGAACTGACAACCGATGGGAAAGAAAGGTTCTCGAGTGGCGACCACGAACCGGAAGACGCAGTGTTGGACGGCCTCCCACTAGATGGTCAGATGACCTCACAAAGGTCGCTGGAAACCGCTGGTTGCAGGTTGCGCAGGACCGTTCGTTGTGGAAATCTAGGGGGAGGCCTATGTTCAGCAGTGGAGTCTTGCGGCTGATGATGATGATGTTGCTCAATTACGTCATAACGGCTAAACAGATCGGGTTGTGGTATCCTCATAGGAACGAGTAACAACAACTTTGTTTGAAAAAGACTTCAAAATCTTGAACATCGCCGCAAAATTGCTCGTTTGTCAGTTTTTATTGGATGCAATTCGGAGAATGCGCAACCGATCTGGATCTAACACAATCTTGATCTTTTCCTGCCTGCTCGTAGCTCAAAAAGCGACATCGTTTGATGGTTCACGTCGACAGTCCCATGAATCGATACAAGAGGTTTGACTTTTGTCTGAATCTTGTGATCAGAACGTGTAGGCTGTGGAATCCATTACTTGAGTGGAATCTTCGTGTGGTCAAATTGAAAATGAATTAGTTTCTTATGGGTAATCACGCTTCATCGAGGCGAGACGGTGGTCAAGTGTTATCCAACAACAGTAAAAAAATACAGTCATAGGCTCTGCCGATAGGAAGAAAACTTACGACATAGAATTTTACAACTCATTTAACGTTGTTTTTTGCTAAAACTGCACAAGGTGCTGTGATATAGAAAAATTTTTTTTTTCATAAAGCGTTAGGTGACGATGACGTGATGTCCATGGTATTTAGGGTTCCGTAGCCAAATGGCAAAATACGGGACCCTTATAGATTCGTCATGTCTGTCTGTCTGCCCGTCCGTATGTCACATCCACTTTTCTCTGAAACTATAAAAGCTATGTTGAAACTTGGTAAGTAGATGTAATCTGTGAACCGCATCAAGATTTGATACAAAACAATTTAGGGGTGTCGCATACTTAGAACTGAAACTCAAATACTTTTTTTTATTAACAACATGCGTGTGTGTAGGTAATCAATGGATAGGTCATCAAAAATGATATTGAGGTTTCTAACATATTGTTTTTCTAAACTAAATAGTTTGCACGAGGGACTCTTCCAAAGTGGTAAAAAGTGTGCCCCCCCCCTGTAACTTCTAAAATAAGAGAATTGCAAAAATAAAAAAGTGTATAATGTACATTACCATGTAAACTATCAACGAAAATTAGTTTGAATGAGATCTAGTAAGTAATTTTATTTTATTACGTCATAAATTCACTATTGCTAAAACACTGATTAAAGTAACAACGAACTACAAGAACTTTTATAATACTTGCTGCTACGGAAGCCTTCATACTTTGTTTACCCAAAAAGTAATCAACACGCAAAGAAGATTTCCTTCAAACCCGTGTTACTAAAATCTAATATGTTTCTAGCGTAATGAGTTTAAATTTATATTTTTCTTCTCACAATTTTCTTAAGAATAGCTCTGTTCTAATGTAAGCAGTTTGAAACACCTTTTGAGAGCGTAAATTAAATAATTTAATAGAGTAAACACTGTTTTCTAGAACTTTGCTCGAGCTAATTTATATTTATTACTGTACTTTTAATGTGCAAATACTGCTCTTGAAATATACATATATCTACTACTAGGTAGAAGAAAATAGTCACAATGAAGTCATGGTGGCTTAGAAGTTACAAAGTGTGATTCACAGTTGTAAGGTTGTGTAGGTTCAAGTCCCGCCCTTACCTTTTAAGTTTTTTTTTGCTAATGTATAATCTTGTTATCACCAGTGGTTTAAACGGTAAAAAAATTTTGTAAGGACACCACCATGTTTCTTGGAATGTCTTTGGAAGTTATACCTCATCTACCGTCCTGTATTGAGCCAGCGAGGTGGATGGTCCTTATGAAAGGAGAATGAGACTCGGGGAGTTTCAGCTGTAGAGACATTTACTGGGCTACTTAAAATGCGAAACAAATTCATAAAAACTAATGTGGTTTTAATCATCATCATAATCATCATCAGCCGCAAGACGTCTACTGCCCAACCTCGGTTAGATAGATTTTAGTTGTAATAGTAACGCTATTAAAATGGAGTTTGGTGTAGACAACTTTGCAGTTATGCATGTACAATGGGGAAACGCGGTCAATTCTGAGAAGTTACTATAATGACTCTCGGATCCCTCGTTGAAAGAGAGGTGTACACATATTTCGGTAAGTCACATACGTTAAATATTTATCAGTAGACGACAAAACCTGTAGGAGCGTTACTTCTGTCGAGCGCCAAATATACTCAGAATACTTTCGTCAGGCGGTAAGGCTATCGTCGTTAATTGTTGGATGATATTTCTGCAGATAAACTCCTTTGGCATACTGACGTTGACTCAGACTGAGCTGAACGCCTTGGATAGAAAAGTCCGTCAATTTTTACAACAAGCAACGTGCTACACCTCCTTTTGTTTTAACCTCACATTTGTGTTTATCACACAAATATTTGCTGTAGATCGGAATCAAACCCAAGGCATCGCAGACAGACTTGCTACCAACTTACTTACTAGGCCACGCACAAGTACCTCTATAACTTTAGAGACCGATAAATTATTTAATCGTTTTATTTTTATGTGTCTAAATACTTAGCACACATCATATTGTAGGCCACACGCTAGGCTTAAACCCTCTACACACGAGCCATGAAATCAGAGGAATTACGTAAAACTAGTGGGAAAGAGCCTACATCGCACCATAATATAAATGGTGGTTTATGGTGCTATGTAGGGTCCCCCCCACTAGTTTTATAAAATTTCCTCTGATTTTAGGGCTCATGTGTAGAGGGTTTTAGTTAGAGAGCTAAAATCGTCAACGTTAAAGTACTTAATTCACAAATATACATTGTACAATTTCCCCGTCAATTAGTGAATTAAATTAATAATAAAAAAATTGGGCATACAAACATTTCGTTCTACGAAACCCTCAAATAAACATCCCTCGAATTAAGCTTTCACCTGACCGGTTTATATTTAAAGTAAATAATACTTTAATCGATAATTAATTTAATTGAACTTCTATAAATTCTGTCACGGACTGCGACCACGACACATCATCGTTAATAATAAAGCACCATTAAAACACGGGGTGAAATGGGCTATTACTCAGAAAATGGACTTTTCCGATGAATTCGAGTAAGCCGATGAGTATTTCAATCAATTACGTAGACGTGCTACTTACTTTAATATTTCAAATTGTTACTTAATAACACCACCAGCACCTAGTGTCACCAGCTAAGTTCCCGATTCCGGAATTTTCTTGGCATAAAAATTATCCTATGTGTTATTCTAGATCATTGTCTATTTATGTACTAAATATCATTTTGATCCCTTTAAAAGTTTTTGCGTGAAAGAGTAGGAAACAAACATATTATGTACGTAGTCACATATTTTCCTATTTATATTATTAGCAGGATGTACAATTTTGTTTCTGTGAGCTCGTTTTCAATATGGCGGATAACATAATTTATCACGACCACCTGACTTCTCAACTAAATGGGTAATAAAAAACAGTTGAACAAATATAGACTGAATATTTTAAGAAATTATATTTATATCAAAAGCAAAACGCGAACCCGCCCGCCCGCATATAAAGACCCAAATCCAACATGGCTACCACAACAAAAACTACAAATTACGTTTTTTTCCGTAACTCCCTTAATATGGGTATCAAATGAAGAGATTTAACTAGCAGAATACCTACTATACAAAAGTTTAAAATTCGATATGATTACAACTTCATTTGCGAATTACATTTTTTACAACTCTTTCAATATGGGTACCAAACGAAAGGGCTAGACGAGTAAGTACACATATACTCCTAGACAAATTTATGTAAAAATGGGGCTCAAAATTGTTTATTTTGTTCTTGTTTTAAATAACGAGTATATAGAATAGAATTATTGATGACGGATCTATTTTTTTAATCAACTACACTGGCGAGCGCGTGTGAGTGCGTATCACAAATTGTGAGGGTTCCGTCCTGGATTATTCAACGTCACAGTTTGACGGTATCGTTCGCTTTTATAAACGTTTTGTAATTTATAATGAAAAGGCACCCGATAGAGTGGATCAATTAATTTTACTCTTTGTTTGTTTTCTATGAAATAGTTCATTTCTGTTACTGTAGGAGATATAAATCCGTGTTAAAATTGATTAGTATTTAAATAGAGTTAAATATGATAATTAAAATAATGTTTTACAAGTTTTTGAACGTAAGTATAAGGCGCTAGAAAGAGTTACTAATTTGTTTTTAATTGCGTCTACTATTTGAGTAAATAAATAATATGAAGTGGCATAAAAGCTTTGTCAATAAAAAAAAAATGGGTGCGTGTACTTATGTACGCGCGTGAGAAGTTATACTTCTTTTATTTTATTAAATTTATCGCCGCCGAAAATTTATCCAATATATAACATTCAAATACTGGCAATACATTGTCCAATCTTTCAATAATTTATTTGATTCTTGAGCTGAGCCAGCTGAGCAAAGTTGACAGAGAAGAGCGGCATCAGCGCGTTACCCGCGTATGTCACGAGCTGGCAACGTCGCGCGTCTTCGCCGTATAATTACTATTATGTATTCTATGCCTAGTAGCGGCAACCGTACGACACTATCTGTGTTCACTCACACATTGACATAAATGAACAAAAATTCGATGTTATTTCTACTATTAATCTACAATTTTCTTCAACTAAATATGAAATACCGCAAATAAAGACCAATTTAAATGGCAACTATAGTCATTTCAGTGTAAAATTATACTCTCATCGCCCATGAATTGTCAAATAGATTAGTATGAAAATTTGAAAATCGAACCACCTTAAGCAGACGACTTCATACTGTTAATTTTGTGTGTCACAGGTGCGCGCGCATCTTAAAATTTCACTCTCATCATTTTTTCATAACGCGCCTAAAGAAGTATAACTTCAAAAAAAGCCTCTGTTTATTTAGTACCTAAGTTTTTTTCATAGTAGAGTGCGATGGGACGAGCAGGATATATGCCTGGTGGTGAGCAACACGCATGTCCATAACAGTACAATGTCACGCAGCTATTTGATCATGAAGAGTCCAAATATTACCTAGCACACTACCGCTCTGTGCACGTCACGCAGAGATGTACGATTATTTATCTGATATGATTTTTAGATAAAATCAATTACAGTGGTAAAGAAACGTTTATTCTAGTACTTAAAAAAATACACATACGTGCAGGTGGGATTTCAACCTACTCCCTAACGACTATAAAGTCGAATGTTATTGCCAGTGAATGCTATTGGCAGTAAGCCACCACGGTGTAATTACACCGTGGTGGCTTACTATTTTTTTAATATTTTTTAATTGAAAATCAAGAAAGTTTTAGAAATTTCTAGAACTGTGACAATAATCATTATTATCCAAAGTTGATATACGATCATTATTATAGTTCACAATACTGTCTGCGATGACATTTAAGTATAAATAAGAGATCCCTCTGCGATTGTTAAAGATAAACTATTATTCAACCAATATTAGCTGGAATAATATTAAATTGTCTGGATAGTTAGGGGTGAACGTTTGGTAAATGAAAGTCACAACAGTGATGCTTCATTATTTGAGTTTTCTGCCAACAAGTTAGCTAATTTTATACGCCATATATCTGTACCGAGACCCAGAGTTACTCGAATAGTAGGTATGTGAAGTTAGACGTAATGTTCACAGTCTAGCTAACTCACAAAAATTTTACTCGTAAGTCAAAGTTCAGTGCTTTTTGTTGAGTTTCAGTTTGATAAAGACAATAAATACAACTTTTTTCAAGTTATACTAAAAAAACAGTTGGGAAAGAAATATTTTTGGCGCGTTAGAAAATTACGTCAGGATTTTTACGAAACGCGCGCATAGCGTCACGAAAAACTGACAATTTGAAGTTAGCAAGCCAACGTTTTAGTAAACATTGGAACTAAAGAGTTTACATAATTATACTAAGTATAGAGTTGGCACACAAACTTTACACCGAAAGCACGGGTAGCATCTTTCTTGCCTTATCACTCTCGTGGAAGTGTCATATTTTTGTCGCGCCTCATCACTCTGTTGCCATAGAAAGTATACACGTCATCTGCTTACGATTGACACAAAGGACTCGTGCGGAAAATGTAACTCTATACGTAGTATATGTAAACTCTTTGATTGTAACTACGAGTAACTTCAGATGAATACTTCTTGCGTTGAAGAGAATCTATTGTTGAAGGTAGGCTTCTTAGCAGGAGGAATAAAGAGAAGAAGTATAAACTTCTGGTGTGTGTACACAACTACACAAACGATTTTCTTCGATATATTTATCTCAGGAAAAAAATACTTTACACTGTTTCCTTTAGCTTTAGTTTGCTCAATATTAATAACTGCTAGCTACTCTGGTGGCTTCTCACACTCATGAATTCTGTTTCAATTGAGTCGTGACTCATTTATCTCGACGACAATAATGATAAAGTTATAGTTCAATTGATCCGTAATTAAAATTTTCTGATCTGAGAAGACTCAATAGCATTCCTCATTTACACAGTCATAGTTGGATTCCGTTACAGGTTTGTTTCAATTTGAAGAAGAAGAAGATACAATTTATCTAAAAGGCACACAGAACTTCTAGAAACAAAGTTTAAATTATTTGGGATTTAAATGCTCAGAACCAACGTGCCTCGAAAACTCTTCAAAAGATACATAAAATCAACAGACCCTTTTCCCCTGTTCAATTGATTTATGATTAAACTGTGCATACTTATTCAATTCAAAGACTTCCAAAATTGTGTAAAAAGCCATGAATTTTAGGCTAGGTCAAAACTGTCAAATGATTCGAAGTTTCTCTGGTCCGGGTGCTAAAACCCTCTATACACGAGCCCTAAATTCAGAGGAAATTACGTAAAATTAGTGGAAAGGAACCATAAATCACCAATCATAAGGTGCGATGTAGGATTCTCCCCACTACTTTTACGTCACTTCCTCTGATTTTAGGTCTCGTGTGTGGAGCGTTTAAGTTACAAGATTGAGCTTAAATATTTTTTGCAATTACATACATTTTAAATTAATTTTTTAGAGTTTAATTGTTTAGTAACAATTGAATTTCTTAGACATGAGATTCAAAGACAAAAGACTCACAAAGTTGACTGCGTCCACTGAACACATAAAATTGCGTAACCAGTAAACAAACAAAGTAAGCAGTCACCTCCCTTGGGAAGTCCACGGTTTTTGACAGAACACGCCCGCATGACTCATAAATTATGACTAAATTAATTTATGTTTTGCCACTTTCCCTTCAAACGATGCGACTGTTTACGGCGATAATAAAATTATGTGGGTATTTCGACATAAATACGCGTTTTATGAGCCAAAGTATAGGTGTTTCAATGTCGTGAAGAATTATGGGATGTAAGTTGAGACGAAAGATATATTAAAAGGATAAATATAAACGAGGGAACGAGACAGGTTTATGTAGGATTCGTGTGATTATTTGCGTTATGGTTCATTGCTTGACGTTGCTTGGTTTTGGTGGATTATAATGTTGTAGAGCTTACGAACTTTGTTATTATATGGCTTGCAGTATAGTGTCGAATATAATTTCACAGAAATAAACCATGACGTAGTTACCTTACTTTAGTTTTAAATAAAATTGTGGTCCAAGTCAGTCCTAAAACCAGTGTTACTATTACATATTTATGTTAGTATGCTACGAGTATATTTAAACCTAAACAACTTTGGGCTAATAATCCAATTTTGTTACTAGATGTGATTTTTGTATTGGCTTGTTCAATAAGATAGTTGCTCGGTTAAGGCCAGGTAGTTCTGTCAAATTAGGCATTTAACGCTGTCTTGTTCTCGCGACCGTCACCGACCGCGGAATCAGTGCCACAGTGCAGAAATAACATTACAATATTTGACTATGTAATTTAAACTCATTTTTTGTTCAAGATTTGTTTATACTAGTGATAACAATTTTGTGAATAGTGATAAGAGTTTTTTTGATATATGAACGAAGAAATATTAAATTTATCTATACTCGTAGATATACAAAATTCAACCTTTTCTTTTGGTCACACTATAAGTTGAGAACGGCTTTTCCAATTTCATGCATATTTTAAAATGTTTCCTAATAATTCACAAGTTCGTCAAACATTAAAAAAAAATGTGCTGAAACTTAATGAAAGGCCAGTAAAAATAGAAGGGTTTTTGTTCAACTTTGCACTAAATTTCTAATCCAATTTTTTCTATGAGGTAAAGATCACTTACTGAGCATAAAATTACAAAATTCTCACAGATCCAGGTAGATCTTCAAACGCCAATTGAAAAACCTGTTTTAACCGATATTTTGAAACTATATATTTTGACAATAATTGTAGAAAATAAAATTTTGCATCTTTTGTTGCTAGTAAACTTTTTTGTTAAACTTACCGTTTACGATTTATAACCCATTCAATGATACGATTGCTATGATGCCGATAATAGTGGATGAAAATGATGTTGTCTACGATGGAACTTGTTTCTCTAATAGAAACAAGTTCAGTGTACCTCGTAACCCCAAGGTTCGAACCTTCGACAAAACCCACTCTGGCAATGCGTTTCACAGCTTAGTTGTTCTTATTACAAAAGTGGAGACCAAACTCTTCGTTCAACTCTTCAATCATGATGATGAACGGTGCTGTTTATTCGAGCAACGAGCAATATGATAGAAAAACTTTAATATAAAAACCCCGACTACAAAAAAATCTACAAGTAAAAAAATATTACCTACTATCTAAGGACACTTTGGCGAGCCAGACTAGTCTTAGAATATCTTAGTTACCAAAATCCATCCAGCCGTTTGGAAGATATGTGGAAATAAAAGATTTACAAATATAAAAGATACGCGCGAAAAACATAACCCTTCTTCCATTCCGGTAACAAGAACAAAATTAAAAATTTTGATTAACCCCCGACTACCTTAGATTTGTTATCTGTAGAACATTCTACTAGTCAAGCCCTTTCATTTGATACCCATATTAAGGGAATTGTGAAAAAGATGGCCGCTACCACAAAATGGCGAATTACATTTCCTTAATATGGGTACATATTAAGGGAATTGTGAAAAAGGAAATGTAATTCGCCATTTTGTGGTAGCGGCCATCTTGGATTTGAAATTTGTCATAGTGCAAAGTATTCTACTAATCAAGCCCTTTCATTTGATACTCATATTGAGGTAGTAGTGAAAAATATTATATAATTCGCCATTTTGTGGTGGCGGCCATCTTGGATTTTAAATTTCTTATAGCGTTTAGTACTCTACTAGTCAAGCCCTTTCATTTGATACCCATATTGAGGTAGGTTGTGAAGAAATATATTGTCCGCCATTTTGTGGAGGCGGCCATTTTGAATCGATATTAACCAAACATAGCTAAGAACACCCGCACGGATATTAACTTTTAAATAAAAAAACCGCATCGAAATCGGCCCATCCGTTTGAGCTCTACGGTGCCACAGACAGACACACACACAGACAGACAGACAGACAGACAGACAGACAGACAGACAGACAGACAGACAGACAGACAGACAGACAGACAGACAGACAGACAGACAGACAGACAGACAGACAGACAGACAGACAGACATCGACGTCAAACTTATAACACCCCTTTTTTTGTCGGGGGTTAAAAAGGGACATGTTTATGCTACTGGGAACAGAATTCACATATTATTATTTTTACATTGTTATCATCAAATTTGACATAATAAATCGTAATCGGTAAGTTCGAAAAAAAAGTTTACTGGCAACAAAAGATGGAAAATTTTATTTTCTACAATTATAATAGGCTTTATAACTTTTTCAGAATATCAGCCAAAAACGTTTTTTCGAGCTGGCGCTTGAAGCTCCACCTGGATTTGTTATTATTTTGTGATTTTATGCTCAGGAAATGATTCTAAACCTTATATAAAAAATACGAATCGGAAATTTAGTGCAGAGTTAAATTCTACGAGTAATTTTACTGCCTAAAAGGCTTCTTATCAAATTTGGTCGAGTGTCTAAATTTCTATGAACAATATTAACATTTTCATACAAAAAAAAAGAAAAAACAAAAATTTTGGTGGTGTCACAAACTTGGAAAAGAAATAAAAAAATAAAAATTCTAACAAAACAATACGTGTATCTATGGAAAGGTGTTCAAAATTGTATTGAAGTTCCTAACATTTTTATTCTAAACTGAATAGTTTGCGCGAAAGTCTCTTCCAAAGTGGTAAATTCTGTATGTGAGGACTTTTCTTCCACGTACTAAGTACCTTACTACCAAAGAATTTACCTAAATGGCAGATAAATGCAAGTTAGGTATCATTTATGATACCTTACGTGAGGACTTTTCTTCCACGTACTAAGTACCTTACTACCAAAGAATTTACCTAAATGGCAGATAAATGCAAGTTAGGTATCATTTATGATACCTTACTTGCATTTATATTAGATTTACGCAGGGATTTCTCCTCTCATTATTTCCTTATCCCGATCTCTGATTTAACGGACGAATATTTTACCGATGCTTATCTATTTTCCATTGCATCCGCATTGAATTTTTACTGATGTGGTATCGACGTCAGTTTTTGAGACTCCTTATTGGTCTACAACATAAAGTAAACAGCGTACTAATTAGTATCAGCGTCTATTTGCAATTCAATGAAAACGGTATCAAAAATCAAGATCATAGCGTGCTTCACTAGTAATACCTACTGATATTGTTATACTGTGGCACTATGATCGTAATATTTAAAATTTATCGGTTGTCAAAATTGCAAAATCAAGCACAGGCCCGTCGTCCGTGAGCGCCGAAACGCGACTGATCAGGCTGGCCGAACGGCGCGCTATATATATGGTAGATATTTAAACATAGTGAATAACTGATACTTTTATCAAGTCAAACTCTGCGAATGCATCTATAACTTTTTAGTGGCTTTCGTTGAGTACAAAAAATTTAGTAAAAAATTCATTAGTTTAGTCATAAACTTGAAACAACTTTTGAAAAGGGGTAACTTTGGGATTTTTTTTCTATCAAGTAAAATTCATTAAATCGTGTTACTGACTGCGAATTGCACTAGAATAAATCCTTAACTAATACATATATTTTTTTCAGAGTTTAAAACACTATTTTAAAGGTCTTAAAGTTGTTTTAAAAATTCAAACTTACGGCCCACACGCCCTTAAGGCTCTGAAAAAGTAGTTACTCTAAGATAGTTTTTTAATTTTTGTACTTTTTGATATCTTTACCAATATTTTTTAGACCAGGGTTTAAAGACAATTTTCCAGTGAAATAACCATTTTGAATGATATCTGGCAACCTGCACTTGGCTATTGGAGTATTGGATTGTAAGTTTAACCCTCTCTTTACGATTAAAAGCCGCGATTCCAAGTGGGGGAAATATAAAAAGCCATGTTTGTGTTTATTAAATTTTATTTCTTTAACGACTTTAACATTAAATTTAATTAAATATTTCGTGTCACGATTCACGATTTTATGTTTGAGCTTTTACAAAACGTATTACCGATTTTTATGTTATTTACCTCTATAAGTTACCGTGACTTATTTTCGAAGCGCACGTGTAAACGCTACCTATTCTTTTACCCACGCGGTACATACCGCGTGGGTAAAAGAATAGGTACTAAAATGTTTTATACCGTCCTGCCCATAGGCTCCATTGCTCCATGCCATTGCATGCATTGCATTGGGTTCCATAGTACAAACATTTCTTGGTTTGGGGCTAGATACCGATAATAATTATTATTCCTAAAATGATTAATCACTAATCACTCTAAACCCGTAGTTTGTCCACGTTTTCACTCACCGATAAGCGTTTACACGTGCGCTTCGAAAATAAAAGTCACGCTAACTTATAGAGTCCTCAATAATGTAGGAACGTAGAAGCTGGAGTCGGTCTGTCCGGATCTGGCGGCGTCGATTGACGAAGGTAGCTACACTGACAGGTGCGTCGTCTCAGGGGACCATTTTCAAATTTCCACTACTTCGGTTAATTTACCTACCATACATAAGTTTATTCATTCAAGACTGCGCGTGAACGTGCTGAAGTGGCATGAAGTGGAAACAAGAACATAATTAAAATTTTGATTAACCCCCGACTACCTCGGATTTGTTATCTGTACAACACAACATTCTACTAGTCAAGCCCTTTCATTTGATACCCATATTAAGGGAGTTGTGAAAAAAGAAATGTATTTCGCCAATTTTGTACCTTCCCTGAGTTCAAAATGGAAAATTCCCATACCGATTTGATATTATATAGGTACGTTATTTTGACAGTATTTTCGCTGTTGTAAGTGTAATGTAAATTTTGTTTCGACAATTTTGTACCTATCCTGAGTTCAAAATGGAAAATTCCCATACCGATTTGATATTATACAGGTACGCAATTTTGACAGCGTTTTCGCTGTTGTAAATGAAATATAAATTTTTTGAACAATAAAGTTTGTTGTTTCTGTGATTTATCAAATTTTAAATATCTTTAAGGTGTATTAAATCAAAGATTACAGGAAAAAAAGATAATTACGATGAGATATGTAGTTAGCCATCAGTTAACCGTAAGTACGTCTGAATCACAAAAAACTTAAGAGTTCAGATTACTACTTAACACTGCACTCTTATCGTCACCCAGAGATAGATAAAAGATGGTTTATTTATTTCCAGTCCAACTTATTATTTAACGTGTTTAGTTATTTTTCTCAGTCGACAAGTCGAATGATATTTTTGTATAGAGTGATTTCAAAAATAATGCTCCCGTGTCCCGAGAGATAGAGCAGGATATCCCTGTTACATTCGAGTGACCGAGTTTCCACAAAAATGCGTATGTTTATCCCTTGGTGACGTTTGAATACGAAGTCTGCCTTATTTTTATCTTTACTTTGTTTATTTTTTGTGGGTGAATTGCGTGAAAGAATTCAGTTTCTTAGACGTATATATTGTACTATGTGGTTTTATTTTGATTTGTACTAATATCGAGGTAGAGTTTGTTAGGTTGCAACCTTTTGAAATTCTTGTTACCAATATGAAACTACGTTATTAACGTAGCTATACTTAGCAATAAAAAATACATTTTATGACAAAAGTTGGATTTCGAAAATGATTCGGTCGAACAAAAATATCACTGTTACTTGTAGTCTGTTATTTTTACTGCATTTAATTTAGACTCTAACATTATGCTTTCACCGAGCTACCACGTATTTCATCATATTCAGACGTAGAACTGCTCACTCCTTTGTAAAATGGCCACAGACAGGGCTAACAATGACGAAGGCGACGTCGGTGATAGATACGTCGTCCCGGAATCTCGCGGGATGATACAACGGAAACAAGGATAGCGGGAAGCGTAGCGGAAAACGGGGTAGCGGTAAACATAGCGGAAAACGGGGTAGCAGTTAACAGGACATCACTATGACGCGATTTGTTTTGCAACGTTGCGCTTTTTAGTGATATCATTTTATCATACTGTAAAATTAACAACTCAAGCAGTGAATCAAACACACCTTTGATAATTAGAATCGTTAAACAGCCCTCTAAATGATCTCAAATAAAGCCCAATAAATGTTGCTGACTCTTGGGACTTTCTCTCGAAAGGAAAAAGTCAAGACATTAATCCACCACGCTGGCCAAGTGCGGGTTGGTGGATGACACATGATCTCGAAGGATTCGAGTTACATGTCAAATTTCTCACGATGTTTTTCTTTACCGTTTTTAAGCTAGGGGCATTACGCACGTTACTTCAATAGCCCAGGGCTCTTCATCGGCAGTCGCACGTCTCCCGACTATACGAAATGTAACTTCATCTACGTTTGAATATTTGTTGCTCAATCACGTCAGAATACCTGAACGGATCGGCTTAAAATATTGAACACAGATTCTAGTTTTTACGCTTATCTTTTTTATACAACATTTAATTAAAGCACACATCGACACGGATAGAATAAATATACTTCATAGAGCTAGCCTGCTACCGCACGGCCATCGCGGCAAGTTTGGAATAGCGTAAATAAGGAAATGTTCATCACGAACATTACGGAAACAAGAACTACACAAATTAAATCGTGGTGTGGTGCTAGAATAAATATAAATATTTACGACCAGGATCGATTTTATTTTGAAAAAAAAAATATTGTAAATAAACTTTGGATGAAAAAAATTTGGTTCGGTCTAGCTCATTACAATACAAAACACTTTATTGGCACCATAAACAAAGTTGACAATAAGTAACATATAAAATAACAAAAACGTAATGGGCACAAAAGGCGATTTTATCGCTAAAAGCGATCTCTTCCAGAAAACTTTTGATTTATCAGGAAATAAGATTTGTAAGATTTTGGGCAGTGGTGCAACTAACAATATAAATAAATACGTGTATTAATCCATACTAATATTATAAATGCGAAAGTAACTCTGTCTGTCTGTCTGTCTGTCTGTCCGTCTTTACCGCCTAAACCAACCAACAGATTTCGATGAAATTTGATACATAGATAAAATAGATCCCGAGAAAGGACATAGGCTACTTTTTGTTCCGAAAAAAGGGTTGAAAGGGTTAAAATAGGGGATGAAAGTTTATATGGAAAACTTCTTCATTGTTGAAGAACTATGAAACTTTACGTCTAGATATTTAACACGAAACCATAAAATGTATGTTTTAGCAGTTTTGTAGTTTCGAATTGTACCTATGGGGGTGGAATTGGGGTTTTCTTTTTTTATTATTTATGATTATTTATTCTTGGGTCAAATTTAGTAATTCAAATTTCACCCTCTTCCTGTCAACCGATTAATCTGAAATTTTGTATACACTTTGGATTTTGGTGACAATACAATTATGTTAATTCATTATCATTATAAATTCAAGATGGCTGCCGCTACAAAATGGCGGATAATTTATGTTTTATTAATCCCATCAATATGGGTATCAAATGAAAGAATGAAAGAAATATGTGGCGCGGACGAAGTCGCGGGTAAAAGCTAGTTATATATAAATTATACAGACATTAAAAATAAAAAAAACAAAATACATATAATAGGTGTACAATAAATAAAATTATAATAAATAATCAGTATCAAATTTACTTCTTCAGCAACCACAGGCTGAGTCACAGTCGAAGAGTCGAAGTTCAAATTGAATTCCCTCTCACAATTTGACCGTCTTTAAATCTTGTCACGCTCATAAAAAGCTGTGTAAGTCATCATTGAATGATTTATACTGATGACTATTCCTAACTACAATGAACATGAGTGAGCCCGCATAACTAATGCACTGGAATTAAAAAGCAATAAAGGACAATAAACTGGTAATCACCGCTCAACTCTTTAAAAAATGCACAATCGTTTCAATGGCTCTGTAAATAATGGTCTACGTTTATGATTAACATTGAGTATGAGTTACGGCTGGTCTAGTCAGGAGAAAGGCGACTGCTAATTCGGAGACCCTAGGTTACGCCCACATTCGCACCACTGTCTTTTCGAAGTCATGTGCGTAATACCGTTAACTTAAAATGGTGAAGGAAAACATCACGATGAAACCGACATGTACCTAGCATCTTTCGAAATCATGGTTATCCACCGACCCGCAATGAGCCAGCGTGGTGGATTCTGGCCTTGACTCCTTGCGAGTGGATCCCGAGTCCCGGCTGTGGGAATATTTATTGAACCTATGATTAAAACGTCAGTTCCTATTTTTACTTATCAATGAGTAACTGTTTTTTTTTTTCTTCTCAGGTATACATTTATGGTACGAGCAATACAGGCGACTGGTAAGCTACGACTTAGGTAATACATACAAAAACAAACGAACTATTTTATATGAAAAAACAAAACCAACTTCGAATTAAATTTAAATTTAGGCACTCTACGAAATAAAAAATAAATATTCTTATTATTATTCTGTTGTAGTAATTATTGTGTATGAACGATATCGATTTACCACGGTGACATCCACTAATCGAATGATATGTCTAAAAGTACAAAAATATATTGCGGACATAATATAAAATACATTATCTTTGTGTAAGGTGAGCAACCAAACTTTTTTTTTACTTTTATAGGTTTACACTTGACCGCTATCGCAACATCATATATAACATCAGGCAAGATTTTGCGACGATTTTTTTAAAAATTAATATTAGTTTAATTAAATTATTTGTTTTAATGGGGTTTTTAATAAATATTCACACACAACACCATCTGACCCCAAACTAAGCAAATCTTGTACTACGGCGACCAAATAGCTGATATAATACATATATATAGTTTTAAATACATACTTATTATAAATAGAAACACCCAGACACAGGGCAAACATTTGAATCCATCACACAAATATTTGCACTGGGTGGAAATCGAACCCACGTCAGCATCCCAGGCAGAGTTACTACCCACTAAGCCACGAGGCCAGATTGGTCTACGATGGAGCATGTTTACCTAAAAGAAACAGATTCACTCTTGATTTGATGACACAAAGATTGTAACCATCGCATCGGGGAAAACCCACTCAGGCAACGTATTCCACATATGTAGACGTACGACGACCGGCAGGTTCGAAGCGGCGATCTGCTGTCAATAACACCGTGCAACGCCGGTCCACGCGGTGGTGACTTTGATCTTGCTGATAATGAGATTCCTGTATTGAGATCCGGACTGTGTCGATCTGACAGATGATAGCTTTGGAAATGAAAAAACCACTATAATCGCTCTTGAACACTGACTTATTGACCTTGAATTCGGATACAACCGTCTCAATGTCCACGAACAAGAACATAATTAAACATTTTGACTAACCCCCGACTACCTCGGATCTCGGATTATCTGTATAACGTTCTACTAGTCAAGCCCTTTCATTTGATACCCATATTAAGGGAGTAGGGAAAAATGATATGTATTTCGCCATTTTATGGAAGCGGCCATCTTGGATTTAAATTTGTCATAGTTCAAAGTAATCTACAAGTCAGCCCTTTCATTTGATACTCATATTGAGGTAATAGTGAAAAAAATAATACAATCCGGCATTTTGTGGTGGCAGCCATCTTGGATTTGAAATTTGTTATAGTGTATAGTATTTTACTAGCCAAGCCAAGTCATTTGACACCCATATTGAGGTAGGTTGTAAAGAAATATTTGGTCCGCCATTTTGTGTAGGCGGCCATTTTGAATCGATATTAACCAAACATAGCTAAGAACATCCGCACAGATATTAACCTTCAAATAAAAAAACCGCAGACAGACAGACAGAAAGACATCAACGTCAAACTTATAACACCCCTTTTTTTGGTCGGGGGTAAAAAGAGGAGGATATGACAATTTTGCCAACAGACATAACATAATTTGACATCTTCCGGTACCATACAAAGATTAGAAAAATATGTTTATTTTTAATGAACACTTTGTATCTAAAATAAGCAATAGTTAAAAGAAATAAAAAACACGCTTTTACCGAAAATTTAACTAAAAAGTAATTCCAAGATTCTGTTAAGTAGATACATACATACCGAACTAATAAAAGCGTGTTAAAAAAATAGATAATACGCAACCCTATTTCAACGTTTGACATCCCATATCCAATACCATTACTCTAACAAACTTCCATTACAATCATTAGTGTTGTAGTAATAATGATGTATGACCGATATCGATGTACCGCACTGAAATGTCACTAAACTGAATTATTGACGAATAGCAAACGCGCGATAACATGAAAGCGTGTGTCATAAATTTTAATGCGGCAATAGATCGTAACATTGTAGTGAATAAAATGCTCGTTTTA
The DNA here is from genome assembly GCA_017562165.1 of Ectropis grisescens. Classification (NCBI taxonomy): domain Eukaryota; kingdom Metazoa; phylum Arthropoda; class Insecta; order Lepidoptera; family Geometridae; genus Ectropis; species Ectropis grisescens. Next base: position 4,755,393 of record CM029779.1, on the reverse strand, counting down.
CTACGTTAGGTATCGGAACTTATACTTTGTATATCGTAAATATTTTCACCCATAGGGTTGTATGAGTAGTAAGTGTATGTATAGGTATACTATTTGTATGATCTTATTTTGTTTTTTTTTTTGTAAAATTAACGTGTAAATTATACATTTATCACTAAAGAACTTTGACTTTCACTTTGACTTTGATTTTGACTTTGTGTAAATACACTTTTAATTAAATATTTCGTTACAAATATTCGATTGAATTAGTTGGGATTCGGAACGATAGTTATAATATTAGTATGAAAACTAACGTGGTTATTCCATACTTTAAATAAATACTCGTGTAACTCACAGTCGCGAAAAAATCGCCAGACGCGATCGAAACTTAAGTCGGACTGGGTTGACTATACCAAATTAATGTTAGTTACCCTTGTATTTATTTAAAATTACTTATAATACTTCGATGAAACTAAAATAGGATTGGAATAAGTGGTATACACGGAGAAGTTTTTTTATTTCATTGTTATTTATTTATAAAATATATTAGCGTAACATTATGTTGTACCCCGGTTTCACCCGTGTTACACAACATAATATAACCTATATTCAGAGATCACGTTCATATCCAATGATGAAATAAGTTTTGAAATCGGTCCAGTAGCTCTTGAGATTATAGCATTCAAATATAAAAACCTGTTTTCTTTATAATATTCGTATAGAATTGTTTTAGAACTAACTTCATAGTATTACTTTACTTGTCAAAACGTCAATTGTGGTGACGTCGTCGATCTAATGGTCGTAACCGTGGTCGCCAGCTCAGATTCCATTATTAAACTATGCAATCGTTAATTTATTCCTAGCACGTAGCTTGGAGTGGTAGATTAGTTTCTCGGTAGGCAACACTGGCCTTCTAAGACCAGCTAACATATAGTACTTTAAAATTTACAATTTGTTCATGATTTTTGTACATGCCAATTCATTTGTCACAAAAAGTATGTTTGTATGTATTTAAGTCCGTCCACAGGTTACTCGTACCCTTCAACATTAAATGCGCCAGACGGTTTAACCCGCATATTTCCTGTTCTCATTATTTCACCAGGCAAAAATATCCTCTGTGTTCAAGACTATAATAATTTAAATGCGTTCCAAATTTCACCTCGACCCATTCATACGTTACGACGTGATGGCGATACAAATATCTCAACATCCAAATATTCGAGTATCCAAATAATGATATTTATAGTTTCAATGGGATAATAAAATTACTATAGCTAATAAGCAACCATTCTGATCAACTGAAAGTTGGCGAGGCAGCAGAGACATTTAAAAACGCGCTATATGACATACAAAAGTAAGTACGAATGAACAATGATACGATTTATCTCCTTTGGTATTTTGTTGTCTATGTTACTAAACTATTTGCTACCAAATAAGGGTTCACGTAGAATTTCATCTGTCATTTAATCGTCGCAAGAACCAGCTGTGTTTCCATATAAAATCAAAACAAAATATTACCTTATTTAGTGTTTTATTTGCACTTTATGAAAATTCGCCCCGGCTTTGCCCGTGGCAGGTACATACTATATTATATAGCCAGCAGGGATTACTTCCAACGGTGAGTTTTTTTAATGTGTATTTTTAAAATCGAATCAGTAGGTCCTGAGATTCGCGTGTTCAAACAAAAAACCTAATCAGCTTTATAATATACACTATGTAGTAAGCGATTTTTTACAATTTATTTTTAAGGAATTTGTTTATGACAAAGTTGATGGTCCGTTTAAATCTATATATATAAAAGAAAGTCGTGTTTGTTACAACACTTATAACTCGAGAACGGCTGGACCGATTGCCACGGTTTTTGATTTGTTGGATTTGTTTCCGTGCCGAATAACAGAATACATCTTAAAAACAATGAAAACTCGATATGTGTAATGAATACTTAATCATTTCAATAGATGCTGATTTGTTTATTACATGTCAAACATTTGTTGCCCAATCCTGTCAAATAGTGTAACAACTATTTTTTTTTGAGTTTATGGCCTGGTTGTTGAGACCTTTAAGCCACAACTTTATTTTTTTCTGAAGACATCATGTGTGCGTTCAGAAATGTATTTTTTGTAAAATGTCTACAAAGTTCAGGTACTGTTATATTTGTTTGTTTTAGACATTAATTTTCGAAAATTATACATTAATTTTTTAATTTTTAATTCCCGAAAATAATACCTAAGATTTATTCTACAGTAAAACATAAAATCATCGGAAAGGAACGGAATTTAGTGAATAAAAAATCAGTTGGTAAAAGTTATAAGATTAAGGAAAAAAATCTACAGGTTAACAAATGAGTAAATGTCTTTGTATAGGTTGTCTATGATTTTTTTTGATAAGCTATTCATACGTAGTGGTTATATACTCTTTGAGCTATGTCTCGAAAGTTCAGGCGCTGTTATTATATTTGGGGGTTTTATGCGAGTGCACATTTTAATAACAATGCCGCGTCCTAGAAGATCTAATCTTTGCCAGCGAAGCCGTAATGCAATTAGGCAACGGAATATCGCGAGTCAATTATCTGATGGAGAACGAGAAATAGCACGAGAACAGCGCCGCGTTAGTATGGAGCAAAGAAGGGCCTTAGTTCGTGCTTCTCAAACACAAGAGCAAAGAGAGGCAGCCCGTGAAACGGCTAGGTTAGAAACGAGAAATCGTCGAGCTTATCGTACAGATGAACAGAGGAATAATCTTCGAAGTGCAAGAAGAAATGGTTCAAGTATTGATTTGAATCGAGCAGCGTTTCTGTATGATTGCACCATCAACTACAGCTTGCATCGTTTAGTTTGCATTGGTCCAATAGACGTTGTTTGCCAGCATTGTGGAACATTGAAGTTTGCTGGTGAAACGCCTGGTTTGTGCTGCCTTAGTGGCAAACCATCCGCTTTATTTGTTCTTGCGCCGGACCAAAAAACAAAGAATGTCATTTACCACAAAGTGCTTGAATGAAAAACCTATTAATGAATTAATCCGAGTTTTTTTTTCCCCAATCTGTACAACATTTTTCAATAATTTTTTTCTGACATGAGTTTCAAGTACTTAATTTTTTTTTTATTCCCATTCTGTATGTATGTTTTCATCATCATTCATCATAATAAAATACTTTTTTGTTTCTATCTATATAAATATATTATTTTGTATCATTGTTTTACGTTCATCAAAGCCTAAATTAGTTCAGCTAAAAAGTAACACGACATTCATTGACTGTTAGGCGGTACGAAGTTCGCCGGGTCAGCTAGTAGACAAATAAATACGAGAAATATTATGTGTATATAAACTACTAAACTTAGACAAGAAATACACAAACATAATAAATATTTAAACATAACATCAGAAGTAATGGCGATAAAATGTAAACACATATATCTTAAAAAAAACTTCATATTGTCGATGTTATGTTTCGTATTTGTCTAAATGAATAAGATTTAATATTTTCCCCTCCAACTTGGTAAATTCTGGTCACATGGTAACCCGCCAGGGACCAAGGTTTTAATTCATAACACCCATTACCAATTCCAAGGGAAACATTGTTAATTGAATTAAAACCCAGCTTCGTACCCAGTCGGCATGATAGGTTGTACCAACCTACCAACGTTGGTAATAAAATTACCATTAATTTTAAATCAATAGAAGCGACGATATCAGGAATTCTGTTAATGGAATTTGTGATACATTGTTCTGCTAAATTAAAGTGAATGTAGACATAGATCATTTAAATAACCTTAGGCATAGTTGGATGTAGCTAACAAAATTGGGTTTTGTGAGCTAGGAAATAAGGGGCACAGTCTATTGAGAATAATTTGTTTGTTATGAAACAGATTTTTGAAGTGAAAACTTTTTTAGGCCTATGCGCTTATTTTGGTAGTGTAAAATCGCGTCACGTACATGCCTACGGCGTAGCGGCACTCTTTATTTAAAAAAGAAATATTAATTGAAAAGTTGTTCATACGATCGGTCGATCTCGTCCTTACGGCATTATTCCTTTTGTATTTTAAATAGTAACCGATTTTTTTGCATATGTAGCCCACTTTATGTTCCCGCTGCTGAGGTTAGGTATTTTCTCTCACAAGGACAGGTCCAGCCTTAGTTTCAAAGCTATAATCCACGAAGATGGAAATGTTCGGGTTAACACATGTCCTTGAAATGTCGTTCTTGGCATATTTATGCCGTTTTTAAGGATGTTTTTCTTTACCATTATGTCAATGGTAAGAACAGATTTATACATCTTCTCGGGAAAAAACCACTCATAAGTGCAAGGGAGGTTCGAACCTATGTTCATACTACATTGAACTCGAACTGTTGTTGCCACTAAGTTTTGCTTTAAAATTTTTAGTAACATTGAATTTGGTTTTATCGTTTTCGATGTTTGCAAAATCTATCGAATTTAGTATAAGCAGTCCACACAATTTTCTCAGTGCTGAAAGTAAGGGCATTCTTCCGCAAGGAGACAGTCAATGCAATAATCCACCAAGCTGCTCCAGTGAGGGTTGAAGGATGATGCATAATTTCGAAAGATTCTAGGTACTGGTCGGTTTCCTCACGATGTTAACACCACAATTTTTAAGTTACCGGTATAACGTACATAACTCCGAAAAGACAGTGGACCTTGTTAGATTCCCCATGTTCGTAGGACTCAAACTAGGAGCATCGGCAATTGCCGTTTTTGACTAATTTAATCTAAAAATGACACAGTGAAACTTGTCTGTTTGTTATAATTTTGCATTTAACGAAGTCTATAAAATAGTGAATTCAGAATGCTACCATACATTTTATAACATTATTAACGAGATGTATTTTACGTTACAAATAAATGAAATATAAAAGCGTAGTCATGATGGATATCACAGACAAAAATATTGTTGTTATAACATAATATTTATTAAAACAATATCACAAAATAATATTATTTGGCATGCGTACCTTGGCGCCCAACCAGTGGTCACAAAAAAGGAGTACCGAAATATTTTAACATTGTTAACGTATTTTCAATAGGCGTCAGTTTTACACGGTCACCTCATATTTAAAATTGAAATTTGTAGTCAGACACCACAGATTACTGAATCAGTAATATATACAGTTATTTATTTTAATTATTAATGGGCAGAAAGAAAAGAGAAACTTAATTATACAGAATACTGCACTGTTACTGAGCAAATCTGTGTTATCAATAGACCAATTAAGTTCTAAAGATAATCAAACCCACTGCCTGTCGGAAGCATGCCTAGCGTACTGGCGGTATTACCACGGATAACAGTAATGGTTATTTATACGTTGAGCTAAATAAAATTCGGCATTTTAGACATGCGACGCGACGACCAAACTTTAAGAAAGGTTTTTGAAAATGTGACTAGCTCCTTTTACTGTTATATAGCGATAGATTTTATAGCATCTCGCACCCAAGCACAGGTTAACAGCTGAACTAAATGTAGTTGGATCAAATAGTATAAGTAGTTAGTTAGGTAGTGTAGTAATTATTGTATTTTAGTTTTGGAACTACAGGTTAGTTGAAAAAAAATTCAAACAATGTGCCGTTAAAATGGCATATCTTGTAGCCAAAGGCCTGGTTCTCACACAGACACAGCAAGTAACCAAGGTATGGTAACCCAGTGATATTATTTGACTCGCATTTTGCCCTGTTCGCATTTCTCTGAAAACATTGACCGTCAAACCGGGACACAGTAATGATTGCACGTTACTGCTTGGCGGTGGAATAATTGGCAAAGGTGTGATGATTCTCCAAGCTGGAATGAGTTTTTCTGATGTGTCGTTGTGATTCTATTTGTAAAAGACTAGCAACGCTCCGTAGTTTCACCTGCGTAGATCCCGATGCCCTTACTTTTCCAGGATAAAAATAAGTCTGTGTTATTCCAGACCATTATCTATTTATGTACCAAATTTCATTCATATTCCTTCAGGAGGTTTTACGTGAAAGAGTTACGATCATTCATCCATCGATCGATTCTTATAAAGTTTTTTCTTAAATTACATTAGTAGTAAAAGTAATTTAAAAAACTAATACGTAAAAAATAGCGTTATATAAGAATCGTTTTAATAATTATGATGACTAGCAAAAAATACTACAAAGCCAATATACACAAGACGTAGAACACTGTCGTAAAATGAAATTTCGTGACATACGAAAACTGGCGCCCAACCAGGGGCCACAAAACATTTTATGAGCTACAACGAAATTTCTCAAGCAAATATTGTTCATGTCGACTATCCCGAAGAAAACCATCGGCTTAGGCTAGTTATTGCCCGGCCAAAGAGAATTACACAAAGGCTGTGACTGTAAAGGGATCAAAAGATTCTGGTGTGACGGTGTATCACAAGGTGCGGTGTTATGACCGCAGTTTCATTTGATGGCTGCTGGGTTTATTCGAATTTTGTTGCTACGTGCTTGCGGTTAGAGACCGTTTCAAATAAAACCTTTGCCCAATTAGTAATTGCATGCTGCAGAAACAAAATACATTTATAAAATACTATTTTTTGGATTTTTTATAATAACGATTGATGATTATTATCATTATATCACATTTTAATAAATATTGTCCTATGCCCGACACAGAGAAACCTAAAACGCTAAATATTGGTCCAGGCGTTCATGAGTTAAAAATGATGTAACTAGCTCGATTTTTAGGATATTCGTTACTCTTTCAAGCAGATAAGAAGATATACTGTCTATGTACATATTAAGGTATTGGTAGAAATTTCTCACACTACACTTTTTAGCCCCAAACTAAGCATAGCTTAACATAAGCAAAGCAAATTTGAGAAAAAACTTGGTACACTAAAACTTCCTTCCTTTGAATGCAACAATATTACAAGTATGTGTTACCTATTTGTTAAAATTGTATCTTAATTTTAGAAATAATGTATTTATAAGAATTATAAAGCTTTAGACCTCTAATTCAATAACGTTTAACTAATAGAATGAAATGAAAAAAAACTGCCTAAACTGCCTACGCAATTTTAAAGCTTCTGCTATGAAATAGGTATTCAACCAACGACCGTCCTAGTTAGAATACGAATAATAGTCGTAATTTGAATATTTAATAGAATTTGTTCTAACGTTTTACGAGTACACTTATTTCAAATTTCAATTAATCTCAATATTATATATACGAAAATGTTGATGTTTTTTGCTCTATCACATCCGAAGGGCTGAACGGATTAGGTTGTTTGGCACACAGAATATAGTCTGATATGGTTTTTATGGCATGGGAACTACGTGGGTTAAATTACAGGATGCTACTAGTAATCAATATGTGGAAAACTCTGACAAAAATATTAACGGAATGAGTTTCTTGTGCGTCCTTTTATTCCGGAAGCTAATAGTTTCCTTTAATAACGATCCATTCAAGCAAAACAAAACATCTTCTCTACGAGTTTATTAGAGAATATTTCCAGGAAACTTTCGCATTTTGGTAGAGGTAGAGAGAATTTAATTCAATTTACTGAGTGATTAGCGGCCTCCACGGCTAAGGCGGTAATTAGCAGATAAAGGCATCTACTCAAGAGTGAAACACTCAAGATTAATTCATTTGGCACTTTAATTGGTTACTTCAGGAAATTTCCATGGGGCAAAGTTTACAAGACAAATATTTTATCAAGCATGACAGTTGATACAGGGGGCTGGAGGAAAAGTTGATATATTAATTAACTGGTGAATAAGTCCGTCAGGGCTGAAGAGTCACTTCGTTTCACGCAAGCGCAGTTAACATCTCTAGTTACGCCCTTACGTAGTGTGAACGCGGCAACCGAGGAGCACACACCATCTATGTCTCAGCTCCACGATGTATCATTAACCTATAAGCGTAAAAAATTTTGTTGACCGGACGATGGAGAAAAAGTTTCGTGACTATGAATGAGTAATGGGGGGAGGAACGAGTGATATTGATTCAAAGTGTGTTAAAATTAACAGTTTAGAGTTAGAAGAGTTTTTCGAAGTTGTGTTTATAGTTACTGATGTGCGAGTGAACGATGTGTATCGCGATTAACGTGGAATGTTTGTTTCGGATTTCGGTGAGTGGAACTTTGAGTTTACTAATACGTCTTGTGGAGTTCTGGTTGCGTATTTACACTTCGTCGTCATTCAAACTGATTGTTTCGCGGTTATTGTAGTTTAAATTGTAAACTACGCTGCAAGCATTTATTTTCTTTTTAACTAACTTTTTTACGTCATTGACTTAAAACATTGATAATTCTTTTGAGTTAGTGTTCTAATAAAAACTATTTAAAGGCCTTTGTCCATACAATGCGGGCTTACAATTTTTTAATAGGAATAAATAGTTTTTATATTTTTAAAACAAGAATTAGCTTTAAAAAAACAACTTTATCCATCAAAATTTATACGTTTCATAACAATTGAATAACACTATACACACAATATAGTGGATTTAAGAACAATTACTGACGCATTGCTTGCTTTATGGCTTAGAGCGATCTCTGCCAGGAAACTGAGCACGGATACAATGACTTTATTTTACGTCTACATCGCAGACAATGACAGAATAATGTATAATAATTGAAAAATAATAATAACTTAAAAGGCGATAAACAAGAAAACTGTTTTTTTCTCGATATATTTACCGTTTTGATACGTTGCAGAGTACGGATATTTATATTTAAACTTTAGGTATTCCTAAAAATGCATTTCAACACTATACTGCGCATAGTTAACAATTATAAATATTTTAATAGTAGGTAAATATGCTACATTTAAGAACATAGTATTTTCAAAAAAATAAAAATTACGTGTGAGTAATCCAAAATAATATCATTAATAAAAATATCCGCAATTGACTCCTAAACTACTTACATAACATAATCATTTTCATTACTTAATAGAAAAGTCTTTACCTATAATATGACAATATTTGAACAAAGCTGGAACGAGCCGCTAGTAAGTAGGTATATCAAACATTCGTTATGTAAATTTGGAATTTTTATTTCATATGATGCTTAAATAAATGAAATAAAAATTTCTAATTTCAGTGAATGTTAATTCAATTTTTTTTTTAGTAATGCTTAATAATTCTATATTTTGAATGAACGAATCGGTTTTATGGTATATTTTGTATATTCGTATATAAGCTGTTCCTTCATCCGTGTCGCTAAGTCTCTTCCCGTCTCCATTACAAATAATCCGGCCCATCTCACGACGTATTCGTACTAATCCGCTTTTATCTTAAGCCAAATCTTAAGCCATACCTTAATGACAACATACTGTTTTGACAAACAGCTAAAATTCAAGTTAAATTGACATCATAAGAAATACATAATTATACGAATAACAAGACACTGCATTATTTTTGGCACGTATATATAACGACAAAAAAGTGAATGTGTAGATTTAATCTATTATAATGATGGTTTACACTTACTCACTTAATCTGTATTCTAACTTAAAATATATTTAAAATAACAGATTTTCCTGAAAAATAATTACAGAAAAAACAAAGTTTAAAAAATATTATGTCAAAATTTGGCTTGAAACTTAAGAACACGATATTTAATTTTATTTATCTATCTATCAAACTGCTTTTATCACGCTTTTTGCCAAAATAATTGTGAATCTTTAAATGAAAGAATTTAAAATAAAAATCGTGTATCAAATCATTAAATATAATACCTTCTGTGTCATTGCAATTCAAATAATCAACTCATCCACAAAGGAAACTCGAATGAAGATTTCAAATAGTTACTTAAAAATAAAATACCTACCAATTTCTTTTTTGTCCAGATTCTATAAGATACTATTTATCATTGAACATATTGTGCAGAACTTAACAAAGATCTTAATTAATTATTATTTCAATTGCCTCAACGTTTTGGGAGCGTTGTTCAAACGTTGTTTTAAGCAATTCGTTTATATTTCAAATAATGCGGTTGTATGAGCATAACTTGCCTAATTTAAATTTTCATTTCTGGAGCTCTGGGCTTCCTTCACAAGGAGCCCTGGCCGAGTGCTAGTTGGCGGATGACACAATCATATCTTCGGAACATATTTTGCTAAGAACAAATTGGTTTCTTCACAAAGTTTTCCTTTATCATTACTACGAATGGTGATGATATATTAATACATCTATACTTGGAAAAATAGTCAGAGGGCTACAGCTGGGATTCGAACTTGCAACCTCACAATTGCAAAATACGACCATTTGAGAATTAAGTCACTACAGCATCCTTTTATTGTTCTAATACAATGATAATACCGTCTCTTACTAATTTTATAAGCTAGCAGTGCCTCGTGATTTTATTCGCGAGTTTCGGTTTTTTTTTGGGATAAAAAGTAGCTTTCCCGGAATAAAGATTGAGTAACAAACATTAACATTTATTTTATTAGTAGGGTATGAAATTAGGACGTAAAAGTTAGGATATTTGTTGCTCAATTACGTCGGAAATGAACAGATTGGTTTGAAGTACAGTGGGATAATAGTATGGAATAGCATATAAGTAAACTTATAATCGTGTTAAAATCGTTAGGAACAGAGGCTTGCGTAATGAAGCCCCCGGGAATTGCTAGTTAATGATAAAGGTAATAATAATGTCCAAAAAAACTCTTCTTAGAATCCGAAAACCCAACCGACCCGCCCATTTATTACTCCCAAATACGCTTTACAGCTGGATCCTTTCCCATTCTTCCATTCCATGTATGATATTACTTTGAATATATTTCCAGCTAAATTGTATACTAAGTATAATAAGCAAACTTAATTGCTCTAACAACAATGGTTAGGTAATATGTACACGAAAATACTAATTAAAGTTAGGCAGCCTTGAGTACGTGGCGTGTATGCTTACTTTAATGAGGGCTCTCCTAAGGGCGTGTTTAATAATTTTGACAAAGTCTATCTTACAAGATATGCTTTGATCTATGCCTATCTTACAAGATATCTTACAAGATATGCTTTGATCTATGCCTATCTTACAAGATATCTTACAAGATATCTTTGATCATGCCTATCTTACAAGATATCTTACAAGATATGCTTTGATCTATGCCTATCTTACAAGATATCTTACAAGATATGCTTTGATCTATGCCTATCTTACAAGATATCTTACAAGATATGCTTTGATCTATGCCTATCTTACAAGATATCTTACAAGATAGGCTTTGGTCTATGCCTATCTTACAAGATATCTTACAAGATATCGTACAAGATATGCTTTGATCTATGCCTATCTTATCAAGATATGCTTTGATCTATGCCTATCATACAAGATATCTTACAAGATATGCTTTGATCTATGCCTATCTTACAAGATATCTTACAAGATAGGCTTTGTCGAAATTATTGTATTGTTTAAGAGATTCGAATCGTTTTTAAACTAAACTACTTAATCCCTATATAAGTCAGCTTGTATACGGTTAGTAGATACCTCAGATGTCAACAGTTAAAAGTCCAGTAACCGATATGTTTTAGTATTTTTTTGTAGTGGTAGGACTCTTGGCAGAGTCCGCCTGGGGAAGTACCACACCTTTGCCAGTTATTCTACCGCCAAGCAGTAATGTGCAAACATTACTGTGTTCCGGTTTGAAGGGCAATGTTTCCAGAGAAGTTACAGGGCTTAGAGATCTTAGATCTTTGGGTGACGAAACAGTGCAGTGCTAGGTAATGATTTGGACTCTTCATGTTTCAATAGCTGCGTGTCACTGTGCTGTTATGTGTCAGGCATGTTGCTTACCATCAGGCACATGTCCTGATCGTCTCGTCACTCCTTATTTAAAAAAAAAATGTATCTCAACAACGGGATAATTAATCATATTATCCACCACGCTTGTCAACTGCTAATTGGCGGATGATGCATGTCCTCGAAAACTGTTTGTTTTAAAACATACTAATTTCACTATTATTGAAGCCAGTTGTGATGACAAACTGGAAAAACACTCAGAGCTAACCAGGATTCAAACCTTAGACCTCACAAATATGAAATCGAAAGTTCTTGGCACTGGGTCACTACGGCTTGTCACTCAACTCATGATAATACAAATATACCTATTTATGGAAAAACTGCTTTCCACTTTTCAATATCCTTGACATTGTCACCAGATAGCTTGCATGTTTTAAGTCGGTCTCTGGATATTTAACCAAAGACGGAAAAAGTTACTAAAGTCCTTCGCGTAATTGTTTGATGATCTCTTTTTAAGAAATTAAATATATATTGAAGCATAATATATGCAAAAACAGCTAGAAAATACTTTAAAATTATGGCTGGATATTTTAATACATTTAATATTATTCTGTTGAACTAAATATTCAACAGATATACGAACGAAAATAAAATCAAAAACACACATGTCCTACTCTAAATATAAAGTGTTGCAAGTAATTACTACAGTCACATTTGGTTTTACCAAAAACTAGCATAAAATAAGTTCATTCATTACACATCACGAATACATAAATAGACGACCACACACATACACTGTCACAGATACACATTAAAAACAACAGTCACAAATACAAACACGTCAAAATTACAGCAACTCTATTTAACATTACAAGTTTATAAATGTAAAAATAATTGCGAGGCATAAATATCTGCCAATCAATTTTAATAAGCTGGTAGCGATCCGAAACAATTGACGTCTAATCCCGCCACTCAAGCGAGTTCAAGTTAAAATGTTTATAGAGAGGATATAATTTGGGCAAAGTCCGCAGTCAGCAAGGCACTTGATTAAGATTAAAGAGGATTACCCCGAAGACGACCTAGTGAGATGGCTCTCGGATTATTATTAATGGGTAGGAAGAACGACTTTTTGAGGCGGAGTAAGCCATCTTGTCGTTCTTGTTCGCTGATCCTTTTTTGATGCCATGTGACGAAAATTACGATACTAATGAGAGAAAAATGGATCCAAAATCGAATTACGTAAATGAGAGATTTTTATTTGAAATGGGAATGTATTTTCTTTAAATTTACATACGACAAGGATCCTGATATATAGTCGTGACAAACAGTTTATTCTCCTGTATTTTAAGGTATATTAAGTCAAACATTCTGTGAAACTAACATATTCCAAACATTTAACCTGTAAGTTTGTAAGTGTTACACAATCTAAAAACATGCATAATTTTGGAACACAGCGAAATTGATTTATAATATTTCCGACGTTTCTGGTGTCATAATAAATAAACGAACGCAAAGCGATAAAATGATATGAATAGGATTAAATAAATAAAGCAATTAATATTAAACATGAAAACAGCATGAATATGAATAATACAATAAGTGTAATAAAAGTTATTATCTTAATGCTTCCAGTACACCCTTGACTAAGTCAACAGATACAATAGTTAATATTTTAATGTTAATAACAACAATATAACTGTTGTATACTATAAATTTGTAAATGTTGACAAAAAACAAGTCAAAGACTTTATTCATAAATGTACAATTTACATGTCAATTAATAAAAATAAAAACAAAGGAAAGAACATACAAATTGCATACATTTTCAAAGTTTGAAATGACTACTTTACTGTATTATAATAATTACTGTACAGAAAACTGTCAGGCATTATACGAGTATAATGTCTTTATTACAATTGTACTGACCGTAACTGTCAAATTTATTTCTTTACATTTTTATGGGAACTTGCCATCGCTCTCTAAAGATTCGCTGTAACTATAAAAAGTTACAAAGAGTACATACAGTATACCTAAATAAAAAAATGTAACAAAATTTTTAAAATGTTTTTAACTTTTTTGAGTGTACTCTGACGAATACAATTTGTTTGTTTGTAAGTCTAGAGTAACGGCATTGTCGCTTCAGATGGCAGTAAAGCGTTTATAGTCCTCTAAAAAAAACATGTAGGTAAAGATCGAGATCACTGATCTTATTTTTTTAATATTTAGTTTGATAATCGCTCATATCAAACTAGGTACCTCATGTTGTTTTGTCTCAAGAAAAAGTGATACAAAGTGACATTTCTGCCACAATTTTTACTTTATTTTGTAAAACACTGTTCGTTGACCAAACCATAAATATTTTTTCGAACAATGATAACATAGAAAGCTACAAACAATTTACCACAATAATACGGCATTAACTTTAGTAAGACTGACAAACAGAAAACAAATTGTAACAACGATATACTCGCCTTAAAACATCCTCAGGGCAAAATACAGGAGCATTTTGTTTGAAAATATCGTAACCCAGCATTTTGAATAGAAAACTCAACTATTTGCCGTACAGCTTTGCTTATACTTTCAATGCTGACATTTTACGTACTGGAGGTATTTGAGTACATATTTGTCTGAATACAGTCAAGTTGAGTAGTGGTAACTTTTGAATTGATTTGTTATGATACAAGATAAATGCAAAATTTGGATGTTTAATATGTTGCTCTAGCGTATCGTTAAAACGATTCAACGGATCGGGTTGAAATTTGTAAAACAGATAGATTGTACTCTGGAATAGCTTTATTTTTATTACGGGATAATTAAGTGAACGTAAACTGCACGGGTGGAACCGCTGGTTGCTATTTTTGGTTATTTGGGTTGGTATTTGAAATTTGTTATAGTTTATAGTATTTTACTAGTCAAGTCCTTTCATTTGATACCCATATTGAGGTAGGTTGCGAAGAAATATGTTGTCCACCATTTTGTGGAAGCGGCCATCTTGCATCGATATTTACTAAACATAGCTAAGAATATCCACACGGAAATTAACTTTCAAATAAAAAAAAACGCCTCGAAATCGCCCCATCCGTTTGAGCTTTGCGATACCATAGACAGACACACACACAGAAAGACAGACAGACAGACACGCAAACAGACATACATCGACGTTTAACTCAAACCACCCTTTTTTTGGTCGGGGGTTAAAAATACGGTCTAACGTAAACAATGAAAAATAATGAATTAACGAAGATAGAAGAAGACATCAGAATCTGTTACCTAATTGTCATATATATCTTGAATATGTTTGGTGTTTAATATGAATTGCAACGTTCCGCGGTTTTACCCGCGTAGATCAGTTTTTGTTAGCTAGCAAGGATAAACAGCCCAGTAAATGTTGCCACTCGTAGGACTCGGAGCCTTCTCTCGCAAGGAGAAAATCAAGGTCATAATTCACCACGCTGGCCCCGTGCGGGTTGGTGGATGATACATGACTTTGAAAGGCTCTAGATACATGTCGGTTTCCTCACGATGTTTTCCTTCCCCGTTTTAAGTTAGCGGCATTACGCACACGATTTCAATGAGACAGTAGTGCGCGAGGTAGACTATCAGTAACTTATCCGTAGCCGGTGTTGTTAATTTTTCGTAATATAAAGCAAGTAATATATTTCAGACTATAATTTAATCGTGTCCCAAGCTTCAACCGAACCGGTTGAACGGTTACTTTAGCCATTGTAGCGTGTTGAGCAAGATATATCAATAATTTTGCTTTTTTAATATTACTCGTAGTACGCGTACGATTACGAACATGTCAAATTGTCATCGTCAAACATCAGCCAATATGGCGGTAAAACGTAAGTAAGACTACCAGAGATGAAAAAATTTGATCTATGGTAGAGTATATTATTTGGACCCAAAAGTTAATTAGTTATATATAATCTACTTATTTTATATACGAGTATTTGTGAACGTGTCAAATATACTATAATTGGTACTTCTACGAAAATTCGCTATTGAAGTTTAATGATGGTACTATGTAATCTTGAAGCATTCACAGAATTTTATACGTAATTTTGTGATAATATAGAGTAACAAAAAATGTTACGGTTGGTTTTTTTATGAACAAATGTTACACAATCAACTAGGAGTGTGGGGCATATAATAATGGAAAAATGTTTAAATTTTTGTTGTTTATTCCCATAGAATCAGAATCAGAATCAGAATCATTTATTGCTAAACTGTGTACATAAGATGGTACTTAACATAATATTAAAGAAACAACAGTTTACCCATTTCGGGCGTGCAATTTAAGTTTTACATATAAATTATTAAAAATTACTATTTTACACACGAAAATGTTCATACCAAATTAACATGCTATAAGATTAAGTTATAGAATTGAGTTTAAAAAATTAAATAATAGTTAGGTTATTATATTTTAAAACCTACTAATCTAAAATATTCTTCTAAGCTATTTTCAAATATACATGTATCTCTATAATCACATAATTATATCTATAACCCGTGTCAAAAAAACTTTGTTTCTGGTAGTGGACATTAATTAATAAACTAAACCAAATAATAAACAAATAATAAATTGCTCTTTAAACTGTATTACAAACACAACTTTAATTATTATCTATAGGTCATTAATTTTCAAAATATTCGCTTAACTTATAATATACTTTTGATATAAGCCTTTGTTTTAATGTTATTTTAAATTTTGTTGTTTTTAATGATTTCAGCTCCACCGGTAAGTGGTTGTATATTTTAATAGCAGTATAAAATGAACTATTGTAGAATATCGCATTGTTTACTTGTCGAACAGAGATGTTGAATTTTTGCTTGGTACGTAATGAATCGGCACGTCTCGAAGGCATGTTGAAAAATATGCTTTCATTATTTTTTACAATCAAGCAAATTTCCAATATATATATTCCTGTTACAGTCAATAAGTTATTTTCTTTAAAAACATTTCGTAAAGAGTCGGTATTTTTTAAATTATATATCACACGAAGACATTTTTTTTGTAATAAAAATGTAGATTCTACCTCTGTTGAGTTTCCCCAAAATATTATTCCGTAACTTAAGTGAGGATATACATTCCCATAATACGCGTCTGTTGCAACAGCCTTGGCTTGGCCTTGGCTTCTTTAATTATAGATAACGCATAGCAATTCTGCGATAATTTAATATTTAATCTACGAATGTGTTGTTTCCAGTTTAGATTCGTGTCTAATGTCATTCCAAGAAAATTTGTTTCATTGACTGTACTAACTTTATTCCCATTATGTTCAATGTTCAACGGAATAGGAGTTTGCCTGTAATTTCTAAAATTCATCAATTTTGTTTTATCTATATTAACTTTTAAACTCAAGCTTTCCAAGTATTTTACGACAAGGCGTAATACATAGTTTACTTCATTTTTAAATTCTGCAAAAGACTGGGTGGTTTTTGGTATATATATTGTGGCATCATCGGCAAAAAAAAAAGTTGAGGGTAAAATGTATAAATATATAAACAATCCTTTTAATAACGAAAGTAATACCGTCATGCACTGATACTTTGTAGCATTTACGGATTTGTGTTTGATCTTAGCTTTAAAACATGAATGCAGATAAAGTTTAATGTGGAAGATTCGATAAATGTGGTATATGTCAAAATACAAAACACAAATAGAAAACATAATTTTTAAGAAAAAAAATTGTTAGTAAGATTTAGTTTCTAAAACACACATTCAAACAGTACGGTAGTGCATATTAAATATTACTGGACGTATGGGCTCCCCATGAGCAATACCAATATCACAAACATACTCCACCGTTAGAGTATTTTATATTATTATATACTATTGCGTCATTAAATATCTGTGCTATATTCCTCAGATACTGAAATTTTATTTTATTTCAAATTATATCTGTATCAGAACGTATACTCGGGGCTAGCTTTCACACCACAATGCCCTGCGGGTTTGACGCGGTATCCCAGAATATCCAGGAAAGTGGCTCGCTCTGTGATATTATTTGATACAGTTTCTACTACGGATAAGAAAGGTAGATATTTTAGTTCGAGAATAAGTTTCATAATGTAAAGCCTTACTATACTAGCGGCTTACTTGGACTTTATCCGGGTGGAACAACTATTGGGTATACATAACATCTTCGTCATAAGTTTCTTTCATATTCGATTTTGTTAAGGTACGCCTGGACAAGTACCCGTTATTCTACCGCCAAACAAAAACGTGCCATCACCGTCTACTGGTTTAAAGGGCAATATTTCCAAAGAAATTATAGGGCATAGGGATGTATCGTATATCGTCTATCGTCTTCTGGAATACATCATCATATTCCAATAGGTATGTGACACTTATGGACAGGAGTGTTGCTTACCATGATGCACAGTATGCTTACATGATGTCATGTGCGAGCCGTTACTCTAAATTACAATTTAGTGTGACGGGTCAAAATATTTATATAGGCTTAGAAAAAATAAATAAACAGATCAGGTTTTTCCGCACGGTTCCTTTGTACCAATCGTAAGCATGAGCATGAGTAAGATGAAGTGTATGTTAGCTATGGCGACATAGTGATGTGCCGCGACAAAAGTATGACACTTCCACAAGAGCGATTAGACCGTGCTACTTTCAGTAGCACTTTGAATTGTATATAGACCGCAAAAAGCTCAATTTTATAATATAATGTTCAAGTTTACTACCAGTTTAAAGAGTGCCCGAAATTCTAGCGGTGTGACCACCGCAAAGAGCAATGTATACTTATAAGTTGAGCCAAATAAACGCCAGCACTTAGATCATGCGTTGTCTCAACCAATCGTCCGAAAAGGTTCTTGAAAATAACGACCCCTGAGAAGTTTAAAATTGTACCTAAACCAAGTTGGGCACAAAAAGTATACAGTTATTTGCTTACTAAATAAATAATTCAATGTGAAAGAAATATTTTCTTTATCACCTTTTTCTGGCATGATACGGCATACTCTTACTTATTCGATAGCAATAATATATTCCTTCTACTAAATTGGTACAAAAGGCGTCGTTTTCATGCCCATATTTCTACATGCCAGTATATTCTTATCACACTTGGCTTGGTTCGCTGTTTTAGGGCATCGTAATATATATTAATACAATATTTTTTGCTTAAGGTGCGTCCCCCAGCAAAACTAGTTTTCTTGTGCAGTTTTCAGAGTTATCTACTCCTTATCCAAAACATATATCAACTGGTAAAAAATACATTAAGTTTCTACTTTTTCTTGGCTATAAAATGGTAGTTTTTTGTTGTTAATTAATTTCTTGCTTGTTGTGTGTGAATTGTCCACCAATAATATATAATCTTCTAACACCGAAACCATAAAAAATAGAAATAATTGTAATTATCATGCATCTACTCGATACATTGAAAACTGCCATTGTTTGGATTTTGTACTCATACCAACGGATAGGCAATTCCATTACTAACATTTTGGTAGAAATATATTTTTTTTAAAGACCAAAATCTGGTTTTATAAAGAGTTTATTCTAAAATTTTAGCGCGAAACAGCGACAAATCCTAATTTCTCTTACTCTTTCTTGAGGTGTGCGATGAGGTAAGAAACATTCAATATTATATTTGCTCGGGGTACGGCCTTAATACGTTCTTTTTAAATCAGGTTACGTTTCTTTCGCAATCGTACAAATTGTTGTTGAAGTAATCTCTTGATCTTGATCTTGGTCTTGATTTTTTATACATTATGTAGTTGATTATTATTTTTGGTTTGGTTGATTTTTACCTATATACATAAAAGACATACTCAGCAGTAGGTAAACACAGGCTGATGATGATAATGTTAACCCTTACCTTGCCTTTTTTTCTATTTTTGTCCTCGTTGCTTTATAAACCTTTTAGATAGATATACACTTTATTGACACACCAAAAGAATAGTAAACACAATTTATGTACAATAAACCTTAAAAACAAGTTGGCGGCGGCTTTTACTCCGGCATCCATATCAAATCCAAATTTTGCAAAGTCAAACAGCTAAAGATGTTTATAATACGTTAAAAAAATTCGAAGGGACAAAATTATGCTGAATACAATTATTAAATACGGAGGTTAATCCGTAATAGTTGGTAAATTAAGTGGTTAGAACTAAATAGGTAGGGCTATATTATACAAAATTAACGTAAATAGACTGTGGTTTGAAACAAAAGTTGACTAGGCTTAACTAAAAAAATGATTTTTAACTTTACGCAGACAAAATCACAGAATTATTATAAATAAATATTCATTAACATGTTTCACACAGCTCTATTCTGTTCCTAACTAAGCCAAGCTTGTAATATGATAAACTAAATAGCTTTTACAATATATGCTATATTTTACTAGCAGTGACCCGTGGTTTTACCAGTGTAGTTCCCGTTCCTGTTATTTGTGTTGTAAAGTATTTATTTTTCCAGACTATAACCTGCCTGTGTTTTAAATTTCAGCCAGATCCATTCATACGTTATGCGGTGATTGAGCAACAAAAATCTGACCATTCAAATATTATAAATCTACTCAGGCATTGACGTGTATAATATTAGTAAGATTAATGGCTACTTATGACTCAAGATATTATAAAATAAATGTTAAAAATGTAGGAAAAAAATTAAGATAAAAAAATCACATGAGGACTACTTTTACTGAAGCTGTGAAACTTCCATTAACTTTGTCTCAAGAAGGGTTCTTGATACTGAAAGTTTTCGACTTCTGGGTATTTTAAGGTCAAAGACAAGGTTATATATTCAACGAAACTTATAATAAAGTTACCCTTGAAATAATCAGAAACAAGAACTTTCGTATTTCGTTTCCTTTCACAGGTACCTACTTTATTATTCACTACCTTAAACAGGTAAAAACATGACCTTATCGATTTTAAACACTACAAAAAACAAAATGTATTTATGATTTATTTTTACATTATATGCCTCTTGATACTTTCACTTATTTGGTCATTTTTTACATGATAAAAAATGCTATGTAATAGCTATACCGCGGCAGTCCCCCAGTGCCACACGATTTTGTACTTCGATGGGTCTTCATAGGGTCACAGTCTCAATGCTTTTTATTTGACTACATAATGCCTAAACTTTGTTATTTTTTAACCCTCGACCAAAAAAGGGGTGTTATAAGTTTGACGTCGATGTCTGTCTGTCTGTCTGTGTGTGTGTGTCTGTCCATGGTACCGTAGAGCTCAAACGGATGGGCCGATTTCGATGCGGTTTTTTAAGCTATTGCATAGCTTTTATCGCGGGCCTGGGTACCGAATTTTAGTGATCGTGCATCTCTTTCTTACGTTCACAAGAAAGAGGGATGGAAGACCGTAACGCCGTCCTCCCCACTCGGTCATTCGACTTTGAATCTTATTTGTTGTAGCTTTACAGACTAAATGCTCTTAGCAGTATTGCTAACTTATCGGATTTCCCGTGATATTTTTTAGGGTAAACAAATGTCATTCTTCAAAATAAAAGCAATTCCGAAAAATTGTTATCATCTCTATTGCTTATGTTGATAAAAATGCATGCAACATGCAATAAATAGCTTTACCGCGGCAATCCCCGAGTGCCACACTTCTTTTTTTATACACAGAAGTCACTATTAGCCGCACTAAATCGATATACAATTACGTAACACATAATTTGATTTTAAACTGTTTTATTTATCTAAAGTTACATATTCAGTGATGTAGAGACACCCCAATTTCAGTTTTTGTGGGACGTATTTATAGTTTTTTTTTTTTATAATATTTCTATTGCAATATTTGATGTTCAGTGTTTAAATTAAATACTACGCGGACGATTTGATGTAATATTTTACTGATAGAATGCTAATTTATCAATACCTATAATTATGACTGTGTTATTTCTCACGGATAGAAAGAAGGGTTACTAGTACATACATATTATAAGAATAAAATGTATTTTACTGTTGTGATAGACACTATAAAGTTATTAAGTTACGGTTGGTCTGGTCAGGAGAACAGCGACTGTCGTTCCATTCCCTGATTCGATTGCCAGCCGCACCACTAGAATCATGTGCATAATGTCGGTAACTTGAAAAGGGTAAAGTCAACACCGTGAGGAAACCGACATGTACCTAGAGTTATTTGAGGTCATCCGTTATCTGCTATCTTGCACTAGGGCAGTGTGGTGGATGTTCTTGAATCTCTTCATGCGAGAGAAAGTCTCAAGAAATGAGTGTCAGCAGTGGGGACAATAAATTTAGTGAGTTGCTTATGCTATTTTTATATGCAATGATATAGGTTCTCTTTGACTGACCTCGTGACTTAGTGGGTAGTAACTCTGCCTACGAAAGCGAGGGTCGTGGGTTCGTGCCCGAACCCAGTGCAAATGCAAATATTTGTGTGATGAATTCAACTGCGTCTGGCGTGTCTATGTTTAATAAGTATGTATTTACAACTATATTTATAACTATTATATCAGCTATCTGGCCGCCATCTTACAACCTTTGCTTAATTTGAGGTCAGTTGATGTTGTGTGTGAATTGTCCACCATTATTTATTTATACATCTAGTTTTAGTCAACAGCATGATACCTGTTCCAACTATTCCCACTGAGTAGTGTAAATATTACCATATTGGTTTGCAGGGTACTGTTTTGCTATAAAATACAGGGTAACGATTTGAACTGTCTATATTCAAATATTTCGTGACACTGTGCCATTATGGGCAGGTGTATTCTAAAATTTCTACCGAATATTTAGATCGTCGCGTCTCATCTACGTATTTTTTAACCCCCGACAAAAAAAGGGGTGTTATAAGTTTGACGTCGATGTCTGTCTGTCTGTGTGTCTGTCTGTGGCACCGTAGAGCGCAAACGGATGGGCCGATTTCAATGCGGTTTTTTTTATTTGAAAGTTAATATTCGTGCGGATGTTCTTAGCTATGTTTGGTTAACATCCATTCAAGATGGCCGCCGACACAAAATGGCGGACAAAATATTTCTTTACAACGTACCTCAATATGGGATCAAATGAAAGGGCTTGACTAGTGAAATACTATACACTATAAAAAATCAAATCCAAGGTGGTCGCCACCACAAAATGGCGAATAATATTTTTTTTTTTTACTATTTCCTCAATATAGTTATCAAACGAAAGGGCTTGACTAGTAGAAAA
This sequence comes from Ectropis grisescens, assembly GCA_017562165.1. Taxonomy (NCBI): domain Eukaryota; kingdom Metazoa; phylum Arthropoda; class Insecta; order Lepidoptera; family Geometridae; genus Ectropis; species Ectropis grisescens. The sequence goes on along the minus strand of CM029779.1, from coordinate 4,732,570 downwards.
CATTGCACTATGACAAATTTCAAATCCAAGATGGCCGATTCCACAAAATGGCGAAATACATTTCTTTTTTCACAATTCCCTTAATATGGGTATCAATTGAAAGGGCTTGACTAGTAGAATGTTGTGCAGATTACAAATCTGAGGTAGTTGGGGGTTAATCAAAATTTTTAATTTTGTTCTTGTTTGTTCATGACTAGACTCCACAGGCACCTCGGTCTGTAGGTCTGTACTTTATAATAATAAACTAATACTAGCCGGCGATTTCAGTCGCGTAGCTCCTAATCTTGTCATTTTTCCAGAATAAAAAGTAGTTATAATCAACAATTAAGTTAGAAAAGTTTTTCTAATGTTACAAATGCGAAAGTTTTACGATGTTTGTTGCTCAATCAAGTCGGAACATCTGAAAGGATCGAGTTGACATTTCATTTAGAACACTGATTATAGCCTGGAATATTACATAGGCTATATTTTTTTTTTTCAGAAAAGTAACGGAAATAACTGGAGCTACACGGGTAAAACCACATTGCACTATTAGTATACCACAAACCCAGTGTAATAAAATTAGCGTTATTCTTTGAAGAATAGATTTTAAATGTAACGCACAGCAAGACTTATAAGTATTACGAGTATTATAAGTAGTAGGTACAGTAGGTTGTAGGTAGAGCATCCAAGACCCTTTCAGTGTCACCGAGTACAGCCCGCATGTTCATAACAAAGTAGCCTCCGCGGAGTAAGCGGCGGCTTTATAAGGGTATAGTGGCACCGGGATCGGGATTGACGACGCGGCTTAGAATAACATGATTTTGTATTGACATACATTTTGACCCCCAATCAAAAGAAGGAAACCAGAAACCCAAACAATCTTTGTGTCTTCAAATCGAGAGTGAATCGTTTTTTTCTAGGTAAACACGCTCCATCGTAGACCGCATTGTCGTTTAACATCAGGCGAGATGGCGGTCAAGTGTAAACTTATAAAAGTTAAAAAAAAAGGGTTTTATAAGTTTAACGTCAGTGTCTGTCTATGGTGCTGTAGCTCTCAAACGGATGGGCAAATTTCAATTCGTTATTTTTTAACTGAAAGCCAGTTTCTTTGCGGCATGCTTTAGCTATATGTTTATTTAATATCGATTGAATTTAGCCTCCTCCACAAAATGGTCGATAAAATATTTTTGAAGGAAAAACTTAGACAGATTTTTTGTGAATTGAATTCGTGCGTCATGCTCGGGATTGATAAGAAATCATCGGGTTAACTCGGGACCATGGTCCTTCATTGGCTATCTAGAAATGCGTCAGCATTTCCTATTAGCCAGAAGGCCATGCTCATGGCCATGCCCTTAGATTTCAAAACGCCCAGCGTAGTTTCCAAAGTAAGCTATCAAATTCTGAGTTTTTTACTTCCATTAAGTAATGGCTATCAAATTGGCGGACAAAATATTTCTTTAGTTATAAGTTTTTGATTAGTGATTACACTAGTCAAATCCAAGTGGCTGCCACAAATGGCAATCTTTTTTTTTCACAACCTCCCTCAATATGGGTATCAAATGAAAGAGCTTGACTAGAAGAATGTTGTACAAATTTCAAATCCAATATAGCTATATTTTTCAATAACCTACTTGATATACTAATTAGAATGGTATAAATTTGACCCAGCCATCACCCCAATTCCATAAACTCTTTAAAGCTTATATAATATAAGATATTCAATCTTGTCGTTTTACTTTGACATGTTATCGTAATGGGTTTATACCGCCAGTGGTGGCTTTATAAATGTGCTGGCTTATACGCCCTCGGAGCACAAAGCCGATATAATTTAGTAGCACTTCGTAATTTTGGGAGGTCATTAGGGTAGTAGTAGGTATACCTTGGAGGATTGCATGTTCACCTGACTTGCCAGTGTGATTGCTAGCGATACCTTTATAACTTTGTTTTTGTGTAACAGCTATAATAGTTTCAATGAGGTTATGAATGTTACGATATGTGTTTTAGCTAAAATTGTTTTTTCTAAGCAGCATTGGATACCATTTGTATTTGTATATTAGTATCAACCAAAGAGATCACATATACTACGGTTAGAGTTAGATTTTCCGCACGGTTCCTTTGTGTGAATTGTAACCAGATGACTTTCTATGGCAACACAGTGATGTGCTACGACGAAAGTATGACACTTTCACAAGAGCAACAAGGCAAGAAAAATGCTACCTGTGCTTTAGATGTAAAGCGTTTGTGCCTACTCTATACGTAGTATATGTAAATTGTTTGTATTAACATTGTAAAGAATATCTTTTCAAGAACATTTTATACTATATTGATATAATAAAATCTACACTTAAAACTTTTATTCATTAACTGTAACTCGCAGCGTAGCTTGTGTCGTGCTAACCACTATTTTAACGGGATAAAATTTCTTTCATTAATATTTCAGATTTTTACAAAAATATAAAATTTACTTTCAACGTTTTCAATATCATTAATATCCGCTCGGACCTGACATGGAAACGGATTATGAAGGTACAAATATTTGTATATTTACTTACAGACCAACAAACTCGTGCATTTCCAATAAAATGTATTAATGTAATTACATTTCTTTTGTAATTACAAACTACTTTAATAATTTCTCTCATTCCAATAGCTGCATATCACTGCACTCATTATTGTTATATGCTTATTCTCCTGCAAGATTATAAGGCCCCAGCCAAAGAGCTGGCCCCAGGTAGCAACCTAGCGTGGCCCACGTGGAAGTCACTAAACCGACTCCGGACCCAAGTGGGCCGCTGCAAAGTTAATATGGCAAAATTATCCCCATTTTGCTCTGACGCAAATAACATCCTGTGCGACTGTGGTGCCACTCAGACCATGCAGCACCTGCTGTCATGGTGTCCTACCAGCTGCACCAGAACCGACCTGATGGAGGCCTCGATACCAGGAGTCATAGTTGCGGAATACTGGGCAGCACAAATTTAAAAGACTCACACAAAAAAAAGACAACATCATCGACAAGCAGAAAAAGAAGAAGAAGAAGACTGTGCTGTTATGTGGCAGGCATGTTGCTTACCATTAGGGCACATATCCTGGTCGTCTCGTCACTCTTTATTAAAAAAAAGGTAACACAATTTAATTGTGATCTTGAGGTTGGTGTTAAAGGCACTCAATCTCGGCCAATAACTTAGCATGCAAGTCTTAATACGTCCTACACGTTTCCTCCCAAGTTTAATCATTTTAGCACATGATTTATGGTCGTCTTAAATAATGTAATTTACTCAAGTTCAAATCATGTAATTTAATTTTACCTTCCTACCACTAAAGTTATTATGTTGTTTTATAATTTGGTAAGCATTATACTCAAATTATAAATAAACTATCTGTTGCTGTACCCTGCCACGCTTCGCTGTGGCACATTGCGATGGAAAAATTAAATAAAAACAATCCATGATGCGGATTATTTATCATTCTAAAATTTCAGCTCGATCGGTGCAGAACTTTTTGAGTTTTTGAAGCGTACACAAACCAAACTTAACATTTTTATTTATAAAGATTATTTTCGTCCAGCCAGCAAAATTTCTATGTTGAACAAGAAAATTTGCTATAAAACTTTACATTTACATTTAATTTGGATATAAAATGACCTAAATAAGTATTTTTTGTTCAGGGTAAAAGTCAATGTCTACTATGTATAACTTCTACTTTAGACTCAAATTCAACAGTTTTTAGCTAAAACCGTTTGTTTACTTTTCCTGACATCATTAAGCCAACATACAAATATCAAAATACCAAAACGATCACATTAAATCGTTTGGATAAGTGGATGTTTGTTGCTCAATTACGTCGTAACGCATGAACGAAATTGTGCTGAAATTTGAAACACAGATTTATGAAACACTTTTATCCCAAAAAAGTAAACTAAGCAGGTACAGTTAGTTAGAAATGCTTTAATATAGTGTTCTATACAAATATATCTGTATTACCAAAATCAGCCATTACAACTAGGTTAAGTACACCGCAAAATACTAAATTGCATTCGATTCAACGTCAATTCGATTTGAACTGATCCATTCAAACTCTCAATGAGAAAACTCGCTGCCTGGAATAGTGACTGCAAAACAAATCACACGCTTTATTTGTACTGCATTTGCAACCGCCGATTCAGTTAAATCGATTAAAAAAATAATCGAATAATGCATTCGATTAACTCTATTGAGCTTGCCGTTGTCCTAAATTAAATAATGATGCTGCGCTCGAATTTTAATCAACAAACGACTTTGCTGGGAAATTATTTCGTTTTTCGATAAAAGATTTTCAGCTGTTTTTATTTGTTTTTTGAAGAACACAATAGCGAAGCCGCGCAAAGCAGCTGCTATTTTTAATATAAATTTGCAGTTTCATTTAAAATTATTTCTATTTGACGTGACGACGTCTATTAAATCGATGAACACCGGCTGCATGCACGAAAAAGTGTCCCGTTACGCTCATTGTCACGTTACGCTTATGTTACGCTTTTGCCGCAACTATTTGTTAGGGTATTGTCACGTTAAACTATCGTCCGTAAACCAACCGACTTTCAGTAAACAACCAACGACATAGAACCAATTTTTTTTATATTTCATTCTGTTCGCGTTTCACAAATTGTAGTGTTAACGATAGTGTAAACACGAATATTTTAATTTTCTTTTTGGATTAGCTAATCATTAGCTAGACGTTTGTGACGGACTCTAAGCACATAAAAAGTCTTTTTATCGTTTTTTTTGCCTTTTTATAAAGCATTTTGAAAATTAAAATCAATAGGTTTCAATTTTGCCAAACGTATCATTTGTTAGAGAAAATTTGATTTGCGTATGTCAATGTCAATAATTTGACATAAATATGTTTTAACGCATTTATCACTTATATCTATTTTTGTAGAAACACAATAATTAAACGTGATAAACGTTGCAAATCTTTATACTGATTTGACTTAACTCAAAAATAATTAAGATCTTTTGCTCGTGTAAGCTGTGACCAAATGTTTGTAATACGGCCTTACAACTCTTCAAGGTTCGAGCTGAACGACGGAAGTAATGTATGTCTAAGGAACATTCCGTTTCCAAGAAACGGTTTTGCCCATACTATCGGAAATGCGAGTACGTAAGCTCGCAGGGAAGTGATAGATTTACCGCCCTCGCATTTTTCCCTGTTAGTATATTATATGTGCCGCCTACTCCATCGCTGTCATGTGCCAATCATGCGAGTTTTATGGGCTTACTTCATCCGCAAAATGGGAAAGACAATCTATCTACTTATTCAACATTCCAAGGACGAAATTATGACGTTAATACACTTTGTGCCATTAATGCGCCACAATAAATTGACGTAATTTTTGGCAGAAAAACCAGTGTCTGTTATATCGCAACTCCATGAAGAGTGTTATATTTCAAACCTTTGTCTGCCTTGATATATCTGCGCTATCTGTGTTGCCATGGCAACCTAGATATGCAAAACTCAAATTTGAAATTAGGGTTTTCACCAAAGAAGTTGGAAAATTGTTTTCACATGTCATCGTTACGACAGTTTTTACAGATTACACACCTCACTTTAGTCGGGAGAATGGCTAATGACGATCAGAAGCCTCTGATTCCACCTGCTGATTTCTGCACGCGCCACTGTCTTTTTAAAGTCATGTGCGTATTGCCGCTAACTTAACAAGAACAAAATTAAAAATTTTGATAAACCCCCGACTACCTTAGTTTTGTAATCTGTACAACATTCTACTAGTCATGCCCTTTCAATTGATACCCATATTAAGGGAGTTGTGAAAAAAGAAATGTATTTCGCCATTTTGTGGAAGCGGCCATCTTGGATTTGAAATTTGTCATAGTGCAATGTATTCTACTAGTCAAGCCCTTTCGTTTGATACCCATATTGAGGTAATGGTGAAAAAAATATAATTCGCCTTTTTGTGGTGGTGGCCATCTTGGATTTGATTTTTTTATAGTGTATAGTATTTTACTAGTCAAGCCCTTTCATTTGATACCCATATTGAGGTAGGTTGTAAAGAAATATTTTGTCCGCCATTTTGTGGCGGCGACCATCTTGAATGGATATTAATCAAACATTCTTAGCTATGTTTGCACGGATATTTACATTCAAATAAAAAAAACCGCATCGAAATCGGCCCATCCGTTTGTGCTCTACGGTGCCACAGACAGACACACACACAGACAGACAGACAGACAGACAGACAGACAGACAGACAGACATCGACGTCAAACTTATAACACCCCTTTTTTTGTCGGGAGTTAAAAATGTACGAAAAATATGGTGAGAAATAAGACTTGTTTCTAGAATCTTTTAAAGTCTCATCCACCATTCTGCACGGGGTCTGCACGTGATTATGGTCGATTATGATCTTAACTGTCCTCGTGGGTGAGTCACAAGTCCCACTGTGGAAACTTTTAATATGCTGCTTATGCGTTCGTTATATTTATATAAATAAATATTTAAGTACAAAACTAACGTGGTTATTACACATTTTACATAAATACACGGGTAACTCACGTTTCATGTAGTGCTAAACGAGCTGCGAACACGCGCGCACATTCTCCTTGAAAAAGATCGCCGGACGCGATCGAAACTTTGGGTCGGACTGGACTGACTACATTAAACGTGAGTTACCGGTGTATTTATGTAAAAATAAATAATTATATATATTTTACTATTATACTTATTTAATTGGATAACGGGACACTCACGTATATACGGTCGGTGCAGTTCAGTGCCAAACGGGCAGCCACCGCGCGTGTGCACTCGCCTTAAAAAAGGCCGCCGGACGCGGCCGAAACTCTAGTCGGATTGACCGACCGTATATACGTGAGTGTCCCGTTATCCAATTAAATATGTGTAACAACCACGTTAATTTTAATACTAATATTATATTATACTTGATTGAAGTGCAACAATTGAGGAGTCTGTAAGAGTGTGAGAATTGAAAGTACTGCGTCTATTAGCCCTAGTTCAGTAAAAAATAGAGTCTAGCGACAGTTAAATGCCATCAGAAATTTCCAAAAAAAAAAAAAAAATTATGACGATTTCTGTTAATGTTTTGTAAAACCCACACCTCATATCACAAGTAAGTACATAACTACACTCTTTTTATTTACGAAACAAAAGAACAGAGTACCTATTCTCACGACTTTTTCTCGTCGTATTGATAATGAATATTTATCAGAAAAGTGTACACAGATATTTTTATAAAAGGTCAAAATGAACAGGCCTGTTCACAGGTCACCTGTTGGGTGTAGGCGTCAGGATTTTCATGAAACAGCCATTAGGTTTAAATTCAAAAATCCCATAAGCTTTGTGATCCGTATTTTTTAAATCTTAACCCCAAAATGTACAGTATATTTAACCAAAAAAGGTTTATATACAGAGAGTTCTAATAAAGACCGGGTAAAGCAAATTCTTTATATTACTTTATATTTCAACGTTATTTATTTCGAACTTTAGGAAACTAAATCTGGTTATGCCAGAGCTGCAAAGCCTTAAACGCAGCACGTCATTCGTTGTTTTTGAAGGACGCATTTCAGTAAGTTTGCTCAGGAACTGCACAACCTGCTATTCAAACGCCAGAGTAACCAGTCCTGAGCAAACTTAATCGAACCAAGTGATATCCAAGCGACAAGAGCGGTTTCAGCTCAATCAATCAATCAAATAATGTACAATATCTCTAGTAAAACAGATTGCACTAGTAGTGTCCTGTGATTTTATCCGTTTTTTTGCCGCTCTAATTGATCCCCTACCCCATTTAGATTAGTAGATTTAGCATTTATATGGAATACAAAGGCTTTGGCGATAAGTTTTGACTTTACTTTCGTTATAAGAATAAACTAACCGTGGAAAGTTGTGCTTGAGTGTTTATCTTTGACTAGATAAATTATCTGAATGTCTTTAAATCGAGAGTGTGTGGGTTTATCCAAAATAAACAAGCTCCGTAGTTTATGTTATGATAGTATAAAGTAGCAAAACGAACAGTACATGTGCCTGATGTAAAACAATATGCCTTCCCATAACAACACACCGACACAGATCTATTGGAACATGAAAAGTTCAAATTATTACCTAACACTGCAATGCGCTCGTCACCCAGATATATAAGATATTTTATCTCTATGCCCTGTAATATCACTGGAAATATTGGCCTTGAAATTGGAACACAATGACATTTTCATATTACTGCTTGGCGGCAGAATAACTGGCAAAGAAACTTCCTATGGCTCTAGCACTACAAAAATCGGGAGTATAACATTAAAATAAATAAATAAATATTGGTGGACAATTCACACACAACACCAACTGACCTCAAACTAAGCAAAACTTGTAAGATGGTAGCCAGATAGCTGATATAATACTTAAATAGTTTTAAATACATACTAATTATACATAGAAAACACCCAGACACAGTACAAATATTTGGATTCATAACAAATATTTGCACTAGGTGGGAATCGAACCCACGACCCTCGGCTTTGCAGGCAGAGTTACTACCCACTAAGCCACAAGGCCAGTCATCATTGTCACATGACATCAGTCAAAATCATCATCAATGAAAACTATCCCTGGTTTCACCTGCAACTGAGCCTACACACCTTTTTCGAAATTCGGACTATCTAATTTAAATTTGACGCTCATAATGATGACTTAAACAAAATTTGCTTTTTCATTTTATGAAATAGATATTAAACTAATCTTAAGTCCGCTTTCACTTTGAATCAAAGGCGAGCCTTTGATAGGTACTAAGTTTTGATACCTCTAACTTGGAAGTTCCTGAGTCCAATGAACAGTCCTAGTTCACAAGTATGCTTCAAAACTTTAGGTGGTAGTTAGAGTTTAAACAGAACTGTCTGGTCAGTTGTATAGCTTTGTGATTTAATCAGGCTACTTGTTATGAATGTACTAGCTACGAGTACATAGAGGAAATTTATACTGTACTCCAAAGTACGAATAACGTAGTGCTTATATTATAAATAACGATGTTTTATCAGATATAATTTGTATTAGTGAATATTTGGATGTTAAGATATTTATTGCACAATCACGTCGAAATGTCTGAAAAGACAATGTTTCCAGAGAAATTACAGGGCTTAGAGATATAAGATAGATCTTAGATCTCTGTGTGACGAACGCAGTGCAGTGCTAAGTAATGATTTGGACTCTTCATGTTCCAATAGCTGCGTGTCACTGTGGTGTTATGTGTCGGGGATGTTGCTTACCATCATGCAGATGTCCTGATCGTCTCGTCACTCTTTATTTAAAAGAAAGATCTGTTTGAAATTTGGAACAAAGTTAGATTATAGCCTAAAATCTTAAAATATAAATATATATATTTATTTTTTTTTAAATAAATGGTGACGAGACGATCCGGACATGTGCCTGATGGTAAGCAACATGCCTGACACATAACAGCACAGTGACACGCAGCTATTGGAACATGAAGAGTCCAAATCATTACCTAGCACTGCACTGCGCTCGTCACCCAGAGATCTAAGATCTTATATCTCTAAGCCCTGTAATTTATCTGGAAACATTGCTCTTCAAACCGGAACACAGTAATGTTTGCACATTACTACTTGGCGGTAGAATAACTGGCAAAGGTGTGGTACTTCCCCAGGCGGACTCTGCCAAGAGTCCTACCACTACAAAACCAATTTTAACCAAATTTGCACATGGTGTGCAGTTTGAACCAACTTGAAAGATAGCATATATATTTTTTATCACGAAATGTATTACGATTTACCTCTTTGCCTTATAAATTACCTTAAAAGTTTAAAAACCAGAACACACACAGTAGTAACACGGTAACTCCCTAGGTGAACGTAATAAGATTATCTAAGAAATACTAACACACAATGTTGATACAAAGCTATATATCAACAATGGCGATAGAAACACGAGCTTGTACACATCGAAAAATACCGAAAACACGCGTCACGGGGTCATATTACCATCGTGAGCCGTTCCACTAAATTGAATTTCCATAGAAGGCATCTATAGCAGTGTGTCTCTATTTCTGGTCACGATTTTCTGTGGCTTTCATGTGGATTGACACACTTGCGTGTGAGACTTACAATTATGTATTGTCAAGCCCACTACCAATCGGAAGCGTACCCAGCATGCTGGCGGCATTACCACGCTGAATGGCAATGCTTATGCGTTGGGCCAAATAAACGCCAGCATTTTGGTCACGCGTCGCGTCGACCAAGCGCTCGGATAGGCTTTTGAAAATGAGGTGAGCTCCCGGCCCCCACGGTCCCAATGTCTCAACCCCAAAGGGCTCAAATATGTAACCACTTCCGAGGGTTGCATATTTGCGCCGTTTGAGTCGCTCAGCTGAATTAGCCGCTGCACCGGCCCTACTATGTGTCTCTGGAAGATGTGATGGTGCCAGAGTATCGACGCAAGTTGCGTCCCATACTAAGGGCCGACCCAACTTCCAAGGCACAACAGTCATGCCGTCAGGTCTTTTGCCATCGTCACGCGCAAGACCACTCGGTTCGAGTATGGCTGGGACATTGGCGGTGGAAAAAGCCCGGCGTATGATGTCGTTCAGGCAGGCGTGGCGGCCAATACGACCCGCGCTTTTCGAGCAAGAGAGACCATGGTGACCGAGTTGGTCGACGGCAGTACCACAATGGCAGCGATGGGCTTCATAGCACCTGGCACCCAAGCGCAAGCTAACAGCTAGACGAAATGCAGTTGGATCTAATAGGCTACCGGTATTGAAAGATGGCAAAGCTTGTAACCAAAGGCCCGATTCCCACACAGACACAGCAAGGATACGAGCACGATCCGCGATACTAGGACACGTATCGAGAAGAGAGTTCCGTGCTAGATCGCAGATCGGTCGATCCCACTGTCTCTGAGATGACAGACATCTGGGAAATCGTTGTTTGGACAAGCCAGCCTCCAAGCATTCTTAGCCTCGCACAAATTAGCTACTACTACATCCGAATGGCCTAATGAGGGTGCGAGAATTTTTTCGATTAGATTTTGAGTACTATGAACTGAGGACAAGAATGCCGGTAAAGCTACACTTGAAATTTGGCGGACCCTAGGCCTCCCAACCTTATGGGTAGTGAGGCTTGTGACCATGCCCTCCCACTCAGGTCCACATTCAACACCGATATTAAAGATTCCTTTACGACATTGTCTAAGCTCCAAAGGAGCTCACCATGTTTCCACAGTGGACTACATCGTAAAGCGTACATAAATTTCGGAACAAAGAGACAATGCCGAATAATTGTAAACGCCATATGGGCGTTTACTTTGAGTAGCCTATCGGAGGCTCTCGTAAAATTTTGAATTTTTCCTCGACAAAAGGTGTAAACGACTCATCTAATATCGGTGAACCCAGGAGGCGCAAGGAATGTTTGTCAACTGATTTGATGTTGGGGCCAGATCATTAAATTTCTGTATTATCGAATCTTTATCTGGACATGTGTCGCAAACGAAAAGTTCGCATTTTGAGAAATTTAGTTCCAAACCAATGAGACGAAAACCGTCTATAAGTTTTTGTAAATCAGTTAAAACAGTATTCACATCGCCCCCCAACGTTCCGTCGTCCAAGTACCAAACGTTTAGTTTGGACTGGAGACGTTGAATGATAGGGTGAATGGCCAGGGCGAAGGTCGCAGGGCCGAAGGGATCACCCTGTTGACAGCCAACGGAGGATAGCATATGATTGTTTTGATTAATTAATTAATTCAGGTGTGCTTAGTGTAAGTAGTTAGTTAGGTTTGTAGTGTAGTGTATGTAGTTCTCATTGTATTTTAGTTTTGTTAATAAAGGCTCTGCCCAGATAAAAAAATTATGTATTTCCTTTCACGTCTACCTACGGTTTCAATATTCTTACGATATCGAAATTATAACATAAAATATTGAAACCTACTAAAAGTAGATAGATAGGTAGATTAGATTACCTTATTAGAAAGAAGCAATAGGCGGCCCTATCGGTTATAGTGATCTCTTCCAATCAACCTTGAGATGGAAAAGGATATAAGAGAACAGGAAGACGGGAAATAAACGATAATTCCGGTTTAGTTGTTTTATTTTCAATTTTTTTTCGACTCTACCCATATCTAATCTGTTTCGTCAAAAAATCCCATGATTTGACACATTTTACCACACGAATAACATGGGCTTACAATGGGTATAACACTATCAACAATGCATACTTCCTACTTACGAGGAAATATATTGCCATGAATCCTTTTTAGCATTTTTTTATAATATATATTTATTTAAATCATACCTAATAATTATTTAAATCGCAATTAAGTTCTTAATAATGTTATATCAACATAAATTCAAATTGCAAAAATAAAAACTCTAATTTTTTTCCCTGTTATGTGTGTAGTCTCAGGCTATCTTTTACTGCTTTCACTTATTTACGACCTCAACTCCAGAACACCTCTACCCTAACGATTATTGGTTCTACGACAGATGTGACCAGCGCAGCTTATTGCGACTTCAGTTTGCTAGTGCATTGAGTTATATCGGTCACCTAATAAAATTTAGTTCAATGGATCTCATGTGCATTAAACAAATAAATAAATATTGATGGTAACTTCATACACAACACCATCTGACCCCAAACCAAGCAAATCTTGTACTATGGAAGCCAGATAGCTGATAGGCTTATTCGCATAATATCAGATTCTCAAAATATCAGAATATCGAAATATCGAAATCGGACATTCAACGTGAAAAATGTATTTGGAGACTTCAAGGATATTATGTCACTACCCAAGTTAAATAGTTTTAAATACATACTTACATATTATTATACATAAAATTACGATACTTCATCATCCCTTACAACATCATATATTTTTTGCTAGAAGCAAAACAACGCTGGTGCGAAATAATTGCGATTAAATTCAAACGTTAGCAGAAAGTCGGTAAATTCGCTATTGGTAGGCTAGAATTGGTAGGCGATCTACAGTTAATTGGGGTGACGACAGGGTCAAAAATATACCATTCTAATTTGTTCGCCAAGTTAATTATGGAAAATCAAAAATTTACAAAGATATAGATCATCAAATTACCGGAGGGGGGTTGTGACGTCATACTATAGGAAAAATTTTACCATATCGTGGCGTGACTCGAAACTTCTAAGCACTGTATCGTCGTCGTTATTCGTTTGTGAAACATAAGAAAAAATACGTAAACTATATTTTTAAATAAACTAATTGATGGACTTATTACTTTTTGACGTGACAACGTCTAATAAATCGATGAACGCCGGCTGCATGCACGAAATAATGTCCCGTTATGTCCCGTTACGCTCACTGTCCCGTTACGCTCATCGTACGCTTGCGCCGCATTTATCAATGTTTTATTGTGACGTTGTCACGTTAAACTATCGTTCGTAAAACAATAATAGACAGCCAATTTTTTAAGTCGTCTCGCCGATTGCGAGTTCATAGATTTAGGGTGAGTTTTAAGTACATTTTCAAGTGTAGATGTACTTACAAGTTTGTCATCACTACTGGTTTTAACAGTTAAGGAAAATTCCGATGAAACCGGCATGTTTCTAGAATCTTTCGAGTTCATTCGTCATCCGCTAACCCGCACTTGGCCAGCGTGGCGCATTATGACTATAACTTTCTTCTTGCTAGAGAAAGACCGGCGTTCCAATAGTGAGAATATACTTGTAGAGTGCTTATGCTTATTGACACATTTTACGAGTATAAGGGACACTTCATCATCCACCATTAATGTACAAACATGACTGTGTCTTGCAAGGGCAATGTTTCCAGATAAATCACAGAGCAAAAGATAATTCATAATATATCTCGTGCGTGACAAGCACTGTTTTAGGCTGTTAAATGTACTCTTCAAATAACTAGTTACGGCTGCTTTAGTCGGGAGAACGGCAACTCCCGATCCGGAATCCCGAGTGTACGAGTAAATACCACGCTCCATTGTCTTTTCGAATTCATGTGCTTATTTCTTTTTTTTTATATCGCGTATAGGTCCGCGTTTGACCACCAACTCGCCTGATGGTAAGCGACGGTGTGGTCGAAGATGATGCATGTTGACCTAGAAGGTACCTATTCACTCTGACCTTGAAAACTATTGCCGATAAACTAAAAATGGTGAGGGAAAACATCGAGAAGGACAAGTATCTAGATTCTTTCGAAGTCATATATTATCCATCAACTCGCTCTGGTCTAGTGTATTGGATGGCCTTGACTCTCTCCTTGCGAGAGAAGGCCCCGAGTCCCAACAGTAGGGTAATTAGTGGGGTGCTTATGACTTGCATGTTTAAATAACTGCGTGCATTGTGATATTATGGGTGAGCGTGTTACTTGTCATTAACTGCATATCTGGAGCATTCCACCATTCTGTACAACAAAACACTTCTACAACAAGAACAAAATTAAAAATTTTGATTAACCCCCGACTACCTTAGATTTGTTATCTGTACAACATTCTACTAGTCAAGCCCTTTCATTTGATACCCATATTAAGGGAATTGTGAAAAAGGAAATGTAATTCGCCATTTTGTGGTAGCGGCCATCTTGGATTTGAAATTTGTCATAGTGCAAAGTATTCTACTAATCAAGCCCTTTCATTTGATACCCATATTGAGGTAGTAGTGAAAATTTTATATAATTCGCCATTTTGTGGTGGCGGCCATCTTGAATTTGAAATTTGTTATAGCGTTTAGTACTCTACTAGTCAAGCCCTTTCATTTGATACCCATATTGAGGTAGGTTGTGAAGAAATATTTTGTCCGCCATTTTGTGGAGGCGGCCATTTTGAATCGATATTAACCAAACATAGCTAAGAACACCCGCACGGATATTAACTTTCAAATAAAAAAAACCGCATCGAAATCGGCCCATCCGTTTGAGCTCTACGGTGCCACAGACAGACACACACACACACAGACAGACAGACAGACAGACAGACAGACAGACAGACAGACAGACAGACAGACAGACAGACAGACAGACAGACAGACAGACAGACAGACAGACAGACAGACATCGACGTCAAACTTATAACACCCCTTTTTTTTGTCTGGGGTTAAAAATATATATCCATGGAAACTAAAAGAGACATTTTAGAAAAACTACATATATCTTTGTCGAGCTACGAGCTCGTACCATAAATAACGAATGCTAAAACAGAAAGCCTGTTAACTATCTGTCGTTTTAATCATGCCGTCTGATACTTCAAAGTCCGCGTCTATTCACCCAAAGTTCTTTTCGCATAATATGAATCTATTTCAGTTTCAAAGCCTGCTGTTAAAATCTGTCTCGTCAAAGTGAGCGGCGTAGCATAAGTGAGTTAGACCGGAATCCAACAGTTGAAAGCGCTGCATTTTTAGACGATTGGGAACAATCGGTATTATGCTGAGCTGGGGCCGGATTGTGACAAAAAATTTAAATATAGATTAAATGTAAGTTGACCCAAATCTGAGTTGACGGTG
Organism: Ectropis grisescens; assembly: GCA_017562165.1. Taxonomy (NCBI): domain Eukaryota; kingdom Metazoa; phylum Arthropoda; class Insecta; order Lepidoptera; family Geometridae; genus Ectropis; species Ectropis grisescens. Next base: position 4,717,098 of record CM029779.1, on the reverse strand, counting down.
TTCGGGATTGAGACTGGCAGTTATATATATATATTTTTTTCTATTGTTACTTCTGTAGTCAGAAGAAACAGCGACTGCACAGGTCTTAGTTTTGGACCGTGTCTTCGGAGTGGGGTCTAACAATAATTTTGTAGTAGATATTGTTTTTTGTCTCAATAAATATTTTGTCATTGTCATCTCGCTTTTGGCGCGAACATATTCCGATTGACAGCAAGCTTTCAATTCGTGTGTCGTGGCTGCTTGTTATTTGCTTTTGATTGTTGATTTGACGGATGTGATCATTAATGTCGATTACATTTCGACGCTTTTATTTCTGTTCGCTGAGCGCGATGTAAATTGTATTTTAAAATGAAATTCTCTCTCTTTTGGAGCATATTTTGACTACAATTATACGCTGGTTAATAGTGGCCGTGTTCATAATATAAATAAGTATTGTTTTTGTTATTACGATGCCTTATAACAAACCTATTTTTTTTTTGTTACTTTAACTGTCCCAATAATAGAGCCAATGTCTCTACAAATACCCTTCGTTACTACTGGTTCTGGGTCTAAATATTTCAAGGGCGCAAAATTATTATTTATGGCGACAGTATGTAGAAAGACGAACTAAAACGTTTTTAGTTTAAATATTAAATAATAATTGTTAAAATTAATAATCTCGTATTATTCCATATTTCACACATCCTATACTATCAAATATTCTCCCGAATAGAGCACAAATTGATATACAATTCCATTAGTAGTCAAATAAAACTGAGCAATTACATTAGACATAATGACATGAAAGAGAATTAAAACAATTGAAGCACAATTATAGAACAATATGATAGAGTGCGGATAAGAAATGTGTATTAGACTATGTCAAATTGTTTCAGACAATTTTTTTAACAGTAGTTAAAAGGATGACACTGTTTAAGAACACATTATAGCTGTACAATGCTTGTTTTCGGGTCTTAAAGCGATTAATTTATTTTTAACAGGCATGATAGAATTTTAATCATGAAGTGTTTTTACTGATAAGGATTGCGCTGAGCTCGTCCTACATAAAAAAGTTAAATAGGTATTTTTGTGATGTATATGCATAAGGTTCTGCGTCTTGGTGTTTCTAAGTGAGTGTGTATTAGCATTATAGCAGCAATCTGGATACCATTTTAATAGTGGAATATATTTTTTTTGGGGGCTAGATGAAGTAGTGTAAAAGTTTGAGTATTTGTGTGTGAGTATTTATACCTTGTCTCTTACAAATATCACTTGCTAAACTCAACTTAAGCCCAATTTTGTCATATATCTTCGAAATACCTAACAAACATGCCCTGTAATTTCACGGGAAACATTGTTCTTCAATCTGGAACATTGTAATGTTTACATATTACTGCTTGGCTGTAAAATAACTGGTTGAAAAAATGTTGATGATGACAAACCCATATTACTATGCACAGAGAAGATACTTTTTTTCTAGAAATTTATAGAACGAAAACAAATTGTTATCGTGCACTAGAACCCACACTTGGGCGACTTATGGTGTGGGATATATAGATACTCTTTGTTGTACAGACCACAACAATACAATAGAAGAAAAACAATAAAAACTAATGTTACAACCGAAATAACAAAAAAAAAACAAAGTAAGTATAGGTGTAGTAGGTAAATTAAAAATTTCATGACGACGAAATAAAAACACACTCATAGGTACATGACTTAAATGTGTTTGAAACTGCAGCAGTCAAAAGCATATCCAACTAAAGTCCAAAAATCCAAATAAAGTGAGATATTCTGATATCCAGGTCTTGCTTAGTCTTTGTTAATTAATTTTAGCTTAAAATCACAGCAATAATAATGATGACGCACAATTATTAGAGTAGCCATTCAACTGATCTAAATCGAGTAAATTCCAAGCACAAAAAATACGTTTTTGCTGAAAAATCGTTTTCCCCTAGAGAGAATCTTTTCAACTAAGCCCTTACCGGTTGTCACAGAGAATGCTTAAAAAGCCACGAAGAACAATACCTAGGGGAAATCTCAAGAGGACCTTCGATCCACGTAGGTATAGTGGGGATTTTAAAACAAGACAGAGAAAATATTTTTAGTAGGATTTGCTTTCTTCAAATACTGACAGGAAATTTTTGTTATAAAGAATGTAAAATATTTTGTTTGGAATATGTAGTGACGAGATGAGCAAGACATGTGCCTGATATTAAGCAAAAAAGAAGTGTGGCACTCGGAGACTGCCGCGGTAAATCTATTGCATGTTGCATGCATTTTTATCAACATAAGCAATAGGGATGTTAACAATTTTTCGGAATTGCTTTTATTTTGAAGAGTGACATTTGTTTACCATAAAAACGGAAATCCGTTAAGCTGGCAACACTGCTAAGAGAATTTAGTCTGTAAAGCTAATACAAATAAGATTCAAAGTCGAATGACCGAGTGGGGAGGACGGCGTTACGGTCTTCCATCCCTCTTTCTTGTGAACACAAGAAAGAGATGCACGATCACTAAAATTTGATCCCCAGGCCCGCGATAAAAGCTATGCAATAGCTTAAAAAGCCCGCACATAACAATTAATTAAGAGCCACGCAGCTATCTGAATATGATGAGCCTAAATAAACACTGCCTGGCACTGTCTACGATAGAGCGAACCTACAAAAAGCTGTTTCACTCTCGATTGGAAGACACCAAGATTGTCGTCGTCGAAAAAAACTCACTCAGGCAACGCATTTTACCTCAAACTCAAACCTCTTCGTTCGAGTCTTTGGAATGTCAACTATGAAACGATATCGTTTTTTGGGCTACATATCGCAAACAAAAACGTTGACGATGCAATAAAAGTATTTTAAGTACGCTAAATGGGTGCCCATGACGGTGTACATTTCGAAGACTTTACGTAAACTGAAGATGGTGCCTCTATCCACCTCCGCATTAGCGGGAGATAATCCCTAGCCGTATTCTCGAAGCGACTGTCTAATCCGATTGTGATAATAACATCCGATTTCGGTAGCAGATCGGAACGAGAACTGAACACGTTGCGGGTGCTCATTCAAACGTCTACGGAATATGGAGGGATTTCTCTCCGCTTAAATTATACATGAATGTGTGCTTGTACTTAGTTTGAATTATTTAAATCAGACGAGGAAGCTGCGTTCCAGTAATATCCCTTGATGCCGTGAAGTCTTGCATTTGACTTACGGAGCTGTTATAAATAAATCGTTATATTCACATATTTAAAGTCAAAGTACTTGATTCACATATACTATGTACTTTATTCATACTTTATGGTGTGTATTTGGATGAACTGGCAAACTGTTTTTGCCAAAAACAAGAGCTTTGCCAGTCCACCATTCTACCTCTGGTGGACTCTACAAATGCCTTATCATTGCATAAATTGACTATTTCTGAACATAAATGATCTTCAGGTATCAGACGTTTTTAAAGGGAGATATTGCGATTCAAAATTATCTCAAATAATAGACATAGTAAAATGTATTAAAATACTTTTATATATACAATACTCGCAACGCCCCTGAGCTAATTTTACTCTATGAATAAAAGCCATAATTCAAAATACCAGCGCAAAATAAATGAACTGTACAATTTTATAATGTTTCGTTTAACTTTTAGTGTTCAAACAAGGTTAGTAGGTGTGAAAACAGAAAGTTTGAAAACAGGATTTAACTAGAAATCCTGTAACACCACACGCTTTGCAAACTAGGCGGCTTTTGCAACACGTATTTGGGACAAATAACTCTATTATTCGTAAATTACTGGTAGAGATTTACAAATAATAATATAAAGAAATATTAGACTCACAAAAGTTTAGGGAACACAACAAATGTAAGAACATTTTGGAGGTAATTTTAAACCTAAGTTCAATGTTTTAAGTGCCAATTTGCCACGAACAGTCCAAAATAGCAACGTCGTTTCAAGGTTGACGGTCATAAAACTCAAATAAAAAGGTTTGACTCCATCTTTGTAATAAAAATATCAAAACAATGGTATACGTCGCCCAAGTGGGTATTAGTGGGGGGTGCGGGATGGTTGCGCCGGTGTAACGGAACTCATCGTCGCTGGTGAGCTGCGCGTCGGGAATATTGCAGCACACACTCACTGTGTCCTCACCACTAGCGTGAACACACTGCTGAGCCTTTTGGAGGCAAGGTTTCCAAGCGGGTGGCACATGCCATCCACCATCTCTGTTAAACATCGGACGCTTACCGATTTCAATGACCTCCCTGACTTTCTGACTTTACGGGGTATAAAAGACTTCTCCCTAGCCAGGACCCCCGCCTTGTCAAATCGAATGAAGTGTTGACCGTCCGAACAGAGAGCATGCTCCGCCACCGCAGAGCTGTTGCCATCCAAATTCTTGATTGCGCGTATGTGTTCCGTAAGCCTCGTGGACACATTCCAAAGTGTACCTGACGTGTACTGTACGTGACCTACATAGTTTTGACTTCATCTTGGTGTCTTCAAGCCGAGAAAGCAAATTCTTCTAGGTAAGCGTGCTACATCCTAGACCGTACCGTCTCTTAATATCAGGCAAGATGATCGTCAAGTGCTAACTTACTATCGATAATAAAACAGTTCGTATTTACTTCAAAAAGTCATTGAATTTATTTAAATAAAAATTAATAATGATTGAAACGTTCCACACGTTTTGACGGTACGTACTGCTAAAAGTTGCCTTTTATCTCTCCTTATTTAATATTTAGATCTAGACCTTCTTCAGCTTTACAACATATCCGCGATAACTGAAAACAAAGAGCGTTACCCAAACACCGTTCTTCAGTTAGGTTTATTTATTATTTACTTTTAATATTTAAACAATCTCACGCAAAGCTACCGAATGCCTAGGCATTCAGCGAAAACGTCGGTAAAAAGCCGTTGAACTGGGTCGAACGTCGAGGTCTGTCACGCACAACTCTAAGGTAAATAGGTAACCGATCGGCTTTAGGTTAGGGATGTCTGTCTCCGATTTTTCGTAGCGGTATTTGTTCACTGAAACCGAATCATGAGGGATTTCGGATTGGGAGTGTTCGAGTGACAATCTAAGCTAAAGCCGTTATGCAAATGTATAAACATGTATAAACTCACACGCACGGCTTGGCAAAGAGATTTGAAAATAATGACACCACGATTACATAGTCTATGCTGCGAAACAACATATTCGCAGACTAGTTTCATTTTAAGACTTTTTGCCCAGCTGCCATAGCGTGTGTTTTTTTTTATTATTCTTATTGTTGTTTAATTTGCGTATATTTATATTTAAATTTAGATGTAATATAATTTTTTGTTTTGGGAGAAGCCATTAGGTACCGAGATACAGTACTATGTACTAGTTCGGACCTGATGGGTTCATTAACTACGTGTTCATGTTATTATGACAAATAAATATTCTTATATTCTTAAATTTTACAGTTTTTCGTTGTTAGATCATTTTTAAAGGCGATAAATAATATTTCATTACTATTATAGAGCTTAGTGTTTAAGTGTGAGTACGCATGTGTGTGTGTTAGTCTCTCGCTTTGTGTGAGCATGCATCCCATAGCACCAGTTGTACATCAACTAATTTTATTACTTTATTTAGATCATTTTGGACTATCAAATTCAACAATAATACTTCTGCCCATGACGATTGAAATTTAACAACATTATTTTTTTAATTTATGTTCATTGTCACATTATAACACCTATTAAATGTCACATATAGAAATTTAGTAACGCCACGCCATGTGAAATAAATCAACAGTAATATTTTTATGTAACCAATTCTAACATATTTGTTCTTTTGTTCAATTTCAGACATACCACATCCCTATAAGTGTGGTATTTACCTAGGTTATGCAGGTATAAACAAGCGCTTCCGTGGCAGTTCAAACTTTTGGCCGAGTCTCTCTAAGCCTAGATGCAAATATCGGTTTTATGGTAAATAGTATAAAACTCTTTTTTAAACACGCTTAACGTTGTTTCAATGGAATTGTAGAGCTGAGCGAGTGAGTGCGTGCGTGTGTATGTACGTATGCCCTTTTTTCGCTGAGGATGTGTGTATACGTAAGCCAGGGGACTAATAGACTACCTGTGATTATGTATATTACGCATTATTATTTGTGTGTACATATACGCGTACTTCGACAATCATTCCAATTGAAGATTTGCATTTTTATTAATCTAATGAACAACCATAATAATTAGGATCTTTAAAAAGTTTGAACAGGAACTTATTATCTCATTCTAATAGGTATGGTAGCTGGAAAAAAACATTTATGAACTACAGGCCCGTGAACAAAATTTATGGATCAAAGGAACCACCAGAAGACTTATGTGGAATGATAGAAGGGTATAAAATGAAAGCTGTCCTACTGAGTGCAGGTGAAGATAGGGGTTGTTAATCTTGGTAATTTCTCCTTGTCACATGATTTTTGTACGGCATTGCGGAAAAATTGATTTGAAGAAGTATTGAACCAATGCCGTACATAATCAAATGACCAAATTTATCCTGTAATCGTCGGAAAATGATGAATTTTTCCGACAAAAATAACAATAAAAAAAATTATAATTTTATAGTTTCATTACCTCTCTTAATCCATTATCCGCAACGCACTACAAAAATCATGTGACAAGGAGAAATGATCGAGATTTGTAACCCCCTATCTTCACCTGCACTCAGTCGGACTTCTTTCAAGTGACGGCATAGTGCTCAATCTTATTATGTTATATCCTTCTATCATCCTACATAGGTCTCCTGGTGGTTCATTTAACCAATAAATTTTGTTTACTGGCCTGCAGTAGTAAACTGCAGTCTGTCAAAGCATTAAATAATATGCAAATCGTATTTTTTCTTTCGTTTCACAAACAGAAAATGATATAGTGCTTTAAAGTTTCGAGAGACGCAAACGCGTGTCCTATAATACCTTACGGACTAATTAGTACTAACTACTAATACGACACCATACTGCGCTCAAAGACTCAAATAACTGATGTAACCCAAAAGGCCAGCAATTTGAAGTGGGACTGGGCTGGACATGTCTATCGAATGTTAGACGATCGCTGGGCTAAGATCACTACCCAGTGGCAGCCAAATAGGAAACGACGACGCGGGAGACCCAATAGGCGATGGCGGGATGACCTCGACAAACACCTTAAAGACGGGACTACTTTGAGTCAAGACAGACAAAAATGGAAGGAGGGTAGGGAGGCCTTTGCTCAACACTGGGACACAATGGGCTCTTAATAATAATAACTAATACGAACAATGGTATTTTTTTCACCCAGTCAGCATCCCAATTTCTTCGATAAAAATCAAAAAACTCGTACTACCAGATAAAGAATAAACTTCCATATTTTTAAGCCCCGCTCAGATTACAAAATAAGGCAAAATCACAATGAAGGTAATTTACCCTAATAACCATTATAACTCACTTCGCATAAACAGAAAAAATGTATTTTGCATTACCTACTTAATACCTTGGGGAAGAGTGCTATGTTCTTTTTATTAACGATATTCTTATAACAAAAGTCGGATTTTAGGGAAATTTCACAATAACTTGGAATAACAATTTCTTTCGATGTGGCTGTAGTAATTTCAGTCTCGGATTTTGAGAATGAGGATCCGGATAAGAGGAATATTCGGAGAAGATAAAATAAAATAAGTTCAAAAGGTAATAGGAACCACATTACATTAATGATATGTAATATTTAATGATTTTAAGACGAAGCATTAATCAGGTGGGATAAATATACTATATTTCGATTTGAAAGACGTTTGCAGAGCAATAATTCATCTCTTACTTAAGATAGTTGATATCTTTTTTTATAATAATTAAAGTTTATTTTGTGTTTTTATATATAGTGGCTTTTATTAAAGTGTTATCTTATCTTAGTTGCGTCCAGTGGTCCGTCCCAGATCCAACTCGGCCTTCTACCGCCTATCTAAATCGGCTTTAGCTTTTCTATTGCCATCTCTATAATTTCAAACAAAAAAGAAAAGAGAGAAACATCAAAGATTAGACAGTTTTCGTTCGGCGGTAGACCCTAGGTAGAACGACACATAAAAGAGCTTCTCTTGCTATGGGACAGACTTGAGAGTCTGAAATATGAGGCTCAGGAACATCCGTAGTGACAGGTCTCGTGACTTAGTGGGTAGTCATTCTGCCTGCGAAGCCGAGGGTGGGTTCGATTCCTACCCATTGCAAATATTTGTGTAATGAATTCAAATATTCGTACTATGTCTGAGTTTCTATGTATAAAAAGTATGTATTTACAACTATTATATCAGCTGTCTGGCCACCATATTACAAGCTTTGCTTAGTTTGGGGTCAGATGGTGTTGTGTAAGAATTGTTCACCAATTTATTTATAGTGTTACTCTACCTTGGCTATGAGTAAATGAGTTCCCTCGGTAGGATCTTTTTGACTGATCGCTAATCTCGAGTGCAATGGAAACTTCCATTTGCATTTTTTGGCCTTCAGTCAGCGCATGTCGCATGTAGATATGCTAGGGAAGGAGAAATTGGAAAGACTTGTGAACATTACTTTGCTAATAATATCCTCATCTGGCCAAACAATTATAATAGTTTCAAGAAATACACTCATGGTGTTGATAGTGAAACATTGGACCCAAAAACAAATACCCATTTGACTGATCTTGCACATCTAACCTACCGTTGAACCCGTTGATGTCTTTCTTTGCATCCTGCTCTGTCCTTAGAAGTTTGCATAACTCTATCTCGTTTTGTCCAATTATTGGGGGACAATAGTACCACGTTACATGGATAGTTACATATAGTTACATGGATATTCAGCTTATCACAGCGCTTAATTTTTTACCTCGTCCCGCGCTGGTGACTTATGAATTAAAACTGATTCGTTTCGTGTGCGATCAGGGGTGCTTAATCTACGACGGGACCCGAGGTAGTGTCGCTTAAAATTTTAAAATTACAGGATATTCAAAATTAATAAAACTTTCACAAAAAATAAAGAGAAGCAGAAAAAAATTCTTTCCACTCCAAACATACATCTGTGTTTTTTTTTATTCAATGTTATCCAGATATGCTAATCTAATATAAGATAGCCATGCTTTTATAAAGCAATATCCTTTCATTAACCGAACGTTATGTACGCGAAATTTCCTTTTACACTCATTTTTGGACATAAATAACGTAATATCCTGTTAAGTACACAAAGATATTTTAATAGAATAATTTTGAAGATAAAATATTTTCGTTTATGATGATGCTTAAGAGCATAATTAAATCTTCTTTTATATTAACATCATAAATTTATTTATTATGTTATCTTACTGCAGCAATGTTTTTTTGCCAATATTTACTGTTTTGGTGCATTTTTTTTACTTAACATAATAATATTATAAATTTACCAATTTAAATGTAAGTTAAAAACCTAAGTAAGGTTCTAGTATGGAAATATTGTAAAACAAGAACAAAATTAAAAAATATATTAATCCCCGACTACCTCGGATTTGTAATTTGTACAACATTCCACTAGTCAAGCCCTTTCATTTGATACCCATATTGAGGGAGTTGTGAAAAAAGAAATGTACTTCGCCATTATGTGGTGGCGGCCACCTTGGATTTGAAATTTTTCACAGTGCAAAATATTCTACCAGTTAAGCCCTTTCATTTGACATCCATATAATCCAGTAAAATAATGAAATTCGCCAATTTGTGGTGGCGGCCATCTTGAATTTGAAATTTGTTATACTGTATAGTATTCTAATAGTCAAGCCCTTTCATGTGAAACCCATATTGAGGTAGGTTGAGAAGAAATATTTTATCCGCCATTTTGTTGTGTCGGCCATTTTGAATCGATATTTGCCAAACATAGCTAAGAACATCCGCACGGTAATTAACATTCAAATAAAAAAACCGCATGGAAATCGACACATCCGTTTGAGCTCCACGGTGCCACAGACAGACACACACACAGACAGACAGACATCGACGTCAAACTTATAGCACCCCTTTTTTTAGTCGGGGGTTAAAAAGAGAGCCATCTTACTTATTGCACTATACAGCTATGTCAGACACTGCCCGAGTCTGTGTTTTTAACCGACTTCAAAAAAGGAGGTTTCTCAATTCGACCGTATATATGTTTTTTTGATAAAAGTAATTGAAAAACACAGACTCCGGCATGGGCAACCTACCTGTCTTCAAGTTTTGAGTTATCAAATTTCTTATAATATTATGCAGCAAAAGCAGCCCACTGAATGTTTCCACCGCTGAAACTCGGGGATTCACTCGCAAGGAGAGAGTGAAGGCTCTAATCTACCACGCAATGTGGTAGACATGACTTCGAAAGATTCTACCATATTGTTCATGTCCCGATTTTCTCACGATGTTTCCCTTTACTATTTTTAAGAAAGCGGCATTACGCACACGACTTTGAAATTACTTTTATGCTTGCCGGTAACGCGAACTCCACAAGATTTCAACTTTGGAGGGAAAACAGGTGTCAGGCTATCTAAATGCGTTGTTGACGCTGAAGTGCCGTCTTATTTGTACCTGTTTAAGCGTATTATTCTCAAGAGCGTTTCAAGGTGTTTCTAGCGATACAGCGATATAATACAGCGATAATTAATGTGCTTAAAATGTAAACTAACAATTTTAACTCTTTAGTCAGAGTTTTTCCGGGTTGTCAAGTGGTCTAGGACCTATTACATTTTAAATTATAAGAAAGGCATAGTGCTTTATGTTTTAAATTAATTGTATACGATATAACAAATACGAAAAAAACTACATTCGAAATCATAAATTGATCTTTATTTAATTTTTCAATACAATATTCCAGATAATTTTCACGGCTTTTTTTTAAATTTTACGAAGTTTCTATGTAAATGATCTAAAATTTTAAACTTAATGTCGTTGAATTGCTTTTCTATAAGCACGTTTCATTGTAAACCACGTAGTAAAATAAAAAATAGACGTGAAGGGTACCAAAACCAAACCGGTTATTCATGTAAAAATAAAACGTCATGATAACATAATACCAAAAATGTAAAATTTTAATAACAGAGATAATATGATAGTGGTTGAAATAATCTTCTTTGTTTTGAGGTAAGCTCATAATCCTATTAACCTCTGATTTAACACTGCATCCTGACAACGTGTCAAATAATAATTAATTAGTGCGATTATAACACTAATTAATGGGAAAATAAAATATTAATCTACACATTTTGTTTGTGAAATGAGTACCCAAAATCTATACGTTATCTACGTGGGTATATTTTCATTGTCAAATGTTTTAACAATTTTATTAAAAATTCACTCAATTCATACTCTATAACTGTTGTTAAAGTACTATTATTGTTTCTTAATCACGTCGAAATGGCTAAATAAATCAGGTTTAATCAGAGAAATCACAGGGCTTAGAGATATAACATCTTAGATCTCTGGGTGACGAGCGCAGTGTAGTGCTAGGTAATTATTTGGACTCTTCATGTTCCAAAAGCTGCGTGTTGCTGTGCTGTTATGTGGCAGGCATGTTGCTTACCATCAGGCACATGTCCTGCTCAACTCGTCAATTTTTATTTAAAAAAAAAAGTTGAATATTTGGAACACAGTTATATATATATATTAGACTGCAGGCCCGTGAACAAAATTTATGGGTCATCTGATACAGCAGGAGACCTATGTAGGATGATAGAAGGGTATAAAGTAATAAGATTGAGCACTATGCCGTCACTTGTAAGCTGTCCAACTGAGTGCAGTTGAAGAGGGGGGGTTCTAAACCTCGATCATTTCTCCTTGTCGCATGATTTTTGTACAGCGTTGCGGAATAATAGATTAGAAGAGGTATTGAAACAATAAAAATTATAAATTTTAAAATTCTAATTGTTAGTTTGTGAAAAAAATTCATGATTTTCCGACGATTTACAGAGTAAGTTTGGTCATTTGATTATGTACGGCATTGGTTCCATACAGTTTCAATACCTCTTCTAATACATAATTTCGCAATGCCGTACAAAAATAATGCGGCAAGGAGAAATGATCGAGGTTTAGAACCCCTCTTCAACAGCACTCAGTTGGACAGCTTACAAGTGACGGCATAGTGCTCAATCTTATTACTTTATACCCTTCTATCATCCTACATAGGTCTCCTGCTGTATCAGATGACCCATAAATTTTGTTCACGGGCCTGCAGTCTAATATTTTTTATAGTATAGAGTGACGAAAGAGCAGGATATGTGCTTGATGGTATACAACGTCCCTGCCCATAATAGCACAATGACACGCTGTCAATACACAGGAAATTAAATGTTTACCTATTCACAGCACTGCTCGTCACCCAGATATATAAGATGATTTATCTCTATCATACTACATATATACTGGAATAGTATCTACCTTCATGTTAAGATTTCTTTGTCAAAGGAAAATAACGATAGCGAGAACTACGCGTGTTACATCGTGCGGTGTTGCTAGTTTTATAGTATGTTTTGAAATGATGCAAAAGTCATCCCTGTACTTGCAATAAGACGCGGCAACCAAATGCTTATTAGGCTACCTAACTATGAAAATTGTGGATATCCCCTGATAGATATTCTAAATGTATTCAAATCCAGAGCGAGTTGGTGCCACACTCAAGACTTTCTTAAAAACTTCTCATCTCGCCTGATGTTAAACGATGATGCAGTCTAAGCTGAAGAAGAAGTCTTGATTTGATGACACAAAGATTGCAACCATCGAGAAAAACCCACACAGGCACCGTATTTCACAGATTCGACGTTCTTATCACAAAGGTTAAGTCAAATCTCTTTGTTCTTGGTTTTGGAACATCTAACGCTTTTTTTTAGCCACAAGCATTCCGATGGAATAAGGGCAAGGTGGTATTAGATTATGCAGAAGAAATTTAACTTCCACCGCATTACCGCTTGACACTGTATAATGTGGAGGTGAAGTCCAAACCTAATAGCTACTAGCTGTGTCCCCGGTTTCAACCGTTTTGAGGATTTTTTTTTTCAAGGAAAATAACCCAAAAAATATGGGTCCATTCTTACTTGGAAATAATTAGAGAATTATTTATTAGCTATCTCGTTGTGAAACCCCGTCATAATAGATGCAGCCTTTTCGTAGATTAGTCGGCACAAACATCCAGAAAAACTAAGTTTAAAACTGTATATACTCATATTCTCGTACCTATATGATATGTGATATATGTTTACCTATATGAATATGAGCATATTCATATAGGTAAACTTAATAAAAAATGTGTTAATTTTACATTACATACAGACTCTCTAATTTTATAATTTAAATAGATAGATGACTTATGGTACACCGTGGACACAGCTCGTCATACTAGAATAGCTAGAATAAAGTAAATCTTGTATCGATTCCGAAGTCTGTCTGCTATAGACGCTAGAACAGTATTTCAGTTTCCTATCAATCTTAGATAATCACAAAATTTAGATACAAAGTCAATAGCTCAGGCCATCATCGAAATTTGGTATTACAATGCAAAATTATTCAAATTTAATACAAAACGTAATTCCGTCATAGAATTGGAGATTTCGGTCTGATTATCCATTCCGTTAAAACATTCGATTATTTTGGTGGAGATTTGACGACTGATTTTAAACTGAATACGTAATGGGAGGGTATGGGACTTCCGAATTTCAAATATTTTTTGTGCCGAATTTGTTAGTATATTTGCTTGAACAATAAAGACTTATTGATTACAACCTGCAGTATTTGTATTTATTTTATTTAGCCTATTTATACGATGAGCTCTTTAAAATGTAAAACACATGGTGTTCTGTTTTGTGTGCTAAAGAAATAACGCACGCGTACATTCTCGTTAAAATAAGCTGCCATTTGCGATTGAAACTTAACTCGGACTGGACCGACATCGTCTGAGTCACACAGGAATTAAATAAAAGTATTGTAACAAGGTTAGTTTTCAAGGTAACTTTTGAAACCGTTTATGAAAACGTGTAAAGTTATTTAATTCCAGTTTTAAAGTTAAACGTTTAGCTAAAGTTTTCATAGCCGGTTTCAAAAGCTAACGTTGAGAACATTAAGAAAACTAACGTTGTTGTTACAATACTATTAAATAATTCCTGTGTAGCTCAGACGACGTCGGTCCAGTCCGAGTTAAGTTCCAATCGCAGCTGGCAGCTTATTCTTACGAACGGCACACAAACAGTGATCGAAAAAAAGCCACCCAATGCGGCTGAAACTTATGTTGATAAGGAGCGAACATGTTTCACGTGTATTCCGTGAATTTGTTAAAAATATATATACATTTGTATTCTATAATAGTGTAGAGTTCTACTCTACACTATTTTTGTTTATATATAGTTCTAACTAGATTTTTTTTAATTAATAATTGTTTAGTGTTCGTTTTAATGTTTGAACATTTGAGTTATACTAATACATATAGTTTTTTCCATATGCAATTCTATTTCATTTCTGACGTTGTTTTATGTATAAGATTTTAAAAAAAAATATGACGTAAAAGCACAGCTTTCAAGGCAACAAAATGTGCTATTGGGCGGAAACACAAATATTTCCAACTATACCATTCGAAAGTAAATGTAGACATATTATTATTTGTCATGTCTCCGCACCTGCCCACAAAGTTTGATAAATGAGCTATCGATCTGTTTGGGACACGCACCAATGTTACTTTTAATAATATCCTATATTTTTGTGGAAACTGGTATTATTGTCTAAAATTGTCATCGTGGCTAAGTTGGTAGTGATCCTGATTATTTACTTGTAGTTGTTGGTCGTGGTTTAAATTCCTCATCAGGGGTTTTCAAAGTTTAAAGTATTTATTTATTAGTAAATACAAAATTTACGTATAAAAACATTCATAAAAATCATAGAAACGTTTGTTCCGTGTTTTATCGTCCTGCGAGCTAGTTACTTGGTTCACATTCCCGTTATTTCACCGCTATAAAAAAAAATACGCCTATGTGCTTTTACAGATTAAAATCTAGGTAGTGGTGGTCTAAATTTCGACGTTGTATCTACGCTCCCGACGTCATTGAGTAACAAACATTCAAGCTTGTGTATTTATAATAATAGTTAGAAGTAGGATGAATGATACAAATGAAATAAACTTGGATATAAATGAATATTCCATTTTATTTCAAGCACATAATATATGAGCAAAGGGAAATCGTGCGGCTCGTTGCATGTAGAGAGATATTGCGATCGCGAAGCAACAACTCTTTTTTTTAATTCTTGGAAACTTGGCAGAACGCTTCTGTGCGCCTTACAAGCGAGAAGAGTGTGTGTATTGTCTGATGTGGCGTCTTTTTTTTTTCAATTCAAAATTTCGTCGTTTTAATTGAATGTCTCAACACTTGAATTGAGAAGGAGTTTGATTCGTTTTAAGTTTTTACGTAAAACGGACTCTTCATCTGTGGAATGTATTGACATTTTTCTATACAAATATTATAAAGCTGAAGAGGTTTTTTGTTTAAACACGTTAATCTCAGAAATTACTGAACCGATTAGGTACGTGATTTCTGAATAATATAAGCTAAAATAAAATACGTGAAGTAAATAATGTATGTATCTTCTGGACCCCATATCTCAAAATTGGTCGTCTAAGCAAGTTGCGGTAAGCACGTATTCTTAGTACGTACTAACTTTACTCGATCGTCCACATTTCATCCATCAGAAAATACGCACCGTCTGGTGGCCCTGGGATCTTACATTAATAACAATATAGTACCACGCAAATACATATTTGAAAATGTAGAGTCCAGATCACTGCCAAGGACTGCACTGCGTTCTTCACCCAGAGAAACATATCCCTTCAAACCGACCCACAGTAATGTTTCCACTTTACTGTTTAGCGATAGTAACTAGTACCGATGTGTATTATGGTTTTTCCCCTGACAAACTCTGCAAAGGGTCCTAGAACTACTAATAATATATAATTTACGATTTTTTTATTCTATAAAGAGACAAGGCGAGTAGGACATGTGCCTGATAGTAAGCAGCATGCCTGCCACATAACATCACAGCGACGTGCAGCTATTGGAACATGAAGAGTCAAAATCATTACCTTGCACTGCGCTCGTTACCCAGAGATCTAAGATGTTATATCTCTAAGCCCTGCAATTTCTCTAGAAATATTGCCCTTCACACCGGAACACAGTAATGTTTGCACATTACTGCTCAGCGGTAGAATAACTGGAAAACTGTGTCATATATAATTGACTTTTCAAATCATATTTATGTAACACGGGATTTAAAATTTACTTTACGGTGTACCAATTTTGTGTTTCAAGTTCAAAAATACCGAGAACCTTTAAAATTGATTTCGTAAATTCTGCCCAGAAATTATTCAAATCTATCACAACAAGAATTAAACTTCGTGGAAGTTTGACGCGGCTCTAAGCAGTATACAGATTTAGGATGCTTCCGTCGAAATTGAGATTAATAAAACTCTGAAATTCCCCAGATTTCTGTCGGAGAATATGAAAATAAATCTTGGGATATTGCGATAACATTTTTGGCATTCATGTAAATTGTATGCGTAGGAAGTTAGTACATGGATCAGTGTTAACTGTATAAATATTTTTTTTGATTAATTTAAAAGATATATGAGGTGTCGTATGTTTGTATGCTGTTGACCTTTATGCTGGTTGCTTGGGAGAGAGTGCTCTCAGCAATTACTCCACCATCTACGTACGATAGTTCTTAGGTATTATACAATGATCTGGTTATTTTTATTTGGATGCAATTATAGAGTTACGGCTGGTCAAGTCCGGAGAACGACGACTGCCGATCCGGAGCACCAGGGTTCAAACCCCACGCGCACCAATGTCTCATTCAAAGTTATGTGCGTAACACTGCTAACTTAAAAATGGCGAAGAAAAACATCGTGAGGAAACCGACACGTATCTAGAATTTTTCGAAGTTATGTGCCATCCACTAGGACCCGAGTCGCAATGGGAAGATTTAGTGGGCTGCTTTTGCAATAATTATGGATGTTCAAAACTAATATACGTTGCCAAAATAACACTATCGATAGCGGTAATAGTAACAGTATCATAAGTATTCATTTTTGTAGTGGTAGGACTCTTGGCAGAGTCCGCCTGGGGAAGTACCACACCTTTGCCAGTTATTTTACCGCCAAGCAGTAATGTGCAAACATTACTGTGTTCCGGTTTGAAGGGCAATGTTTCCGGAGAAATTACAGGGCTTAGAGATATAAGATCTTAGATCTCTGGGTGACGAGCGCAGTGCAGTGCTAGGTAATGATTTGGACTCTTTATGTTCCAATAGCTGCGTGTCACTGTGCTGTTATGTGTCAGGCATGTTGCTTACCATCAGGCACATGTCCTGATCGTCTCATCACTCTTTATTTAAAAAAAAAAAAGTATGAAAACTAACATGGTTGTTACACATGTACATTATTACACAGAGCTAAACAAGCTGCGAACACGTGCACGCACTCTCCTTGAAAAAGATCGCCGGATGCGATCGAAACTTGAGTCGGACTGGACTGACTATATCAAACGTGAGTTACCCGTGTATTCATTTAGAATGAGTAACAGTATCACGACTTCAACTATTTTTCCATAACTTTGTAGTGGACCCTTTGCAGAGTCCGTCTGGGGAGGTACCCCACCTTTACTAGTTATTCTACCAACATTAACATTACTGTGTTCCGGTTTGAAGGGAAACAACAACACTTATATCTCTGTATGACGAGCGCAGTGCAGTGGTAATGATTTGGACTCTTCATGTTCCAATAGCTGCATGTCACTGTGCTGTTCAGGCATGTTGCTTACCACCAGGTGCATGTCCAGCTCGTCTCGTCACTCCATACTGTAAAAAAATCTTAAAAACGGCTAAAAAGTTTTAACTCCAAAACAAATAAGATCTATGTCAGTCCTACGTTAATCCCAAAACATGAAATAATAACTGTGGTTGGATTATCTGAACTCACTGGCAAGACTTTCGTCCTTATCTCACGCTTCTCCCTATAAATGAGGCAATTCCTATGAATGAAACATTCCATGATAATGGAAGATAAGAAAACCGTAAAACGTCAAGTAAAAATACACCGTAAAAAAGTGTCGTGCAATTCGTCAGCTTGCAACGGTGGGTTATGACCATAATCTCAAGCCTTTGTATTAGAAATGCTAAACAGGCTTCACCGTTTGTTTAGTAAATCGCAGTAAAATAAAGCTGCTGGAATTAAGTTGAGTCTAATAACTTAATACGCGCAGGTGTGCGTCAGTAAAACAGAATTTTGGAAATAAAATCTTAGCGAAAATATACCCCGTGAATGATAACAACAAATATTATAAAATGTCATCGCGTTCGATTGTCGAGAGTGTGATAACTGTCGTCTGTCAACGTCAGTGAGATCAAAATGCCATTGTCATTTGCAACACCGAGAGCAGTCATGCCTGTGCCATGTATTTGTCGGTCCAACTGTTTTTATCTTATTACACTACACGTTATTCAGACTGTAAACCAGTAAGCCTCGCTGAACCCGATCTTGCTGTCTGAATTCAGAATTTCTGACGCTTATTACACCACGCTACTTAGACTAAGACTGTCTGAAAAACGCGTGCTGAATAACGCGTAGTCTAATAGGCGCTATAGGCCGGTGGTCGGCATTGCATCGCTAGGCAGCGATCGATATACATAAATCAAATCGACTTGTTCTACATATTTGATGGAGGATTTTGAGTTTGCGACTAATCAAAACATAATTAAAATTTACTCTGGATTATAATGTCTGATTTAACTTTGTATTTATATTCTCCACGTCCGACTACATACATCGTAGAGCCCGTTGGGGCTGGGAGCTCATCTCATTTTCAAAAGCTTTTCCGGCCGCTTGGTCGATGCGACGTGTGACCAAAATGCTGGTGTTTATTTGGCCCATCGTAGTATCTCTGGGTGACGAGCGCAGTGTAGTGCTAGGTAATGATTTGGACTCTTCATGTTCCAATAGCAGTGCTGCTATGTGGCAGGCCTGTTGCTTACCATCAGGCACATGTCCTGCTCGTCTCATCACTCTTTATTTAAAAAAAATCGTATATGTTTAAACATTGCCATTTAGCGTGGTAATGCCGCCCTAGTTAGGCATGTGTCATAGTGTTGTTCTCATTGTATTTTAGTTTAGCAATGCTTCCATATAAAGAGGTAAATCATTTTGATCAAACTGTGTGATGGAACGGAGTGCAGTGTTTGGTTGTTATTTGGATTTTGGTGTTGAAATAGCTGTCTAGAACTGTGCTGATATGACTATAGGTACATGTAGTTTATCATCGAATGCATATCGTGACCGTAATATTATTCGACACTATTTAAAAGAAAAATAACGCGGCACTCCATAAGTGCCGTCAGAAGTGCAACTTAAACAATTGTTGGGTACGTTCTTCTATAATACTTATATAATCAACATACACACATCAGTATAATTGCGTGCTTATACCTTATATATTACATAAAAAAATTAAACTTAAGGGCGTGTGGGCCGTAATTTTGAATTTTTAAAACAACTTTAAGACCTTTAAAATAGTGTATTAAACTCTGAAAAAATTATATGTAATAGTTAAGGATCTAATCTAGTGCAATTCGCAGTCAATAACACGATTTAATGAATTTTACTTGATAGAAAAAATCCCAAAGTTACCCCTTTTCAAAAGTTTTTACAAGTTTATGACTAAACTAATGATTTTTTTTACTAAATTTTTGTACTCAACGAAAGCCACTAAAAGTTATAGATGCATTCG
Organism: Ectropis grisescens; assembly: GCA_017562165.1. Lineage (NCBI taxonomy): Eukaryota > Metazoa > Arthropoda > Insecta > Lepidoptera > Geometridae > Ectropis > Ectropis grisescens. Next base: position 4,697,361 of record CM029779.1, on the reverse strand, counting down.
CAGAGTTTGACTTGATAAAAGTATCAGTTATTCACTATGTTTTAATATCTACCATATATATAGCGCGCCGTTCGGCAGGCCTGATCAGTCGCGTTTCGGCGCTCACGGACGACGGGTCTGTGCTTGATTTTGCAATTTTGACAACCAATAAATTTTAAATATTACGATCATAGTGCCACAGTATAACAATATCAGTAGGTATTACTAGTAAAGCACGCTATGATCTTGATTTTTGATACCGTTTTCATTGAATTGCAAATAGACGCTGATACTAATTAGTACGCTGTTTACTTTATGTTGTAGACCAATAGGAAGTCTCAAAAAACTGACGTCGATAACACATCAGTTAACATTTCAATGCGGATGCAATGGAAAATAGATAAGTATCGGTAAAATATTCGTCCGTCAAATCAGAGATCGGGCGGGATAAGGAAATAATGAGAGGGGAGAAATCCCTTGCGCAAATCCCCTAATATAAATGCAAGTTAGGTATCATAAATGATACCTAACTTGCATTTATATGCCATTTAGGTAAATTATTTGGTAGTAAGGTACTTAGTACTTGGAAGAAAAGTCCTCACATACAGAATTTACCACTTTGGAAGAGACTCTTGCGCAAACTATTCAGTTTAGAAAAAAAATGTTAGGAACTTCAATACAATTTTGAACACCTTTCCATAGATACGCGTATGGTTTTGTTAGAATTTTTATTTTTTTATTTCTTTTCCAAGTTTGTGACACCACCAAAATGTATTGTTTTTTCTTTTTTTGTATGAAAATGTTAATATTGTTCATAGAAATTTAGACACTTGACCAAATTTGATAAGAATCCTTTTAGGCAGTAAAATTATTCGTATAATTTAACTCTGCACTAAATTTCCGATTCGTATTTTTTATATAAGGTTTAGAATCATTTCCTGAGCATAAAATCACAAAATAATAACAAATCCAGGAGCTTCAAGCGCCAGCTCGAAAAAAACGTTTTTGACCGATATTCTGAAAAAGTTATAAAGCCTATTATTATTGTAGAAAATAAAATTTCCCATCTTTTGTTGCCAGTAAACTTTTTTTTCAAACTTACCGATTACGATTTATTATGTCAAATTTGATGATAACAATTTAAAAATAATAAGATGTGAATTCTGTTCCCAGTAGCATAAACATGTCCCTTTTTACTAGAATGGAAGAAGGGTTATGTTGTTCGCGCGTATCTTTTATGTTTGTAAATCTTTTATTTCCACATATCTTCCAAACGGCTGGATGGATTTTGGTAACTAAGATATTCTAAGACTAGTCTGACTCGCCAAAGTGTCCTTAGATAGTAGGTAATATTTTTTTACGTGTAGATTTTTTTGTAGTCGGGGTTTTTAAGTTAAAGTTATTCTATCATTTTGCTCGTTGCTCGAATAAACAGCACCGTTCATCATCATGATTGAAGAGTTGAACGAAGAGTTTGGTCTCCACTTTTGTAATAAGAACAATTAAGCTGTGAAACGCATTGCCAGAGTGGGTTTTTGTCGAAGGTTCGAACCTTGGGGTTACGAGGTACACTGTGCTTGTTTCTATTAGAGAAACAAGTTCCATCGTAGACCACATCATTTTCATCCACTATTATCGGCATCATCGCAATAAAAATAATTACTAGCAACAAAAGATGCAAAATTTTATTTTCTACAATTATTGTCAAAATATATAGTTTCCAAAATATCGGCTAAAACAGTTTTTTTCAATTGGCGTTTGAAGCTCTACCTGGATCTGTGAGCATTTTGTAATTTTATGCTCAGTAAGTGATCTTTACCTCATAGAAAAAATTGGGATTAGAAATTTAGTGCAAAGTTGACCGAAAAACCTCTATTTTTACTGGCCTTTCATTACGTTTCAGCACATTTTTTTTTAATTTTGACAAACTTGTGAATTATTAGGAAACATTTTAAAAGATGCATGAAATTGGAAAAGCCGTTCACAACTTATAGTGTGACCAAAAGAAAAGGTTGAGTTTTGTATATCTACGAGTATAGATAAATTTAATATTTCTTCGTTTATATATCAAAAACTCTTATCACTTCACAAAATTGTTATCACTATTATAAACAAATCTTGAACAAAAATGAGTTTAAATTACATAGTCCAATATTTTAATGTTATTTCTGCACTGTGGCACCGATTCCGCGGCCGGTGACGGTCGCGAGAACAAGGCAGCGTTAAATGCCTAATTTGACAGAACTACCTGGCCTTAAGTATACGCATTCATACATGTATATGTATGTATGAATACGTTAAATTATTTTTACCATATTATTTTAAAACACCACGCACCAAAAGAAGTGTTCACTTCAAAACTACTAGAAATTTCGTAAAACGAAACATTAAAAATAAATTAGATTTCTATTACACTGTACTTAGCACAAATTTGGCGAATTTAGACACATTGTGAGGGTTTCCTTTTACTCATTATATTAATGACTACTTACTCGTCAGCTTTGATATAAAGGTAATGGGAACATTATTATATTTCAAAGACAAATTTTGCTCCCAACGAAAGCTTTCGTTCAAATTTTTTCAGGCAGTTCTTAAATTCTTATGCAAATTATATTTCCTTTTATGGGGATGTTTATGGTTTTGCGCTGAGTTTGAGATCCGTGAGTTTCGTGATATTACACGCAATTGTTTCCTTGTTAAATTTTCACTCTTTTTTGCTGTTTATCGATAAAATAGGACCGCCATCTTACATGATTTTAACGAAAGTGTAGTCTACAACTGAGCGTGCTTAACAACAGAGACCAACAGAGACAGAGAATGAATGAAAAATGAAAAATATGCTTAATTATATATGCTTCAAAAATACCACCTACTCGGGCAATTAATACCACAGATTAGATGCTCTTTTTCGAACTTAAAGTTAAGTTGAACACCTTCCGAAGTCCGAATAGAAAAAAGGGTAAGATCGTATAATATAGGCCATAACAATATGTTGTTCACTCTTCGAATAGTAATTTTTGATAAAAATCCGATAAACTAGAAACTAAGAGTATGCAGTGATATTGAAGACCTATTTTTATTATGGCAGCTATGTGTAGACTCATTGATATATCCAAAATCGAATAGATATGGTATGGAATATTTGAGATGGTCAGTATCCGGATCAAAAACATCGAAAGCTTTGTCAATTTTTAATAAATTGATAAAATAAAAAATATGTGGCTCACATTATAATGGATCTGCCTGACGAACTAATAAGAATAGTATATTGTTGACCCTGTCCTCATCCCAATTAATATGTAAATTAATTACATTTGTGACAAGAGATAAAATTCAGAATATGGCTAGTCATCGTCATCATCAGCCGCCGCAAGACGTCCACTGCTGAACATAGGCCTCCCCTAGATTTCTACAACGAACGGTCCTGCGCAATCTGCAACCAGCGGTTTCCAGCAACCTTTGTGAGATCACCTGTCCATCTAGTGGGAGGCCGTCCAACACTGCGTCTTCCGGTTCGTGGTTGCCACTCGACCACCTTTCTTCCCCCATCGGTTGTCAGTTCTGCGAGCGATGTGGCCTGCCCATTGCCGTTTCAGCTTGCTTACTCTTTGAGCTATGCCGGCCACTTTCATTCTTTTGCGAATATCCTCATAACGAAATCTGTCGCGCAAAGAGACTCCAATGCAAATTTCCATAGCTCGCTGTGTGACTTTGAGCTTCGTAATGAGGCCCACAGTGAAGGATCTCGTCTCAGTTCCATAAGCCCTCACTGGCAACACGCACTCGTTAAAAACTTTCGTCTTTATGCGTTCTATGGCTAGTGCTCTTACATAATATGCAGTGTATAAAAAATCAAAAATTGATTAGCTACATTACGTAACTGATAAAATTAGGAGGGACACTGTTGAAAACTAATTTCTAAAGACGTTGCCACCTCCCACTAAAGTTGTAATTTCCTTTGTTTCAGGTCCCTTCCCGGCCGTGTAGCTCGAGAGAGGGAATCAACTTACACAAGTGTCCATGTCAGGGCGTAATTTCATAGATTCGAAGTTAGATAGTTAAATAAAATGTATATTGTGACGTGGCTGCAGAGGACGTTTACTGCGTTTGTCTTGCTGGCGATGACGACACGGTCGGCGACACAGAATACTGTTATATCAGGTGAGATTTTTTCTTATGACTTTATTTTGTTAATAAAACATTGGCAGTCCACCTCGTCTTCGCCCGTGGTACATAATAATTATGTAGCTTATAACACTTAGGGATTACGAAAATATCCAACGGTACAAGTAAAATATTTTTGAAATCGGTTTAGTTGTTCTGAGATTATCTCGTTCAAACAAAAAATCTCTTCAGCATTGTTTTAATAGGTACTCGTACCATAGGTGTGTGTGGTAAGCCAGTTGATACCTATAGTCTTCAATATAGAAATTTTACTACCAAAATTACTTTAATTAAAATTTAATTAATAAACTCATAGATGATGCTCATAAATTTTGTTTTTGTTTAACCACTGTAACCACCATCGATTTCGATAAAATAAACAAACTAAACAAAAAAAACTAAAATGATTCACCAATTATTGTTATTGTCGATTGATGACAATAACAATAATTTGATTGGTTGATTGATTGATTGTTTTTAAAATATACAAAAAAAAATATCCAACCGAATTGAGAAACTCCTCCCATTTTGAAGTCGGTTAAACAATTAGTACGTTGATAAATGTTAAGTTTTGATGATGATGGATGGATGATAAGTTTTTGTTTTAAAAATCTTCTACTTTCGTCTTATAGTGGTGAAAAATAATCTTTTATCAACGTCAAAACTAGTCAAAAACCTTACATTATACTAAACATTTATTGAGATATATTAATGAGGTTTAGTTAACCAACAAAACGATACTCTAAGACAATTAGAAACTAGCTTAAACTATTATGCCATTCTGCTGCCAGCTCGATATCAGTACAAAGCTAAAAGCAGTTATGATCCTAAAATACAGGTCTTAAACTTTGAATAGTCCTGACGTTTGGTGAGCTAGTAAGTGGAGGATGAATTCCAAAAATAGCAGTAGCACGTAGATTTAGCAATAGCTAATTGATATGTCAGGTATCCTACTGTATTTAAGTATCCTTAATAGACAGACATGACGAATCTATAAGGGTCTCGTACTTTATGGCTACGGATCCCTAAAATTATATTACAAGTTTTGTCAAAAATTGTTTTCACAGACTAACACTCGACATGACCGTCACAACTCTATAGTGAGTAGTTAAGTATCTTCTTGGTAGGTAGTTACCCTAATTGGAATCTGAATGAATCTACCACTGCAATAATGCACAAAATCTGATTCCTAGATTTCATAATATGCTGAAACGTTCAAAAACGTCTGTATAACTGACAGAGAAACGTTATACGTTACAGTTGTATTAGCTTTAGCTGTAAAATAGTCAATTCACCTTATTCTATTTGAGCGTTGGATTTGCTTAATGCTAAATCTGTAATTCAGCCACATGGAGGTTAGCGAATAGGTCCAATGGATATATTGAGTGACTGTATGTAACACGTGAATACGCTATATGGTTGAACAGACACGCTCAATTGCAGATCGTATGGTACAGGAGTTAGGATCTATGGATACTAAACGTTTGATCCAGAGTCTATCAGTCAATTGTCCAGTGACGTGGCTCTGTGTTACAGCCATGCTTTATGTAGTTCAATTCAGGTGCTTTGATTGGTATCTTGATTTATGCGGGCTATGTTGTGGTGTACTTAATTGGCTTTTGAAGTAGGCTTCGTTGACATTATTTCGGTGTATAATGTGCGTTGGGGTAACTCCGGACAGATTTTTGACTAGTTAGCATAGTCTTGCGATTTATTTAATTTCTGGAGATCAATGTATGCCAGATCTTTAAAATAAATCTACAATGCTTAACGGATAGCCAGAGTATAAGTGTGAATTTTGTCTGTCTTACAGGCTTAATAGTTTTTGTTGTAGACGTTTGCCAAAACAAACTTTATCTTTTATGATCACGATAACATATTTACCACCGAAGTTCGGACTGCAATTAATAGTAGCCTCTATTGCTTAGAAGACAGATTCCATTAGAAGAATACATCCGATCTTTAACTTACTAAACTAAATATTTTGCATAATTTACTAATTCACACACAGCACATTTCTGATTTGCCGGAGCGATAAACAGAAACTGTAAGTCGCGGGACGATAAAATGGCGTCCTATTTAATCTTACGAGTGATTGAAAATTATTCGAAATTAGGTCAAAAAACAATTCATATGGATTGAGATCGGATATACCCCATATCCGATCTCACCCCAACGTACCTTATACAATTTTTGGTCTACTTTACAAATAATGCTTTACTGACGAATCGAAAGAAAATTGGCATAACATCTAATTATATGTACTGTAATGTAAAAATGTAACTTTTGTGTTCTTGATTGAATAATAATCTGTACAAACTCCGTTCTAATAGGCTGTAAATGTAGTTTCTGGTTTTACGTCACAATAATAACATTTGAATAACGTGCTATTGGTACAATTTAGGTTGATTATTTTACAATACATCATTATAGACAAATAATAAACAGATATGTTGACTTTCTGAGACTTATAATCTGGAATTTGAAGATCAGAGCGAAGAGTTGATATTCTAGTTGTTAGTACGCTGGGAATTCGTGCCGTATAATTCCTACGTACATAGGTTTGATTTTTAATGGTGAAGAAAAACATCACCGGGAAACTGACACGTTCCAATTAAAAAACGAATTGGGAACGTGCTACATCCACCAGGCCGCAAAAAGCAAACGTGGGATATTTTTACACTCTTCTCTTTTGTCTTTTTTTAAGTATCTGCAGTTTATAAAACAAGAACTCACTGCTAAAATACTGGCTAAAAACTTTTTAAACTTTTGAGTACTGGGTCCAAAACCACGCGCACCGTTGTCTTTTCGAATTAAAACGGTGAAAGAAAACATGTGAGGAAAACGACATGTACCTAGAATCTTACGAAGTCATTTTAAAAAAAAAAAACATTATTGTGTCATCCACCAACCCTCACTCAGCCAGCGTGGCTCTTTTCTTGCGAGAAATTGCCCTGAGTCCCAGCTTTGGGAACGTTTTTAGTGTTATTAAAAAGTTTGACGTTTGTGGCGACAAAAACTTTAGATTTTTTTAGGAGAACATTTTCTTGATTCAACGTACAAAATGTGAGCGGCAAATTATAGTCTTCTGCCTCATAGTTAACTAAATATTAGTTCAAAGTTATTATTCAAACAAAATCCTGCAAAACCCAAACATTTAACATATCTCTTTCTCAAAGAGCGTACGCAAAGAGTCAACGGCAAATATTTAGGGACCCGCATTTATTATTAATATACAATGTGACCGTTACATAGAAAAGGAAGGATATCAAGGCATGTCCTGAATTGAAATGAAGCTCGCACAAGGTAATGTTTGAGTTTTGTTGGTCAGAGAGTCACGAAAGTTTTACAAACGACCTTGGTGTGAGGCCATGCTGATAATGCTTTAATGGCACACGGAATTCTAGATTACGAGATTTCCGCTGCTCATTACTTATTTGCCTCAAGCTTTTGAGATATTTTTTATGCGGTTAGGTTGCTTTTTTAGATAAAATTGTATGAGTGCCATTTTATATTATTACTGTGCGATATATTTCTGGACTTAAGATGAAGAGAATAGCTTGTTTTCTAAAATTTTACTCCATATTTATATTGTACTAAATCTATAATTAATAAATAAATTAAATTGTTTGTACATAACACAAAACGAATGTCCAAACCCCTAACTGCTCCCGGTGCAAAAGTGGCAATGATGCTTTCCGCGTTCCCACGCTGAATGGCAATGGCTAACTTTTTAATTTATTTATGAGGAACTTAATTAAACAGTCAAAAACAGGACAATAATATAGTTAAGCCAAATTTAATTTTATAATCTGTACTTAATTTTATAAAACTGAAGAGGTTTTCCGTTTGAACGCGCTAATCTCATGCACTACTCTAGTCAGATTTCAAAAATTCTTTCACAGTTGAATATTTATGCTATCCTTGAGCGCTATATAGGTTCCAAATGTACGACAAACGAATAGTCTTTCATTCTTTTCGTTTCAAAAATTAACTAAATGTATAAGGTATTAGGTACCTACTTAATATTTTATATGAATTAAAATTTCAATGTGTGTATGTAACGTAGAATATAACTGATGGCTTAGGATTAAAATATGAACTACAATACGACAAAACTGCATATTTGGGATGAAACTAGTATTTTCGAACTAATAGTAAGACTAGAAAATAGTAAAAGCAGCGAAGTACAATCTTATATACCTCTATGTTTGTAAATAGAGATTTTTTTTAAACTAATCCAGGTAATATACTTTTATATTAGGACTAGCTTTAACCCGCGGCTTCGCTCGCGTTCAGTAAGTTTTTTTATTGTAGATTCCTACTTTGATAGCATGAGCGTCAAATAATAACATAACTAATGCTCGTCTATAATAGGTCTAAGGGTAGTTTATGCGTTATTATGTATTTTAATTCCCTATTTTACCATCTCAGGGGTTGAATTTTGGAAAACTAATACGCTCATTATTTTAATGTTCATGCAAATAAATGTTTTAACTGCTATAATAGGTTTACTCTTGACCGCAATGTCGCCTAAAGTTAAGTGATTATGTGGTCTACGGTAGAGATTGCTATCCTAGAAGAAACCGATTCAGTCTCAATTTGGAAACACCAGCGTTGTAATCATCATGAAAAATCCATTCAGGCAACGTCTTAGAGTATCTCTCCACTTAGTTTGTGAACGCCTTTCACAGCCTAGGCGTTATTGTAACAAAAGTAGTCCGTCAAAGCTTTTCGTTATAGTCTTTAGAACATGTCTAAAGTCCGTACAAAATTTTATCCACTATTACGTACCTAGTATGAATTTGAAAATATCCTTCTTTCTTGTTTGCTTCATAAAATATAAATATACTTACATTTTCACACATGTAAATACAATGTCTCCTGTGCGTAATATTATTTATAATATATAAAATTTTCATACCCACTTTTCATACACTTTCTTTGGGATTAAATTTAGGAAAACTCTGTTTTACATAGCTCATTATTTTTCCGTACTCATATCCTACAAAGCTTAAAGCAAATATGTCACAAGAAATAAAAATGTTCACACAAACTTTTTTCCCTTATTTTACTACATTAGACGATGTATTTTGAAAAAAAAAACACTGAAACATACACATAACTCATTACACATATTAGCCGTACTCAATTTATACGAAATTTCATTCAAATATGTCCAAGGAATAAAAAGTTTCATAATACACACTTTCATACATATTTTCTTTAGGCGTTGAATTTTGAGAAATCCGTCCTTAATGAATATGTCTACGTCATAAAAAGAATACGTATGTGACAATTTAAGAATGTCATATTACCCTCTTATGGGTTACATTTTGGAAGTAAATGTACTCATAACTCATTATTTAGGCCGTACTCAATTTCTACAAAATTTGATGCAAATATGTACAAGAAATAAAAGTTTCATAAAAACTATGATAGTTTACCCTTATGTCACCCCTTTGAGGGTTAAATTTTGATAAATGTTGTAATATGTACCTCGTGATGCTAGCTGAAATCAATTCATACAATTTTGAAAAACCTTCCTTTGGTCGATGCCTACGTCATAAAAAGAATAATACGTGTGTGAAATTTTAAGTATGTCTTAAGGGTACGTCCTGTGCGTTATCATAAAACTTTCATCCCTATTTTAAAACCTAGAGAATGAATTGATAAAAATGTACTACGTAAGTCATTATTATGGCCGTACTCAACTCTTACAAAATTTGATGCTAATATGTCCAAGGAATAAAAAGTTTTGTACAAATTGTCAACCCTTATTCCACCCCTTTCACGGTTTAATTTTGATAAACACTGTAATACATACCTCATGATATTACCCAAACATAATTTAATGAAATTTCATGCAATTATGTCTTAGGAATAAAAAGCTTCATACAAACTTTCATCCCTATTTCATCTCTTTAGGGGTTGAATTTTGAGAAATCCTCCTTGGTGGCTGCCTACATTATAAAAATAATACGTGTGTGAAATATTTTAAGAATGTCCTAAGTGTATGTCCGCTGCGTTTAATATTTATTTTATAAAACGTTCATCCCTATTTAACTCGTTTTAGAGGTTAAATTTTGAAAAAAATGTGATACACAACTCTTTATTTTGGCCACACTAAATATGTTCAAGGAATAAAACGTTTCGATACAAAATTTCATCCCTTATTTCTCCCTTTGAGGATTGAATTTCGATAAACGCTGTAATACGTACCTCATGATTTTAACTGAAGTCACCTTATATGAAATTTCATGCAAATATCCCCAAGGAATAAAAGTTTCTATACAAACTTTCATCCCTTATTTCACCCCTTTGAGGGTTGAATTTCGATAAAAGCTGTATTACGTACCTCATTATTTTAGCCAAACTCAATTTATATGAAATTTCATGCAAATATGCCCAAGGAATAAAACGTTTCGATACAAAATTTCATCCCTTATTTCATCCCTTTGAGGGTTGAATTTCGATAAACGCTGTAATACGTACCCCATGATTTTAGCCGAACTCAATTTATATGAATATGAAAGTTCATGCAAATATGCCAAAGGAATAAAAGTTTCATACAATCTTTCATCCCTATTTCACCCCTTGGGGATAGAATTTATCAAAATCCTTTCTTAGCGGATACCTACGTCATAACATCTACTTGTGTGCCAAATTTCAGCCTGATCCCTCCAGTGGTTTGGGCTGTGTGTTGATAGATCACTATGTCAGTCAGTCAGTCAGTCAGTCAGTCAGTCACCTTTGAGTTTTATATATATAGATTATTATTCGGTACACAAATTAAATGTCGCATTCTGTTATTAAGTACGGGTTTTAGTATCGACTGTCTTTTTGTTCGTCTTGAAATATTTCATTTAGTGGGAGGTTTTTGAGGTCGATAATTTTAGTTTAGAATCGACGACATTGTACTATACTGTTACTAAATTGTATGAACATAATTTCCGTTTTAACATTTTATAGCATTTGGACATCTACATATGAAGTATTTATATTATATTATATCTTTAATTTTCTCTTAATGAAATAATTATATGTTTTACATAATAAACATAAAAAAACACTTGTTTTAAACCTTTGCTCAAGAATTACGCGAGCAAAATAGGTAAAATTTGTAAGTTGAGTCAACGACATTAAAAAAAAATTACTAGCAGCACCCCACGATGTTACCCGCGTAGTTTACGTTCCCGTTACTTTCCCGGGATAAAAAGTTACCTATGAGTACTTCTAGACTATAATCTACCTGTATTCCAAATTTCAGCCTGGTCCGATAAAAAAATTACGACGTGATTCACCAACAGACATCCAAACATCCATATTAACAATTACAGTAAGATTTAAAAAACAAACTCAAAAAGACACATTTGGGCGGTTCGTTGCCACTAGTTCCATACACAGTTTCATGATGAAACTACTGATAATAATTCACAACATTAGTTCCATTAGAAATTGTTATTTTTTTGTTGTTTGTTTGTGCGTGTTGGCTACGCTGTCTTTATAAATAAATAAATAATCAAGTCTTTTAATATGTTAGTAAATACCTTAAACTATTACCCAATTTTTCCAAAGTAGGAGCCAAGCTTTCAACTTATAATTCAGAATCAGTATTGACTGAACCACGTTGCTATCATTCAATTGTCTTCAGAACTGAAACATGTTCACGGCTTTTCACTGAAACTACGGATCGAAGTACCCACAAAACTAGAAACTCAATCTTATCTGGCCCTCACCCTTCTTGTGTATTGCGGACGTTCCGATATGCAAAGTATGTCCTATTATTTACTGTACACAACTAATATATCGTCCTTGGCAAACATCGGCAGATAGTGATGTGCGAGCTATGGGCGACCGTACTCGAAATGGAATACGAATTTGAATAACTTTGAAGGCATCGGTAATATTCGTTACGTGTATTTTTCTACATTGATGATCCACACATCTTACTAAATTTAAATCTTACTTTAATAATCTCGTGTAATTTATATTAAAATACTTTCAAAACGGCTAGATGTATACGATTTTTTTCGGTATATTTGGTGGCAAATTTATTTTTAGCCCACACGCCCACTATTTCCCACTCTTAATTGTTTTTTATAAATGGTAGTATTATTGTTATATCACTAAGCCATGTAATTTCTCTGATAACATTGCCCTTCAAGCCGGACATAGTGATGTTTTTATAGTACTGCTTGGTAGTAGGTATAATATGAAAAAACAAAAGGTGAGGTACTTCCTCAGAAGGACTTTGCAAAGAGTACACTTCAGACACTGACTTTCTCAAGCTTAAGGTTGAAATTTTATGTTAAATTGACCAATCGCGCTCGCCACATCACTAGTTCGAAGGGTCGCGAACCCCATCCACAGCCGATCCGAATATGATTGAAAGTCCCCACAATACGCGTTTGCCAACTATTTCTCACGTAACAAAGTCCCTATTGTGTCTAATATCAGAATATATTCCGCTTGGGGCTGGCAATAAATATACCGTATGCTCGATAAACGAAACTGGTTTTTTAGGGACGTTTCGAGTTGTGTTTTTTACGATTTCACTGAAAAGGGTCTATCTGTAGGTATCTATGTTAAGCCTCAGTTTACCACGAGTTAAAGCCTACAATTTCGTATAGACTAAGTAAAAGTATATCCTGTTATGATAATTCCCAAAATGTCGTTGTTATTTAATGGTAGTTAATCAAACTTACTACTAATGTTTTAGATGCGGAAATTCGGAAGTTAACTGCTCATTCAGGTCAAAAAAGCTGATTTGGTCAAACCAAAATTTGTAACACAGTCAGATCATAGTCTGGAGTAACATGTAGGGCACTTTTTATTAAGGGAAAGTAACGGAAACGGGAACTACGAGGGCAAAACCATGGGACGCTGCTTATCCAATCAATCATCTTGAGAATTTCTCAAAGAACCTCTTGATCCGGTCTACAACAGTAGATACTTTTAACAGATATACAATGCTGATAAATAGATCAGTAAATAGTTCAAATTGCTTAAATGAGTAAAAACCTCTCACTTACTCAGATCGCAACAACTGTTTAAAACACCCTTGGTAAAAATTTAAAACGAACATTATAATTTCATTGGAAAAAACCCAAACATTTTCTTCACCAGCCGCCTTTGTACGCTTATCTACAAAAGGTCTATCTACGGAGATCTTATTTGGGTAATAAAAGCGCCCAATGTAAATCTTAACGACATCGATGGGCCGAACACACAAAAAAAACTCTTTAGGCTTAATGAAACGAAGATAACAGATGTTTAATGAAAGAGATAACATAATGGAGATCAATGAAGATTATGGAGAGACTTGGATCTTTTACGCTTCATTTGTTCACAAACACACAAACATTCACCCTTATAGAAACCACCGCTACAATTAATTTCATGGAGTACAATTAATTAAAATGATATTAAAATTTGCCCATTTATTTTGCAACATATATAGTCCTTGATCTTACGAACATCCAAATACACTGCCTCATCGACAAATAATCTATTGATACCCCATCTTTAACAAAGTAGTTTAACACATTAAAAGTAACACAATGCTTTCAATTTTTTTTTCGAAAATGTTATTGATTTAATCGCATTGTGATTTTACAAAATGGTTCATAGTGCGTACATTCAAATGTAGGTAATATATATATATTATTTAACACTATCAAACTTCCACAAGTAAGTAAACTGTATTTAAATTAAATTTTTAAGACATTACAAATAGATTTATCTTTAATTAGCGATGAAATTCGATTTTGCTTACCTTACTTTCATTTAGATTGTCCTAGATATAAAGTATCTGATTTCTGTTTAGGCACAGAAGAGATAAAACACGTTTCGAACAAAGCATTCAAACTTTTCATTAAATTCTTTCACTCCAATCCGACCAATAAACGAGCTTTGTGTACAATTGGAAACGAACAAAACCGTTTAAGGGAAAGCATTTAAATTAATTCGATAAGCAAAAAAACAGTTCTTTGACGCAACAATGACCGTAGTACCAATCCTGAGTTAAATATTTACCAGAGAAGCACTTTATATGACAAAACTTATTTATACTCGTATTATATATACCTATCGGCATATACTCGTAAATGGTTTAGCTGTCAATATTTGATTTGACATACATAAAAATCCAAATGAATATTTTTTTTTGTCGTACGAACAGATCAATTAATCAAATAATACAAATTGCTTCAGAATAACTCATTTTTTTGTCAATTTGACGAAAATGTACTTATGTCAAAATTCCGTTTGGACAAAAACAAATTTCTACTTAACATTACATACTCGTAGTCTGTTCTGTAAGTCTAGTGAATCGATTTTCTGACTTTAACAAGTTTCTATTATAGTTTTATTATTATTGTGGTAAAAACTAGATGGCTTTACAAATTAGAACTTTAATCAGTTTGTGCACATATAAACAACATGAATGATGTTTTAGTTGTTCACGCATTAACATGTTCATGTTTGTATTAACAACTATAAATATAATAGACTACAGGCCCGTGAACAAAATTTATGGGTCAAAGAAACCACCAGGAGACTTATGTGGGATGATAGAAGGGTATAAAATAATAAGATTGAATACTATGCCGTCACTTGAAAGCTGTCCTACTAAGTGCAGGTGAAGATAGGGGTTGTTAATCTTGATCATTTCTCCTTGTCACATTATTTTTGTACTGCATTGCGGAATAATGGATCAGAAGAGGTATTAAAACTGCATGGACTGCCGTACATAATCAAATGACCAAATTTGTCCTGAAATCATCGAAAAATAATGTTTTTTTCCGACAAATTAACAAAAAAAAAAATTCAATTTTTATAGTTTTATTACTTCTTTTAAGCCATTATTCTGCAACGCCATACAAAAATCATGTGACAAGGAGAAATGATCGAGATATGTAACCCCCTATCTTCACCTGAACTCAGTTGGACAGCTTTCAAGTGACGGCATAGTGCTCAATCTTATTATTTTATACCCTTCTATCATCCTACATCATAGGTCTCCTGGTGGTTCATTTGACCCATAAATGTTGTTCATATTAGCTTTAGTGAATTGACGGCCAATATTTATTTATTATAATTTTGGATATTAGACATTAGACTTATTAAAAAAGAATTGTAGCACTCGGAGACTGCCGCGGTAAAGCTATTGCATGTTGCATGCATTTTTATCAACATAAGCAATAGGGATGTTAACAATTTTTCGGAATTGCTTTTATTTTGAAGAGTGACATTTGTTTACCATAAAAAATATCACGGGAAATCCGTTAAGTTGGCAACACTGCTAAGAGCATTTAGTCTGTAAAGTTAATACAAATAAGATTCAAAGTCAAATGACCGAGTGGGGAGGACGGCGTTACGGTCTTCCATCCCTCTTTTTGTGAACATAAGAAAGAGATGCACGATCACTAAAATTTGGTCCCCAGGCCCGCGATAAAAGCTATGCAATAGCTTAAAAACAAGAAACAGAGAGATATTTTTTTTTATAATTTTATTAAATACATTACAGGCCTTATTACAAGCCCAAAAAAACATTTTTATAATCAACCGTATCCTGTATGAAATGATCCACTTTTCAGTGGGACAGTAAAGCAGAACTTCCGTTATCAACAATCTCCACGATTTGATTCGTAGCAACAAACCAAGCGTTTTTTACCTTCTGAATGTTTGCTTATGTTCCTCTGCAAAATTATATACTCAGTGATGTCACCCCACTGTGCAAACTGGGCGATAAATCTAAACGAAACAGATAATGTCTGGGCGGTTTGAAACGGCTGCGTTTTGTTTGAGGACAAAAAACAGCTGATAGGACTCCCAAACCTATTTTAACATTTTGGACACTTGAAAAACGCCTAAAGCCTTTATCAAGAAAACAAATTTAAACATTATGATAAGTTACACAATTTAGTAAATAGTTAATTTTACACGGCTAAAATTAGGTTAAGAAATTATAAATGAAGATCAGATTTTATCATCATGATTATGGTCTGGATTGGCACATAATATGCTATTTTTTACTAAAAGAAAATCATAGTTCCTAAAAAGTGAGTGGTCTTCGATTATTAATGTTTTTCTAAATTCTCCGGGTCAAACTAGACAAAGGTGGCATGACGAACTAGAAATGAACGATAAAAATTGGGCTACCAAAGCCGTAAATCGGACTATCTAGATGGAGGAATGAGAGGTGTTGTCCCGCAATGGAACAATTTAGACTAGTAATAATAGCAATAAAAGTACATGCATTTTATGAGATATCATTTAACTGTGTTCCAAATTTCAACCAGATCCGCCCAAACGCTGCGACGTGATTGAGCAACAAACATCCAAACGTTAAGATGTCTTACTCACTCTGACATCTAACATTTAATTATAATCTATCTATCTATCTTAAAATAATTTTCCAATTCCAGTACTGACAAGTCGAAATATAGATAAATTTTAACCAAAATCAGTTCCGATAGATACTTGTTATATTATCAACATGAAAATACGTTCTGAATGGGATGCTTTCATTATGAATCATACATTACTAGAAACTTTTTTGAAGTAGGCAAACATCGCAAAACTGCGTGAAAATGCTGCTAGCATTCTTTTTAGTACCTCTAGGGCGGATAGGGCGACCGCCTGATGGTAAGACCTCTAACCATAACATCACAGTGTCAAGCGCCTAATGGAACATGAAGTATCTCAAGCATTTCCTAGCACTGGACTGGGCTCTTCACTCAGATATTTAACACTATAAACCTCTATTCCCTTTTTTTCCTCTATATAGATGACATTTGTGAACAGAAAGAAAACTTAGATTAGGTTGCCCGATTTCAACAGACTTAAACAAAACCTTAAGTAGGTACCTGAATAAGTAACTATTTACCAGAGCTATTAAATGAATAAAACAAATCAATTAACTAACATTTATTCTATATTAAAATTAACGTGGTTGTTACACATATTTAATTGGATAACGGGGCACTCACGTATATAAATGGTCCGTCAATCCGACTCGAGTTTCGGCCGCGTCCAGCGGGCTTTTTCAAGGAGAGTGCACGCGTGCGATGGCTCAAGGCCAGTGGTTGTTTGGGTTGGAAACGCAGATGGTTCAGTGCCTAACGGGCAGACGTCGCGCGCGTGCACTCTCCTAGAAAAAGGCCGCCGTACGCGGCCGAAACTCGAGTCGGATTGACCGACCATATATACGTGAGTGTCCCGTTATCCAATCAAATGTTTATTCTATACGTAATGATATCTATTAATGTATTGGAGCTTGTATTGTTCTGCCAACGTACAAACACCGATAATTCCCAATACACTTGGTATAAGCCTGATTTCGAAGAATCTTTTCTCTTTCTTTGATCTTCTAGGAAATCTGAGAATGTCAGTTACTACTAATTAATATTTGTGTGATATACTTCTTGGAAAATTGAATATCGAAATTGTCACTTCTACAGTATGAATATAACTAGCACCCCATTCTAGCTTTGCTCGGATAGTCTCATATGGTGGTATAAATATAAGACATCTCAATGTTAGTGTGTTTGTTCCTTAACCACGTCGTTACGTATGAACGGATCGAGTTGAAATTTGAAACACGAATAGATTCATCATCATCATCCCCATCAGCCGCAAGACGTCCACTGCTGAAAATAGGCCTTACACCTAGAATGTTTGCACATTACTGCTTGGCGGTAGAATAACTGGCAAAGGTACTTCCCCAGGCGGACTATGCTAAGAGTCATACTCGTACCACTACTGAAGAATTGGTAAACTGGTTTAATTGAAAAAGAGCTCCATGGGAACGTACATCATGGCACTTTATTTTATTTAAAATAATCCCGCAGTTCTATCAACCCAGTTCCTGTTGCCGTTATTTCTATGTTATGCTTATAACCGTTACTTTGATTTTAGTCTATAATAGTACAGACTAAACTCAAAGTAACTGTGTTCCAAATTTCAACCCGAATCCTTCACACGTTTCGACGTGATTGAGCAACAAACATTCAACATCTAAACATCAAAATGTTTGCATTTACATACAAAATTAGTAGGATAATATAAAATAATGTGAAATAGTTTTGAAACATAGCAACAGAAAAACATTAGTAGTTTTCACACAAATATTGTCAATGAATTTTTTAATATTAACTAACGGTTTTCCCCGGCCTCGCCCGTGGTACATTATAAAATATATAGTCTATAGCATTCGGGGGATCACGTATCTATCCAATGATGAAAGTATGTTGGAAATCGGTCAAGTAGTTACTAAGATTACTGCGTTTAAACAAAAAAACTCTTCAGCTTTATAATATTACAGTAGGTACTTACAGATTTACTTTTCTAAAACAGTTGAACCCCAACCTTGGATAATCACACTGAGTTAAATATTTCTCATTGTTATTTCAAGTACATTCCGAATTACAATTGAATAAATTGTGAAACTTTCCAACTCATTAGCATTCCGAATTCTTTTCTTTACAATTTACCGGTTTTTGAACAACTCAGAACAAAAAAGAAAAGAATAGCCTTAAAGACCTAGAACCTAATAATCATAAAACAAGAGAATTTCGACGTGCTTAATGAAATTTCTGGAATAATAAATTAAAGCAGATTCCGGTGAGTTAGTACTTAATTATCTAACTTGGAATCTAGATTGAACTATAGAGGGGATTACAGACTAGATTGGTTGTATTCAACATAGTACTGAGTCGGTTTTCACCTTATGGTTTAGCATGAATGGCCAACATTTTTTCAAGTTTGTAGTAATGCAAATGAAATGAAATAATTTAATGTATAAAACTGTGTACAGAGTAGGATGATACGAACATAAGCCAGTACTCAAAGACAGTTTTGTCTTCGCGGACATTTTGTATAAAAAGTTCCACTTTGTCAATGCTTAAAAAATTAATTATAAAAGGTACTAATATCTGCATTCGTTGTCAGAATATTCGAAGAAATCTTTCCAGAGCCTGGAGATGTATCACACCTTTTGCTGTTATTATACTGCGAGGCAATGATATGAAAATATATCTATTATGGCTATGTACCGGTTTGAAGATTGGAACTGTTTTTGGAGAAATTACGCGGCAATGAGATACATAAATTCAACTTATTTTAAAAATTAGATGCCCGCCCCGGCTTCGCCCGTGGTACATTATACAGCACTCATCAGGATCCCGTACATATACAACAGTGAAAGAATGACTGAAATCGGTTCAGTCATTCCTGAGAATATCGCTTTCAAACAAAACGCCTCTCAAACTACCTGCTACGCCACCTGTCGGAAATTGGTCGTGCCAACTCAGATTTAGAAACAAATTTGATTAGCAAAGGTAAGGTGCTTAATCTTTTATATTCAATGACGCAATCTTAGACACATGCTGTCATGTGTCATGTCAAAACACGAAACGTATGAAAACTCTCAAATATTTTTTTCCCGATTTTGTTACATTCTTGATTCATGCTCCGCTTCTGTTAATAGTAGCGTTATGTTTTATAGCCTATAGCCTTCCTCGATAAATGGACTATTCAATAGAAAAATAATCTTTTATTTCGGACCAGTACTTCCCGAGATCCTAGCGTTCAAACAAACAAAATCTTTAGCTTTATAATATTAGTATAGATAATAAAGCTTAGATGTTCAGTTACATTATGGTGGTCAGTTACAAGATGGTAGATTACCGTCTGGGATAACAAAAATGCTACTTTACATGGTGAGAAACTAACGGCAATGGGATATACGCGTATGAAACCGTAGGGCGGTGCTAGTTATAATGTTTATAATGTACAGGACTTAATCACGATTTAATTCATTGTTTAAATACCTCGACGTTTCGGCAGCGTTACAACCGCCGTGGTCACGAGAAGACTGAAGAAATTGTTTGAAGAAAATCTGTAGTTTTATGTATTCGTATGTAACACTATTAGAATTAACGTCTATCTCATAAAACAATATGGTGCTAGTCATCTTAGTATATATCTGCGTACCTAGTATTACCTCTAGTGTTGGGTAGTGTTATGAAGTCTACATGCTCGTATACTTACTAGCTAATGGGTACTCTTCGGTAGCTCGTCAAACTTACAGTGGTCGTCTCATCACTCTATATTTTAGGAAAAACGTTTAACATTTTGTGCGCCAACTATATATATATATATAATTAGATACAGTATATTTTGAAATTATTAGCCTTTAGCAACTTTTACCGCAGAATCACACTTGACTGAAACTCAACCTTGAGTTAATCAGTTAGCTTGATGTCACAAAAAATGATGTTTTTTTTATCGATCAAGGACAAGGATCCTCAGAAAGTTGACGAGTTTTTAGCTGGCATAAGGAATGTTTTGAAGTATCACAATTCTACTTTTTTTTAATAAGCGACTATAACTTTCATGTGAAAAACAAGATAAAAATTATGGTAAAATAAAATAAAACATAATATCCATCTCAACTCTAAATAAAACCGGTTTCTTCTAAACAATCAAGCTCTATCTTGTATCTATCGCGTATAATCAGGCGAGGTAACGATAAAGTGCAACACTATTGTCTATAGAAAAAACTTAATCAAAATACAGTAGGCCTCCAAACAAAAGTCCACAATTAAAAGAACCTTTCGTCAAACTTTAAAGCAACGTCCAAGATTTTTACTGTGACATCTCTAGCTCTAGAGACAAAGCAAATAATAGCTGCTGAGAATTGGGGCAGATGGCATTGTTCTCGTAATCTTTACTGTGGGGAGCAAAAAAACGGACGGTTCAGTCGCTGATTAAACCCTGATCTGCCCATTGCCATGCCACTATAGATTAGAGCCGGAATCTTGTGGCTTGTGAAATAATTCTGTAGATGGTCTTGGTTATATTTAATGGGATGTTTAATGGAATGGGGCGGCTGGAATTGTGGGCAATTGAGGGTTACGGTTGAATGTTTGCTTTTCAATTTCTCAATGGAGGAACTCACAATGGTCCGTTGGTGTGAAATTATCTTGAGGAAGCGTTTTGTTGCAGTATTGTCTTTTGTTTATGTTTACACTATCAATTGTCGTTGTAGATTTCAGAAATATGCTATGTACTTAGTTGGTTTCTTTAAGTGTGAAAAGCGAGCAGTTTTCTTATAGTTCAATACGTCCCGTAGTAGGCCGCAATATAAACAAAGTAGAAACTTGACCACCATTTTGCCTGCTGTCTGTTATTCACCATATTGATGTGCTGTTAAAGCCTGTCACTGTTAAAACCAATATGACTATATTATGACTGTACCATGATAGTAACAAACAGTACGATATCTACTGTAGGCATCGTACTCGACCAAACATTATAAGAAAAACTATTCACAATATTGAATTTCAAAAAATAAATTGTAAATAAAATAACAATGCATATTGCCATACGTATTTGGGTCAATACGTAGTCGTATGCATTCAATAGTTTTAAACCGACCATTCGCTGAATTGAATTTATTCGACCTCCGTATGTACCACAGTGTTACCAATTAAAATTTTGGTAATTTAAAAGTAATAATAGGAGTATCGTGATTCTTTGATATCACATCAAATACGTACTTCAATTTAATAATACAATGGTTTCGGAATACGTACAGTGGAAGACAAATAAAATACAACGTTTTTTGTTTTTCATAAAGACAATTAATGTAGATCTCACTTTTCTAATAAAAACATCCAAACTATTGAATGCTGTGCCCGAGTAAGTATTCCCGAATTTATAAAATCGGGACATCTTCAAATCAGTCAGCAGTGATTACTTCTTGGTGGTCGCACTTCATCGTAGATGGCATAGTCGCTCAACATAATAAAATATGAACAAAGTCGTATTATTAAGTTAAGTTAAGATTAAGGCCGATTGTCCACGCAGCCGTATAATCATCGCAAAACATCTAGTCCGATCTGAAGTTGCACCATGGCGGCCCGCGACGGTACAGTCAATACCATCGCGGGTAGCCATGGTGCAACTTCAGATCGGACTAGATGTTTTGCGATGATTATACGTAATACTCACGCTTTCGTCAATTGCCGGTTGCAAGACGAATTAATGAAGATGCTTGCATCTTGCGTACAATCAATGAAATCTGTGTTTCTACGGAAGATGCAAGCATTCGTCATGCATTCGTCTTGCAACCGTCAATGGACGAAAGCGTGCGTATAACGTGCAGCTACGTGGACAATTGGCCTAAGTCGTTTTTTTAACGACATACTTACATTTACCGTTCAAAAGCCAGATTGATGTTTTCTTAGATAAGTTGGGAAATTTTAGAGCCGAAGTCTATTTCAGTTTTTTAATCTATTATGTTTCTAACGCTTAGTTTCTAATTATTTTAGCTAAAATACTTAATGGGTTGTTTTTTAACATAACTGTAAGTTACACATCTAAGTCGAATTAAAATAAATAAGTTTCAAGCGACATTGCGGTCAAGAATAAACCTTTTATTGATTATTAGATAAAAGATATACACAGTACAAGAGATATATACCGACGTGTAGTAGCCATGTCTAAATATTATGAAAGGTGGCAATGATAAATGGCACCGGAGTGGAATCGATAGAAGCAATTTATGTCACACATTCGTCTACTATTTGGAACGACCGTGAGAATAACAAATGGTACATTTAGAACTGAATTTCATCATCGAAATCGACCGGGGAAGGTCAATGTCCTCAGATTTCACTTCATATGAAACTATTTTGCATTGAATTGAAATTGATAGCACAATATTTCATTGTAAAAGTTCATGGACACGAAAATTTCTTTGATTTATGGTAGCCTACCAAATTTGTACCATGTTTGAAGAACGTTTAATTTTACAGTCTTGAAGACGTAGGTTTGTTGGTTACTCAGAGCTGCAGTCGGGAGCACTGAGTATTTTTTCCATATCTAAATATGTTCATATAAGATTGTACAAGACAATGGTGTTAAGAGTGAAAGAATAAATATGAAATTCTGTTGATCTAATAACAGGCGGAGTGGTTACAACATGGATCATTTTTTATTCACGTTTCTTGTCTAGGTCTGTGCTAGCACAGTATACAAATACGACTACTATGAATTAATGTGGTGCTAGTTTCATCAATTAGAAAACTAAAAATGTTAAAATATCCCCAAGATTTCAATCAACAACATCGCGAGTGTGAAGTCGAACGTTCTAGCCACTACTCATAAATAAATAATCTGTTTTAATCTGAAACAAAACAATGTTTGTGTAAACCAAATACTTGTATTACCTATTTAGAAAAATCACTGTGTAATAAGTTAATCTTCCAGCTTCCTCATCAGACCTTGATTATTATCTAGTGTGACGGACCTGGGGTTGGACCAATTTGAGTTTTAAGATCTTTTGAGATTATTAAACTTACCAATTACACTTGCTGTACTTTAACTTACTTTTTGCTCTCGAAATCAAGGTACTCGAATGAGGTTCTGCTGTTGAGATAAGAAAAACTGAAAATGGGAAGAACTCAGGTGTATGTTCTAGACTTGCGCTGATTGGGACTCTTTAAAGCCGTGATTCCGCCAGGCGAACCGTGACAGGAGCACAGACTGTCTCTCCAGAGTGACCCGCTTGTCACCTGAGTGCAAGCTATAGCTACTGTGGGATCAGCTAGAAAATACTCTCGATTGTATACTAAAAGCTTAACCGTGAGCAAGAGTACAGATAAATAGATAGCGCTGATAAATTTCAATATGAGGCTTTATCGGAGTTTTGAAGATTGTAAGAGCGAGTAAAGTTTTAAGTGCTCTTAGATTATTTACAGTCCAATATGACTTTACAATAAATTAAATATTAAGACATTTGCAAACTCTAGGTGACAAGAGAAATCATCTGCCTCGTTCTTTTTAATTCATTCAGTCATTTCATACTCTTAAGATCGGGTTAGATGGTGGGGTTGTGTCTCGCACCTTGGGCTTCGGCGCGGCCCGTATCAAAAGAGCAGAGTAGGATCACTTTTGTTATTTTCATAATCTTAAGATCGGGTTAGATGGTGGGGTTGTGTCTCGCTCCTTGGGCTTCGGCGCGGCCCGTATCAAAAGTTCAGAGTAGGATCACCTTTAAGTCTTTTCATATTCTTAAGATCGGGTTAGATGGTGGGGTTGTGTCTCGCTCCTTGGGCTTCGGCGCGGCCCGTATCAAAAGATCAGACTAGGTTCACCTTTAATCATTTCATATAATTCATATTTGACTTGAAGATCGACGCAGTTGAAGTCTCACGCCCAATCCGGAGTAAAAGAACGCAACCAGCGATGAGTGAATGAAATTCAATATATACAAACAAGTCTGAGAGCCCACCGGTTCGAGTCTTCCCGTAGCCACGATATTACAGTTCCTAGTAGGCCTTATCCAGGTTCCATAAGGAGTGGCTATGGAGTTAGCGTTAGCAATTGCATGGTCGTGATTATCGTGAGCTGTGATATATGACAATAGTTAACGAACTCCAACGACCTGAAGGGTCGATTTCCTATCCCTCCTATGCTAATGTATTGACATTAGCGACAGGAAGGTGTCGCACGTAACATCAGGTTATTAGACAGCGTTTTACAAATAAATATACATAAGACTCAAATTAAATGCAGCAAGATGCAACTATATGTAGGTACGAGATGCAGTAGAGTCTCGCTTAGTAGGCATTTTGTGACAAGATATTATCATCATTAGTTGGAACTTAGATAATGAAATTAAAACACATAATTATCATCTTAATTACTTTTCGTATATTCATATTCTTAAACCCTATCGTTATTGAGGAAGCCCAACATTTGTTGCTTTTGGATTAGGGAAAACTCAGCTTTTCATAAGAAAAACCTAATCAGACTCCTCTGAACAAAATAGATTTCTAGAATACATCAGATCAAAAATGAAGTTTATACACAAAGCATTTCGGTTGGTCCAATCTATTAAAGTCTTCCTTTCACTTAATGCAAGCATACTAATGTGACTAAAATAGTCCTTACGTTACTCATTTCTTAAATCATGATTTGACGTTAAATTATGCCAAACGGTAAACATAGTTGTTAGGTGCTAATTACTTAACTTGTAATCTCTCTTTGGACGGTAGAACTTCGCAAGGTGAACTCGAATCAGCGCGTTGAAGACGGTACACAAAATACAATAATACTACATTAACTCACTATAGACAATATAACTGAGACTATTTGACTACAATAATCGCGAAAGAAAACAAAAGGTGTGCGACGTTCCACGGTGAATTGCTGACTGCCTCATCCTTGTCCTCCGGATGCTTTTTTTCTTGAGCGCCTTGGCCCGAACAGGACACACCCTGGCCCGCTACAGGTCAGACCGAATCAAGGGTGGGCCGTATGCGCCCGCGCCGCCCCATCGGACCGCATTGCGAAGTTTCTGGAAATAGTTTTTGAAAGTGTACATAAAAATCCTTAAATGCACCGTTAGGATGCGGGTCGCATTCCTTCAACGTTATTGTCTATTATATAGCAGGCCTGATGGCTTAGTTGGTCGCCTGCTGCCTGCGAAGCCGTGGGTCGTGGGTTCGATTCCCATATGGTACAAATATTTGTGTGATGAATTTAAATATTTGTACCACGCCTGGGTGCTTTCTATGTATGATCAGTATGTATAAGTAAATATTTAAAACATATATACGCATTCTATCAGCTATCTTGCTTCCATAGCATAAGCCCGGCTTGGCTTGGGACAGATGGTGTTGTGCATGTGAATTGTCCACCAATATTTATTTATTATTATAATTTTGATTATGCTGATCATTACTTCGGCATCGTTGAGATATTTTGTACAGGTATTCCATTCATCTAATGTTGATATTTCATAATGATCATTGTGCTTATGATAAAATATGTAAACAAAAGAATAAGGCTAATAAATGTAATTATCATAAATAATATCTTGTCACAGTCACCTGTACTAGTTAATTAGCAAGCATCGTTCATTTGCGCCCCCTTTCTCACGCATTCAGTATGGCGCCAGTCCATAGTTATAAAAATGCCTTATCGACTAGAGATGTCCCAAACACTACTTCATGCGCATTCCATAATCCACGCAAAAAATACAACCCACTTCATTTCTATCCAAAGCTCAAAATAACAATATTTGACATGTTTATTACCTCTACTTAGCGCTTTTTGCTATAAAAGCAATATTATTTAAAAGTTTATCGTTGAGTTAAATAATTTTAGAGTTCATCTCAAGTGCAACTCATAAATAAGACCTTTCAACTTACGATAATGTCTGTTGTTCTGAGAATGACAAAAAAAAATAACTCGTAGGCGCAGTGTTTTAGACTCGGTAACCAACACGTGAAAAGGATGAATCCAGAAAAAAAAATATTATAAATGGGCACCGTCACAGTCCACCCCCAAACTAAGTTGGTTATTTGTTTAAGCAACTAAGTTTTAACTAGGTATTGAGAATAAAGTGAAGAAAACCAGAGCTTGAGCTTACACATAATCACTGCATCTAAATTGGTAATCGCCTAAATAGTCTCTCAAATAAAAATGTGCCAGTTTTGCTCTGCCAGTTCTTATAACTAGCCAACCGTTAAGCCATTGACATGTTACGTCGATTAATGACATTAAAAGTTAAATAGACACCTTGAGTAAAAAAAAGAATTGCAAATATAATCTTCGTTTCTTTATTTTTTAGCCACCCCCAGATATTTGTACTCGTAATATCTCCAAAATGAAATGCAGATTTTTATTTTCTCAAATAGTTATAATAACATATATCGGTTTATTTACGGGACAATACCTGGAAAGATGTATGGCGTTAAATTACCTCGCCTGTTTTTTTTTTTTTTTTTTTTTTTAATAATCAGGGTGCAATATTGCTGCTGTTCCAAGAGGTATTTTGTAGATTTATTTTGTTGATTTTTTTTTCTCTGCTCGATTTGTAGAATGTTCGTTTCACGTTCGAGTATAGTGAATTATTTAACCTACCAAGTGTTGCTCCCCATTTCTATTCATTATATTTTTCATCGTGTTTATCGCAATAAATTTAAATTAATCTCGCATATCTCAGCTTACTACATCAGTCTAACTCGGTGTTAGCCACGTGTTAGAGCCAAATGCTGACCATAATTAGTAGAAAAGTTTCATAATATAAATTAATTTAAATCAATGATAACTACATAAATTATAAATATTTCTATCATAAAATGAAATGTTCCTATACAAACAATACTCCCGGTTACCCAATGTAATGCAATCGAAATTATTACATGTATTATTATGTATTTTAAAATATCAGTAAACTGTTGAGACGTATAGTCGTTTGGTCGTAGACCATTATGGTTCCACAAGCCTATTTATCTTTCTATAACATCTAAATGAACCAATTTACCTTGATCGGCTCTAATGATATCTAAAATTAATTATCTTATTCTAAACAACATTATCTTCTATTCGCAACGGCGGCAATATATATATATCTCTGTTCTCCCCTTATCACTATCGTTCAAACTCGTCACGTATATTTCGTTGTACGTATACCCAGGTAGGTACTCTATCCTTTTTCGAGGCAAGCGTTAAAAATAATATGGCATTTATTACTCTCCCAAACTTTGCTTTAAAATCAACCGTCAATCTCCGCTAAAAGACGTTTGTTGCACATCTGTTGGAAAGAGTGCAACTGCAACGAATTGTCTCGTCTCCTTTGTTTCATAAAAACAATAACACTACCAACCTCGTTTTCTATTGTTTCCTTTCATTTTGTTTCGTCCAAACATCCATAAACTAACATCTGTTCGTAAAACATTCCTTAAAATATCCGAATTTACGAAAGTGATGATAACAATGCTCTTTAGAACATTTTCTAACGAGGTACATTTTTCTGTTTGTTTAAATATTCAGTATATTGAAACATATTCGGTATTGTCAAACATCACAAAGTTGATACAAAAAAGAACCCAACCAGTCCGCTCATGTTTACTGACATCCACGTTACCTTTCATTCCTTATCAATTTTAGCATTGTTATTTCGCCATAATAATAAACACATGGTATGTATACTAATACTAACTCATTATTCTGTTATGGGCAAATAAATCCACAGTATAATCTCCGTAGTCTAATCACATAATATTTTAAAGACTGGGCTATAGACCTCTTCAAATGCAAATACCAACAATGTAGGTATATATCTTTACATTGTTCATAATATTGTTGTGTGAATAGTGTTGTGTGTGTGTGAATAGTCCACCAATATTGTTAACCAACTATATAAAGACATAGTTATTTGAATCAAGCTGATTACAAAATTGAGAAATGAGCAAATACACTTCAATAACAACACTTTTGCATTCGACCGTATCTATTCACTCCTTTCTCTCATCTCATGTTTGAAAAATTTAAAAATATTGTAGTAGCAATAGGTATTTTTTCCAACTTGTATGTAGAAACCAAACATACTCTCCATTTTCAATACCTGATAGTGGGCTATACGTGTCCATCGTATTTCAACTCATAATAATCTCACATGATACTTTTGAAAAAACACCAGGATTCGAACCTGTTCTCTCATAAATATAACGCCCTTTATTAGGTATTTATAAGTAGGTACATAAGAGTGGGATTCGAACCAATCTCTCGATTTTATACTAGTGCAAAACTTTATAGTCATTATATTACGTATGTAATGTAGGTACTATAAAAGTAGCATATCGAAAGCCGTACTCTCTCAAAACTTTAATATAGGTAATATTACTACATATTGGACTCGAACCAATCTTTCATTTCTGTAGAATTCTACAAACTAAATAAATATGCTCGTTTCAAAATAATTACTTCACAGGATTCGAACCTATGGATTCCCTAAAATACTTTATTATTATTGCATTTTCTTTTCCCAAAAGTGCACTACTACTTCATTGCACTACCTTTTGAATCATAACGGGATTCGAACCCGCTCTATCCATTCCACTTACTACGTTACCATGTCAGGTTAACCTTCATTGAGCACTGCGAGTATTTAAATTATAATAAAAGATCTTATAATAAAAACTACATCTTCCTATAATGCCGCAATCCTTACAAAATCTCAGCAGGACTCGAACCTGCTGCATCGAACTATTCTATTTTATAACTTAACACACATTTAAGGAAATACACAAAGTGAACATAATAGACGTTTTACAAATACATCCATCATTTCTTATTAAAATCTATACCGGTACGCTATGTATCAAGCGTACATCATTTCATAAAAATTACAATAGCTGCCAATTTCGCTAAATTTACATATTCAATACTAAATAAATAGTACATAAGCAACCAATTTGTTTTCCATTTCAAACCAAATAAAGCCACCCCCCGTATTTCAGACTGGAATAGTTTTGGAACTGAGTAACTCTTAAATACCAAGTTTTTCTGTTAAATTTTCTTGGTTAAACATCTGGTCATATAAATGATTAGGTATCAGCATACAACAAAGGAAGTGAAACCAATAATGTAATTTATCAATACACTACAACTTAATTATGCTAATAACAGTACAAACAAGAGCATTTCTTGTTCCCTATCAATAAATTTCGCTGGGTATTTTACGTAATAATTTTATTTTAAAGTAGTGCTTTATTGTTACGAATCATTTTTTTGTAGATATAATGTAATCGGTATTAATTTTTCAATTTAAAGCAAATAGAAGTTTAAAGTAAAATCAAAATTGTATATTACTCAATTTTAATATGAATTATTTACTGTAAAATATTTATATATTTTTTTGGTTTGTTTGTCATTTATTATTGAACCGGTGTGATATAATCGTTATTTTATTAGTGTTTTTATTATTTTACGCTAACATGAGAAAATATAATTATCTGATTGATGACCTTTGAGCAAAACTTTACTCTCCACATTTACCGGTGCAGCAAATTTGTATTTGATTTTTCGTGTTTATAGTTAATTACTTAGTCGTTTTGAGCTTTGAAGCTATAAAAGACATAATACAACATCACAAGCATCACATAATACAACAGAAAGCGCTAAAACAAGCAAGCAAGCATCCATGCAATAAATCTAAATAACTTAGTACTATTTTGAGTTATGTCTGATCGCTGCAAAATATTGGTACCTTATATCTTGCAAGATCTAAAATTTGCAAAATAGCTGTCTAATAGAAATCTCTACAAGGACTTATTCAGTACGAATTGGTTTTCATATGTAGTTCAATGTTTCATTTTAAATAATTATATTCGTGATCGTCATAAAAAAATTCTACGTTGTGTTTGTTTTTTGTGTTTGTAAAACCGGATTCTTTAATCTAGGGGCAATACAGTTTTTCTGTTATGCACTTGGAACCTCAAGAATTTTACGTTGTGTTTCTTTTCAATTTAGTAACACTTAATTCTTTTATCTAGAGGCAATACAGTTTCTCTGTTATGCACTTGAAACCTAGATCATGGTCACGCGACACCACATGTGACGGACCTGGGGTTGGACCAATTTGAGTTTTAAGATCTTTTGAGATTATTAAACTTACCAATTACACTTGCTGTACTTTAACTTACTTTTTTGCTCTCGAAATCAAGGTACTCGAATGAGGTTCTGCTGTTGAGATAAGAAAAACTGAAAATGGGAAGAACTCAGGTGTATGTTCTAGACTTGCGCTGATTGGGACTCTTTAAAGCCGTGATTCCGCCAGGCGAACCGTGACAGGAGCACAGACTGTCTCTCCAGAGTGACCCGCTTGTCACCTGAGTGCAAGCTATAGCTACTGTGGGATCAGCTAGAAAATACTCTCGATTGTATACTAAAAGCTTAACCGTGAGCAAGAGTACAGATAAATAGATAGCGCTGATAAATTTCAATATGAGGCTTTATCGGAGTTTTGAAGATTGTAAGAGCGAGTAAAGTTTTAAGTGCTCTTAGATTATTTACAGTCCAATATGACTTTACAATAAATTAAATATTAAGACATTTGCAAACTCTAGGTGACAAGAGAAATCATCTGCCTCGTTCTTTTTTAATTCATTCAGTCATTTCATACTCTTAAGATCGGGTTAGATGGTGGGGTTGTGTCTCGCACCTTGGGCTTCGGCGCGGCCCGTATCAAAAGAGCAGAGTAGGATCACTTTGTTATTTTCATAATCTTAAGATCGGGTTAGATGGTGGGGTTGTGTCTCGCTCCTTGGGCTTCGGCGCGGCCCGTATCAAAAGATCAGAGTAGGATCACCTTTAAGTCTTTTCATATTCTTAAGATCGGGTTAGATGGTGGGGTTGTGTCTCGCTCCTTGGGCTTCGGCGCGGCCCGTATCAAAAGATCAGACTAGGTTCACCTTTAATCATTTCATATAATTCATATTTGACTTGAAGATCGACGCAGTTGAAGTCTCACGCCCAATCCGGGAGTAAAAAGAACGCAACCAGCGATGAGTGAATGAAATTCAATATATACAAACAAGTCTGAGAGCCCACCGGTTCGAGTCTTCCCGTAGCCACGATATTACAGTTCCTAGTAGGCCTTATCCAGGTTCCATAAGGAGTGGCTATGGAGTTAGCGTTAGCAATTGCATGGTCGTGATTATCGTGAGCTGTGATATATGACAATAGTTAACGAACTCCAACGACCTGAAGGGTCGATTTCCTATCCCTCCTATGCTAATGTATTGACATTAGCGACAGGAAGGTGTCGCACGTAACATCAGGTTATTAGACAGCGTTTTACAAATAAATATACATAAGACTCAAATTAAATGCAGCAAGATGCAACTATATGTAGGTACGAGATGCAGTAGAGTCTCGCTTAGTAGGCATTTTGTGACAAGATATTATCATCATTAGTTGGAACTTAGATAATGAAATTAAAACACATAATTATCATCTTAATTACTTTTCGTATATTCATATTCTTAAACCCTATCGTTATTGAGGAAGCCCAACATTTGTTGCTTTTGGATTAGGGAAAAACTCAGCTTTTCATAAGAAAAACCTAATCAGACTCCTCTGAACAAAATAGATTTCTAGAATACATCAGATCAAAATGAAGTTTATACACAAAGCATTTCGGTTGGTCCAATCTATTAAAGTCTTCCTTTCACTTAATGCAAGCATACTAATGTGACTAAAATAGTCCTTACGTTACTCATTTCTTAAATCATGATTTGACGTTAAATTATGCCAAACGGTAAACATAGTTGTTAGGTGCTAATTACTTAACTTGTAATCTCTTTGGACGGTAGAACTTCGCAAGGGTGAACTCGAATCAGCGCGTTGAAGACGGTACACAAAATACA
This sequence comes from Ectropis grisescens, assembly GCA_017562165.1. NCBI lineage: Eukaryota > Metazoa > Arthropoda > Insecta > Lepidoptera > Geometridae > Ectropis > Ectropis grisescens. The sequence goes on along the minus strand of CM029779.1, from coordinate 4,664,983 downwards.
ATAATACTACATTAACTCACTATAGACAATATAACTGAGACTATTTGACTACAATAATCGCGAAAGAAAACAAAAGGTGTGCGACGTTCCACGGTGAATTGCTGACTGCCTCATCCTTGTCCTCCGGATGCTTTTCTTGAGCGCCTTGGCCCGAACAGGACACACCCTGGCCCGCTACAGGTCAGACCGAATCCAAGGGTGGGCCGTATGCGCCCGCGCCGCCCCATCGGACCGCATTGCGAAGTTTCTGGAAATAGTTTTTTGAAAGTGTACATAAAAAATCCTTAAATGCACCGTTAGGATGCGGGTCGCATTCCTTCAACGTTATTGTCTATTATATAGCAGGCCTGATGGCTTAGTTGGTCGCCTGCTGCCTGCGAAGCCGTGGGTCGTGGGTTCGATTCCCATATGGTACAAATATTTGTGTGATGAATTTAAATATTTGTACCACGCCTGGGTGCTTTCTATGTATGATCAGTATGTATAAGTAAATATTTAAAAACATATACGCATTCTATCAGCTATCTTGCTTCCATAGCATAAGCCCGGCTTGGCTTGGGACAGATGGTGTTGTGCATGTGAATTGTCCACCAATATTTATTTATTATTATAATTTTGATTATGCTGATCATTACTTCGGCATCGTTGAGATATTTTGTACAGGTATTCCATTCATCTAATGTTGATATTTCATAATGATCATTGTGCTTATGATAAAATATGTAAACAAAAAGAATAAGGCTAATAAATGTAATTATCATAAATAATATCTTGTCACAGTCACCTGTACTAGTTAATTAGCAAGCATCGTTCATTTGCGCCCCCTTTCTCACGCATTCAGTATGGCGCCAGTCCATAGTTATAAAAAATGCCTTATCGACTAGAGATGTCCCAAACACTACTTCATGCGCATTCCATAATCCACGCAAAAAATACAACCCACTTCATTTCTATCCAAAGCTCAAAATAACAATATTTGACATGTTTATTACCTCTACTTAGCGCTTTTTGCTATAAAAGCAATATTATTTAAAAGTTTATCGTTGAGTTAAATAATTTTAGAGTTCATCTCAAGTGCAACTCATAAATAAGACCTTTCAACTTACGATAATGTCTGTTGTTCTGAGAATGACAAAAAAAAATAACTCGTAGGCGCAGTGTTTTAGACTCGGTAACCAACACGTGAAAAGGATGAATCCAGAAAAAAAATTATTATAAATGGGCACCGTCACACTAGCATTAAAATGTTCGTCAAGACGGAACGAATGAATTCAAAGACGATGGGGTTGTGCCGATTAAATACAAAGTCCTTATGGACACCTAGCAGTTCATTTTCATCGGAATAACACATAAACATGTATTATGCATAATTTTTTAGCTCAATCGGTAGTCCGAAAGTAGTTCAAATTTAGTATGCAAGATATGATGGCAAACAAACTCATGACAAGTGCAGCTAAATAAAAGCTGGAAATAAAAAAACAATCTCTTGTGTGAAGTAAACATTTGACAAGTCTACTACATTTTTATACCACTAAAATATTAGTTAACATGTAGTTAATTTCATATTTCGCAAAAATAGGTAAACCTTCTTCACATATATTATTTGTTGAACCCGTAAAGCGGCGCCGAATTTTTTATTATTAAATTTAAAAATATATATATATATATATTTTCATTTATTTAACTGGTTTATAATTTGTTTTCTGCTGCAGTGAAAAACTTTTAGTTGATAAGCCTTCACTTATGGTTTGTATTGTCTAAACTGACCTCAAAATTTTTGAGGTTAAATTTTTTTTTTTCACATCGGTCGCCGCTCAACGGCTGAATTAGTCTTTTTTTATTGTTCACTTTATTTGAAATTATTTTTCATGGATTCATAAATATCACTAATCAAAAAACAATAATGAAAGGTCAGAGCGCCACGTAAATTTCGACAATCGGAATCGTTTTCATTTCAAAGCAACTATTCGGATATTTTTTCGCGAAAGAGCCATTTTTTGCGATCTTAGACGCGAAATTCAAGAATATCCGATCTCAAACAGTTCCGTTACCGGTGCCGCCATAAGGCGCAAAGCGCGGCGATAAAGGGATTATGGATCGCGGCTTTTTATTTTTTATTCGTCCAAGTTACGTAATTTCGCGGTTCAGTTTATTGTACAGTTGGCGACATAATCACTGACTTTTAAGGCCTAAATGTAACTCGGTGTCTGCGCTGGGACACTAAAATTGTTTCAAGGTTTTGTACAAAAGATGGGATCCTATCCAATAGGATTCCGATAATAGGTAAAAAAATTGACAATCAGACACCAGTCTGACGTTATACTGGTGTCTGATTGTCTATTTTTTTACATTAATTCAAAACACCCCTTACGACCAGAACTACTACTTAACTAGTACTTTACTAGTACGGCGCCGCAACGCCATACTAGCTAACTAAGCACTAGTCTGAAAAATTTAAAAAGATCTACTTGACCGCCATCTTGCCTGATGCTAATGCCTGCGACTATGTGGCCAACCATGGAGCGTGCTTACATAGAAGAAACATATTCACTCTCAATTTGAAGACACCAAGATTTACTATTGAGAAACCCCATTAAGGCAACTCATTCTACAGCTTAGAAGTTCTTATCATAACATTATCGAGCTTCATGCATTTGACAGGATTTTGGTTACACAACATTTAAGGCTTTGCGCTTGGCAAACAAATATAATACATACAATATAAACCACCATAGTAGACCACTACTCTAGCCAGAACTTCCAATTTTGAAAACTTGGAGTCGCATGTTCGAATCCCACCTGTTTGCATTTAGTTTTTTTGAAAGTGCAGAGGTTTAAATTTACCATCCACCACTGTTTTAATTTAATGAAGAAGAAAAACATCGTGAATAGTCGCCGGTTTTCAAGAACGACTTATATGTGGTATATGTCTTCCACCAATCCGCATTTGTTTTGCGTTATGGAATTTAGCCTTGATCCTCTCTTTGCGAGAGAAAGCTCAGAGTCCTAGCTTAGGTAACATAAAGTGGGCAGTTTGTGCTGTTTAGGTTTGAACAAACATACCACAAAAAATGGTAGCCACGGAAAAATTATAGAAGGGTTAAATGCAAAGAGTTTACTAAGGTTAAATGATTTTGTCGTTCCCTGTCCAACTTGGTAGAGAAAGTTTACCTCAATACACCATTATTTTAACTTTAGTTACAACCTTAAAACTTTAAGAAGGCTGGGAAGGAAATAATGCTTTTATTTAAAAATTTCAAGACTAGCTTCAGTGTTAAAAGAGAAAAAAAAATTAAGTGAATACTTTTACGTGAATAATTTTTATTCCGGTTTCAATCTTATATGAGACCAAGTTTTATTTTTAGATTTTTATATTCACTAGCATCGCTTAACGGTTTTGCCTGCGTAGTTACCGTTATTGGCCCATTTTGAGCTTATGTGTTTTTCTTTATTATTACCTATCTATGTTCCTAATTTCAGCCCGAACCGATCAAAAATACGTAAGGCGTAAAAAAGGCGTAAATGTGCATACATTGACATTTATTGATATTTATTTATCCTATCCTACTCTTCCTACTAACATTATAAAATTTATAATGTTAGTTAGCTATTTAATAGCAATGAATGGATGTTTGAATGTTTGTTGCTCAATCCGTCGTAATCTATGAATGGATCAGGCTGAAATTTTTAACATAGGTAGATTATAGTCTGAAAAAACACATAAGACTGCTTTTTATCCCTGTAAAATACTGGCACGGGAACTACGCGGTTAACACCTCGGGACGCGGTAGTAATATTATAAATTAGGAAGTGGGATAGGAATTTATGAAACACCAATATATTAAGGTCCACCCACCCGCACTTGGCCAGCGTACCAACCCGCACTTGGCCAGCGTGGTGGATTATAGCTTTAACTCTCTCCTTGCGAGAGAAGGCCCCGAGTCCCAGCAGTGGGAACATTTAGTGAGCTGCTAATGCTATATATATTAATATAGGTCAGTCCTTCCTCTAGGAGTTACCTCCAGAAGGTATCGAAGAATCGCTGTAGCAGGATCAATATATCTACTTATGTCTTATGATAGTGGAATGAATGTACATGGATTGAAATAGTCGCAAATGCGAGAATTTTACATATTTATATTATGGAGTAACGGGGCGAAGCAGACACGACCCTGGTAAACAACACACGTATTCATAGCAAATCGGTGATGCGCAATTTTGGGTCATAAAAAAATCAATCACTGTTTAGCACTGCATTGCGCTTGTCACCCGGAGATTTTTTATAGTAAAGAGTGACGGAAAGAGCACCACGTCTCTGATGGTAAGCGACAATCTGCCCGTCACAGTACAGTGACACGCAGCTATTGGAATATGATGAGTCCAAATCATTACCTAGCATCTCGCTGCGCTCGTCAACCGAAGATATAAGGTGTTTGATCTCTTAGCACGGTAATTTATATGGAAATTACACTTCAAACCGGAACAGAGCAATGTTTACGCAGTACTGCTTGATGGAAGAATAACTGGCAAATGTACGGTACTTCCCCAGACGAACTCTGCTATGAGCCCTACCACTTAAAAAAATATAATTAATTAATCATTTGTGCTGTTATACTGTTTCTTATACGATTGATTGGTTACCTTTACGCCAAGAATACTGCGGCCCATGGCTCCTTAGGTATACCGCCTATACTTGTCAAAATATGTTAATTGTGTTTCTTTGTGGCTTTTAAAAAAGAGTTTTACTTACATACTTACCTACAACATACTTGTCAAAGTCCACAACAACATCCTGCTGAAGCACAATACGTTGGCGTTATTGTGCTCACCAAACATAATATTACACTTACATAGCACAACAAGATAGAAGCCCGAAATTAATAGACGATGAACCAGATACAAACGAGTTTAATATGATACAACCGATTAAAAGCTAAAAATGAAAAAATGAAGAAATTTATCAGCTGATTATTATTATCATTGTATAAATTCAGACCAATGGAAACTGTGTTGCCAGGCATATTGCATGCCTCTAGAAGAAGAGGCCAGTTTGTATGGGCCAACTTTTAAAATGTTTTATATCATCTTATCTTACCTGCAAACAGCAATAAAGATTTTTGTATTTGTATCTTATCTTTAAGATTAATTTTCGCCATTCAGTATTTTGTACTTGTATGATCTGGGAGGGTTCTTGGATCATAAGTAATCACATAAATTCACTACTAGTAATAACCGTCATCCATTTTAAGTTAGAGAGAAACTTTTGAAAAATTGAAGCGAAAAGATTTCCCGCGAGATTTCACCAGTGAGTACGTATATCTCGAATATTGTCCAAGTTTCTGAAACTTTGCGTATAAAGTTTTAGTAAAAATTTTAATACGGATAGTTTATTTTTGCTCTTACTTTACCTTCGTAGCTAATGAAAATGGGCGAAGAAATGCACTATTATCCATTTTTTTCTCAGAGTTGGTTTAATACGATTTTGTCAGTAAACTAGCGGTCCGCCCCAGCTTTACCCGTTGTACATATAGCCTATAACACTTGGAGATCATTTAAATATCCAACGATCAAAGAATTTTTGGTATCGGTCCAGTAGTTTCTGAGAGTAGCTCGGTCAAACAACAAGCTCTTTAGCTTTATAATAATACTTAGCGGCCAGTTCCGGCTTCGCTCGGATATTGTCATATAAAGACTATTAATCGAAATAAACACTATGCTATCTTTCAAGTTGGCTCAAACTGCATACGGTGTGCAAATTTAATTAAAACCGGTTAAGTAGTTTAGGAGTCCATCGTGGACAAACAACGTGATGCGTAGTTTATAAATATTAAGAAAGTATCGATACGTTCACAATCTCAGAAATTACTGGACCGATTACAAAAAATATTTCGCCGTTAAATATATGTCCGTGATTCTTGTACTACGGGCAAAACTGGGGTAGATCGCTATCGCCTAATAAAGATGATTAAGACTTTTTATACGGCCTAAGCCTTTGTAAACAAAACAAAATTCCAATGAATACTAAATCACACCTTACAAACTTATACTACGAGTAGGAAGTACCTAAAAATATATTAATTTATTTAGGTATGCTTAGTTTTATCGGGATATTTTGAAACAAAGCAACAAACCTTGTTTCTGGAAAAATCGATGGTTAAAGAAAATCTTAAAAAAAACATACAACCAGTGCGGGTAGGAACCCGTTATGACTTACGGTACTGATGAAACGTAGACACCGACAGTTAAAATGGTCCGAAAGCTCAAAGTCTCTCAGCGAGCTATGGAAAGAGCTATGCTTGGGGTTTCTCTGAGGGATTACATCCGCAATGAAGTAATTCGTTAGAGAGCTAAAGTCACCGACATAACTCAGCGTATTAGTAGACTGAAGTGGCAATGGGTCGGTTACATCTGTCGCAGACCCGATAACTGTTGGGGTAGAGAGTTCTGGAGTCGAGACCGCGCATCAGTAAACGTAGTGTAAGACGCCCTGAGACTAGATGGAGTGACGATATACGAAAGACGGCTGGTGGCGGTTGGAAACGTAAGACCGAGGGTCGAGCTGAGTGGCCTGAGTGGGCTGAGTATTATAGGCGAGGTCTATGTGCAGCAGTGGATGAACACGGGCTGATGATGATGATGATGAAAGAAAATCTTACTTATTGTATAAATGCGAAAGCTTGATTGACAGACAGTTGAACGGACTGAGCTCACATTCGGCACACAGCCGGAACAATTTAACGGACAGAGTTGAAATTCGGAACACTAGATAATAGCTTGGGATATCACATAGGCTATCTTTTATCGCAGGAAACTGCGCGAACAAAACAGCGGCTTGTTTTTAGTATGTGGTAAACAGACACCACCAAAACTCAACGTACAATTTATTTCCATTTCCACCCTTTGCGTATTATGTTGCTCTCTCCATTATGTTCTTCGTTCTAAAAACAGCTTTCGCATAAAAACAGACATTGTCGTAAATAAACAAACCAGTGCAATTTAAGTCCACGCCTTCTTTCAGAGGTAGAGAGATGTTTTTTCACCAGGAAATACATTTGGGCCGAAGCTAAAATGCGTTGAGCTCTAAGAGAAATAGCTAACGTATTGTTGGGTAGATATGTCTAGCTTATTTTACAGTACAATATAAATGTAGTATGGATATTGCTGTAATTTTAAAGTAAAAACTGCTTTTGGCGTGCAACAGACAGATTTTCGTGGGCTGTGAATTGAATTCTAGCTTCACGGTCGGGAATGATAAGAAATCTTCGGGTAAACTCGGGATCATAACCATTGGCCATCTAGAAATGCATGTCAGCATTTCCCATTGGTTAAGACATTTCTAGATGGCCATGCTCATAGCCACGCCCTCTTGTTTCAACCGACGTGTAGTTTCCAAAGCAAGCTATCAAATAAGTTTTCGCTTCTATTGGCAGTTCCTATGACTGCCAATATTTTTTTTGCTTTACATAATGATAAGTCACGGTGGCTTAGGCACAGCGCAAACGTAGATACTTTTACTTTCGACTTTGCGACACATTTTGATCGTCTTTTGTTTCAGGTTATGAGCACAAAAAACGTTGCACAAGCAGTGGATGATTTCGTGCTGTTTTTATAGAAAACACATATTCATAGGTAGCTTGTATTTAACACACGATACAAAAGTTTTCTACGTTTGCACCCTGGTTTAGTGGAGAGTATGTTTGAATTTATAATCGTGACTTGCATCTCTGATTATTTACCTAGTGCAAATATACAATGTCATTATCGGCTTTAACGAAAAGAAAGCATCCAACCTTCTAAGTTCCACGAAATACGTGTTTCAAGTACGTACGTACGTCATTCACCGCTCTTGGCTAGCGTTGTGGGTTCTGACCGTGACTCTCTTCTTCTGAGAGAAGGACCCTAGCTCCAAAAGAGCGAAGGTAAAGAGAGTTCTTGGTTCTTCAAGTTGTGTTTAAAACATGGTGATCCAAAACCAGTTCTATAAGAAAATCCAAAAGTTTTCGTATTTTAAGAAACAATCAAGAAAATAATAAAATAGGAAAGACTTTTTCAATTAAAGATTAGCTAGCTACTTTAGGCATGTCGGTCTATGTTTTTGTTAGTCATTGCCTTTCAATTTATTTCCATTGGGGAAAAAATTACGTTATAGAATCACAACATTGATTATATTTTGTTGTTATAATAGAAATAATTGTTGAAATCATCATTATAAATAATGGTTCTCAATTTACGTAATTTATGTAACGAATTTCAATAGAAGTATAATTGATATGTAGTGTCGGATATCCTGAAACCAGATAAAGTGACGCTACACAGAAGACGGCAAGCGAGCATGCAAACGTAAAGGTGAGAGGCATTAGGAGAGGCTTATCCCGTAGTGGACTAAGATAGGTTGAAAATGTTGATACCTAAAACGTACATTTTAAGAGCAAATCGATACTTCTAGATTAATAAATGGTACCTACTCAAACCCATAACTATAATATTAAAATACATAAATTAACTTTACCACACGAAAATTACGCTGAAACTTTTCAGTGTGGTCATTTTAAAACGCCCACACGTACTAACAGATTAAGATGAGATTTTCTGTATAAAGTACCTTTACCTAACCCAGGATTAACAGATATGATTCCAAAAATTCAACCGTCCCGCAGGGTAGCCAGTAAAACCAAAGCTTACCGGATTTGTTATAAAAATCTGAATTTAAACGTGTTCCAACTAAATTCAAATTAATATCTATGTTCATTGTCTGGCTTGGAGCCCATTTCTCAAATGTATCAGATGGTACGAATGTGTTTCCACGCCTCTCGAATATCCGTCCCGATGGCCATAAAGCAGTTTTATTGGCTCACTGCTCAGTGATCCGGTCAGCAGACTAGCTCCGCGCTATTGTAGAATGGATAATGCATCGATGAGGATTAATGCAACTTTTGATGCGAAATTGAATTATTTTGTATAGCATAAGCATTCCACTAGGGTAGGATTTCATGGAGCGGTTTCAAACCGCGCCCGCGCGCAGGCGCGAACCGCGACGGGCGACGATTTTTTTCAAAACTCACGAGACCGCTCGTTGTAGCGGTTCGCGCCCGCGCGCGGGCGCGGTTTGAAACCCGCAACGTTCGCGGGCGAAAACCGCGCGGACGTGCGGTTGGAAGTCAGTAGCATAGCGTAGGGAGGGCGGTAGGAGCGGCCTGCTCGGGGCGGCACTTTTAAGGGGGTGGCAAAGTTTACATTAAATAATAATATATTTATGGTCAGGTTTTTCTGCCAAGGTAGGCATTTACGCTGCCTCGTGCGCTCTGATGCCCTACTTTGTGCGGAATCGGTGCCACAGTGCAGAAATAACACTAAAATATGGAATAAATTGAACTAAGTACTAGTTTAAACTTAGTTTTAGTTCAAGATTTGTTTACAATTGTGATAAGAGTTTTGTTTCTTTATAAACTAGGAAATATTTCTCTACACTCGTAGGTACACTAAAATTAACCTTTTCTTTTTTGACGCTTTAAGTTGAGACCGGCATTACCAATTCCATTCATTATTTAAAATGTTGCCTTATACTTCGTAGATTTGTCCAAAAAAAAAAAAAAATTGTGCAGAAACTTAAGTAACGATACGGTTGCGTTAATGCCGATGATGGTGGATGAATATGATATGGTCTACGATGGCGCTTACTTGTCTAACAGAAACAAATTCACTCTCGACTCGAAAATCCCAAGGTTCGAACCATCACGAAAAACTCACTCTGGCAATGCGTTTCACAGCCTAAGTAGTCTTTCTTATTACAAAGGTGGAGATAAAACTCTTTGTTAGATTCTTTAATCAATAATTAACGATGTTGATTTTTTCGAGAAACACGATAGAAAACCTTTAATTTAAAAAACCCGACTGCAAAAAATCAACACATAAAAACATTATGTACTATGTGATGATACTTTGGCGATTGACACTAATCTAAGAATATCTTAGTTATAAAAATCCAGGCGTTTGGAAGAATCGTGGAAATAAAGAAATTTAAAAACATACCAGATACACTCGAAAACCATAATTCTTCTTTCAGTCGGGTAAAATGGCAATAAAGGAAATAAATAATATTTTTTATCGCAGCCGCAAATTAAAAAAAGCTTATATTATCTGTAATCTGTACTTATATGTATCTTATTCCACAAATTGTTTTAATTTCTTATTCTATGACGATTTCTGAGAAACTTTTTTGACTCCGACGATATTGACCAAGAACTTGTCAGAGTTAATCTCTACTCGTAGAGTCTTGCGGGAGGAAGCCACGAAATCTTTTGCGATGAGGCGTAAGAGCAAGATTAAAGTCGAAGCGTTCGAAACAGACTCTGGAAATGATGGAAGAAGAAGAATCTATTTCAGCTGTGTGGCAAATTGTATAGAAGACCAATGAGTACAATCAGCCCCTTGACATAGCGTTTGTGGGCTATGAGAAAGCATGACGGATTACTCGGTGAAAGTCTGGTTGGTCATGGAATCCCTACAGCGATGTCAAATTGACTGCCGAGAAGCCGAGATATATCGAGGTAATGAGATATTTGTATAACGCCGCAACTATGACTGTTCAAGTTCGAAACTCGCTGGATTAGACTGGACGTGACATTTATAATTACGGCAACAGGCGTATCTCACCAAACGATATCGTCGTAATGGCCGAAATGCTGGGGATCTACAAGAGATACTGAAGGGCCTTGTTTACGCCTCCCAACGCATCGGTCTCCAAACGAACCTATATAAAACCGTGCACCAGTTGAAAAGCGTGCTGTGAAACGAGCAATGGTTGGTGTTTTCTGAGTGATCGTATACGAAACGAAGTCATCCGTCAGTGAACCAAAGTTATTGACATAGCTCAACGTATTGAAACAAGCGGAAGTTGACTGTGTCCTCGAGGTAAACCATAAGTTTAGCATGTTTCAGTAAAACTTGACATAACTGATGCGTTGGCAATGAAAAGTCACTAAAATAAACACAGGTTTTTACCTTAACCTTAAATCATACATAAATGTTCCGCCAGGCATTAAAACTCACTAGATCTAGTGACAAAGTCAAATTCATTTAGCCTCATTATTATATTACATTATTTATTATAACTAGTTCCCGTTATTTTCATGTGAAGAAAAGTAGTCCATATGTAATCTATCTAATCTGCAATAAACTTATATTTTATTGCAGATAATAGATTACAAGCAAGCAAATACTTGATGTATTCGAGAGGTAGAAAAACCCCTATCCTATTTTACAGAATAGTCTACAAACACTAAAAAGTACAAAACATAAAATAAAAAACATAAAAGTTACGTTTAAAATAACCGACTTCAAAACCAAAAAAGGCATTCAAAAGCGAAAAGTAAATTAACAAGGGCAGCACTATTTTTGTTTCTCCCGCCCCTCAACCGACTGCCAGAACATTGACTTATATAAAGAAGGACCAGACCAACCGTACGAAAAAAAACCACCGCATTGGCCCTAAAAACATTTTTAGGGCCAGTGTGACTCAGTTCACAGCGTTCAGTAGGCGGAAGGAAACGAGTATTTGGTGGGCATTAAAATGCATAATTGTGTGCTAAAGGTTGCAAAAACTACGACACAAAAGTTACAAAGAAAGATGGCATATGGTATCATCAGTAAGTATTTAACCTTAATTTTCTTTTTTGCTGCTGTTTGTTAGATTAATAGGCATACATTTTTAAAGTGATATTATTTTTTCTACGGATTTCCACAAAATAACCGCCATTGAACGCGTGAAGTGAACGAAGTAGCCTTGTACAAACGTGATTTTTGTTGTTTTATTGTTCTCGAATTTAGTGCAAGTGATTTTGAATTTTGGGATTTAATAATAAAACAAAACGTAATCCGTCTTATTCCAAAACACGGACTAATTATAGTACTGGAATTAAGCCAGGTTTAAACCAAGTCTAAGTCTAAGCGTTATTACAAAACAAAGTTTTCTCTAAGCCGCGTACTATCTATGATCCTAAAGATTAACAGTCAAACCGCTAGTTTAACTATGAACTTACTTCGGATCTGTCATTTTAAGGTTAGGACAACACTTGTTTCTTCCATATTTAACAATTTGAACTCTCGCAATAGGGATGTTACACGTTAATGTTAATTTTATCATAGTTTGCATTAATAGAATATCGAAAATCACATTATTATAATTTAATATTACGTAGTAAATTTATTATAAATGATTTTAAATCCTATATTTTTAATCTGTTGTCACGTGACTGGCTACACCAATATGAATTCTTACGTCACTAGTCGCAAAACAAACTGCCAAAACTGATTAAACTGTTTACATTTCTGCTTTTTTATTATAGTTTGCGATCTTAGCGACAACGATTTTGATTGTTTATATTCAACTAATGATAAGAAAACACATAACCTGAACATACAGTCATGAATCGCGATCAGTATTTTGCGACTAGTGACGTCATGTCAGTCGTTAGTGTTTCAAAATTAGTCTAATATTGTATATTAGTATATTTACTTATCGAAAATACTAATATTTTGAAATGAAATGTAATTGTTTACGGTAAACAAGGGTCAATATTCAAAATAAAAGCAGTTCCAAAATTGTTAATATTGTTATATAACGTTGGGCTATCTCAGGCTTAACCTTGGACTAAGTAGTCTTTGGATAGTCTGAGTTTTGTAATAGGAACACATTTTAAACCTGGTCCTAAGTTTAATACCGTATCAAACCTGGATTAGTTAGCCCTGGTTTAAATCTGTACTACAGTATCTTAGTTTTTGGAATAAGACTGAATAGGTCTAATCTACACTTAGGTTTGAGTACATTACAAAGAGAAAATATTTGTAAATACTTTCAATTTTTGTGTTTGCATTGAATAGGATTCAAAACTAATGAACCGATTTGAAAAAAAATTAATGATACTAGTACATTAATAAAAATACTTTTTACTATGTTTATTATTGTATTTAAATATTTGAGAAACTATTTTGAATACCTATACATAAATATGTAGTTCGTTTAGAGTTTTCACAGAAACTTGAAAGACATTTAACAGCTACATGATGCTTTTGGCTGTTGGTGTGCACACGTATAGTAAAAATTTTATTCTCAGAGGTATATTATTCCAATTGCAAATAAAAAAAATATGTATGAAATTACGTTTTTTTTTTGTACAATGTTATGCCGTCTTTTGTCGTCAACGCGGCACTCACGTAGTTCGTATGATTTACAGATCTTACTGTTTTGCTTGTATTAAGAAGTTTTCTAAAATATGTATAAGTAGGGCGCATCCTTCCTTTTGAAATCATTGGCTGCAGATGGCTACCGCGCCGCTGCGCGCGCAACCACGCGGGCGCCGCGCGGCACCCGCGTAGCGACCGCGCGGTTGCGCGCGCAGCCACGCGGGCGCCGCGCGGCACCCGCGTGGTGGCGCGGGCGTAAACCGCCTCGTGAGTTTTGAATTCAATTTTTACATACAAATCTGCATCCTACAGAAGACGCGGGACCGCGCCCGCGCGCGGGCGCGGTTTGAAACCGCTCCATGAAATCCTACCCTAAATGTTCCCACTGCTGGGACTCGGGGCCTTCTCTCGCAAGGAGAGAGTTAAACCTAATCCACCACGCTGCCCAAATGCGGTTTGGTGGATATATGACCTCGAAAGATTCTAGGTACGTGTTGGTTTCCTCGCGATGTTTTCCTTCACCGTTTTTAAGTTAGCGGCATTACGCACATGACTTAAAAAAGACAGCGGTGCGCGTGGTGGGATTTGAACCCGGGGGCTCTGGATCGGCAGTCGCCGTTCTCCCGACTTGACCAGCCGTAACTTTTTAATCTTCTGAATTATTTTGTATGAGTCTTCTAACTTAGTTAAAAAGCAATTACATTTACCTCACGGTATTTCAACTTTTACTAATTTATAAATCGCTCCTTGAATACAAAAGGGCCACAATTAAAAAAAAAGTGAAAATCGTTTTATTGCAAAAATGACACCAGAACCGACTATATTTTATAGTGAAAAAAAAACTCCCATCATTTTTGCTTATATTATGGCTGGCACTAACTTACCGTCCTTTTTGCATTAGCTCACTTTGAGAGGTAATGTCAGTGCAAAACCGCCATTTTGTTAGTTGCGCCCGGAGATTCAACGCAAACGCACGTCGGTTGCGTGAAAAAGTGCCACAATTCAAAATACGTCTGTGTTGGATTCAAAATTTCAGGGAAGTGTGATTATATTTTACAATGCAAAAGTGACATATTTTGGAAAACGTCTGTTTTGCATTCTAACATTAGTATTTGTAGCCATAATATATAATACAAAAGTGCCATATTTTGGAAAACGTCCGTTTTGCATTCTAACATTAGTATTTTTGTTATTATATTTTGTAATAAAATCGCCATATTTGAAATGCATACTTTTTGTAATCCAATATTAGTTAAGTAAAATTATATTTTATAATACAACAGTAGCATATTTTGAAATACGTCCCTTTTGCATTAAATTATAGTGGAATAAATTATTATTTTTAGAATGGGAAGGCCACAAATATCGTTTTGCATGATAATAATTTTAGTTTTCGTTATAATTTTAATAATAAACCATTTTGATGTTAATTTTGTGCTATTCTTATTACTTCAGTGATTTTTAATTTAAAAATCATGCAAATGTATTTATTTGTTTGTAAATTAATAATATAAACTAAATTGAAGCCCTGTCCCTATAGCTTTCTTCACTAATTTAAATGTTTTTAAGTAATAATAATATGGGTAAATATTCGTAAATGTTGAAAAATATGTGATTAAGATGCATTGCCCTATATTTTCTGTGAATTTGACTGTGAATTTGAATGTTAAATATGAGGTGGTAGCTTAAATTTGTTAAATATAATTAAAGTGTAAAATTCTGGCAAATTAGTATTGAAAATGTCATGTAAAGGATTGTTATGTATTTAATTGTGTGTATGTTTTAGTGTATGTATGTATTGTGTGTATGTACTAAGGACTGTATAATACATATATTTATGTATAGAACTGTGTGTATTTTTGGTTTTTTAGTTATAAAACGTTAAAAATATTTTTTTGCAATTCAAGCGACTCTGATAATGGTCTCTGATACTAATTCCAGCCAATCATCAACATCTTGTAGTTCATCAATTGCAGATTTTTCGTCAGATGACAGTGTTGAAGATCCAAAATTTCTACCTAGTCGTGAAACATCTTCTGATTCCGAAGGAGACATACAGTCAAAAGTAAATGCCAAACCATTTTGTATTTCACCCCAACCGGCCCTTCTCGCGTAGAACCTCACTTTCCCATCAATGATAATCTGCCAGTCAATTTGGATACTCCGTCGCCTAATATAGAAACACAGGCATCTATCAGTCATAATCAGTCACCCAGCATTGGCAGTGAACCTGCTAGCGTGGATCCTCAGCGTCTTAGTCGGAAAAGAAAAGCTAATCCAGAATCTTGGAAAAGAAACAAAACCAAGACTACTTAGATTGTTATTGTACAATAGTAATAATTATTACATATTATACGCTATAATATTTTGCTATTGAATTATGTGCCTTTCGAACTGATCGTATTTTGTTTTGTTTAAATTGTTTATGTTAAAGAGAGACAAATTAATGTCGTCAGTTGATTATTTTTTTACTTTTTTAGATAATTTATTAATGAATATGGTTATTTTATGTATATTTTGATAATGATTATTACAGTTGTACCTCTTGTTTATTTTCTATTATTATTCCTACAATTATAATTGTTTTAGAGAGATGTTTAATTTTACTGAATTATAGTTACGTACAAAGTTGATCTCAATTATATTACTTTCGATAAGTACCTCACAATCTACCTACTTAATTAAACATTGGAAGCGCAGAAGCACCTACTAGGTTTGTTTAGCACTAATTATTACTAAAATATTAAGACTACTGGGAGTTGTACCCAGTCCCCACAAGTAAGTATTCAACATAATCACATTGTTTTGATTTGTCGGTATCAAAATCGTATCGGGTATATACCTACTTGTGTAGTTAGATTTTATTAAATTAACGAAAATGCCAAAAGAAACAGAAAAGGGTAAAGATACGAACATTGAAGCTAAATTAAGTATGCTTACAACAAGACGTGAATTTATTTTTCGAGATATTCAAATATTATACGATTTATCTCGAGAAGTAACTACCGATTCGTCAAAAATAAGTATATTTCGAAGTAGGTATAGACGTGTAGAATCCGTAAGACGTGATTATGTTGACACAGTGGAGGAAATTAATTCTATAAAACTGATAATTAATCCAGGGGAAAAGATAAATTTAAACTCATTGGAATCATTTGACTCACTGTACTACGCCGTCGTCGCCGCGGCAGATGAGTTTTTTGACATCCCCACCGGTGTCAGCACGACTAGTGGAGCCCGCCGGCGTCTGCTGTTCCAGCGCGGGCGCTCCAGTAGGTTCAAAACCAACCACTCAGGTTAGGTTGCCGAAAATTGAACTACCAAAATTTGATGGCAACATTGAGTATTGGCAAACATTTTATGATACATTTTGTCATTAGTACATTGCAATAACAATATCACTCCTATTGAAAAATTTCATTATTTGCTCTCCTGCTTATCAGGTTCGGCCCTATCAATTGCCAAGGGCATCCCTGTCACAGGGGATAATTATCCTATTGTTTTTGAAAGTTTAATTCAGCAGTTTCAAAATAAAAGAATTTTAGCGGCAAATTATCTTGATAAAATAATAAATTTTAATCCATTGAAAGCCGGTAGTTTAAGTGAGTTGAGAAAATTGACATGCCTTTTGCATGAATCTGTTAATGCTCTTAAAGCTATTAAAATTGATAATTTGGGGGAATTTATTTTGTTTCACCTTGCCGCTCAAAACTTGGACAGTGATACCAGGAAGCGTTTTGAAATCCAAAATACATTTGAAATTCCAACATTTGAACAATTACTTACATATTTACAGAGTTATGTGAAAGTGTTGGAAACAAGTGAACCAGTTAGTTTAAAGAAGTCATTAATGCCATACAAACCACACCGTTATAACTCAGATCAAGAAAATAAAATGAATGCCCGTCATAAACCATTCTCCCTACCTGTAAATGTTGGTATGTATGCAAACACAGGGCCGTACTCAGATGTTGGGGACCCATATGCTGATATACCGGGGCCGTACTCAGATGCAGGGCCTTATTTAGACTTGGGAATGAACTCAGATGGCCCTCTATTCCATCTATGGGCAATGTTGATGCATATGCAACCTCATCAGCTAATAAATATCCGGACTGCGCATGCTGTGGATTTACTCATCATGCGATTTACAAATGTCCAGTGTTTCATATGATGGACTTGAGTGGTAGAATGGGGGTAATTAAAACAAAAAAATTATGTGAAAATTGTTTGCGCCTGAACCATGGGGTTGATAAGTGTCTATCAAAATCCAGCTGTTTTAAGTGTCAGCGCAGGCATCATACACTACTTCATGAGGAAAATAGCAGTGCTGCTTGCCCGGCTCTATCCACCAATGAATCTGAAAATAAGGACACAAACTCTATTGTCAGCATGAGTTCTACTGGTTTCAATTCACAGTCCAATAGCAATCGATCGTTTGTTTTGCTTGGAACTTGTATGGTACATGTTGCGACTCCCAGAGGAATTTTAAGGTTCGTGCACTTATTGACAGCGGAGCTCAAGAATGTTTTATGACAGTTGGTTGTTCTCGAAGATTGGGTTTGCCATTGCGACGTTGCAATGTAACCGTTGTTGGCTTGGGTCAAAACACAGTACATCAAATAAAAGGAACTACTTCATGTATCGTACGGTCACGTGACTCAAAGGGTCCACAATTTGAAATCTCTCCTATTGTGATTGATAAAATTACAAATAAAATGCCAATTATTGAAGTGCCATCTATTGTCCGCAAGTCATTACACCATCTTGAATTTGCCGATGAAGTCTTCGATAAGCCAAATGACATTGAGCTTTTGCTAGGTGCCGAGTTATTTCATAATATTTATGACGGTAGGCGATTTGAGTTGGGACCTGGATTACCGGTTGCTTTGCATAGTATCTTCGGTTGGGTTGTTACAGGGAAGCTTGATCTTGACTCTCAAACCCCACCAAGCACTTCATCATTCTTTGCATCGACACTTGCACTTGACAAAGTTATTAAAAAATTCTGGGAAATTGAGGAACCACCCTCAAATAAACTATCCGATCCTGACGATGATAAATGTGAACAAATGTATGCTGACTTAGTCGCGCGAAACCCGGATGGTAGGTATGTTGTACCTATTCTATTAAAAGATACAAATCAGGAATTAGGTGAATCTCATGATGCTGTATTGTCCCGTTTTCACAATTTGGAAAAGCGACTGGTGCGTCATGAACAACTAAAAACAGATTACGTACAATTTATGCGTGAATATTCCGACTTAGGCCATATGCGTAAAATAGAATCAACGGAAAAGGGTCTCAATATTATTCCGCATCATTGCGTATTAAAACCGGACAGCTCAACCACCAAGCTCAGAGTAGTATTTGATGGGAGTTTTAAAACTACAAATGGGCGATCATTAAATGACCTTGTTTATACCGGACCCAAACTTCAGAATGATGTTGTTGATATCATTACCAAATTCCGTTTACCTCGAGTTGTATTTACTGCCGACATTTCAAAATGTACAGAAATATTGAGCTGCGGTCGGAAGATCGAAAGTATCAACACATTTTCTGGAGAGAAACTCCTGATGACACCGTTGACGAGTTTGAGTTGAATACCGTGACATATGGAGTTAGTAGTAGCCCTTACCTGGCAATAAAACGCTTCATCAGCTTGCTAGGGACCATGGCAAGGATAGTCCGCGTGCTGCTGCTGCTCTTCTGGAAGACACATTCATGGATGACATCACCGCTGGAGCTGCTTCTGTAGCAAAGGCTATACAATTAAGAAATGAACTTATCAAACTTCTGGAGCACGGGAAATTTGAATTACGTAAATGGAGCAGTAACTCGCCTGAATTCCTCGAAGATATACCTATTGGACACTGCCAGGTTCCGAAAACGTTTTGTGACGACCATAGCCAACAAACCCTGAAAATATTAGGCATCCAATGGGACCCCGTGGCTGATATGTTTACCTACTCGGTATCTGATGTCAGCTCAAACTGCACAAAGCGATCTATTTTATCTAATATCGCGCGTATCTACGACCCTCTGGGCTGGTTGACACCAGTTGTCTTAGTGGCCAAAATACTGATGCAACATCTCTGGCAACTTCAACTCGGCTGGGACGAAGTGGTACCCGATGAGGTCCTTCATCGGTGGCGTGATTTTGTGGAAGACCTGAAACATATACAAAGCATCCGCATACCTCGACGTGTAACCATATCTAACAATAAAACCTACGAATTAGTTGGTTTCTGTGACGGGTCAACTAAGGGATACGGCTGTTGCATTTACCTGAGATCAAGCGGCGACCTTGGAACTTCGTGTCACCTTTTGATGGCAAAATCGCGAGTAGCTCCACTCAAAACCTTAACTGTCAATCGCCTTGAACTTTGTGGTGCAGTTTTACTGTCTCGGGTTCTCCGACACATGTTTGTACCAGTTGTTAAGCAGAAGGATTGACTTGAATGGTGTTATTGCCTTGACTGATAGTAGCACAGTACTGGCTTGGCTACGCACACCACCCCACAAACTTAAAACGTTTGTTTCACATCGGGTAGCAAAATAATAGAACACGTCCGACTGGAAGATTGGATACATGTCTCGACTCATCACAACCCAGCAGATCTTTGCAGCCGTGGTATTTCCTGCTCTCAGCTCGTTTCTTCGGGTTTGTGGTGGTCTGGGCCAGAGTGGCTGTCTGAAGAGGTTAATTCTTGGCCAGTTCAAGTGAATTCGGCAAAAAATGAACCCGTCCCAGAATTAAAGACAATTGTTCTTAATTCTTACATAGCAAATGTATCTGCGGAACCAGATTCCATTTCTCAATTACTGGATAAGTTCTCTTCCTTGTCTCGAATTCAGCGTACTTTAGCCTGGTGCATGCGCTTCATTCATAACTTAAAATCTACCAGCGATCATCGAAGAATGACCGGATTGACATCCGAAGAATTGGAAGCTGCGTTACTGAAGTTAACCATGCACGAACAACGATTACATTTTAAAGACGAGATTAAGACGATTCAGGCAAAAGAGTTGTGTAATCGTAATATACAAAAACTGAGTCCTTTTTTGGATGACGGTGGTCTTGTGCGTGTCGGTGGAAGATTGAAGAACTCGCATCTCTCGCACAACGCAACTCATCCGCTTTTGCTTGCAAAGGGTTCCCGTCTCGCAGTTTTGCTCGTCGACTATTTCCATCTCTCTCATTTACATTGCGGGCCTCGCACTTTACAATCAATAATGCTTAGGAAATTCTGGATAGTGGGCGCTCGTAACTTAATACGCTCGCGACTCTCAAAATGCGTAGCTTGTTTTAAGGCTAAGTCTATTCCTTGCCAGCCAAAGATGGGAGACCTTCCCTCTGTACGAGTTCAGGCCGCTAGGTGTTTCCAAAATATTGGAATCGATTTTGCCGGCCCGTTCATAGTTAGAGAAAGCCGAATGCGCAAGGCTCCTACTTACAAAACTTATGTATGCGTAATGGTGTGTCTAGCAGTTAAGGCAATTCACCTTGAACTGGTGACTGAGCTATCGACGGCTGCCTTTATTGCAGCTTTAGATCGTTTTGTGTCGCGTCGTGGATTTTGCAGAACCATCATATCGGATTGTGGAACAAACTTTGTGGGAGCAAAACGCTATTTGAGTGAACTGCATCAGCTGTTGTTAAATCAACAGACTGATTTACAAGATAAATTAGCGCAACGCAAAATAACGTGGAATTTGAATCCACCTACCGGTAGCCACTTTGGAGGAATCTTTGAAAGTGGTGTCAAATCTATGAAGTACCACCTAAAGCGTGTTGTTGGTATTCAGATTCTCACATACGAAGAATTCGTCACTGTGCTCACTTAAATCGAGGCAATTCTTAATTCACGGCCACTATGTTCCCTGTCATCTGATCCCAACGAAGTTGATGTTTTGACCCCTGGCCACTTCCTCGTTGGTGGCCCCTTGGTTGCCTTGCCGGAACCTCAATTAGAAGATGTCTATCTTCCACCTCGTGAAAGATGGCAGTTGTTGCAAAAGCTAACTCAAAGGTTCTGGCGCATTTGGCAGCACGATTACCTACATACATTGCAGCAGCGCTTGAAATGGTTTCAAGCACGTGATAACGTTGGTGTGGGTGACATTGTGGTCATTGTTGACGATTGTTCGCCTCCTTTGGAGTGGCGTGTTGGCAGAATTGTCGAAACTCATCCGGGTAGCGATGGCGTGGTGCGTGTGATCACTGTACGTACACCCAGAGGGCTTCTGCGACGACCCGTTACAAAAATTTGTCCGTTGCCTATCAATTAAATACGATAAAAGACATCTATGCCTAATTTTAGTTTAATTTTATTGTTTATATTATCTATAATCTAACCTAATTTTTTCTTAGTAGTTTCATTTATCTGAGCTCGAGTTTAGTATCTCTTTTAACCTTTCATCAGTTTCGCTCGAAATTAAGTATCTTGCCCTTAAGGTGAAATTCCCTGCCTTGCATTTTTTGCATTCAGTGATCTAGTAATCTTAGATTTAATCCTTGAAATCCCTAAGTGATTTCACGTGGGGGAGGTATGTTAGAGTTTGTCAGTTCCCATTATTTTCCCTTTCGATTTCCTAACTTCCTACTTCTTACTGGCTCACAAATACACACCGGAAGAAAGGACATTTAAACATCGCGCTACTCCATGTCTACAATTCAACATCCTGCCGCGCGATGTCGCCACTGTCAACGCAACCAGCGAGCCGGTAACCACGCGCTCTTCTGTGTTCAGTGAAAATACAACATAAATACATAAAATCTTAACTAAATATCATACAAAACAGCATAAAATTAACTAATCCAGTGTACCCCACCCGGGTGTGAGTGAAGAACTGTGAATTAACGCGAAGTTAATGAAATACCTAAGTGTAAGCACGGGAAGTGAAAGCCGCAAGTGAATCCACTTTCAAACTGATGCGGGAAGCTCCAGGAACTCCAGGACCCCAGGAACTTCAGTAAGTGAGCCATTCATTCCCTTTTTCATCTTCCAACTCCTCACGAAATCTCTCTAATCAACATTTAAATTTAAAATCCGACCATTTTAAAATAGTACTAGTACTCAATGTTTTCCTGGTGTTTTATTCACTCATGTTTACCTAGTAATAAGATTAAACTTTTTGATACGGCTTTTTAACAAAAAGGTACATTAAACCATTTTTATTTGTAAAACTGTGTTTAATTTTTGAGATATTTTTTATAATATTGGTTCAAATTTTGAATGCAAAAGGGACTTTTATGCTTTTTTCCCTTAATAGGTAACAGCTATTACAAAGTTTATATTGTTGATAGATAGAGCTGAAAAATACGCATCTAATGATATATTAACATCTTATATTTCATTAATAAATATATGAAATATTACAAAAAAACAGTTTTAAAAATTTGTTTTGGCTGTCCTGTAAAATTTATGGATTTCGATTTGTGTCCCTTTTGTATTCAAGGAGCGAAATGTAAAAGTTGAGAAGTTTAGATGATGAACAAAAATTTGTTGCTCAAGCACGTCGGAATACCTGTATGAATCGGGTTGAGATTTGGAGATTATAAGCCGGATTAGCACATTGGCTACTTCCCATTGTGACTTATTAACACAAAGGAAACTACACGACTAAGACTGTGGAGTGCTGTTAGTATTCATTAGGAATCGAATGAAGATGTTAAACTGCATTTTTGTTATAAGAACATCTGATGTAGGGAATGTGTTGCCTGAGTGGGTATGGCTAAGTTTGTAATCTTCCAGTGCTACCATTTCTTCTTAAAATTTGTTGTTTTCTTAGTAAGTGCTATTTTCACATAAGAAAGATATGTTATTCAAAACAAAAGTGACCTTAAAGTATAGCGTGAATCGATTTTTGCAAGATAAGCGCGGATTATTACAACATTTCTTTCTTATTCCGTCAACAAGTTCGTAGCTTAAAACATTTTTATTCGTGTTCTTTACATTACAAACATTTATTCGTTTTATGAAATTAAATTAAAACTTGTTAGTTAATTAATTAATGTAAGCAGAATTGCTCTTACTGAGACTGAACCCCTCTTACGCAATGACGTAGGTTGACATAGCTTTTATATTTTTCTGGAAAACTTTATATCTGGTAACTAAATAATAATTTAGACGTTTCGACAGCGTCATTTTTTGTGAACACGACGCGACAACGTAATTATGTAATCGAGGTATTTTGTAATGTAACTCTTTGCAGAGTCCGTCTGAAGCAAAACCACACTTTTGCCAGTTACTTTACTGTCAAGCACTAACGTACAAACATTACTGTGTTCCGGTTTGAAGGGCAATGTGTCCATTAAAATTACAGGGCATAGAGATAAAACATCTCATATTTCTGGTTGACCAGCGCAATGTAAAACTAGGTAATGATTTGGACTCTCATATTCCAATAGCTTTTTGTTACTGTGCTGTTATGTGGCAAGCATGTAGCTTACCATGAGGCACAGGTACTGTTCGTTTTGTCACTCTACAGTCTAGTATAGAAAATATAGAACTAATTTAGTTTGCGATTAAGTTCTGCATTATATTTCCAATTAAAAATACCGTGAAACTTAAAACCACTGTTTTTTTATGTGCGTCCATACTGCTGCATTTTAATATATTGTTGTATAAATCATTCGGTCGGTCCGATACGCAGGCCGTGGACCGCAATGCCGTTTGTCGAAAATAGAAAGAAAAAGCTTTTTCCAAATAGAGAAACGTATGGGTATGTTTTGTTCCGTGGGTTTTTCAGTTCCGGATTGATTTTTAAGTGTTATTTTTTATCTATTTTATTTTATAATGGTATGTTTTATTTTGTAGTGGTAACGTCAATATTGCCTGTGCGTCTAAAAGTAAATAAAGCTCGGTACCAAATTATTCGTCATCTCTGTTTGTACAATAAAAGGTTTAACTTATAATCTAAGTCTTTAAATCTAACTTATAATATAGATTATAATAAATAATAAAATCTGATGAGGCAAAGTTTTAAGCGTTTGTTTGTTAGTTTGCGTAGCGTAAATTAATTTTAAGCATAGCGTTACAATATTACTCATTGAATGAATTTATGAATGCGCTAAAACGTCTCACATTTCACTATAATAGTCGTCATTACTAATTGAACCAAACTTTATTATCAAATTCATTTGATATATCTCAATATTTATGCACATATATATACCGTCTGTCTCTAATACTATAATGCCCCGCAACTATTTGAGCACGAAAAGTCAATGCATAGCACTGCACTGCACTTGTAATATTATTAATTTTGTGTCTACTACGATTATTGTCCTAATTTCCCATATATTTGGTATGAGAAATTTGGACAAAGAATATCTACGTAATCGTATTATAGTTTTCAAAAAGTAAATGACATGTTTGACCTTTGAGAATATACAACGTGTGGCGGAAAGGTCCACCAATATTTATTGTAGTTTATCTATACTAGGTATCGAATCACATATGTGAATATTAGACAAGAAAGCACAACATTTTTTTTCCATACAAAGTTGAAAATTCGTTGTTTATTATTTTATTTGACAACCCTAATCACCGGCGGCGCGGCACGGTCACTGACCGCCGGCCGCCGCACGCCGCTCCGTCGTCGCACGCCGCGCCGCCGCGCATTAGGGTTGACGCTGGTCAATTTTACATCAAACTTTGACTCGTATATCTTGCGATTTAAAGTGCTGAGGGGAAAGAGACCTTCGGAGACGAAGTCCACATCAGTGTTGGAATGACCTATGCAAATATTGTTGGACCTTTCCGCCACACGTTGTATAATATAGCCTATAACACTCACCACTAAGTGGTGGGTCAAACTCGGATCCAAAGCTGAAAGAATTTTTGAAATGGGTCCAGTAGTTCTTGAGATGAGATTAGCACGTTCAAACAATCAACTACTAAGCTTTTATATTAGTACAGATTACATGAAGTATTTTGCGTAAATAGCCCACTAAATGTTCCCACTGCTGGGACTCGAGGCCTTCTCTCGCTAGTAGAGAGTCAAGGCCATAATACACGACATAGATTTTTGATTCTTTTGAAAAAATATTTCTACCTATTATTCTGGATGTTCGTAATGGAATTGCCTATCCGTCGTTGGTGTAAGTACAAAATTCAAATATATAAAAATACAGTGGCGTGCGTGGTTTTGAACCCACGGAGTCTCTGGATTGGCAGCCGCTGTTCTCCTGACGAGACGAGCCGTATATTTTAGACCACCCGTAACATCCTAGAGCTAGACCATCCGTAAAATCTTAGACCAGCCTTAACTTTTATGCACATGAGATGCTTTAAATTAATACGTGTTCATATTTTTTGGGTTCGTTGAGCAAATAGTACCTGGATGACAAGAGCTTCTAAACATGGATAAAACGAAGTTTTCATTAAATTAAACCTAGATAGATCGATTTGTCGCCCTTAAAATCCACTCCAAATTTGGGGAATTCGTTGGAGCTATTTTCAAGATCCAGATAGTATATAGGTACACATTACAACTACAATTAGGTATTATAATATATTCTAATACCTAATTGTAGTTGGCCTAAGCTAAGGGCGTCTTTTATATTTTGAACTCTAATTTATGTTTGTCATGTTTAGAAAATCCGTTTTTTGGTATAAAAAGTAGCCTATGTATTATTTCAAACTAAAATCTATCTACATTCTAAATTTCAGCCTCATCTGTTGAGTATTTTTTTACGTGAAAGAGTGACAAACATCATCCATCCATACTTACAAACTTTCGAGTTTATAATATCAGTAGGAAAGGTACATAAGTCACTTCACTCTTTACTGTAAAGAAAACACTTATTATATCCTACTATTATACTTCTGTACTAAAACTTTACTTGGTAAAGCAACGAAGTCATTTCCTCAGAAATAATCAGTAAAGCGGCCACGTGACCAGAGCCTTATCTGTCCCGTGAAAGATTTATAACTCGGTGTAAGCACAGTTTATCTTAATCTCGCTCCGGACTTTATATCTCTATCAGCGAAATAGGGGCGGAAAGGGCGAGGAAGGGTTTCTGCGTATCTTATTGCGTACTCGGGCGACGTTAACAGTAACGCAAACCTTAATATTTTTACTAGCAGCGTCTTATGGTTTCACCCACGTTCTTCTCGAGGTCAATATTTTTACGGGATAAAAAATAAGCTATACGGATAAATTAACCTTGTAAAAGAAGGCTCAACTTCAAACTCCAGGAACAAGCCTTACTCAATCCTGGGTACAGAACCTGACTGGACCATTTTAATGGACACATATGAAAAGCACTACAAAATCCCAGAGGATGTGGGTGTTTCGTCGTCCAGACCGGAAATTTTCCTTTTTTCTCAAGCTACGAAACGCATAGTCCTTGTAGAACTTACCGTACCGTGGGAAACGAATATACCTAAAGACCACGCGATGAAACAAAATAAGTATTAACACCTCCTAAACGAATTAACAAAAACGGCTATGTAGAGATTTGTTCATTACGGTTTTAGTACAATATGACAGTCAGTCCAAATAGACCGCAACCGTTAGTTTATACGCTGTAGAAGTGGGAGCGAGAGGTATACCAGCAAAATCTATCTACAACCTGCTGAAAGACCTTGGTTTATCCAGAAGTGCAGTAAGTACTAGAACGAGTATCTAAAGCTGCACTGGTAGGCTCATATCAGATTTGGCTGGGCAGGGAGAGAAAAACGAGTCGTGAAGGTGAGTGTTGATGTACGTCAGAAAGGGGCCCCTTAAACCTACGCCCGAGTCACAAGTCTCAGGGTCTACTCGGGTTTTCTCTCTCTGCCACACGATGGACCCAGCACCCGCACGGTGAATCCATGGAATGCTAAGCAGATCGTCTCTATCTTTTTTGTATAATATAGAGTGACGAGACGAGCAGGCCATGTGCTTGATGGTAATCAACATGCCTGCCACATAACAGCACAGTGACACGCAGCTATTGGCACTTGAAGAGTCCAAATGATTACCAAGAAATGCACTGTGCTTGTGACCAGAGATCTAATTATATCTAGAGATATAATGAGCCCTGCCATTTATCTGGAAACATTGCCCTTCAAACCGGAACCCAGTAATGTTTGCCTTTTTCTGCTTGGCGGTAGAAACTGGCAAAGGTGTGGTATTTCCCCAGGCGGACTCTGCTGAAAGTCCTACCACTACCAAAACCTAGGTGTTAAAATCCATGTGTTATTGACGACCATTATCTAACTACATATGTTACATATTTCATCTAATTTCTTTTAGTAGGTTTTGCGTGAAAGAGTTACAAACATACGTTCGTACATTCTTGCAAACTTTTGATTTCATAATATCAGTAAGACTAGCTACGCTCAGTTGTTTTACCCACGTAGTTCTCGTTCCCAATGGTACAAGTAGACATTTCACGTATAACACCAACTTGCCTCAAACTTAGCAAAACTTGTACAATGGGAGCCAGATAGCTGATACAATACTTGTATAATTTTAAATACATACTAAGACTTATTACACATAGATAGTACCCCGAACAAAAATATTAAATTTGTATTCATCACACAAATATTTACTCAGGGTAAGAATTGAATCCATGACCTATGGCTTCGCCGGAAGATTTACTACCAAATAAGAGCCACTAAGCCTAATCGCGATAGGCACGCTCTATCGTAGATCGCATCATCACTTAACTTTAGGCGAGATGGTGGTCAAGCGCGAACCAAATTAGAGTTTAAAAAATTGTATTGATGTGACAACGTCTAATAAATCAATGAACGCCGGCTGCATGCACGAAAAAGTGTCTCGTTATATCCCGTTACGCTCATTGTCCCGTTACGTTCATTGTGCGATTGCGCTGCATCTATCGACGTTTCGTTATGACTTAGTCACGTTAAACTATCGTCCGTAAGCTAACCGACTTTACAGATAACTTTTTTTAATTATTAAACTCGCGCGATTTCAACTACTTTATGTGCCATTCCAAACTGCTATATGTGGTTCAAATTTTTATCGGGTCTGTTCAGTAATTGTGACGTGATTGAGCAAATAATATCTGTACACCCAAATTTTCGCATTTACCATATTAACAGTAATATACATACTTTAATAAAACATACAACATGGTGACATACTTTAATAAAACTATCAAATATAGAATCTCTGCCTTTTTTAAAGTAGGTCATGAAGGCTGCGTAGCGAGCCACTGACAATGCCCAATCTAATTTGGACGTCCTCGGTATTTAAAATATTTTGTTTGTGTTATTCAGACCTTAAGGATTTTTACAAAAGGTTGTTGTAAAATTTATCTCGGAAGGAATAACAGTGGTTTTTTGTCTAAGTTTCTGTACAGTAGCTAATAAAACTGAGAGAACAAGAAAATGAGAGTCAACATTTTTTATACATTGATGGAGTACTTTCTCTGAAATTTCTGATTCAAGACATAAAAATTATGTTATGGTTTTTGTTAATATAATTGTGATTACAAAGTTTAGTATAAACTTGCATTCGTATTTAGTAGAAACAACATTCTATATTCATTTGGGTTGTTTTAATCAGATTACATTACGATTAGATTACGGCTAGTCTAGTCGAAAAAGTCAAGTCAAGGAAAACATCGTGAGAAAACCAACATGTACCTTAAAATCATTTAAAGTCATGTGTCAACCACCAAACCGCACTAGGCCAGAAAGGTGGATTATGGTCTTTACTCTGTCCTTGAGAAGACCCCGACACACAGCAGTGGGAACATTTAGTTAGCTGGTTATGTATGTAATCAGATTAACTTTATTTTTGTATGATACGGTTTGTCGAGAAAAACAAGACATACGTCTAGTGTTAATCGCCATGCCTGCCCATAACAGCACAGACCCACATTCCAAATTATTATCCAGGGCTGCCGTTTCGACTCGTCACTCCGATGTACCTAACATAGGTAGACAAATAGATACACTTCATTGAACACACCAAATAAAATTAATAATTTGAAAGTCGTAACACGTTATACTATAAAAGCTAGCTAGTGGCAATCGGCGGCCTTATCACTAAGAGCGATCTCTCCCAGGCAACCTTAGACTGGAAAAAATAAATGTGGAATATTACGAGACGGGGTATGCAAGAAGTGTGCATATGATATAGAAAGTAAACTTATGTAGTAAGATGATTTATGTCTTTCCTTGGAATTTAACCCGGAAACGTTTTCCTTCAAACAAAAACAAAGTAATATTTACATAAAATTATTTTTTAGTGTTAGAATAACTAGCAACCTGGTTCAAGTGGACAAAATGGCTTTTTCAGTATTCTAGCTATAATTGTGCTAGAACTCAGGTGTTAGGACATTATTGATATAATTGATAAAGTATGTAACCGTTGCGGCGTTCGCGTCGTTTGATATCTGACACTTCCGGCAAGCCCCACCTCCCCTCCCTACCGCGTTTTTTTGCGCGAATTCACCGCGTGCTACTAATATCAATAATATTTCTACACGTTTCCTTCTAAAACTACCAAAGAAATATTACCATGTATATAGAAATACCATGAGAATCGTCTTTGAAAATCTGCAACTAAAACATTATCAACATATAATGCAATTTTGTTAGTATCTTATCTTATACCTTTAAACGACCAATTCTTGCAGGTATAGGTACATATAAATATAGAATCTGAATCTCGGAAACGGCTCAAACGATTTTCATGAAATTATGTATACAGGGGGGTTCGGGGACGATAAATCGATCTAGCTAGGTTTTATCTCTTAAAAACATCATTTTATGCGCATTTTTTGCTGCGGAGACACTCGGGTTTTTTCTGTATGTTCTTTTTTTTCTGAGAAAATATTTTACTTAGAGCCCTTTATAAACGCATTTGCCGAGCAAAGCTCGATCAACAAGGTACTATGTATTATCAGTCTAGGCTTAAAGTAGAGAGACCGAGTTTATTACCCATGCCTTCTATATAAGTCTCAAAATTAAAATAATTAAAAACAATTGTAATTTTTTTTTATTTACACATTTTACGAAAATGTCGTTGAGATTTATTGCACTAGCTTTTCGATATTATTTTGTCCTTCTCATAAGAAACTACAAACTGTATAATTTTCACCAAAGATCTGAGCAAAGACTGGTTGTTGATTGGTCGCTGAGTTTTGCTACTCCAACTTTATCCTACCTACCAACCAAACCGCAGTCGAATGTATTCTATGCACGTATCATACGCTTACCCTTTGTGATAACCTTATTACTTCAATGTTATCGTATAAAAGACAGGCACTTTTGTTTTCTCTCATAGAAGTATTGGCAATGACGACCAGCTTGAAATAATGTTGAATAATAAGTAAAAATGTATTTTTTGTCCCTAAGTCCTATTTTGAATACCTATATGTCGTATGTGAAAAACCGATAAACTACGAATTCTGATACTATTAGATACTTTTAGATAATCTTTGTGAACCGGTTTTAAGGGCAATGTTTAAAAAAAAACCCTGCGAATATAGGTAAATCATGTTATATCCTTGGATGATGAGCGCAGTGCTGTGCTAGACAGTGCTTTTACAAATACAAAAATCTTTAAAGCTGTTTGCAGGTAAGACATTTTAAAAGTTGGCCAATACAAGCTGGCTTCTTCTTCTTGAGGCATGCAATATGTCTGGCAAAATAATTTGTTTCAGTCTTAATATATGCAATAAAATAATAATAAATGAATAAATAATAGTCACTTGATTAAAGTCTTTTTCTTCTTCGTCTTCCTTTCTTGATTTATTCCGATGTTCAGAGATATGTCATTCTCGTCACTTTACATTATAAAAATATTGCATATTACTTAACAGCTGTCCCCTGCGCGCGTTGACACCTGTCGAAAATTGGTCGTATTAACTCAGAAAAAACTTTGCTAAAGACTATCACATGATCAAATGAATAATTTACGATTCTGTAAAGGACACACAGAGAAACGTTATTTTTTTGTGTATATATAAATATAAATTTTCTTTCACGCCAATTACGAAAGCTGGAGACGGAGGGATCAGAAAGGAAACTAGCCTTTCTTAGAACGAAGTTTACTATACTTAAAACACATTAAAATATCTTAAACCTAGACGCGCATGCGTTCGATGTGAGAACGATACTCACATCATTGGATCTTAAGCATATATAGCCTAGGGGCGAATGCCTTCGAACGACACTGACTTCTTTATTGAAACTAGATTCGATGAAGGGTTATTTGGACCACAATTAATGAGGAGCGTCAGCGAACTGTGGTTGGCACGAGGCAATTCACTGCTGATGCCGAGTTCTGGTGAATTTGTTGTCTTGAACCTCATGATAGAATGCAGCTCACGTTGTAGAGACATGTGTAGGTACTGGTACGTAACACGCCTATTCAATTTTTGAATGTCACAAATTACTTGTTTGATTTGTATACAATAATTTTTTATTCTCCGTAATTTTTTCCAATTACTCCTCATACCTATGAACATACAAAAGAAAAACCTCATTTTATTCAAAGTCTCTTAATTTTTTTGTAGTCTAGTATTACCATTACACCTCAACTACTATCTACCTAGATCCGTACAATTAGCTTCGTATTATAGCGCTACTAACAAAATTACGTACAATTACGTTCAATAAAGCTATTGACTTAAATTGAATCTAAATTGAGGTGTAATGGTAATACTAGACTACAAAAGTTTCAGAGACTTTGAAAAAAAATGAGGTTTTTCTTTTGTAGTTTTGGCAGAGTCCGTCTGGGGAAGTACCACACCTTTTCCAGTTATTCTACGGCCAAGCAGTAATGTGCAAACATTGCTGTGTTCCAGTTTGAAGAGAAATGTTTCCAGACAAATAACCGGGCTTAGAGATATAATCTTAGATCTCTGGGTGACGAGCGCAGTGCAGTGCTAGGAATGATTTGGACTCTTCATGTTCCAATAGCTGTGTGTCACTGTTGTTATGTGGCAGGCATGTTGCGTACCATCAGGTACACGTCCTGCTCGTTGCATCACTCTATAGCTCTATAGAATAAAAAATATGTTTTAGGGTTCCGTAGCCAAGTGGCAAAAAAGTGAATTGCAATAAGATTTTCACACAATAATATAATACTTGCACTGAAACTCAAAATTTTTTTTTTCATCAAACCCATCACACATGTGGGGTATCTATAGACAGTTCGTAAAAATGATATTGAAGTTTCTGTTGTATTTTTTTCTAAACTGAATAGTTTGAGCGAGAGACACTTCCAAATTGGTAAATCCTGCAACTTCTAAAATAAGATAATGATAAAACTAAAAAAATATATTTAACGTTAACACAATCAAATATAAATTAGCATGTCACAATTTATACAACGAAAAATTGTAAGTAGATCCTTATCTAATCTTTAAATTCATTTTTTTAGTTTATAGGCGTGATTAATTATTTTACTTAGTTCATATTAATATAATTCAACAGTCATATTGTCCTACAAATTGCGTGGTACATTCCTGGTCCTACGCTCAGAAATATTTTATCCTAGCTATCTCTGTAAGCTACCACAATCGAGAGTGTCTTACACGAAATATTTGAGCATCTCATCAAAATGAATATATTCACGCAAAATTGGCTTGATAATAATCGATTGCAAAAAAATGTACCAGGGATCCTGGGCTATTGTAATAACTAACAAAATTAAATGTTAAGTTACAAAGCGTAACTCACAGTGTGTTCAGAACTTCACTTAGTTCACGTTTTTCGCAATATTTTAGTGTAAATTTACCACATGACTGGCGTTACTTACTGCTTCTGAAGACTAAAGTTTATGAGAGCAGTAAAAGCTGTAAATGGACGGAGCTAAGTAGAGCTAAGCTCTTACTAACTTTGGCTTAAAATTTTAGTTATAAGTACTTACTTCATATATGTCTTGTAGATGTTGGTCATGTTTATAAGGTTAAAGTTTGATTTTGTATTTTTTTTATGCACTTATATTATAATCCTAATTTACAAATATTACAAATATTATGACAAAATCCTAGTAATCTCTTCTTTCAGATTTTATGAATGAAATATTATTTTGGAATTTTGTAGCCTTTGTAGGACTTTTGAGAGTTAATATGAAACAAATCAGGCAACAGGAACCTTATATTTCTAGATTCCTAGATTATTGACATCTTCAAAGCGATTAAGGTGTCAATAAAAAGGTTTGGAGTCCTTCTGCATAAAGTCAATAATAGTACTATTTTTATTCAAAGTCTACCTTTGATCTAAACAGAAAAATAATTAATCAGTAAGAATATTATTAAGTAAATATTATTAGTATAAAGTATTGTCCACGAGTATAAATTGTAACTGTGAATATTTCATTGTTTTTTATGTTATTCTGTTTTTGCTTGATGAAAAGAAACGCCTTCAAACAAAACAATTCGTTGTATATAAACAATGAGTTAACCTTTGCCAGCACCTTTTTGGTTTCCAAAGGAAGGAAAGTGTCCTTGCAACAATAGCCTATTCTAAAAAACTTGTGCGTTGGGCAACCTTAAAAAAAATTCAAAACAAAGTGAACTTTTCATCTAAAAAATACGTTTTTATTTGCACGACTTCCTGAACGTCGAAAACTTAAAAAATATTTCATTTTATTTCAATTAGTTTTTCGGTCACGTTGAATCAATGTTTCGAATTACCACCAATTGATCGAAATAGGACCTAATCACAAATAATTTTTTTTCGTTAAATATACATAATACTAATTAAAACAACATCTCTTTCAGTTTTAATGCAAAAACTAAACATGACCTGAAATAATAAACGAAATCATTGTCCCCTTTGGTTTATTCCGGATCAATAATAAAAGCTTTTATGCAAATTGATGGAATAATACTACGTATTTTAGTATTAAAATTAACGTGGTTGTTACACATATTTAATTGGATAACGGGACACTCACGTATATATGGTCGGTCAATCCGACTCGAGTTTCGGCCGCGTCCGGCGGCCTTTTTCAAGGAGAGTGCACGCGCGCGACGGCTGCCCGTTTGGCACTGCGGGCTGCCGCACGGCGCGCACGCAAGCTCAACGGCTGTTGCGGGGTTGCAGGTGAAGGGGTGCGAGAGGGTTGCGCAGGTTTACACTCAAACTCTTCATCACTGGTGAGCTGCGAGTCGGGAACATTGCAGCACACTGAGCTCACTGTGTCTTCACTCATATCGCGAACACCATGCCGAGTACTATGGAGGCACGACTTCCAAGCGGGCGGTACATGCCATCCTCCATCTCTATTAAATGCGGTACATGGAATTGGTGACTGTGGTGGAGTCCTTGTTAGCATTCAAACTTTTCTGTAATTGCTGTCATCTTATGTTTACATGGCTTGACTTTTTTGCCCACATATTATGTTATTCACTGCTTTATTTTACTTTCGTACTTTGTTTCTATATGTTCCTTGGATATTAATTTGATTTTATTTGAGTTGTTAAATTTATTTTATTTTGTAATTAATTATTTTATTTTGTAATTAAATTTGCTTTTTTTGTAATTGATTGATTTTGTAAATTAACTTATTTAATTTTTTTATTGAATTCATTTGCTGCTCAATATATACAATTTGATGATCATGAACCCTAGGAGGAGGCCACCGGACTCCGAAATACAGTTTTTAACTAGTTCGGAGACGGTGGATCCACATTATGTTGTACCGATTGAATAATAAAGGAATTTGAATTTGAATTTGAATTTGAATTAAAGGTCGGACGCTTACCGATTTCGATGGCCCCCCTGACCCTGACCTTACGGGGTACAAAGAACTTCTCCCGTGCCAGGACCACCGCCTTATCGAAACGAATAAAATGTTGGGCGTCCGACCTAAGAGCATGCTCCGCCACCGCAGAGCCGTTAACATCTGCATTTTTCATGGCGCATATACTACGTAATACTACGTAATTATAAAACAGTATAACATTACTGAGAACTAAATTCAGTAAAAACCGTAATTATTTTGAAATTACAACAATTTCCCAATGACTTGTAATTACACTATCCTCCAACTTTAACCCACCAACGTATGTAATTTCGACCACTTCTAGACCTATTGGGTGATTAAAACCTCGTTTATGGCACAAAATTCAATAATCAGCTTATGGCAACTTCACCCTTATTTAGTAAATGAAAAGGTTTAAAACCTTGGATATGTCAGTTTATGCGAGGACGTAGACGAAAAGTCGACGTACAAAGTTTTAAAAAGCTGAAAGGCTTGCAGGCCCCGACGAAATTCCCATTCAAAGGCTTTAAAGTTAATTTCACTTCATTTGGTTTTACACGAGTGCTAAGTGAGAAGCCTGTAAAACTAAGCCATGTTTACCGGTCTCCGATATTATTAGCTAATACTTGAATTATTTGTATAGATAAAAGTTTTGTACTGTACCTACACCATTTTTGTGAATTCCTCAATTTATCCACATTTATTTTTGTAATTAAAATTTATAAAAGCTGGATGATTTGTAATGCTATCTTATTTTTAAATTTATAGTGTTTTACATTTATATTTAGTTAAATAATACTTTGTATGTATTGTGTCTATAAGTGCGACAAGTAGGTAATGAATAAATAAATATTGGTGGTGGACCAATATTTTCTTTCTTTCGCTACAGCTCAGGATTTTTAATGTAAAGGAAAGAATCACGAAAGAGCTTCGGTTGTTTTTCCACTTTGCCTTACAAAAGACAAAATGTTGCTTTTAAAATAGACACCATCAGTCATGCTTAATATTTTGAATAACAAAGCAAGCACAATGTTAACAATTCAGAGGTCTATTTTCGTAAAATCGATAGATAGATAAACATAAATAACGTAGCGTGAACAGTTTACGCATTGTTAAGCAATTCTTTCTGGAACACCTGACCGCATCTTGTGTGGGTGCTTATTGCCTAGTCAAAGGTTGATACATGGAAAACGCCCACATACACGCACGAACAGGCAGGCACACACGTACGTATACACACACTGTGCATTTATCTATTTCTTAAATTTTGTTAGATAATAAATACATCGCCGCTTATCAACTTGGTTGAATGGAATAAAACACTTTAAGCTATATCTATATTCTGTGCCTAAATCTATTCATTACACTGTATATAATTTAAGAAATCCCAAAGAATATATTTTAATAGGCAATAGGTACGGACTTAAGCTGTCGCAAAGAGTTTACGGATATTGAGAATATGAGCAAATGAGCCTTTTCTGGCTCCTTACGCGACCTCTCTGTTTGACCTGACTGTTGCGCAAATCGACTAAGATAGTCGGCAGCGAGAGATCTGCCCTCACAACCGTGGCTAGTGATGGCTATGGCCGTGGCCCGTGGCCGCGAGCCCCGCTCATAATGACGTCTCGGTCGCGTGCGCCAAGACATACACGCACACCAATAGCCGAAAAAACGTCCCGGGACCTCTGTGTGTGTTTCGTGGCATCCGCTCGTTACATACGCATTCGAGGTCTACAGTCAACTGTCCCTCGTACCTCTGCTGGCCTGGGTCGAGTCCTCCCCCGCGGGAGTTGACTCCCCGCCACAGAGCGCGCGCGCCGCAGTCGACACAAACCTGCGCATCGACCGTACCGGGAGCTCCGCCGCGCGCGTTGTAGCTGGCCCGGACGGTCGCACACGCTTCGTGCACCAGCACATCTGGCGCCTCCGCTTCGCTGAACCCGCTTCGTGAAGAATCGGCGACAGCGAGCGGCCCGCCCGAAGCACCCCACCACCCCTCGCACCCCCTCCGCGTCGTCTGGTCGCGGCTCCGCATCCCGCGTCCCGAGTGTGTTCCGTTAGTGCCGATCGGTTAGCTGGGCTTCCCTCACGGGTTCCACCTGGCTAGGCCTGTATAGCCGCGGAACGTATACACTCGGACGCACAGCCGCCGACCAACCACAGCGAGGTGCGAGCGAGACGACACGAGCGGGCTACGATAGGTCGAGAGACCCGTCGGCAGCCGCTTGCACTGCACTACTCCACTACGGGTTGGCGATTAACATTGCCTCGTAGTTTAAAAAAATGAAGCCGAACCTACCGAACCTACTCCCCGAGCTGCTGTCCGCCGACTACTCGGACAACATCTATTGGACTTCACACCCGGACGCTCCCTACTGGCCGAGAGACCCGGAAGACCCTGCCTATCGATACATCGAGATATATACGATTAACCCAACCAAGGGATACGCACCAAGGGGACTCTTTTCAATGGAGTCCCCGTTACATCCGGGACAACTGCTGATTCCCGAAGTTAGGGAGGAACTGAGACTAGCCCCCTATGCGACGCGCCGGAATTCGGAAGTGCCACAGCCGACGCACGCAACTGCCCTTGACCAATCAAACCTTCTCCAACCACAAGCTCCCGTGTACGAGAGGACGGACTCGGTGAAGTGCGGCGGCGACGAGGCTGAGACGACTAAGGTCGCCCCGCCGTCGCCGCCGACAGCGCCATCGCCGACACCATCATACTCGGATATGGTATCCTCCCCCGCCCCGAGGAGGAGACACCTCACCCCCCCCTGCCCCCGCAGCCCCCGCGCAGCCCGCCGGGACGAAGGCCGG
Organism: Ectropis grisescens; assembly: GCA_017562165.1. Taxonomy (NCBI): domain Eukaryota; kingdom Metazoa; phylum Arthropoda; class Insecta; order Lepidoptera; family Geometridae; genus Ectropis; species Ectropis grisescens. The sequence goes on along the minus strand of CM029779.1, from coordinate 4,627,279 downwards.
CGGCAGATTCCTGCCGATCACCGTGGACCGCCTAGACAACTGGGAGGCCCACATAGAAGAAATCCATAAAATCCTGGGCTACGCGCCTAATGTAAGGCCCTTCCTTAAGGGCCTCCGATTCCGCCCGAAGAGCGACGAAGAGCTCCGGGCGGTCCAACGTTATCTGGTCGAAGAGCGAGCGAAGTACCCGAACGTCGAGTTTTTCTGTTTCGCCCCCGACCAAGAGAAGCCTATAAAGGTAGCCCTGAGAGGACTGCCTGAAAACACAGTGCCGGACCTAGTGCTCGGAGCCCTAAAGAAGTTAGGGTTCCCGGCTACATACTGCCGGCCTCTACCGAAGAGGCCAAACGCAAGAAGGACAATCTTCCACGTGCAGTTCGACCCGATGCCGAGGGAGCAGCTCGACGCCTTGTACTGCGTCACGGAGCTCCTCTACATGCCCGGTGTTACTATCGAGGCATGGAGGGGCCGCACTATCGTGCCGCAGTGCCATAGGTGCCAGCACTTCGGCCACGCGTCCGCCAACTGCCACCGCGACCCGCGGTGTGTAAAGTGTGGCGGACCCCACGCCGGCGCGGACTGCACCCGCGCCGCGGATACCCCCTTGTGCTGTGCAAACTGCCGAGGGCCCCACGCAGCCAATAGTCGCCGGTGCCGCGTCTTCCGAGAGGAGGCGCGCCGCAGGAAAATTCCCATTCCTGGCGAGCGCCCGCCTCTCCCTTCCATGACGCAGGCGCCGGCGATGACGAAGAAGAAGACATCAAACCTCCTCCCGCTTAAGCGGGACAACACAACCCCGCGCACACGGGCAGTCGCCGCGCCGCCCCTAGACGGGGCCTGGCGCACGGTCGGCCCCCCCTCCCCCTCACCTACGGCTGAGCCCGCGCCCCAGGCCAACCCTATCGGCCAAGGGAGTCGCGGGCGCAGACGAAGAAGGAAGAAGGCGCCACATCCACCGAGGCCTAGCAGGCCCTCGGCACCAACCCCCGTGACCATTCCACGGGGTCCAGACTTCGCCCACGCCAACGACCCGCGCACCGCAGCGCGCGAAGCGCGCGAGCGGCGCAAGCAACAAACACAGGTCGAGGAGGGGCGCGAACCCGCCCCCGCCCTCCCTGTGCCTCAACCGCACCTGCCACGGGCCCCCCGACCGCGCCTGACTCCCAAAGTTCGACTCGAACTGGGACCCCCTCCGCCTCCGAGCACCGAGCTGGCGCTTGGGCGCGATCCGAGCGCGGCGCGCTCTCAACCGCGGCCGGCGGACTCGCCGCCGTCGCCACTAACACCGCCACCGGGGTTCGGCCCCAGCACAGAAGGGTCGCCATTCACCCCCCTCTTCCCCCGCCCTCCGGCGGGTTCAACCGCAGCCGACTTACTCGGGACTCCCACCTTTATCATTTGGGAGTCCCTGAGAGTCGCCTGCGAAGCCGTCGCGTCCGGGACGCACCCGGAACTCGCGGCGGCGCGCGCTATGTCCGCCGTCCTACAGAAACTGTATGGATAGCAGACACACACACACACACAAGAAACCTACAGCCCCGACGCGCGCAGGCGCGCGTAAGGGCCGAAGAGGCCTGTCCTGAGAGAGGTCGGACGGGCCCGCCAATTTCCCGGGGACCAGAGTGTCCCTGAGTCCATCCCCGGTAATGAGGTCCGCCTCGAGGCCGGTCCTCAAAATATAGTTGGCTGACAACGGTATCTTCAGAACAGATTTTTACGACGGCCGCGAAAGGGGCCTATGACAGTTAGCTTCAAGTTATCTCTATTGTTTAACCAACGTAGGGATATCACATAATGAGTGTTAGAGTAGCACGTTATGCCCGAGCGACACGAGGCTAGTTTTTCAAGCTAAGATAATAACAAGCTAGTCTTAAAACGACAAAGAGACGAACGAAGAGATTTGACTCTACTTTTGTGATAAGAACATCTAGGCTGTGGAATACGTTGTTTGAGTGGGTTTTCCCCGATGGTTACAATCTTTGTGTCTTGCTATCCTAGCTTGAAAAACTAGCCTCGTGTGGCTCGGGCATTAGCGTTTATTAAATAACATCTTAAAAATAAAAGGCTTAAATGACTGCACATACAATTTTTTACACTTTCAGCTTATTAGTACTATTGAAATATATTATAAATATTGTTTCAATTTGATTTATTTTCAAATTAATCAATAGTTATACATAAAATCTAAAATTATTAAGTGAAAATTATTATTTGAAATCATCACACTGTCACGTATAAATTGTGAGTTATACTGCATAAAAACTAGATCGCTACCTCCCTCGGCCTCGCCTTAAATTTAAGTTCATAACAGAAAGTTGAAGACAGGCTAAATAATGATATCAGATTAATGTTTCGAAGATTAAATTGTTAATATTTTTTTGTTGTCCTGAAAATGCTTGTATGTAGGTGTTTTAAGGTGTTCCTTTACATTCGTTGCCCGGAAGAGATTGCTATAGGTACCTATACCTATGATTATAGCTGCCACTTGCGACGCTATTTAATAAATTCTATACCGTAATATTTGTATTTGTTTGTATAATGAGCGTTCTGTCTATTTCTCTATCTAATACTTTTGAGGTTATTGATATACGATGATATAAAATATAATTTTTGTAACGATTCGTTTTTCTGACCTGTTACTCATGTAATTTTATACGATTTTAAAATATTATTTCAAATCAAAAACAAAGACTTATAAACAGGTCAAATTGAAATAGATATTCTAGAAACTTTCGAAGCTTAACAGTATTTTATTTTCAATCTACAATTCTCGGGAAAGCTACTTAATTCCATATTTTACCGAGTTTCATTTTCTAAGAACCGTCTTAACCTATCAGTAGACGTATTAAGTATTATTATGGTCTGGGTAACCTACTTCAAAAGATTTGTTAAGAAGAATTATTTCGTTCTCTTACTTTACTGTCAATGTTACTTTTTTCAAATGATGTTGAGTGAATAATGATGTTCACGTTGTATACAAAAATTTCGGTTTACTAAATGAAAAATTAATCTATGATACATGATTCATTTTAAATGTATATACGAGTAACTCACGTGATGTACAGTCAGTGAGTCTAGTCTGACTTAAGTTTCGGCCTCGTCCGGCGGCCTTTTCAAGGAGAGTGCACGCGCGCGACCGCTTACAAGGTTAAAATGTGTAATAATCACGTTAGTTTTCATAATAAAATACGTAATTCATCTAAAACTTTTCATATACAAAGATGATATTTTTTTAAATGCGGATTTTTATGTACTTTTAGAACGGAATTCCTTACGGCAGGCTTGGGCAAGATTGGGATTTTCGCTTAAAAAATTGCGTGACCTATTTTTTTTTAATTGTGTTACCTATACTCGTATTATCCGAAGAAGCTTCGTTCCTACCTTGTGTTTTGTTAACTTTTTTATATGGGACATTTTGTCGTGTTTTTTATCCCTGTTTAATTGTATCAGTTATTTATCAGCTGATCAGATTCGAATAAAATTAAATAAGTACGTAGTAATAGTAGGCACATTACCTAGATTAACAAATGTGCTATCTATTACTTTCTTCTCCGTACTGTTCTTAAGACAAGCAAACCTTGGATTCTTAGCAAACCATAGCATAGCTATTGCGCGTATACATGGATCCAAAATCAATAGTTGATTGCTATATCATCATTGAAACCAACTAAAAAGCCATCTCATCAACGAAATGCCACCTCACGAAACACAAACAATTACCCATTCTTTCAAACATGTAGACAAAGAATCATTTGTGTAGCGAATGAAAGTTCGTCAACTGAAAACAAAGAGAACGTAATTGAATTCTGAAAACTAAGTTGTTGCAAAGTGAAGTGGTTTTGTTCCAATCTGTACACCGTTTCATCGGTAAATAAATGTATTAGGAAATTGAATTTCAAGTTTTGAAAATGAAATGATACGGACTATACTGAAATATTAGAAGAATAAAAAATATATTGTATAAAATAGGTTGCGGTCTATTTGGACTGAATGTTGGGTTGCGGTCTATTTGGACTGAATGTTATATTGTACTAAAACCGTAATGAACAAATCTTAAAATGACCTTTTCCCATAATGACTGATTTTTGAAATGTACTTATTCTAGTATGCCGGAAAAAAACTGTCAAATTGAAGTACAGTTAGTAACATTTTTAAAAAAGCTTAAAATAAAATAAAATAATAATTTTACAACAAAAAAGACAAATTCTATTCTTAATTTTAATATAACTATGATGCACCGGATGATAGTTGATGAAAATGTAGTGATAAAATTAAATCTGATGCAAATATATATGGTGTAATTAATTAACCAGATAAGAAAACTCTTTCTTAAAAGCCACAAAAATATACTTAAGAACGTTATAATCTAGATATTTCAATTAATGCTTCGCTTAGGACGATATCTTGCAACCAACCGTGCAAATTGACTAAACAATAAATGAAATAGAACCTAAACATAAAAATGTTTATATTACTACTGTCCTGCTTCAGCTTCGCTCGAATATTGTCATATAGGTAAAGACTATTTATTGAAATCAAAACTATCCTAACTTTCAAGTTGGTTTTGATTAAAATCTGTTAAAATACTTAGAGTCTATCGCAGGCAAACAAATAATTTATGTATGGTACTTACTATATAAAGAAGATAACACCCATTTTGCGGGTATAAAAAATATTCAAAATTACCGTCGGATAAACTTTTTAGCCATAGATTATTTTTAACCGACTTCATTTTAAAGTATAGAGCAGCCTTTCTCAAAGTGGGCGATACGCCCCATTGTGCGCGCTGCAGGCCTAAAGGGCGGTAAGAGACCCAGGAAAAAATGAGGGGGTTGTGTAGAGGCTTGAAATCCGTTGTGTACTACCTACAGGGTTCATGTCTCAAGTTAACTCTTGCGAGCTATAGTAAGTAAGTTTCGTTTAGAATTAATGTTGAATCCCCACTTATATAGCTCACAATAATTTATTGAATTTGAAATTATAGTGGTTTTTAAGCATGTGAAAAAATGGGGACGCAAAAAATATAAATTCTCAAAGTGGGCAACAGACAAAATAAGTTTGGGGACCCCTGGTAGAGAGTGACGAGACGGCAGGACATGTGCCTGATGGTAGGCAACATGCCTGCCACATAACAGCACAGCGTCACGCAGCTGTTGGAACATTAAGTTCAAATCATTACTCGTACCTAGAACTCCAGTGCGTTCGTCATACAAAGATCTAAGATCAGAAATAATATGGCAAAGAAGAGAAGATACTGCGACGCTAATTGGTAGAAAATGTGTTGAGAACACGAGCAGGACATTTTTGGTGATGGTACTTTGATGAAACAATCATAGTTTTCTTGTCAGTGTATTGACCAGAGTATAACATACACTAGCATGAAGTACTGATGTTGCATCTGATTGTACATGTCCCGTCAGACATAATGATTATCGGACATTAGACATAAAAGACATTTCGAAAATCAGTCATTATGGGAAAAGGTCATTTTAAGATTTGTTCATTACGGTTTTAGTACAATATAACATTCAGTCCAAATAGACCGCAACCGATGTGTTGATGATGTGGTGGTTGTGAAGATGCTCGATGATGATGATGGTAATAGTGACGGTTATGGTGACGGTGACGGTAATCGTGATGGTGATGATACTAAGATAAAGATCTACGCATACGTACCTATCAAATACTGTTTCTAGATATCAGAGTCGTTCAATACCGATCGATGTGTAGATTTGGTTTACATAATCCGCCAATCATTTTAATAGAAATCTTTTAGAATTTAATGATAACTCACTTAAGCTTTTTTAAGAACATGACTGTATTATCCACCCATGTTGACTTTGCATGCTTGGTGGTTTTATTAACCTTACCTAAAAACCGGCTCACTCTCGAGTTGAAGACACCAAAATTGTAATCATCGAGAAAACCCCCATTTAGGCCACACAGTTTTCACAGAGTTGTTTGGCAGCTAAGTTAGATTTAGGCTCGATGAAAGAGGAAAAATTGAGCATAGATGTCAAAGTAACGCCCAAACACTCGAGATGATCAATAACAATCGGAACAATGTGAAGAACAGACACGCCTGCGTATTTACTTTGGGGCCAAGTCCTGGTGCTCTATCATCCTCTCTCAGTGCCCGAGTTGGCTACCCTTTGGCCCTCGTACTAAACGTGTCTACAGTAGCGCTGCATCTTTAGGATAAAGATTAAGGCCTTTCCACGCTCTTTTGAGAAAAAGAGTGGAGTTCTAAAAGTGTAAACATAAAATAAATGGGCTGTTTATGTACTTGTACATGTTGTGTAATTTTAATTTAAACAATCTTCAAAGTAGGAACACAGCTTGTAGCTATTAAGAAGCAATACCAAAAGCAAGTGTCTCGAGTATGCCACAGAAGTTTGGTACCAAATTGTAATCTCTTTACAGAATTCCGACTTCGTTTTACTGACACCGTATCAGTCTCTCTAATTGACATAACAACTTTCCTGTACATGCAGAGAGAGATCCATTAACAAATTGAACGTGTCACAAATTATAATTATATTAGGGAAACGGCAATCTTTGGAGAATTCCAAACGTGGTACTCGGCACGCTACGTGTCAAAAATAGCAATTTATGGACTGCAGGAGTGTTTTAGAATTTATTCTCCGTAACGTTTAATGGCGTGGTTGATTTGAATATGATGGCGTATACGTTTTATTAACTTTACTTATAGCTAAACGAGACTTTTACGAAAATGTGGACATAGGACTGTGAAATTTTGTACACAATTAGTTTATATGAAGAAAGCGTACAGAATGGTACTTTATTGTTAATTGTGCGTAAAATATATTAGAGCTTTTCCAACTTCTTTGATTAGAGCTATAATTTTAAATTTATTTGACACACAGGCTTATATAAATATTATTGTATTTTGTTTATTATTAAAGAATGAAGTCAAATTCAGAATAGGTACGTTAATTTTTGATCTATGGTCAGATATTGACCACTGGGTATCCGTTAATTAGATTAATCACCTGATAAGTATATATGTGTGAATAAAATTGATCTTCACTTAGAAGTTCGTTAGACCATCTATTTTCGAAATATTTTTTTTTTTTTTAAATAAAGAGTGACGAGACGATCAGGACATGTGCCTGATGGTAAGCAACATGCCTGACACATAACAGCACAGTGACACACAGCTATTGGAACATGAAGAGTCCAAATCATTACCTAGCACTGCACTGCGCTCGTCACCATGTAACATGCAACCAAGAAATAATTAGAACGTATAACACAAGTATACAATAGTGAAGTTCCGGCAAACGTCAATAGATGGCGCCACAGTAGAATTAGAACACGCTAACGTTTGTTAACCAGCGATCGACATTCATCCAGTGTGTCGTCCATTGCGGTATCGAAAACCGGTCTAACCAGGTCGGACCGATCAATCCATTCGTAGACTACTCTAACGAATATAGCGGACAGCTGCCTGGCCCTATACCACGTTTACAGAATATTAGTAGGATCCTCTAACGCAAATAGCGGACAGCTGCCTGGCCCTATACAACGTTTACAGAGTACCCATTACGAGTCACAGTATCGGACAGCTGCCTGGCCATACTATGACAATACGACATCTCTTCCCTCATATCTGTGTGTGTCCGATTTTCTTTGGATACTAATAAAGTACTACACCGTGTGAATTCGCTCTATTATTCTCCATCATCACCCACCACAAACGTAAATGTGCTGCTTCACAAATTTTAACCAAGAACCCAGATTAGTTTTTCGCATAGTCCAGTTCAAATAATTACTAATTTTCACTTTATCTTCCAAACGGCTCGATGGTTTTGACAATTAAGATATCGTTAGATCACCCAAGTGTTCTTCAATTGTATTACATAATGTTTTCGATATGTCGGGTTTTTAATTAAAGTTACATATTACATAATATAAAAGGTAGAATTCAAACACTATGTTTTATAGCCCTAATTTGAACATAGTTTATGTAAACTCAATTTCAAGAATATTGCGTTTTCAACAACATTGTCTTGATTTAGAATTTAGCTTACATTTTATGTCGTACTCATATCTCAACTATAACCTAACTATTTTATGTACTTTAAGGTACTTAAATATTGTGACCTATCGTATGCAGTGCTACATTACCCAGTTCCAAGATTGCAACCAACGGTGCTTACACACTGTGCAAGTAACACGCGCAAATTGCACCACGTTAATAATTTATGGTGAGATACAAAGATTAGTATTTCGTTATTGTCCAATAGATATTAGAGACTATTTAACACCATCAGCTACTACTATTTAACTCAGTGTTCGTCGCTACTGGGTAAAAAATACCACAGACGGAATAAAAACGCTTATATTTTTTTTCTTACGTAATTTTGGGAATTACCGCTTTATGGACCTTTCCGCATAGCAACAATAGATGCTCTCCCTGCGCCACTGTCACTTGGTACCACGCACTGGGTCACATGTAATGAATGTACCTTAAGTTACAATAACTACTTAGATTCAAATAAATAACTCTTTTAATTTATAGTTAATAGTACATAGAAACAATCTACAAATAAAACCTTGAATTCAAATTAGCATTTTATAAAATAAGCATTTTTAAGCAATGTAGTAATTTTCACCCGGTAGCGAGTGTTAGTGTCCGTATTTGCCTAGCGACAATCGCCGAGTTAAAAAAATATTCTTTCATTTTATGAGAGTCGTGTTGTTGTCAACTATACCTACGCAAGACCAATTCGTATAACGTTCACAAACAAAAAATGAGAAATTGCATTTAAATCCTCATTCAATGTTACGTAATTTGAAGTTCTCGACAATTTGTTATTATCATCTACCACCTAAAAAATTAAAATCATGTTAAAGCGGTGTTTTGAAAAACATAGGTTAGTCGGTTTATGAAAATATGTTTTCTGTTTCACTAAAAACTTATAGCTACCGTTCACCCGAAATAAACTAGCCACTTCTTCAAATAGTACATAAGCGATTACTAATAAAATCATTATTCACTCGATTTGCGGAATATAATGTATACGCGTACTGCATATCAACACGAACAACACTATTCACTTCTGTTTGTTTTATTTTTATTTTTATGTTTCTTTTGAGTATTAAAAGATCACAGTATGCCATGATATTAGCAGAAATCATTATGTACTGAGATACATTGATTGTAGTGCGTATACATTATGTGCATATACTTATGCATATTTTTTCTAAATATATTTTGTCACAATGTTTATAATGAATTTGTTTTTTTTTTATCTAACGGTTTCCAAACCAATAAAAACTCACTAACGCAAAACAACATTTTTAATTTTAGGATTTTGACCAGGACGAGTTACTCGCGCAGTGTACTATCTCCGTGTGTAAAAGACTTTGGAAATGCAGCTCACCTTCTAATATACCCCAAGGGTGATTTACCCGAGTCGTCCTGAGTCAAACTGGTAGTCTAGGTTCATTAGCAATGTAAAGTAGCCAAGTTGCCGCCGCTGTCACCTGGCAACCCCATGAATTTTGTACTCAACTACTTGCATTCATTGGAGGCAGGCGGATGAGGTTGCATTGAAGTGATGATACCATTAAGTCTATCTTGTGTTTATCAGTCTACGCGGATGAGGTATTGAAAGAGAACAAAGAGGGGTCATAGTGACTACCGATAAAAGTGAAAACTTCTTATAAAGAACTTTTATATGAAGCAGCACTTATCTATACTAATATTATAAAGCTGAAAAGTTTGTTTGTTTGTTTGAACGCTAGAATCTCGGAAACTACTGGTGCGAATTGAAATATCCTTTTTATATTAGATAGTCCATTTATCGAGGAAGGCTATAAGCTATAGAACATAACGCTACATCAATAGAAGCGGAGCATGAGTCAATAATGTAACAAAAACGGGGAATAATGTTCCTTTTTGAGAATTTTCGTAGCGTGCTTTGACATAACAGCATGTGTCTAAGATTGCGTCATTGAATATAAACCTTTGCTAATCAAAGTTGTTTCTAAATCTGAGTTGGTACGACCAATTTCCGACAGGTGGCATAGCAGGTAGCTGAAGAGGTTTTTTGTTTGAAAGCGATATTATCAGGAACGACTGAACCGATTTCAGTCATTCTTTTACCGTTGGATATGTACGGGATCCCGATGGGTGCTATAAAATGTACGATATTACTGTTACGCAAATTGCTGATCCGAAGTCACACGATTTCACCCATCGAAAAAGCGTCAACGTGATTTTCTTTGTCCACTCCGATAAAAGATATAATTTCTAACCGATTGGAAAAATTACAAGCTAATTTGTTTGGCTGAATGTTTTCTACGTATATATTAAATATTGTGTGTGTGTGTATATATGTTTTTAAACTCTTTCAAGCAAAAACTACGGAAGGATTCTGGATTGGATTTACTATATAGATAGTTATATCTAGAATAATACATAGGCTAATTATTATCACGGTTTAATAACGGGATTGGGAGTGGGTTTTCAAGACGTAAAAAGACCTGTCAAATACAGTTCCCAAATTCATCGTAGGTGTTTTATTTTATTAGAGAAATTTCACAAAAATCAACAGTGGTGCCACACTTGATAATATTTAGAACTATGGTTGACAAGTCTTTTTGCGTCTGGAAAACGCCTCATTACGCGGGCAAAACTGCGAAAAGCTTCTACTAAGTAAATTCTAAGAAGAACAAGTACTTTCTTGAGAAGGTGAAACGCAAGATTTGTATCATAACAGTAAGCTCTTATTTCTAAACAATCACAAATTTAATGACAAAATAACTCCTTTCTGAAAGCTTAGCAAGTATACGTATCTCAAATTTCCCCCATACAAAGTTCAGCGCCAATGGCTTTGTACAAATTAATTTACAGATATTTTCAAACTTTCTCACCGACTCATCATAAGAAGTGAAATTCTCTCACTTAGAATAATGGCACAAACAAATTTTCATTGAAGATTCTGCGGTGAAGAAACAACACACATAATGGAAGTGTAGTATAAAAGTTTGTAATAGACATTTTAAGCATCACTGGAAAGTACAGAATTATGTTTTAGTGGAATAGGATGAAGAGGTGATGTTCTTGGTTCTTGATCAAGGTCTCTTTGTTGGTTTTATTTTTAACCGACTTCAAAGAAGAAGGTTTGTCAATTCGACCGTATACATACTTTTTTATAGTTAAGTATGACGAGACGAGCAGAATATGTGCCTGATTTTAAGCAGCACGCCTGTCCATAACAGCACAGTGACACGAAGCTATTGGAACATGAAGACTCCAAATCATTACCTAACACTGCACTGCGATCGTCACCCAGAGATATAAGATATTTTTCTCAATGCCCTGTAATTTCTCTGGAAACACTTCCCTTTAAACTGGAACACCGTGATGTTTTACATTACTGCTCGACGGTAAAATAACTGGAAAAGGTGTGGTGCATCCAGAGACGGACTCTGAAAGAGTGTTTGTGTTTTTGTCTTTGTTCTGTAGGAACTCCAACTTATCGACTGCGTCACTAAAACAGCATTGTTGTTATTAGTATATTTTCAATTTCAAGTAAAAATAAATAAAAAGTAATAAAAAAGCTAAATTTGATTAGTTAGGTAATCCTCAGACTTTCGAAAACAAGTCTGTGGATTTAATCCTCAATCCGGGTTGTCAGATGTGATTAATATTAGTATAAAATGAATAATTATAAATTAACACGTCTTTTTTACATTACTTTACATATACATTTCTTTTTTAAATACAGTTAATATAAAAAAAAATAGTTTTGTAGCATTATACATACATACACCTTTCTCTTGAATAACCCCGCATCAAAGTCCTGAATATGTAGTGACGACAATACGGTATACGACGAATTGCGTTTATTTAGAAGAAAACGGGTTACTCTACAGCGACTTTTTTCTTGTCAAAGACCACCAGTCTCAGCACAGGTCAGTCCCATTTAAAGTTAAATGGGCTGTGTACATCAATATTGAAAATAGATTAACCGTTTATTTTCCAATATTACTCGCAAAAATGAGTAAATTTTAGAACCACAGCGTGTATACAAAAATTAATCATGTTTTTGGAGTTTTATTCAAAACAAAATAAAAACTTTTCCGTTTATAAATATCGAATGAACGATCTGTAACCTATATCACAATTTTGCGTACCATAATTTTACGTAGCAAATCCATTTTTACGCGTTCCGTATAAAGCTTTGATCATAAATTATTTGGAATTTCTCGTGAAATCATTAATGTTTTGGTGTGCGTTTGGGAACCAGCTTATAACACATAAACATATGTGTGGATAAAACCGGGTCTTTCAGAATAGATAATTATTTTCTGTACACAAGCACACAACACAACTGTGTGTTTGAAAACTAGTAATCTTTTATAGACTCGTGTGTAGTGGAAGTTTGAATTTAATTTTAAATTGAAGTCGTTTTTTGTTTTTTTCGGAGAAAATAAGATGAGATGATTTATTATTACGATTATCTGAAAACATAGGCCTTCATACCGAATCAAACTCAGTAATGTTTGCGCATCCCTGCTTGGCAGTAGAATAAGTGACAAGGTTTTCTTTCCCAGGCGGACTCTGCAAAGAATCCCGCCACTAGAGATCTAGTGTTGGTGCATACTGCATAGCATAATAGCGACAAGTTGCGCCAATTTTTTACGAGGCTGTTGGTTGACAGTGCAATCAAGTTTGTTGGGCTTAGAAAGACAGCTATTTTCGACGCAGTGCATAACATCCCTCGATCTGGTAGCAAATTTTGGGTAGATGAATGAGGCAAGCTGAAATTTTGTCATATAGCTTCTCTATTATAGCCCAACAAGCAGGGTACAGACCTGGCTGGTGAAAAGCGAGGCAAAATGAATCCCTCAATTTAAATCACCTGGCAGATAGAAACTAGAACCAAAATAATGTGTTTTTTGGGAATCTCTATTTTTCGGTCACAAATAATAATCCAATAAACCTAGAATTGTTTAAATTTGTTTTTTGTTTTTTATATGTTAAAATCCCGATCAAATTGTCTAACTTATTAATATGTTTATTCGTTAAACATTAAACTACAACATATAAAAATAGCATATTGGTTTAAACATATACATTTAATATTATTTGTTTTTAATGCGTAGATTCATTTCGATGCAGGTTTGCACTCGGCGTGTTTTGGAACTTTGTGACAAAATTTCAGCTTGCCTCATACACCTACCAGCTCTCGAAATATACCGTTAGACGATTCCTTACTACCTAACTACATAGCTTCCATAAAATACCTGTATTTTTATGATGCCTATTTATTTTAACCTAAAAAGTACACAATATTACATATAAAATTTCATAACCAAAAGAGACACGTTCAGTCTAATTTAGAAAATACCAGATACCTATAAAATAGCAGTTTTTTCGTTCCCTTTCATTTTACGGTCGTATGAGTATTATGAGGTACATGTCTTGAACCTAGACTAGTCCATTTCCCCACATCGCGTACCTACTTTATGTTAACATTGAGCTTGAATAGCCTCAGTAGCAGTGAATATGGTAAAACAGATTCTAAACTTTAAACATAATATATAAAATGATGAATTAGTTTCTAGGTTAACTAACACTGTTAGGTTCCATTGAAAAATAAAGTTAAATGGACAAATTTACGATTATTTCATTCAGTAACTTTCTTGTTTCGGGATGAAGTCTATTTGTTATTTTCAGATTATGACCTAGTTAATCTCTTAATTTTTTACACATGTTACATACTTACGTTATTGACCGTCATATATCCGGATATTCACATTTATAAAATTAGTAGAATGTTGCAGAATCAAGGTATTGAAGTTTAAGTACTTACTTATTTTTCTATTTTTTTTTATTTAAATTAGCCACTTCACAGACTCCGGGGTCCGTAATCTTTGTGTCATTACACTTATACATATTTTTTTACACATTTCTTGGGTAAGGAGAAGAAGAGAAAAATAGGAAGGAGTTGGGTACATTTAAAATCTAATTCTAGTGCTCGTCTGTAGAGCTGATCACTACCGATTGGGATTCCGCTAGTAATCGACTCGACATCGAGTGTTTGCCTGATTGTCTTTTGTCATTTGCCTAAGCTGCCTCCTCCCGGCCCAGAGCCTCCACAACGGCCGCATTTCTGTCCCTGATGGCCATCTGTAGGTTGAAATCTCGGATGGTCTTCGGTGATGCAGCCCACGCTCGCCGCACGAACCGACCGATGGCATCGTCGGTGTCGTCAGCGTAGTATGTGAAGGTCCCCGTGTGCCGTGAGATTGCAACAACCGCATGGGGTACGCTCTCGTGCAGCTTCATGTTTGCCTTGGTTTTGATTGCGATTACCGACTCGTATGTCAATCCCTGAACTTCATGGATGGTAAGGATGCGTGACCCGGTGCCTGACCCATAACCCTGGTTTGTCAGGGTCTCCTTCTCCTCTTGAGTGTGAACTAAGAAGAGGGTGTTTGGTTGGGTGTTGGGTATTTGCGCTCCCTTATATCTTCTCTAGGGACTTTATACGGGACGCTGAGGAGTAAATACCGGAGTATATTTCCCTCAGTGCATATGCGACGTCCATTGGGTTTCGATGTGTGCAAAGCAACTCCTGGCTGATCTTTGTTACCAGGTTCGGGAGATGATACCTCATTTCGAAGAGATTTTCCCTGTCGATATAAGGCAACTGATTGACGTCTCCAATGAGGACAATTTCACCAACACCAGACAGCCTTGAAGCCTTAAGTACTTATTTAAAATACATAAGTATTTAATCAAAGTATGTATGTAGTTTAATGTACACATAAAAGTGTAAAACAATACAAATCTAATAAGGTCAAAGAAACCACCGCGCACTGACCCCTGCCCGAATGTGCCCAGAACACTCGCTGCGTTCCCGTTCTGTATGGCCAAGGAGATCTGCTGAGTCAAGAACCAACCTGAAATATAAAATGTTGAATTAGCCTGTACAATAATTCATCAATGCCAAATCGTATTACGAGGGTCAAACTGAAAGTTCTTAGAAAATCAAAAACTGATTACATTAGCCAGTTATTAGTTTTATTACATCTTTTCAAAATATTGTCCATTCACGTCAATACACCGCTGCATGCGATGGAACCACTGGGAAAAGCACTTTGCCCACTCGTCCTTAGGGGTCTCATCAATGGCATCGCGATACGCAGCCACCGCTTCTTCAGCATTCATAAACTGCTTTCCTTTAAGTTTTCTTTAATTTTGAAAATAAATAAAAATCACAAGGCGCGAGGTCGGGGCTATACGGCGGGTGACCCAGTAATTCAACGTTTGATGTCGCCAAATAGTCGATCGTTCGCTTGGCGGTGTGCGATGAGGCGTTGTCGTGGTGAAGGAGGATCCTACTGCGAGGTCGTTTCTCTCGAACTTTTCCAAGACAAGTGGCAAACAATTGGTAGTGTACCATTCTGCAGAAACTGTTTTTGATCCTCTAACACAATTGTTGCGAAATGACCTATCCTTCCAAAGAACGAGGCCACCATTTTTTTCCCCACTTCGATCTCTCTTCACTTTAGTTGGCAACTCCTCGAAAGGAAACACCCACTGAGCAGATTGTCTTTTGGTTTCAGGATCATAACAGTAAATCCAGCTTTCGTCACCTGTTAGTATGTCGAACACAGCATTTGAGTCACCTCCGTTAAATCTTTCAATCATTTTACGGCACCAATCCACACGATGGAGTTTTTGAGCCTCAGTCAAATTATGAGGTATCCACCGGCGCAAAGCTTCCTGACCGCTAAATGTTCGTGTAGGATTTTGTGCACTTGACTCATACCGATGCCTAAGCTTGTCCGAATCTGCTGATAGGTCACTCTTTTGTCAGTCTCTATCATACGCCGCACAACACAGATGTTATCTTCAGTCGTCGCCGTAGAAGGCCGTCCCTCACGTAAATCATCAATGAGATTAGTGCGACCACGTTTAAACTCATTAAACCAGTTGTAAACAGTCGCACCAGATGGGGCTTCATCGTGAAAGGCCAATCGTAGTCTATCATAACTTTCTTGTTGACTTAAATGACATCGAAAGTCATAAAAAAAACACGTAAATTTTCTCGTGTTAAATTCATGTTGACGTGACATAGACAATTTTCAATTTGCCGCCAAATCGTAAAACAAATGACAAATGAATGAAGTATATACTCAGTAATATTGGCAAAGAGTTCTATTTTCAAATTATAGAATTATTTTTTTACTATATTGTTTATAAGTGGCCAGTTCTAAGAACTTTCAGTTTGAGCCTCGTATTATTATTAATCTTATAAATGTGACAGTTTGGTTATATGATAGACCAGATGCTGAGGTGTTTGTTGCTCAATCACGTTAGAACGCTTGAACGGATCGGGTTCACTTTTTATGGCGACATTACACGGGTAAAACCATGGGGTGCTAATAGTGATGAATAAATAACAATTAAATAAGTACTTTGATAACTGATACTTAGTCACTCATTAATTTTGAAGAGTAATAATTTGTTTCTTTATGAATAGCTTTTATGTATGTATTTGTACTGTGTGTGGGCATTTCTATCTGTTTCAAGTATGTATTTAAAACTATGTAAGCATTATATCAGCTATATGGCCGCCACATCACAAGCTTTGCTTAGCTTGGAGTCAAAAACAGAGTTATGTGTGAATTGTCCACCAATAACTATTTATTATTCAGAACCTAGATGGGTTATAGCTTATTATTATGCATTTGTTGAAACATTTACAACACGAGTTGGTATTTTAATGAAATATTGGTCTCTGTTCTTAATTACTCTGTGCTTGTGCCTGTACAGCCATTCCATTTACGATCTCAACGTACATTACGTTTATTATGTACGATTTACGTAACAACAACAATTTATTTCTGTTTTGGTGCATGCTTCATTGCTGTATATTAGTCGAAGCAAAACCTATTAGCCATATGATGCTTTTAACCGCAGAAAATAATCAACACAATGAAAGAACATTTTTGGGCAGTTAAAGTTCTATTGAAGCTCAATGTCAGTTGGTAATTTGGCTCACTTTATAGACGTTTTTCAACGACAAATCCTCCACAAATGTCAATGTTTGGGTGTTTTTTGCTTAACCACGTCGTATCATATAAATGGATCGGGCTGAAATTTGGCACACATTAAGATTATAGTGGAACATAGGCTACTTTTAAATCGTTACTTACTTTTCGTTTTGCTGAGTTTCTCTAAAAAACTTAAACAGTGGCGAAATAGGGAGGGAGAATAGGGTGGATAGATCATTGGAAGATTTATTTATTTTGTATTGCACAAGTATATTTGCATTATGCCGGTATATTTGTAAAACATCTGATAAGGAAACCACAATACAAGTTTGTGTATTGAAGCTTTGAAAATCGATAGATAGATAACTATTAAATGCACATAAAAGTACCTTAAATGAAGGTAGGAATGGGTGAACAATTACTAAGTGCAGTTAAATCCAGGCAAAAAAAAAGTGTTTAACACGCTGTTTTCTTTACTTGGTATACCAATTTTTAAAATTTTATAAGTTTACAATTGATCGCCATCTCGCCTGATGTTAAGCGACGATGCGGTCTACGATGGAGCGTGTTTACTAAGAAGAAACTGACTATAAGTCGGCAGTTATCAGATTTTCTCCACTAGAGCCGTAGGACACCCTTTTCATTATTCTCAGGTTGATTCTTGATAATTTCTACCAAATACTGCTCAAGACGAGTTCGTGCTGTCTACGTTGCCCTTGATTTTTCATCAAACTAAATGTAATAGGTATACGTTGGGTACAGTATCTGTATGAAATACGTTCATGAATGCTTGGAAAAGTAATCATTACATTACCAAAGACTTGTTTACAAATACAAATACAAAAACAAAAATCTTTATTGCTGTTTGCAGGTAAGATAAGGTTTCTTATCTTCAAAACATTTTAAAAGTTGACCCATCCAAACTGGCCTCTTCTTCTAGAGGCATGCGATATGTCTGGCAACACAGTTTCCTATGGTCTGAATTTATACAATGATAATAATAGTCAGCTGATAAAATCTTCTTCTTTTTCCATTTTTAACTTTTAATCGGTTGTATCATATTATATGTCATCTAATTCATCGTCTATTAGTTTCTGGCTTCTATCCGGTTGTGCTATGTAAGTGTGATATGTTTGGTGAGCACAATTACGCCAACGTCGTATGCTTCAGCACACAGTTTTTCTATCCTATTAATATGTTTCACGTCGTAACGTCTGAACAGGTCCAATAGAGATATAGATTATAGTTATACTATAATGTGGAATAAAACAATTATGATGGAAACGGGAACTGTGTGGCTAAAGTCATGGGACGGTGCTAGCATGAAATACTTTCAGATAATTGGGCGTTTTCAAGAAATAAAAAGACCTGTCAAAAGTAACAAAAACAGTACACCGTACAGTACCCAAATACACCGTAAGTGGCGCCACTGTTTTATTTTGTTAGCGAAATTTTACAAAAACCAACAGTGGTGCCACACAGAATTATCTTTGACAATACTTTTTGCGTCTGGAAAACGCCTTATTAGGCTTTGAGAATGCAATCAATACATTTACAAACATTATTTTCAAAATATTACAGAATAATAAAATCTGATGTTGCCTACCTACTTGTAATTCCATTCCACATGAGGTTTTCTTACACTAAAACCATAAAATATGAGGGGTAGGACTATTCAGTAGCTATCTTTATCGGTGAACTGTAACCTTGTGTTATAAAAAGGTCAGTGAGGTTATGATTTTTATTTCAACACGACATATAAATATGGACACTGAAGTAAAATACTGATGACGTAAACTTTTTCTAATAACTATGCTAGACGGTGTTCTGGAAGCTTCATATTGAAGAAACCAAGTTTACTGTTCATATTTTGGGGGAATAAATTACATTGAACTTTGACTTTGACTAACCATGGGAAAGCTCTTTTTAACCGACTTCCAAAAAAAGGAGGAGGTTATCAATGCGACCCTATGTTTTTTATTGTTTTTTTTTATGTATGTTACTTGATTTTTCGATAACCTCTGCACCGATTTGAATTTTGTTTTTGTGTTCGGATGAGTATGCTTCCCGAATGGTCTCATATAAACGTTGTCGAAATTAGTCTGGTGGTTTTTGAAACATGAACCATAAACTTTTGCGTACAATTTTCTGGATGACGTAGTTGTAGATTTCACAAAAGTTATGAAACTCGATCCTGACAATACGAAATTGTGTAAATGGATTAATAAAAAGTTGTTAACCTCCGATCAAAAAAAGGGGTGTTATAAGTTTGATGTCGATGTCTGTCTGTGTGTATGTCTGTCTGTGGCACTGTAGAGCTCAAACGGATGGGCCGATTTCGATGCGTTTTTTTTTTATTTCAAGGTTAATATCTATGTTCTTAGCTATGTTTGGTTAATGTCGATTCAAGATGTCGCCACAATAAAATGGCGAATTATATTATATTTTTCATTACTACCTCAATATTCTTTTTTCACAACTCCCTTAATATGGGTATCAAATGAAAGGGCTTGACTAGCTAGGTTATACGGATAACAAATCCGAGGAAGTCGGGGTTAATCAAATTTTTTAATTTTGATCTTGTATACTAAAAAGGGAAAAATAAGTTATTTTCGTACAAAAATTAAACCGACTTAAAAACCACAAATAGGCACTCAAAAGCGAAAAATAAACTAAAATCATTATTATCAGCGTTACTCACTCATCTATTTGAAGTCGGTGCCAGTCAGATAAAAAAATTAGTAGATTGATGCTATGTAGGCACATGGTAAGTAGGCACAGGTAAGTAGTATCTATTCACTACCTAGGCACCGACTTCAAATAGATGAGTGAGTAGCGCTTATAATAATGATTTTAGTTTATTTTTCGCTTTTGAGTGCATAGTTGTGGTTTTGAAGTCGGTTTAATTTTTTTATACGAAAATAATTTATTGGCAACGAATTCCAACACCCAAAGGATCTTATCCCAAAGGGTGGAGGAGTCAAAAATATACGAGTATTTTCCTAATTAGTATTAGGAAAATATATTTTTGACTTTGTTAATGGGAATGATGTCCGTATGATTATTACATTAATTACATCCTTAATGCACTTGTGAATTATGCAAAGACTAATGAAAGCCTGCAGATAATCCAAATGATCAAGTCCACTAATTACCCCAGTAATATTATTAAACTACATTATATCGGCAGCGGCGTACGGTTTTACCAGCGAAGTTTTCTTTCCCTTGCTTTATTGGAATAAAAAGTAGCCTATGAGCTATCCCAGATGAAATCGAACTGTTTATCTCAATTTTAACACGATTCGTTTAGATGTTCCATCGTGATTGAGTAACAAACATCAAAATTTCTTTTTAATATTAGTAGGAAGTAGGATTGTTATTTTATAATGTTAAACATTCGATACCCCGGGTTCACCACTGTCTTTTCGAAGTCATGTGCATAATGCCACTAACTCAAAACGGGGAGGCAAAACATAGTGAGGAAACCGACATTTACCTAGAATCTTTCGAAGTCATGTGTCATCCAAGAACTCACATGGGTCAGCGTGGTGGGTTATAGCCTTAATTCCCTCCTTGTGAGAGATGGCCCGAGCCCAAGCACTTAAATTAATTATCCATAACTAGCAGTGCTCCGTCGCTTCACTCGTGTTGTTGTCGTTCCCGTTATTTTCAATTCAATTCTTTATTGGTCTGTAAAAATGGAGAGAAATTTCTCGAGGTAAAATATGCCCTTGCGTTCTTTCAGACTATAATCTGCGTTCCAAATATTGACCTGATTCGTTCATACGTTACGGCGTGATTGAGTAAGAAACATCCAAACGCCTAAACATCCAAACATTGACTGATATTAATATTAGTGGGATAGTAGGATAATAAGATCGATAAATGCCATTTTTGCTTGTTGACGTTAAATCAATTTAATGCTTTATAATTTATGGTGCGGCTTACCAGTTTACTTGAATGGACTTGGCTGGCAAGACAGCAAAATTAGTTTCCAAGAAGCCAAAACATAAAATAAAGTAACACAAAAACTACTTTCACCAAATTTCAAAAAGAAAATTATACTATCTCCTTCTGCAAAAGCATTTACCTACTAGGCCAATAATCGAGGTTAACAAGGTCGTAACATGGAATGCTTCCATCCAGCAACCTTAACTTAAGAGCATCTCAAATATTCATATTCCCATCTACAGGTGAATTTAAATTCAGCCCCTGAATGGAAGGACCGAACTTTGATGTAGATCAAACTATGTACAGGAATAGTTGGCTTTAGTGCATTCCATCAACGGAGCATAGTTAATGGGAAACAAGTGAAGCATAGATCAAACTGCGAATTTAATTTATTGTAATGTTATATTGGCATTTTGAAGTAATGGAGAGACCAACTAGTAATATGGCAAATTTAGCACAGATAGAGCTTAGTAAAGTTTTGCCCCGATAACTCGTACTTGAAATGTATATTTTGACGTGACAACGTCTAATAAATCGATAAACGCTGGCTGCATGCACGAAAAAAGATGATTAATTGTCCCGTTACGCTCATTGTCCCGTTACGGTAAATTATTCTTGCATTAAAAAAATCTGAGTCTTAGTATAATTTCAAGTATTTATTATTTTATTTGAAGGATAATTTCCGTGAGGTGGTTCTTAGCTATGTTTGGTGTACATCGATTCAAGAGGGCCGCCTCCACAAAATGGCAGCAATTTTTTTTTACAATCTACCACGATGTCGGTGTCTAATGAAAGAACTTGACTAGTAAAATACAATACATTATGACAAATTTCAAATCCAAGATGGCCGCTACCACAAAATGGCGGAATACATTTATATTTTCACTACTCGCTCAATATGAGTATAAAATGAAAGGGATGTTGTACAAATTACAAATCCGTCGATTGAATCGAAAAAAACGGGCGAACGATCAGTGTTGTTACCGAAGCTCCGGTTTATAAAATCTTAAAAAATATTAATTCTTACATTACCCCAAAGTGTGACATATCGTTGAAATTGGATTTAAACGCTGCATCTTATACAGAAATAATTTTGACCAAAAGGTGATATTACACTAAAATATCAGTGAAAAAGTGAAACCTCGAAGTTGAAATCACCCAAGTCAAGACGCTGGCGAGACGAGATCGAAGACCTACATATTTTATTTGTTCGCGCTGGATGAGCGATTTTATGTCTCCGAACGACTTCTGGAATCGATTCGACTCCTAAATATTATCACCCAGTGAGCTGAAAAAACTAAAAACAACCTAGAAACACGAGGCTACGAAATTGTACTATTCAAAATATTCGAGCAAACCTATAGTCAGCATTCGACGGACAGGAAAGCGAAAGGCGTTTTCTCCGAGGAAAGGAAGCAAATCGGATTTTTGTATGGTTATTTTAAAGTTTGACTAGTGTACTGAATTACACTTTAATGCAAGATAATACCGACTGAACATACGATTACAATTGCGTTCTGACCTGAAGCCGCCGCCGTGATTCCCTTCTAACTCTAGGACAAAGTTTTTACCCAGCTGTCTTTTTTGACCCAATGCCATACCTAAATGTATCCTTTAAGGTTGTAAATATATGACTGTAGGTAATGATAATTATTATTGCACTGGCACTTTGCATCAAGTAATATCACCTAACTTGTAAATAGACCTTCCTATATCCTTGTGAATTGTGAAACTGTGTCGTAGGTAACTACTAGTGACGTTTTGATTTGGGCATAGGTAAGTAGATAGAATCTATAACGTATCAAGTAGTGAGTAGATAACGAGTTGTGAGTTCTACATGCCTAAATAGATGACCTGACGCTGGTCGTCTTGAACGCCAATACATTAGACATTCTGGGTGTAGGGTGAATGGGTGGGTAAACAACGTGAACAGTGTAAAAAGTTGTTAGGTATTATCACTAGAATCGCGTTGCCTGACTTTTCAGCATATACCATACTACTTATATATAACTTATACAAACTTTATTTTAACTGTAATTTTAACTTTGACTAACATACATTGAAACTATATATATATATATATATATATATATATATATATATATATATATATATATATATATATATATATATATATATATATATATATATATATATATATATATATATATATATATATTTATATATATTTTATATGTATGTAGAGAAAAAGGGAGAAGATAAATAATAATAAAATAAAAATTAAAAATGTTACGCACCCCCAAAAAGCAACTGGAAAAAACAAATATGGACAAAACAATTACCTTACCGGCCTCATCTACTGAAAAGGATAGTACCACTGCATCCCAGCAGAAAAAAAAGCGTCAGAAACAGCATTGGTGAATGGGAAGCGGGAATCCCGGGCCCCAGCGGAATAGACCCGGCGTCCCCGACTGGAAAAGCGGAGCCGACTGAACCCCCAAAACCTGCACTACGGAGACTATCGGGGCCGATAACATTAAGCACCCCAAAACTGGCGAGCTCTATTACGGTACCCGAAGAAGCCGGTGAAGAGCGAAGATTGTTTGCTAACATCAAACAGATGCTAAAGTTAGCCAAAACTACTAAAAAAGAGATCATAGAATCAGTGTTGAAAGACGCTAGGCGACTGTGTGACCTTGTCATAGAGACAAGATCCACAAAGAGTGTAAGTGAAGCACGTCATTCAAACCCTGAGCTTGAAACACTGTTAGACAAACATGCAAAGCTAATAAAAGAAAATAATGAAAAGATGGCGATGCTTAAGGAAAGTCTGGACAGAAAAACATACGCAAGTGTAACAGCAACAAGAACAAGATCACAGCTTCCTTTACAAGCTACCCTGCACTCAGTTGTAGTTGCAGCCAAGGACCCGGAGGAAACGGGAGAAGTAGTACTAGATATAATAAGGAAGGCTGTGAATGCTAAAGAAGGAGGAATAGAGGTGGAACGAGTAAGAAAAGCGAAAGACAGAAAGGTGATTGTAGGCTGTAGGACAGAGGATTGCAGAAGAAAACTTAAAGAAAAACTGGGGAAAACTAGTGAATTGACTGTTGAAGACATTAAAAACAAAGACCCATTAGTCGTCCTCAGTGATGTTCTCAAGCATAATAGTGATGAAGACATTTTAAAAGCACTAAGAACCCAAAATGGGGGAATCTGTAAGGATATTAGTAATTAAGACAACAGGGCAGAGATTGCATATAAAAGACGAGCTAGGAACCCGCACACAAACCACGTTGTTATTAGGGTATCCCCAACACTGTGGCAGCAGCTGACTCGGGCCGGGGCAATTCACATTGACTTACAGCGAGTGCGAGTTGCTGACCAAACGCCACTCGTGCAGTGTTCACTCTGCCTTGGCTACGGTCATGGCCGGCGGTTCTGTAAAGAAACGCTGGAAAAATGTAGTCACTGTGGAGGGCCTCATCTCAAGGTAAATTGTGCGGACTGGCTTTCGGGCGTTACCCCAACCTGTTGTAACTGCCTACAGGCCAAAATACCAAGGACGGATCACAATGCATTTGACATGGGGTGCCCTATCAGGAATAGTTGGGATAAGTTGGCACGATCTGCGGTTGCATATTGCTAAAGTGGTGACCGAAAGAAACCTTGCTCAAAACAACACGCTGTCTTTTATTGTGGCCCAGGTGAATCTGCAACGAAAGGATTTGGCTACCAACGAGCTCATGCTGGAGGGTACCAGCAGAGGGTTGGCTATTGCTTTACTCCAGGAACCTTATGTCGGGGGAGTGGGACGAATGAAGAAGTACAAAGGGGTGAGAGTATTTCAGTACGAAAAACCTGGCAATGCCCCGATTAAAGCGGCTATAGCTGTCTTTGACCCTGACATAGATGTCATCCAATGTCCAGACTTTACCACACCCAACATCGTCGTGGTAAAAGTTAGAGCTAAAGCATGGGAGATTCATGTTGTCTCGTTTTATTTCGAACCACACCCGACACCTATAGATCCATACCTGGAGAAATTGGACAGAATCGGGAAAAAGTTCCGCAAAAATATTATAATGGGAGGAGACTCCAATGCAAAAAGTTCTTGGTGGGGCAGCCCAATTGTGGATCACCGAGGGAAAGATATGGCAGGTGCCTTCGACGACATGGACATGCAGGTACTCAACAGCGACTCTACCACTCCCACCTTTTTTACCATCAGAGGTGGGAAGACTTTTAGTAGTTTTGTAGATGTGACCGCGTGCACATTGGATCTCGTGGGACTGGTGGAAGATTGGCATATCGACCAGGGCATGACGAGCTCAGATCACAACGCCATAATATTTAAAATCAACCTAAAAAAAGCGAACGGTTTTGGCATAGACAGAACAACCAGAAAATATAACACCAAGAAAGCTAACTGGAGTACTTTTCATGAAGAAATGGCTCGGTTACTCATAGAACATGAAATAAACATTTCGGAAATTGACAATTTAAAAACAAAAACTGACTTGGAAAGTGTGATAAAATTGTATACACAAATAATCACAGAATCCGCTGATCTGAATATGCCAAAACTTAAACGCAAAAGCTCGGTTAATTTACCATGGTGGAGTGATGAGCTCGCCAAACTGAAAAAGGAAGTTATGACCAAAAAACGTCGTATTCGATGGGCAGCACCAGTCCGGAGGGAAAGAGTCGTTGATGAGTATCTGCAAGCAAAAGAAAGATATGAAAGAGAGACCAAAAACGCACAAGTCGATAGCTGGAAGGAGTTCTGTGAGAAACAGGACAAGGAAAGTGTATGGGAGGGTATTTATAGGGTAATAGGTAGGACTAAAGGGAGACACGAAGACCTGCCTCTAGCCAAAGACGGTAAAGTTCTTGATCCAAAAAAATCAGTGAAGATGCTTGCAGAGACCTTCTACCCGGAAGATCTGGAGAGCGATGATAACGCGGACCATCGACATATTAGGATCCCTAGTCGAGCAGCTGAATGGCAATCATGATAACCATGATCCGTCTTTCACAATGCAGGAATTGGCTATATCGGTTGAAAGCTTCAACCCTAAAAAAGCCCCAGGAGCCGATGGTCTCACCGCTGATATATGCAGTCAGGCGGTCTCTGTGGACCCTCAGCTCTACCTTGCTATAGCCAACAAGTGCCTAGAATTTGGTCACTTCCCCAATACCTGGAAGGAAGCCACAGTTATAATTTTGCGCAAACCCAATAAACAGGATTACACGTGCCCCAAGTCTTATAGACCCATTGGACTCCTTCCAGTGATGGGGAAGATACTCGAAAAAATGGTAGTGGGGAGATTAAAATGGCATCTTGTGAGAAGGATCAGTCCAAGCCAGTACGGTTTTATGCCACAAAAGAGCACCGAGGACTCCCTCTATGATCTTATGAAACACGTGAACAAGAAGATAGATCAGAAAAAACTAGTGGTAATGATATCGTTAGACATAGAGGGAGCCTTCGACAACGCTTGGTGGCCAGCCATTAGAGCACGACTGGCTGAAGAGGAGTGCCCTTCCAATATTCGCAAACTGATGGACAGTTACCTCCGAGACCGCAGCGTAAACTTAAGGTACCTGGGCGAAGAATACTCAAAATGCACCAATAAGGGATGTGTTCAGGGTTCCATAGGGGGGCCAATTCTTTGGAACCTAATTCTTGATCCCCTTCTAAATGGCTTAAAACAAAAGGTTTCTACGCTCAGGCCTTTGCAGATGATGTGGTCTTAGTATTTCACGGCGAGACAGCGCAGGAAATTCAGCAGCAGGCCAATGTTGCTCTTCCGTGGGTCCAGAGTTGGGGCATTAAAAACAAACTAAAATTTGGTCCTCAGAAGACTAAGGCTATGCTAATGACACGAAAGCTGAAGTACGAGACCCCACACATAAGTATGGGCGGAGTCGATATTGAACTGTCCCCAGAGATTAAACTTCTGGGCATAATAATAGACAGCAAACAAACCTGGAAGAATCATGTCTCGCACATATGCAGGAAAGCCGCAAACATTTACAAGCAGTTGTCCAGGGCTGCCAGAGTGACCTGGGGTCTCCACCCTGAAGTAATAATGTCGATATACACTGCGGTCGTGAAACCAATAATCTTGTATGGGTCTAGTGTTTGGGCTGTCGCCACAAAAAAGAAAGGCATCAGGAAACAGTTAAACGCTGTCCAGAGGGGTTTTGCGCAGAAGATGTGCAAGGCCTACCGAACGGTCTCCCTTAACTCGGCGCTGTTGCTGGCTGGGATATTACCCCTTGATCTCAGAATAAAGGAAGCAGCAGCTCTATATGAGGCGAGGAGGGGGTTGTCTCGGCCAGGGCTATGGGACGGGGAGATCGAACAAAAGACGGCATTTGTAGATACACCTCACCCAGCCCAAACTATGAGATTACATTTTAAGTGTCAGACAAACAAGGAAGATGTAGATAAAAATATAAAACAATCGGTGCAAATATATACAGACGGCAGCAAGGTTGAAGGCGAGGTAGGAGCGGCACTGTCTTTTTGGAACAATGCCGCTGAAACCAAAACCCTGAAACTAAAACTGTCGTCTTACTGTACTGTTTACCAGGCCGAACTGTACGCCATATACAGAGCAACAGAAGAGGTGCTAAAGTGTACCAATAGCAGCTTCGGGATATTTAGCGACTCGAGGTCGTCTCTTGAAGCAGTGGTTGGGAACAGATCCCTCAACCCCCTCGTAGTCGGTATCCGCAAAACTTAACCGATTGCAGTAAGGCGCACAAAAATGTAGAACTTTTCTGGATCAAGGCACACGCGGGACTCCAAGGGAATGAGCGGGCTGATGAGTTGGCTAGGGAGGCAGCTTTGAATTCGAAGGCAAAACCAATCTATAACAAGTGCCCAATTTCATTCGTCAAACGGCAAATACGCTTGGGGACGTGTGACGAATGGACTGAACGATATAGAACGGGTGGAACGGCAGGTACAACAAAAGTGTTTTTTCCCGACCCTATTATAGCACACAAAATTATAAGAAAAGTAAAACCCACAGGTATATTAACACAGCTACTAACGGGGCATGGTGGGTTTTCCCAATATCTTCACCGTTTTAAACTGAAGGATAACCCATCATGCATTTGTGAACCGGGCCGGGAGGAAACACCAATACATGTGATTGTGGAATGTCCGTTGTTTGGTAGGGAACGTTACGACACGGAGCAGGAAATAGGAAGTAGGATATGTATCGAAAATGTTTTTGAAATCGTCAGTGACAAAAATGCACGTCAAAAGTTTCTGAACTACTGTACAAATATATGTAAAATAGTTATAGCTAGAAATAAATAGATAGATAATATAAGATGATTACATATATTGTAACATATAAGTAATTCACCTTAGTAATAAAAATAAGATAAAATAAGTGTAGGATAAACGCATAGTTATTAAGAATAGATTATACTAAAATTATTATATTGTGTAAATGTGACGACAGATACGAGGGGTGATCCAAAAGTAATGATAATCAATAATAAACACAATGAATAAAATCAAAAACTAAATTTATTTCTCAACATAGTCTCCTAGCAAGTCTATACATTTAGTCCATCTCTTTTCTAAACCTAAAATTCCCTTAGAAAAAAAAAATCTTTATCTTGACTCTCAAAAGTCCTCAACCGCGGCCATCACGTCGCTATCATCGTCAAATTTCTTGCCCCGGAGGTGTTCCTGGAGTCGTGGAAAGAGATAGAAGTCACTGGGGCTAGATCTGGTGAATAGGGGGTGTTCCACCAGCTCAAAGCCCGCTTCCTGAATGGCAGCCATGGCAATTGCAGCTTTGTGAACCGGTGCGTTGTCTTGATGGAACAGCACTCCAGCCCGCAGTTTGCCTCGCCTTTTCTCCTTAATAGCCTCCCGCAATCTTCTTATTTGTTCTGCATAGTAGGAGCCTGTAATAGTGGCCCCTTTTCCAAGTAGTCCACCATGATTATTCCTTCAGCGTCCCTAAAACAGACGCCATAACCTTCCCTGCTGAGCTTGACACTTTGAATTTCTTCGGCGTCGGTTCATCGGATCGTTTCCATGTCATCGATTGTTGTTTTGTTTCAGGATCAAAATGGTGGATCCAGGTTTCGTCCATGGTCACAAAACGTGACAAAAATTATCCTTGTCTGCCTGGAACTTTTCGAGATTTGCTCTTGACATGTCGACTCGTTTCTTCTTTTTGCTCGTCGTTTAACATTTTCGGTACCCAACGCGCGGAGACCTTTCTCATATGCAATTCGTTCACAAGGATTCTTTGAATGCTGCCATATGAGATCCCTGTGACCTCAGCTACATGCCTGATAGTCACTCTTCGATCTTCCAATACAACTTCTTCAACTTTTTCACATTTTCTCCAGTGAGGGACGTCGATGGGCGCCCTTCGCGGTATTCGTCTTCCGTCGATGTTCTTCCCAGCTTAAACTCCTTAGCCCAGCGTGCAACTGTGGAATATGGAGGAGAACAGTCCCCAATGTTTCCACCAAGTCGCTGTGTATGTCTTTGGTAGACATTTTTTCAAGCAGAGGTATTTAATGACAGCTCTGATTTCGTGTTTTCCATTTGATGTTCACTCCTTGACAGTCCGTATTCAAATGAATGTAGCTCCCGGGAATCGTGGCCTATTTATATGATTTTTTTTTCCTGAACTAGTGGGTAATTGAGCAAGTGACTGTAATTTTTTGTATTTTTGTGTGCACTAGAAATAACTGATTATCATTACTTTTGGATCACCCCTTAGATATAAGGATCTATAATTTGTGATTAGAACCTAAGTTTAAGTAGCAAAGTCCTGACATGCTCATAGTCGGGGTCTTGTATGCGAGCCGGGCTGAACAAAGCTCGGACAAAAAAAAAAAAAAAAAAAAATTACAAATCCGTCGGGGTAATTTTTATTTTGTTTCTTTTTTTCACTCGATTCTATTGTATGCAATAATGTCAATCAATGTTTTGTAATACCATTGTCACGTTAAACTGTCGTCCGTAAACCAACTTTACAGACAACAGGTAGAGGTTTCGCACTTGACCACCATTTCGCCTAATATCAGCGACGATGCGGTCTACAATGGAGCGTGCTTACCTAGAAGAACCGATTCACTGTCGATTTGAAGACACCAAGATTGTAACTATCAGGGAAAACCCACTCAAGCAACGTATTCCACAACACACAACACAATCTCTTATCACAAACGTGGAGTCAAATCTCTTCGTTCGTATTTTTGGAATTTGTAGTTTATACATATACGTATGAGTATATTTGGAGATTAACCATGAATCGAAGTCGCTTTTTTGAGATACAAGAAGTCCGATAGAAAAAAGGGAAATGTGACATTAGATCATGCAACTGATCTCAGTTGGATACTATCCGAAGTGTATCCGATAAAAACCGATAAGCTAGTAATTTTGCGGCGACATTCAAGACTTTGAAGTTTGAAGATCATTGTGTTCTCACGATGTTTGTAGAACGAAGATCATTACGGCAGGCTTAAAGATGATAGCGATTTCGCGATCAAACTGAAACAATGTGAGATTAAAACCGTAAGAAAAATATGTAACGAAAGAAACACGTAAAAAACGGCCCATGACTAGTGTTGGCAATTTTTTTTTTATGACGAGCAGAACATGCCTGAACGTGCCTGATGGTAAGCAACATGCCTGCCACATAACAGCACAGGGAAGTGCAGCTATTGAATCATGAAGTCCAAATCATTACCTAGCACTGCACTGCGCTCGTCACCCAGGGATCTAAGATGTTATGACTCTAAGCCCTGTGATTTCTTTGGAAACATTGCCCTTCAAACCGGAACACAGTAGTGTTTGGACATTACTGCTTGGCGGTAGAATAACTGGCAAAGTTGTGATACTTCCCCAGGCGGACGCAGGTTAGTCAAAGTCAAAGTAAGTTATTCGCCTGAAATATTGAAGCTCTAGAACATCGTCTAGCATAGAACATTTAGTCCGAAAAGGTGTAGTTTTTCCCCAGGCGGACTCTGCCAAGAGTCA
This sequence comes from Ectropis grisescens, assembly GCA_017562165.1. NCBI lineage: Eukaryota > Metazoa > Arthropoda > Insecta > Lepidoptera > Geometridae > Ectropis > Ectropis grisescens. The sequence goes on along the minus strand of CM029779.1, from coordinate 4,596,285 downwards.
CCACTATAAAGTGATCGTCTCATCTATACTAATATTAAAAAGCTGAACACTTTGTTTGTTTGTTTGTTTGAACGCTAAAATCTCGGGAAGTACTGGTCCGAATTAAAAGATTCTTATTCTATCAGATAGCCCATTTATCGGGGAAGGTTATAGGCTATAGAACATAACGCTACTATTAATAGAAGCGGATCATGAATCAAGAATGTAACAAAATCGGGAAAAAATATTCCTTTTTTGAGAGTTTTCGTACGTTTCGTGCTTTGACATGACACATGACAGCATGTGTCTAAAATTGCGTCATTGGATATCACAGATTACATAGGTACCTCTTGAGTATAAACTTTTGCTAATCTGTTTCTAAATCTGAGTTGGTACGACCAATTTCCAACAGGTGGCGTAGATGAAGAGGTGTTTTGTTTGAAAGCGATATACTCAGGAATGACTGAACCGATTTCAGTCATTCTTTTACCGTTGTATATCTACAAGATCCTGATGAGTGCTATATAATGTACCACGGGCGACGCTGGGGCGGACATCTAGTAATTAATAAAATTAAGCAACTTTGTTGTGGAAATCGTGTTGCTTCTATAACATCTGATGAAACTTCGTTCCTATCTGATGTCCCGTCACACAGCGTCTTTTTAACCGACTTCAAAAAAGGTGGAGGCTCTCCATTCGGTTTTGTTTGTGTATGTTAAGCGGTAGTTCCGCCAATTGTGAATAAATTTTGAGGATTATTTTTTGTTCATTAGATCATATTTTGGAGGTATATACAAATTTTACTAAAATCGATGGGGAGGTTTTTAAAATATGAAAAAAAAAACACTGAAATTTACGTTAATTATCTGGAGGACTTAGTGATAGTTTCTCCTGATATATTATTATCAAGTGTCTGAGTTTAAGTTTAAATGAAGTCGGTGGTAGTTTTTTCGGAGATTTTTATTTATTCTTCACTGTTGAGTCACAACCATTGGTAACGGCAAACTTATCAAACTTACTTTGAAAATACTTACAAAGCTGCAGATGCGATTCGAACTTACTACTTCATACTCGTGCATATGAAATTTGACATTCTCACCACTAAGCCACCACACCTTCTATATTCTTCTCCAATAGTTTTCAAATTATTCCTTCCCATATTTGAAATAATTTTGAAACCAAGTTTCTTTTTATATTCTTCACAGATAAGTCATTACCATTGGTACACTCACTTATCAAACTTACTTTGAAAAACACTCACAAATTTGCAGCCGTGATTCGAACTTACCACCTAATGCATACTCGTATTTATGAAATCTGTCATTTTCACCACTAAGCCACCACACCTTCCATATTCTTCTCCAATAGTTATCAACTTACGAGTATTCCAGAAAACATCAAGCTAATGTTTTTCGAAATATTTTTTTAACTATTCATTATTTTGTACTATTTCACGCGATCTATAAAGGCATTTACTCTACCTCTTTTTCTATCCCCTTACAACGTGATAAAACGTTCGCAAGCGGTGTTTACCCTACATAGCGTAGTTATATCGGCAGCGTCTCGACTAATTCTAGTCGAACACGCAATGGTGCGGGGATCACGTGAAATAATTTTAATAGGATTAAGTAGGCACTGAAGAATGCTTGCACACAAATGGGCGCTTAATTATTCTTGGCTGTTAAATTAAAAGTGCTTTGAAATTGCGATGATAGAACTTTTCAAGGAAAATAAAGTGAAACATTTAATAGCTTTTTTAGTAGAAAATTACAGAAAATGGTTTAAAGCCCTTAAGGTTTATAACATTTGTAAATAATGGAGTTTGTTTAAAATTGAACCTTAAAAAACTTGTGCCTAGTTTTAATTTCAGCTACATGTACGACGGTTGGTGCTTATTTTCAGAATTAATATTTTAATCATCGATATAAATCAATGAATGTATGTAATGCCCTCCCAAACATCCGGCGCACGAAATTATGTTATCGTTGGGAAGAGTGAGCTCACTCTTTCCGTTTTAGTTGATTTTAGGAAGTGGGGAATGCCGTTTACGAGTATACCTATCGCCATTCGTTGTGAACAACCACAATAACTAGAACCGTAACATACTTCGCCGCTAGCGATTCCAGGGGTCAAGCAGATAGTTGCAAACCACTCACGCTACACACAGAGACGCAGCTTGTTAACAATTTCAAGGTGCTCAGGGCACATCTTGTGATTTAGGTATATCGATGTTTTTAAAATGATCGGTGTCCCAGCGTTACTACAGAGTGATCGCCATCGATTAGTCAACCCTCTATCACGACGACGAACAAAAAACGAGCGCCCAAAAAAGGTTTGACGATAAAAGCTCAGGACTGGATTAAGTATAAGGAATTGTGGAAGACCTTTGCTCGGCAGTGAGTGAACTGAGATTAATTTAAAGAAATGAGCAACATATAAAACCTAACCTATCATTATGGGGTAATCTAAGAAATCTCTCCAAACTCTAATTGCTGTGCATCATGTGTGCCAGGAATAATCCACCTCTTGCTAGCAACACTCTTTTTCACGAGTATCACACATGGTTTAGCTCACGCTATTCAAGGAAAGAGGTCGGTTTTTTAAAAGGACCTATAGTAGATTGCTTTACTTATCGGACTTATAGATTAGCACAGACGGTGCAGGAGCCGAAAACCCGAAATCTTACTTAGAAACTAACATACTCACACTTCGATTTAGCTTACAACTGATACTTTAAATAAAAATTAAGCTACGTCATATACATGTATAAAACACTATGTAACTATCTGACTCAAACATAAATACCGAGTGCTATCGGAGCGTCCACCACGTCGCAAAAGAAGCCTTTAACCAACATTGAGTGTTTGACACATAACATATTTGTAGTCCTTACGTATTTTTATAAAAAACATAATAATTACACGTATTATGTAATTGTTGTTCTACTATAATCATTACTACAACAATAAACAGTAAAAAATACAGAAGCAACATTATTGACGTGACAACGTCTTATAAATTGGTTTGCCGGGTGACACTTCAAGAAACTGCGTTACGCTCCGCTCACGTTATGCGCTCACAACGAGAGCGAGTGAGAGGCACGCGTCCCTTCCACTCGGGCATGGTTAGCCCGCCTAAGAGCGAGAGAGACAGACATAAAAAGTGAAAGGCACGCGTCCCTTCCGTAAAATTATTTTACCACTCAAAGTCGTTGTCACGTAAAACTTTCGCCCGTATACCGACTTTACAGGCAACCAATTTTTTTTTTTAAGAAAAAATCTGATTTTTTTGAGCCCCGATGTTAAAAAGCACAATTTAAATTGGAGTTTAAATATCTATTAAGATACAACGACATATGTATTTAAATGTGTCGTTGTATCTAAATTACTTCTTACTTCATTTCAGATTTTTTATAGCACTTGACCTCAGATGGCGTCATTTACCGTCTACTAAGTTTTGGGCTAGCGTGGATTGTGTAAGGCCTGTACTTACTTAGCATAGATTTCGTTTTTTTTTTATTTGACGTCTTTGGTACTTACTTACGCATATACGTATAGCGACTGCCTAGGCAAACTCGGCAAAGCATTCTGACAATATGATGTGTTTCATTTGTATTATGTAACGTAATTAAAAGTGTTTTTAGGTATAATTTGACTCCGTTACTTATTTTGCTTTTAAATTATCACCTGTTAATAATTTCAGTTTAATTTCAGTTTAAAAATAAAGTTATTAATAAAGTTTAAAAATAAAGTTTCGATACTTCAACTTTAAACATTAGTAAGCAAAACAAGAAAAAAAATAAAAAATTTGATTAACCCCCGACTACCTCGGATTTGTTATCTGTACAACATTCTACTAGTCCAGCCCTTTCATTTGATACCCAAATTATGGGAGTTGTGAAAAAAGAAATGTATTTCGCCATTTTGTGGAAGCGGCCATCTTAGATTTGATTTTTTATAGTGTGTAGTATTCTACTAGCCAAGCCCTTTCATTTGATACCCATATTGAGGTAGGTTGTGAAGAAATATTTTGTCCGCCATTTTGTGGAGGCGGCCATCTTGAGTCGATATTAACCAAACATAGCTAAGAACAAAAAACCGCATCGAAATCGGCCCATCCGTTTGAGCTCTACGGTGCCACAGACAGACACACACACACAGATAGACAGACAGACAGACAGACAGACATCGACGTCAAACTTATACGAGTGGTCGGGGGTTAAAAAGCAGGCAAAAATGACCTATATTCCTTACATCAAAAAGGTCGGCGCTCTCAATGAGGGCCGAATTGTTTAAAGCGCCGTTAAAACCCTCGTAACTTTCATTTTCGCTATTAATTTGTAACGTATAATAAGTTGAACGTTCATTTTAACATTAAAATAATGATAGGCAATTTTTTTATATAATACATTTCTTTAATTTCTTATGGATATAATTTAGCTTTTGAATTGGAATAAGGAAGCAAATTTTAATTGGCACGTTATAACGTATGGCAAGATAGAAATATTGATATTGAAATCAGACGAATTCACGATCTAAATTAACATTTAAAGTTTCTCCCGACGCGAACGCGATATTCTGGAAGCGATACAATGGCAGTAGTGACCAGTAGTGACGACAAGACTGAGAAAACTGTGGGTCGTTCGTGGCCCATTACCTAGCACGGCACTGCGCTCGTCACCTAGAGATATAAGATGTTTTACCTAATGCACTGTAATTCACTGACTTTTGACCGATTTAAAGAAGGAGATTCTAAATTCGTCTCCATGATTTCTTTATGTTTGTTCACGGATTTCGCGGAGACACTTAAACCGATTCAGAAAATCTTTTTCGTGTTTCAAGGAGTATGATTTTCAAGTAGTTTTAACTTATATATTTTGATATTTAGTGTATAAAACTGAACAATAAAAAAACATATATGTTACATGTAAATTATATAAAAATATACTTAATTATTTCTCTATTTCACAGGTAAAAGCAGTTCAACATTTTGGTTTTCGGTACGTAAAACACTTGTAACGTCATACTTAAAAACAAAACTTACAAACTACTCCAATGAAAAATCATCAATTGAGCAGAAGCGATACTATAATATTATTGTGGTTGAATCCTGAGGTTCACCTAGTCTATAATATTACGTACATTAATAATTTAGGCCTAGCTTTCAGGCTGTATTACCTAGTGAATACATAATTCGCTTCAAACGGCTAATAACATCAGGTAAGAGTGGGATTATGCAGTGTTTATATGTTTTACTTCGGATTAAACTTTGAAGGTTTGCACGTAAAGAGGCTCGTAAGCTTTGATACTATATAAATCTTTGTCTATGATATTACCAAAGAGTTTACATATACATACTACGTATAGAGTTGGCACAAACGCTTTACACCGACAACAGGGGTAGAGGTGTGTAATCTGTGCACGGGTAGGCAGCATCTTTCTTGCCTTGTCGCTCTAGTGGAAGAGTCATACTTTTATCGCGGAACATAACTCTGTTGCTATAGAAAGTATGCACGTCATCTGCTTACGATTGACACAATGGAACCGTGCGGAAAATCTAACTCTATACGTAGTATATATAAACTCTTTGGATATTTCACAACGAACATAAGCTCAATCATGTTTCTTTGAGACCGGTTGTACAATAGAAAATTTAATCTATAATATTATTACAAAGCTGAAGAGGTTTTTGTTTGTGCAGAAGCTACTGGAATGATATAAAAAAATTTGTTCACTGATGGATACGTGATACGTGACGCCAGAGCACTATATATTATTTACCACGGGCGAAGCCAGGGCTAACCGCTATATATAATAATACTTGTCGTATCGTTTGAACGTAGATATGTCGTTGGAAAAAGAGGTAGAATCAGCTATCAGTTCAAAATATTTTATCATTAAGCCCTGTTATTTCACATGAAACATCTCCTTCAAAACGGAACACATGTTTATGTTTATATGTTATATGTTTGCACATTCCTGCTTGGCGGTAGAATAACTGACAAAGGCGTGGTACTTCCACAGGCGTACTATGCAACGAGTCCTATCACTACAGAATACCTATACGATTTGGAACGGACACTGGCAGAATAACGACCAAGTTATACAGCTATAAACCTAGAACTGAAATGTACTGAACTCTACGATAATATAGTAGTATTGTAGTGGTAGGACTCCTAGCAGAGTCTGCCTGGGGAATTACCACACGTTTGTCAGTTATTTTACCGCCAAGCAGTAATGCCAAAACATTACTGTGTTCCGGTTTTAAGGGCAGTGTTTCCAGAGAAATTACAGGGCTTAGAGATATAACATCTTAGATCTCTGGGAGATGAGCGCAGTGCAGTGCTAGGTAATAATTTGGAGTCATCATGTTCCCAATAGCTGAGTGTCAGTGTGCTGTTATGTGGCAGGCATGTTGCTTACCATCAGGCACATGTCCTGCTCGACTCGTCACACTTTATTAAAAAAAAAAAGTGTACATTTAAAATGTTTTCTACTAGTAGATGTATTATCGTACGGTAATTTTAAATGAAACACCGAATTTGAACTCTAAAAACGTTAGATCAACGTAAATAGGCAACGACCTCAATTACGATTTTTAAGTGGAACTTATCCTTGAAATCGCCAAAATTGCTTACAAAATACCTATTAAAGCCTTCCAATGTTTACAACACGGCTCTAAACTTTCACGCCAACAGCGCGTGTTGCATGCCACATAAAAATTAACAAGAATTATTTTTATACCCGGCTCTGGACACGCCTTCGAGTCAATTTACAAGTATTATTGATGATATGGGGTGGTTTTGACCTCGAGGTACAGTGAGAATTGTTATTACTGGGGATGTTCATGTTCAATAACTGTTAGTTTTACAGCTTTATTAATTCAGTGTTTTATTTTTAACTATTTTTGAATATTTTGTTTGTTTTACACCAAAGAAAATAACGGAAACGTGAGGCGCGTGGTCATATTAAAAATGCCATAAATGCAAATTTCTTATCCACTCCGCTAGGGCACCAAGAGGTGCCAAACACTATGTCCCCCCGGCACTAGCCGAGCCGTGGTCGAGCCGTCTGAGGCATCCTCGTGCTAGCAGCCGTAACGCGTCCCAGGTATAATTCCATGCTACAGCACTAGCATATCAGTAGGTTTTATATAGGTTAGGTTCTTTTTGGGTTCTGCGCCCTCGGCGCTAACCCGCATAGTCAGCTCGGTAGTAAGGGCGACTAGTGGCCAGCTGTCATAGGTTAATTAAAAAAAAAAAAATATTGCTTAATAACGTCGGTATCATCGATCGGAATGGGTTGAAATGGGTTTTTTTTTAATTTAAATTTTGATTTGATTAATTTTATATTTTTTTAAAGCGGAAACTTACAGAATAAGCGGGGATCTAGTATTATTACGTTTGTTTTTATAGTGGTAGGACTCTTTGCGGAGTCCGCCTGAGGAAAAATACATTTGCCGGCTATCCATAACCAAGCTGTATTGTTCTAAAATTTCAAAACAATCTTCATTTACTTTCAGCTGTCTGAAATAAAATCTGGGAAGTTAAACTTGGCTTACTTCTGGCACTGTAATAATATTTCCTTGCTTCTGGTTATTCAATCAATCAAATTCAACCTGCAATTTTGCGTTAATATGCAAATAAGATATGTGATAACAGTGCAAAATGATTATTACATGATTCTGATCTGATGATGGAGCTAAAAAGTGGCTTTGGGAACTCGGTAGTTCAACGACACAGCCCCATCGAGTTTGGGCTCATTTGACTGGTATTAAATAGTACTTTGGCGCTAGTTGGTAACCAGAGTTCGATGATGGCGCTGAAAGATGGCCATAGGAACTCAATAATTAAACGACACAACCTCATCGACATAGGAATCGTAGTTTAGCGTTAAATGGTAACTAAATCCGGATGATGCCCCTGGAAGATGGCCATTGACTGTTTTGGTTCTTCTTTAGTTAACAATTTGGTAATAAAAACTTGTGTTTACAAAAACAAAATTAAAATTTTCATTAATCCCCGACTACCTCGAATTTGTTATCTGTACAACATTCTACTAGTCAAGCCGTTTCATTTGATACCCATATTAAGAGAGTTGTGAAAAAAGAAGTGTATTTCGCCATTTTGTGGTGGCGGCCATCTTGGATTTGAAATTTGTCATAGTGTCTAGTATTTTACTAGTCAAGTTCTTTCATTTGATACCCATATTGAGGTAGGTTGTGAAGGAATATTTTGTCCGCCATTTTGTGGAGGTGGCCATCTTGAATCAATATTAACCAAATATAGCTAAGAACATCCGCACAAAAATTACCCTAATAAACCGCATTGAAATCGGCCCATCTGTTTGAGCTCTACGGTGCCACAGACAGACACACACAGAGATATATACAGACAGACAGACATCGACGTCAAACTTAAAACATCTCTTTTTTAGTCGAGGGTTAAAATAGATTTTTTAAATAAAGTTTTATATTTTTTTTTATATTATTCGATTAGATTCAATAAAACGTTGTTATAGTGTTGATATCAAATAATATACTCGCCAATTTGCCACTTACCAACAGCTAAAAGGCGAGATATAAAAGATTGAAGTTATTAATTAAATGAAGCAGAATCAATAACATAATTTGCTGCTCGCATAGAAACATGTACGACATGAATAGAATATTAAATGTATAACCAAATATCGTATGGGAAACATACATAATCATGTTAGCATGTACCTATATGTTTGGAATTCGAAGCAGATTCCACTACAATATGTGTTAGAGATTGAACCTGTATTTTGAGAATATCCAGAAAGGTTAGGCTAAATTATAATGGAAATAGTACAATTCATTTCGAGATTATCAATTTAACAACGAAGTGTTTATTATGACATTGGGAAAACAAATATAAAATCATCAAATACATTAAAAATATATTTATTTTCAATAGCTAGTAACATTGTCTTAATTCACTAGTGTAGTTTCCAATCTTTTTGATTTTTGGGATAAAATAGAACTTAGTATATTTTTCCAGACTATTATTCTATCTTTGTACCAAATTTCATTCTGACCCCTTCAGTAGTATTTTACTTGAAAGTGTAGCAAATATCCGTACATACATACAAACTTTCATATTCATAATATTAGTAAGAGTAAGAGGAAAGATTGTATTCTTAAATGTATCAACTATATCTTTGAAATAATGTTAATCAATCGTCTGATATTTCGGTACAAATTCTAGCACCTTGTAAAATGACAAAACGGCACTATGTTTGAAAATGTACTGCAAGGTTTACTGTATAGTGGTTTTAATTTTTTATTTTTAAAATAGAGTGATGGAACGAACAAGTTATATGATTGATGGTAAGCAAACCCAACTATTTCTAACGGCCTAGTGCCACGACTTATGATAGTGCACCTTCATCCTCTACTACTGCTTACTGAAGTTTCAACTAACGCAAAAAACGCTATGCTAAAACTATGATTCTAACTAGTAAAACTAGTATGACTCTATGCAGAGTCCGCCTGGGGAAGCACCATACCTTTGCCAGTTATGTACTTAATTGCCAAGGAGTAATATGCAAATACCGTATATGTAATAATATAGTATAATGTTTTGAAAAAAAAACCTGAAACTGTCCGGTTTGAAGGGCAATGTTTCCAGTGAAATTACAAGGCATAGAGATAAAAAATCTTTTATTACTGGGTGACGAGCGCAATGCAGTGCAGGGTAACGGTTTGGATTCATGTGTTTCAATAGCTGCGTGTCACTGTGTTGTTATGGACATCAGGCACATATCCATTCTTGCATCAATCTAATATGTATATAAAAATATAACTATTTTTATAGAATAGAATAATAATAATAGTCCTCCTTGACGTATTCGTCAACGGCGAACCCAGCTAAGAGCGATTATGCGCGCGAACATGGCTCGCAAAACCAAGTTTTGTTTTAAACGTCCTATCGCATGACGCACAATGCAATAGGCCATTCGAATTGTATGTATAGGTGTAGGAAGGCTTCGGGCGGGTCTTATTGATGAGACGTTTTGCGTCTAGATCTTGTAAACGCTTCGTTTCAAAATTTTTGATACTATTCTTAAGCATTGACTAGAAACATACCCGAAAGCATTTCATACATTAATAATTCACTCATTGTATTCAACAAGTATCTACAACATCTTGTACTTTATTTTTTTCATTTTGATGTTTTTAAGTTGCCCTGGCTGGCTTATAAGTGGGCAACATTCATTTAATTATCTCACAGAATACTTGATTGGTTACCATGACAGAATTTAATTTTAATTCTACCTTCCTAATCTTTAATTACACATTGAAACCTCGTAGTATAAGGATACGTAATTTACAGTAATAGGGCAAGATAATGATTTGATTCCAATTAAGTTGTAAAACAGTTTAAATTGGAAACCCAATCTAGACGTTCTTATCACAAAAGTAGTCAAACTTACGAAATTACTTGGCTGGTCTGGTGGCTTAGTTGGTCGTAGATCGGCCTGCGAAGCAGTGGGTCGTGGGTTCGATCCCCACCCAGTGCAAATGTTTGTGTGATGGATTCAAATATTTGTACTGTGTTTTCTATGTATAATAAGTATGTATTTAAAAATAAATATGTATTATATCAGCTATCTGGCTTCTATAGTACAAGCTTTGCTGAGTTTGGGGTCAGACGGTGATGTGTGTATAATGTCCACCAATATTTATTTATTTACCTACTTATTATAAGCTAACGAAATAAATGATTGATTGATTTGATTGAAACATTGTCGGTATTTGCGAACGGTCCGATAGAAAAAAGGTTAATGTTGTATTAAATCATGCAGATCACTGGCACACTCTTAAAAATGTTATCATCATCATCATAAACAGCACACTAAATGTTCCCACTGCTGGGACTCGGACCTTCTCTCGCAAGGAGAGAGTTAAGATCCAAAATCGAAATCCAGAATCGATCTTCGAAATGTATCCGATAAAAAGTCATTAAGCAAGCAATATTCCTTTTTTAACTTTTATAGATTTTCACTTGACCGCCATTTCGTCTGTTAAGCAACAATGCGGTCTACTACGAATCGTGTTTACCTATTCACTATATTGGACAGCTTATATTATATTGAGCTTAGGCTTGTTTCATAATTTTAATTGCTTCTAAGCAGTTAGTACGTCCTAAACACGGTCTGTAAATCAGCGTTTGAAAAGCTGTGAAGGCAACTAACTTTAATTGCCGCTAAAATCTCAGCTGAAAAAGTTGTATCGCAGCCAGCCTCGCGTGCCAGCACGCATTTAACTTTTCCACGTCGATTCGACGTTTTCATCAACTTCGCCGTGTTTATTTATCGATCCAGTTACTACAGATTATACAGAGATGTTAGATTTTAACTGTTTTGATATACCATCTGATTGTTTACCATCAGGCACATGCCCTGCTCGTCTCGTCCCTCTGTACTATAAAAAAAAAAGAAAAAATACTTTGAGATTGAATCTTATAAATTACCACCATTAACCCGGGTCTTGACTAAATCTATCTTGTTTAGTAAAAGTATATTACTCCAAACAGACAATTTCAAAATAGTGTCTTTGAGTAAGTTATTGACATCAAAAGTTTTAGAAATTTCTTAGTTTCATTAGTTACACATAAATTTTTATTGTAGTTCTCATAGTGTAGTTAGTTCCTTTTTAAATAGGACAAGTTATGTTAATTAATCATGTAGGTTAAGTGCTAAACGAGTTGCGAACACGCGCCAGCACTCTCCTTGAAAAAGATCGCCGGACGCGATCGAAACTTGAGTCGAGTTAAAATACACGAACACTGCACAAATATCCGCATTCATTACATTATGGCCGGCGGAAAGCGAACGAAGAACCAATTTCTCAGTGAACATAATCACTACCGACTGATCTTGTACTAGTTATTATTAACTCTATAAATTACATAATATATCTCTAAGATAATCTCAGATATCCTATTAGTCACATTAATAATTTACTAGCTAATATTCACGATTATTAACCTAACCATCTCACAAGTTGACACTCCATTAGGGGCCGTGTGCCATTGAATGGCGGAACTACTCACAGCTGGATTACTTCATTATAGGTTAATAAATTGATTCCTTTGACAAATTACTTCGTGATTGCCTTCCTAATTTAATTATGTGTTTGATTTTTAAGAATCTATTTTCGACGATGTTATAAATTGACGTGATTGAAGAGATATACGTAATTTATTTTCACAAATATGTAACTAGACGGGAATTACGATATCCTTTAAAGGTTGTTGTCTTTAGAGGATGACTGTGGTTCTATGTTTTATTAAATAATTTTGTCAACCAAACCAAACTCTGATATTTGGTGCTAGATGTCCGCCCCGTTTTCACCCGTGGTACATTGTATAGCACTCATCGGGATCCCGTATATATCCAACAGTGAAAGAATGACTGAAATCCAAAATCGTTCAGTGATTCCTGAGAATAACGTTTTCAAAAAAAAATACCTCTTCAGCTAACTACTAGGCCGCCTGTCGGAAATTGGTCGTACCAACTCAGATTTAGAAACAAATTTGATTAGCAAAGGTTTATATTCAATGACGCAATCTCAAACGTTACACACACAAGTTCTAAAATCAGAGGAAATTACGTAAAAGTAGTGGGGAGGAGCCTACATCTCACCATATGATTGGTGATTTATGGTGCGATGTAGGTTCCACTAGTTTTACGTAATTTCCTCTGATATTATGGCTCGTGTGTAGAGGGTTTTAGATACATGCTGTCATGTCAAAGCACGGTTCGAAAACTCTCAAAATGGAATATTTTCCCTCGTTTTTGTTACATTCTTGATTCATGCTCCGCTTCTATTGATAGTAGGGTTATGTCCTATAGCCCATAGCCTTCCTCGATAAATGGCCTATCCATATAAAAAAAACCCTTTCAATTCGGATCAGTGCTTCCCGAGATCCTAGCGTTCAAACAAACAAACGCTTCAGCTTTATAATATTAGTATAGGTGTATAATATTGTAATATGACAGTATTTATGATACAGGAATTACACTATTTTTAAAGGTTTATTGTTGTCTCTAAATGATGACTGTGGCTCTAATTTTTTTTTTAAGTTTTGGAAGTCCAAACGAATCTGTTCGATATGTATAATAGTGCTCCGCGGCAGCACCAACGCTACGACGCTACATCATTGCAATTTCAATTAATTTTCAGCAATTCTTTAACGCGACCAATTATTGCGACCAATGAATTCTTTTGCCGTACCAAAAAGAGCTAAACGTAGCCAAATAACTATTTAATTAAAAAAAAAATTGGTTGTCTGTAAAGTCGGTTAGTTTACGGACGATAGCTTAACGTGTCAATATCATAACAAAACATTGATAGATGTGGCGCAAGCGTACAATGAGCGTAACGAGACATAACGGGACAGTTTTTCGTGCATGCAGCCGGCGTGCATCGATTTATTAGATGTTGTCACGTCAAAAACTAATTTGGAGTTGGAGTAGACGTGTTCTTGAGTGGAGACCACGAATCGGCAAACGTAGTGTAGGACACCCTGAGACTAGATGGAGTGACGATATACGGAAGACAGCAGGCAGTGGATGGAGACATATAGCTGAGGATAGGGCTGAGTGGCGAGCCATGGGAGAGGCCTATGTCCAGCAGTGGACTAAGATAGGCTGATGATGATGAAAAACTAATTGAGTAGTTAAAGATTATCTAATATATAAAATTCTCGTGTCACAGTTTTCGTTGCCATACTCCTCCGAAACGGCTTGCCCGATTTTGATGAAATTTTTTGTGCTTATCCGGTATCTATGAGAATCGGCCAACATCTATTTTTCATCCCCCTAAATGTTAGGGGTAGTCCACCCCAAAATTTTTTTTTAATTTTTTTGACAAAATTTTAATTTTTTTTATGATACAACATACAAAAATTCATACAATCCTCAATTTTCACCCTTCTACGATCAACCCTTATTTTTTAATAGCCATTTTAGTAATTTAATCATTTTTCATCCCCGGTCGTTAACTGACCAATCGTCATTTAATTAGTTATCCCCGCCAGTTGTCTACAGGTGTCACTTCTGACCCAGTAGACAGCACGATAATTTGGGAATCAAAAGTAGCCTCTAGCATATTTATAGTTTGAACACGCTAATCTCGGGAACTACTTTACCGATTTAAAAAAACATTCACCGTTCTTTCATATGTACGTAATCCTTGAATGCTGTAGGTTATATATATGTACCACGGGCGAAGCCGGGGCGGGCCGCTAGTAATTTATAATTATGTCAGTTACATGTAACACGATCAGAAGTTAGATGTAACATTTATAAAGACAACAGTAGTAAATTAAGTTTTAAATCTCAGTAGCAATATTGTAATCTAAAAAAAAATTGTGAACCGTCACATACTGTTTTCATTCACCAACCCGCACTGGGTCAGCGTGGTGGATTATGCCCTTAACTCTCTCCTTGCGAGAGAAGGTCCCGAGTCCCAGCAGTGGGAATATTTAGTGGGCTGCTTATGCAACATACCATTTACTATTTCACGCATTCATTTTCGGTAGTTAAATTATAATCTGTCGAAGTGAAACCGAAACGTTTCGACAACGTTACAACTGCCGTGATCACGAGAAGACTGATTTAGATTGTGAGTCAGTCCTGTATTATGTATACAATATGAAATATCACATTAAAAGCAAACCATTATTATATGGAGACTATTGAATATTACATGTCGCAACTGTAACCGAACATTTACTGCTAAAATTGGATATATTGTAAGTCAAGTAACAACGCATCAAGTAACATAATTTACATAAGCCGTCGCCATGGCCGAAATCAACCTGGAATACATCAATATTATCATGAGCTGAAATTGTAAAAGTTTATGTACTATATGTATACCAACTTGTCAAAATAAACATTAATTTATCAAAACGTCCAGCGTTGTCCTTCTGCAGTCGACCTCCTCGCCGCTAACCCCGCCGACAAAAACATATCATCCAAGGTCCGCTGCATGCCACTCAGCCAGCTTTTTGTTCATACGGTATGTATTTATACAGCGATGAATACCAAAAAAGGTTTTTAGAAAGCAGGTGCGGACCGTACCGGCCGCGGAAGGTAGCATTCACCTGTCATTCCTTGTTTTTGAGCTGTTGGGCCGAGGGAAGAGGTCAAGCGTGTATGATTTACCTTTATGTTTTGTTTCCCCGTTAATTAATAAAACATTTTTCGTGACAATTATTTTTAATGAAAAGTTGAAAGTACAATGAAGACCTTTTTAGCCCATTTCAAAAAAGGTTCTGAGTTCAGTTGCGTGTTTTTCTTTGTGAAATCTTCTTATATTCTTTAATAGTTTATATATCTGCGTTTGCCAACTAACTCGCCTGATGGTAACCGACGCGACGGTTCGATCGAAGGTAGCATTACCTTCGATCGAACCGTCGCGTCGCTTATATGTAGCCTTTTTAATCTGACCCTGAAATATTCCTGGTTATGTTTCCCAGAAAACACCGAAGCCAGCAGTTTATTCTAATTTTTATCTGTAGGAACATGGAAGGGTGACTCAAGTAGAACATAGAAAACCTCACCTTGATTGTTTTGCAAATGATAGGTTTTACTTGACCACGATCTCTCCTGATATCAAGCGACGGGGCAGTCAGTCTACAATGCAACGTGCTTTTTTCTGTCTTTAGTGCATTTAAACAGGGTTTTAATTAAATGTCACCCTTGTAACAAATCGTACTACTTAAGTCTAAAACGATTCATTTCTCGATTTTAGTGCTATGTGATTTATATTTTATCATACAACCTTCTAGCGTCTTGAGAGTCAAGATCGCTCAGTACAATATTGCATCCTCCTAATTGCCAGTGATCGCTAACAAAGAGTTGTCGACGCACGCTTTCGTTCCGAGCACATTCCATCAAAATATGATACACGTCTTCACTTGCGTCGCATCTATCACATAAAGGAGACTCGACCTTTCGCATCATGAAGGCAAACTTGTTGAATAGAACATGCTCAGAACGAAGCCGACAAGCAGTAACAATATCATTCCGCCCCATGTCGGCCCTAAGAAGCGTGCTTACTTATAAGAAACCGATTTGCTCTAATTCAACATTAGGTTCAGAAATAATAACGCTGGCCTCGTAGCTTAGTAGGTAGTAACTCTACCTGCCTAACCTGAAAAGCCGAGAGTCGTGGGTTCGATTCCTACCCAGTGCAAAAAAATGTGTGATGAATTCAAATATTTGTAATGTTTCTGGGTGTTTCTATGTCTAATAAGTATGTATTTACAACTATATGTCTAATACCTTGAAATATATTTCTTTTAAAGGGGCAGAGCCTTTATTAACAAACCTAAATACAACGAGAACTACACTACACTATATACCTAACTAACTACTTACATTAAGCACACCTGAATTATCCATACACCAATGAAAGTCTACAGGTAATCAAGAATGATGTATGAAACATAATTAATGTATATTTATATAGAATCTGAATCTCGGAAGCGGCGCGAACGATTTTCACTCAATTTAGTATGTAGGGAGTTTCGGGGCGATAAATCGATCTAGCTAGGTTTAATTTTTAGGAAACATTGTTTTATGCGCGTTTTTAGTCAATGAAAAACTTAAATTAACATCAGAATGCGAAGGTAAATTTCAGATAGTTTTGCACCAGTATAAACGGCTCAGGCGGAAAGTTGAGCGGTCACGAATCTCATAGATCCGGGTTCGAGTCCAGAGAGTTCCTCCATTTTTAAGTTTTTTTTTGAGAACATCTATTAGTGGAAGACCTTTATCAATGAACATAATTCGTGTGTTCTTATTCTTCAATTCTCCTTTTCCATCCTGCGTGCCTGGAAGAGATCGCTCTTAGCGATATGGTCGCCAATTGTCACTATGTTTTCTATGATTGTTCTTTGTTTTTGTCTTGCAATTAAGTGCAATAAGAGTTTATCTGTCTATGTTAGTACATATTTACTTAGAAACCCGTCACCTAAGTACTAAGTATTTAACCCTATACTTGGCATTGTATCTGTACGGAAACATAGATTTAAAAAAAATATTGAGACTATTGACAATGTGTTGTGATATATTTTTTTGCACAATATAAAAGCTAATAATGTATATAATTAGTAAAAAAATATTTTCTTGCTGTTGGCAACACTGAAATGACAGTAGCTCGCAAGATGGCGAACCGTGCGCAGGCGTCTACTTCACGGAAGGTAAAAAAATAGATTTATTTAAGAATTCCCAAATGATTTGCTAAAATTATTTACTAATATTATGTGTCACAAACGTTACTTTATGCGTATGTGTTTTTTTATTGAAACTGGGTCTTTATAGTTTGTAATTTACCCATTTTCCCGAATGTATCTGTAGGAGCACACTGCCAAGTACGCAGTAAATTTGCAAACATTTGCTTAGTATCTGAGGAGATACACTGCCCGTTACGTATGAAATCATGTTGGTAAAATAAATTTTGTTTAATCAACAAGTTTATTACGACAATTTTATTATTTTATTATAGTATTCTTAAGTTTTGTTAATATTTGATCGAGCGAGCGAAGGGAGCGAAGATCTCAGAGTCTAAGGGGAACATTTGGCGTTTGTATGTATAAATGTATGTATATATGTTTACTATATATTGATATATAGATTAGTTTTGCTAGTATACTTAGCACTGTTGTTTTATTTGTAATCTCTAATTTGAATTGTATTTTGATCTGCAGGTTCAACCACACAATCGTCAAATAAATAGCAGAGCTCAAAAAATACTTGCTCTTGTTCCCAAGGTGGGGGCTAAATCAGACTTAGAAGACAGTGACTCATCTGCCGATGAGTTACAACACTATCCATATCATTTTCAAACACACTCTGGTAGCAGTTCACCAGCTCCATCATTGCCATCGTCGCTTTTAAATTTGAATCTGTTGAATTCAGATGAAGATGAAGAAATAGATAACGTGTTAGCTTCAACATCCTTACAATCGTTTCTGCCATCACCAGCATTAGAAACTGCAAGCTCTCCCTCAATTCTGTCACCAAACCAATCTGGAGTTCTACATCATGGTAACAAATGCCTCAATCAGTTAAAATCATTTACACACCCACCTTCGCCGTTGGCAGTCTCATCTGTCCAATCACCGCAAGCCATCGCTTCGACTAGCTATGAACAAATGCCATCACCATTATGCGTTCCTTCACCATCTACAGCTACGCGATCTAAAAAAGTCACAGCCCTGGCAAAAGACTTGCCAAAAATAAACCGATAAAACGAAAGAAATTGATGTTAAATTGGACCAGCAAAAATTTAGTGGCGCAGCAGAAATCGAAGATGTATTATTTGAAACATCAAATGAGGGATTCACTCCTATTGACTATTTCAAACTATTTTTCTCTGATAATATCATATCTCTACTTACTGAACAAACAAATCTGTACAGTACTCAAGTGAAGGGTACATCGATAAATTTGACAGAAGATGACATCAAAGATTTCTTGGCAATTTTGATATTCATGGGAGTTGCAAAGTTGCCAGCTTATACAGATTACTGGTCCACTGAATGCCGATATAATAATGTTGCTGACATAATGACGTTGAAAAAATTCCAGATGATAAGACGTTACCTTCACTGTAACGACAATTTTAAAGATGACGGTGATCGATATTATAAAGTTCGGCCGCTTCTTCAAGCAATACGTGCCAACTGTTTGAAGATCGAAGAAGAGTCGCGATTCAGTATCGACGAAATGATGGTACCTCACAAAGGAAATACTCATACTCATACTCATACTCATACTCATTTATTCATACTTTCTGTACATGTCATACTTATGAAAAATATTTCGTAAATTATATTAATTACATCATTCAGTTATATAGTATGGTTATTATAATATTTCAGTCAAAATAATAGTGATGATATAAAATATACAAATTGAGACCAATTAAATATACTGTCAAACAGTAGTTAATAAATGTCATGTCAAAATAATTATCCAAATACAATATAATACAATACAATGTAACTTAGAAAAAAAAAAAAAAAAATTCAATTTACAATAATCAAAACATACGATAGCTTAGCTATGTGATTTCTTTCCGTGTCATAAATTCTTTTTCAATATCATAGAACGCTTGGCTGATAAGCCAGCGCTTTAACCTATTCCTGAAAGCATCAAGATTCGGTGCCTCAATTATGTCCTCCGGCAGTCGGTTGTATACTGCGGTGCCCATGACATGTGTCAATTTGGCAGA
Source organism: Ectropis grisescens (assembly GCA_017562165.1). Classification (NCBI taxonomy): domain Eukaryota; kingdom Metazoa; phylum Arthropoda; class Insecta; order Lepidoptera; family Geometridae; genus Ectropis; species Ectropis grisescens. The sequence continues at coordinate 4,577,028 of CM029779.1, read as the reverse complement.
CTTCTCAAGAGACCGCGGAACGCATTTTAAGCGGTGCTTAAAGCGAGTGCAGCGTTGCTTTGATTTAACCAGGGCTTCACCCAGAGATAGAGCGGGAGAAATAGAGCGGGAAGTCGGAAACAATACATAAAAAACAAGCCCAAAAAATGGGGATTTAAAATCTTTGTACGAGCAGGAGTTTCAGGTATCGTTTACGACTTTTTGCTATATGGAGGAGATGACACTTTCCGATTTCACCGATTAAGTGACGAAGAAAATAGCATGGGCTTAGGGTCGAAAGTCGTTTTGGCTTTAACTCAGTCTATTCACCAACCCGCATGCAAGGTGTTGTGCTTCGACAACTTCTTTACCTCTATTGAGCTTCTGCAATATTTACGTAACCAGTATGGAATATTTGCTTTGGGGACAATTAGGCAAAACAGATTGCGAGGAGCTGAACAGAAACTGCCTACTGATAAAAATTTAAAGAAAAAAGGCAGAGGCTCTTATGCGCAGGTGCAATGCAACAAAAATAAGGTTGTAGTTGTGAAATGGTTTGACAACAAATGTGTGACCGCAGCAAGCACATTTGTGGAAGCTCGACCTGTACAGGTTGTAATGCGATATAAGAAAGAAGAGAGAAGAAAAATGCCTGTGACGTGTCCAAACATAGTAAAGGAATATAATTTGAACATGGGTGGTGTTGATTTGGCCGACATGTTGGTTGCACTTTATAGAACACCATTTAAAGGTCACCGATGGTATTTGCCACTAATTGCACAAATGATAGATATATCAATGAATAACGCTTGGTTGATGTACCGACGTGATTTTGAAAAGACGCGACGTCGCAATATATATGGCAATAATAGCAACGAGCTGCAAAAGATGAAACCGATTAGCCTCAAAAAGTTTCGACTTGATGTTTACAAAAGCCTTCTGAAATTAGGAAGAACTAGCCACGTAACAAACGTACCCTCTACTGCAGTACCTGTTATCAAAAACCCATCAGCTGAAAGGCCTGTTGACGCAGTTCGGTTTGATCAATGTGGTCATCTTCCCACATTTTCATCAAAGGAAGGTGCAAATATTGCACCAAAGGACAGACGAAAGTATTTTGCCAAAAATGTAACTTGAGGCTGTGTTTTTGCCAGAGCGCAATTGCTTTCTAGCTTTCCATACAAAGTAATAACCTCGTATGATAGAATAATATGATCTCATTTTGTAATAGTTAACAGTAAAGTGTTACTTAATAGTAATAAGTGTAGTATTATGCTTATAATTATAAAATATAATTACCAGAACTTCAAGTTCTATAATAGTGAGACTGTTGATTTATTGATTATTTTTCTAAATGTTACAGCAAACTTTGAGACTGTTGATATGCTCAATTTATTTAATTTGTAAAACTTATAAAGTAGTTATTGTGAAACAAGTATAACATTGTGATCTCCTAATTATGTAAAGCTGTTTTATGAATAAAATATATAAAATATTACAAATAACTTATTTATGGCACACATGGCAGTGTATCCACTTAGATACAATTATTTTTGTTTGTAGATTGCTACCAACTTGGCAGTGTGTCTTGCAGGATACATTCTCTAAAATAAAAAGTAAATATTGTAGATTTTATAAAATATTTTTTTTACCATGTTTATACGTCTAGTAATCCATATTACACAGAAAACATACATATTTTAAGAAAAAAAAATCCTGCCAAGTATAGGGTTAATAAGGTATCTTTCTGGCCCTAGTACAAGCTTTGCCGTGCTTGGGGTCAAATGATGTTAAGTGTGAATTGTCCTCCAATGTTTATTAATTTACCTAATTAATGCTAAGTAATCAAGTTAGTACCTACCTTTTCAACACCTAAGAATTCCACGTCTAGAACGTTCTCCTTACAAAAATGGAGTCAAACTCCTCATTCCAGTCTTCGGAACGTTAACCATTACTTTGTATAAGAAACGTGTAGCTGAATATATTTTAAATCTGAAACCAAACCAAAAAAACAGGAAAAATAAATCCACACAAAACAGTCAAAACACGAAATCAACTCGGAATTCAAACACGTCAATCCTTTCCAGTATTTGTCTTAGTTATTGCCAGAAAGTCGATAAAAGCACATGACTTGTTCTATTTCCACGGGGATTTGCCCGCTTATAGCAACACTGGTACAACGCTTTAAGCAGATAAACACCAGGATTTACCCAAGCGAACAAAATAAAATTCCATTCCGATTGAAAATTCATTCAACGAATCCAATACAGGATTACAAGTTCAGCAGAATACGAAAAATATAGAATTTCAATTAAGTAATTGGCTAAATGAAGGTGGCTTTTTGGATCATGTTTTTACGCCTTTTCTGAGAAAGGCAATCTTTTACGATTTCAGATACAAGCTTTTATTATTTACGAGTGATTTGAGTTTCGTTTTCGTATTTTGTAAATGTAAAGTACATTTTGTTTCAGCAATATCTTGGTGTATTTCTTAGGACTTAAAGTGATGAGAGATACAAATTGGATGTTTTCTCAGTGAAATATTTTCTATCATACGCAGAAATAAAGACATTATTAACTCATTTTACTCATTCATTGAAACAATTCCACGGCTCTCAACAACATACACCTATTAACTTTCTTATGTGTAATTAGCAGCGCCACTGTAACCCCCGTAGTTCCCGAGGTCGCAATTTAAACGGGATAAAAAATATAATCTGTACAAAGTTTCATGATGATCGGGTAAGTGAATAGTTTTCACGTGATGTCCAACAAACTGACATGCATATCGTACTTCCGACTAATATTATAAATATCAATGTTTGGGTGTTTTAGATAAATAATTTATATATCATATATATACATATATGATTGATGAGCACAGCGCAGTATTAAGTAATGATTTGGACTCTGCATGTTTCAATAGCCGCGTGACGCTTTGTTCTTAGGACCAACCATATTGCCTACTATCAGGAACAAGTTCTGCTTGTTCATTTACTCTCTATTACAAAAAAAGTTAGTTTAAAAAATAAAAATAAAAGCAATTATACGCAGCTACGTGTGTGCGTGTGTCCCTGTCTATACGTCAATAAATCCTTGCATTCATTATAACCTATAACATACTTTGGTTTTTAACCGAATCCAAAATAGGGGTAGGTTCTCAATTCCGTGTTTTTTATGTTACGCTACTAATTTTTTTTTTTAATTTATTCTTGGCCATGGATACTAGTCCTTCAGCCAATACGCTACTAAACTTTACTAAATGTTACTTACTAGTCTGATACAAAATTTATCTAATTCAGTCAACACGTCAACAAAAACTACACCGACGACATAGCTTCTCATGAAATTTCATCGAGTATCTGAATTTAATTTTAAATTGAAGACTGTTTTTTTCGGAGAATATAAATTAGTTTTCCAGTGCAGTGCAGTAAGTTCTATACTAGAACGAGTATCTAAAGCTGCACTGATAGGCTCATATCAGATTTGGCTGGGCAGGGAGAGAAAAACGAGTAGTGAAGGTGAGTGTTGATGTACGTCAGAAAGGGGCCCTTTAAACCTACGCCCGAGTCACAAGTCTCGGGATCTACTCGAGTTTTCTCTCTCTGCCACACGATGGACCCGGCACCCGCACGGTGAATCCATGGAATGCTAAGAAGATCGTCTCTGTTTCTAGGTGGTCCAGCCTCCGCAATGACGGGCACGGTGACTCGAGTCGCAGCCGTAGTCGGCGGGGAGGCCATGCTACCATGTGACTCTCGGCCGCCGCTACGGAACGACAGCCTTCTACTCGTCGTGTGGTACAGGGACGACGATCCTGTTTACAGGTCAGTAACCATTGAATCTCCAATGTGGTTGTAAAATTTCAAAATTGTTGGCAGCCATCGTTGGATTGATAAGCTTCGAATTGGAATTTGCACATTTTTACGTGATACATAAAAGATTTTGAGTAATTTATGCTGTAGTTTTACTTACATAAAATTATCTGGTTGTTACTATTCTGCTAAAATAATAACCATAACAAAAACTTTACAAATTTTTTGATACCGCAGAAATTATGTTTATAGATCATTAAATTCACAGACTAAGTAGAGATGATTAAATTATTTAAATAAAACTGAGGCATAAAACGGACTTCGGCCAAAAACGTGTCAATCTTCCAAGCTTTATTTGGGACATTAGACGAATATAATCACCAAAAAGTCGTAATATATTTAAGTTATTAAAAAGTACTAAGCCATTAACCTAACTCCAGCCAAAAAATGACATTATTAAGCTTTTCTGTATTTGATACATCAAACGAACATTATCTCGAGAAAGACTAAAAAGACGCGCAGAACATATTTTAGTTCATCAGAAAAATAAAAAAAACACTTGCTTCTTCTTATTCTGCGTATTCATATCTTTTCTATAATAAGGTTGGGTTTTCTAGCTACTCTTATTTCTTTTTTGAGTGTAAGCTTTTCATTTTATCTGGTTGAAATGAAAAGTTACGTAGAAAATATACCAAAATTTTCAGAAGCAACATAAATAGGTATTCAATATTCATATTTATAATTTTTATTGAAATGCTTAAAACTGTTTGATACCAAAATACTTTAAATTCTTAGCTAGTTTTAAACCATTTATACAGCTATAAGAAACATGTCGATATTAAAAATTCAAACCACCTACTTTCAAGAAAAGTTACAACCAGATACACACATAAGTTGCCCCGGCTTGTGATATATATCCGACAAATGTCTTGCATTTTTCATTTGGTTCTTACCGCTCTAGACAGGAAGACGATTCGCTTTAGCTTTAAGCGAAATTAAAAATTACTCGGCTTTTCGACTTCCCATTTTTTTTTATCTTTCTTTCAAATTTAACGCTTTGCTGTAGTCATAGCAAATCACAAAAAAAAACCCAAATATTTTTAAGTAGGAAATAATTTTCAATACGTACAAATTATTAAGCCTCATAATAATTTGTTGGCAATTCTTAAGCCGTGCGATACCGCCTTTTTTGACACTTTTTAAACCAAATTGGATCTACGAGTAAATCCTATGTCTTTAAAAAATCTTGGGATTCAAATAATACAATAACAAAAAGCGATCTCTCCCAGGCAACCATAGGATAGAAAAAGAGCGTTAACCCAATTTTGTAGTGAATGGGTCGAGTTTCATAACTTTTGTGTAATCTACAATTACGTCATCCAGAAAATTTTATGGAAATTTTAGTTATTGGTTCATATTTCAAAAAGTACTTGACCGATTTCGATAAGATTAAAATGGGATCATTCGGGAAGCATCCATCCAAACCCATCCAAACATAAAATGAAAATTTTAAATCAACATACATAAAAACAAGAACAAAATTAAAAAAATTGACTAACCCACGACTACCTCAGATTTGTTATCCGTACAACATTATACTAGTCAAGCCCTTTCATTTGATACCCATATTAAGGGAGTTGTGAAAAATTAAATGTATTTCGCCATTTTGTGGAAGCGGCCATCTTGGATTTGAAATTTGTCATAGTGCACTGTATTCTACTAGTCAAGCCCTTTCGTTTGATACCCATGTTGAGGAAGCAGTGAAAAAAAAATATTATTCGCCATTTTGTGGTGGCGGCCATCTTGGATATGATTTTTTTATAGTGTAGGTATAGTATTTAACTAATCAAGCCCTTTCATTTCATACCCATATTGAGGTAGGTTGTGAAGAAATATTTTGTCCGCCATTTTGTGGCGGCGGCCATCTTGAATTTTTACTAACGAAACATATCTAAAAACATCCGCACGGATATTAACTTTCAAATAAAAAAATCGCATCGAAATCGGCCCGTCCGTTTGAGCTCTACGGTGCCACAGACAGACATACACACAGACAGACAGACAGATGGACAGTCAGACAGTCATCGACGTCAAGCTTATAACACCCTTTTTTTGGTCGAGGGTTAAAAACGTCGGTTAGAAATAAAAAATCACTTGTAATTTCCCTCCATTTTTTTATCGATTTCTTGTAAACCCAAACGTTTGATAACTGTGAAAAACAAAAAATCGGAAGAGTATTTATCCGAAAAATTGAAATGTTTGGTTTAATTATTAATGTTGTTATTGTATCCCAAAAAGAAGAAATTGGGAAATGCTTTGTTTTATTAAGAACTCCGCTTTTGTTTTAACGAGCTTTCAGATTAAATACGGTTTTATCATAATATCCACGTTCCAAATTTGAATTATAAATATATTGTTGTGTGTGATTTGGCCACGAATATTTATTTATTTACTTATTTATTGTCTCAGAGAAAGATGTCTGACTGAAAATCAAATAAATATAGATTATGACAGAATCCACAGCAAGTGTCCATATCGTGTAAATATGGTAAAATGGAAAATTAGGATGTGCGTAGAAAAGGATGCTATGTGTGTCAACACATTTTTTCCATGCTAGGTAACGATTTCGACTCTTCATGTTCTAATAGCTGCTCAGTGTGTTGTTATGTATCAGGCATGTTGCTTACCATCAGGCACATGTTCTGTTTGTCTCGTATCATTATCATTAGTATCATCTCGTATTCATAAGTTCTTAAAACGTTTACGAACAACACAATTTTTTAAAATTTTTCGTATCCTACTATTTATTATTACATATCATAACAAATATTTTTTATTATTTTGTTCGTATTTATGTATTAAGATGTATAATTATTAATTACTTTGTAAGTAAGTCAATATAATATTTGATAATTTTGTTTTTAAAATCTATTTTGTAGTTTAATGGTTAAAGTAGTAAGTTTTGTAATGGTTGCCTGAAAGAGATCGATTTTAGTGATAAGGTCGCCAATTGCTACTTTGTTTTGTTTTGTTATAAGTTAGTTTTGTTTAGATTTTAAATTAAGTACATTAAAGAGTTAATCTATCTATCTAGCTACTATTATAATTGTTGAATTTAGTTAGGTATATTTCGTCGGAACGTCGGAATGGATAGTGTGGAAATTTGGAACATACATTAGTCTAGAATGGCTAAAATTTGCTGACCTTTACGGTTTCATCTTATACCTTTAAACAACCAATTCTTGTATATAAGTATATAGGTATAATTACAATCTGAAGCTTAGAAACGGCTTGAACGATTTTTATGAAATTATGTATACAGTGGGTTTCGGGGACGATAAATCGATCTAGCTAGGTTTTATTTTTTTTAAATCTCATTTTATGCGCATTTTTAGACAATGAAAAACTCCTACAATGTCATTAGAATACGATAACTTATTACGCCGCTGTTCATTAAGTCTAAATGCCTCAGACGGAATATGCTCGCCCTCGGAGTCAACAGGCCTCGGTTCGAATCCTGGTGGTCTCAAACTCGGGATTATTCTTTTTGTTATTTTTTTTTTGAGATAATCTTATACTTAGAGCCTTTTATAAACGCATTTAATTCGTATCTAAGTAGGTCCAAGTAAGTAATCACTACGTAATTCGTACCTGCCTAAATATCATTTAAAAAAACCGAGCAAAGCTCGGTCAACCAGGTACTTCAACCTAATATAGACTGCAGGCAGGTCAAATGAACCACAATGTTGGATGATAGTAGGGTATAAAGTAATAAGATTCCGCGCTATGCCGTAACTTGTAAGCTGTCCAGCTGTCCAGCATCTATTATTCCGCAACGCCGTACGAAAATCATGCAACAAGGAGAAATTATCGAGGATTAGGACCCCCCTCTTCTATTGCACTCAATTGGACAACTTACAAGTGACGGCATAATGCTGAATCTTATTACTTTATACCCTTCTATCATCCTTCATAGGTTCATTTAACCCATAAATTTTGTTCACGGGCCTGTAGCCTGTAGCCTGAATTTTCACAAGCTAAGTATCCAATCTCTGATTTCTTCGGAAGGAGCAAAAATACGTAATTCCTAATTTCTTTTAACACAAATTGTATTACAAATTCTTATTGAGTTGGAAGTTCTACCTCCGTAGCACATGTAGTAGTTGCTTCAAAGGACGTAGCACTTGTAGCAGTATCTACGGTGTAATCGCTACGAATAGCCCCGGAAACACTTTTACGAGCAATTGCGTCAAATAATTAGATGGGTATGGTAATGCGCCTGTTTAGTTTTGGTTGTTTTCCTCTTCGTACACACGTTGTTGTTGTTTCACAAACGGATCAAGATTGTTTATTCCACGTGGCGTTGTTAATTGAAGTTTTTTTAATACGAAATTACCAAGCATCATTGAGTGTTTCCTACCCCAGATAAAATTGTAACTTTTTTTTCTTCCATAGTTAAAAAAATGTTTTTTGATACAAGTTACGCTTACGTACAATGTTAATTCACGGTATTGGTGTTTTTAGGACTAAATTACAACGAACGATAAAAATTGTTATAGTAGGTAGTGAGTTTGTCAACGACCTTGAAGTAATAACATATATTTTATAACATAAATAATCGATAAGACGACCTCTCCTTCGAAAGGAGCGAATCATCTCAAGTTTGACTCAAAAATATTTTACTGATATGAAATTTTGGCGTCATTTTAGAATTTACATCACAAATCCTCCTTCTATTTATTTGTTTACAACATTCTACACTCACGCACACCCACACACTCTCCTACACACCCACACATCCATACACACATGCCACGTAATATCACACACACTATTATGTTCTTTTAGTTTTTACTTTTATAGATTTAATAACTACACTACTGTCCATTCCCTGTTTTTAAGCTTTAAGTAATTAGGGAGTAAGTTTACTCTATTATTAACTTGTGTCAATGTTTTATTTTATATACCTACTATTCACGTAAGTTAAAAGTGTACCTCTTTTTATGAATAAATTTTTATTAATTATTATTTTTATTTTATTCTTAAAAAAAATACACAATAGAAAAAAACCAACTATACGGCAATCTAGGACACTGAGCGCAGTGCAAGGCTGGGCAGTGAATTTAATATAATTTAGTGGATGTTTCTCTGGATATAATTGCTAAAAAAGAAATAAGCTCTTGTTTCATCGTCATCTAGTCTGATATTAAATGAAAATGTGGTTTAATATTAAAGCGCGCACGGTTACCTAATAGAAGATGATTTATTCTCGATTCGTAGATTCTAAGATTATCATATAATCATATTATGATAGATGATAAGAATTAATCGAGAAAACTCAGGCTCATCATAAGTCAGCAAAAGTGGCTACAGATATTTTTTTGTGCTTTTATTTAATCATGCGTTCAAATAAAAGTTTTATTTGTATGTCACTGTGAAATTCTAAAAACCAGTTTAAGTTTGTTTGTAATCTGACATCATTAGATTACAATTTGATGGTTTTTATAATTTAGCATCGTATACCTACATTAGACTTAGCATTCAGTATACATCCAATAATTCGTACATTTTAAAAAATACCGAGAGGCCACTTCCTAAATATGCTTAGTTAATTCAAATTGGAAAAATTTAATTAGTCCTCTTTACTCACGTGCGTTCGAAAACCGGCCTAAAGGAAGCAAAAAAGATTCGTGCAAAATATAACGGAACTCTTCAAAAGGTCTGGGCCCTTTTTTGCTAGACCCCGAGTTGATCATACAAAGCGTGTAGTTATGTATTTGATGTCCCTTTTCAGAGGCTTCATTTAATATATATGTTGGTAGGTATTAAGTCGAATTACGGATTTTGGTACAGTATTATTGGATTACAATTTGCGAGGGAAAGAAAAGAAAATTTAAATGTAATAATACGTTTTATGAAACAAAGGTTTTCGGGTAATATCTTCGATTTTTAAGAGTTTTTAATATCTTTGACTGTTGGGATAGGATAGGGATTTGGGGTAGAGATTATAATATTTTTTACCAACTTCTAAAAAGGAGGAGGTTCTCGATACGAATGTACCTATTTGTTTTGAATATACATTTGTTTCGCAATAACGTTTGCGTATTATTGTGAATCAATTTAGTTTTTGTATGATCATACGTAGGCACTATTTAGGTTTAATTATAAATTTTAACGAAATAATTTAAGCATTTGTCAAGAAATTTACAAAAAATAATTCTTGTTTTAAGTTTTGAGTAAAAGTTTTGATGTCGGGATTCGTTTTTTTTTTTTGTCATATTTCAAACGTCTAAAACTCATAAAACAAAACCGTTACAGATTACCTAAATCAGGTGGATGCTATTATTTCACCACGTTTCCTTGATTCACGCGGTTGTTATTCAAGGTATGTTATTAAACCGTTTCCAGAAACAGAAAATAACATTTACAGAGAACTAGGAAACTGTGTGTAAAATTAAACAATTAGATTCACTTTAAAATTACGGAAATTTTCCTTATTATTTTGAAAATCGAAAGATACAATAGAAAATGTTTATTTTTTACTAATTCAACACGAAAACGTCTAATAAATTGATGAACGCCGACTGCATGCACGAAAAAGTGTCCCGTTATGTCCCGTTACGCTCATTGTACGCTTGTCATAACGTTGTCACGTTAAACTATCGTCCGTAAACCAACCGACTTAACAGACAACCAATTGTTTTGGGTAAACTGAATTGGTATAAATATTTTTTGAATCAAGGATCTTACGGCAAGCTTTGAGGAGTTAGAGATTTAGCTGCGTGAACGAACTGAAAAAACTGTGCGACTAAAACAGTAAGAAAACTACGGGAAAGACGCATAAAACTATCGGTGCTCAGTGTTACTAACTTTATTTTTCAGATAATCGCTCCATAAATAATAAAAATTTGTAATATTTTTTGCAAATGATGATTATTGTATTTCATCTGAAGGAACTTTATTCCTACTCGGTATAATATGACACCACATCTTTTTATATGAACAAGTTTAGCGCGAGGTAGAGAATTGTAGAAATGTTGTGTCATGTCCAATGTCAAAGTATACCAATTTTTGCCGTTTCTGACGTCAACAGATTCAATGAGATAGAACTGAACTTTTACTCAAGCCACGGGTTTGTCTAATTTCTAGTCAACTCAAATAAGTATTGAAATTTTGACGTGACGTAAAACGAGCTGAACAGACTGAGCCGTTTGATATCACAATCTAAAAACCAAAATGTTTACATTTTGAATTCATTTCACAATTAAAACGTCTAAAAATCTCCTTACTGATTTAAATTTCATTGACTCAAAAACTTGACAGCTCTTTAATTTACTTTAGTAAGCCTTGTTTAAATGTTGGAAATCCAGCTGTGAGTATTTTGTCAGAGTCGATGTAAATAGCTTTGAAACATCGATGTTTTTGTTCAAGTCAAATAATAAATATTGGATTGGAGCGACATCTACCTATTATTATAGCAGATCACTAATCGGTTAGTTTTTTGCAAATGATTTTTTTTCATTATTCTGTAAGCAATCGATAATTTCACGGTCGCTTATTTTCAACATACTACACAACTATGAAATAAGTAATCAACAATAATAATGTACATTATCAAAATGTAAAAAGGTAGGAAAACATGCAGTTTATTTATTTTAAAAGTAACTTGCTCAAATAAAGTACAAATCGAAAATATAAATATTTAATACAGGCTTTTTTAATGATTTTTTCAACTCTAAAATCATTTGTTTAATATGTATTAAACGTAAGAACTGACCGAAGTCGTAATGTGACTAAAGTTACCGGGAGAATTGTTTTTTTTAGTGAGTAGATATTTCTATAGTTTTTATACACAAAAAAGTGTATATTCTTTAAAAAAAAAACAATTCATTGTAAATTAGTGCGAGTCTCTGCTGCAGGGCAGTTTATTGTTAAAATCTACGAAGTACCGTCGCCATGGTTTCTCGACTGGATATATGTAGTTTCTTTACTAAATGGTCTATTCTGCGCACATCCGCAGCAACAGTGGTATTTCGGTGCGATAAATCTTGACTAATAAGAATTTGTAGCTGTCCAGCGACTGGATACATGCGGACAGTGGCTGTTAATGGCGGTGGTAAATAATTTAATAGCATGGTTATTAGTTTGTAATGGGTTCTCCCATCTAACAAACGTACAGTTAAATTATTTATAATAGGCGCGTTCCTTTGCCATCTATCTTTACTGGACGAGGTAAATTTTCGGGTTTACACAGGGGGATACTTTAGTATACTGGTGTATATTACTAATATTTTGCATGTCAATGTTTGGATATTTGTATGTTTTAGTATTAAAATTAACGTGGTCGTTACACATATTTAATTTTGTAAGTCAGTGCAAAAAAAATAATTGGTAGGGACTAGCTGGATTTCTCACGATGTTGCCTTGACCACTAAAAATAGAACTGATGACGAACTCGTATATACATATATGTAGATTTCATTGAAAACTACAGCTTCAAGACGGTGAAATTGAACGCTCTAGCCACTAGGTCACCACGGATATTTTCCCTTTAGTCCTCTACTTAAGTTGGCCTATTGAACTTTCTTGCCTTAGGCCTCTATACAATTTGTCACTATTGAATTTTATTGCCTTAGGCCTCAACACAATTTTTCACTATTGGATTTTCTTGCCTTAGGCCTCTACACAATTTGTCACTATTGTATTTTCTTGCCTTAGGCCTCAACACAATTTTTCACTATTGGATTTTTTTGCCTTAGGCTTGTACATAATTTTTCACTATTGGATTTTCTTGCCTTAAGCTTATACACAATTTTTCACTATTGGATTTTCTTGTCTTAGGCTTGTACAAAATTTTCACTGTTGATATTTCTTGCCTTAGGCCTGTACATAATTTTTCACTATTGAATTTTCTTGACCTTAGGCCTCAACACAATTTTTCACTATTGAATTTTCTTGGCTTAGGCCTGCCTGTACCCAATTTTTCATGATTAAATTTTCTTGCCTTAGGCCTATACATCATTTGTCATTATTTCAATCGATTGCTGACAAATTCAGTTTGCTCGTCTTCAGTCATCGGTTCTAAACTGTTGCAGCCCATCTCTTGCACAATTGTCTCGTTGTCACATTGCGGTGGCCGGCACGTAATGAGAGTCCAAACCACATCGACCAACCGTCGGACAACCGACCAACTGGGGACGCGATGAAATTACCCGTCATTTCAAATAATTGCTTAGAGTAATTAAATTATGAGGTTTTTAGCGTGTCTCGTGGGCTTCCGCTATTTAATAGAAACAGTTAAACTCTGATTTGACCTATTTAACTGAAAGCTATAAAACAGATTTAACTAATATTTCGTTTTATTTTTGTTAAAAAAAAATTTTTTTCACGTTGTTTTTTATAAAGAGTGACGAGACGAGTAGGACATGTATCTGATTGTAAGCCTCTCCATGACATCATAGTGAAACGTAGCTATTGCAACATGAAAAGTCCGAATCATTACCTAGCATTGCGCTGCGCTCGTGACCCACAGATATATGTATGATGTTTCATCTCTACGCTCAGTAATTTCACTGGAAACACTGCGTTTCAAACCGAAACACCGTAAATTTTGCAAAAATTACTGAAACTGCAAAAGCAAAATCTCTGGGTGTTGCTTGTTTAAAACTTACATTTAGGTGGAGTGTCACCGATTCTGGAGATCTGATCCCGAGGTCAAATTCTGAACCGATTATTTTCGTATATTATTTGCTGACGTATCGTCACGTGTTTCAAGGATTCTTTTTACAATAACAAAATACATGTGCATTGGATATTGACGTAAACGTAGCTTATTGATAACAACATTTCAACAATAATCATATACCAATAAAAATACTTAGGGAGCATTATTTTTAATAGAGTTTATATCTGATAAAAAAAATTAATTCACGTGTTCGATCCAGCACATTCGTGTTTTTCTACATTTTGCGATAAGAGATAAAGTTTTTGTGTTGTTATAATATTTGGATTGGGTCATTATTTTTATCTCTTTAATTGTAACAGTTCATATGACATGATCTTACAAATACAATAATAATACTGGTTTTGTGAAGTCATAAGATTAACTCTGTATTGCGCAGTTTTTAAAATGATCTAAACAATATCTCGCTATATGAACTAATCATATCGTCACCGTGTCATTTGTAGTGGTAGGACTCTTGGTAGAGTCCGCTTGGGGAAGTACCACACCTTTGCTAGTTATTCTACCGCCAAGCAGTAATGTGTTCCAGTTTGAAGGGCAATGTTTCTAGAGAAATTACAGGGCTTAGAGATATAAGATCTTAGATCTCTGGGTGACGAGCGCAGTGCAGTGCTAGGTAATGATTTGGACTCTTCATGTTCCAATAGCTGCGTGTCAGTGTGCTGTTGTGTCAGGCATGTTGCTTACCATCAGGCACATGTCCGGATCGTCTCGTAACCATTTATTTAAAAAAAATATGTAATTTTTTTACAGTTATGATACGAGCAAGACGTGGGCCTGGGTTGGTAACCAATAAGCCTTTTTATAGGATAGAGTGACGAGACGAGCAGCCCATGTGCCTGATGGTTACAGCATGCCTGCCACATAACAGCACAGTGACACGCAGCTATTGCAACAAGAAGAGTCTAAATCGTTACCTAGCACTGCACACTTGGATGAGATACTTTTAGAAGTCGTAAATTTTTTTATTTTTTCAGTAAATTTTGTTTGTTTGTAAATTTAATGCAATAAAAAAGTTAATCTATCACTATCCCCGTCAACCAGAGATACCCGATGAATTATCTTTACACTCTGTTGTTATCTTGTGAAAACATTGGTGTTCAAACTGTATCAAAGTGATCTTTGCACATTACTGCTTGGTGGTTGAATAACTCGTACTTCCTCAGACGACCTCTACAAATAGTTTTACGACTACAATTTATACTACGACTTATAATGCTAACAGCTAAACATTTCTGATACTGTTCATAAGCAGTCGTTTTTTTTTTCAATACGATATAGTGAAAATAGTTATAACTCAGATGGCTTAAACCCTCTACACACAAGCCCTAAAATCAGAGGAAATTACGTAAAAGTAGTGGGGAGGACCCTACATCGCACAATATGATTGGTGATTTATGGTGCGATGTAGGCTCCTCCCCACTACTTTTACGTAATTACTTCTGACTTTAGGGCTTGTGTCTAGAGGGTTTAAGTCAAAAGACGAGAATAAATAAATAACCTTCAAAGAACACCATAATGTTCCATCTTTAGCTAGAACTTTGTTTTATTCGAATTCGATTGAAAAACGAATCGCTATTTTCTGTATCAAAAATAAGTACGTATTTCACTTGTCTAATAAAATTCAATTACTAAAATAAATTTAAACCTGATACCATACAATTACTAACACTACAATTTACAGCTACATAACTTTTGTTTTCCTATCCATTCATTATCTTTTAATCGTTTCGATAGTATTTTAATGTGTTTTGTGATTAATTAAAAGTATAAAGAATCAAGAATTGTAATAAAATGACGGATATAAAGTATTTTGATTGGTCATTCTTGACCTTCCGTGACACTACTAAAATCATATCTGCCTTTATTTGTAACTAACTCTTGGTTATCTGTATTGCGAATGCTTATGAGTGATTCGAATGTAGTGTATTATGAAAAATACAATCACTTAACGAGAGAAACCCTACTCTGTTCTATTTTAGAAAACATTTTGTGTGTTTTTATTTATGGTTACGATAATGGTTACGTATAAAGTATAAGTGGGAACTATAATAATAGAAAAAATATATTTAAATAGATCATTTATGTAAAGCCCATTCATGCACAGTAAAATATTTCATAAAATAACAACACTTATTATAAGTAAACTAATATAACAGTCGTTTTTTGAGTAAAATTTTGCTTGAAGATTAAACAAAAATACATTTAAAAAATATAACAATATTATCACATCATGTTTTTAACCCCATATTGAATTATTTGAAAAAATATGAAATTCTTTTTATAAGTCTTCTACAAACTGGCGGAAGCTGAAAGTCTACCGTATGGTAACAGGCCATTTGCTAGTTGTCTGCCGAGATCTGGGTGAACTTTGGCGAACATTTTCACCGCCCTCTCTTGAATAAAACCAGACGCCCCCTTTAAAGTTTCAACCATGTTTGTGGCAACACGTCTGCGTTCATCGAAATCCATGACCTTGGTGTAAAGAGCAATGGCCTGGGTGTAGTTGTCCTCAGTCTCGGCGCTGTCGTATCTGCCGACCACACCAGTGAGCGTGTATCTATGCATCAGCCTGTTGGCGCGAGGGTCGTTTTGAGGACCAGAAAAGGAGTTGGGGAAATAGTTCGGAGCTCCTTCCTGGTTGTACAAACATTGGGGTCCGTCACGCTGGTAGTTGGCTACCTTTGCGCGGAACGGGCAGTTTACTGGGATTTGCAAGTAGTTGGCACCGAGTCGGTGGCGGTGAGTATCGTTGTAAGCGAATAGACGCGCCTGCAACATCTTGTCGGGAGAAGGTTCAATGCCAGGTGGCATGTTCGAAGGGCTCATGGCAATCATTTCAACTTCGGCAAAGTAGTTCTTTGGGTTTCTGTTCAGGGTGAACTTGCCAACGGGGATGAGTGGATACTCACCATGAGGCCATACTTTGGTCAGATCAAATGGATTGAATTTGCATCTTTCGCCTTGTTCCATGGTCATCACTTGCACGTACAGGGTCCACGACGGATAATCACCCTTGGCAATAGCATTATAAAGATCCCTGATATTGTAGTCGGGGTCAGTGGCAGTGAGTTGTTCGGCTCTCTGGGGAGTCAAATTTTTGATTCCTTGGTTCGACTTGTAATGGAACTTGCACCAGTGCGCCACACCATGTTCATTCACTAACTTGTAAGTGTGAGAAGCGTAACCATTCATGAATCTGTAACCGTCTGGGATACCACGATCACCAAAGGTGTAAATAGTTTGGTGAACGCATTCGGGTCTCAGAGTGATGAAGTCCCAGAACATATCAGGGTCTTTCAGATGCGTAGCTGGATTTCTCTTTTGGGAATGAATGAATCCAGGGAATAGAGTAGGTTCTCGGATGAAGAAGATAGGAGTGTTGTTTCCAACGAGATCCCAGTTGCCTTCTTCCGTGTAAAATTTGACGGCAAACCCTCTAGGGTCACGGACTGTGTCAGCAGATCCTACTTCACCTCCTACGGTTGAGAATCGCACAGCAACAGGAGTTTTTTTTCCAATGGTGTTGAAAACTTTAGCTGCGCTGTACTTGGTGATGTCATTGGTGACTTCGAACTCACCAAAGGCACCCGCGCCCTTGGCATGGACAACACGTTCTGGGATACGCTCTCTGGCGAAAGATGAGATTACATCGACGATATGCAGATCTTGCAAGAGAGCAGGTCCTCTCTCTCCAACAGTAAGGAGGCCAGCTTTGTTGCCTACTGGGTTACCAGATTTAGTCGTGATGGTATCAGGAGTACCCTGTAAAGATTTAAAGAACCTTTTAGAAGATAGAAGATACCTAGTTGTGACTAATAAACCAGCGCTACAAGTGGCGGCCATGCCATTGCTGAGATCAATTATTTGTACTTATAGACTAACGTGGAAGCTAATTAAGCGGGCCAAAATAATGTAAGAGTAGAACCTAAAATGATTTGAAAATGATTTAAAATTTTTTGAACGTTTTTGTTTTATGGCTTAAAATGCGTTATTTCTTGTGGAATTGCGCACTAAACAACACAACGTATTATTTCTAACTATTGACATCAATCACAACCAAACCCATAGAGCTCCTTGAAAGTCTACAGGAAATTATTATGCTTAGGTATATAACATAAACCTGGTAAAAATGTGAGTAGTGTAAATGTGAGAAATATCGTAGTAGTAGGACTCTTGGTAGAGTTCGCCAAGCAGTAATATGCGAACATTACTGTGTTCCGGTTTGAAGGGCAATGTTTCCTGAAGGCTGGCAAATTACAGGTTGGGTGGAGAGGAGAGGCAAATAACAGGCCTTAAAGATATAACATCTTAGATCTCTGGGTGGCAAGTGCAGTGTAGTGCTAGATAATGATTTGGACTCTTCATGTTCCAATAGCTGTGTGTCACAGTGCTGTTATGTGGCAGGTGTGTTGCTTACCATCAGGCACATGTCCTGCTAGTCTTGTCACACTTCATTTATTTTAAATTTTTGGTTTTAAGAAAGCTCGTTAAAAATTAAGCCATAATATATTTATATCTATACAGATATACCTATTCATATATTTTAGATTAGTATGTATTATTATATTATAATTAGTATTCGTATTTATATTATATTATAAGTATGTATTAGTATTTATTTGTTTTTATTTTATAACTAAGTATCTTTAGTAGTATAATATACATTGTAATTCATCGATGTTATTATAAATTACCTTTCATGTCATATGCACACCCCGTCTATTAACACTCCTCTTATCTTTTTTCCACCCTAAGTTTGCCTGGAAGAGATCGCTCTTAGCGATAAGGCCGCCGATTGTTGCACTAGTTTTATTAGTATAAAATGTTATATTCTTGTAAATTATTTTTATTTGGTGTGTTCAATAAAGTGTCTCTATCTATCTATCTATCTATCTATCTATCTATCTATCTATCTATCTATTGTGAAAAATGGCGGTGACTCCCGCTACAGCTTATTTGGTAAAACTAATAATCATCGCGTTTTCATTCAGCGGGTCAAGACCGCCAACGTTTTGGGCGCCTTCACACTGGTACATTAAGGACAGGTTATTTGATTAATTTGACTGCATAGCTATACCGACTTATTATCTAAAGCCTATATACTTAAAAAAATATCTGTTTTACAGTTCTAGATGATATAAAACGAAATTTTAAAAACAATTATACTTTGAAGAATCGTGTTAATCTAATTGATTAAGTAATTAAAAAGTAAAAAAAAACACTATGTAATACTTAGTAATAAGTTTCAAGACTTACCACAGATTTGGAGTAATTGTTCAATTGTTCAGAAGCGGGGTCTCTGGAAGCCATTTTGAGTTGTTTTTATTTGTTATTCTTTTGCAACAATAAACGGAGCCACTCACTGGTGCGCGTCCGTTGGCAAATTTTGAGACTACAATCAGTACGGCCCACGCATCATGTTATATAGTCGTACGAGACATAAATTAGTGTTGATAAAACATTAAAAACTATATATTTATCGCATTTGCCCTGTGACCGACAGTGGATAAGAAAAAGTATTAATATTTATCATCAAAAAGAACATGGTATACAATCGACACACGTTAAGATATGCTTTAAATGTAATTATTTTTGCAAATTGTTAAGTTTCAAGTGCGTTTTAGGGTTCCGTAAAACGTGAAAACGGAATCCTTATAAATTTGTCATGTCTGTCTGCCTGTCCGTGCGTGTTTCACAGCAATTTTTTTCCGAAACTATAAGAACTATACTGTTGAAACTTTGTAAGTAGATGTATTCTGTAAATCGCATAACATTTTATACACATAAATATAAAATAGGGGGTGCCTCTACTTAGAACTGAAACTGGATTGTCTATGGATAGGTCTTCAAATATGATGTTGAGGTTTCCAATTTTTTTTTTCTGTACTGAATAATTTGCGCGACAGACACTTCCAAAGTGATAAAATGTATGACCCCTGTACCTTCTAAACTAAGAGCATGATAAAATTAAAAATATTTGATGTACTGATGTGCCTACATGCAAACTTTCACCGAAAATTAGTTTGTAGTTTGAGTAGTTTTTTTTGTGCGTCATAAATACATTATTATAAAAAACATCGATCAAAGTTAGTAAAAGAACTTATGTATTATTTTACTAGCTGCTACGGAACCCTTCATGGGCGAGTCCGACTTGCACTTGGCCGCTTATATTTTATAACGGTACGAGCAGAACATCCTGGTACTGATTCTAAACGCAAGGCGAATGGCTCAAATTCATAAATGTACATAACGGACATAACTATAATATTACCGAATAATATTTTGTAAAAACTTCGTACAACATCAAAAAATTTATGTTATGTCCGTTATGTACATTTATGAATTTGAGCCATGCTGCATTCACGCTGCATTTGTCACTCTTTAACTACGAGTAATTCATTTTAGGCTAAAACACCTTAAAAGACAGCAATTTGGCATCACGCGTTACCTCTCTGACCATTAATTTTCGTAGTCCATATTTTCACTTACTAGATTTATTACTTGTATTAAGTATACATATATAGTATATGTAAGTGTATCCTATAAGTATAGTATAATTTTTATATCTATGTTACCGTAACATTGTAAACACATTTTGTTTGTAATAACTGTAGCGAGATTGAATTGTGAAACTTCGAAATGTTGTAAATTGTCCCATACTGTTTACAACATCAAATTAGGAACTGCCTTTTACCGCCTAACTAAATCTGCTTTGGCTTTGCTGTTGCTGTCTTTATCATTTCAAGCGGGAAGAAAAGAGTGAGCAATGTCATCATTTCAAGCTATGACAGAAGAAATCAAAGTGAGTTTTAATGTCAAAGCTATGACAGTTTACACATACGCCTATTTTCTTTGATATTGTTGTCTCCTTTTTTCGCTTGAAATGATGAGATAAAAATATCAAAACCATAGAAGCGCAGGTGTGCAACGGAAAGCATCTTGCGCGCTGCTTGGTTGAACGTTATGTATGTGCCCCTCGCCAACATATTGACATATTGACTGCCCTAGTGGCTTAGTTGGTAGTAGCTCTGCCTGCGAAGCCCAGGGTCGTGGGTTCGATCCCCACCCAGTGCAAATATTTGTGTGATGAATTCAAATGTTTGCCCTGTGTCTGGCTGTTTCTATGTATAATAAGTATGTATTTAAAACTATCAAAGTATTATATCAGCTATCTGGCTGCCATCACACAAGCTTTGCTTAGTTTGGGGTCAGATGGTGTTGTTTGTGAATTGTCCACCAATATTTATTGATTTATTTATTTATACTTTGATATATGGTACAATTAGAGGTATAAGTAATAAATGTATAAATACAGGTGTATCTTATGAAACTATTATTTTGACAACTTACAAAAAAAATATTTTAAATGAGTACATATATATATACCTAGGTCGTGGATGGTAAAAAAATGTTCTCTCCAATGAGCAGCTAACTTTTTAAATACGAATAATATAAATATTCTTTTCGAAAACGAAACAATAATATAGTTTTGTGATTCTAAATGTTATTCAAAATTGTGGGTTCATTTTAACTTTTAATTTTTTAAACTCGGTACAGTTTTCCTGTAAAAATTTAAAAAAACTTTATATTATTTTGAATAAATACGCATTATTAAAATGTTCTGTAACAGTTTAAAAAAACTGCAGATACCACTAAGTTGCAGAGCTTTACAAACTCTTTTACATAATTCCAAAGCGTATTATATCAAAGCCTGCATGAACGAAAAAAGAGCGCTTCCAACGCACGTTTTACATAAAACCTTTGCGAATACAGAAAGCGGACATAAAATATGTTTTTGACAAATGTTGAGTGCCGCCTGAGATTTTTAATGCTGGTACATCCATCAGGTTTTTTTTTTCAGTGGAGTATGCTTCGGTCATGTTCGGACGTTAAATTGATGTTAACTGAATATGAGGGTGGGTATGAGAGTAAAAGAGGCATATATCATTTGGCGGGAAATATTATACTCGTGTGTTTGTGATTTGAATAGCTGTACTTCCTTTATGCATATTTTTAAATTTTATGGTGTAATTTGTTGCCAAGTTACGTTTTGACTTGGTCGGTAATGTAGCAGGCAGCTGAAAAGGTTTTTGTTTGAACGCGATATTTTTAGGAATCAATAAACCGATTTCAAAAATTCTTTCACCTTTAGATATGTACGGGACTTTTGAGTGCTATGCGCTATATAATATGTACCACGGGCGCAGCCGGGTCGGAGATCTAGTCTAACATAAACAATTAGTACTATTAGTTATGTTTTCTTAGTACTGTTAGATTATGTTTTTTATTTATTTATTGTATAAATAATAAATCTAACAATGAAACATATATAAATAATAAATCTAACAATTAATGGTGAAGTCTTCTATATTATTTGTGTTATACCTATTTATAAGTAGTTTTGTAAGGAATAAATTTGTAGACTATGGATTCAAATTCAATTCCAACAAGCACAAATCTTTGTAATATATCTGATTATTTTTATAGTACTTTATTTACATTAAAAATGAATATATCAGCTAGTAATTTAATTATAAATTATAACTTATTCCCTCAGTACAAAAAATAATAGAGTAAATAAAATAAAAATAATAGCTGAATAGTAGAGTAGTTATACCATGTTGACAATATTTTTAATGTATTTATTATACCATAGTATAATTTATGTTGTGTTAACAGTAAATTTCCACCACAATTACATAAATCTGTGTAAAAATCATGAATACTCTAATGTTATAGTTTGTGTTTATTACATTCTGATTTGTGTGCTCATTGAATAAATAAATCATTTAAAAAAAGTAGTCATATCTGAACTGAAACCTCATTACGTTTGATAAATAAAAACACACCTAGTTTACCAACTCAATTTAATATTCTATAAGAAGTCTAACCTCCACATTAAATAACGACGTAGTACGCATTACGCGTGATCGAAAAAACTCCTTTCGGGGTCAAAAAGTCCCTCAACTACATTTGACCCAGTTCACACGCGGCGTGTCTAAATTTTACATAACCCTCGAAAAATTTCAATGAGACGCCGGGCGCAATGCGGCAAACACTGTGACAACGTTGCCTCACGAGAAACCGAATCGAAAATCACGCCCAGTGGATTACATTCTGATAGAACTGTCGATGTCACCGTTAGATTCCACATATCGTCACTTTAAAATCTAATAACGTTATTATAACATTTTTTTTATTTAATCGTAGTGTCTACTAACATTACAAATGGCAAAGCTAAGATATTATATACTCAATCACGTCTGAATAGTAAAACATCCAGTTAACATTTGCAACATAATTCATAAAATAAATACATATTTGACTGCCCTAGTGGCTTAGTTGGTAGTAGCTCTGCCTGCGAAGCCGAGGGTCGTGGGTTCGATCCCCACCCAGGGCAAATATTTGTGTGATGAATTCAAATGTTTGCACTGTGTCTGGGTGTTTCTATTTATAATAAGTATGTATTTAAAAAACTATATAAGTATTAAATCAGCTATCTGGCTGCCATCACACAAGCTTTGCTTAGTTTGGGGTCAGATGGTGTTGTGTGTGAATTGTCCACCAATATATATATACAATATAATATATATTGGGGGTCATTTTACACACAACACCTATCTAGCCACAAACTAAGTAAAACCTTGTGCTATGGAAGCTGGATAGCTGAAATAACACTTATAAATATTTTCAAATACATATTGAATACATAGAAATCACCTAGACAAAGTACAAATATATCAGTGTGCTATTCTGGAACAGCATACTAGTTTTAATAAGATTATAACCTGGAATAGCATACAAGGTATCACGGGATCACGGGCTGTTTATCTTGGGTAAAGTAAAACCGCGCTGCTAGTAATATTATTATTGTATATATGACCTACCGACCATTTTTAATCTCACCCGTTTTATTACAAATTGTCAGCATCTACTTATAGCGACATCGATAAGCTTACTAAATGTTTTATATTGGGTTTTGTGTATTACTATTTAAAAAAGCTATTAATGAGAACATTTTTTTATTTACCTATATGCGCTGTAGTGGGTGATGATGGAGAATAACAGAGAAAATTCACACAGTGTAGTACTTTATTAGTATCCAAAGAAAATAAAATCGGACACAACACAGTTATGAGGGAAGAGATGTCGTAGTATGGCCAGGCAGCTGTCCGATACTGTGACTGTGTGACTCGTAATAGGTACTCTGTCTATAGGGCCAGGCAGCTGTCCGCTTTATGCGTTAGAGGATCCTACTAATACTCTGTAAACGTGGTATAGGGCCAAGCAGCTGTCCGCTATATTCGTTAGAGTAGTCTACGAATGGATGCCACAATGGACGACACACTGGATGTATGTCGATCGTAGGTTAACAACCGTTACCGTGTTCTAATTCTACCGTGGCGCCATCTATTGACGTTCGCCGGAACTTCACTATTGTATGCTTCTGTTATAATGCATAATTTATCGTTCTACACACAGTGAAATTACAAATTGTAGTGGTAGGGCTCTTTACAGATTCCCTTGCTTTGGGGAGTTTGGAATTACCACCTTTATAATCTACTGCTAAGCAGTAAAAAATAATGTGCTTTTGTTGTTTCTGTGCTTCGGTTTGAAATTTAATATTTTCAGAAAAAATACAAGGCTAAGAGATAAATCATCTTATATTTATTCTCGGGTTGACAAGCGCAGTGGCGTACTATAACAAAGTAAACATCTATTTTCATCATACATTTTTTTTTAACTGACCTGTAGTAACTGGCGTTGGATATTTCTACTAGGTGCCTAACGGGCTTTTGGTTTAGAGCGGAAGGCGCAGGGTCCAAATAACCTATGCCTAACTTACAAGCTTGTATACTCATGCAAATTAGCTTACGATTATTGATATCTGAAAAATAATTTGAGCTAAGACTCGCTAATATCGACTCACACACCTGACTCACAGATACATAACGAGTGCAAGCGCTTTTGTCAAGTGCTACTGGAGCGTGCTCGCATTGCGAGCAGTGACGTGTTGGGACGGCAAGCGCGTAAGACTCTGACGGCACAGCTTAGACCACTGCCTAAGCAGATATGAGAGAGATACGAGTACAAGTTCGATCGTTACTCAGTGTCTAACGAAGACATCATCATACAAATAGAAATATAATAAATGTGTTTTTATTAAAAATAGATCTTAACTATACAATATATTCTTAATAAAGATGTATATTTTTTTTGATTAGCCTCAACTAGGTAGAAATTGTGTTTCTGGTGTCACAGTTACATTTAGAAAGAAAATTAAACTAAATGTTTGTCCCGAGTAGAAATAGCCCGGAATCGAATCCACGACCTATGGATCGGTGAGTAGATGTCTTTTGACGTGCCAACGTCTTATAAATTGGTTTGCCGGGTGATACTTCAAGAAACTGCGTTACGCTCCGCTCACGTTATGCGCTCACAACGAGAGCGAGTGAGAGGCACGCGTCCCTTCCACTCGGGCATGGTTAGCCCGCCTAAGAGCGAGAGAGACAGACATAAAAAGTGAAAGGCACGCGTCCCTTCCATAAAATTATTTTACCACTCAAAGTCGTTGTCACGTAAAACTTTCGCCCGTATACCGACTTTACAGGCAACCATTTTTTTTTTTTTTTTACAAAACGTTCATTCTATTTTATCCTATTTCTACGATAATATTTCAAAGTTTCCAAGTGCAAGATCGGTAAACTCCGAACGTCTGAGCGAAGTATCACGCTACATGGAATATTCTACACACAAACTTGGCTGCGATCAATTTTGAATCGTTTTGTTACATGCGACGACAACTTTGGATAGCTGAATTTGTAACTTAATTTGGTATTAGTTTGAGTCACCGCGCCGTATTGTGTAGAAGAGAAGCCGTAATAGCAAGAGAATCACATAATATCAGGTCTGTTTTCTGTGTTTCACATTCTAAAGTCTTTTGAAACTTTCTCGATTTGAACTGATATTGAAAACAAAACAGAGAAATAAATTGCGATGTAAATTATTCATAATAGCAATGACCCGCGGTTTTGCTCGCGCTGTTTCCGTTCTTTTTATTTCCTCGCAATAAAAAGTGGTGTAATATTAACAATGTTTCCAGAGAAATTACAGGGTTCAGAGATATAACATCTTAGATCTCTGAGTTACGAGCGCAGTGCAGTGCTAGGTAATGATTTTGACTCTTCATATTCCAATAGTTGCATGTCACTGTGCTGTTCTGTGGCAGACATGTTGCTTGCCATCGGGCACATTTGCTGCTCACCTCGTCACTCTTTATTAAAAAAAATCCAAACATTGACATTTAAAATATTAGTAGTATTAAAATTCGGATTCTTAATGTACCTAAATCTTAGTCGCATCAGGTGAGAGTACCATCAGGTTGACCGAGCTTTGCTCGGTTTAAATGCGTTTATAAACGGGTTTAGTAATAGATTTTCTCAGAAAAAAAGAACAAACAGAAAAGACCCGAGTGTAACCATCAGGATTCGAACCGGGGCCTGTTGAATCCGAGGGCGAGCATATTCAGTCTGAGCCATTTAGACTTAAAGAAGAGTGGCAAAGTAAGTTATCGTATGCTAATGACATTGTAAGAGTTTTTCATTGTCTAAAAACGCGCATAAAATGATGTTTTAAAAAATATAACCTAGCTAGATCGATTTATTGTCCCCGAAACCGAAAAATCGTTCGAGCCGTTTCTGAGATTCAGATTCTATATATTTATACCTATATACCTACAAGACTTACTCGTTTAAAGGTATAAGATAAGATGACGGTCACATGCAAAGAGTTTACATTAATTTTCTAAGGTCACGTGAAACCCTGTTATTGTTAAATAAATATGTCGTACTCAACCTAATTGTTCCTATTACTCTGATTTAGGGCAATCTCTCAAAAGGATACAGTAAATTCAGCACTTTGGCTTATTGCATGATAGCGGCTTTCCTTGTTTTGGTTTGTTGTCATTTGCACAATGCTCGTAATTGGTTGTGGACATATTTGCACACCATACTATCTACTCCCTACCTAAGACAAGCTTGCACAGTAGATGCTTGCAAAGTAATTTTTAATAGATACGTGTTTATTTACAATAATACGATACATGGATATACATAAACTGCCCACTACAAATCGTTACTACTGGGTCTCAAGGTTTTTTTTAACAAGTATGATAAATAATTAAATATAGTCAAGATTGTAATCCACCATGATGGCTCGGTGTGGGTTTTATGAATGGCGCAGACTTTCCAAAAAGTACTGCCACTACAAAAAATATAGATGTGATGTCAAAGACAGATGAAAATTATAATTGTAGTCTCCTCCTAAAAAGGACATCGTATATATTTTTTTACATAATCAATAGTGACAAAACGAGCAGGACATGTGCCTGATGGTAAGCAACATGCCTGCCCATAACAGTACAGTGACACGCAGCTATTGGAACATGAAGAGTCAAAATCATTACCTAGCACTGCGCTCGTCACCCGGAGATATAAGGCTTGATCTTTTAGCCCAGTAATTTCTTTAGAAACGTTGTCCTTCAAACCGGAACTCAGTAATGCTTGTATAGTACTGCTTGGCGGCAGAATAACTGGCAAAGTTGTGGTACTTCCCCAGGTGGACTCTGCAAAGAGCCCTACCACTACCAAAATCATATCCTATGATGCATTGATGCAATATTTAAGTGACCTGAATTGATAAGATTTCAAATGAATCCTGTATTTTACAGGTTTCTTCCATTTAGAATTTGTTACGAGCAGCGTTATGTGGTTTCATTCGCATGATTCCCGCAATTTTCCGCAAAAAAACACATTTGTCAATCTAAGCAATCATTTAATTATGTTCAAAATTCTAATTCTATTTGTTCAGCCGTTCCGATGTGATATATCTATAAACATCCAAACTTTCTCATTATTCATAATAATAAATATTAGTCATCGTGCATTGATAACAATTTTAGTAAGTGGTAATAGAAATGACAAATAAAACTATATTGAAAGTGATGGTCTCGTGATTTATCTGTGATGGCAATAAAATCTTATGTCAATAAATGTTTTCCTTCGTAAACAATGCATTTGATCATGTGATGATCAAGCAAAATTGTTGTGCTTCAACCTAAGAAGGTTTTTAAGTTGGTACAACCAACTTTTGATAGGAAATTTGACATGGGTCAGTACAATTGTATTAAAGACATATTATACTCATATAATGCTTGACAGTTTTCTGTACAGTATTCATTATAATAGGTACAGTAAAATAGTTATTTCAAACTTTGAAAATGTATCAAATTTGTATGTTCTTTCTTTTGCTTTTGTTTTTTATTAATTGACGTGTACATTGTATTGAACTATATATGTATTATATCAGCTATCTGGCCGCCATAGTACAAGCTTTGCTTAGTTTGAGGTCAGATGGTGTGATGTGGTGTTGTGTGTGAACTGTCCACCAATGTTTATTTATTTATATTTATTGTACATTTATGAATAAAGTACTTTGACTTTGATTTTGGTGCCGTGTAGCATAGCAACGAGCGCAGGATACAGCGGAGTAGACTATAAAACTATACTTACATAAAAAAATAAAATGCAAGTTGGACGTTAAACGTGAAAACAAATGTTATCGTTGTCATTATCGTATGTTTAATTTTTAATATCATAAAATCCACGTTACCGTATCTATCCAGATACGAACATCAAAAATAAGTTATCAATTACCTAATCTGTTAATGTCAAGGTTTTAATGTTATCAGCTTTGTCAACAGGATAGGGGGTATGGTATTTGTGATAATAAGATTATTTCGTAATATGTTGCATTTTTTATGTATGATAGTAGTTCCTATCATTATTATTACAATAATCAGCTACCTTTAAACTTTGCATTAGTTTAAAATAATAATAGCTCCATTTGATTTTCGTAAATTTTAAAATTGTTTTCGCGGATCCAGTTGAAATTTGGAACAATGTTTGATTATAGCCTGAAAGATCACACACCTAGGCTAATATTTATCCCCGAAAATTTACAGGAATGATAACTACCATGGAGTAAAACCATGGAGCGCTGCTAGTTTTACATAAATGTAGGAATTACCACACCTTTGTCAGATATTCTACCGCCAAGCAGTAACGGGCAAACATTACTGTGTTCCGGTTTGAAGTGCAATGTTTCCAGAGAAATTATAGAGCTTAGATATTTAACATCTTAGATCTCTGGGTGACGAGCGCAGTGCAGTGATAGATAATTATTTGGTCTCTTCATGTTCCAATAGCTGCGTGTCACTGTGCTGTTATGTGACAGGCATGTTTCTTATCATCAGGCATATGACCTGCTCGTCTCGTCACTCTTTATTTAAATATTAAAATAAATGTTACGACACAACAACTCTTTATTAAAAGCCACAAAAAACAGAAAACATAATAAAAAACATACTATTGATTTATCATTGTGATTGGTGGCCTTATCGCTTAGAACGATCTCTACCAGGCAACCGTGCATAGACAGGAAACAGCATACCAAACTAGGCCTTAATTTATTGACAAAATTATGTTGCAGTCTGTATCGACAAATATCTATTGCTTCGATAGTTTGGCGGCAAAAAGGTTTTCTTGTAGAGATATTTTCAAAAAGGTTGCCAATTAAAATCCGTTAGGATTTATAATATAAGTAGGATGTTTTTTCGAGCAATAGTTAACTGGCAATCGGATAACCCAAAGCAAACAACATGAGTCCCAGAAGTCAACCCCGTACAGCCTCTATTAAGCCAGCCCGTCAACTTCGTCTACCCAACGCAGACGACCTGCAGACCCAAGCAAACAGTAATAATGAAATTGGAATTAAATTTAGTGGACAGTTTGTTTGTATTTCGCCTACAACTCCGTAAAATTAAGGTCCTTCGCGTATTAACTTTCGGTTCGTAGGTACGGAATTTCAAAATGGACAATTTGTGGGCGTATAATGGTTGATATCACCTTTACGAGGCTTAGTACGTGTTTGAGATAAAATTTTGTGTACAGGAAAATTGTCGCGTTTTGTATGCGGAACACACTTTGGGTGGTTATCGTTTTATTTCCTAGCATTTACAACTTTTATGTTTACAGTAAGATATACAGTAAGTACCAATATTTTGCTATATTAATAAAGGTAATTGTTCACAATTTAACATATACTGTAACCAACCATAATACAATAAAAGTAGTATTTTTCTCTCACTATTAGACTAACGTTCCCAGATAAATTACAGGGCTAAAGCGATAAATCAGCATACATGTATTGGTGACGAGCACATTGCAATGATATGCAGTGGTTTGGGCATACTATATTTGAATAGTTTCATGGTACTGTGCTGGTATGGGCCAATGTACCTATAGATTATCATCAACCACTTGTTCTGCTGGTCTTTTTACTGAATAATTTAAAAAATGTATATCAATTGAACTTTCAAAAGTTTGCATTTCGCCGTATACAATCCAACAGCTCAATGTAAGAATGTAACGGAGCAATTGAAACATCAAAAGTCGAAAACATTGCACTGCACCGAGTTTGTCACTTAAAGGTTTAAACATGGACGTATAAAAAAAAAAATCGGACGTAGTCTCGCTGAAACAAAACCTGTGTCCATCGAGTCGGTCCAATAATATGCACGTGTGTGCTGTCACATACGGGCTGACACGCATCATTATCACATCAGTGGGTCATTACACGCGCTACTTGTGTATATGTGTGCGTGTCAGCCTATCAGCACAGTAAAAATACATAACAGTAGGTTATCTAAGGCCGCCTAGCCTACTCTTGCGTTGATCCCCAGGATTGTCACTTTTACTTTTAGTTAATATTTTCGAACAAGCAGCACTTGATCTAAATTTATGCAATAAAAAGCATATAATGATTAAATATTTTACCAGTTTATAAATTTAGTAAAAATAAAAAGCCTTTATTCACATAACATTAATTATAGTATTCTGGTTCAGTAGGAACTATGAAGAAAGATAAGTCCGGATTTGCGAAATCGTTATTGAGGCATCCGAAAACGCTACAATATTTTTTCCCCCTCTTTTTGAAGTCATAATACTCGTAATAATTAATATTTTGGTACGTGGCCGCCGAAAGTTGACGAACGCGCGCGGTCGTGTTATGTACGCACGTGCTCACAGTCGCGCTGCACAGCCCGTACTGCCGCCAGTGCCGCCACCTTATTCCCCCATATAAGCTGTGGAATGAGTTGCCTGAGTGGGTTTTCCCCGATAGTTATAATCTTGGTGTCTTCAAATCGAGAGTGAATCGGTTTCTTCTAGGTAAACACGCTCCATCGTAGACCGCATCGTCGCTTAACATCAGGCGAGATGGCGGTCAGGTGTAAATCTATAAAAGTTAAAAAAAAAATAATATGCTAGCGTGAGCGTGAAATCGCGTGCCGACACGGCGCGCGGCGCCCACGCAACATTCAAACTGAGAACGGCACGTTTGTATGAAGATGTTTTACTGTATGTTTACTGTGCTATCAGTGACAAGCTGACAAGCAAAGGTTCAATGATGCAATCTTAGATACATGCTGTTATGTCAAAGCACGGTACGAAAACTCTCAAAAAGGAATATTTTTTCCCGTTTTTGTTACATTCTTGATTCATGCTCCGCTTCTATTGATAGTAGGGTTACGTTATATAGCTTATAGGCTTCATCGATAAGTGGACTATCCAATAGAACAAGAATCTTTCAATTCGAACAAGTATTTCCCGAGATCCTAGCGATCAAACAAACTCTTCAGCTTTATCATATTAGTAGGTATAGATACCACGAGCAAAACTGGGACGGATCGCTAGCTACTACTGTTACTGCGCTATTAGCTTTGGTTTGCAAATATCGTTTAAAAGTTAATATCAGACAAATGAATAGAAGTTTCACACAAGAGAATTTAAATTCAACCGTTATTCCACTATTGCGAAGCGGAAGTAGGATACACCAATTTACCGCTGTACCAGCTATCAACTTACTAATTACGTGTGGAACGTACCTATTGTTTAAAATAGGGATGAACAAAACATAGTTTTTTGTTTTTGTGAAACACTTTTTATTATAAGCATAAGTATGATAAAATCACATAATTTACTTGTGAAACGATTAAAGTTAGTAAATGCGAAATGAACTAGAATGTATAACTATGTGCATATGTCTCTCTGCCTGTTCCGCTTTCACACTTAAGCTACTTGGTAAACCGGTCAAAATAATATTTTGTGCAAGGATGGTAAACAGTCTGAAAAAGAACACGGCTACTTTTTCTTAAAACATTTTTTTTAAGTTTTACGCAGGAGATGAAATTTTGCATGGAAGTTTTGTTAATTTCGCAATTATGAGATTGAAACTTACTATTTATGCATTTGTTTAGATACAAATTGTAGTTGTAGGACTCTTGGCAGAGTCCACCTGGGGAAGTACCACATCTTTGCCAGTTATTCTACCGCCAAGCTGTAATGTGCAAACATTACTGTATCTCTGTTTGAATGGCAAGAAATTATTAAGAGATTTAACATCGTAGATCTTTGGGTGACGAGCGCAGTGCAGTGCTAGGTAATGATTTGGACTCTTCATGTTCCAATAGCTGCTTGTCGCTGTGCTTTTATGTAGCAGGCATGTTGCTACACAGGCACAGGTCATGCTCGTCTCGTCACTCTTTATTAAAAAAATTATGAAATGTTCAAAGTTTGTAAAAACCCAGATCCCAACTAATAGCTCAAGTAAGCTGCGGTACAGCTAGTAAACAGTAAAATGTAACTCTAGCTAGGTCAAAGAGACCGCTACGCACTCACTGCTGCCCGTATGTACCCAAAACACTCACCCCAAACATACTCGTAGATTAGTTTGTTTGATTTTCAACTGTGAATATGCATCGCACTGCACGCAGCGTGAATACACAGCTCTGCACTAGTTGACACGCACACTGTTTTAAAACCGGTTTCTAAAAAAGGAAGAGGTTAGCATTTTGATTGTATGTGCATACATGCATACAAAAGAAAACATACAACAGACAGACAGACCGATCTAAGGGCCCAGTCATCCCCTAAACTCATAATCTCGTACATAAATGTTTTATGTACCTCCTGGACCCCATATCTCAAAATTGGCCGTCTAAGCAATCTAGCGGGTAAGCATGTGTTCTTAGTACGTACTAACTCTACTCAATAGTCCACATTTTGTTCATCTGAAAATATATGACGTCTGGCGGCTTAGGATTTTGGACTATAATGGCGTCTTATGAAATTTGATTGAGTGCATGAACTAAAATATAAATCGTTTTTGCGTTTTCAGAGAAAATTCTTTATAAGGTTTTTATTATTCTTTTTAAGGTTCATTACACTTGTAGTATTTATTAAGAGATATTTAACGCGTAGTAAGTAGTAGTGGAGCAAGTCCCCGATACCTTGATGCAGTTTTGTTCGGGAACTCACTCCACTACCAGTAGGTATGTAAGCACGGTAAATATCCCAAAATTACGTATCTCAATTATGTTCTACGACTAGTATGCTGAAACCTTCACTGTTTTATACTATTTCCTCAAGAAATGACAAAATAAATGATTATTTTCGCCGTAGGAACATCTGAACTGTGGAATGCGTTGTCTGAGTGTGAGGATTCCCTGATAATAAATTTACAACGTTTGGTTGTTTCAAATCGAAAGTAAGTCGGTTTCTTCTAAATGAGTGCGCTCCACCACTGACTACATTTAACATTAGTCGGTCAGCAAACCTGATAACGATAAAAAATATGTTAAATAGATAGCGTAATTTCTAAAAGATGCAACCAAATAAATATATCACTTAAAAGCTGCTATGATGCTAAAAACTGATTGGCAGACAGAACGTTAAAATAATAGTACTGGTCTAAACACATGCTCTAATTATTATAATAATGTCTCATTTGTATTGACAATTCGATGTTGGTTACTCAATCATGTCGGAACGTCTGAACAGACCAGGCTGCAATTTGGAACACAGCTGGAGTCTGGCTAAAGAAAGTAAATACTGGATTTTTTTGCAAACTTTTTACGTTACAACAATTAAGTGTTCCTACCATCGAGTTTTTGCCGAACGAATTGGGATATTTAAAAAAAAAGTACTTAGGTACACTTGATTCCAAAAACGCTATTTTAAAACAGACAGTTTAAGCATTATATGAAATAAGTTTTAAAAATTCGTACGTGGTCTAAAATTGTATTCATTAAAAATAAGGACGAGGTATGTACGTGTTGGCGATTATTTCAAGAGCAACACTAACCCTTTAGTTGGCCTAATAAATAGATTCATTAATTATGCTATTAAATAGAGAAAGGCTTGTACAATTTTATTTTGAAGCAATTAAGTTTCGGCGAATATCCGAAAGATTTGGTAGAATCAGAATCAGTGTATGGTATCCCTATCTCTGACGCAACACAATGGCGTGTTTTTGATGTTTCGTAGTGGCTGGATTGTGTTTGTTTTTGGCGAGACTTTCAGTTTGAGGATGCCATGCTGATATATTTTAAATTTGCCGCGTTTTGTCTGTATCAATTTTCGTTAACCAGACGTTTTTTCTAGTCTTTTATAGTTACTGATTCAAATTTCAGAATACCTGCAATAATAGTATGGGATAGTCTGTTTTCCTGTGAGGATAAATTGCGGAGGGAACTACGAAGGTGAAACATTATATACCTACTATATATCAGGAATCAAAGGACTACAAGGAAATAATTCACTGAAGTTCCCAACTCTAAATAATAATAATGGCTCACCCAATTATTTGCGAGAATTTAATTACGGTATAGCTTACGAATGTATGAGTCCGTAACTTTATGTTTATTAAGCAGGAACTTAAACCATTACGGTTAACTTTGGCAATTAGTAAGGCATCGATTAGATGACGTAATGACATAGACGTTTGATAGTTTGGGTCGGCATTTGTTTTTGGTTCTACGTTTGAATTATTGAGAGAACACGATTTTTCTTTCTTTGTAATTTTAAGTAGCGTTAAGTTTTTCGTTTTTACTACTGGGACTCGGCTTTTACTCAAAAAGAGAGTCCAGACCATCCACAACCATCACCTCGCTGCTTAGGTGCTGGTTGACTGTTAACATGACTTATATAAATGTCATTACGGAAACACGCTTATTTCCTCACGAAGTTTTCGAGACCAATGATGATGAAATTTTTTTATATCTGCACTCAGAAATATACTCGGAGGTAGAAATGGAATTTACTTCACTTTATAAATTGTACAATGGGACGTTCTACCCACAAAAGTCTTCAAACAAAATGTACTAAATATAATAATATAATTATAGTTATTTTTTGACGTGAAAATGTCCAATAAATCAATGAACGCCGGCTGCATGGACGAAAAAGTATCCTGTTATGTCCCGTTACACTCATTGTCCCGTTACGCTCATTGTACGCTTGCGCCGCATCTATCAATGTTTTGTTATGACGTTGTCACGTTAAACTATCGTCCGTAAACCAACCAACTTTACAGACAACCCATTTTGTTGCGTTGCTTTGTGTAATAGAAGCATTACATTAAAAAATAACGCAACAAAAGGGTCTTCCGCAGATGTGAAATTGTGAATTTTATTTTCTAAAGACCCGATAAACCATTACGGCTAGATAGAGCTTCACAACCAAATGTGTAATCAATGATTTTGTTGACATTACTTATACGCTCCGCGATGAAGTTGCCTGCGGAAATAGTTCAGATCAAATAACCGGCGATCGTTGCGAGCGGAAATACGTCTTCCTTCTCTGTTAATTGAGTTTGTATTAAATCAATATTGGTACAAATTCTGTGAATCATTTCTTCAACTAGTTTCATTTCGCAGTGCTCCGTGTGCCTGTTCTGTGTGAACTAGTAACGGAATATATATTTTAAATTTGAATATAGTTATTGTTTCTATACTTGATAGATGTGGGCAACTTTTGCTCCAAGTACGGACCGGAACGAGAGTCACTTACGATCATTCTAAGGCTTAATGGCTTACTACACTTGTTCAAATTAAGTCGAGTGAAGGTAGTCGCAATTGAATACAGTGAAGTGTGATAGTATTCTGTAAGCTTGCATATTATAGAAGCAAGAAGTGCTTGCTTCTAAACTTGCTTCTGTATTCAATCAACTCCAGTTTTCCGGTTTGAAGGGCAATGTATCCTGTGAAATTACAGGGCATAGAGATAAAACATCTTATATCTCTGGGTAACGAGCGCAGTTCAGTGCTAGGTAATTATTTGGACTCTTCGTGTTCCTATAGCTGTGTGTCACTGTGCTGTTATGTGGCAGGCTTATTGCTTACCATCAGACATGTGTCCTGCTCGTGTCGTCACTCTATTCTCTGAAAATAAAACTAATCTTGATTCTAAATTTAGTCACTAAATTTAGGAAAGTGTAATGGGGCTTAATAATTAAGACACTAAACACTTAACCTCCGCACCATTACTACCCAAAGTCTCCACAGCAATTGGAAATAATTTAAGTTTCACCGCATCAACAACATAACATCTTCCATTTAATATTACAGAGGCTTGACTTGATTTCAAGACATTTGTGAAACCAAC
This sequence comes from Ectropis grisescens, assembly GCA_017562165.1. Lineage (NCBI taxonomy): Eukaryota > Metazoa > Arthropoda > Insecta > Lepidoptera > Geometridae > Ectropis > Ectropis grisescens. Next base: position 4,540,928 of record CM029779.1, on the reverse strand, counting down.
AAGCGGTTTCAATGAGTCAAGGAATTTTCGGATTATACGAAAATTACATTTTAATGTATTCAAAAACAGTTTAACTGATTTCGATAAAATTTATTAGAGAATAGCTCTGCCAACCAAAAAAGAATCAACATACTTGAACAGAAAAAAAGAAAACAACATACATAGAAGAACCAAATTAAAGACCTTCTTTATTTTGAAATCTTTTAAAATTGTATTTAGGTTCGGTATTAATATTCCTAACCACACAATATTCTAGGCACGTAATTATAGCTAAACGAAAAGACTAACTATACAATTATTCGTAGAAGGTACATCTCATCTTGTTACTAAGTTTCGTAACAATTCCAGTAAACGAAGGATGGAGATAATTTATCTACAAACTTGATTTCAAAGAACAAAATGTAGATAGAGAGCTGTGAACAATATGCAGGAACACCTAGTAATTTTCGTGACCTAATAAAGCACCGCTTGTACCTACATGCAAAGACGACATAATTACCCGACGACTTCTCTGCCATGTCGTCAGATAATTTAGAAAAGAGATACTTTACTTAGAATAATGAAGCGGTAGGACTTTCAGACGCCCGGGGAAGTTTACATTGATAATGTATGTAGAGAAATTGACATGACAGAGTCATGACATAATTAAATAAAAATAGAAAACATTGGTGGACAATTCACACACAACATCATAATGAGCGTAATACGATAAGCTAGGCAGTAGTTTGAACTCTTCATGTCGAAATTACTGCGTGATATAGCATCGTTAAAGACAGGTGTACTTTATATTAGTCTTGCTTGTTTTGTTACTCTGTATGTATTTAAAAAAAGTTATTGTACACAATTTTTTAGTCAGTGAATTACTTTGTTTTTCTCTGATACTAATACTAAATGAATTAGAAACACATTTGGCTTATTATCCGCTTGCTTGCCCGTGTCAACTAGTAGTTAACAAATCTCAAATGCTAAAATGCCCGTGTCAACTAGTAGTTAACATCGCGATTCAGTCTAAAATGCCCGTGTTAACTAGTAGTTGACATGGCGTCGCACTCCAAAATGCCCGTGTCAACCTGTAGTTAACATGGCTCCCGCGGTCGAAAAAGTTTAATTTACTCGTCTTTATTCCTCTAGGGTTTAGTTTGTATTATTTATCTCGTTCTATGTTAAAGTTGCCGTCATATTAGTTCCAGTAGAGTATCTAAGCCATAGAAAAAAGAAAAGAAATTAAAAAAACGTTCCTTGTCAATCTTGTCATTGAGTGTTGATTCAGTGCGGGCTGTGTATGTTAGTTTTCTGATTTTACTATTAAATTTAGTTTCAACAAACAAGTGACAGATAATACACGTAATCAAAGATTAAAACCCATATGTCATCGCTTCAATTTTAGAGGTACTTATGAGTTTTTAAAAAGACGAGCTTTAAAACGCGCTATCTCAATTTCAACATACCATAACTCTTCACCAGAATCGTAAACGGAGAAACAAAAGATAACATTGTATAGCTAGTTTCATATTAAATATAAAAATATAACACTTTATAATCTTTCAAAACAAATTGATCCACAAGGAACGATTGCGTGAATCTCGACTCGCGCGCCGCAAGCGTAAAATCCGCGGGGCATAGCGAGGTGCGCAAGTATTTTTTGCCGGGCATTTTGACTAGCAACGCTACAGGGGGCGGGGCATAGTGCGTCGCGCGGTTTGCAGCGACGGGCAAGCGAGCGGTTAAAGAGTAAGGTATTATTGTCGTGTTACAAAGTATGACTTGAGCAGAGCTTTATTTCATTTTTACAAACGTCTCAAATATTAAAATTATCAAACATTATACACAATTTCAACAAACAATCATCGAATTAATATTTTAAATCTATACTTATAATAAAACTGTAACGGGTCGAATTCTGTACATTGAAGATATTTTGAAAATTTTTTTTTTGGGGCACTCCATTGTCGATACTGATGGCGAAACTGCATTTTTTTTTCTTTCATGTCTGTCTGTCTGTCTGTCTGTCTGTCTGTCTGTCTGTCTTTCTGTATAGGGATCACGCATCACGCCGAAACTACTGATTCAATTCAGCTGAAACTTGGCATGATTTTAGTTTATACTAAGGACATTGCTGTAGGTTACTTTTGATCCCCAAATTCTGATCGGTTTTCTTGCGGGAGGGGGTGAAAGTCAGAATGTGTATTTGGCTGTAACTCATGTTTGCGTTGTTTAATTTCATTAATTCTTTTTTTGTTAGAAAGAACACATTTATTATATTGTCCCGTCAAAATTTGAACAATATCGGTGTGTTGGTTCGTAAATTACACAAACATTAAATAATAACGACACGCACGGCGCGTTCGGTACATACTAACTTCTAAGTATTCTGTGTATCACAGACGATCCACAGAATATCTAGATTCCAGATTCTAGAAAGTGCCCACGTGATCGCGTCACGTCGTCTTGGATGATAAAATAATTGTCAAAAATATATTTTTGTGTGGAAAAACAAACAGCATTCGGTTATAATCGACTTCAAACAAGGAGGATGTTCTCAATCGGGTTGCATGTTGTTTTTATTTGGTTTTATTTTACGCGATAACTCTGCTAATTGTTAGTTGATTTTGATAATTCTTTTTCTTTGGTAGAAAATACTTCAGAGGTGATCTTAGATATCGAAAACAGGGAGGTAGTTTTTCAAATATCAACATAAAACTAAAATCAGCTTAGATTTATTTGTACGACATAGTTAAACCTTCTTATAAAATTTAGTTGAATGACAGAATTAAATTACCTGTAATTGAAGTAGATTTTTGTATTTTGGAGAAAACATATCAGCATAATAAGTAGCAGCATAAACAACCCATTAAATGTTCCCACTGCTGGGCGTCATGGCCTTCTATCGCAAGGAGAGAGACAAGGCTATAAACCACCACGCTGGCCCAGTGTCGGTTGGTGGATGACATATGACTTAGAACTTAGATTATAGGTAGATTTCGGTTTCTTCACGGTGTTTTCCTTCACCGTTTTAATTACCGGCATTACGAACATGACTCTGAAAAGATAGTGGTGCGCGTGGTTTTGAACCCTGGGTCTCCGGATCGACAGTCGCCGTTCTCCCGACTAGGTCAGCTGTAACTTACTAGACCAGCCGTAACTTATTAGAAAACGTATTATTTCAATCCAAATACTGTTTAAAATTAAAGGTAGTGCTCAACAAGCTTCGGTGACCGAAGCAGACCGTTGTTAGGGTTCCGTATACAAAGGGTAAAAACGGGACCCTATTACTGAGACTTCGCTATCCGTCCGTCCGTCCGTCCGTCTGTCACCAGGCTGTTTCTCAAGAACGGTGATAGCTAGACAGTTGAAATTTTCGCAGATGATGTATTTCTATTGCCGCTTTAATCATGGCGGAACGTATCAAGTAATCGGGTTGAAATTTGAAATAGAATTAGATTACAGTCTGGAAGAACACATAGGCTAAACATTGCCTATGTATAAGTACTCAATGTATTACGTAACAAACATCCAAACAGTGACATTCATAATATTTACAGGACAACGTTGGAACGGCTGAACATATTTGGATGGAGTTCGAAACACACGTAGTTTGAACTCAGAAATAGCAAATCGGTTACTTATAGGTTACTGTGACGTCGGAAAGACTAAGCAAATTTGGTAGAAAATTGAAACATAAATAACTCATAGTCTGAAATACCACATTTATGTATTTATTACCTATCAACCTGAAAACAAGCATGGGCCCTAAGGAAACAAATATTAACTATCACGTCAAAACAGCACAACGATATGGGTTGATATACGAAACACATATAGTTTAGAGTCTAAAATTTCACATGGGCTAATAAGTCTACATTTTCATTTAACTCCATATTAATATAAGCATATATTTTCGTCAGGAACTTGATGTGATGGTAAGGTAAAAGCCAAAATGAAAAATATATGCACCCGTTTTGGCGTAGATAATATAGGTGATTTGCGTTCACAATCAAAATAACAAGCAACATAATATTCTCATTAGACGGCGCTAATGCCAGTTTAAATCTAAAAGCACTAAAGGCCATTTAAGTCGATGTTTTGCTATTGTGGTATGTATTTTTTCTTTCATCACTAGGTGGCGTTACTGGTATTCTAAATTGTACTAATAAGTTTTTGCTGCTAAAAGGATTATGATGCCAAATTTGGATTCTTTCGTTCTTGATTTTTTTCTGTGTTACCTACAATTAAATTTATACATTAACATTTCACTAGGACTTGGCTTAGATTTACGGGTTCAACTTGCTTGAATATCATTAAAACTCAAAATTTTAATTATTTTGATTCCACACAGGCATCGTTCAAAATTTTACGCCGGCGAAGTCGCGGGTAACAACTAGAAAACAGCTTGCGGATAAAAAGAAATAGGTAACTAGGTATCAGATCATGCACATTAGCTTCAGACTTTTCATAATGTATCCTATAAAAATCCTACAAACTTAACACTTGCGGCTATGTTCGATACTACGAAACCTTACTAAGTATGTTTGATTTTGTTTAAAAAAAGAAAATAAAGATGATAAAATTCAATAAAATTTTTGTGTGGAAAAACAAATTCACTCAAACTCAAAGGTTTTTCAATGACTACTTATCCAAATATTTGACGTACGATACTTCCAATGTATAAGTCAGTAACATCTGCTTACGCGAACGAAGTAGCGGGTTCAGCTAGTCAGGAAATAAGTGTGCTGGTAAGTATTTTCTAAAATAGGCCGTGTTTTAATTCAATTATGAAAGTTTTCTCTCTGATGTTTATTTATCTGTGACATCTCCTTTACTACTCGTACAAGCTCACAACTTTACATGTACATTGTAATTAATTTAACGTGTAAGTTGGTGGGATTGTGGGCGGTTTCAAGTTGTGCAGGTTTTCGTGTGAAATTTGGATCTGTCGTTAAACAATAAAATTTGAAGATAGAGTTAGTTATGTGACGAAAGTAATTCATTTAAAATCTTCTTTTGCGATGGTTCTTGGGATTATATCTGTCGTAGAACCGATAACCGTCGGCATAGACGTGTTCTTGTGTGAAGCGTAAATTGGTAAACGCAGGACACCCTGAGACTAGATAGAGTGACGATATACGGAAGACAGCAGTCGGTAGATGAAGACGTGAAACTGAAGATAGGGCTGAATGACGAGCCCTGGGTGAAGCCTTTGTCCAGCAGTGGACTAAATCAGGCTGATGATGATGATTGGGATTATAAAGCCAGTAGCAGTGCTAGCGGTTTTACCCGCCACCGTTATGTTCCCGGGTTAAAAAGTAGTAGGTACTATTATGCTCCATACTATTATTTACCTATTTTCCAAATATCAACTCAACCCGTTTAGACGTTCCGATGTCATTGAGTTTGAGATTGAATGGTCGGATATTTGTTGCTCAATCATACTGGATCAGCTAAATTAACAGTTGAAATTTGGAACGTAGTTAGATATAGCCTTTAATATAGGTTATATTTTACTGCAGTAAGATAACTTCAACGAGAACAACACGAGTAAAATAACAAGGTGCTGCTAATTTCCTATAATTATTATTAAAATTAATCGTTCCACATGAAATAACTTAACTTCCGACCGAGAAAACAAACTATAAATTTGGGGTGTTGCAAAAATAGATACTGTATTTGTACGGATAAAACAGGATAGATTTTACCAAAACAAACATTCAGATGCCGTCCCACACAAACATCTTAGGACGATCAAGTTACATCGCTCAAATTATTTCCCAAGAGCTACATTTCCAACTATTCTCAAGATTGTGCAAACAATACTTCGACTCAAAGGCCCTTCACAATACGGAAGTGCACGGTGAATACCAATTAAATGTTAGCATTTTGACACCTAAAGCCCTTTGCTTGGCGAACCATATTTGCGTAGCTATTATTTGATTTCCTATGAAAATTTACTTGCTTGTTACACATTTTGTAATTAATTCACGTTCTACTCTCGTTCATGTTCTTAATCTTACTAATGTTATAATAAAAGTAAGAGATTTAATGTTTGAATGTTGGGATGTTTTTAAGCCCCAACAAAAAAAGGGGTGTTTTGTTTGACGTCGATGTATGTCTGTGGTACCGTAGAGCTCAACGGATAGGCCGATTTCCATGCGGTTTTCTTCATTTGAAGGTTAATTTCTGTGCGGATGCCACAAAATGGCGAAATAGATTTCTTTTTTCACAACTTCTTCAAATGGCTATCAAATGAAAGAGCTTGACTAGTAGAATGGTGTACAAATTACAAATCAAAGTTTGTAATTTACAAACCCCCAGGTTATACAAAACTCTTAACGTTGTTCTTGTTTCCAGTTAATAGTGACAAGACGAGCAGAATATGTGCCTGATAGCAAGCACTAAGCCAGCCCATAACAATATAATGTCAGGGAGCTATTAATTGGAACATAAAGATAACTTAACACTGCACTTCTCTCGTCACCAAAAGATTTATAATGTTTTATCTCTAAGCCCTGTGTTTCGCTTTTGGTCGTTATACAAATAAGTTGGTGGAACTCTAGTATATTTTGCTCAGACCATTCCCAGTAGAGTTGTGTTTTGTGTTCTCTCTAATTATGTAATTATGCAAAGAGACTCCCCTTTCGAACTTCTACGCCTATCCGTCAAAATTTCAAGCGAATTGTTTTTATTGAATTACAAACAACCGACCCAGTTTACAGAGACTGGTTTGGTCGCAATGGTAAATTTGTTGTGTCAGCATTTCATTTATAGAATGAAAGACAGACAAGAAATAGGTCTACCTCATAGACATCTATTTCAATTTATTTATTCAATATTTCGTTGTTACTGTATCGCGTCCCGCGGTTTTATCCACGTTGTTCCTGTGCTCATTGTTTTAGAGTAGTGGAAAGTAGCCTGTACACAGAGTATTAAAGAGTATTATCTATCTGCGTTGCAAATTATAAAAAGGTCCGCTCTGTTGTTCTGACCTGATAGAGCAACATACATCCAAATATCCCTACATCCAAATCCAAACATCCTATCACCCAAATATCCAAATACCCAAACATCCAAACAGTATGGTATGGTGTGATAGAACTCTTAGCAGAGTTTATCTGGGACAGTATCACATCTTTGCTAGCTATTCAACATTTGTGTGATGAATTCAAATGTTTGCACTGTGTCTGGGTGTTTCTATGTATAATAAGTATGTATTTAAAACTATATAAGTATTATATCAGCTGCCATCACACAAGCTTCGCTTAGTTTGGGGTCAGATAGTGTTGTGTGTGTGAATTGACCACCAATATGTTTTTATTTATTTTATTTATTCCAATCAGTAAAGTGAAAACATCGCGATGTTCCAAAGTGTTTGAAGGGTAATGCTTCCAAAGAAATAACTAGGCATAAAATTGTAGGTCTGGGTGACAACTACATTGCAATTAGGAGGTTATTTGGGTACTTCATGTTCTAATAGCTGTATAAAAGTGTGTTGTTACAGGAAAATATGTTGCTTGCCTTCAGGCGCATCTTTTACTTTAAGCCTTAAAATGTTTATGAAACGCTAAACTTGAATAAGCATTATGTATGTAATAAGTAGTATGTGTTTTGTCGTTTGTCATCACATACGACAAAAATTCTTTGCTAATGAGCTCATTTATAATGAACAAGATTTGCGTTCTTTATAGCTTCATACTTATGCACTCATTCAAGAGGATGAGTGAGGAACGTCCATCTAACAAAAACAAATCAAAAGCACGGCCTCCAATCAATTTGCCATGAAGCACTGCAATGTGTTTCGGGAATACATAAATGACAAGCAGAGACATAACTGCGAAAGAAATAAGACAAAAATGTTGCTTCTAAAAATGACACATGTTTCATAGTAAGTTATAAACCAGTAGTATATAGTAGTGGTAAGACTCTTGGCAGAGTCCGCCTGGGGAAGTACCACACCTTTGCCAGTTATTCTACCGCCAAGCAGTAATGTGCAAACATTACTGTGTTCCGATTTGAAGGGCAATGTTTCCAGAGAAATTACAGGGCTTAGAGATATAAGATCTTAGATCTCTGGGTGACGAGCGCAGTGCAGTGCTAGGTAATGATTTGGACTCTTCATGTTCCAATAGCTGCGTGTCACTGTGCTGTTATGTGTCAGGTATGTTGCTTACCATCAGGCACATGTCCTGATCGTCTCGTCACTCTTTATTTAAAAAAAAAAGGTTACTCTAGCTTTTTTTTACTGTACGTTTAGCCACCTAACATATTTTTTACCAAAATCTCTTGTTGTAGACTTACCACGGCAGCTGTTTTAAAAAACGTGGTGAAATAATAGCAGAAGTTTTACAAAAATGAGGTTAAGTTCTTTTCCCAAATGCACCTCTGAGAATTTGTTAAAGTGCAGAACTACAAATTGTTATTTTGTATTGGCCTTATTTGTGAAGGGTAACTCATCTTTCGAAGACATCTGTCAATTTGCACTTGTTTAGTTAGTCGTATATGATATTTACTCTTTCTTTCGGTCATGGATTCGGATACCTACATAAAGCTAATGTTTTGAATAATGCAGTTAGTATAACTTATACATTTAGCTTTTCCTAATCTGTTATGAACGCCACTGCTGTTAGTGCATGAACAATGGTATGTGCACATAGATCACTATCGACGGTACGCAATGGGAACTTCAATTTGGGTTCAATTTATGTTATACAAATTTGAATTGTGCTATTTGATTGAGTCATTATTACTTGCAGCCTTCCGAAATTCGTTGCAATTAAGCCGGAGCCGACGAATAATTTATTAATAAGATTTATTTAATCGACATGACCCCCTAAATCTATGAATTAAAGCCAGTAAGTTTCCTAAGAGAGCGTGATATATATTTGAATACGTTAAAAACTTATCTTGTATGTTCATTTTGTAAAAATTAAAATTGACAAAACACAATTATTAATAGTTTGTTTAGCAGTGCATCATTTTGCGTCATAAATGGTTTCAGTTTCTCACCGTAAGTATTGTGTATCATATTAAACAAGAAACAAATGTCATCAGTTTATAAGTGAGATTTCAAAATTCTGAACAAACCACTCTTGAATCTACTCATACTATTCGATCTCGTTTGCGTATGAGTACAATCTACATGCTAGTAAATTTAGTATAACCTAAAAATAGAAATCTTCTAGCCTATGCGTATTCCATCCTAGGCCACGGTATTGCTTAACATCTGCGAATTTATGGCCAAACACTGGCCTTCGTTGGTAAAAAAATGTATTCATGACAAGGCAGAAGAAGAAAAACAGAAAACTTATAAGAAAAACATAATTAAATAAATATAATCATTTGTGAAACCTTTTTTTTTTATACCACGCAGATACACATAGCGACACCTTAAACCTATGAGACGGCTATTTTAACATTACCGAGTGCGCTAAACCAATGAACACAAATTTGCACAAATTTTGAAACTCACTCAAATCGTCTAACAAATAACTGTGTAAAACTAGTTTATTCTCCACAAAACTACTTCAAACCGGATCACTATTGGCGATCAATTCACAGAGATTTAAACCAATGTAGTGGTAGATACGAACCCAGCAGGATGATGTTCGGTTAGTTCGTAGTTAAACAGTAGTTTAACGGTTGATTAAATCCAATGCTTCTGAATGTGGCCATTGCATTGCGGTTTTCAGCTTAGTGATAGTGGGTATTTAAATTGAAAATAAATTATTCTAAATCTGAATTCCAAATGAGTTTTACAAACGCGCAAGTTTTGTTACGTAATACTGGTGTATCTTCGCTGTTTTCCAAATGAGTTTTACAAACGCGCAACCTTACATGATTGCCAGGGTCGACTGGGCTACTATCCCACAAGTTATATTCAATGGGATTGTAATTCCGTTCAGTGAAACTGTCAAAAATCTTGGCGTGATTTTCGATCGCACATTGAGCTGGGAGCCACACTTAAAATCAATTAGTTGTAAACTGTTTTCATCTGGCGGATCGTTGAGACGCCTCCAATTTTTTTACCAACTGCTACCAAAATTGCGCTTGCGCAGTCTCTTCTTCTTCCCATTCTGGATTATGCAGATGCCTCCTATCTGGACCTCAATGAAGACCAGCTAAATAAACTTGAGCGCCTTCAAAATTATTGTATACGATTTATATTTGGATTGCGCAAATATGATCATGTGTCTCAGTTTCGTATGCAGCTCAAGTGGCTTCCCATTCGCCTTCGTCGGAATGCTCATATTTTATCTCTTGTTTATAATGTATTGTTTAATCCCTCGTACCCGCGCTATTTGAAAGACATGTTCACTTTTGGAGCATCGCGCACGCTCTGCCTCTCAGATCCAAAAATAACTTGTCGCTTCAATCACCCTCAGCACACAGTCAATTCTACGGAAAGTCGTTTGCTTTTCAAGCTGTTCAGCTATGGAATGCTTTGCCTGTGCCTACTAGGCAAGCTCCATCGCTTGCTGTTTTAAAGACCATGTAAAACAAATTTACTTTTCGCAGTCGTCCCTAGTTGAAGTTACTATTACTTCGCTGTGTATCCGTTCTTAAACTTTAAATTTATGTATTAGTTTATTACTATATTTCGTATTTATGTATTAGGATGTACAGTTATTATTATGTAGGTTTATCAAATTATTATTCATGTAATTGCAGTTTTATTTTGAAATATTATAGAGGTATTCACCACTTTTTATTTGTACTTCCGTCTTCCTGTTTTCGTATCTGTTTTCCATCCTACGGTTGCCTGGAAGAGATCGCTTTAAGCGATAAGGTCGCCCATTGCTACTTTAATTTTAGTTAAAGTTTTTTTTTAAAATGTATTTTTGTTGTTATTAAGTGCAATAAAGAGTTAATCTATCTATCTATCTATCTGTTGTTACGTAATACTGGTGTATCTTTGCTGTTTTACAAATGAGTTTTACAAACGCGCAATTTTTGTTACGTAATACTGGTGTATCTTTGCTGTTTTACAAATGAGTTTTACAAACGCGCAACTTTTGTTACGTAATACTGGTGTATATTTGCTGTTTTACAAATGAGTTTTACAAACGCGCAACTTTTGTTACGTAATACTGGTATATTTATATTTATGTATATTTGCTGTTTTACAAATGAGTTTTACAAACGCGCAACTTTTGTTACGTAATACTGGTGTATCTTTGCTGTTTTATTACTTGTACCATAGAATTTGTCCCTATTTTGGAACATCATCAGCCTATCTAATAGTCATCCACTGTTGGACGTAGGCCTCTCCTATGGATCGCCACATGGCACGATCTTCTGCTGTTCGCATCCACTTGCTGCCAGCCGCCTTTCGTAAGTCGTCGCTCCACCTGGCTGCAGGGTGTCCCACTCTGCGCTTGCCAGTACGCGGTCTCCACTCCAGAACACGTCTACCCCAGCGGTTATCGGTTCTTCTACAGATGTGGCCGGCCCATTGCCACTTCAGCTTACTTATTCGCTGAGCTATGTCAGTCACCTTAGTTCTTTGTCGGATAATCTCATTTCTGATTTTATCCTTCAAAGAGATACCGAGCATAGCTCGCTCCATAGCTCGCTGTGCGACTTTAAATCGATGGACCAGTTTCACTGTTAGTGTCCACGTTTCGGCTCCGTATGTAAGTACAGGCAGGACACACTGATTGAAGACTTTAGTCTTCAGGCATTGCGGAATGGACGCTGAGAAAATGTGACGAAGTTTCCCAAACGCTGCCCAGCCTAGCCGAATTCTCCTATCCACTTCCTTCTCGAAGTTCGCGCCTCCTAATTGGAGGATTTGACCTAGGTAGGCATATTCTTTAACAACCTCGAGAAGGGTACCATCGAGATGAACAGGTCCCGGATCAACATGTGCGTTGTACATAACCTTAGTTTTATCGATGTTCATCCCGAGGCCTATCCTGCGGGAAGCATCCGCCAAGCTGGTCAGCATCTCCTGTAGATCCCGCAGCGATTCCGCCATAACCACGATATCGTCAGCAAATCGTAAGTGAGAGAGGTACTCGCCATTGATGTTTATACCTTTCTTTTTCCAGTCCAGCGTCTATTTTGGAACAAAAAGTAGTAATAGCTCAATAATGAGCATGTTTAATTTTCAAACGTTTGGTTGTTGATTCAAAGGCCAATGCAATTTTTTTTTTCCATTAGAATTGACTGGAAACGAGACTGAAAGTATTTTTACTAACTGAACGGTAAATAAAAACAACGGTTTTTTCGGAATCGTGAATGTTTTCGAGGGAATAAAAGTGAATCTAAGCAGCTATTTAGATAAACTCTTTATTAGGTACACTCACAAAACTAAAATATTCTTCAGATTACATCTAAAAATAGAGTAATAAGTGGCGACCCACCCTATTGAATATTATAACAGAATACATTTCACAACGCGCTAAATATTTATTGGGCCTAAAATTATAAATATTCACATTATTGATAACAGCGAGCAGATCTTAATCATCGACAAAAGTGAGTAGACCTTAGCTTTTTCGGCGTAGGTAGCAAAGTTGCGTAGCAGTGAATTCGACTAAAATACCGCAAAATCGGCCGGCAGCGATTTCAGTCAATGTTTACACATGTAATAAAGTTTTCTATACGTATCGGCGAGACAGCCAAATTGCCGCCGTGGTCACTCGATCGAATACACGAAACGACCTCTCGTGCCGTTGCGAGGAGATTGAATCGCATGTACAGCGCCCGTAATGTTGTCGTTTCGAGTTTTGAGAGAAAATACAGAACCTTACTTTTTGAAACTTCAATTTACTCTATAATCTCGTATCTTTCTGTGTTGGCAACTCATGTTGATTAGCCGCAAACGTGCTATGTTAGCATTAGTACTAAGATCCCATTTTAAAACGCTTTTATTAGCTTGGTATACATCTATGAATAATCATGACATGTTGGGGTAAACAAAGCAGATTCGTACAGTTTTTGTGATATATTTCGTCTAATACAATTTTTATTTCTTATCTGTACGAATTAATAAAAACTGAAAATCTCACTTACTCATTTTACGATAAACAACTAATGATTTGTGTAAATACTTAGGTATGTGAAGTCTTTAAATTTTATTTTCACCTTTTTGCTTAATGTTGCTGATGGATTAATTTTTTTCAAATCAATATGCCTATTGATAAATTAGTGAATAATATTTTTAATTTGAACATTTTGTCCTCAGTTTCGACACGCGAGTCCACGGACCAACCGCCCACTGGACGGATATTCCGTTCCACGAGCGTGCGAAGTGGCACAGTTCTCCATCTACTGGACTAGGGCTGAGAGACGTCCAATCCAGGGACCGGGCTACTTACCGGTGCCGAGTGGACTTCCCACTTCTCGCCAACTAGGAACTATAGGATAGCGCTTGACGTAATTGGTAAGTAAACATTATTTTAGTAAATCTGTCCAAATGCAGAGCAAAGGTTTTTCTTCCTTCTGTCTGTATATCGTGATGTACCCTACGTCAGTCTTTATAGTGAGATTGCAATTCATCGTGACTCCGAGAAAAAGAAAAAGAAAAATGGTCATGATTTAGAAAGAAAAACCCATTTTGAAAACTTTGTCTGTATTAACCTGTGGGTCGTTTAGCTGTTGGGAACAAATTGTGATCACGTTTGCCCAAAAATTCATTCAAAAACTTGTTTAATGTATGGATATACTTCGACTGGATAAAGAGGAAGCAAGTAGGTGACTTAGACTTTTTCGCGAGGTACATAAATATTGCATTTCTTAATGTGTTGCATATAAAATAATAATACAGTCCGTATAGGGAGGAAGCGGGATGTATTGAATGTTAATGGCTTCGTCTTCTTTATGAAATTTCATCTCAGGCTACGTAGTTGAAGAGTTAATTTAAATTTAAATATTTTAAGATCTAGTACAATGTTATACAATACAATACAAAAACACTTTATTGGCACCACAAACAAAGTTGACAATAAGTAACAAATAAAATAACAAACACATAATGGGCACAAAAGGCAATCTTATCGCTAAAAGCGATCTCTTCCAGATAACCTTTGATTTACAAAGAAACAAGATTTGTAAGATTTTGGGCAGTGGTGCAACTAACAATATAAATAAACACGTATATTAATTATATATATATTAAATATAACAGAACATATATTATTACATATGTTATTTATATTTCGAATCAAATAGATTATCGAGACACTTTAAAAAATAAGCTAAGTGCTAGAGATATTTACAGCTTATTGCCAGCAACTTTTATTCCCAATCCGAAGTGCCATCAAATCCTTTTGTTTCATTTAACAGTGTCAGACCCCTGTATAATCCCGCGAAGACGCGCAACCAATTCGCGAAATTTACTATAGTGGCCATAAAGAAGACCCTTTTCTTTATTGCTGATACCTGAAAACTATATTCCGTATCTCGGAAACGATCTGTTGGAAGGCGAAACTCTTAAATTCTCACCTAATCTCGCTGCCGTATCTACGCTCCCTTTTTTGTGTTTTAATAAAATAATTCACCGAAGCAGAGGGGGGGTAACTGAAGCTATGAAAAGTCGTCGCCGTAGCAGGCAGGCAATCTCGATAAAAACTAGTAGGTACGATCGTAAACTTGACCCTCCGTTATCCTAGTGGAATCAACACGAACTCGGAAAGTCCAAAAATGCCTCGGGATGATTTATGGTTCACCCCCCGATAGTAAAAATGTGGGTCAGTGGGGGGAATTAAAATTTTATTACTCACTCTACAGACCTTTGAAGATGCGTTGAATGAGCCTAATGGTGGAATGGGTTACCTGCTTATCTTACGAGAGTAGTAACTTTTACGATATTTCTAAGAGGGAACGTTCGCTTTTATGGTAGAATTAACAGAGAATACCGAAGGAGTGGACGGCGTAAAAATACTATCAGTCATCTGAGTGATTGGAACTAAGGTTGCAAAGGTCTTGGCAGTGAATTTTATTACTTGGTCAGTTTACTTTTTGCTTCAGTTATCGCAAGCCTTATCAACTAAAGATGTATGTATTTAAAAATATTGGCTGCGTAAAAATAAAGGTAGACTTGGTAAATAATAGCCGTTTTCAAACCAGCACAAAATCATACAGTAAACTTATTTAAAATTCGTCCTGCAAGAGTGATTTAACAAGCGTCGACGTTGTCTCGTATCTCACATTGTGTCATAGGGGCATGGCCCGCATCATTTTAAGCAAACCTAACCTAAAGTGCTAGAATATGGTACGAGTATGTTTGGTAGAAGTGTTTAGGAACAAAACAAAGCATAGGTGTGTTGAAAGAGCAACATCATTTCAACATAGCTTTAGTAGTGGTCGGACTCTTTGCAGAGTCAACCTAGAGTAGTACCACACTTTTGGCAGTTATTCTACCGCCAAGCAGTAATGGGAAAATGTTACTATGTTCTGGTTTGAAGGGTAATGTTTCCAGTGAAGTTGTAGGGAATAGAAATAAAACAACTTAACTCGAAAAAATTGAATGTATTTATTTAGGTATGTTTGTACTTTTAATATTTATGTAACTAGCTTTTATAAAATCGAGTTTTCGCAGTGTTTTAAATTTCTTTGCTACAACAAAGTACGAATTGGATCTTTTTTATGAATGACTAATACACCGCTCTGTAGTTTTACCCCCGTAGTTCACGTTCCCATTATTGTCCTGTGAAAAGCAGCCGATATGCTATAGCAGACTATCTAACTGTGTTCAAAATTTCAACCTAACTTGTGTAGTCGCTCCGACGTGACTGAGCAACAATCATCCAAACAACCAAAGATGAACGTTATGAACGTTTACAATATTAGTGGGATGTACTTGAAAATTCAACAAAACTAGAGTAAGACTAAAGAAGTTTCTCATGTGACTGTTATAATATTCTAAGCCATAACGCACCAAACGTATCTCCCCTTTTAGTTATAATCTATCTCTACACTAATATTTATTACATATTGTTGTTTTTTTTATGAACGCGCTATTCTCAGGGACTATAGAATCGATTAAAAAAATATTTCACCGTTCGATTGGGACGGACTACTTAACTCACAATATGAGTTACTCTTATTAATATTATGAGTGTAAGTCCTCCACTTTGACTCTTTTTTAGCGTTAATGTCTGTGTCGTAGCGACAGATGTTTATGTGCTTGTAACTCCACCAACTTTTCTGTAAAATGGTCAATAGTGGAACTACAGAATCATGGGTGTTAAAAAAACGATCTAGAAACCGCGTTCCGTTGCGGACCCCATCGTTGCTTAAATTAGGTGATATGACGATCTAGAGCAAAGATTTGTGGTGATTTGTGATTTACTCAGGTTTTCATATACATATTATATATTTATGACTAGATGTCCTCCCTGGCTTCGCCCGTGGACCATATATAGCACTCATCAAGATACCGCACATATCCAACGGTGAAATCATTTTAGAAATCGGTTCAGTAATTCCTGAGAATATCGATTTCAAACAAAACACTTCTTCAGCTACCTGCTACGCCACCTGTCGGAAATTGATCGTACCAACTCAGAGATTAGCAAATGTTTTATATTCAAGACGTATGTAATCTGTGATATTCAATGACGCAATCTTAGACACATGCTGTCATGTGTCATGTGTAATGTCAAAGCACGAAACGTACGAAAACTCTCATAAAGGAATATTTTTTCCCGATTTTGTTACATTCTTGATTCATGCTCCGCTTCTGTTAATAGTAGCGTTATTTTCTATAGCCTTTCTCGATAAATGGACTATCCAATAGAAAATAATCTTTTCCACTTCCCGAGGTCCTAGCGTTCAAACAAACAAACTCATCAGATTTATAATATTAGTATAGATAGAGCATATTTTTAAACTTATTTCACAAAAGCAAAAAAGCATATTATTTCTCATTCAGCTAACCTTGTATAAATTCCGTTGGTTTTATCTCGAAAAAATTCAACCTTTTATGTGTGATATTGGGTCAAACCGCGAGGTAAAAGCGGTAGGTGGCAATACCGTTATTATTGCTCCTAGCTCACGTCGAGGTCACATCGCCCTGACCTTAGATGACCCTTTCACAAACAGCTGAACAAAGTATACTCAACCTTTTAAATATTATATTTGCTTAGATATCCAACAAAATGGATTATAACCACGTTATAACGAAGTGTATTACAGAGGAGTGAGTAAATAAAGTTAGGTAATTATAAATACTTGTCTAGAAAGCATCATATTAGTTAATTGGTGTTTTTTTTTTTTTTTTTTTTTTTTATTTAAATTAGCCACTCCACAGACTCCGGGGTCCGTGATCTTTGTCATTACAATTATCG
Source organism: Ectropis grisescens (assembly GCA_017562165.1). NCBI lineage: Eukaryota > Metazoa > Arthropoda > Insecta > Lepidoptera > Geometridae > Ectropis > Ectropis grisescens. The sequence continues at coordinate 4,523,643 of CM029779.1, read as the reverse complement.
TTTTTTACACATATCTTGGATAAGGAGAAGAAGAGGAAAATAGGAGGGAGTTGGGTACATTTAAAATCTAATTCTAGTGCTCGTCTGTAGAGCCGATCACTACCGGTTGGGATTCCGCTAGTAATCGACTCGACATCGAGTGTTTGCCTTGTCATTTGCCTAAGCTGCCTCCTCCCGGCCCAGAGCCTCCACAACGGCCGCATTTCTGTCCCTGATGGCCATCTGTAGGTTAAAATCGCGGATGGTCTTCGGTGATGCAGCCCACGCTCGCCGCACGAACCGACCGATGGCGTCGTCGGTGTCGTCAGCGTAATATGTGAAGGTCCCCGTGTGCCGTGAGATTGCCACTACCGCATGGGGCACGCTCTCGTGCAGCTTCATGTTTGCCTTGGTTTTGATTACGATTACCGACTCGTATGTTAGTCCTTGAGCTTCATGGATAGTAAGGATGCGTGACCCGGTGCCTGATCCATAACCCTGGTTTGTCAGGGTCTCCTTCTCCTCTTGAGTGTGAACTAAGAAGAGGTATTTGGTAGGGTGTTGGGTATTTGCGCTCCCTTATATCTTCTCTGTTCTAGGGACTTTATACGGGACGCTGAAGAGTACATACCGGGTATATTTCCCTCAGTGCATATGCGACGTCCATTGGGTTTCGATGTGTGCAGAGCAACTCCTGGCTGATCTTTGTTACCAGGTTCGGGCGATGATACCTCATTTCGAAGAGATTTTCCCTGTCGATATAAGGCAACTGATTGACGTCTCCAATGAGGACAATTTCACCAGCACCAGACAGCCTTGAAGCCATCACAATGGCTCCAAAATGGTTCATGAGAGCTTCGTCCACCATGAGGCGACTGAAACTTTCTCTACCGAAACCATTTACCAGAGCAGAAGCCATGGTTCGCACTCTGGTTTGACCAGGTTTCCGATTCGGTGCGATAGCTTTTCTCTTAGATCTTTTGCTGCTTCAGTTGTTGTAGTGATGATGGCGTCCTTGTCCACGTCGAAGTGTCTAATCACCCATGTTGTTTTCCACATCCTGGAACTCCGTTGACCCACTGTATTCTCGGTACCTCCCAATTTTCCCAATCTGCTTTGACGTTTCCGTTCCCTTCGATGGTCTTGGCCATCTCTAGGATCTTATCGTCCAGCATAATCTTGGTGCATCGGGCAGTAACTACAATTGGGTCATTTGGTGGTGTCGCATAAACAGGCACTCCCGCGCGCTCTGTCTCTCTCGTTCAGTGTCACGAAGCCATTTTCTGCACTGTAAGCTGCCATATACTGTCCTGTCATGGTTCCCTTGATGACCCGGAAGTGACATTATTGTAAATGGCTGCTTCGGCCTCCTCAGTTTCGCCTTTAAAAGGCTTTCACTTCCTAGCCTATAGGACTGCATGATGTTTCGCAGGTCTTGAGGTTGACTTGTCGTGTCGCGCTCAGTGTGGCTATGAATTCGATGAAGGCGTTGCGTGCATGGCTCCGCGGCTCCGAAGCCGTGACATAGCGGGGCGGTTCAACCTGTCCCATGTCGGCTCTCGTTCGGGCTGGTTGTTGCTGTGAAGCTGCTTTGGGGTCTTTGACGTCGAGGGGCGATGAATGGGATGTGATTCGGAGTACGCTCCTTGCTGCTGCGTTGAAAGCAGTCACGAACGCCGTGTTGGTGCCTCGGCTGCTAGTTAGATTGGCTGAGGCTTTTTCCGCGGCTGCCCTCTGCTGTACTCTTTCGGAGCCGGTTTGGATGGTCGAACTAGGAACAGGATGTCCCCAGCTGTCAGTTGCATTTGTTTGGTCGTGCGAAGGGGCTCTGAGGAAGCTCAGATTTTCTCCCCTGTCTTCGTATACGACAACCTCATGATGTTTAGAGGCCTCAATGCAACCCAGCCGGTCTGCGACTCTCGCTCTTGAATATTCGATTGCCATCGCATCCACGCTTATCACCCGGGTGTTTCACCTGCATTTCTGCTCAGATGTGCGAGCAGCAGCGCACTGCCTGTGTGAAGGCGTCCGACCTTCCGAGTACTCTATTAGTGCAATCGTTTTGTTTTCGATCGCACCAACCGAAATCGGTGGCCGTCTACCTCGCACACCGGCATGGCGTCGTAGGTTTTCCGCTTCATCGTGACTTTTGCGGTACTCCCATTGAGCAGGCAAGACAATCCAGGCGACAAACGGGCTCGTTTCCGCTCCCAAGCGAAGCAAAAGCTTATTCCGAATCTTTCTTTGTTGCTGTCCATGAAGAGCCACTCCGCGGATACGGATCCTGCTTCTCCTCGGTCTGCGTTCTCCAGTAGTTGTTTGACGGAGATGCTCTTCGAGGAGTTATGTTGAGCAGGAACCGCATGCCGCGCGGCGTCCACAGACAGCGGGGCAGGGTGTGGTGGTGATGGGGGCGCGTATTTGAATTAGTGGAGTTTCTCATGGCCGCTATGCGGAATGAGCTCTCCATGAAGGACAGGAGCCGTGTTCTGTTATCTGGATCTACTAAGATGTTGTGGAGATCCGAGACAACCAGTCTTCTGTCGATCATAGATTCGAGCTCATGTCTTGCGACCATGAATCGGGGACAATCGACTAGCACATGCCAGACTGTTTCGGGTTGGTTGGGGTCACACTCGCATGCCGGACTGCTCTTGAGCTTAAATCTGTACAGGTAATCTGCTATTCCTCCGTGTCCCGTCAACGCTTGTACCTGGAAGGGAGTCAGTTTCGTGGTTCTCATCACCCGATATGCGTTTGCTATATCGGGAGGGAACGTCTGGGTGACTTTTCGGTGTCCCAGGTCTCATATCGATCCTGCCATTTCTTGACCGATTCTTCGCGGATTTTCCTTTGACGTAGGACAAGGGGATCCCTCGTAGTCCCTGGGTGACTCCGTGAGTGCCGCCGATTTGGCCAGTTCGTCGGCTCTTTCGTTGCCGACGGTGCCAACATGCGCTCTCACCCAGAAAAGACGAAGAGATCTCCTTCAGCATTTATCTGTCCAATGTTTTCCTTTACGCACTTAACCAAGGGGTGGCTCGTTTTGGGTTACTTAGCAGTTCGAGTGAAGATCGGGAGTCACTCAGGACATTGACTTCTGGGTCCTTGCTCTTTAACGCCATTTGAGTTGCCCGGTACAGAGCATAAAGTTCCGATTGAAAGACTGTGCATTCGAGTGGAGCTTGAAGGTCGAGTTCTTGACCTCTCTGCCATTCTCCCACCATGTTAGAGCAGCTCAACTTTACCTTCAATTTTACTGCCATCAGTATAAATTTGAGGTCCTTGTGGAAGATTGGAGGTGTCTTCTAGGAGCTCGTACTCTACGGATAACTGCGTGGACGGATGGGGTTGGTCCAGGCAGTTAACATTTCGTTCAAGTTCCACTTCTGGTGGAGGTAGTCTTGGGAGAGGTGTTTTTTACTCTGTACAAATTTGCCGCTTCCTGTATTCTCAGATCCAAGGGAGCAAACCGGAAAGGGCAAGTGCTGCTTTCAGAGAAACAGTACGGTACGACTTACAGATTTTCTGGGCAAAACCTCTTTGGATAGCGTTCAACTGAGCCTTATTTTCCTCGAAGTCTGCCGCTTGCGCCCATACACTTGAGGCATACATGATGATAGGTTCCACCACCGCGACGTAGATTGTTCTCGTGATTTCGCCATTTAATCCCCAGGTCACCTTCGCCGCACATGCGAGCTGTCTATAAATGTTCGCCACTTTTTACATTGGGCGGTCACATGTGCTTTAAAGTTGAGCCGGCGGTCGATCAGTAGGCCTAGCAGTTTGACTTCATCGACCAGATCGAGCCGGACGCCGGACATGACTATGTTTGGAGTTTCGTATTTCAACTTTTTGTGAAAAGCATCGCGTTGGTTTTATGCGCTGCAAAGTTGAGTTTGTTAGTTTTACCCCATTCCACTGTCATGCTCAGCGCCCTGCTCGCCTGCTGTTCGATGATATTCGAGTTGCCTGTAAACACGAGAACGACGTCATCTGCGAACGCTTGACAGTACACTCCCTCTGCTTCTAGCATTCGCAGTAACGAGTCTAGGATCACATTCCAAAGGTCGGTCCGCAGATGGACCCTGGACGCATCCTTGGTTGTTTCCTTCTCGTAGACTGCTCTTGCATAGTTGACCTTGATTTTACGGTCGCTGAGGTAAGAGTTTACCATGTCGTAGAGGTTTGTTGGGCACCTCTTCTTCGCTAATTGATTTTTGAGGTGGGCCACCATGCATTGTCGAAGGCGCCTTCTATATCCAGGGAGATTAAGAGTACGGTGTCTTTACTGTCTACTCCTTTTGATGTGCTCTACCAGGTCATAGAGGGCGTCTTCAGTGCCTCGCTGGGGCATGAAACCGTACTGTTTCCTACTAATGGTTGGGAGGAGATGCCATTGGAGACGGTTTACCAGAAGCTTTTCGACGATTTTTCCTAGAACGGACAGAAGACCTATGGGGCGGTATGATTTTGGATGTGTAATCTGTCTTACCGGGCTTGCGTAATATGACCACGTGCGCTTCTTTCCATTGCTTGGGAAGTATTTCAACGACAAGCATTTGTTTGCTATCGCCAAGAAAACCTCCCATTCGCAACGTATGGCTGCTTCACAGATATCAGCGGTTAGCCCGTCTGTACCGGGAGCTTTTTTCGGATTCAGAGTTCTCAGTACTGATTCCAGTTCCGCTGATGTGAATGGTGGGTCATTTCCGGTAAGCCCATAGGCGTTTCTGTCATTCGCTCCCGTAGCTCTGTATGACAAGGTTGGTCTGTGCTCTCAGAGTCGTCGGGATAGAAGGTTTTGGCAAGTAGTTCTGCAGATAGCTGCGGGGATAGAGTGTTACCTTCGGTGTCTCTTAGGAGTATTTCTTCCTGTCTTGTCGAAGTTTGTTTCATCACTCTGTAGATCTTGTCCCACATGCTTTCTTTCTCCTGATTCGTGCAGAACTCCTTCCAACTTACCGTCTGAGCTTGTTTGACTTTTTCCTTGTAGTCTTGTCGAGCAATTTGATACTGCTCGACTACAAGTTCAACTCTGTCGGGGCGGCATTCCTGATCCGTCTCTTTCTTCTGAGAACTTCCTTTTTCAGATTATCGAGCGTTTTCGTATACCATGGGGGGGTTGGATTTCCCTTCGGCGAGCTTACCAGTGGGATGGTCTGTTCGCAGGCTTCATGTATATTAGCTGTGTAGCTCGTAATCATCGACTCGAGTTCCAATGGACTTTCACATTTCTCCACTGACTCGGGCGAGATGTTAATTTAAGTTAATTGGTGTTTAAAATATATAGTCACATTGAAATATTATTATAATATCCGTGATTAGTCCACGAATACCTAAAAATATAAATTACCAGTTTACCTACTTATATAACAGTACCTGAGTGACCGAGCTTTGCTCAGCTTAATATTGAGTATACTTAGATATCTACAGAAAGGTCTCCCAGTAATAGATTTTCTCAAACAAGAACAAAATTAAAAATTTTGATTAACCCCCGACTACCTTAGATTTGTTATCTGTAGAACATTCTACTAGTCAAGCCCTTTCATTTGATACCCATATTAAGGGAATTGTGAAAAAGGAAATGTAATTCGCCATTTTGTGGTAGCGGCCATCTTGGATTTGAAATTTGTCATAGTGCAAAGTATTCTAATAATCAAGCCCTTTCATTTGATACCCATATTGAGGCAGTAGTGAAAAATATTATATAATTCGCCATTTTGTGGTGGCGGCCATCTTGGATTTGAAATTTGTTATAGCGTTTAGTACTCCACTAGTCAAGCCCTTTCATTTGATACCCATATTGAGGTAGGTTGTGAAGAAATATTTTGTCCGCCATTTTGTGGAGGCGGCCATTTTGAATCGATATTAACCAAACATAGCTAAGAACACCCGCACGGATATTAACTTTCAAATAAAAAAAACCGCATTGAAATCGGCCCATCCGTTTGAGCTCTACGGTGCCACAGACAGACACACACACAGACAGACAGACAGACAGACAGACCGACAGACAGACAGACAGACAGACATCGACGTCAAACTTATAACACCCCTTTTTTTGTCGGGGGTTAAAAAAGGAACTTGAAAGAAAGGAGGAGCCGCCTGGATTCGAACCCGGATCTACTATTTCATGACCGGCCAACTTCCCTAACTGCATTCGTAATTTCATGAAAATCGTTAAAGCCGTTTGTGATATTCAGATTCTATATATATAGATATTACGTAGAAGGCACACGGCTGCTATTCATCATAAATGTTTAGTTAGTATAGTAGAAACAGATGTTTTAATACCTATGTCTGGGACGGGTCGTTTTATACAAAGGTAGTCATCCCAAAAAACGGGTAAAGTCTGGAAAGTTCTTTCAAAGAAGAAAGGGTATAAAAAGAACTGAAGGTTTTCTTGTTTGAAAATTTTACGACGAATAAAGAGAGACGCTTCTAACGCAATAAAAGTTAGGATTAAACGTCTACAATATAAGTCTCGGAAATTGAAATTGAAAATTTTATTTTGAGCGGTTGAAATAAATTATAACGTAATAATAATAACGTTACGTAATATATTATGTCCGATTCATTGATTTCTGAAAATGTACGATTTTTGGTCGCAAAGTATTTTGTTGGATACATTTCAGAGAGTGTGCTTTATGATGCAAATCTGATCTTTATGATCTAATATCACTTACATATTTTTTTGTATAGAAGATCCCGAAACTCGAAAAAGTGACACCGGTATATGGTTGATATTCCGGAACATTTGACTCGACTTTTTGCTACATTCAGAGCCAAGCAAAGGAATCTGCTGCCCAAGTGGGGGTCTATCTCTAAATATTTAAATTTCTTGGTAAGCAAGCCCCATCTTAGAACATGTAGAATCTATACTTATATTCTAAAGCTGAAGAGGTATTTTCTTTGAACGCGCTAGTCTCGGGAACTACAAACTTAATTTTTGACTAAAATTGACAAAATTTCTGTCATCGTTATATAAATATGTAAGGGATCTTCGAGTGCTATAGACTAAATATTATTCCTCACGGGCAAAACCGGGAGGACCGCTAGTCCCATTATAAAAATTGTCCATGTTAATCGTAGTAGCATGTCCTTTTCTTAGCCACTGTAAATAAAATATGTGAGAAGAGGTTTTAATAAATTGATTAGCTGCGTAAAATAAAACTCTCCAGACATTCAAAATATAACTGATAATTTAGTTTCTCAACTTTAACCTTTACCTTCTTTCCCTTTTAAACCTTTTTTTAGCATGTAGCAAAATAGACTGGTAAATGGCGCCATAGAAAACTTATGTACCAGTTTTATTCGAATATATGTTCTAAATTTAAATTTGCCTAAGGATGAAGGATCTGAATATCAACAGCACTAAAGCAAAAGCTTATCTCTACGTCGCCTAGTTCTAGGGTATTGACGTTAAAGCGAAATTCACACCTACGTCTTAAGGCCGTACCCCGAGCAAATGACCTTTAGTATTATTTACCTCATCGCACACCGCAAGAAAGAGCAAGAGATGATGAGAGGATGTGTCGTTGTTTTACGCTCAAATTTTAGAACAAACTCTTCGTAAAACCCTTTTTTTTTATATCTACTAAAATGTTCGTAATGCTGTCCGTCCGTTGTTGTTTTGTCCGTTGGTAAAAGTACAAAATCCAAACAATGACGGTTTTTTGAGTAGATGCATGATAATTACAGCTATTTCTCTTTTTAGTAGTTACGTTGTGAAGAGATTATCTAAACAATAAAATCATTTACCAAAAGAGATACTACCATTTTGAAGCCAAAAATTTTTAGGAATTTAATGTACCTATTTTTTACCAGTTGATATTTGTTTTATCTAATGAGTAGATATTTCTGAAAACTGGACATAATACTCGTTTTGCTGGGAGACGCCTCTTAAGGATTGTGTTGTGCGACCTTGAAATTACTAGGCGTTTCTTTAAAAAGTTCACTTTTCTTCAAATACGCTAAATTTTACGTTTAAAAGACTTGTTTTGTACCATTCGCTCCTGAAGTTTATCTGTCGCTCCCTCCCCTGTTACCCGTGTATAATTGAAAGAGCAAACTTTTGCCAAAAGCCCCTCTTTGAAATAACGGAGATATTATCTCGATTTCTGATGCCTACTGTAGGTTCTTAAGTTATGATACTGGCGCTGTAGTGGGTATATTGTTTTTAAGCTTTTGCGATTTGAACACATAATGTTTATAATGTACAGGACTTAATCACGATTTAATTCATTGTTTAAATACTTCGACGTTTCGGCAGCGTTACAACCGCCGTGGTCACGAGAAGACTGGAGAAATTGCGGATCGTCTCATTGCGAAATACTATTGCGGTACTTAAAAGTAATGGCTATAATGTGACGAAGTGGAACACAGAAAAGGGCAGAAAAGGAAAGTGATGAATGTCGAGAGGCAGCCGGCTTTTATGCCTTACGTCAAAGGCATCACGGATTAGGTGGGGACATTATTAAAAGAATATTCTATTAAAACTCTGTATACTCCCTTATCAAAGATGAAGAGGCATATTAGATCGCCGAAAGACGTCATTCCATTTCAGACTCCAGGTGTGTATAAAGTCGACTGCAGCTGTGGTAGTTCTTATATTGGTCAAACTAAGCGTACGATTGCTGAAAGGATCAAAGAACACATCGTCGCTGTAAAAAATCGTCAGGCACAGAAATCTGCGATTGCTGAGCATTTGATTGATGCGGGAACTGGTCAGTGGATCGAGCTCCACGACCCAAAGATTATCTCCACCGAACGTCATTACTACGCAAGAATAGTTCGGGAAGCCTTAGAAATTAAAAAACATCGTAATTTCAACCGGGAGGATGGTTTTCAGTTATCGGCGTCGTGGAATCCAGTTATAAATAAATGTACGCATCGCGGAGTGAGTTCGGAGAAGCCTGGTGATACGGTTAGTGTTGTGTGTCGTGGTGGTATCCCTGCGATTTTTGAAGACCAAATGAGGGTAGATCTAGATCCCCTCATTTCGCAACGAGACGACCCGCAATTTCTTTAGTCTTCTCGTGACCACGGCGGTTGTAACGCTGCCGAAACGTCGAGGTATTTAAACAATGAATTAAATCGTGATTGAGTCCTGTACATTATAAACATTAATTGTAGTGGGTAGATTAGAGCGTCCAATTTCGCGATAAAAAATAACAAAACCATAAGCAACCCACAAAAATGTTCCCACTTGGAAACTTCTTTGGCGAAGATAAAGTCCAAGATACAATCCACCACGATAGTCCAGTGCAGGTTGATCGATGACGCATGGCCTCGAAAGATTCTAGGGATATGTCGGTTTCTTCACGATGTTGTCCTTCACTGTTCTTAAATTCGCTTGGGATCTGAACCAGGGGCTCAGGATCAGCGGTCACCGATCTCCCTTCTAGACCAGCTGTAACTTACAAATGATAAAAAAGAATAATTAATATCCAATAACAAGAACAATAAAGGAAATTAAAAAATTTGATTTACCCCCGACTACCTCGGATTTGTACCCGGGGTTCTACCGCCGAACGAAAAATGTCTTAGCTTTAAAATTTCTCTCTTTTCTTTTTACTTCAAATGATAGAGATAGCAATAGCAAAGCCATAGGCGATTTAGTTAGGCGGTAGAGGGGCCAATACCCATATTGAGGGAGTTGGGAAAAAAATATGTTATTCGCCATTGTGTGCTGGCGGCCGTCTTGGATTTGTAATTTGCTAATTATTTTAATAACGAGTGACGAGGCGAGCAGGACATGTGCCTGATGGTAAGCAACATGCCTACCACATAACAGCGCAATGACACGCAGCTATTGGAATATGAAGAGTCCAAATCATTACCTAGTACTGCACTGTGCTCGTCACCCAGAGATCTAAGATGTAATATCTCTAAGCCCTGTAATTTCTCTGAAAACATTGCCCTCCAAACCGAAACGCAGTAATGTTTGTACACTACTGCTTGGTGATAGAATAACTGAAAAAGGTGTGGTACTTCCGCAGTCGGCCTCTGCCAAGAGTCCTACCACTACTGCTATACTGCATAGTATTTTACTAGTCAATACCTTTCATGTGATACCCATATTGAGGTAGGTTGTCAAGAAATATTTTGCTCGCCATTTTGTGGAAGCGGTCATGTTGAATCGATGTAAACCAAACGAACCTAAGAACATTTGCACAGAAATTAACCTTCAAATAAAAAAACTGCATCGAAATCGGCCTATCTACGGTACCACAGACTAGACACACACAGCAGATAGACATCGACGTCAAATTTATATCACTCCTTGTTCTTGGTTAGAAGTTAAAAATCACTACCGTCAAAATGAGTTTGGTTCTAGTTTGTAAAAAACACCTCCAAGATTAATACAAAATCCAGCCAGTTTGCCTCATGATGTGCAATCAAACGATGCATATGTAGGTACGTAACGAACCATTTCACTGTCGACCTCAAGCATCTATAGGAAATACCTACTCAGACAATGCTTTGCACAGCCTATATGTATTTGTTATAAACGTACAGTCAAACGTCTCTATCATTACGGTTTTAGTACAATATAACATTCAGTCCAAATAGACCGTAACCATTGTGATGATGTTGATGACTATGGTGTTTGAAACGTAAAATCAGGAAAAAACGACAACGAAGATTTCAAGCAATAATTTTAATTGAATGCAGAGCAATTTTGTACTAAATCAAACAGGTGAGCTGCATAGCTGCATATTCACCAAAAAGTATCCCCGTTTACTAATTTTTGTTTACAGGATATTTTAGCTCCTCAAAATTATATTATATTTAATTATGCATACGCTACATTGTTTTGGCAAAAAAATCAGCAATTACAATCTAATTATATCCGTCTAAAGGCAAGGTAAACATAAAATCAGCCACGGGTATATCACGATAAAGGCAGTCCCGGTAAATTTCCTGCGTTTATCTTCTGAAATCAACAAGGGGAAGCCAGGGGTTCCATAAACACATCAACGACGAATTCGACTTCACCAGTAGAATTACAAGTAAAGATAAGATGTAGTGTGATGGGGAATGTCAGGTTGGAATGAAGGTCCTTCGGGTAATAGAACACAATTTCCAAAAAAATGTAACTTAATTATACTATTTATAGTACGATCATCTTTAATATAAAGTTGGCAACACTGGTCACGAGCAGTTTTTTTTTCGCGTTACTTCCGTTACGTGTTTTTCCATTGCAGTTTTGTAGTTTAGTCGTGCATCAAAATCGCATTTTTTTTTAAATAAAGATTGATGAGACGAGAAAGACATGTGCCTGATGGTAAATAACATGCCTGCCACATAACAGCACAATATCTCCTCCAAACCTGCCTTAAGGAATTTCGTTCCAAAGTTCCAATAGTCTAATTATTTTGTAGTGTTTCCTACCACTCCTAGCAGAGTCCGCCTGGGGAAGGACCACACCTTTGCCAGTTATTCAACCACCAAGCAGTAATGCGCAAACATCACTGTGTTTTGATCGGACAACGTTACCAGAGAAACTACTGGGTATAAAGATGGTCTTATATCTCTTGGTGACAAATAATCATAATGATTTATTCATAACGATCGTTATATGGCACAAAAAAATACATAATATGAAAACAAGGTACCGCAGAAACAAATATATTCTGGCTATATAAAATAATTCAGGAATGACATTACAGTGAATGCAGTGTAGTGTTTGTTTTACATTGTTAAATATCTGTGTTATACTGGGCTTTTAAGGGCAAACGTGTTTTTAAGCTATTGCATAGCTTTTATCGCGGGCCTGGGGACCGAATTTTAGTGATCGTGCATCTCTTTCTTATTTTCACATTATGTTGACCGTAACGCCGTCCTCCCCACTCGGTCATTCGACTTTGAATCTTATTTGTATTAGCTTTACAGACTAAATGCTCTTGGCAGTGTTGCCAACTTAACGGATTTCCGTGATATTTTTATGGTAAACAAATGTCACTCTTCAAAATAAAAGCAATTATATCAATAGGGATGTTAGCAATTCCGAAAATTGTTAACATCCCTATTGCTTATGTTGATAAAAATGCATGCGACATGCAATAAATAGCTTTACAGCAGTCTCCGAGTGCCACACTTCTTTTTTTTACTATCTGCCACATGTCTTGTTCTACTTCATCCCGTCAAAAAAAAAAAATTAATTTATTTCTTTCAATTTAGAAATGAAACGAAAATTTATTCAAATTAAGCTCTCATTTTAATCAAATTAAGCCAATTAATTAAGCCAGTAAAGCCAATTATTATGGATAAATCAATTAAACACATTGCTCCAGTAAGCCAAAGTAAATGAAAAAGTCATCTAAGTACAAATTTTCTGACTTTAGTACATTTGCCAAAAACCACTCCCGCGATTTATATAAAATTCACGAATTAATGAAACAGCTATCAGAAACTACATACCTACACACTTCAGAATTTTCGATAGCGGTAATTACTGATTTGATTTGAGAGTCAAAGGTTAATAAAGCTATCAGGGTTAAAAGGTGCGTCATAATAAAATATTATCTTGTATTAAAACTGTCATGAATATGACAACTTCGTTGCCGCATAGCATGGATAGCCCACTATTAGACTTCGGGGCCTGTTCTCTCAAGGAAAGTTCTTATCTTTGATCCACCATAATACCGGCCAAGTGTAAGTTAAATTGAAAAAACAAATCAATTATTTTTTTGTTGTGGAAGGACTCTTGGCAGAGTCTGCCTGGAGAAGTACCACACCTTTGCCAGTTATTCTACCGCCAAGCAGTAATGTGCAAACATTACTGTGTTCCGGTTTGAAGGGCAATGTTTCAAGAGAAATTACAGGGCTTAGATATATTACATCTTAGATCTCGGGGTGACGAGCCCATTGCAGTGCTAGGTAATGATTTGGAGTCTTCATGTTCCAATAGCTGGGTGTCACTGTGCTGTTATGTAGCAGGCATGCTGCTTACCATCAGGCACTTGTACTGCTCATCTCGTCACTTTTTATTTAAAAAAACATTTTTTTAAATATATCTAAGTGTCACAGAACAAATATAAGATAAAAATAGAAAATGTCTGATTGTAACGGAAACAAACAGAAATATATTACAGCTTAACATTTATAAAGTAACGCCACAAATTGCCCTAATTGCTGACAGCAATCTCTTACAGGCAACCACAAGGTCAGGCACAGATTGAAATAAGATGGCAACATTATTGCCATAGTACAAGCTTTGCTTAGTTGGGGTCAGATGTTGTTGTGTGTGACTTGTCCACCAATATTTATTTATTTTATATTTTAGTACCTGGTTGACCGAGCTTTGCTCGGTTTTTTTAAATTATATTTAGGCAGGTACGAATTACGAAGTGATGACTTACTTAGACCTACTATAAGGCGCTAAGTATAAGATTTTCTCAGAAAAAAAAGAACAAAAAGAAAAGGACCACCAGGATTCGAACCGGAGCCTATTTGACTCCGAGGGCGAGCAAAAAAAAGAACAAAAAGAATAGTTACCACCAGGATTCGAACCGGGGCCTGTTGTCTCCGAGGGCGAGCATATTCCGTCTGAGCCATTTAGACTTAAAGACCAGTGGCGAAATAAGTTATTGTATTCTAATGACATTGTAAGAGTTTTTATTGTCTAAAAACGCGCATAATATGATGTTTTAAAAAAATAAAACCTAGCTAGATCGATTTATCGTCCCCGAAACATATCTAATATATTTAATTTTTTTTTAATAAAATGTGACGCGATGAGCAGTCTTGCCTGATGGTAAGCAACATGTTCATATTTCCAAATATAAACAAAAACCAGCTAAAATGTACCTCGATGACATAGTGATTGCTAAAGTCAAAGTTCTTTATTGATAAATGTACAATTTACACGCCAATGTTGCTTACTTTTGAATAAGGTGAAATGCCTGGATTTAATTTCAAATTGAAGGCGGGTTTTTTAAAGAAAATATAATGTTATTATCTCGCAATAAAAAGGTTGTGTGTTGTTCCAGATTATAATCTAACTGTGGTTCAAATTCCTACCCGAACCTTGAAGATACACTGATCAGATCCTGAAAAGTTTTATCGTTATATCCTACTAATGTTTTAAATGTGAAAGGTTGGACATGTTTAAGTAGTGGTAGGACTCTAGGCAGAGCCCGCCTTGGGAAGTACCACACCTTTGCCAGTTATTCAGTTACCGCCAAGCAGGAATGTGCAAACATTACTATGTTCCGGTTGGAAGGGCAATGTTTCCAGAGAAATTACAGGACTTAGAGATATAACATCTTAGATCTATAGGGTGACGAGCACAGTGCAGTGCTAGGTAATGATTTGGACTCTTCAAGTTCCAATCGCTGATTGTTACTGCTGCTTGTGGCAAGCATGTTGATTACCATCAGGCACATAGCCTGCTCGTCTCGTCACTCTTCATTAAAATTTATTAAAAAAATTTTTTTTCTCAATCACGTTCCAAGGCCTGAACAAACAACAAGACAAGTTCAAAATTTGGAAAATTGATAGCTTATCAAATATGTATAGAATTACTGTTTGTAGGTAATATATCACGTCGTCTTATTTTTATCTCAAAATGTACAGTTCAATTTTTTATTAACAAATATATTTTTTAATTCTACACAGAAAAAATGGCGGCTAAATCCTAAATAAAAAGATACTCAGATGACCAATTAATTCTATTTCTCGCGTGCCCTAGTAGCTATCGCAATGAAGATCAGTTGCGCTTACATAAATTGAAGCGAATTCATTGCTCCGACTTTGTAGTCTTGTGAATCGTGCCGGTGTGACCGGCGCTTATCTTCTGGGATCAACAAAGGGAAGTTACAAGGGTAACGAAACTTTTACGGTACCAACTTTTTCACTGACATAAAACAAAATGGACGAAAGTCCTTCACGTACTGCGTTCGTCCGCGTACGGACATTATGTTTGTTTAATCTTCACTTTGGTAAATAAAACTGTTTTCGGGTTCTCTTTGTGATCATGCGGAATTATTTCGAGTTTGTTTGTTCTATTTCAACAGCATAATTCTTGTTTGGGAAAATGTGATTCGAGATTAACCTAAATATAATACAATAACTACACAGTAGGTATATGTTTGACATTTGTAGTACCTATCTGTAAACAAGGCAGTGTGGCAAGCCAAGTTCATTTAAGTAAACTGGCAAGTCGCACCATGTGTTGTGTTGTGTGTTACACGAACCATTAGGAGAGGATTGTCTTCCTCATAATTTAAAATTTCCTCCTCATAATTGATGCCTCAGTTTCTATAAGTAAAAAAATCGATTAAAACTATAGAAACTACACTCATATATTTGTTTTGGTATAGTAGGAAAAATATTTTGCTAGTGGTAAGACTATTTGCTGAGTCCCCCAGGAGAAAAGTGGTGCTAGGCAGTAGTATATTTTTTTGTTGAAATAGCTGCATTTGATTGCACTAATAAGCGGTTATGTAAAAAATGTCTACTACTTCTTACCACCAGGCTCAAAACTTCGCTCAACGCATTACTACATATTAAAAAAAACGCCGAAAGATAAGCATACATTCTGATACACTTTTCAATATACAAAACAACCTTATTTTAGAACACAACATACGTTACAGTGTGTAAGACTAAAGTCACTGCACAGTTTTACATGCGATATAGTCTGTATGGCAACTGTTTAAAGTCTATTTTAGTTTGATTTTCTATGTAACTTCTGAGGTGAAATGTTTGGTGGTAGCACTTTGGAGATTGCTGTCTTTTTTTATTATTAAAAGAGCTGTATTCCGTAACGGTAATGAGCGAGGACTTTGATTCCCAGCGGTCTTCTCGTAACCATCTCGGGTGTAACGCGGCCGAAACGGCGAGATAATTAAATAATATTTTTTGTTCGTGATTAAGTTCTGTATAATATAAATAACTAGCTGTACCCTGCCACGCTTTGTTGTGACACATTGTGATGCAAAAATTAGATAAAAATAATCTTTGATGCGGATTATACATCATTGTAAAATTTTAGCTCGATCGGTGCAAAACTTTTTGAGTTTTTGAAGCGTAATAAATTTTAATGGCAATATCAAAAAAGCATAGATATATGACAACTACCTCACATCACGCCTTTCCTAGTACCATCGGTAAAACTCTCCTGGCAAAGCTAGATGCCAATGTCATAAAGATATTAAAGTCATGGTTCAGATTGGCACATCCGGCTGATCCCTCTACTCTTTTTAGGGATCACAATAGTTTTGGGTTGAAACTAAAGAAACCGTCTGAACTTTACGAACAACTAAGAGTTACAAAAATCCATGTTTTGGGAAAGTCGCAAGACGAATTAATTACATTTCTCCCAAAAGACAAAAGTGCTTCAAACCTGGAATCTAGACTTCAATTCTATAAACAATTTATGGCAGCTGCACAAGTAAATTCTGCTGGGTTGGGTGCGAGACAGAAAAGGGTAAAAACCTTTCTACAACAAGACGAAAATGACGGTTACAAAGTGCACGCTATGAATTTAGAAATGCAAAGTGAGTGGTTAACCATAGGTGAGTTCTGTATCCCATTAGCTCTAAAGTGGCGCAACTTGATCTATGACTGGTCTCCTACCTTATTAAAATTTTATCTAAATGCATTCCAAATGACCTTCCCTGACCAGAGTAACTTGATAAGGTGGGGAAAAGCCTCTGAAAAATGTTGCTATACTTGTGGAGAGGCGATATATTATGTACAGTAAGGCACATATTGGTGGAATGCAAGGTGCTCCTTAATAGGGGTCATTACTCACGGCGTCATGACAGAGTACTTGAAATGATACGTGAAGCCATGATCCTTTCAGTAGCTAGAGCCCAAAAGGGATTGACGACAAACAAAAGACAAATTAACTTTGTAAAAGAAGGCTCAACTTCAAACTCCAGGAACAAGCCTTACTGAATCCTGGGTACAGCACCTGATTGGACTATTTTAATGGACACGTATGAAAAGCACTACAGAATCCCAGAGGATGTGGGTGTTTCGTCATCCAGACCGGACATTTTCCTTTTTTCTAGAGCTACGAAACGCATAGTCCTTGTAGAACTTACCGTACCGTGGGAAACTAATATACCTAAAGACCACGCGATGAAACAAAATAAGTATTACGACCTCCTAAACGAATTAACAAAAAACGGCTATGTAGTTAGTTTATGCGCTGTAGAAGTGGGAGCAAGAGGTATACCAGCAAAATCTCTCTATAACCTGCTGAAAGACCTTGGCTTGTCCAGAGGTGCAGTAAGTTCTATACTAGAACGAGTATCTATAGCTGCACTAGTAGGCTCATATCAGATTTGGCTGGGCAGGGAGAGAAAAACGAGTAGTGAAGGTGAGTGTTGATGTACGTCACAAAGGGGCCCCTTAAACCTACTCCCGAGTCACATGTGTTGGGATCTATTCGAGTTTTCTCTCTCAGCCACACGATGGACCCGGCACCCGCACGGTGAATCCATGGAATGCTAAGAAGATGGTCTCTATTTATTTTTTAATATTTAGTTTTCTGTTTGAAGTCGGTTCTTTTTTTTTGATAAACTTATAATTTTACTATTTCTAGGTATAAGATAGGCTTCTTTTTGTATCTTGTATTAACTATTAGATATTATTATTTTTAATCTGGTTACAATTTCTGAACATTGTCGTTCATTATTATCTGTCATTATTAAAACATTATCAAACTATTTAAACTGACATCTGATAGTTTTGAATTTTTTATATTGTTTGGTAGTACCGACTTATAATTGTATGATTTCCACTATCCGTTGTAAAATTGAAATCGAAGTGTACTGTATTAATAAATGAAGTACCTGGGTGACCGGACCGAGCTTTGCTCAGTTACTTAGATACATAAATATTAAAAAAAGGAACTTGAAAAAACAAAGATTCGAACCCGGATCTGTCAAATTATGACCCGACTTCCCGACTGAGCTAATATATACTGTCGCGCGACGTCGCAAAATTTACCGTCGCATTCTAATGTTTATGTAACAGTTTTTCAATGTCTAAAAACGAGCATAAAATGGCGTTTTTTAAATAAAACCTAGCCAGATTGATTTTTCGTCCCCAAACCCTCTACATCATTTCATGAAAATTATTTGAGCCGTTTCCGAGATTCAGATTCTATATATACATACAAATCTATTTACAAGAATTGCTCGTATAAAGGTATAAGATATGAATATCATGCCATTCTAATTAGTTCCGTGCCAATGAAAACCAGGTTCGACCCGCGATAAAAACCATAAAACGTTGACCCATCTTTCTTGCAGTTGAACGTCCCATCAATCTATAGTATTCAAAAAAACGTTGAATTTTTAGCTAACGTTGATTGCATTCCGCTCATTAGTCCAACACAAGCTAATCTAATACGAGTTAAAAAGACAAATACAACTTACAGCAAATGGTTAAAGTTAGTCCCATTGTCTTTGAGACTCTTTTGCCACTCCATTAACTCGCTGGTTTTATTGCACACTACCAACATACTGCTATCGCTATTTTCTTTCGTATCCTTAGTAAGTTGGTAGTTTATATACGGATCTTATTGTTTGGGTTGAAGAGTAAATCGTCAGTCTTAAAGAAAACTGTTTTAAATTACTTTATTATTTTGATTTTTAATATTTTTGAGGTTAGCAACTGCTACTAAAATTAAAACATAATAAATAAGTACCTGGTTGACCTAGCTTTGCTCGGGTTTTTAAATGATATTTAGGCAGGTACGAATTACGAAGTTATGACTTAGTTAGACCCACTAAAAGGCGCTAAGTAAAGATTTTCTCAGAAAAAAAAAGAAAAGGACCACCAGGATTCGAACCGAAGCCTGTTGACTCCGAGGGCGAGCAAAAAAAAAGAACAAAAAGAAAAGTAACTACCAGGATTTGAACCGAGGCCTGTTGTCTCCGAGGGCGAGCATATTCCGACTGAGCCATTTAGACTTCGAGAACAATGGCGAAATAAATTATCGTATTTTAATGACATTGTAGGAGTTTTTCATTGTCTAAAAACACGCATAAAATGATGTTTAAGGCCAGGTAGTTCTGTCAAATTAGGCATTTAACGCTGTCTTGTTCTCGCGACCGTCACCGACCGCGGAATCGGTGCCACAGTGCAGAAATAACATTAAAATATTGGACTTTGTAATTTAAACTCATTTTTTGTTCAAGATTTGTTTATACTAGTGATAACAATTTTGTGAATTGTGAAGTGAAACGAAGAAATATTAAATTTATCTATACTCGTAGATATACAAAACTCAACCTTTTCTTTTTGGTCACACTATAAGTTGAGAACGGCTTTTCCAATTTCATGCATCTTTTAAAATGTTTCCTAATAATTCACAAGTTCGTCAAAAATTTTAAAAAAATGTGCTGAAACGTAATGAAAAGCCAGTAAAAATAGAAGGTTTTTGGTCAACTTTAGACTAAATATCTAAACCAATTTTTTCTATGAGGTAAAAATCACTTACTGAGCATAAAATTACAAAATGCTCACATCCAGGTAGAGCTTCTAACGCCAATTGAAAAAAACTGTTTTAGCCGATATTTTGGAAACTATATATTTTGTCAATAATTGTAGAAAATAAAATTTTGCATCTTTTGTTAATAGTAGTAAACTTTTTTTGTAAAACTTACCGTTTACGATTTATAGCCCATTTAATGATACGATTGCGATTATACCCATAATAGTGGATGTAAATGATGTGGTCTACGATGGAACTTGTTTCTCTAATAGAAACAAGCACAGTGTACCTCGTAACCCCAAGGTTCGAACCTTCGACAAAAACCCACTCTAGCAATGCGTTTCACAGCTTAGTTGTTGTTATTACAAAAGTGGAGACCAAACTCTTCGTTCAACTCTTCAATCATGATGATGAACGGTGCTGTTTTTTCGAGCAACGAGCAATATGATAGAATAACTTTAATTTAAAAACCACGACTACAAAAAAATCTACACGTAAAAAAATATTACCTACTATCTAAGGACACTTTGGCGAGTCAGACTAGTCTTAGAATATCTTAGTTACCAAAATCAAAATTTATTTGCAAAGTTCATTGGAACTTTTAGAAATAAAGAATTATATTGAATTCCTTTTGTAAAGCGTTTGTTTTCTGAGACGTTATTGAATTTTTTTTAGCACCTTCACCATATATAAATAGATACGCTTTAGTGAACACACCACCACAAAAAAAAGATATTAGCAGCAATTTCACCAATTACTTAGTTCAAGGAGTTTAGCTAGAAAGACTGTACAGCTTATTCTAATAATAAGAAATTAAAACCTAAAAGAAGAGGGTATAAAACATAATTTTCTATATTATCATAACGTCAGTGCTGCAATGCACGCGAATCCAGACTTGGTAAACTTCCAATAAAACCTTCAATTTTAATACTAAAGCGCTGATATTGTACTAAAGCGTGCGGGATATGCAAGTTTTACCCTCGAGCGGGCAAAACGAAACAATGAGCGTCGCAAATGTTCATTTCGGTAAGCGAAGCTAAAAACGCAGTGGCGAGCAGTAGAAAAGATTCAATATTTATTGTAGTTCTTCACAAACTCCATATTCGTGTATTGATATCCTAATCATATTATTAATGTATGTGTTTGTTGTTGCTCAATCACGAAACCGCGGAGAGCTGGTCGATACATTTTCACATTTTTAAAGGGACCTGTGGCAGTTGGATTTTAGTCATCGGTATAAACCATCAGATATACCTTCCCAAACTTCAATCGTTCGTAATTATGTCATAGTTGGAAAGAGTGAGCTGACTCTTTCCGTTCTAGTCGTTTGCAGGAATGTGTGAACGCCAGACGTTTTTAAGCTATTGCATAGCTTTTATCGCGGACCTGGGACCGAATTTTAGTGATCGTGCATCTGTTTCTTATGTTCACAAGAAAGAGGGATGGAAGACCGTATCGTCGTCCTCCCCACTCGCTCATTCAACTTTGAATCTTATTTGTATTAGCTTTACAGACTAAATGCTCTTAGCAGTGTTGCCAACTTAATGGATTTCCCGTGATATTTTTTATGGTAAACAAATGTCACTCTTCAAAATAAAAGCAATTCCGAAAAATTGTTAACATCCCTATTGCTTATGTTGATAAAAATGCATGCAACATGCAATAGCTTTACCGCGGCAGTCTCCGAGTGCCACACTTCTTTTTGACTAGCACTATTCATTTTCAACAACCAAAACAGGTAGAGCTACACCATATCTCGTCGTTGGCGATTCTAGGGGTCAAGTAGATTGGTGGATGTAAACCACTTACGCTGTGCACACGAACGCAGTTTATTGCCAATTTCAAGGTGCTCAGGCCACATCTAATGGCACAAATCGATGAATTCGATGATACTAAATTTTGGTCCAACATCACTGTCTCATTCGAACAGTGTTTTTAGTTTTTTAGTATTTACTTAAGACTGTAGACTTAAGGACTTAAATAAATAACTCACAATATGACAATTTTGTTCTGTGAGAAAACCATGGCAAACTTATAATATGTAAATATATGTAGTTAGGCTAAAACAAATAGAATAGAAATATTTATATACGAATATAATAAGAGAAATGGGTGCAATGCATCCACTTAGCAACATCGATAATAATCAATGTATGTACCCTCCCAAACTGCAGGCGCACAGAATTATGTTATCGTTGGGAAGAGTGAGCTCACTTTTTCCGTTTTAGTCGATTGTAGGAACCAGTGAACCCAGGATGTTTAATACCTATCGCTATTGTTGTCAACAACCAAAATAAGATACCTCGCAACATACCTCGCCGCTAGCTATTCTCAAGGGTCAAGTAAATTGGTAGTAGCGAACCACTCACACTACACACATAGACGCAGTTTGATAACAATTTCAAGGTGCTCAGAGCATATCTTTTGATTTAAATCGATGCTTAGCAATGATTAGTTGATTTAAAATAAAAACTGTCTGAGTTTAATTTTAAATTGTTTGTGTTTTTCGCAGAAAATTAAATTATCTACTGGTTTATTCAGTAGTGGCTCACAACGTACGGATATGAATGCCTCACATGATTGCCGGGATCCGCGCCCATTGCTCATATGGGCCTTTTATACACGTGGCGAAATACGGACGGATAACAGCGGGTAGAAAGATCCACACGAAGCGAAAGTATTTTAATTGATGCCTTCTATTCAAATGAATGAATAAACTTTTTTAATAAAGCCAGCAATTAAGTGGGTTTCGGAGGTTTACATATGTTTATGCTTTGGTACACAAAATGGGATTAGGATGTGTAGTAGGGCTCTTTGGAGGGTCAGGGTCAGGGTTTGGAAGTAACATTATTTTGCTAGTTATACTACCGTCATGTTGTAATGTGTGCGCAAAGGTTACTTGTCTTCTGGTTTGAAGGATAATGTTTCCAGAGAAATGACAGGGTAAATAGAATATTATAATATAATAATAATATATGCTACGGAAGCTTTCATGGGCGAGCCCGAGTCGCACTTGACCACTTTGATTATATTTAGCTACTACATCCACTAGTTGGAGTAGATTACACATTCAGATTGCAGATTTAGATTACAGATCACAGATACTTACTTATACATTTTTTTCAGACCAAAAATACTGATGTTACGAGTACAATCAACACAGATCTCACATATCACATAGCAAGAAATGACAGAAAGATTTGAACAATATTTTTAGCTAAGGCTTACTCCCTTCCGTGCTTGCGCGGAAGATCAACGAACAATTCGATGATCCACGGTAAAAAAGGTGAAGGAGAATAAAGAAAAAAAGAACTAGACTTATAATAACTATTCTAATAATAACTCACGGACGAAGAGGTTTGACTCTACGTTTGTGATAAGAACATGTAGGCTGTGGAATGAGTTGCCTGAGTGGGTTTTCCCCGATAGTTATAATCTTGGTGTCTTCAAATCGAGAGTGAATCGGTTTTTTCTAGGTAAACACGCTCCATCGTAGACCGCATCGTCGTTTAACATCAGGCGAGATGGCGGTCAAGTGTAAACCTATAAAAGTTAAAAAAAAAAAAAAAAGATTTCTTCTGGTATTACATATTACATAAGTATTACATAGATTTAAAAAAATGTTCTTATAACTGTTAAAAAATGTGTTTCTGTGTGAAAACTGCAGGACATTGCGAAGCAAAATATTTTATCCTTCTTTTTTTTAAATTTACTGGCTAAATTATTCTATTTAGTTCAACTTCAAACACAAACTAAATTGACGCTATTACCATAATACATTACAACATTAATTACATTCAATATAGCTAGGGTACAAATGCTAGTTAAAATGTAGAGTAAATTTCCAAACAAACTGAAATAAATCCATCGTAACAAAAACTTTATCAAGACCTTAAAAGGTATATTATTCGTAAAAGAGTACCTACTACACAATAGATGAATACTTTGACGACAAATCAATTACAGAATGAGTCGATACACTCCCCTTAGTGTGACCCTAAGATAAAGAATAAGTAAATAGATTCTGTGTTCCGGTTTGAAGGGCAATGTTTCCAGAGAAATTACTGGCCTTAGAGATATAAGATCTTAGATCTGGGTGACGAGCGCAGTGCAGTGCTAGGTAGTGATTTGGACTCTTCATGTTCCAATAGCTGCGTGTCACTGTGCTGTTATGTGTCAGGCATGTTGCTTACCATCAGGCACATGTCTTGATCGTCTCGTCACTCTTTATTTAAAAAAAAAAAATAAAATTGATCAGGTTTTTCCGCGCGGTTCTTTTATACCAATCGGAAGCAGATGCGGTGTATGACACCTAAGTGATGTGCCGCGATAAAAGTATGGTACTTTCATAAGAGCGGGCAGACCCGTGGTTTCGGTGTAAAGGGTTTGTTCTCACTCTATACGTACAAATACAAATCCAAAAATCTTAATATCTGTTTGCAGGTAAGATAAGGTGATACAAAACATTTTAATAATTGACCCATACAAACTGGCTTCTTCTTCTAGAGGCATGCAATATGTCTGGCAACACAGTTTCCATCGGTCTGAATTCTATTGATCAGCTGATAAAGTCTTCTTCTTTTTTTTTCATTTTAACTTTTAATCGGTTATCAACATAAGCAATAGGGATGTTAACAATTTTTCGGAATTGCTTTTATTTTGAAGAGTGCCATTTGTTTACCTTAAAAAAATATCACGGGAAATCCGTTAAGTTGGCAACACTGCTAAGAGCATTTAGTCTGTAAAGCTTATACAAATAAGATTCAAAGTCGAATGACCGAGTGGAGAGGACGGCGTTACGGTCTTCCATCCCTCTTTCTTGTGAACATAAGAAAGAGATGCACGATCACTAAAATTCGGTCCCCAGGCCCGCGATAAAAGCTATGCAATAGCTTAAAAAAACTCAGAATATAATTTAACGACGTCAAATTACAAACTAACCTAACATAGCGTAAGATTATAATATACCGCGTGAGATTATAATCTGACGGTATTGTCATCAGATCACATTTCACATTGACATAATAATATATAGTAAACTGACATACGCAATCAAGGTCATTAGGTACTAGACAACGCGCCAGCGGTAGAACTCTGGCAGACTCTGCAAAGAGTCTTACCATTGCAACCTATGCTTCTGATAACTTAAATATATAGAATAGGTAAAACCCCCCATTTTACGAAGGTATTTTTGTACGGAAAATCTAATAACGGACTGAAAACATGAAAGATACTGCCTCGGGTCGTCTAGTATTCAGGAAAATGAAAGTAAATTTGATATAAGGCTTCTTTTAGATCTAGCTTATCCCGTGACTGGGAAACTTTGTTTTCAACACTTATACGAGTATATATATTTTGTCGATAAAAGCTTTACTCTAGAAGTTTTGATATAACACATTTTAACATCAAATTCTACGTGAATTTTAATAACCAGGCTACTAAATGTTACGTAATATAATCACTGCTGGTACTACATTAGGTTTGAAGGGTAATGTTTCCATATAAATTGCAGATCATAAAGATGGTTCATCTTATATCTCTGGGTGACGAGTGCAGTGCAGTTTGCTTAATATCAGACTATACTATTCTGGTCATTTAGTCACTCAATGCTACAAAAAATCCCGTAAGTTTTTCGACTATGAAAAGTAAATAGTGGTGGTTCCAAATTTCAACCCAATCCGTTCAGGCGTTTCTACGTGATTGAGCACCAAACATCTAAACTTTTGCATAAAAAATGTACATATATATCCGTAATTGTAACGTGAATGTTGGAATATTCACTCTCAGGTTCGCCCGGAGACCGCGACACGAGACCGCGACGCGAGACCGCGACCGGAGACCGCGACAGGCACTTGACTCTATGGAATTGTATGGACGCCAGTTCGCGCCGAGACCGCGACAGGAGACGTGTCTCGCGACACGTGTCTCGGTCTCGGGCGAACTTGTACCTTCAAACTGCCACAGTTTTTCTTTTTTTTCCTTAATATAAGTATTTTTCTTTTTGTTTTAGAACTACCAACCAAGCCAGTTATCTTCGACGAGTACGGCAAAGAGGTGACAGGGACGGCGGGCCCTTACAACGAAGGTGGAGACTTCAAGCTTATTTGCTCCGTAAATGGAGGTGAGTGGCTTCGACAAGGCGTTTTAGTCGTCCTAGAACGTTTTTAGATATTGAAGTTACTGTGGCAAGGATTTCAAAACTACAAAATTGATAATTTAAGAAACCCTTGACACAAATTATTACACTAACCATACCCTAGTAAATGAAAAAAATCTTCGAATTAACTCGAGACCATCTAGTCTGAATGGTTATGATTAGAAGATATATTAAGACAACAATGTTTTTGAAGATTTATTCCAGACTAGCAGTGCCCTCCGGTTTCATCCGCGTAGTTTCCAAAGTGCGCTATTAAATTCTGAGTTACAAGTTTTCACTTCTATCGGCAGCCCCTTTAAATAAAAATAAATAAATAAATATTGGTGTAAATTTCACACACAACACTATCTGACCCCAAACTAAGCAAAGCTTGTACTATGAAAGCCAAATAGCTGATATAATACTTATATATTTTTTAAATATATACTTATTATAGAAAGAAAACACCCAGGCACAGTACAAATCTTTGAGTTCATCACACAAACATTTGCATTGAGTGGGGATCGAACCCACGACCTACGGCTTCGCAGGCAGAACTATTACTAAGTAAGCCACCAGGCCAGCCAAATATATTTTTTACATTTGTAGTCTACCTAAAATTCGTAAGAAACGATTTCAATTTTCCTTCCTCATTCATGTGGCCAAAAAAGTGAAATAAACCGCTGCAAGCGAGTTGCTGGTCAAACATAGAACTTACCTGAAAAAGTACCACATCTTTGCTGTTCAATCTACCGGGAAACCGCAATATGTACAAAACATTATTTAGCTATATATTGTTTATAAACTTTCGCGATTTGAACATATAAAACCAACCAACTTCCACCAAAATTGCGCTTGTTCAATCCCTTCTGTTTTCTATTCTTGACTATGACGACGTAACAAACCTGGATCTCACAGAAGAATAGTTAAACAAGCTTGAGCGCCTTCAAAATTTCTGCATAAGGTTCATATTTGGCCTGCGCAAATATGACTATATATCTCAATTTCGCACTAAGCTCAAGTGGCTTCCTATCCGCCTTCGCAGAAATGCACACATTTTAACTTTGCTCTATAGCATTCTATTTAATCCTACCTCCCGATTTTACCTAAAGGAGCGCTTCACTTTTTATCATGAAATTTCTCGGCCCCGTCCCTTGAGAGCGGCAGTAGCGCTCAACCTTGTCACTCCATCACATAAAACATCTTTCACTGAAAATTCTTTCTCTGTTAAGGCTGTCCGTTTGTGGAATGCTCTACCGGCCTCTATTACAAACTCGCAGTCTCTAAACATCTTTAAAAACAATGTAAAATAATTTTATTTGGCACAGTGCATGGCTGTCGTCACCAGTAAATCGTAAGTGGTTGTATGGCTGTCCACTGCTGTTTGTACGGCTGTATTACTTTATCTTGGATGTTACATTCATCATGTAAAAATTGTTCAAAAATATAGATTAATTAGTTTTAGTATGTAGGTTTATAATTTCCAGCATTTTGTTTGTATTAAACTCACTTTGTAGTAAATATATATACATTAACTTGTTTTGTATAATAGTATAGTAATAGTATAATTAAGTATTAGTAATAGTATTAAGGAAAATGTCACCTCGCCTCGCCTAACCTTGTTCTAGGCGATTTTCCTTTAAGTTGGTTGCCTGGAAGAGATTGCTCTCAGCAATAAGGCCGCCATTTGTGGTGCTAGTTCATAATTGTGTGTTACTGTATTTGTTTCCTGTTTTGTGTCACAATAAAGAGTTATCCATCTATCTATATAATGTTTTTATATTACGGGGCTTAATCACGGATAATTCATTGTTTAAATACCTCGACGTTTTATTTCGTTTTAACTATAATTATTTAGCTATGTTTCTTCGGGTGACCAGCGCCATATATTTTTACGCCGTGACTTGTACAGTTTACTGTCTGGTATTGTACTATTATAGACAGACATTTTAGCAATTGTTAATGTGTCTTCGATTGTGATTGTCTCGTACTCTATCTTATTAAAATGTATCGTATATTCCCAACTTGTTACTAAATTAATAAATAAGTTTATTGAATTATAGATTTAAAGAGCCCTAAATTTTGTAGTGGCGGTCATTTTTTAGTGTATTCTACTAGTCAATCAAATAGTTGTGCGGAAACATGTAATCGGTGACCAACGGTGATAACCATAAAATATAAACACGTCTAAATCATAACACCCATTGTTTTTACGTAGGGCCTAAAAAAATCTATACACAATGCTGTTAGAATGAAAGCCACATTTCGTTATATTTTTCATCTTAATTTATTATCTCCTCCAAATATGTAGCGAACGTCCCACGTAACTCATTTCGAACCAAAACAGGGAAAATGTTTAAATTATACCTGGCAAGTCATCCCGTTTCTGATTTTATGTATATTAAATTGATTCAATTTGCTTACCTTCTAAATGTTTCCGGCATTTTCTTTTCTCATATGTGAAGTATTAACGTAATGATTTATTTTATAAATAGACTTGAGATCATTAATGTTTTGTAGGTCAATCGTTTAAATGTCATACTCAAAATACCTACGTACGAGTCTAATTAGGGTACAATTTAGCAATTTTGCGGTTAAGTACGCACATGTAGGTTTTAGAAGATGTTCATTGCTTAGTCATCAGTTTCTTAATTTGTTAATCAGTTTCAAATCTAAATTTGTTTTTTAATTATAATGGGTTCACGCTTGACTGCTATTTTGCCTTATATTAAGTGAAGATGTGGTCTACGATGAAACGTCCTTGCCTAGAAACAAAAAAATACTCAGAACTTGAACATACCAAACTGACAACCGTCGGGAAAATCTTATTTTGGCAACGAATTTCACAGTCTGGATGTCCTTTTCACAAAATTAGAATCAAACCTCTTCGTTTGAGTATTTAGAATGTCAACCATGAAACGACATCGGTTTTCCGAGCTACGAACAGCTCGATAGAGAAAAGGCAAGGTGGTATTAGAACTATTGAGTAGTGGTAGGACTCTTAGCAGAGTCCGCCTGGGGAAGTAACACACCTTTGCCCGTTATTCTACCGGCAAGCAGTAAAGTGCAAACATTATTGTGTTCCGATTTGAAAGGCAATGGTTCCAGTGAATGTGCAGGGCTTAGGGATATAATATCTTAGATCCCTTGGGGACGAGCGCAGGGCAGAGCTAAGTAATGATTTGGACTCTTCATGTTCCAACAGATGCGTGTAACTGAGCTGTTATGCGGCAGGCATGTTGCTTACCATCAGGTACATGTCCTGTTCGACTCGTCTCTACTATGAAAAATACCACATTTTACCCAGCTACGCCCTGCGATTTGACGTCATACCCACGCGTAAATAGAGTTAAATTTTGTATTTATGAATTGAACCTACGTATGGGTAGAACCAAATCAATCGTAGTATCAGAAAATTGACATCGCTTGATCTTCAGCTTCTTGTTTTCAATTTAAGTTGGTTGAAACTCGTAAGTGTACAAAACAAAAAACCAATTTCTTGACGTGGAGCCTAGAAGTGAAAGAAATCCAGTGCATGCCAGCAAAACACCACCGACCTTGGTCCTTATCGTACTTTAAGCAATGCTTAGGTGTGTTCTTGGACCCTCTGAAGAATTCTTATAGAGCAAAAATGACATTTTGACTGCCCTAGTGGCTTAGTTGGTAGTAGCTCTGCCTGCGAAGCCGAGGGTCGTGGGTTCGATCCCCACCCAGTGCAAATATTTGTGTGATGAATTCAAATGTTTGCACTGTGTCTGGGCGTTTCTATGTATAATAAGTATGTATGTATTTAAAACTATACAAGTATTATACCAGCTATCTGGCTGCCATCACACAAGCTTTGCTTAGTTTGGGGTCAGATGGTGTTGTGTGTGAATTGTCCACCAATATATTAATATCCTAATGTATCGCGAACACAGTTGCCAGAATGCAAGCAGTTATCATTCATTTTATGTACCAATACACAAGATAGAGCAAATTACAAACTTAAGTCTATGGCAGCTCAATTCGTCCGGTGGGTCCCAAACTAGGCTACGCCTTTATTTTGGGTACATATAGTTGGATAATATGTTTTTTTTTTAAAACGGGCAACATTTATTAACAAAACTAAATGACAATGATAAATGCATATACATACCTAAATAACGAATTGAACTTAATTTGAACGTGTGTTTGACATCTAAATTATCCATATACCAATGAAAGTCCAAAGATATTGAATTGAGCAAGCAAGTTGTGAATTCTGTTTGTGGCTGTCACTTTTTTCTTTGCACTTTTTTTTGTCTAACTACTAAATTATCTACCCACCCACATCTTATTAGCTACCTAGCCAACGTATATTGTCTAATAGACACCTATTTACCTTGTCTTCCAGTAAAATAAATGTTTATATAACATTATTGTACAAAGCCCAGTTTGGCCTGTGATCCAACTGAATAGACTTTGGGTTGTAAATGATATTACATTTTAATGGTCGTGATAGATTGACGATCACATAATTAATGTACTCGTATTTAAATATGTTGGCTACCTTTGTCCCTTCAGATAGCTAGCTCGAAAAAGGTTCGCTTTTTGACGGAAACTGGCTGTATTTGAAACCTTATTTGTCAAAGATTATGTTTAGGGAGGAAGAATGAAATACAACATTAACCATCGAGATTTATATCTTTTCTTTGTAGGAGTCCCAACACCAAGACTGCAGTGGCAGCAAGATGACAATATCCTGGCCACACTGGGGGCGGGAGACCTCCAGCCGTCGGGTTCAGCCAGGACACTCGTGCTGGTGGTCAGAAATGCGACTAGAAATCACCTCTCTTCAGCGTACACATGCATCGCTGACAATACGATGCTGGCACCACCACAGAAGGCCACTATTAGGGTGGATTTATTTTGTAAGTACTTTTAACATACGTATAAACCAAGCAGCAATGTGCAAACATTACTGTATTTCGGTTTGAAGTGCAATGTTTCCAGTGAAATTACAGGGCTTAGAGATATAACATCTTAGATCTCTGAGTGGCGAGGCAGAGCAGTGCTAGGTAATGATTTGGACTCGTATGTTCCACTAGCTGCGTGTCACTGTGCTGTTATGTGGTAGGCATGTTGCTTACCATCAAGCACATGTCCTGCTCATCTCGTCACTATTATGTAACAAAAAATGATAAAAAATTACAATATTGTGATTGCTTTGTGAAATGAGCTTTGACAAATTTAGCGATATTTGCTCATTGCATGATTTCCAGCGTTTTTCAGTTTGATTTTGATACCGGCAATTGTGCCGAAATATCGAGCGCTTGATAAATACAGTAACGACAGTAAATATGGAGACATCCATTATACGTAGCTTCACAGAGTGTAAGTGGCCAGAACAAAATCCCTGGTTATATGGCTTCTAAAAGGATATTCAAACATGACTGAACTGTCTCAAAGGAGTACAGGACATACTTTTTTATTACGATAAACATAAAGGTGAATTTTCAATGGTTCATTTGGACGGTTGACTTAAAGACTTCTTCTCAAGGTCTCCAAAGATCGTATTTGCTTGAGAAAATATCTAGAAAGTAAGTTATTCGGGATATTTAGAAGGACTAACAGCAACCAAATATTTTTCTTTCATTCGGATTAGAGCAAATAGAACATTAAACAACGCTTACTGGAAATATTTCTGTAAATATTTGCTTAGTAAGTAGATACAATACAATGTCATAGAATAGATAATATAGATAGAACGGACACTCCCACCCCCGCCAATTTCAAGCTTCCACACCTCAGGCCGTTTCGGATACGCTAGGAGCACTCAACGAAGGGCTGGTATCGAACATTTAATTCTAACGAAGTATCATCATGGTGGGTTTTGTGCTGTTTACGTCTGTCCATCAACTAAACGGAACAAGATTAAAAGCTTTATAATAACGTAAGATTAGAAACTTTTTCAATAACGTTGCTTTATAATATTATAAGCATTGCTTAGTTTGGGGTCAGATGGAAATCTGTGCAAACACCCTGTATTGTAGTTTTTGTTAACAACAGTTTGATCATAGACTGTGAAAACTGAAAATAATCATAACTCATAAATGTGTTGTTACGAACAGTCGAATAGTCTGAGGGCTCTTGTGCGCAGTTTGATCAGTGTGAAATGAAAATAATCATAACTCATAAATGTGTTGTTAACAGTCGAATAGTCTGAGGGCTCTTGCGCTATTCGGTATAAGCTTAGGTATGCTTCAGTATGCATCATGTAAACTTTTAATTGTAGTGGTAGAACTCTAATCTTGGCAGAGTCCACCTGGGGAAGAACCACACCTTTCCCAGTTACCAGTTATTCTACCGCCATGCAGTAATGTGCAAACATTAGCGTGGTCCGGTATGAAGGGTAATGTATCCAGAGAAATTACAGGGTTTAGAGATATAACATCTTAGATCTGGGTGACGAGCGCAGTGCAGTGCTAGGTAATGATTTGGACTCCTCATGTTCCAATAGCTGCGAGTCAGTGCGCTGTTATGTGGCAGGATGTAGCTTACCATCAGGTCCATGTCTTGCTCGTCTCGTCACTCTTTAATTAAAAAAAAAATGTAACTTATGTTATTAAATACAGTAAGATTATATTCATAGGTTTCATTCCTATGCCTTGTGCCTTAGACCTAAGTTTGATAAGCAGCAGTGGCCAACTGACTAAGACCCGGTTTTCGAAACTTTTCTTTTTAAGACAGCGCCTTAAATACCTAACTGTATTTGCACGGAATGATTTACTGAACAATCCTTCTAAAATATGTGCCAAAAATTTCACCAAGAGATTTCAGCGTTCCAAATGCTTATCCAAGACAAACCCGCAATACTCGTTGAGAGGCTCCCATTCTGCGGCAACACTGCAATATTCTTATGCGCATTTCAGAACCGCTTCGACCAATAAAAGATTGGCTATACCGAGCTTCACAGCAGGAAAGGGTTACATAACACTTTATACGGAAAACTCTGCACACAATATATACCTCGACAGGAAAATATACTTTGGCAAGAACACTCTACAGAAGTATACTGAGCTATTTTCGTGTTATATTGGCTTAGTTTATGTAGGGAAGGGCTTCGTCTATTTTCCTTTGTGATAGCGTTTTGATGTATTGAGATCGTGACGAAATGCTTTTAGAATAAGTGTAAGATATACAAACCATCTAATGTAGGGGGGTTGGGGTAGGGGAAGCAACTATGTGAGGGGAGAGAAAGAAAATGCGCTTTGTGGCTCAATTGCCAATCATTCTTATAAAATGAAAATGTTCGCAGCGCTTTGAATTACTATCATTGTGAGAATCGTAAGACTGGAATGAATAAATTTCGAAAGAGTGTTTACTGTTTAGTTTATCTATACGGTTGCCTTCCTTCCACTCGACACCATCGGTGGTGTCGTATGGAATCACTAGTCCATACGACACCACCGACTAATAGTGAGGTTACCTACATACAAAGTTGTTGATATGAAAACTCCAATTAAGTTCAAGCAGTTTCGTTAATGAGGTATGTCAATTGATAAAGTTTATATTTATCTGTCACTCAAATGGTCATCTTGACATTGTTCATTGCAATTTGCATATTATTGTCTTTCCGTCCGAATATTTTAATTTTTCACAATGGACATGGATACTAATACTGACGACATAAAAGACATAAAAACTAATGGCGGAACAGCACATCACTAGGGTGGTGTCGTATGGACTAGTGATTCCATACTACACCACCGATGGTGTCATGTTGGTGGTGTCGAGTGGAAGGAAGGTACGGTAGCGCGTAGAGATACGAACGTCCAGAGAAAAGAGAAAATTTGATGTTTATAAGGGCTACGATAAACTGCGTAGAGTCCGCCTGGGACACCACACCTTTGTCATATTTATTCTTATACTATAGAGTCATGTCCAAACATTACTGTGTTTCAGTTCCAACGTCGATTCAATGTCCAATGTTAATTTGCAATGGTTCCAAAAAAATAAAAGGGAATGGAGATAAATCATCTTATATGTATTTCTGGGTGGCGTGCGAATTGTAAGATAATGGTTTAAAGTTGTATTACACGATGTTGTCACGGTTATGCGTGTTGTTTACTGTAAGGCAAATATTGTAATCTTTTTGTCACACTTTTTTTTAAAGAAGTAGTATTTAAGATGACCAATGACACATAGAAGGTCGCAAGTCACCTTCCGAGGCTCAGAATCGGGACAAAAGGAGTACAGGAAGAAAAGCCTATGCCATTCCCAGCCCTACTAAAGTAAGCTTGTAATGATGTACCTATGTATATAAAGATTTGTAGACTTCCATCTAGCGTAGAACGTAGAATAGGTATCTCTAAAAAGAAAACAACAGAAATTTTAAAGAAACCTTTTAAAAAAATGAACCTGGATGAAGTTGTTATATATATTTATAGATTTATAGATATCAGTTAGCAGCACTGTCCTATATTTCAAGGAATTTAACACTGTGTTTTGCATTGTTTGCTATGAAAACTTGTGCTGAAGCTATCGTAATCTCTTGTAGTGAAACCTCTGTCAGTGGAGATTCTGTCAAAGGAGCAGCCCCTGTCAGTGGGGCACAAGACGGACCTTTGGTGTCAGTCCACCGGAGCGCGGCCTCCCGCCAACGTTACGTGGTGGCTTGAAGGGGAAGCAACTCAAGTCAATTACTAAGAACATGGTGAGTTTATCCTCCCTGTATGTTAAGCAAATGTAGACCTTAAAACTTAGTTAAAATTAAATTATATTTTATAGAAATTTAATGGGATGATGATTAGGTTAAGAATACAACATTCTATGTAATTAGTCCGTCGAATGGATCATGGAAAAATATGCAAAATACAAAACACAAACATCTTTATTGCTGTTTGCAGGTAAGATAAGGTGATAACAAAACATTTTAAAAGTTGACCCATACAAACAGGCCTATTCTTAGCATGCAATATGTCTGCATGTATGGGACACGTATATTTTTAGTATTAAATAAAATATAAAGATATATTATATTTATGTAGAGCATAAAAGTAGTGTTTCACTATTGACATTTGAATTAATAATGGTGTTTTGCATATTTTTTCACCGAAATATTTTCAACACTGTCAGATTGTAATCTAACGCATGACTTTAATAATCCTACGGTAGATTAGGTTAGTTCTTAATCTATTAGGGCTTTTACAAGTTTGGTGACATTGATAAAATAAATTTAAAATTGAATTGTTACAGAATCTATACATTGAACTTTACGATCTTGTATTTTAGTGACGAGCAGAACCTTTACTATTAAAACAATGAGAACTACACGTCATGTAATTAATTGCTTACACTAAGTACATCTGAAATATCGATACACCAAAGGTCTAAATTTATGGATGTTAAAGCCTACTATCGGTCGAAACTTCTCTAGCATCCTGGTGGCATTGCTAATTTTGTTAATAGTTTTTTTGTTTTGTGACTTTAAATAATATTTCATTTTTCCCCAGGGTCTGAGAAACGCGAACGAAACGCAATCTCTTCTGCAATGGGTGCCTTTGAAAGAGCACAACGGGAAAGTGCTTGTCTGCAGAGCGGAACATTATAAGTTCAATCGCTCGACGATAGAAAGCAAACTTGTATTAAATATTTATTGTAAGTTCGCTTTTTTACAAATGTCCTTTTAGATTATTTTATTGAATAGGATTTTTCGTTTTTATTGTTAAATCACACAAATATGTGCATACAATTATTTCATTAACAACGCTGTTAAAGTGCACAAAAGTTTTTGGCAGCAATATTCTCAAATCACATTTTTTTACGTAACTGTTGTAAATTAATATGTCAATCAAACGCTGCTTATGTATATTTAAAGTGAAAAAATGGAACTTAACCTTCTATAGTCCCTATGGCTAAATAGCCGTCTAGTCAAGCTAGAAGAAGGTGGCGTGATGAACTGCAACATACTCGTAATAAGGATAAACTATCTGGAAGGAGAGAAGACAATTATTATCCGTTTTCCCAACTATGGGCAAATGGACTACAAGTATTAAGTAATAATTATAATAATAATTAGTCAATTATAACTTCTAATGGCATCAAAACAGTCAGTACATTTGGAATGCTCACAAGCAAAACTGTAAAAGCTTCAGTGTTTTGTGCGAAATATTTGATTAATTCAACTTTATTCGACACGACTATATAAAATTTTATCGTACAGTTCAAACACCTAACCTCGCACGCAAAAAAATGAAAACTGGAATATGCGAGAATTCCACTTCATAAGCGCAAGAAAGGAAATAGGTCAGGCGCCTCTAAACTGATATACGAATACTCCGTTATTTCTTATTCCCCTCATTTTCATTCATCCACCCTTCACATCGTTCAATGTTGTGTTTTCTAATACAGATATACCAGAAGCGACGATGCATCTCGGTGCTAAAATGAACCCCAATGACATAGAGGAGGGAGATGACGTGTACTTCGGGTGCAAAGTCGATGCCAACCCTCCGGCTTATAAAGTAGTTTGGGAGCACAACGTGAGTATTCTGTTTTATATTTCTTGCTGTCACTTGGCATTTTACACGATGGAAACAAATACAACACTACCGCTAAAATACGAAGTAGGTAAGGATTTTTTTCGAAGTGAAACTTTTTATGGCGCGCTGGTAATTTTTTTAACCCCCGACCAAAAAAAGGGGTGTTATAAGTTTGACGTCGATGTCTGTGTGTCTGTCTGTCTGTGTGTGTGTCTGTCTGTGGCACCGTAGAGCTCAAACGGATAGGCCGATTTCGATGAGGTTTTTTTTATTTGAAAGTTAATATCCGTTCTTAGCTATTAATATCGATTCAAAATGGCCGCCTCCACAAAATGGCGGACAAAATATTTCTTCACAACCTGTCTCAATATGGGTATCAAATGAAAGGGCTTGACTAGCAGAGTACTATACGCTATAACAAATTTCAAATCCAAGATGGCCGCCACTACAAAATGGCGAATTATATTTTTTTTCACTACTACCGCAATATGGGTATCAAATGAAAGGGGTTGACTAGTAGAATGTTGTACAGATAACAAATCTAAGGTAATCGGGGGTTAATCAAAATTTTAATTTTGTTTTGTTTACGTTAATTTTGATTTTTTTTTTCAATTGTTGTTGTGTTTTCATTTCAGTCGGTGACACTGAACTCGAGTGCTACTGGTTTTATTTTCATAAAGTAACAAATAAGAAGGCTACCTGATAAAAAATGGGAGCTGTCTGTTTGTCAATTATCTCTCTTTAAGGAATTGTATCTACACAATGTTTTATATTGAAAATTTGCTCAATAACTCTTTGTCAAGGATATCATATCACAAATATCATTGAGTACTTCTTGTCAATAAAAAATTGTAAGCGAATAACTAGTGTACTAATATTATAATGCATATTGGCCAGAACCAAGATCCAAATGTAAAATTTAACAAATGTATTCTTGTCTGTCTCATGATCTCTGTAATTACATATACCTATGTATTGCCATTAACGAATATTTAATGCGATTATAATTGTATTGTCCTACATCACTAAAATAATACTTATTTCTCTTGATAGGTAGGTTGATATAAAATCTCTTTTTATTGAGAACATAAAAAAAAATATACGTAAGAATAACCAAATTTGATAAAACACACACTTTTACCAGTTATTCTACCACCAAGCAATTATGTATCAGCATTACTTTGTTCTAGATTTTTTTTTTAATAAAGAGTGACGAGACGATCAGGACATGTGCCTGATGGTAAGCCACATGCCTGACACATAACAGCACAGTGACACGCAGCTATTGGAACATGAAAGAATCCAAATTATTACCTAACACTGCACTGCGCTCGTCACCCAGAGATCTAAGATCTTATATCTCTAAGCCCTGTAATTTCTCTAGTGTAAAGAGTAATGTTTATAAAGAAATTACAGCGCAAAGAGACATTTCATCTTTTACCTCTGGGTGACGGGCGCAGTGCAGTGCTAAGTAGTGATTGGAAGTTTGACTTTGGGATGTTTAAATAAAAAAATGCAAGACACATCATTTTTATGGACAGACGTCTCGCTAACCACCGAAATGTTATGCTTGTTACTCTTTTAACATTAACACATTAATGTGGTGACGTCACCTCATAGTGTGTATAACTATATTTCCTCAACACTAAAGAAGTTTTTCCTTCAAAACGCTCACCAATCGAAACCAACGATCTCAATACACAGATGTGCCCTCCCAAACTTCAGGGCGCACGTAATCATGTCATCGTTGGGAAGAGTGAGCTCACTCATTCCGTTCCAGTCGGTTGCAGGAAGTGGTGAACGTCGGACGTTTTTACTTATCACTATTCTTTGTCAACAATCAAAATAAGTAGAACCACAGCATATCGCGCCGCTAGCGATTCTAGGGTCAAGTATATTGGTTGTGTGTAAACTACTTACGACACACATATAGACGCAGTTTATTACCAATTTCAAGGTACTCAGGGCACATCCATTGGTTTATATCGATGATCGAAACACTTTGGAACTCTAATAAAATATCCATATTTACATTCATATTGCAGATTGTACAGTTATTCCTGATTCGCTGCGCTATTACAACACAATCACACTTTGATGTTAAAATAATTTATTTTCTCCCAAAAAAAATAACCGGTTTTACTCGTAATATATTGTAATTGTTTTTAATCGTATTAATAGTACATAATTGCTTTAAATTTTGATAACATCACTGTAATAATATTATGACATTGTATTTACCTGCTGTGAGTCAATATGTAACTTGAAATAAATATGTTTTTTTATAAAATAATATAAGAATTTAAAATTAAAAGACACTCGACCAAACTTCATAAGAATCCATCACAAAGTCATATAGGTAAATGAAAGTAATTTATAGTTTTTAGTTCATATTTCAAAAACACGCCGATTTCGATTAAATTTATATGGTAACCCCTCTGAACTGTAATCTACGAGACTCGTACCAGACAAGAGACGAATCATCAAAATCGATCGGAGCTGTCGCGTTACATATGTACAAAAAATACAAACAACAGAGAACCTCCTTCTTTTCTATGTTAGTTAAAAATACACAGCAATCGAAAAACTTTTGAACTCTAATAATTATAAAACAATAATACTATAATATTAAAACAATAACGTTACAGTACCTACGGGGATTAATCAATAATAATTAATTGTTTAAATACCTCGACGTTCGACCATAGGTACTATATAAGCATTATGTGCTGAAATCGCAAAAGTTTAATGGCAATCATAACGTTAATCGTTATTATTCTATTGATACAGTGTTCAGATATTTTTATAGCATTAAAATTTAGTTCGTCTATCACAAAAATGTATCATCAAAATTTTAATCGGAAAGTATCCCAATAAAACACTACAATTTTCAAACGAGCCTTTTATATTCCTATGATTTTCCAATATTTTTCATTTCGATTGCTTAAATATACTTTTGAAAGTTAAAATGTACAATTACGATAAATTACTCTATGATAAAAGTGTGTTTGTAAAGAGGTTACTATTTTTTGGTGTGTTGTTTTTTCATGGCTATCAACTGTAGAAACAGGTCTATTTTTTATTTACATTTCAATTTACAAAAAGTCCACAACGCAGCTAAACAAATTTTCATTTCAAAAACGAGCAGGACATGTGTCTTATGGTAGACAACATGCTTGCCCTTAACAACTTAGTAACGTGCACCTATTGGAACATGAAGAGTCCAAATCATTACCTAGCACCGCACTGCTCCCTCACCCGGAAATCTGGGGAATTGATCTACTTTCTAGTAGTTCTCTAGAAACACTGCCCTTCAAACAGGAACACAGAATAGCTAGCAAAGGTATGGTTTTTCCCCAGGCGGACTCTGCCTAGAGTCCTAACACTTCTGTCCTTAACATTACGTACTCGTACGTTACTGTAAAACTTACATTTTCTTTTCTTGTTTAAATAATTTCCCGTTGTTCCAGGGAGTCCAACTCAACACAATCCCCTCACGTGATACTGACGGGTAACACCAACATGGCGCTTCGCAACGTGTCGCGACACCAAGCGGGGAGTACAGCTGCACAGCCTCAATGTAGAGGGAGACGGAAGGTCGCCACCGCTCAAGCTGCAAATATTTTGTGAGTACATTTGCAACCCTCGCACCAAGATAATTAAGCATCAAATCGAGTGCACCTTCTGCGCTAGCCCAACGTTTGGTAGGCAGTAGAGGAACTTGAGACTAACTGTCATAGGTACCTGTAAAAATAAAATAAATTAATGTTTTTAAGGGTTAGGTAATGATTTGGAATCGTCATGTTCCAATAACTGTGTGTCATGTGCTGTTATGTGGCAGGCATGTTGCTTACCTTCAGGCACATGTATAGATTGTCTCGTCACTTAATATTAGAGAAAAAAAAGGAAAAAGAATATCTATTATCTCTTAAAAATATAGTTTTAAATAAAGTGAAACTACCTTGGAAAATGAAAAAAACCCTCAGCTAGTTCTTTTTCTAAAACTTATGCGGATGAAATAGCGAGTAGATATAAATTTATAACAAAAGTTTAATGAGTAAAAACTCAGAAAATAATATGGAAAAATGTTGGCGTACTTTTTTAAGATACTAAACTTATTAGCTTAAATAAATAAAAAAATCTGCGTATTATATTCGAAACAAGATCCTAAGTACAAGGTCCGTTAAGGATGTTAAGGGACTCACAAAGCATAATTAGAGAATACGTGGGGTGAAAACATTACCCTGAGGTTACGCAACGTAACTCCACGCAAAGATACTGTGCCGTGTAGGGCACTAATTTAAACTAACGACATCAAGGCTTTTATTTAATTTAGCTCGGGTAAGTATTATGTTAACATCTTTACTGTTATGGGCATATTCTGAATTCCAAAGAACCTTTTCGTAATATACTTAATTATTTATGTTTAAGTGTTTTTCTAGGAGTTTCTAACAACCAGGACACAACCTACATAGGCAGCTGTAATATATACATATATATACTACTGATTTATGACTGAAAAATTATGATGATTTATATTGTGTGCTATTTAATGTATATGGGTTAAGTTACCTGAATTAAATTAATTTTGAATTTTGAATATGATAAAATATTTAGGGAGATACTAAATAGCACTTTATGTTGATAACTGCCCTTGTAGTATAGTTGATAACAAATACGTTTGCAGAGCTATAGATCGTGGGTTCAATTTCCTTATGAATTGTGACGTAATATATTGTTTTGATTAGTGTTTTTAAGCTTTCGCGATTTGAACACATAATGTTTAACAATTTTTTTTTTTTTTTAATAAAGAGTGACGAGACGATCAGGACATGTGCCTGATGGTAAGCAACATGCCTGACACATAACAGCACAGTGACACGTAGCTATTGGAACATGAAGAGTCCAAATCATTACCTAGCACTGCACTGCGCTCGTCACCCAGAGATCTAAGATCTTATATCTCTAAGCCCTGTAATTTCTCTGGAAACATTGCCCTTCAAACCGGAAACAAAATTAGTCTTCTCGTGACCACGGCGGTTTAATTAAACAATGAATTGTATCGTGATTAAGCCCCGTACATTATAAACATTAAATCTGGGTGTTTCTTTTTTATTAAAAGTATATTTTTTATTGATTTTAAAAGTATTTTACCAACTTGTTCTCATAGTATAAGCTTTACTTATTTTGGGGTTAAATAATGTTGTGTGACAAATATCTATTATCGTAATAACACGTCAATTGGTGACTTTCTTCGACATGCCGGTATCTTCGCAATATTTTCCTTCACTGTTAAATTAAGCGGTGTTGAAAAAGTTGTTCTTTTGAACTGGGAAAAATACTTCAAGGTCACAACAAAAGGAACAAAACATAAACAACTCACGCTATAGTGGGTCATTTTCTATAGTCCACCTGAGGAAGTACCAAATGTTTGCCACTTATTCTTTCAAGCAGTAATGGACAAATTTCAGTATGCATTCAGTATGAAATTACAGGGTTTAGAGATATATCATCTTAGATCTCTGGGTGACGAGCGCAGTGCAGTGCTAGGTAATGATTTGGACTCTTCATGTTGCAATAGGTGCGTGTCACTGTGGTGTTATGTGGCAGGCATGTTGCTTAGCATAGGTCCTGTTCGTCTCATCACTCTTTATTTAAAAGAATAAAAAATGCAGCAGTTAAATAAGCAATGTTTCCAATGAAATTAATGACAGGGCGGAGATGTATAATATAATACGAGTATAATCTCTGGGTGACGAATGTAGTGTAGTCATAGGTAATGAGTTGACACTTATTCTTAGCTAGACTCGGCACCTTATCGAAGTAGGAGAGAGTCAAGATAATATTAATCCCTCTGGACCAATATAGATTAGCGAGCCAGTATCGGTTATCTCACTACGTTTTTCCTTTTTCCGACGCTCTAAGAAAATCATTGTTTTAATCTTAGAGTAACATTTAAAGTTGTTTAAAGCGTACTCACCATTAAGGGCTACTACTTTCTTTAGATAGAAATTATTATTATATTAGCCTATATTGTCCCTAAATTGAGCAAAGGCCTCTCTTCCCTCCCTCCATTTATCTCTGTCGAGAGCTATTGTGGGCCAATCCTTATTGTGGGCTGAAAGATGAGCTTAAGCTCATCTTTCCACCTCTTTCTGGGCCGA
This sequence comes from Ectropis grisescens, assembly GCA_017562165.1. Classification (NCBI taxonomy): domain Eukaryota; kingdom Metazoa; phylum Arthropoda; class Insecta; order Lepidoptera; family Geometridae; genus Ectropis; species Ectropis grisescens. The sequence goes on along the minus strand of CM029779.1, from coordinate 4,481,394 downwards.
CCTGGCGGCCGTTTACTCTCCGGGACCCAGTCAGTGGTAGTTTTTGCCCATAGCTGGTCTGGCATACGACAGACGTGTCCTGCCCAATCCCATTTAAGCATACTAGCCTTCTGAAGTCTTCTGAGACATCTATTACTTTGGTCTGGGAGCGCAGTTCTGTGTTCCTGATACGATCTATCAGTTTCACACCTAGGATACTGCGCTCCATCGCTCTTTTGTAGACAGAAATTATAAACATAAAAATTTCGCTATAGGTTATTAATTTCCTCAGAAGCTCTGCAATTAAGTTTTCTATTTATATTTGAGTGAAGATAAATGCAACCAACGGACCATATATATTAAAACAAAGGAAAAAATTAGTTATTTTAAGCAACGGATGGATACGGATGAACGAACTACTTTTAAACGAGACCTTTTTAAATCAAGACTGGGATCTAGAAAGTTTTTTATTTGTAGTCTAAGAGCTAGCTTATAGGGTGCTTATTGAATGACATAAATGTATATTAGCGACTAGCGGTCCACTTCGGCTTCGTCCGAAACAATGTATTATATCCTATAATAGCACTCAGATTTCACGTACATGTCTAACGTTGCAATATTTTTAATCACTCTAGTAGTGCTTGAATTTAACGCTTTCAAACAGAAAAAGTTCTGCAGCATTATAATATTATGTATATTCGTAGATATACGACTGAAAAAACAAGTCAAATTATATTAATACTCGTATTATACGTATTCTTTTGACAAAATTAAACTTTAATGGCCCCAGTGGCGTGATTGAGTATTTTTCATCCATTTCGGGTTTTTATCTAAACTAAATTACATGACATACAATTTTAAACTATCTTAGGTTTGCACTTGACCACTGTCTCGCCTGATGTTAAGCAACGATGTAGTCTACGGTGGACTGCGTCGTTGCTCTCGTCACCCAGAGATATAAATATATACCTATCTCTATACCTTGTAATTTTTCTGAAAACATTGACCTTCAAACTGGAAGGGTTGTTAACATATTTTTGCTTGGCCATAGAATAACTGGTAAAGTCGTGGTACTTCCCCAGGCAGACTCTACAAAGAGCCCTACAAAAAAAAATACGCGCAACTCTGAGAGCTATGAGCTCTTAGACTATTTTATCGTTCTAGACATTCTACAAGATACCGCTGAGAGCCTAACTTAATTTGTAAAGAAGAAAATGAGATAACTGCCTTTTAGTCTGGACGGGAAAGCTTTCCTTTTAAATAATATTTTAAGTGTTAGCTTAAAATTAGATAAAATACACACATTCTAATTTTTTTTTATATTAACGTATGGTTACCTAGTAGTGAGAACCATGGAATTTGCAATTCTGTGGCTATAATTATGTTCAAATCCTACCTGCACCTCCGATTTTTAACCGACGCAAACACGAAAGGGAAATTTGACGTGTATCTCTATATGACATCTTTAAATATGGAGTAAAACTTTCAAACTCAAACAATAATGTTTTTAAATTCCTTATTGGCGGTAGGCTAACTAAAGTGTAGTCCGTCTTCTTCTCAGCAGAGTCTTACTTCTACAATATAAAGATCAACTAGAAACATATCAACACTTTTGAGTAACCCTTATCATGAACCTTACATATTTACCGTATATATGATATTTACCGTAGTATTCTACTAAACAAGCTCTTTTATTCGTAAACCATATTGAGTGAGTTGTGAAAAAATATGTTATCCACCTTTTTTTGTCGACAACCATCTTGCATTAAACAAAAATAATATACAAATAAACAAAATGTATTTGTAAAATTTCATTGATAAACATGATATTTCTGCAGCGTACATAAGATCAGTAAGCGTCTATGGGGTGACCTGCGAAACAGGTATCCCTAGTGCAGGCGTCACTATTATCTATATTAGTTTTAATTGAACATACCTACTTATATACCAACGTTCTTAGAATTAACATAAGCACCCTGTAACATGTTTAATCATAAATAATTTTTTTTTTTTTTTTGTATACACATACGCACGCACGGCCACGCACGGCCACATCAAATTTACATATTTGTATCACCCCGTCGATTTTGCGTGGGGCCTTGTAAACTGAGAAAGGCAACTCATTTTTTCCCCATCCCCAGATAAGCCACTATGCCGGAAGCGTGAGGTGAAGCTGATAGGTGCAGCTCTCCAGGAACCGTCGACGGTGGTGTGTGAGGTTGACGCGTTTCCGCCTCCTGACACGTTCGAGTGGGCCCTCAACAACTCCGGCGGCTCGATCAAAGTCGATCCCGTGAGTAGAACTTAGCTGTTACGATATTTTGGAAAGTACAGTAATTGAAAATTACAGTAAATGAAAATTCAAGGAAAATACTTGTGTTGAAGAGGCAGCAATTGCAACAGCATTACTTGGGAGTATTCAATAATTTCCAATCGCGTTTAGAAAAGCGCAGTCGTAGAGAAGGATAATATCACAATTTTGATAGTAATATTATTTAAAAAAACTTCACTTATTACTGAACAATTCCCAAACTTTTGTGCGTCTTTTTTTTAATTATTCACATTTATTCGTTCTATTCATCTGTATATTAACTAACAACATACTGTGGTGTCACCCGCGTGATTCTCGTTCTCATTAGTATCTTGCGATAAAATGAAGCCTTTGTGTTTTTCGAAACAATAACCTAACAGTGTTCAAAATTTCAATCCGATTCGCTCAGTCGTTTTCACGTGATGGAGCTACAAACATGCAAAAGAGAATTCATCAGTACTATAGAAGATACATTAACAATAGCATAAGACAAAGACAATAATTTAAGATTTATAAATGTTTGTAGGTCACTTTGCAGTGGTTTGGCATTTTATTGATTACATTTGGCTTTTTATTGGAGAGTGCACAATTGATCTGTCACCATCTTGCTTTTTTTATTGGACTGTTCACAGCAAAACATGTACATCTTTTCATGGTTAACATGGCAACGTTTAGGAAAAGGAGGTTATTTTTACCTCCACTTTCGTAATAAGACCGCTTAGACCCTGGAATGTGTTGCCTGATTGGATTTTTCCCGGTATTTTCAATCTTTAATTATTTTATTTAAGATAAGCGTTCTACATAGTAAAACGCATCGTCTCTTAACGTCAGTCGAGAAACCAATAATTTCAGAAAAACTTGGGAACTGTAAATCCCCGAGACGCATAAAAGTCTACATATAATATTATACATAACGTCTTTTATACCCTACTTCTAGCGTACAAAGTTACTATTTTAGTTGCAAATGAATTTGTTATTATATTTTATTTGTTGTATATTAAGTTGTATTTCATTTCAATTTCCATCTTCATGATATGAAATGGAAATCTTATCGACGCGTTCCCGCCTTCTGGGACCTTTTGAGAGCCCTCAACAAGTTCGGGGGTTCGATCAAAGTCGATCCTGTAAGTAATGGTTCTCGATAAGGACCTGCGTGAAACTGGTGGAGTGTTAAGTGTGGGAGATCTTGGGAGGTATAATTGTTTTAGCTTATACTTCGTTTTCATTTTATATTAGGAGAGTAAGAATTGTGTCATTCTACTTCTAAAAAAATCCGTGGAGGCGATAATAAATATGCTTTTACAACCTTGTAGCCGTAGGTTCAAATTTCAAATGTAATACCCGAAAACCTTTGAATTTCCTGTGACAACAAGAAAGTGGATAACTTTAAAATTTCTTTTAAATTATGAAACAGCTAAGGACACTCAGGATTAACTTATTTTACAAACAAAAAAAAATGCTCTGTAATTTATGTTCCATAGTTACGATATTTTTGACGCAGACACGTCAAGTAAAAAAAAAACTTTATAAAATTTATAACAAACACCACATCAATATTTGCGACGATTTATATGTCCTGTAACTTCTCTGCAAACATTGTCCTTCAAACAGGAACACAGTGATGATTACATATTACTGCTTAATAAGATGTTTAAAGATACCCATTTTAAGCTTATCATTGTTCTGCAATTTTTCTGCAAATATTGTCCTTCAAACCGGAACACAGTAATGATTCCATATCACTACTAAAGGTTTAATTAAACCTACCCATTTTAAACTTACCTATCAATGTTGAACTTCGTATCTCCGTACAGTTCGCTTTGTAAATTCTACCACTAAATTAAAACTGAATAACAAACCATAGTTCCAGAGTGAAAAGTTTCCGATAGTTTCATTTCCACTGGATTAGAAGTGAATAGTTCCATTTGGAGCGGAATGCGGGTAGAATGACAGGTGGCAGGATAACCGTATTGTGCTCGACTGGCTTTGTACTATTATCTACTGCTGAAGGACGCTTCTTTCATGTTAACGGCCACTTGACTAGTTTTATTTTAGTTCTAAATGTAAATGGAGAATGTTGGACTGAGGATATTCTTTGTTCGGTACGTTTACAAACTCATGTTCTGAGACTCTTTTTTTCGTGTAAAAGTTGACTTAGTCGGTCAATTTTGTAATTAAACGATATCGTTTCAATGGTTGACGTTTTAAAGCCTTGAATGAGATAATGTGACTCAATTTTTGTAATAAAACTGTGTTTAGAACATTAAGCGAGCAAAACTATCATTACAAAAAGCCAATCCTACAAGTCGAAACTATATATTCTTACAATAAACCAAACATAGTCAAAATGAGATGAAGCCATAGTAGAATATAGATATTTCCTAAATTTGTACCTAACGGTTTGGTTCCACTTTCCTCCTACGTACAACCGTATAATGGAATAAGTTGCCGGTTTCATTTGAGAGCATCCCTTGAGAGATATATTTTGGTAATCTAGAACTTCCAGGGTCAGAGTGAATAGGTAGTTTTTAAATTAGCATGCGTCATCGACCACACCATCGCTTATGCATCAAGCAAGTGGTCGAACGTGGACTTACAAACAATTTAAAAAATGCAAAAACAAATTACACCAACAGTCAATCGTGAGCAAAAAAGCGAATCGTCAAAACGTCGTATAAGCCAAAATTATTTCTGTCCTATAATGAACTCTTGGGTAAATGAACACGGTTCAGTTTTCAGTTCAAACATTGCATTTTCCAGGCATTTTGCTTCAACTTTGCAGTGTAAGTACACGCGTTATCACATCCGCACAGCACAGCATGTGGTCGAACGGCTCCTAAACCTCCTTAATGAATATGGATGCTGCCCCTCGTTAACCCAGTTCCCGTACAGCGAAACAACTTTAATGTTTTAGATACAACTTTAATGTTAATGGGATAGTTGCAGCTGATTAACTTAGTGACGGATTATTTTTTACTGTCGAAAGTTACTTCATGGAAAGAGTTTTCTATCCACTAAATGTTCCCACTGCTGGGACTCGGGCCTTCTCTCGCAAGGAGAGAGTTAAAGTCATAATCCACCATGCTGGCCTAGTGCGGGTTAGTGGATGACACATGACTTCGAAAGATTCTAGGTACATGTCGGTTTCCTCACGATGTTTTCCATCACCGTTTTTAAGTTAGCGGCGTGACGCGCATTACTTCGAAAAGACAGTGATGCATGTTTGTGGTGGGGTTTGAACCTGGGGTCTCCGGATCGGCAGGCGCCGTTCTTTCGACTAGACCAGCCGTAACTTACTACAATAACTATCTATGTATATATAGGTAGAACAAATTCAAATGGAATTAAATACGTAATATGTACACATTACCAAGATTACCGGATAAGATTCTTATAATCTCGTCAACGTTTGAGGTTTCCGTGGGATACGAAATGATTTATTCACATTAAAAGACGTTGATGAAAAAAAAGGTGATTTGTTTCTTTGCCCTGACATTTTTCCAGAGCTATTGCCTATCAAACCGGAACGTAGAATAGTTTCTTTTTTAAATAATGAGTGACGAGACGGTCTGGATATGTGCCTGACGGTAAGCAACAAGCCTGCCACACAACAGCACCGTGACACGCAGCTATTGGAACATGAAAAGTCCAAATCATTACCTAGCACTGCACTGCGCTCGTCACCCAGTGATCTCAGATGTTATATCTCTAAGCCCTGTAATTTCTCTGGAAACATTGCCTTTCAAACCGGATAGTTGAAAACATCCTGCTTTATGGTGGTTGCTTCTTTCAGGCAGTCTCTACAAAGCATCCTACCAATACTGTACCTATGTAGCACGATACCTATGTAGTTTTTTACGCAATTTGTATTTATTCCAGGATCGAGTAACTATAGAATCCAAAGAAGGGAGATCAATTCTCACATACACGCCAGTCTCCGAAGTAGACTACGGTACGTTGTCGTGTCGCGCGACAAACTTAGCGGGCCAGCAACTCGCCCCTTGCATCTACACGCTGCTGCCTGCGACGCGACCAGACCCTCCGACAAATTGCACCGTCTACAATCTTACGCATGATTCGTTAGACCTGTTGTGTCTTGCTGGTGAGTGGAGTTAGCTTGTTATGAGCCTCTAATCTGAGTTTATTTTTAAGTAACCTATAGCTTTTGACTTGAGATGACCTGTATTGCCTTAAAAAGCTAAGTTAAAATTTCAAGTAGCTTTTATGTTCACACTCTGTTTTTGTTTTTTAATCTTGAGGCCAAAATCGTTATCTTGAAGGCTGGTTTCTGTGTCAGCTATTTCACAAGGAATGTTGTTTCTTCTTTTGTAGAAGTAATAGCCATAATAATATATGTACCGATCTAAAGGTCATTCAAAATGAGGCGGAGGCGTGCCCAAAAAGTGCGTTAACCACTTGGTACGTCAACGCGGGTATTTGCTCTAAGTTGAAGTCTTTGAACACAAGCATACACGCCAGGATCAAGAGATCTTGAATCTTGATCTTAGATCTTGAATAATGACAGTGCAGAGGTATTCAGCAACTATTGCTTGCCTGTCTAGTCATAGATACTACATCGACTACTTTAAATTCATTTTCTGAATATATATATTTTTTCAACATTTAAGTCTCAATAGTCGTTTTCTTCACCAGGTTACGAGGGCGGTCTACAATGCGTATTCATAGCGGAAGTGTGGGCGCACGATAGTTTAGTAGTGAACGCTAGCAACGGTATCACGTTGTGGAATCTTAGGAGGTTAGGGGCCAAGAGGCAGCTGAAGCTGGTTGTGTACGCGGCCAACGCTCGGGGCCGGTCGGAGCACGTCACGCTCACAGTGGAGACTGCGCCGAGATTAGCACCTAGGACTGGTAAGAAGCATAATCATTAGCAGTTCGCTAAATGTTCCATCTGCTGAGACTCGCTCACAGCAGAGAGTCAAGGTCATCATACACCATGCTAGCACAGTGCAACTTTATGGATGACGCATGACCTCGAAATATTCAAGAAACATGTTGGATTCCTCGCGATGTTTTCTATCACCGTTTTTTAGTTAACGGCATTACGCACATGACTCGAATCAGGGGCTCTGGATTGGCCATTTCCATTCTCCCGACGAGACCTGCTGTAAGTGGTAATAAAACAAGCCTATTACGTAATTTACCGTAGCTATACTTGATTAAAATATAAGAAAGCTTATAGAATATCGAAGACAGTTTAAAGAAATGCATCAATTTTAGAAATATCTAGGAAAGGACTTGTCTAGCAACCCAATTTGTTAAGCAAAATGTCTGCCTATAACAGTAAAGTGCCATTTGACATCAGTAATGAAAATCAATATCACTACTGCTGGCACTATGTGTGCTCGTCAAACAGAGATCGATTATTTTTATCATAATGTGAGTTACATAGTCTTTTAAAATAGAATGGATAATGTTTGCATGTTGTGGATTCGAGTCTCATCCAGTGCAAATATTTGTGTGATAAATTGTTCATTTATTTGACAAATTAATTTAATTGACAAAGTTTTTTATTGATAAATGTACAATTTACACGTCAATTTTAGAAAAAAACTAAATAAGAGCATACAAAGAGATATACATTTTTAAAGTTTAAATTGAACATTATATTGTACGATAATAAGTATCGTACAAATAAGCGTCAAAAATTAAAATAAATGTACTTATTACAATTGTAATGAACAATGTCAATTCTTTACAATTTAATTGTGTGTTTGCTACAATAAAACACAATAAAACATTATAAGTACTTTAGTTATTTGTCCTCTATGATATAAAAGAATAGAAAAGAAATCTTATTTTTATCTGTAGTTGACAATTTTGTATAATAGTATACAAACATTTTAACACTTTTGTAAAGCATTTCTCCTCTTTTACAGAAGCCCAAGAGGCGTGGGAGTTCAACTGGGCAGTAGGAATATTTCTAGGCGCAGCGCTCACTGTAGCTGTCATCTTATGCCTTGCTTTGGTTTTGACAAGGCTAAGGCACAGGTCGAGAGATTATGAAGGTAAGATTGTAATCCCTTAGACACGTAGACTACGTATATGTACGAAATTTTGTTTCTAAACCCAATGTGGTAAGTGTAAAATATGTATTTCATGTCGATGTGGGGAAAATCTACGTAAGATTCACATTTTCCTGAGATAGTCTGTGGTCAGTTCTGATCTATGTTCTAACTGTGTTTAAAACTTCAGCCCGACACATTCAGTTGTTCCGACATGATTGACCACCAAAGATCCAAACATCTAAACGTTTGCATTATAATGAGTATATCAGATAATTATTGATATTTATGTAAGATATATTATGGTACTTCCATTAAAAAAAAAACAGCAAAGTTTTTCTTTTTGTGATAGTTTACAAATTGTGACAGTTTGTTCCGACTCGACTGTTGTTTCAGAGATGCCTGAAACGGCTTTGGCAAAATTTTCACTGGCAGATAGCTGATGGTACGAAAATAAGAAGTAACATTGATTATATTCAACTTAAAAAACAAAATAGAGTTTCTTAAAAACATAAGTAAAACACTGTTGAACGGGTTTTATAAGTTGAGCTGATGGAGCCGTTTTATATGACAAACGAAAAGCTAAATTATGTGTCATTGAACTCACTTGACGACAAAAACGTCTGAAAATGTCTTCACTGGTTTAAATTTACTCAAAAACTTGATAATTTTTTAGCTTTGCCTTATTTATTCGCAGAAAAAATATAGCTGCACTGCCTGGTCAGCTAACAAAATGAATAATAGCCAGCAAATTTAAAATAAATAAATAAATATTGGTATGGAAATTTCACACACAACACCATCTAGCCCAAGACTAAGCAAAGCTTGTACTATGGGAGCCAGACAGCTTATATAATACTTCCTTTTTTTTAAATACATACTTATTATACATAGAAATCACCCAGGTACAGTAAACATATTCATCGCACAAATATTTGCACTGGGTGAGGATCGAACTCACGGCTTCACAGGCAGACTTACTACCAACTAAACCACCAGGCCAGCAAATACACATTTTAAATTCTAGCTTTAATTATTTATACACCTAATTTGATAAGTTGTATGACATTTACAATCACAGTTAATTTTACTACTAACTAGTAATCATCGGAGATAGCCGACGGGTCAAATGGATATAAATTAGATTACTAAATTAATATGGCCGGTCTGTGATAACGATCGACTGATTAGTCGATGTCATTTCTGTTACGTAATAATCATAATATTTGATGATGTGAAATACGGAATGTATGTCTGTGATATTAAGTTGTCAATACGTTCACTGATGTTAAACGATTATTAGAATCGTAATAGTTAGTTACTTTACTTGATTAAGTTAATGTTTTGATGTATGTATTTAAGGAGTAGGTACTCATCCTATACAAACAGTAAGGCACAAATGTTTTTAGGAAGGCATCCTATTAATATTTTAAACACTAGTAGTAGTGCTCGCAGTTTTACAAACAGAAAATATAATTCAAAAATGTTGATGTTTGCTGCTCAAACATGCTCCATAGCTGTATGGGTTGAAATTTGAAAAACAGTTAGAACATTTTTTTATAGGTTTACACTTGACCGCCATCTCGCCTGATGAAAGGACGATGCGGTCTACGATGGATCGTATTTAGATACCTAGAAGAAACTGATTTGAAGAGAAAAAGATTGTAACCTTCGGAAAACCCCCACTCAGGCAACGCAATCCAATGCCTTTACGCTCAAAAGTAGAATCCAATCTGTTCGTTCACTTCTTCGTGGAGCGATTCCGATAGAAAAAAGGCAAGGTGGTATTAGATAATGCAGATCAGTTGCATACGCTTCGAAATGTATCGGATAAAAAACCGAGAAGCTAGCAATTTCGCGATGTTCAAGACTTTTTCGTACAAGAATGTTATTGCCTATGAACCTTTTGGCACGTCTCAATCGTTTCCAGGCACATAGAACATTCTGGAATAGCACATAGGTCGCTTTTTATCCCGGCTAAATATCGTTACTTAGCCGTGATCTTATAAATCTTGATCGTGATCTTGTAAATATCTTGATCCCGTGATCAAGAACTACGCGGGTAAAAACGCGGGGCGCTGCTAGTCTTACTGTATACAATCCAGTGTCATTGTGCTTATTCCATCTGCATTAGTCAATCAAAATTCACGTAAGTTGCAATTTAATTATGTATAATTTGGTTCAACTTGAGAAATAAAATAATTCAAAACTCAATTTGTAGGTGTCATTATTTAGTTACCAAACTATTTGTTAAACCCTCTACACACGGGTCTAAAATCAGAAGAAATGACGTAAAATTAGTGGGGCGGAGCCTACATCGCACCATAAATCACCATTCATATGGTGCGATGTAGGATATGATTGGTGATTTATGTTACGATGTAGGCTCCGCCCCACTATTTTTACGTCATTTCCTCTGATTTTAGCGCTCGTGTATGGGGCGTTTTAGTTAAATGCCATTATCGGAGCAAGCAAGATTTTGACTGGTCTCGTGGCTTAGTGGATAGTAACTCTGCTTGCGAAGCCGAGGTTCGTGGGTTCGCTTCCCACCCAGTGCAAATATTTGTGTGATGAATTCAAATGTTTGCATTGTGTCTGGGTATTTCTATTTATAATAAGTATGTATTTAAAACTATATATAAGTATGTATTATATCAGCTATCTGGCCGCGATAGTACAAGCTTTGCTTAGTTTGGGGTCCGATGGTGTTGTGTGTGGATTGTCAGAAAAAGCCATAACAGGTCGGTAGTGTACTATTTATGAATAGCTAGTATATTGTTTATTTATTTTTCATGAATACAGATGATTAGGACATAAAAATTCTGTTAGCAACATCCCCAAAAAAGAAATCAACGACATCACACTAAAATGATAATAAGGGAAGGGAAAGAAGGGAAGAAGTTTTGAAATTTTCTTTTAGTTTGTAGTTTTGTTGGTGTGTAAGTTTTTTTCTCATGTACGAGTATCTCTGTAAAGGTTGAACAAATTTCAATGAAATTGTAACTATCTATAACTATCTATATATATTTCTAAGTCCAGTAAAATATTTCCTAGTTTGTAACCGGGTGACACGAAAGAAAAAAAAAATTACTACAAAGGCTTATTTTGTTCCGTTTAACCAGCGCAATGTATGGATTTTCAAAATGATTTGAAAATTTTGAATCTATTTTGTCGAATTTACATTGCTTTAAATACTTTACGTTTCGAATTCCAAATATTCAGAGCCGATTAAAAAAACGTTGCTTTTTGAAGTGACAACGTCTTATAAATTGGTTTGCCGGGTGACACTTCAAGAAACTGCGTTACCTACGCTCCGCTCACGTAATGCGCTCACAACTAGAGCGAGTGAGAGGCACGCGTCCCTTCCACTCGGGCATGGTTAGCCCGCCTAAGAGCGAGAGAGACAGACATAAAAAGTGAAAGGCACGCGTCCCTTCCGTAAAATTATTTTACCACTCAAAGTCGTTGTCACGTAAAACTTTCGCCCGTATAACCGACTTTACAGGCAACCAATTTTTTTTTTCTATCTCACAGTTCTAAGCTCGAAACATAGACATTGATTTTTGGTTGTCCTTCCAAAGACACGAACAAGAAGGTCTGACATCAATATCGTGACATAAACATTTAGGCTGTGGCATTGTCAGAGTGAATTTTTCTTTTCACTACCTTGGTGTCTTCAAGACGACCGTGAATTGGTTTCTTATAGACATTGCGACGTCGTTTAACATATGAGACGATAGTCAAGTCCAAGTCAAGTTTGGATAAGATGAATTTAATAATTAATAAAAATGTAATTTAAAACATCAAACGGCTGATTCATAAAAGCCATTATTGTAAGCATGCGTATTATTTTTAACCATGTTATAGTTTGACTGGAGTTCTGTCCAATCTTAAACGCTCCACACACGAGTCCTAACATCAGAGGAAATGACGTAAAAGTAGAGGGGAGGAGCCTACATCGCACCATATGATTGGTGATTTATGGTGAGATGAAGGGTCCTCCCCACTAATTTTACGTAATTTCCTGTGATTTTAGAGCTCGTGTGTGGAACGTTTAAGATTGGACAGAACTCCAGTCAAACTATAACATGGTTAAAAATAATACGCATGCTTACAATAACGCAATAATAATAGTTTTAAAGCAAGATATGACAGAGTTTGTTTTTTTCTCTCATATTTCACAGTGTATACGGCTTTAGATCACAATATATATTTCTTCGTACATAGGTTATCATGCGTTTATTTACATTAGGATGAAAAAAAACGAGCACGCTTCAATAATCTGGTCGAGACATAACCTTGATCCGGGTCACGCGACCACTATGATGCGACAACAGTGTCGCGGTTATCATCATAATATTATAAAGGCGAAAGTTTGTGAGTGTATATTTGTTAGTTTTTCACGTCTAAATGATTGAAGCGATGTTAATGAATTTCAATATGGAGTTAGCTGACATCCTGGATTAACATATAGGTTACTTTTTATCCCGAGAACGACGGGAACTAAGCGAGTGATACCGCGGGGCACTGCTAGTAAATAATAGAAGGCATGTAAACCTTACTCAAAGTGATCACTTTAAAAAAACACACATTTTATATCCATCACAAAATCATATAAGTACAGGCATCGCATTCTGAAGATTAGGAAATGATATTCTTTAGGAAACTAGATTCAAACTTCTTCGTACGAGAGATCGCAACATCAACCGTGAAACAATGTCGCTTTCCTGAGCTACGAGCAGTTCTATAAAATAGCAACATAGCCGCACTCTCTTAGAAATGTATTCGATAAAAAATTCTTGTGTGTGTTCATGTATGATGTGTGTCTGTTTTTGGCATCGTAGCTCTCAAACAGAGGTACTGATTTTTTTATGTTCTTAAAGCGGTGAAAAATTGTGTGTGTTGTCTAGAGTATTTCATCAAAATAGCTTTTATTTAATTTTTTTATTATTTTTGACCTTGTATTAGCCGCGGTAGGAATTTTAAGATGCAAAACGGGTAGATATTTGTTTTAATTCAAACATACATAGGTATGAACTAAAATTTGAAGCATATGTGTTACGTATTTTTTTATTGTTTAACAGAAAATATACTTGTAATATGCCATTATTTATCAATAAACATAATTAATTATATTTATTGTTACAGTAACACTGCCATCTCTGAAGAACCAGAAAGTGATCGTCCCGAAGCGAACTTCCATCCACGGCCAAGACGATCGCAATCCAGATCTCATACCCCTGAGCAAAGGTAATTAAAAACCCATTAGCTTGTAGATTAACTTGTATTATTTATAGCTGGAGTTTGGTCAAAGCCTCGTCTTTGAACCGTCAGGCACAAATTTAGTTAACAATGAACGGGTCTCGGGATTACGTTTCTTGAATAATGTTGTAAGTATTAATTGTACTGCTTTGAATAGACTTCTGTTTATGCTAGAAGATAATAAAACAGAACAGAAAACAGGAACAAACTTAGTACTTTAACGAGAAAACCGGAACAAACTTAGTACTTAAATGAGAAAACAGAAACGAACTTAGTACTTAAATGTTAAAAACACAGAAACAAACTTAGTACTTTAATGAGAAAACAGAAACGAACTTAGTACTTAAATGTTAAAAACAGAGAAACAAACTTAGTACTAAAATGAGAAAACAGAAACATACTTAGTACTTAAAAAAGAAACCAGAAACATACATAGTAACTAAATGAGAAAACAGGAACAAACAAAGTACTGTTCAGCACTCGTCACTCTTAGATATACGATCACTAGCAGTGCCCCGCGGTTTTACATGCGTAGTTCTCATTCACGTTATATTCTCAGGATAAATAGTAGCCTATGTGTTCTTCCAGACTATAACTTTTTTATGTAGCATAGAGTAACGATACGAGCAGGAAATTATGTGCCTGCCACATAACATCACAGTGACACGCAGCTATTGGAACATGAAAAGTCCAAAGCATTACCTAGCACTGCGCTCGTCACCCAGAGATCTAAGATATAATATCTATGACTGTAATTTCTAAGCCCTGTAATTTCTCTGGAAACGTTGCCCTTCAAACCGGAACACAGTATTGTTTCCACATTACTGAAAGAACTAAAATCGGGCTATATATGTTTACTCTATGAATCCAATGTTTATTTTAAGCTGACATTTCAGTTTTATTTCTTTTATGTACTCATTAATTTATACATATTATTTTATCATATTTTTACAAATAAATAACTTTGAACTTTGAACTTTACTGCTTGGCGATAAAATAACTGGCAAAGGCGAGGTATTTCGCCAGACGGACTCTGCCAAGTGTCGACTACAAAAAACTATCACTTATCTCTATTCCAAATATACGTCGTAATACATAATAATGTACAGTGTACATAAGTATGTATGTTACGACGTGACTAAACAACAAACATCTAAATATCTAACCATCTAAACATGGACAATTATAATATTAGTAAGATTTATCTCTATGCTTGTATTTTTTCTAGAAATTTTTCGGTTTCCGTAAGTCAAAAGGGTTTTTAACAAAACCACATTGTTGCCTAACTTCAAACTAAAAAGTAATATAACTAAAGGTTTCCCAAAAAGGCATAACGGTTCGTTAAAACTTATAACTCCATCTGTTCCAGTCGATACCAAACAGTTCCCCAAACTAGTTGAAGATTTGCCAAACTTAAACGAACAATATAAGAGAAATAGAGTTCTGTTAAACTAAAAAAACCTAACCGTACACAGTTAACGAGGAAAGTTTGAAACTGCATCTATTAACGAAGGAGTTTTTGCGTAAGAAATCGTTTAAGACTTTAACCTCTCTGTTTGCTTCCTAGGTCCTATCTCGGGGTTTCATAAAAGGTTGAGATACTTAGGAATTGTTTTGATGAGAGTTTTTAAAAGGAACTGATGTCCATTATATATTTTATCTTGGATAAAAATAGTCGTTTTTCATAAACATTGAATAGTGTTACGTTTAGCCTTTTCAAGTAACACAGGGTTTAACAAATGCCATTCCTAAAAGATACCTATTCACTCTTTTAAAGATTCCCAAGTTACAAGATTGTCGAAACAGTTGCTTTACAATTTTTTTTTGTGGGCTTAGTCTTTATTAACAAAACTAAAATATATCGAGAACTACAACACTACACTACAATCTACATTTTGGATGTTTAAAAGTGACCTTAAAATTGATAATACCGGCTTGTTTGCTAACAATGTCATATTATAAAACTGCAGTAAAGTGTAATTTTCATTACAATTTAGTTGGGTTAATTGTTGTTCTGCCCCCTTTAAAAAAAAGCGACATAAAGTCAAGTTTAAGTCAAATCTCGGACAAATTTTAAAGTCCAAATACGCCAAAAACAAATGGCAAAGAGAGTTCCAGACCGGCAGAGCGAGTTAAATTGGGTTGAATCTAGCGTCATTCATAAACTAATTCGGTGAGCGCGAACCAATTTACATAGGAACGTAATTAGCGCGACTAGTTTAAATCTTGCCTCGCTGAAGTCTGGGTTGAATGAACGATTGCTTGCATAAAAAGATGTGGCAGCCTTTACGATGGGAGGGTAGATTTCTTGATACGATTGTCTATTTGAAAAAAAATTTTAAGGTGAAGATTTTTTTGCCTCGATGAGGTTTTTGTTTGTAAAACCTTATGAATTCACGTCATTGATAAAAACAACAGATAGCGTCAAAGCGGCGATAGAGTACCTTTTTTTAACTTTTGTAGGTATTTAGTGTACTAAATGGTACGTGTTCGTTAGACGCTTTTTAGATGGATGAAATTTTGTTGGTTTGTGTTATCGACCTGTGTAATGCCAGCATTTTTGTCGATGAATAAAAAACTTAAAGTAGTAAGTTTTTACTTCTAGCAATAATAAATAGTCTCTGTAACAGACTTTTTTTTGTATGAGGCGAATTGAGCAAGAAATGTACAGAAATTGCTCGTGCAAAAGTCCAAATGATTACCAATGACTGTGTTTCTACACTTGAAGACACCCATATCATTTAAATCAGAAAATATTAAGGCAACATTATTCTTTAACTTTGTGTTATTTCATCATAAAACGATGGGTATATACCCGTAGCTAAAGCCGGTGTTTAAAATTTAAGATTATATTATTTAAGAAACACTTAAATTTTGCTCTATAGCTAGAGCAGTAAACTTTGTGATATTTCTCCAGGCGGGAGCTCAAGCGTTGATCGTACCAACTGAAGTGCCCTTGTGCTAGTCGTCATATGAGATGTAGTATGAGTTGAATGTAGTTATTGGGTTATAATTAAGGGCTCGCGGCCACAATAATTGGTGCCTAAAATGAAATGAAAAAAAGCTATTCTTAGCTATCTATAATTTTGAGCTATTTGCTATTTATTTGACTACTAAATTTTTTCTCAATCTCAAGTAAATTTTTCAGAATTAATTGAGCAACAAACATCTGAACTTTACCATTTGCAATATAAGTAGGATTCTTAAAAAGAAATCGTAAATAGAAATAGATAATTATTAAAAAAAAATGTTTTCATAAAATATTATGCAAAATCTACTTTTCCGACGCAACTAACATTGTTAGGCCGTGACTGGCTTGCAACTGAGCTAATTATTCATCCTAGCATCTGCAGCGGCCGAGAAATAAATACAAACAACGACTTAAGTTCCCGCTGGTTCTGGTTAGTTAGGGATAAAAAACTGTTTGAAGAGAATTAAATTTGCGCGTATTGGAGCTGAAATACTGCAAACTGGCGTGGTGCTTCAGATTATCTTGATGCTAAGATAAATAAATGGTGAAGCATTTTCTGTAGTAGTTAAATTCATAGAAATATTATCTTTAGTCTTACACAATATGAGTATAGTTCTAAGAATCACTCAGATTGCGTCATTTGTTAACCCGCACTAGTCCTGTGGAGTAGGGCTTTAAATCTATTCTTGGGAGAAAAGGCTCCCCCGAATTCCAGCAGTGGGAACATTTAGTGGGTTGTATATGCTTTTATGCTGAGTTATAGCAGTGGGAACGCTTACTGTGGTTATCAACAGCGTAATTTGGTAATGCAATCCTCAAATAATACGTAAGCCTCCATCAAGTAACAAAAATAGTATATTAGCTCTACTTTCTGGCCATATTTTGGTCTACGGGTACAACTGACACGACGGTAATAGATTCTCATTGCTGAAGCATCCTCTTTGGGGATGCCATGTTATAAGGATTTTCGCTACAAGCGACGGCACAAGCCGTGGTCTTACTGACAGAGGTATCCTTGCACTAGCTTCTAAAACGTTAGTTCCCTAACGATGTTTTTCTTCAACTTTTGAGCCAATGATGACAAAATTGTACATTGACACTTGAAAAAATACTAAGAGGTGCACGCGGAATTTGAACCTACGACCTCAGGATTTTGAATGCGCGTCCTACATCTTAACCAACACGGCTTTTAAAAAATCAAATTCACCTGTAATTGCACGTTCTATATGTTTCCTATTAATTTATCTAACGGTATGCTAATGTTACTAATTCCCCCTGTCCAGGGCTAACCGACTGCCCGCCACAGCCGCCATCCTATTCGGCCGTGGTGGCGTCATCAGGTCCTAAGAACTCTAGCAGTGCGCACACGCTGCCTCGCACGCAGTCGCCCACCACTCCCGTCTCCTCGCATGGACACTACACGGATTCACAGGTAATGTTGCACTTGGCACTTACTTCCATACTTAAAACACAAGATTTGTGATAAAAACGTCTAGATTGTGGAAAGCGCAATTTGAGTGAGTGCATCCTGACAGTGACAATCTTGTTTTTAAGCTTTCGCAATTTGAACGCATAATGTTTATAATGTGCAGGACTTAATCACGATTTAATTCATTGTTTAAATACCTCGACGTTTCGGCAGCGTTACAACCGCCGTGGTCACGAGAGTGACAATCTCGGTGTATTCAAATCGAGTGTGATTTGATTTCTTTTAAATGCACGGTCTAAGTAGTAGACTGTGTACATGGCGATATTATCTTCGCTCGCGATTCTAGCGTATCGTCGATTATCTAATAACAGTTAAGATGGCGAACAAGTGTAAACTTAAAGTACTAAAAACAAAAGTAGCCACATTTATAAGCTCTTTGTTAAATCTGAACTGCGGAAGCTCGATACTACATTTTTCCTGTTTTTTTTTTACACCTAAACATCTATCAGCGTGTAGCCGAGTGATGAGCAAGGTTCTTAATATTTTGTGTTTGGTTTTTGATAAATCTACAAACATTGGGTTAAAACCAGTATGGTTTAAAATTTGGTTGAAACTAATGTTTGCAAGTAAAATAAATATCCATTATACGTCTACACTTATTAACAAAAAAGCTGATAACTTTGATTTTGATGAAAAATATAAAATTAAATAACATCAAAATCGGTTCATCTGCTTGGGAGCCACGATGGCACAAACAAACATGCACATACTCACACAGGCACGCACAAACGACGGGTGTTGTTAGTTCAACTTAAGTTTTTGGTTGAGAATTCAAATATTAAAGCTGTAATTTATCACATAAAACTTTTTTTTTCCATTTTTTACTGAAGTGCTACTGTGAAACTGAAACAATATTTATGGTGATAAAAATTTTATGGGTTTTTTTTCTTGATTACAGAGTGAATCTGGCAGAAGCAACAATGGTGTCCTGCGGTCACATCGAGAAGTGGTCACCACGAGAACACCCTTACTGGCGGCGCATCAAGAAAGTCGTGTATAAGTGTAATATTAACAATAATTTATTTATTAATTTTATCGAATTAGATATGGTAATAAATAGTTTAAATATTAATTTGTTTTATTTCACCGCATTGTCAATTTAATCTGGTCAAAATAATTTTATCAGGAAATCCACCAATGTCAATAAATAATAATAAAATGAATTTTATTGTAAATTCAATTCATTTTAGTTTTGATATTTTATTTACAAGTGCTGCATGCAATACACATGAGAGATTGCTTTAAATTAGGTGCAGTATGATATTGAAATACTCAAAATAATATTGTTTAACTAAATTTTGTTATGATTGTTATTCCTTATGACTGACGGCGTAACAAATTTTGCAAAATTTGGTACTGAAATTGAAAATATACTAATATTTTGCATAAATATGATTATAATATACTCATTACTTTGTGGTACCTCAGAGACTATTTATATCGTCGTATAGTTTTTTTTTAAAACCTCATTTCTTTTTAACTAATAATTATTATTATTCGAAACACAAAATTACACAAACCATAAAAATACAATGAATTTTTATCAGTTTATGGAAAGTTTATTAAATATTATTTCATTTTAATAATTTGTATTTATTATATGGTAAGTTTAAAATGACTGATAAATTGAATATAAGAAAATAAGTTATTAGAATAATTAATTATAGCAGGATTATTGTAAATTATTACTTACTTATTAGATCAATTTTAATCATATGTTACTCTTTAAGAGCCACAAATGCGAAATAGCTAAAAGCTGTTAATATGAAAAACATGTTTTCAATTAAATATTATAGATATACCTGTATATTAAACTGAGTTTTGTTTACCGTATTGTGTAATATATTTATAAATATAAAAACTATTATAATATAAGTAGGTTATTTAGTAAAGTTAATAAAATTAAAATTTATTCAATAAATTAAGTGCATTAGTTAACATTAAATATATTAACATTATGCACAAACACTTGTAAATAATATTGAATTATTATGATGTATAATTTAATTAACATGTGCAAATTAATTATTATTATTTTATTTATTGTGTAAAGGTGAATAGAAGACACAATAATGTGTACATAATTTACGAAACAAGTTAATTCATAATAAACTTTAAAAATATTTTGGCTCTATTTATTTGTACATAAATTCATTAAAATCAATACACGTAGAAGTGAAATACGCAGATAATAAGCAAAGCCTGAAACCTCGCCTTTATGGCCATTATTTTAGACACTACTTAAGAGCATCTCAAGTGTTCTAAGTGTTATTATTAATATAGTGATTTATATAGTGATGTATACAAAATGTGAATGAGTATCAACAAATTTGGGCCGAGTTCGATGCAAGTATACAGGGTTACTGGTAATCAGCCTGCATCTGTTTAAGGGCATATTCTGAAACAACTTTTGTAAAAATTCAATACGTCTCCCAATTTTTTTTTATTGTTTATTCACTTCAGCACATCGTGTATATAGCGTTAAAGAGCGCACACGCTTTTGTTTTGAATGATTGCGATGAGCTCGATGCTTTTAGACCAAACAAATACATGTTTTGTTATTTTTTATGGAAAAAAATGTTCGGTTTTTTATGAATTGTAGACAAAAAATTACGTATTTAGTGTAGTTAACATCTCATTAAAATTATGCTAGCTGATCACCAATAAACCTGTATACATTACCAAACTGATGATGATGATGATGAAACCGTAATAAATATCAAGATCATCAAATTTCTGCAGAGGTTTCGAGTTGCAGGTGTTAGGTTTGTGACAAGATTGAAATTGATTGTTACGCTGAAGGAAAACATCGTTAAACTTCTTGCAACATTCGCCAACCATGTGACAAAGCCCTCCTATTTCAAAGTTTAGGCCCTGGTTTCTACTAGTCATAAGGAGGTATATAGGTGCAACGTCTTAAACGTTATACTCTCGAAGTCTTCTTACACCTACTATTCATATGGTATATTGCTTTGTGCGTCATACGATTAGGATATAATAATGGAAACCGCTCTTGGTTTTGTCAGCGATGTTTGTACGCACAACCGTTAGGGCTGTGATAAATATATACTTCAAAGAGGATGATAAATTTAAATAAATGATTTATTCAGTACGACCAACTTATGTGTACATACATTCACAGAAATATACGTTCTGTGTGGACAATGTAGTAATGATGCCGTGGTAGAAAAATGTTGCCAACTATTACAATATCAGACATTTTCTGTGTTTCTACTCGTAACTCTGTAGTTCCACTTTTGGCCTTTCTACATATAAAGTGGTGGCACTATGGACTCCAAATAGATCATTGACGACAATTGGAGTATATTTGGGGGCACGGCAGTGCCCCTCGCCAAGTCGAGCGCGAAGCAAACACTGCCGTACCATCCTTTACTGGAACCATTTCGCTGCATTTTCAGGCCTCTATTTGAGACCCTCTGGATAATATGTATTTTTCATCTAGCGGGAAACTCATATAATAATAAATAATAACTGCTTAATTTAACGACATCGCTAGAAACCAGCAAAGTAGATACTATTAGACATTCCGCATCGAGAGGCTAACAAATGACGTCAGTTTCCTTAAATCCTAAGTTCAAAACCTACTTTACCTACCTATTGGGTCCCTATTGGGTTGATGGCTTATCGATTTTTGAAGGGGTACATTTTGGTAAATCCGAAAGGAGAGGAAGAGTATTAATGCAACCTGTTTTCTTTTACTGTCCCAGGGGCTGCCAGATTGGACCCAAGTGTTTTCAGTGCGTAGTACATAGATACCCTCAAGATTTGTACCAAAAGCTTCAATCAACGTTCATCATACGGCCTACAAAACTGTGGAATTTTCTACAGGATCCAGTGTTTACCGATAGATATAATATGAGTCTCTTCAAATCTAGACAAATCTGTACTTTCTAGCCAAATTTGTTACATTTTACGCCGTCTTATGCATAACAATAGCCAAATCGCGGTGTCATCATCATCAGCTCATTTAATGATCGTCCACTGTTCGACGTATGCCTGTGCAGGGGCTGTTTGCGGGAGAATGAAACTGTGGAGCATGTGGAGATACACTGTGAAGCCACAAGAAGCTTTCGATTGGGATCGGGACTCCTTGAAGTAATTCCAAATGAAATATGCAGAGAAACAACAACTGACGAAATGGGAGTGAAACTAGTAAGCCAGCGCCCCAAAGCCGTGCTCCGCTATTTTAAGGAGCTTGGCTGGTTGGGTAGGCTGGGGGGAAGTGCACAATACACCCCTAGCGGGACGTCAGTGCAGGTCAATCACCCCCATTCTGAATTAGAATTAGACGTATGCCTCTCTTAATAAACGCCATAAGGTGTAGTCTTCTGCTTTGTGCATCAGCTTTCGACCGCCAACGTTTTGCAGATCGTCGTTTCACCTGATTGCAGGGTGTCCCATTTTACGTTTGCCAGTTCGCAGTCTCTACTCCAGTACCTTCCTGCCCCAGTGATGGTCGTCTCTTCTACAGATATGGCCAGCCCATTGCCGCGGTCCCAAACGCGTAGTCCTGTATTGTTTATAAAAGCATGGATGCGCGGCAATGGGCTGGCCATATCTGTAGAAGAGAAGACCATCGCTGGGGCCATCATGGGACCATCATGGGACCATCATGGGACCATCATGGGACCATCATGGGACCATCATGGGACCATCATGTAGGCACCAGCCTAAATAGTTTATTAGAATAACGATATAGTGTCGCGTAGTAGCGACGTAGCGTTGGAGTGGTGCAGCGTCGGAGTGGAAGGATTGGCTCAGGTTTTCTGCCGCCTATTTAAACCGGCTTTTGCTTTGCTATTACGGTTTTTATCATTTCAAGTGTAAAGGAAAGAGCTAGTAATATCAAAGCTAAGACAGTTCTAGTTAGGTGGTGGTGGTCGGAAAGTACGTGTTGGACGCTTTTTGAATGGGTGAAATCTTGCCAATTAGCATACTAGTACGACAAATTCCCTCGCACATCTCTGGTGGAAACGCAGCCTTAGTCTGATATTATCAAAGTATTTAATAACATATACCACGTACAGAGATGGTATAAACGCTTTTCGTCGAAAGCACGAGTAGCATCTTTCTTGCCTTGTAGCGGCACATCTTGCCATAGCACTCTGTTGCTATAGAAAGTATGAACGTCTTCTGCTTACGATTGACACAAAGGAACCGTGCGGAAAATCTAACTCTAGACGTAGTATATGCAAACTCTTTGGATACTATGCATAGTTTAAGAAAATTACATTTCAACTGGAAATTAAAGAGCAGTACGGTAGCCAAAGAACTGAAAATTTTTTGAAAAGAGTCAAATGAATTTTGAAATTTCTGACCTATGTACGGTCAAACAAACTCAAACTGATTCAACAATTGTACTTTTACATTACGAAGTATGTAAAAGAAACTAATAAAATAACTTCATGAGATGAAGACTTCTTTACCTGCGTTCAAAATTTTTTGGTAGGAAAATATATTATGAGTTCGCGTCATCAACATGTTTATGAAACGTGTAGCGTCAGAGTACAGGTGGAGCGACATTCTTTGAATGTCTGAAATCTGGTCAGTTTGCGTACATGCATTCCGTACATGCATAATAGCAGTGTATTTAATATTAAAATCTTAAGTTATACGTTTTTTTTCTCCGACTGTCCCTATAACTGACATTTTTTTAACTTTTTTTATTTTCCTTAGAAATTTACTATAAGCACAAACAAATAACTTTATGTGAGCCATGTGACTATGCTGAGCTAAATACATGAGTCATGTGTCACAAAGAGAGAGTAAAGGTCTACCACACTGACTAAGTGTGGGTTAGTAAGACGTGTATCCTCGAAATATGCATTTACACGCCGGTTTCTTTACAATGCTTTTTCACCATTAAAACCGGTGGTAAGGGTTAGTTTGCCTATCTATAATTGAAAAAATAATTATCAGTGGTGCAGACAGGATTTGAACCTACGACCTCTTTTTTTTTTTTTTTAACATTTATAGTTTTACACTTGACCGCCATCTCGCCTGATGTTAAGCGACGATGCGGTCTACGATGGAGCGTGTTTACCTAGAAGAAACCGATTCACTCTCGATTTGAAGACACAAAGATTGTAACCATCGGGGAAAACCCACTCAGGCAACGTATTCCACAGCCTAGACGTTCTTATCACAAAAGTAGAATCAAATCAAATCTCTTCGTTCGTGTCTTTGGAACTTCAACCATGAAACGATGTCGCTTTTTCGAGCTACGAGCATTCCGATAGAAAAAAGGGCAAGGTGGTATCAGATCATGCAAATCAGTCGCACACTCTCCAAAGTGTATCCGATAAAAAACCGATAGGCTGGCAATTTTTCGGCGATGATCAAGACTTTGTAGTCTTTTCGCAGAAGAGAGTCATTGCCTATGAGCCTTTTGGCACGTCTCTCGATCGATTCCAGGGCCTCCAGCTGATACTTAGCCGAACCATCCCAAAGGTGCGAACAGTACTCCATACAAGAGCGAATCTGTGCTTGATACAATGAATTACCTTACTATTGTGAATCGGAGTTCTCGTCAATAGACCACGTTTTTGAATGACACTTTTTAAAATAAACAAATTTTACTTTAGATAAATAATGTAAAATAAATTTAATAGAGATGTAGGATGGCATCGGCATGGTGTTCGAGATATGAGTGAAGACACAGTGAACTCAGTATGCTGCAATGTTCCCGACTCGCAGCTCACCAGCTTCAGTGATGAAGAGTTCGAGTGTAAACCTGCGCAACCCTCTCGCACCTCCTCACCTGCACCCCTGCAACAGCCGTTGAGCTTGCGTGCGCGCCGTGCGGCAGCCCGCAGAGCCAAACGGGCAGCCGTCGCGCGCGTGAACTCTCCTTAAAAAGGCCGCCGGACGCGGCCGAAACTCGAGTCGGATTGACCGACCGTATATACGTGAGTGTCCCGTTATCCAATTGAATATAAATAATATCTTCTCTTCTCAGTCGGGTACTCTTGGAAGAGTGGTGGTGGTTACGTGTCGGTCCTGTTGAATGACGGCTATTGCTACGCGTCTCCATTTGGCTCTATTGGAGGCATTGTGGGAGCAGTCGGTCATGGTAGATTGAGTGAGGGATTTGATGAGGTGTGTCTATCTGGTTGGAGAGCGCGGGGTCTCTTTCCCTGCATTCTGCCCTGCACTACGAGACGCTCCATTGAGTCTTCATTTCCGGTTATGTGCCCGAAGAACTTCAGTCTTAATTTGAATCTCTTAATTTCACTTAAATACACACATCCTATATATAATACAGAACACCCTATTTTACTTTGGGTGTTTAAATGTTGGGCACGGGTGAACTCGAGAACATGGCTATGCTTATAAGACTTATTTGTACGACTATGCTTTCAAGATTTATTCCAAACTAGCAGCGCCCTGCGGTTTTAGACGCGTAGTTTCCAAAGCTATCAAATTCTGAGTTATACGTTTTCACTTCTGTCGGCAGTCCATATGAATGTCATTTTTTTCTAGTTAAGCACGATTCATCATCGTATAACATCAGCCGAGATGGCGTTATGTGTATATTTATAAAAGTTTTAAAAAATCATCTTGTCACCGCTGACGAAATGATTTTTTATATCTGAACACCACTGAACACCACTTTTATTATTTATCAGCATTATTAAATAAACTTCGTTTTTCCACTAATCATTGTGTGTTTAAATAAGGCAATTTTAGTTTATATGCCGTACACCTAGAAGGTAGTTGCTCTTAGTATAAGGCCGTCACGTATAGCATTAGTTCATAAGTGTTTTACTATAATATTTCTAACTATTGGGTCACAATAAAAAAATCTGTCTTTCTATCTCAGTGTTATTTCATATTCATTTGGCATAACAAAGATTTCGAGAGAAACTCAGACTCTAGCTTGTCTGAGCGGAATGTACTAAATGTATTTCTCGAGTACCTCTCGATACATCTGTGTTTTAGCTTTGTCTATTATCTGCACGAGTGGACGAGATTCGTGGACACTTCGAGATCCTTTTTCACTTAGCTAACCAAGTTATCAGTTATAGATCGAAGAAAAAAGATATTATTTAAGTCAATGAACGTAATTATTTGTTACTAGCTGTACCCTGCCACGCTTCACTATGGCACATTGTGATGCAGAAATTAGATAAAAACAATCCTTGATGCGGATTATATATCACTAGATGTCCGCCCCGGCGTTGCCCGTGGTACATTATATAGTACTCATCAGGATCCCGTACATATACAACGGTGAAAGAATGACTGAAATCGGTTCAGTCATTCCTGAGAATATCGCTTTCAAACAAAACACCTCTTCAGCTACCTGCTACGCCACCTGTCGGAAATTGGTTGTACCAACTCAGATTTAGAAAAAAAAATGATTAGCAAAGGTTTTATATTCAAGAGGTATGTAATCTGTGATATTCAATGACGTATTCTTAGACACATGCTGTCATGTGTCATGTCAAAGCACGAAACGTACGAAATTTCTCAAAAAGGAATATTTTTTCCCGATTATTTTCCCGCTTTATTTTCTATAGCCTTCCTCGATAAATGGACTATCCAACAGAAAAATAATCTTTCAATCCAGACCAGTACTTCCCGAGATGCTAGCGTTCAAACAAACTCTTCAGCTTTACAATATTAGTATAGATTCTAAAATTCAGCTCGATCAGTGCAGAACTTTTTGAGTTTTTGAAGCGTACACAAACCAACATAACATTTTTATATAGAGCTTGCAATATTTCGTCGTTATATCCGTGGGTTACATATTTTCCGCAATGGAAAGCCTTTAAACCATTAAATGCTGTGCAATTGAGACTATAAACTATGTGTTTAAAAATGTTAACCTCGTTCATTCAGCCATTGCAACGTGACTGAACAAGAAACACCTAAACAATGAAACCTCCAAACTATCATCACTTATATTACTAGTTGAATAAGACAGCGTTTGACTGCTTTTACTGCCTTATTATTTGCTGGTCGAATATGGACCAAGAACCAAGGAAGATGAGTCGTATATCTACCAGTAGGGTAAAAAAAGCTGCAAAATGATGATAAAAATCTTTTTTATAGTGTAGAGTGACGAGACTAGCATGACATGTGCTTAATGATAAGAAATACTTGCTTATAGCATTGGGCACACATGCACAGTATCACGCATCTTTTGTAACATTCAGAGTCCAAATCATTACCTAGCACTGCACTACACTCGTCATACTAAGATATAAGATGATTATAGCGTAGCTTAGCTAGCTTTCAATTTTATAATTGTGAGGTTATTGGTTCGGTTCCTGCCTGCAGCACTGAGTATTTTTTCTAAGAAGATGTGCAAGTTTGTCCTCACCACTGTGATGGAAAACATTGTGATGATACCGTCATGTTCCAAAAATTTTTCGTAGGTCGTCTGTAAACCATAGTAGATTATAATCTTGACTGTAGCCTTACAAAAGTCAAACACTAAGTCACTAGTCACTAGAATTGGGCATTAATTCTATTGTATGGCTTTGTATCATTAAAAGCAAAACAACTTTTTCAAAATTTAGAAATTTTATCGCAATTTCCTTAATACTTTTTTATGTTTTATTTTTATTTGTTGTACCCGCGAGCAAAATTTAATGTTATCCGCTAAGTAATTCAATTCAATTGGCAATGAATTACGAATTCAATTAGCCGTACTGGACTAGGATTAAACGGTTTATCAGCATTATCCGGATTCGATGTTAATTTTATTGGCATAAGCTTATAGTGTAAGAGCCTGTGACTATTTTACAAGCTTTTATTTAGTTTCACCTATCTCGATGTTTGTCATCATAAACTGCAAATTAATTTTGTACAACTTATTAGTTGAGCTGGAATTATGAATACAGTACAAAGTTACAGCTGGTCGAGTAAGTTAAGGCTGGTTCATGAAGTTGTGGCTGGTCTAGTAAGTTACGGCTAATCTAGTCGGGAGAACGGCGACTCCCAATCCGGAGCCTCGGGTCCAAATCCCACGCGCACCACTGTCTTTTCGAAGTCAGGTACGTAATGCCGCTAACTTAAAACGGCAAAGGAAAACATAGAAAGGAAACCAACATGCATGAACTTTTCGAGGTCATGTGTCAACCAACTTGCACTGGGCCAGCGTGCCTCTCTCTTTGCTAGAGAAGACCCTGAGTCCCAGCAGTGGGAACATTTGGGCTGCTAATAGTATGTTATGCAATTCGCATTATAATAAAATATTATGATGATATAGTTTGGGGCTGTCGATGGAGTTAGAAGGTGGCCAAAGCAATTTTGCAATGAAACAACACAACTTAATCAAGTTTCAGCTCATTTAAATCGTTGTGATGAGTAGTTTGTCTTTCAATCAAAACCATGGACTGAAGATTGAAGATGGTCCTAGGAACTCAGTAATTATAACACTCAACCCCCATCGATTATGGGCTGGTTTGAATTGTCTTGACAGGTATTTTGCTATCTATATAGTAACTAGGGTCTGATGAAGGAGTAGGAAAATGCCCATCAACTTTTTAGTTCATTTTTTTCTAAACTAAGCTAGCGGCCAGTTTTGACGGGGTTAGAAGTAACGTATTTTAAACCCCGACCAAAAAGGGGTGTTATAAGTTTGACGTCGATGTCTTTCTGTCTGTCTGTGTGTGTGTGTGTATGTGGCACCGTAGAGCTCAAATGGAAGGGCCGATTGCGATGCAGTTTTTATTTGAAAGTTAATATTTGTGCGGATGTTTTAGCTATGTTTGGTTAAAATCGATTCAAGATGGCCGCCTCCACAAAATGGCGGACAAAATATTTCTTTACAAGCTATCTCAATATACCCATATTGAGATATGGGGATGGGAATCAAATGAAAGGCCTTGACTAGTAGAATAAAAACTATGCATCACAAAAAAAAACAAATCTAAGATGGCCACCACCACAAAATGGCGAGTTATATTATTATTTTCATTACTACCTCAATATGGGTATCAAACGAAAGGGCTTGACTAGTAGAATACATTGAACTATGACAAATTTCAAATCCAAGATGGCCATCTTGGACACAATACACAATCACAATCCACAAAATAACGAAATACATTTATTTTTTCACAACTCTCTTAATATAGGTATCAAATGAAAGAAGGGCTTGACTAGTAGAATGTTGTACAGATAACAAATCCGAAGTAGTCGGGGGTTAATATTTTTTTTTAGTTATGGACTTGTATTAGAGTAGTGTGTGCGCTCAGCAAATGCCAGGTGCGGGCGCCGCGTGGGTGGTGTGTCGATGCTACCTACCTGTGACTGAAGCTGCAGGTCAACTAGAAGTAGTAGTAATACAACCAGGCGGTTTTTCGACTATTTAACGAAAGTTTCACTGATAACCAGAGTACATGAAGAGCTGATGGAAAATTTTCACGCTATTCTTCAGGTAAAATCCAGTGAAGAGATTTCGATGTGAAAAATAATTAAAAAATACGCATTGGAAATAACAAAACTACGTGTAGCCAAATATCCGTGGTATAATATGCCAACAGCAGTGCATAACCTCATGCAATATCCATAAATAATAGCTTCCGCATCTTTATCAATCGGGCAGCTATCGGAGTGTGTGAGGATGCCCAGGCGACCCGAAATATAGATTAAAAAATATATGATTCTCTCGCAAAAACTTGATACAAAGGACTATGCAAAATACCCTGAATGAGCTACTGGTTTCTTCAGACCCATATATCTTAAGTTTAAGGGAACTTCCCGTGAAGAAGCACAAACAACTATTATGGGATACTGTGTGGCTGATTTTTTGTATTAGTTGTGGCTTTTTGTATTTTTAAGAAACTTCAACCGGGTTACTGATCATATCCGAGAGCAAAGAGTATTACTCCAATTAAGTTTTACTATGGTTGTAAAATAAAAGTAATTATGATGATCAATCATCCAAAAACAAATACTAACGTAGGCAAACTTTGTTACGATGTAAAAATATTACCTTATTCGTTTAATCTGTATCGGACAACTATCGTAATAGTCACTCTTTTGCACTTGCAAGATTGTACCCTACAAGTAGAAAATAATAATCGGAAATGAATACATGTTATCATTATTTTAATTTTTAGGCTAAATACGTATTTACAAGCACACTCTTTCTCATTTCATCATCATCTTCATCGCACAATCACACTAACCTATCTAAAAGTTATCACACATAATCTAATATGTTTTAGTCAGTAAGTACCTTCCTGTATTAACAAAAAAATATTTATTTTAAGATAAACGTACCTATTTCAGTTTGTTATTATGTATCTACATTCTATGTAGAAGGAGAGGCACTGTATCCCACGACACAGGACCACCCTAGTGTGGGATACAGGGCACGCATTAATTGTACAATTGATTTTGCTGAGATAATTAGTCCTACCTACCTACTTACATTTATACCGTACAATTATAAAGAACTATCTTAATGTTAAATATCTGTAATATGTATCTTATCTTAAGCATTTGCTCAAATAAACGGTTTATTATTATTATTATATTATCTCCAAAATGTTTTTACGTTTTTCCCAAACTCTAAAATTAATTCAGTATTTTTCAAGTACTTCCGACTAGTATTTTTCACACCGAAAAATAATATCTCAGCCGCCATTTTGCTTAAAAAAAATTTAGAATCGAATTTATATTCAATAACCCAAAATGTATCCTAGCCAGCTATCTAGCATTTACAACTGTTACTTCCCAGATTGACATCTCGGCCGCCATTTTGATTTGAATATTTCGATATCATATTCGTAATAAGAGACCTCAAAAACGTATTTTAGCCAACGTTTAGACATCTCCCGCCAGTATTTCTGGCTCGAAGGACCATAATAATATCACGACCGCCAATTTGTTTTAAAAAATAATTATACCAAATTCGTAATCTAATCTCCTAAGGTTCTCTCTTATCTCCCTGTCTTTCCCTGAATTGTGACCGCGAATCAGGCGAAATCCCCCACTGTGCGGTCTCTTAAACTACTAGTTTTAATGGGTAAACGAATTGTCCGGATGATCAGAGTTATGTTCGGACACGTATTTCCGGGTATTTCCCGGTGTTTGTGTCGTAGCGATAGAAATATTCGAAATTATGGCAAAAACAACAAACTTTGTTAGTAAATATCTGGAGTACTCTGAATTATTAATTGTTTTATTTGTAAACCCATCGTAGGTCTAAAGAAATTTTAATAGTAGTATAAATCAATTTAAACATAGAAGACAGGTTTATTTTTCTTCTGTGTTTAAATTTGTTTATCTTTCCCTTTGATACGTGACACGATTAATGAAATTCACAATCATATATGTGTACCTATATTTTATTTTGTACCCGTGGTACTCAACGGCGAAACACGGTTACAACCGTCGGATGTGAAAGTCAGAAATGCATTAACATATATAATTTAAACGATCATGTCATGTTATCTTGTAACTTGTTACATGGAATTATAAAATAATATGCACATTCATCTCCTTAATTACTTATAATATACGTGTTCTTTCACCTTTCTGTATTTTATTGTTAAGAAATATCGATATGGGAGCATTGAACATGATATTGCTCAAAGGGTTGAATGCTCAGACAAAATTGCACTGCTGAGAATTGATGCAGCGGTTCGTATATTACTTTCTTGTGAAGGTGTATAAAGCATATTATAGAGGTACATTATACTTTATTTTTCCATTACTAAACCTCAGAGGCGTCTCTTATAAGATGGGAGTCAACGACTTTATCTATCACGTCTTTATAAAGTGATACGCTTTGTGATTTGCAGGATTTAAAATGATATTTTTATTTTCCAAAAACGACAGTTTAAGTATCTATAAGTAGTGTACATTTATGATCATTTCCACGGGTCATGGTAGAGCCTAAACGAATTTTTATAAAATTAAATCAAATACATTGTTAGGAAAATTAATACAGTAACTTTTATAATAATCGTATCGGTCGTAATATACAGGACAGAAATTAATATGAGCGTTGAATCACAGTAGTAATATTTTGCTGTTTAATTGTTTAAAGCGATTTCTAATAGATGTTTTTTATTTATTTCCACGTATTTCGGAAGCGGCTAAACAAATTTTAGTAAAATTAAATATATTGTTAAGACAACACGATAATTTCCTATTTAAAGGCTACAAAATAATAGAAATTAACATTAGGTATATTAAAACAATGGGATGGTTTAGTTCTTAAAGCCATACCTTAAAAATCAATCATGTAAAATACAAATCACAACAAGAATATCTTGTTGAGAATATAAGTTGACTTGTACAATGCTTGTACACCTTTCAACAATCTGACATTGACATTAACTATTCAACTTTTTGTTTTATTAATTTTCAATTGTTAATGTCTCCGGCTCGTGCCTTAAGCAAAGGTTGGCCATTTCTAATATATACGAATGTCCAACTAAAATAGGCATCAAAATAAACACAACTTTGAGTCATATTTTTTTGTGTCTGCGCTTGCCACATCGCCTACTAAAATGCCCATCAGGCTGGTAAAATTTTCATGCAATATGGCCAGGGAAATGTTTTGTTCTCTCGCAATGAGAGAGTGAAGGTCATATTTCATCACGCTGGCCAAGCGTGGGTTGGTTGGTGGCTAATTACTAATTATTTTATAATAATACTAGATGTCCTTTGCCCGTGGTACATTATATAGCACTCATCAGGATCCCGTACATATCCAACAGTGAAAGTATTACTGAAATCGGTTCAGTAATTCCTGATAATATCGCTTTCAAACAAAAAACCTCTTCAGCTACCTGCTACGCCGCCTGTCGGAAATTGGTCGTACCAACTCAGATTTAGAAACAAATTTGATTAGCAAAGGTTTATTGGTGGACAATTCACACAACACCATCTGACCCCAAACTAAGCAAAGCTTGTGTGATGGCAGCCAGATAGCTGATATAATACTTATATAGTTTTAAATACATACTTATTATACATAGAAACACCCAGACACAGTGCAAACATTTGAATTCATCACACAAATATTTGCACTGGGTGGGGATCGAACCCACGACCCTCGGTTTCGCAGGCAGAGCTACTACCAACTAAGCCACTAGGGCAGTAAAACTAGTTTATATTCAATGACGCAATCTTGGACATAGGCGAAATTACGGTGACATTACCGAATGGAAGCCAAAAGAAAAAGTTGAAGTTGAAGTTGACGCAATCTTAGACACTTGCTGTCATGTCAAAGCACGCTACGAAAACTCTCAAAAAGGAATATTTTTTTCCCGTTTGTGTTACATTATTTATTCATGCTCCGCTTCTATTGACAGTAGCGCTATGTTCTATGAAGCCTATAGTCTTCCTCGATAAATGGACTATCTAATAGGAAAATAATCTTTCAATTCGGACCAGTACTACCTGAGATCCTAGCATTCAAACAAACAAACTCTTCAGCTTTATAATATTAGTATAGATTAAAAATGTCGTGGGCACCCCGACGACAAAGCGGTAACTCTTGAGCTTAGTGTGAAATTCAGTAACGTAGTCGTACTTGAACAAGCCAATTATAGAACAGGCACAAAATTTTTAAAGTCACTCACATTTCATGAAACGCTCTTTGATAATATTACCTAAGTAAAGATGAAAAGTGATTGCGCTAGTACAATCTTAGTGGCAGTAGAATCAAAGATAACACAATTTATGTAGAGAACCTGCGATGGGCGCCTTTTACTGTAGGTACATCTTCTGGATGAATATATCTATAGGCTATATTTTATCCCATTAAAGTTAAACACTAACTGTGTTTTGGATTGAAATCGGTAATGTTTCAAGAGAATTACAAGCCATAAGAGATAGACCATCTTTTATCTCTAGGTGACGAACGTAGTGTAGTGCTAGATAATAAAGTCAAATAAACATATATGATAAATAAACATATACAAGTACAACAATAATTTTGAGTCTTTATGTTCCAATAGCTGCGTGATACTGTGGTATTATGGGCAAATGTGCTGCGTACCATCACGCAAATGTCCTGTTTGTTTCGTTACACTTTAGTTCTTTACTATAAAAAATAAAATGCTTCCTTTTCAAAAAATTAAAAAATAAAATAAGTGTTGATTACGGTCAGTATAAGATAAATTAAAGGATCATCTATTTAATTATTATCATCAGATGAATCAATCAGAAACAAAAACTGTCAAAAATTAAAGACATTAACATTTTCTCGGTAGTAAAAATCATAAAAACTGGTCGAAGTCCAATGCAACTCTTAGCTCTTATACAAAATGCACTTGTGAATGCATTCCACTCTATCCATAAACGAGGCAGGTAGACACCTCTATCTGTAGTGATATACAACTCTACGAGATCCGTACGTAGCTGTTCTGCTACATTTCAGGCCTACGATGTTTGATGTTCAGCTTTATAAGTAGTTCAAGACTTTTTGCACAGATGGCGTTAACTTCAATTTCAGTAAAGTTTAATCCTGAATGAAAAGTTAAAAGTTGAATTTTATACATTTTCCCTGTTATAAATATATTTAATAAATCTATATATATAAAACTCAAAGGTGACTGACTGACTGACTGACTGACTGACTGACATAGTGATCTATCAACGCACAGCCCAAACCACTGGAGGGATCAGGCTGAAATTTGGTACACAAGTAGATGTTATGACGTAGGCATCCGCTAAGAAAGGATTTTGATAAATTCTACCCCCAAGGGGGTGAAATAGGGGATGAACGATTGTATGAAACTTTTCATTCCTTGGGCATATTTGCATGAAATTTCATATAAATTGAGTTCGGCTAAAATCATGAGGTATTTAATACAGAGTTTATCGAAATTCAACCCTCAAAGGGGTGAAATAAGGGATGAAAGTTTGTATAGCAACGTTTTATTCCTTGGGCATATTTCCATGAAATTTCATATAAATTGAGTTCGGCTAAAATCATGAGGTACGTAATACAGAGTTTATTAAAATCCAACCCTCAAAGGGTGAAATAAGGGATGAAAGTTTGTATAGAAACGTTTTATTCCTTGGGCATATGTGCATGAAATTTTATATAAATTGAGTTTGACTAAAATTATGAGGTACGTATTAAAGCGTTTATCGAAATTCAACCTTCAAAGGGGTGAAATAAGGGATGAAAGTTTGTATAGAAACGTTTTATTCCTTGGGCATATTTGCATGAAATTTCATATAAATTGAGTTCGGCTAAAATCATGAGGTACGTAATACAGAGTTTATTGAAATCCAACCCTCAAAGGGGTGAAATAAGGGATGATAGTTTGTATAGAAACGTTTTATTCCTTGGGCATATTTGCATGAAATTTCATATAAATTGAGTTTGACTAAAATTATGAGGTACGTATTAAAGCGTTTATCGAAATTCAACCTTCAAAGGGGTGAAATAAGGGATGAAAGTTTGTATAGAAACGTTTTATTCCTTGGGCATATTTGCATGAAATTTCATATATATTGAGTTTGACTAAAATCATGAGGTACGTATTAAAGCGTTTATCGAAATTCAACCTTCAAATGGGTGAAATAAGGGATGAAAGTTAGTATAGAAACTTTTTATTCCTTGCGCATATTTGCATAACATTTCATATAAGGTGAGTTCGGTTAAAATCGTGAGGTACATATTACAGCGTTTATCGAAATTCAATCCTCAAAGGGGTGAAGTAAGGGATGAATGATGATGATTTTTATTTCTTGGACTTATTTGCATAAAATTTTGTAGATATTGAGAACGGCCAAAATAATGAGTTATGTAGTACATTTACTTCCAAAATGTAATCCCTAAGAGGGTAATATGACATTCTTAAATTGTCACATACGTATTCTTTTTATGACGTAGACATATTCACTAAGGTCGGATTTCTCAAAATTCAACGCCTAAAGAAAGTAGGGAATTAAAGTGTGTATGAAACTTTTATTCCTTGGACAAATTTGAATGAAATTTCGTATAAATTGAGTACGGCTAATATGTATTATAATGAGTTTTGTGTTTCGTGTTTTTTTTTTCAAAATACAGCGTCTTATGGAGTAAAATAAAGAAAGAAAGTTTGTGTGAACATTTTTATTTCTGGCGACATATTTGCTTTAAACTTTGTAGGATATGAGTACGGGAAAAATAATGAGCTATGTAATACAGAGTTTTCCTAAATTTAATCCCAAAGAAAGTATAATAGGGATGAAAATATTATATTAACGCACAGGAGATAGGTACTTACATTTTCGCACATGTATTTATTTTATGAAGCAAGCAAGAAAGAAGGATATTTTTCAAATTCATACTACGTAATAGTGGATAAAATTTTGTACGAACTTTTTACCCCTTGGACATGTTCTAAAGACTATAACGAAGACCTTTGACGGACTACTTTTATATAACAACGTCTAGGCTGAGCAAGGCGTTCACAGACTAAGTAGAGAAATACTCTAAGGCGTTGCTTGAATGGATTTTTCATGATGATTACAACGCTGGTGTATACAAATTGAGACTGAATCGTTTTCTTCTAGGATAGCAAGCTCTACCGTAGACCGCATCATCACTTAACTTCAGGCGACATTGCGGTCAAGAGTAAACATATAGCAGTTAAAACATTTATTTGCATGAAAATTAAATTAATTAACCATGGCAAATGAGCGTATTAGTTTTCCAAAATTCAACCCCTGAGATAGTAAAATAGGGAATTAAAAATACAGGTGAACGCATAAGCTACCCTTAGGCCAATTATAGATGAGCATTATTTATGTTATTATTTGACGCTCACGCTATCCAAGTAGGAATCTAAAATAAAAAACTTACTGAACGCGAGCGAAGCCGCGGGTTAAAGCTAGTATAATTATATAATAGGCCAACGTTAACCAATTGTATTAAAATGAAAGTGTGGTGCGTAAATATTGTCAACAATTATTACGATTATACCAACGCCGAAATTGTGAAAAAAAATCAGTTGTTCCTTGAGACAAATTATTGGTTCAATACTTATGGGTTGTTTGTTCTACATGACATGAAGACGACTATATAAAGTTTATGAGTCAGTTGTTTTTTTTTTCATCGATATAAACCATAAGATGTTCCATTAGCACCTCAAAATGGGTAATAAGCTGCGTCTGCATTTGTAGCGGAAGTGGTTCACACACCACTAATATACTTAACCCCTACAATGGCTAGCGGCGAAGATGCTGTGATTCTAGTTATTTTGGTTGTTGACAACGAATAGTAATAGGTCAATACGTCCGGCGTTCACCACTTCCTGCAACCGACTAGAACGGAATAAGTGAGCTCACTCTTCCCAACGATGATATAATTCCATGCGCCTGAAGTGTGGGCACATCTAATGGCTTATATCGATGGTTTTATTTATGTAAAAAGAAATATATATTCATACGTACCATAATTGTACGGTATTTCTTCAGCTTGATAATATTAGGATAGCCGCTTGATACACCGGTGTGTAATATAGGACCCAAAAACTTGGTTGATGACGAAAATAAACAAACTTAAAGTTTTGGAGGGAAAAAAAAATGTGTTTTTATTTGGTAAGGTATACCGATAAATTTGTGTTTAATGGCGTCTACTTGAACTGGTCCTTATTTTAATATAACCCACATTAAAATTAGAGTTAGTTCACTTACATAGAAAAATAGTAAAATTAAAAAAAAAATGGCGGGAAAATGGTCCCGAAGTATTGAAAAATGTTAAATTGCTAACGAATACAGTTTTTTGGTGTTTCGAGTTTCTTATTTCGTATACAACAAAGTATACTCTCCGATGGTATAGGTCTCCCTTATAAACTATTAATGTAATAGCTGATGCCTAAACGAACAAGTCAACGTTTTTAGGGTTCCGTAGCCAAATGGCAAAATACGGGACCCTTATAGATTCGTCATGTCTGTCTGTCTGTCTGTCCGTCCGTATGTCACAACCACTTTTCTCCGAAACTATAATAGCCACACTATTGAGACTTGGTAAGTAGATGTAATCTGTGAACCGCATTAAGATTTTGACACAAAAAAAATAAAAAAAAATTATATGTGGTATTTAAAACTGATACTCAAACAATTTTTTTTATATCAAAACTATGACCTATTTTAAAACACTGATTAAAGTAACAACGAACTGCAATAACTTTCATATTATGTTACTTGCTGCTACGGAAGCCTTCGTGGGCGAGTCCGCTTCGCACTTGACCACTTTTATTTAGTTCTGTAGTAGCTACCTTGATTGTCTAGGATTTGCTGGTATAGTGTTGTAGCGTTTCAATCAAAGTTCCGCATGCATTATTCAGCGACCGCCCCCCGGGTGTCGATTGAAATGCGCGGACGGTGCGACCCGCCTCTTCGATGCTAATCGGTGACACCTGTGTAAATCACTGCCCCTTTTAAGATGTTGCGTACGTACGTACGTACCGTTCTGACTTAGAGTAGTAGGAGATAGTAATTATTTAGTATTATCCAAGTACTTTTCTTAATTGAAGTGAAAACTAGTTTTTTTCACTTTAACAGACTTTATTTATTCATTCAATGAGCACACAAAACAGAATGTCATAAACACATATTATTTCCATGCCAATGCCAATTTCTTGCGGTACTGTACCGTATGGTTAGCTTTGTCAAACGCTTTTGAAAAATCGGTACAAATGGAGTCCACTTGGACACATTTCGTAGACTTTGTGTGCTGTGAATTAGAAAATGTAGGAATACTTACCCAATTAATAGTTATATGTCTAATACTTAGTACGTACTCAGACATTATCTTCTGATTGGTTTTTTACTAGTCCAGACTGAATTGCTATGCCACTTAGCGACATTTGCATCTGTTGTTAAGTGGAAACTTTTTTACTAGTCCAGACAGAATTTCGATGCCGCTTAGCGACATTTGCATCTGTTGTTAAGTGGAAACTTTTTTACTAGTCCAGATTGAATTTCGATGCCACTTAGCGAAATTTGCATATATTGTTAAGTGGAAACTTTTTAACTAGTCCAGACTGAATTTCAATGCCACTTAGCGACATTTGCATCTGTTGTTAAGTGGAAACTTCTTTTGGCGCAACACAAACAGATTTTTCGTGGGTTGCGAATGAAGCTCATCGCCACGCTTTTAAATTAAATAAAATGTTCGTGTGAACTTGAGACCTATTTGGGACGCATTTCTAGATGACCATGGTCTGAAAATCTAGATGGCTATGCTTATTATACTAATCTAGATGGCCATGGTTAGAAAACTTATCTAGACAACTACTCTTTGACGATTTATTCCAGACTAACAGTGCCCTCCGGTTTCATCCGCATAGTTTCGAAAGTGAGCTATCAAATTCTGAATTATTAGTTTTCAGTCCTATCGGCGCTCTCTATGACTACAAATTTTTTAGTTTTTTTTATTATAGTTTTACACTTGACCGCCATCTCACCTGATGTTAAGCGACAATGAGGTCCACAGTGCGCCTACCGAGAAATAAACCGATTTGAAAAAAAAATCGGACTGGAGTACACACGTGAGGTACTCGTAGGTAACCAACCGTTATTATTTAAAAATATGTAAATTGTGGATCAATAATTATGTCAGTTCTCATACCACAAATATATGTTTAAAAATTGTTTACATATTTGTAGGCCTTTGCACCTACATTCAATTCTGCCCTAGCCTAAGTTCAAATTCAAATCGAGAGTGAATCGGTTTTTTCTAGGTAAACACGCTCCATCGAAGACCGCATCGTCGATTACTATCAGACAAGATAGCGGTCAAGTGTACACCTCTAAAAGTTTTAAAAAATACCTAAAATTCGATAGATTAAATAGAGTTCAAGGGTACCTTAAAATAATAAGCATGAGCGCCGTTTTTCACGTCCGCTTGGTGACAGCCAATTTCTTAAAATAAATAATACTATGTATATTGACTTTATATTTACAATGGAATTATTTAGACATTGTTAGCAGAAAACGAGATTTAAGGGTCCGCGGTGGTGTGGGAAAACCTTGATAAACGGTCGTGCGCTCAGTGCGGTATCTTTTCTGCCACCATGCACTCGCTCAAGCGGTAGCTCTGACCGTTTGACCAGCCAAAGTTGAAATTGTAATCATTATTTGTCGAATTTACTTTAGAAATCGGTTATTCAGATGTTTCAGTTTGATTGTTTAAGATTGGTTTAATTTTGTTTGTAGGTATTTCTGTTAAGTTTCGCATATAAATGTGACTATGTAAAACTTAATTGTTTTTTATTCTTTTCTCACTTCTGGTCTCTAACAATGTCATATCGGCCATTTGACTCTCATATTTGACAGAACAGAGATATACATAAGTTTTGTGCTACTGTTCATTATAACAACTGATAACAACTAGTTTATTTTTCACTTTCAAGTAAACATGTCGCAAATACGAAACAGTATTTCAAAATGGCAGTTCCAAATCAATCCAAACCGGTTCAAACCGATCGTTCTTTTGGTCAAACAATTTAAATGTTCAATGGGATGACGTCGAGAGCTTGCGACGCCCCACGGGACGGCAGGCCACGTCGATAGAGCGGTCGCATCGCGTTGTGCCTTCAGCAAATTCAATTTCGTTCGAAATTCGACTTCGTATTTGGTTACTCCTTATTTTGACCGTTTAAAACGTTGAAAAATTGCACATGCAGATGCAGATACAGATTTTTTACTAATAAACTAACAGTGTGTCTTGGTTTTATTCGTGTAGTTTTCGTTTTCTTTTCCAGACTAAACAAACTTCGTTCCAAATTCATTCAATTTTTTCAATTCAATTCAATCAACACAATTCGTTCTGACATGATTTAGTAAAACACATCTAAACTGTGATTCAAATATTCGCATTTATAAAATTAAGAGGATTAAAGTAATTTATATGTCAAATGTTGTTATGTTGTTGTTACATTACAACTTCATAAGTTATGGGCTGGCCTCGTGGCTTAGTGCGTAGTAACTCTGCCTGCGAAGCCGAGGGTCGTGGGTTCGATTCCCACGCAGTGCAAATATTTGAATGGTAAATTCAAATGTTTGCACTGTGTCTGGGTGTTTATATTTATAATAAGTATGTTTTTAACACTATATATGTATTATCAGCTATCTGGCCGCCATAGTACAAGGTTTGCTTAGTTTGGCGTCAGATGGTGGTGTGTGTGAATTGTCCACCGATATTTATTTATTTATATTATTTATTTTTAATTATTATTTATAATTTTACTAATTATTTACAGTATACTCGTAATACGAATTTTCTTTATTATGCTTTAATTTAGTTTAAAAACGTAGTTTTATTTTGCTTGCTCTATACGCTTCGGTAGGTGGTCGCACAACGATATTTTATATTCCATACATACTTATGCTTTAGCGTAATTAATTTATCTATAGAAGTAATAATTATTAATAATTAATAATTAGTAATAATTTAGTAGTGGTAGGACTCTTGGCAGAGTCCGCCTGGGGAAGTACCACACCTTTGCCAGTTATTCTACCGCCAAGCAGTAATGTGCAAACATTACTGTGTTCCGGTTTGAAGGGCAATGTTTCCAGAGAAATTACAGGGCTTAGAGATATAAGATCTTAGATCTCTGGGTGACGAGTGCAGCGCAGTGCTAGGTAATGATTTGGACTCTTCATGTTCCAATAGCTGCGTGTCACTGTGCTGTTATGTGTCAGGCATGTTGCTTACCATCAGGCACATGTC
The DNA here is from genome assembly GCA_017562165.1 of Ectropis grisescens. NCBI lineage: Eukaryota > Metazoa > Arthropoda > Insecta > Lepidoptera > Geometridae > Ectropis > Ectropis grisescens. The sequence goes on along the minus strand of CM029779.1, from coordinate 4,439,685 downwards.
CTGATCGTCTCGTCACTCTTTATTTAAAAAAAAAATTAGTATATCGCCGCAATGTAGCGTGATTAGTATTTATCGAGAAGTACCTACGTATTCATATTTGTGCCCAAGGTATTACGAGTATCCTACTAATATCACAAATGACAAATTCAAGTCCATTGCTCAATCATGTCGCTCCTTTTTATTTCATATTAGTAGGTATCATTTCAATCATGTTGTTTTCCCGAGATAAAGAATAGCTCGTGTGTCATTCCAGATTTTAATCTATCTGCGTACCAAACTTCATCCAAGCCTTCAGTAACCCTTCAGTAGTTTTTGATTGAAAGGGTAACAAAAGTTCATACATACAAACATTCACATTAACGATATTAGCGGAATAGCAGTAAATAAGGGTAATTTGACGTCATACATTTCGAAGTATCTATATCAAATCTTAACTAAAATTCTGAAAATTTTAAAGCGTATTCAAAAGCGTACCTTTTCTAATATTCGCTAAAATATACGTTTTGATTGTTCTCCTAAAGCTTACAATTGTCATGTCCCACACAAACTCTCATACATTTTACGACTTTATCAAAATCCATTGAATTATTTGGATGCAAGTTCGGATGTAGCTGGCCGCTTTATTAGTCCCTAGGCCGTAATAATGGGACGAGCGTAATAAACTCCTTTATAGGGTGCCGCGGCGGAAATTAAAATTTTGATGAGCTTCGTTGGATTACTGGTAGGTACAACCCTATTTAATAACAATTTGAATTGCCAGAAGGTCGTGTTTAAGATTTTTATAATAGAGATTTTTGGGCGAACCTCATCTGGGTGCAATGCGTATGTTAAATATTCTGCTTTAACCTAGCTAGGTACTTTACCGTCAAACTCAACAAGAACGTGTAGAACTTGTTGTAGTTTCTTTGAATCAGTGGTTCAACAATATAATACAATACAACATCTTGTATCTCTTGGTGATGAGAGCAGCGTAGTGCTACGACTTTTCATGTTCCAATGTTCGATTCCCACCCAGTGCAAATATTTGTGTGATGAAATCAAATGTTTGCACTGTGTCTGCGTGTTTCTATTTATAATAAGTATGTATTTAAAACTATATAAGTATTATATCAGCTATCTGGCCGCCATAGTACCACCGCCATGTGTGAATTTCCCACCAATATTTATTTAAAAAATAAATAAAAAAATAGCTGCGTGTCTATACAACTGTGCTGTTATGTGGCAGGCATGTTGCTTACCATCACGCAAATATCCTGCTTGTCTCATCACTTTTTATTTAAAAAAAGTTTACTGTGTGTTAAAACTAACCAACGCCATCTAGTTTAAACATTATTGGTTATCCGAAATAAAGTGACACATCATTTGACAATAAATTACAATAAACCTTTTAAAAGAAAAATGTTGAAAATTAAACTACACGTATTGAGAAAGTTTATTTTTTTATTATGATACAACTTAATGTCATTGATTTTACAGTCAACATTGTTTGTATTACAAGTATAATTGAAACGGGAAATGGATAAATAAAAAACTTTGGTATTTTACAGCTGTTAATTTGATGTTACATACAGACGCTCCAAAAATTCCTGCGCAAATTATGGTAAATCAGATCAAATCAAATCAACATAAATAGAAAACCAAGCTGTGTAAACCGCCATTGATAATAAAAATAATGTTTAAAATTTATTTGCAGACAAGACAAAATACATATGTATTTAAAAAATACAGCATGCCTATATTTTGTCTCACGAAAATCATCACTCACATTGACGTGATAAACAGCACACCAAAATAACCTATGTGATAATCTAGCTAACGTACTTACCAAATATTTAATATTATATTATATTTATTTGTTATATAAATAATATAATATTATACATATTTGTCATTCAAATCTATTCACCCGTAACAGATCTAGGTTTTATTTATATAGCATAGAGTGACGAGACGAGCAGGACATGTGGCTGATGGTAAGCAACATGCCTGTCACAGTGACACACAGCCTTAAGCCCTGTAATTTCTCTGGAAACATTGCCCTTCAAACCGGAACACAGTAATGTTAGCACATTGCAGCTTGGCCGTAGAATAACTGGAAGAACAAACATACACACATCATAAGAACATACAAATAAATTTTCATTAATAATATCAATATGATTAACTGGCACCCCTTAGCGTCCTTATTAACAAGTTTAGTGTTAGGTACACGAACATGTTTTGTAGTGATCCCGATTCCCAAGCGATGGTGCACAGTTCGAATTGTGTTCGTTTCAATCGTATCATCTGTTTATTAGTCTCTCTAATACATTACACCATTTTGTTTTCATTTGTCAGGTATTTCGAATTAGCATTGATATAGAGGGATACTTCCCAAAGGAAAGAAAATGTATGCTGAAAAAAAATGCTGTAGGGATGTAGATTAGTCAAAGTCAATTATTTTTAACAAAGTAACTAGATTGTTTTATAATTAAACGTGTGGTATGGTAGGTGCAGTTCAATTCCTACTTCGGCCGCATTTGGTGGTCTTTTTAACCGACTTCCAAAGGAGGTTATCAAATCGGGTGTTTTTATGTATGTTACGTGATAGCGCTGCCAATCACGAATCGATTCTGATGTTTTTTTTGTTTGGTACATCATAATTACGAATCGATTCTGATGTTTTATTTGTTTGGTACATCATAATTACGAATCGATTCTGATGTTTTTTTTTGTTTGGTACATCATAATTACGAATCGATTCTGATGTTTTTTTTGTTTGGTACATCATAATTACGAATCGATTCTGATGTTTTTTTTGTTTGGTACATCATAATTACGAATCGATTCTGATGTTTTTTTTGTTTGGTACATCATAATTACGAATCGATTCGGATGTTTTTTTTTTGTTTGGTACATCATAATTACGAATCGATTCGGATGTTTTTTTTTGTTTGGTACATCATAGTTCAGAGGTATTCCTATATATATTTTATCGAAATCGGTGCAGCGGTTTTGGAAATATGAACAAAAACAGCGAAAACTTATCTCGATGACGTAGCTTCAATTTTAATATGGTGAAATGCCTGAATTGAATTGCAAATTGAAGTAAGTTTTTTTTAACAAACTATTTGAAGAGCAGTGCGGAGCACGATGGCGTCCCATTCAACACGCGGATACGCCCACTTCTATCATGCTATTCTGCCATCTTGGACGTGGTTGAAACTTACGTCTTATTGAACCAATCATATCAAGTCATAGTTAGTAACTCGGTAACCATATTTATAAAAGCTTTTAAATACAGTAAAATCACTTAATTAAGAAATTAGTAATGCAGGGATAAAGGCTGCTTATACGGCCATATTCCTAATAGGTACACAAAGCTTAGCATAAGCAGTCCACTAAATGTTCCCACAGCTGGGACTCGGGGCCTTCTCTCGCAAGGAGAAGGCTATAATCCACCACGATGGCCAAGTGCGGGTTGGTGGATGACACATGACCTCGAAAGATTCTAGGTACATGTCGGTTTCCTCACGATGTTTTCCTTTACCGTTTTTAAGTTAGCCGCATTACGCACATGACTTCGAAAATACAGTGGTGCGCGTGATGGGATTCGAACCCGGGGGCTCCAGATCGGCAGTCGCCGTTCTCCTGACTAGACCAGCCGTAACTTAAAACACAAAGTTTACGCAAACTAAAACCAGTGTATTTTAGCACAGTCCACTAAAATTATTGTACTTACTATGTTAACTAACTAAACAGACAAGGTGTTCAGATTAAGTCAACTTTTGTCGTGCCCCGGTAACTTTTTTACACTTGCGGTAATGCGGTAAACGATAAAACCAACTTACCTAGAAGAAATAAATTCACTATCGACTTGAAGATACAAATATTGTAACCCACGTACTCATTCCACAGCCTAGACAAGAAACCAATTCACTATCGACTTGAAGATACAAATATTGCAACCCACGTCCTCATTTCACAGCCTAGACAAGAAACCAATTCACTATCGACTTGAAGATACAAATATTGCAACCCACGTCCTCATTTCACAGCCTAGACAAGAAACCAATTCACTATCGACTTGAAGATACAAATATTGCAACCCACGTCCTCATTTCACAGCCTAGACAAGAAACCAATTCACTATCGACTTGAAGATGCAAATATTGCAACCCACGTCCTCATTTCACAGTCTAGACAAGAAACCAATTCACTATCGACTTGAAGATACAAATATTGCAACCCACGTCCTCATTTCACAGTCTAGACAAGAAACCAATTCACTATCGACTTGAAGATACAAATATTGCAACCCACGTCCTCATTTCACAGCCTAGACAAGAAACCAATTCACTATCGATTTGAAGATACAAATATCGTAACCCACGTACTCATTCCACAGCCTAGACAAGAAACCAATTCACTATCGAGTTGAAGATACAAATATCGTAACCCACGTACTCATTCCACAGCCTAGACAAGAAACCAATTCACTATCGACTTGAAGATACAAATATTGTAACTCACTCTTTCCACAGCCTAGACGTTTGTATCATACCTCTTCGTGCGAGTCGTCGCAATGGAACTGAGAAACGATGTCGCTTTTTTGAGCTTCAAACAATTCGATGGATAAAAAGTCAATATTTGTAATATTGTGTTTGATCATACAGATTAGATTCATACCCTCTAAAATGTATCCGACAAAATACCGACAAGCTATAAAATTTGCGGCAATGTTAAAGACTTTAAAGTTTTCAATTATTACGGGCAGAATATTCTTCTAGTCGCCATTTTCACCCATCAACATAAGCCTGTATTCGTCCACTGCTGGACATAGGCCAGCTATGATACGACATTTTCAATGCTGATTTGAGATTCAGTTAGTTCAAAACTCACAGTGGAATTTTATAGGTTCTGGTATTTTTAACCGATTTCATTAAATGATGATGTTGGGCATAACAATCTCTCAGTTGGCTATCTCATCTTTACAAACTCATTTTTTCAAATTCTTATCAGATTAGGACTTTCAGGGATTACTACGTTCAAACACAAAAAAAACTGTTTACCATTACAGTATAAAAGATCTCACGTCTCACTGATCTCAGACTCAAACAGTTCTTTAGAAAAATAGCCTTAAGATTAAAGTGAAAAGGGCTGATAAGAAAAGAAGCTACAAACCACTGGGTTATTCTTCGTTTTCCTAATATTGGAAAAGAGCCAAGTTCCATTTAAAATTAAGTTATATACAAAGAAAATGTTAATATTCAGGTATAATTTATTATTTAGGATTGGTTGAAATTACCAAAGAATTAGGCCTAACCAAATTTGTAGTGATAGGACTCTTTGCAGATTCCGTCTGGACACCTTTTCCAGTTATTCTACTACCAAACAGTAATGTACAAACATGACTGTGTTCTGGTTTGAAGGGCAATGTTTCCAGTGAAATTACAGGTCATAGAGATATAATCTTATCTTATAACATCTTATATCTCTGAGTGGTGAGAGCAGTGCATTGCTAGGTAATGATTTGGACTCTTCATGTTCCAATAATAGCTGTATTACTGTGCTGTTATGGAAAGGCTCGTTGCTTACCATTAGGCTCATGCCCTGCTTGTCTCGTCACTCTATGTTATAATAATAAAAAAAAACATAAATACGGTAGAATTAAGAAACCTCCTTTTTTTAAAGTCGGTTAAAAAGATATAAAACAACAATTCATTATCATCATCTTTATCTTCAGCCTGTTTATCTTCCCCTGTTTAGAATTGACATCGGATAGATGCGTCACAAGCCAAATGCTTCAGTCGCTCGTACTTCTCTTGCTCCGCGCTCTCGCTTGCACGCTTGGCTCACATGGAACTTGATATTTTTTTGTACGTTCAATTGGCGTTCATTGATTTACAAGATGTTACAATGAGTAAAACAGTTGACAAAAACCAACCCCTCAACCCACCGGGTTGCAACCCTCGATCACTTCTCCTTGTCGCATGATTTTTGTACAGCGTTGCGAAATAATGGATTAGAAGAGGAATTGAAACTATAAAATTCTAAATTATAATTTTTTTAATGATTAATATGAACTTAGAAATAATATAAATGAATTAAATTAGGATTTTCCTACGATTTTCAAGGTAATTTGATTATGTTCGGCATTGATTCGATCGGCACGACAAGAAGAAAAGACGTCCTTTCTGCTACTCCAAAGCCGCTGTGGCGCTACGTCGCTGCACTATTATATTAGCATTTTGGTAACGCAAGCCTATAAGGTTGTTCTCACCAAAAACCACGCTGCTACTATGAATTCATTTCAAAAACTCTTTCTAACAGCATGGCGTTGAAACCAACCATACATACTGCAATAGCCATATTTATGTTATTTTACATTGTAGGCTCTTAATTACTGTCGGCCCAAAACATACGTCATAAATTCTAATGGAGCGACCCACCACCTCAGTTGAATGGAATTCGCGCGGGAATCACATTTAAGGACAGGAGCACACTGAAAGTAGTGCGATTTAGTGATCTGAATTATCATTATTGGTATGGTAGAAGGAGGCCAATAAAAGCGTGACTGGTGTGTGAAAGAGGAAATGAATGGGAAAGGAGTAAGCTTAGATTTGACGAATGACAGAGACGAATGTTTTTTTTTAATGTAGAGTGACTAGACGAGCAGGACATGTGCCTGACGATATGCAACATGCCTGCCACATAACAGCACAATGACGCACAGCTATTGGAAGATGAAGACTCCAAATCGTTACCTAGTAATGCACTGCGCTTGTCACCCAGATATTTAAGATGTTATATATCTTTATGACCTGTAATTTTTCTGGAAACACTCCATCTGCCAAACATCATCCAAACTGGAACACAGTAATGTTGGCACATTACTAATTGGCTGTAGAATAACTGGGAAAGGTGTGGTACTTCTCCAGGCGGACTCTGCCATGAGTCCTACCACTACTAGACGTGTTGTACAGCACCCACATAAAGTGAATTAAGGAGAGGCGAATGGTGATTAGTAGTTTAGACCTTACGGATAATTTTCTTATAGTTCTTGATATACAGATAGCTAAGACGACGAGCTAAGGTGTAGCTAAGGTGTCATACATCGTTAATGCATCTTTTGTTGGTTGTGCGTTCGATACCAAAATGACAAAAATATTTGGGCTGACCTGGTGGCTTAGTTGGTAGTAAGTCTGCCTGCGATGCCGTGGGTCGTGGGTTCGATCCCCACTCAGTACAAATGTTTGTGTGACAAATTCAAATATTTGTACCGTGCCTAGTTGTTTTCTATGTATAATAAGTATGTACTTAAAATATATAAGTATTACATCAGCTACTTGGCTTCCTTAGTAGTTTTGGGGTCAGGTGGTGCTGTGTTTGAAATGTCCACCGATATTTATTTATTTTATTTTATTTATGTAGCGGGCTTCTAAATATATTATATCAACTATCTGGCTATAATAGTACAAACTTTGCGTAGTTTGGTGCTAGATGGTATTGTGTAAAAAGTGACAACTAACTACTAGCAGCGCCCCACAGTTTTACCCGCGTAGTTTCCGTTCTCGTTATTTTTGTGGGATAGAATGCAGCTTATATGTTTTTCAAGACTATACTTAATCTAACATCCGACGATCCAAACGTCGAATGTATCGCGTTTATAAAATTATATAGTTTGATGTCTGGCATACAGAGGTAGTGTACGAAAGACTTTTAGCGCAGCTCATCACACTAGCTGTGGAGTCGCGCCTTTAGACTAAAATATTAACAGGACTGACAATAGGATTAAGGTTATGTAGTTAGTTTCGGTTTAGTTAACGCATTTTTAGAGCTGGTTAATAATTATTGTGAAATGAAAATAAGCTTACAATATTGTTGATATAGAAGGTAAAGTTAAGAAATATGTAGATAGATTAAAACTAAAAAAAAAGTAAACATACATTTTAGTCATGTTTAGTTATAAGTTTCAACTTCTATTGGCTGTCATTATTACTGCCAATTCTTATTTTAATTTATTATCATAATGCGAGAGCTAAAATTATTATTTTCCAACATAACAGCTTGATTATGTTGGGTGTCACTTTTCGCTTCCACTGTCCTGTCAAAATTCAGCTCAATATGTCTTTCAAATTGGTGCGGTCAACGCTGGTGGCTTCCGCTCACCGCATGGCTCACCGCAGTAGCTACACGCTACAGTATCTAAAACACCGACCAAAAGTATCAAAAAGCCCTTATAACTCTGTGCAATACAAGAACGAGCGTTTTCTTTTGCTTTTGAATAAGATTCGGAGGCCAAAGTAGAACAAGGCATCATTCTGTTGACCAATAGGCACAACGAGTACAACGAATACCCATCAGATAACTAGAAAATTTCAGGTATAAGACTTCATAATTACGCCAAGTGATAATGCTCCTAATAATTGTTGCATTTTGATTTGAAGGCCAATGTTTCCAGAGACAAAAAGGGGATGAATTTATCTCATATCTTTGGGAGACGACCGCAGTATTACTGTGCTAGGGTAGTGTTATGGAGTCTACATGCTCAAATAGCTGTGTGGCACTGTCCTGTTATTATTGGCAGACGTTCTGCTTACCATCAGGCATTTATCTTGCATAATAAAACACTCTTGTACTAAACACTGCTCTGCGCTTATCACCCAGACAAATTATGAAGAATAACATCTTTACCTTTCTTATTAACTATAGCGACTATTCAGACATCAATTAAATTTAAATACATACTTAATGAAAACAGCAAGTTTTTAATAAAAATAAAAACATTTTTATATTTAGAGATAACCACGGATATTCGGGAGATAACGGTGAAAGAATATTTGAAATCGTAGTCCAGTGGTTTTTTTTTTTTTTTTTTTTAACTTTTATAGGTTTACACTTAACTGCCATCTCGCCTGATGTTAAACGATGATGCGGTCTACGATGAAGCGTGTTTACCTAGAAGAAACCGATTCACTCGATTTGAAAACACAAAGATTGTAACTATCGGAAAAACCCTCTCAGGCAACGTATTCCACAGCCTAGACGTTCTTATCACAAAAGTAGAGTCAAATCTCTTCGTTCGTGTCTTTGGAACATCAACCATGAAACGATGTCGCTTTTCGAGCTACGAGCATTCCGATAGAAAAAGGGCAAGGTGGTATTAGATCGTACAAATCAGTCGCACACTCTCCGAAGTGTATCCGATAAAAACCGATAAGCTAGCAATTTTCCGGCGATGTTCGAGACTTTGTAGTCTTTTTCGCACGAGAATGTCATTGCCTATGAGCCTTTTGGCACGTCTCTCGATCGATTCCAGAGCCTCCAGCTGATACTTGGCCGATCCATCCCAAAGGTGCGAGCAGTACTCCATACAGGAGCGAATCTGTGCTTGGTATAACGCTAGCAACTGTTCAGACTTGAAGTACCTTCGCACCTTTGAGAGGACACCTAGTTTCTTGGCAGCTAATTTAGCCTTAGATTCGATATACGAGCCAAAGTTGAGAGTCGATGATAAAGTAACGCCCAACAGCTCGAGATGGTCGGATACCGGCACGGATACACCGCGAAAAGTAGGAGCCTGTTGGAAAGGACTCCTTTTTGCGGAAAACAGACACGCCTGCGTCTTTCCTCGTTAAACCTGACCAGATTGGCATCGCCCCATTTAGAGACTGCCTCAAGGGTCAAGTTTAAACGCTCGATCAAACTCTCTCAGTACCTGAGTTTGCTGCCTATTGGCTCTCGCGCTCGATATGTAGCTCTCTACAACGGTGCTATCATCAGCGTACCCAAAGATACCGGGCTTCAACAGATCGTTGATATGTAGCAGAAAGAGTGTCGCAGAGAGCACCGACCCTTGAGGGACTCCGGCATTAATAGCCATTTGATCCGACGAGCATCCATCGATGACCACTCGTATGGATCGATCCCTCAAAAAGTCCGATATCCACGTTATAAAACCTGGAGACAAACCATAAGCTGAAAGCTTGCTTAAAACCATCGTGCCAAACCCTGTCGAAAGCTTTCGAGATATCCAGGAGACTGCAAGTGCTTCCCGTGCTTCTCGATAGCTTCACTCCAGATGTGAGTGACGTACGCTAGAATATCCCCAGTGGACCGGTTTCATGAAACCCGTATTGTCGGTCACTGAGGAGGTCGTTCGATTCTAGGTACGCTAGAGCCTGTGGTTTAAGACACGTTCCATAGTCTTGCAGAGTATGGACGTGACCGAGATTGGCCTGTAGTTGGCAGGGTCAGCACGACTACCCTTTTTGGGTACTGGTTGCACGTTGGCAAGCTTCCAAGACTTCGGTACTTGCCCAGTTTCGAGAGAGAGTCTGTAGAGTCTGTAGAGTGGTTCCTGAAATTAGCGCGTTAAAACAAAAAACTGTTTCACCTTTATAATATTAGTATCTAGACCAAAGAGTTTACTTATACTAGAGTTGGCACAAACGTTTTACACCGAAAGCACGGGTAGCACTTTCTTGCCTTGTCACTTTTGTGGAAGTGTCATACTTTTGTCGCGGCATATCACTCTCTTGCCATGGAATGTATGCACGTCATCTGCTTACAATTGACACAAAGGAAAAATCAAACTCTATACGTAGCATATGTAAACTATTTGATCTAGACGGATTGTTACTAACAACTACACGATTTAAATAAAACGTTCTTGCCATTATCCTACCGACTTCACCTACAATTTTGAAACTTAAAATACCTGAGCTATTCTCAAGTAAGTACCTAAATTAGACACCAATACCCAATCTCCGTCTTTTTAACGATCCATGTAGCAATCCCATTCCGTTCTTTCACAATATTCAGTCAAAGTATTCACATACGTCTCAACCCAATTATGGGTTTTTATATGGCTTTTTATGTGCCGTCGTATGGCCTTTTTATTACGGGACGTTTAAATAATTTTACGAGACTACGTTGCCGAAATCACCCCATTTACTTTTTAAACAAGCTCAGTCGGCTTTGCGTTGGGGTTTTTGAGACTGTTATAAGTAGAGATTACATGTGTGTATCGGATAGAATGGTGTTTTTAATCTAATTTATTACAATGCTTTATACGCAAACCAGGCAATCTATTAGTTGGCTGTTGTTAGACCATGTCAAAGGGAACATAAAAATTTTAAGCCTTAATAAGATACTATTTAGGTTCTAGGTTAGTGTAACAGTTTGGTAGTGACTATGCATTGTTCCTATGGTGAAGTACCACATCTTCGCCAGTTATTTTATCACCAAGCAGTAATGTAAACATTACTTGGTGTGTTACGGTTTAAAGATATTGTTTCCAAGAAATTACATGTCAAGGACATAAATCATCTACTATCTCCTGTGACGAGTGAAGTGCATTGCCAGTAATAGGGAATATGCATGTAGTTTAAATAGGCTACATTTTTTTTTCGTAGAATCCTTAATGTATAATGGCGGGACAATTATTTTATTAAAACAATTATTTTATTATTTAGTTAGTTATTAATTATAAAAAATATTATTCAAAAAGTGCAAAATAGGCGCGGGAAATTCAAGTTTGCAAAACGCATCATTATCTGTGGAAACCAAATGTGACGTCACATAGCATGTTTTCTGCTTTAACGGTGTCGATATTCGAACTGAGCTAGTAGTGTTAGAGAGAAAAGTCGTGTTCTCCATCGTTTGATTAGCTAGTACAACTCAAAAATCGGTACAAAGTAACTGCAACACTTGTAGTAAACAAACACAGGTCGTGGCCTGTGACGTCATGCAGGCGCGGGAAAGATGGCGGCGTTTAAACTGGACAAAATATATAGATATTTTAAATATTATTTTAAAAATCAATTTGTACATTTACAAGAGTATTTATATTTTTTATTGTGTTATAATAATGTAAAAAGTGAATTAAAAATATAAAAAAATGCATGCATATTCCCTATTATTACCCCTTAGAACTCCACTACGCTGTATTTATTATTACAATGTGTAGCTATGTTTAATTGATTATAATAAAATATAAATAGTTCATAATCATTACAAACCTCAAATGCGTAGGCACACAGATATGTAGATTCATCAAACTATAATACCCGTATTATATTTATTATAGCTTAAAAATATTTGCCACTAATACCGTCATACATTTTCTTCATCAAAATGGGTACCTACATAATAAGACATTAAAATTAATGACATTAAACATTTTTATAGTTAACTAGCTGTACCCTGGCACGCTTCGCTGTAGCACATTGTGATGCAAAAATTAGATAAAAACAATCCTTGATGCGGATTAAATATCATTGTAAAATTTCAGCTCGATCGGTGCAGAACTTTTTGAGTTTGTGAAGCGTACACAAACCAACATAACATTTTTATATATAAAAAAGATAGAGATAAATAATATACTATAGGGCATTCTTTTTGACGTGAAAACATCTTTTGGAGCACCAGGACAGATTTTTCGTGAGCTGTGCATTGAATTCTAGAGTCACGCTTGGGAATAATATGAAATCTTCGGGTAAACTCGGGACCATGACCATTGGCCATCTAGAAATGCGTCAGCATTTCCCATTGGCTGCCGCATTTTTAGATGGCCTATGCTTCACTTTGGAAAATACACGGGTGAAACCGTGGCAGCCAATTGGCTGGCGCCAATGAATGCTGACGCATTTCTAGATGGCCAGGCCATGCCCTCCGGTTTCACCCGCGTAGTTTCCAAAGTGAGGTATCAAATTCTGAGTAATCAGTTTTCACTTCTATGCCAATGCCTGCCTGTTTGATGCCTGCAATGGTTGCCTGGTAGAGGTCGCTTTAAGCGATAAGGCCGCCAATTAAATTGCTAATAGTTTTTTTTTCTGTTTTGTATTATTCGATGTTTGTTTGTGTGGCTTTTTAATAAAGAGTTATTGTATTGTAATGCCAATTATTGTGTGTGTGTGTGTATATGGCATATTATTTATTAATTAGGATATAATACTCCCAAAAACGTAGACCCATAGATAGAGACATGAAACATAATGCAACCTTGTTTTAAAAATACTTGCTAATATTAATGTCGATGTAAAATCGAACATGAAATACTAACAAATTTGCTAAACTTATTGAATGCAAAGTCCAACGCTCGATCTCGTTAATACTTCGATTGATTCGATGTTTGATAAATAATGAGAAAAACACTCGAAATTAATGAGAGACGTCGTTACGGTTCCAAGGCACTTGCTACAAGAGCTTGTATTCATTAGTTTGAAATTTATATTGATTTAGGCCTTTCCAATGCAAGTATTTCTCTGATTATCACGAATATGGAGTTTTCAATTTTGATTTGAAAATATTTTGTATTTGTGGATACTGATATTCAAATAAGTCTACACTCTACATGTTCAATAATGTACAGCAAACTAACGCAAAGCTTATACGCTTAAGGTTTCTTTCATAGATTGGATTCAAAATAAATTGACAATGTTTTTTTAAATATCAATTGTTTTGACAATTTTTTAAAATATTTTTTATCGAAACAAACGAAGCCGCAGCCTCTCCAGCCTTTTATTGTTGTTTCAACAAGCTTTGCTTAGTTTGAGGTTAGATAGTTTTGTGTGTGAAATGTCCACTAATATTTCTTTATTCATTTTTAATTTGAAAAATATCAATTACATTTTATCAAAACACAAAAACATTAAAACAGAAACAAAAGTAAAAAAAATCAATTGTTAGTTTAGGATTCCCTCAAAATGGAATTGCTTACACGAACAGAAAAACAATCTGTGACATACTATACTACTATAATATTTTTCAGTATTACTTTTCATTTACTAATTAGATCTCATTCTCTAATTATAGTTCAAATCGTTTGATAGTTTATGATTTACTTTTTGATTAAATACATTTAGTAAATAAAATACCAGTCTCGTTCAAAACATAATGAAATAAAAATCAAAAGAGAAAGGTAACTTGATATTACCATTATTTTCCTGCAGTAAAACCTCTCAGATTTCCGATAAACTTATCGAAGAAGAACGCGCGCGCGACCCAATATTGTGGTTCGGCACAATCGCAAGGCGGCACACACGAGCCTCGTAAAAAATGTGAATGGCATATTGAAATATTTCTCGCGACCCTTTCCCGCCTCGATTTTCCTCCTGGTGGTGAATGAAGCTAGCATAAATCTGGATAGCAGCCCGTTAGAGATTCCATTTGCGAGTACATGTTGCTTTTGGGTCTAATGCGAATATTTGTACTAGGTTGGTCTTTGATAGGTTAGATAAAATTGTGATCTTTAATTTTTTTACCGCAATAAATTGTTTGCTCGAACTAATGCCGTTTTTGTGTTGTATTATATTCATTATGGTATTGTGGATTTTTGTTATAACAATAATATTATTAAAGTGAAAGTTGGTTGGGTTTGTACGTGGTTATTTTTTTTCACGTTCCATTGTAATGGATTTGATTTCGCTGAACGAGTTTTAGTGAAATTAAATGTGTAGTAAGTATTAAGTTTATAAGGTTGTAAGGAATATACGGATAGTCTAATCAGGAAAACAGCGACTGCCGATGTGGAGTCCACAACTTCAAATCCCACGCACACCACTTCGTCTTTTCGAAGTCATGTGCGTAATGCCGCCAACTTATCGAACAGGTCGGGTCGAAATGTGAAGCATAGTTTGATTATATTCTGAAACAACATATACACTACTTTTGACTAGAAAATTATGATAACGAGAACTAAGTGAGTAAAATCGTTTCAATCGACATCGAGTGAAATCAACAATAAGACAATAATTTGACTGTATCAGCATTATTATTGTTTATTTTCTTGAAAATGTAAATGTGTTTAGCAGGATAACTACTTGCAAAAGTCGGCCTCCGCACCGTAGGTTGTGAAATCGAAACATAATATGTAACATGAATACAAATATTTCTTCTGTCTGAGTGTTGCTTTGTATAACATTTTTATTTCAGATCTGGGTTCCATTGAAAAAAGCTTTGGTTGGTTTGGAATTTTGGAGTTGTGTGAGAAATGTCTACCAATAAGCCTGGAAGAGATCGCTTTTGGCGGTAAGAACGCCAATTGTTACTTTCTATTTTTTTTGTTTGTGTACAAGTATTTTTGTAACTATGTTTACTTGTGAAGTGCAATAAAGCGTTAATGTTGTTTCTATCAATATTTTTAATTATTAGATAAGCTCTATATTATTGAACTAGATATCCCCGGCTTCGCCCGTGGTATATTATATAGCACTCATCGGGATCCCGTACATATCCAACGGTGAAAGAATGACTGAAATCGGTTCACTCATTCCTGAGAATATCGATTTCAATCAAAAAACCTCTTCAGCTACCTGCTACGCTACCTGTCGGAAATTGGTCGTACCAACTCAGATTTAGAAAAAAAAAATAGCAAAGGTTTATATTCAATGCACAGATTATTGAAATTCAATGACGCAATCTTTGACACATGCTGTCATGTGTCATGTCAAAGCACGAAACGTACGAAAACTCTCAAAAGGGGAATATTTTTTCCCGATATTGTTACATTCTTGTTTCATGCTCCGCTTCAATTAATAGTAGAGTTATTTTCTATAGCTTAAAGCCTTCCTCGATAAATGGACTTTCCAATAGACAAAGAATCTTTCAATTCGGACCAGTACTTCCCGAGATTCTAGCGTTCAAACAGACAAACAAACTCTTCAGCTTTATAATATTAGTAAGTATAGATTTGATGGTTGATGTAAACAAAATGTTTTTTTTTTGTTCACTAAACTGTTGCCAATTTGGACTTACGCCATATTAGAATTAGGTCGACGATACGAGTGTAAATTAATTGAAGGCAAACTTGAATTGATCTGAATTGTGTAACAAATCTATTTTATTTATCACAGAGATTCAATCCCCGAGTTTCCATTCCCGTTTGTTTTTCAACGGCGAATCCTTTTTCTAGTCGACGCAAAGTAAAACCAACATGCTTTGTCGATAGAAACAGCGCACGGTTAACACCAACATTTGTAGAACTTTACTTACTTTTACATTGTATTGTTGTAGTTTTATAAACAAATAGATGAGAAACGATGATGGCTTTGCTCTTGGCCGTCATCTCGTCTGATCTGCAATCTAAAATGGCACGTGCTTACTAGAAGAAACTGATTACCATCATTGCTTGACATCAGTCAAGATGGCGGTCACATGTACACCTATTACCCTATTAAAAATATGTGTATAACATATTATTAATTACTAATTTATCGCAGGTTCATTGATTCATAAAAATGTTTTGTTGCCTGATCGGGGAGAAGAATTGGCAAATACATATATCGCTGTATTGAGGTGCTGCCGTCGATACAAGAACTTACCCATTATAGTGCCCTACATCTATACCTAGGTGAGGACACCAAAATCTCCAATGAAACGCACCGGCGGCGACATCCCACTAAGCATTTTTTTTTCAACTATTATTGGTTTATGCTTGAACGCTATCTCGCAGATGCTAAGCAATGATGCGGTCTACGATGGAGCGTGTTTACCTAGAAAAAACCGATTCACTCCTAATTGGAAGACAACTAACTCCAAACCACCTATTTTGTTTTTCTTAATTAAAATCTAAAGTTCTTTCCATATAAATCACAAATACGAAAACACAGTCCTAAAGCTTATTAATAATAATACATTAATAATTGACTGCCCTAGTGGCTTAGTTGGTTGTAGCTCTGCCTGCGAAGCCGAGGGTCGTGGGTTCGATCCCCCACCCAGTGCAAATATTTGTGTGATGAATTCAAATGTTTGCACTGTGTCTGGGTGTTTCTATGTATAATAAGTATGTATTTAAAACTATATAAGTATTATATCAGCTATCTGGCTGCCATCACACAAGCTTTGCTTAGTTTGAGGTCAGGTGGCGTTGTGTGTGAATTGTTCACCAATATTTATATTTATTTCAATAAGATTTTGTTTTGTTGTCACTAATTTTTAATGACTGGCCTCGTGGCTTAGTGGGTAGTAACTCTGCCTGCGAAGCCGAAGGTCGTGGGTTCGATTCCCACCCAGTGCAAATATTTGTGTGATGAATTCAAATATTTGTATTGTGTCTGGGTGTTTCTATGTATAATAAGTATGTATTGCGAATTATATATTATATCAGCTGTCTGGCTGCCATCTTACAAGCTTTGCTTAGTTTGGGGTCAGATGGTGTTGTGTGTGAATAGGGAATATGCATGCATTTTTTTTTTCAATGGTACTGTTTGCTTTAACGCATCATTATAAACAACTCAGAGCAATCTGTTGTTCTCGTATAAACTTCGTGGTTCATCTTAAAATGAGCATAATAATTATAGGTAAAGATATATATTTTTACTTCATTATTTGAAAGAAAAATAACGAAATTTATAATATAATTTTTGTTAGCTCTTTGTTACCACTTTTCTAGAATTTATCTTAACAGGTTTTTGTTTTGTCTATGCGTAACTAGTAGCGCCCCGCGGCATAACTCACGTAGTTTTTCTTAAATAATAATAAAAAAAAAGTTATTTCAGGTAAAGTAATAATTAATAAAGATAAATAATAGTTTTTCCCGACAAAAAGTAACCCACTTGATAGTTCAGAGTATAATCTATACGGATGTTGTTTTTAAACTTTCCCGATTTGAACACATAATGTTTATATAGTTAGAAACGTCGAGGTAATTAAACAATGATGTATGTCGTGATTAAGACTATATTAACATTATAATAAATAATCTATACCTATACATGTTCCAAATTTCATGTCAATCTATTCAGACGTCCTAATGTAATTGAACAAGAAACATCCAAATATTTAAATTGATTAAAAGGATAAGTAGTTTATCAATTTAAGTAACTATTAAATAAAAAGTAGTAGTAGTAGTAGTGGCGCTCCGCTCCGGCTTCGTGGGCGGGCTTTTTTCCGCAATTCGATGTATCAGTGCGCAGGCGCACTTGCGTGTGTATAAAAAGTAACAATTATATCTAAGTAACTATATTGTTAATAAAAAGTAACTATTATATCTAAGTAACTATATTTTAAAACAAGAGAGGTTTTTGGTTTGAACGCGCTAATCTCAGGAACTATTGAACCGATAAAAAAAAATTGTATATTTTTTTTTTATTATTATGCACACATATACTCGTTTTTTTTTTTTGTTGATCCTTGAGTACTATAGATTTGTTATGTATTATGTATCATGGGTAGAGCCAGGACGGACCGCTAGTAAAACATTATTTCAAACATGAAGATTCTTTTCTGCGACAAGTTAAAACAGAACCTGAGATTGACGTACAGCAATTTGTGCCAAACACAAGTTTTATTTATGGAACTTTGAAAATGATTGTATCACCTTAATTTCATGATAAAATTATCACACCTTTCACAAACGCTTTAATTATTATTATTTCAAATTATTTTACAGCAGTTGGTTTAGCTATTGGAAGTGTACTGAAATGTAGTTGTTTATTGGAAGTATCACGACTTTTTAAGGTATTCTACTACCAAAGCAGTTAGGTACTACTATAGTAGTTTTGACAGTACTTATTTTGTTTTGGTGCGAAGTTTCTGTGGTTTCTTGAGAAAATCTAGGGAAATCTAGTTTCGGCTTTAGTCCAAGCTGTTAGATAGATAGATAGATAGATAAACTCTTTATTGCACTGAAATTATAACGAAAAATAATAAAGAAAAAACAAACCATAGAATAAAGTAGCAATTGGCGACCTTATCGCTAAGAGCGATTTCTTCCAGGCAACCGTAGGATGGTAAAAAAGAACTTAATAATGGAAGACGGGGAATACAATTAGGAGTATATAGATACTTCCAAATGATAATCTGATATTAATAACTAACAATTAATTTTAAATACAACAATATACATAATACATACATAATACCTATACCAATTTGACGTCCTCATACACAAATAATTTTATTATAATAGACTAAATAAACTAATAATAATATGTTCAACGAATGCAAATCTGTGAAAATAAATAGATTACAATTTTATTACGATTTTAAGGAGAATAATGACTTCAACTACATGATGACTGTAACAAATAGAATTCTTTGACCTGGTTCTTAAAAACAGCAAGAGAAGGAGCTTGCCTAACGTTGACGGGCAAGGCGTTCCACAACTGGACAGCTTGGAAAGCAAATGACTTCCCATAAAAAGTTTCGCTGCGCGCGTGTTTGAAGGAACAAGTTATATTTTGACCTAAGAGGTAATAAACCATGTGCATTGCTCCAATAGGTAAAAAGTTTTTCAAATACTGCGAGAAAGAGGGGTTAAATAATACGCTATAGAGAAGGGACAAAATATGAGCATTCCGACGAAAGCAAATGGGAGCCACTTGAGCTGTATACGAAATTGAGACACATGATCATACGTAAGCCAAATATGAATCTTATACAGTAATTTGGAGACGCTCAAGTTTATCCAGCTGATTTTCTTTGAGGTCAAGAAAACAGACGTCTGCATAGTCGAGGATGGGGAGAAGAAGTGATTGTGCATGTGCAATTTTGGTAGCAGTGGGTAAAAAATTACGCAATCGTCTCAATGACCCGCCCGATGCAAACAACTTATAGATTTCAGGTGTGATTCCCAGCTCAACGTGCGATCAAAAACAACGCCAAGATTCTTAACTGATTCGCTATACGGTATAACGACCCCATTAAAAACAATTTCAGGGATTGCGGACCAATCGACTCTAGCTATCATGTAAGCACTGCCGAGTATAATAACCTGGGTTTTGTTGGGATTTACATCTAAGCCGAAAGAGTTACTCCAGTGTACAATTTGTTTAAGATCGGCATTCACGATGTCAATAGCCATATTTAAGTCAGAGAGTCGAGCTTGTGAGTATATTTGGAGATCGTCTGCATAAAGGTGGCAGGAAGAAGTTAAATAGTGAGAAATGGAATTGATAAAGATGGCAAATAGAAGTGGTGATAGCACGCCGCCTTGAGGGACTCCAGCATTTGTATTACACCAAGACGAAAAAATCTCGTCGAGGTGAATACGTTGCCGGCGTCCATACTGTGAACTGTGAAACCAATTGATCACCGATGGAGATATGTTAATAGAACGCAATGTCGCCAGCAAGATATCGAAATCGACGACATTAAAGGCATTACAGCATTAGAGCTAGAACAGTAAGCCTGCCGTCGTCCATACCTTTGCGAATGTCGTCGGTGATCTTAACAAGAGCAGATACAGTGCTATGACCGGGACGGAATCCGGATTGGAAGGGATTAAGAAGGTCTTGTCTGTTGAGGAATTGGTAAGCTGTTTGGGTTTAGATGGTGTCGAGTAAAGTGTAAATCAATATATTGTTGCTCTTGATTTATGTGTTGTTGTTGAGGCCTATTTAGGATGCCAGCGCAACCTATGTTGTAGTGAAATGTGCATTCAATGAAGTTGGTACCGTGAGCAATGTCAAACGACCGGAGGGTCTACCACCTAAGTAAATTGGCTGTGGCTTTGCTATTGGTGTATCTATCACTTCAAGCGGAAAGAAAAGAGAGAGCAATATCGCTAAGACCGTTTTAGTTCGCCGGTATTATTATTACAACATTAGGCTATTAGAAGAGCGGGACGTATAATTCACTTCTCTCTTTTGCATTCTAAGATACGTCGCGACGCGCGATATTGTAATACAAGCAATTTTGCTATGTGTACTTAAAAAAATACAGTTTGTCTATGAATTTTACGGCAACACGTCTTATTGGTTACGCCCACCGTGGACGTCACAAATCTACCCAACTTCAACTTCAACTTTTTCTTTTGGCTTCCATTCGGTAATGTCACCGTAATTTCGCCAATGTCCCGCGTTTGAGCATTAGGAGTAGTTTTGTTATATTAAGTTCTTAATTCAGGTGATCAGTCTTCCATCTTCTTCATAGCTTCAGAGAATTTTGAGCTTGATTTTCTGAAAACACGTGAAATCGAAGTAGCAGGGTTCTTGCTTCAAATACTCCAAACGTTTGAATGTATGTGAATTTAGTGAGTATATGTAGTAAAAACCAAGGGACATGATATATAAATAACAATACAGAATTACACAGTCAAGCTGTTAGTATAACGAAAGTGGCGTTAAATCTATTTCTCTATATCATAGAAACATCTATCTTAAAACGGAAAGCTACTGCACGTAATCATATGCAGCAGACAATTTCAAAAAGTTGGCAGTCAACTACCCGCACACCGAATCAACGCCTAACATTAGCGCTGAAACTTCACGAATGCTATTTCCGTGTAACACATAAACAAAGTTTGTGGTCATAAAGTATAAACTAATTTGTCAAACTTCTCTCTGGCACTGGTGAAGGCAACTGGATTCGCTGTAGTGTTGCGGTATTTGCTACACGTTAGTTTTGCAATTATTTGATTGATGATGATAATAAGATGATTTGAGTATTGTATACTTTTATACAGTATGTTTTCGTAAAATAATTTAGATTTAGTTGAGTATCCACAAACGGTGTAGTCTATTACATAAGTTTAACATCAATTATCTGTGAAAAATTAAACTAACGTTAAAATAAAACATTACTCATTTTATTTCAAGATTAATTACCTTTACAGAAAATCTATTCAATCTTAGATTTTATCTGTGTCTGGGTGTTGTGTATATGTATTATATCAGCTATCTGACCGCCATAGTACAAGCATTGCTTAGTTTGGGTACAGGTGGTGTTGTGTGTGAAATGTCCACCAATATTTATTTATTTATTTACTCGTACAAATTATTTAGTGTCTAATTTGTTATGACGTTATGTATTTGTTACAGACAATATTAAGTAACTTTACCATTATTCAGCAGTTAACCAAACTACAAAAAAAATAATCGAAATTAGACTAGTTGTTCTACACCTATTTTTTTTTCATAGAATTCATATTTATCAAAGTACCTCTTTTAAATATTACAATAAAATATACACGTTACGTTTTATCTTGTGTAAAATGTTTAAAACAGCTTAAAATACAGTGACATTAACGAGAGTTTTCGCCAGCCCGCGATAGTGTATCCCGGCAAATTGTTGAAACTTGTGCAATTGAAACTCCAATATTATAATCTCGGTCGCAGCAGCGGTTGTTTTTACCGCATTTGGACGTTAAACAGTATCTCCGGCGTACAGATTTGTGATTTAATTAAACTAAAAAACAAAAAAGCAGTAGTATTCGTAGTGTAGTATAAGGGCTCTTTGCAGAGTCCGCTTGAGGAAATTCTTTAAGTATTGTGAAACCAAACCTTTACCAGATATTTTTTTTAAATTAAGAGTGACGAACCGAGCCGGACATGTCTCTGATGGTAAGTAACATGCCTGCATAGTGACACGCAGCCATTGGAACAAGAGGAGTCCAAATCATTATCTAGCTCTGCACTGCGCTTGTCACCCAGCAATCTATGATGTTATATCTCTAAGCCTTGTAATTTCTCTGGAAACATTGCTCTTCAAACCGGAACAGAGTAATTTTTGCACATTATTGCTTGGCGGTAGAATAACTGGCAAAGGTGTGGTCCTTCCCTAGGTGGACTCTGCCAAGAGCTCTACCACTACAATATTTTATTTATTACATTAAATACATTTTATTACTAATTATTTTACACCTTAACAAGTTCTTTATCAATAAACAATAATGGCCATCATCACTGTGTTTCCGTTTGAAAGGAAATGTTTCCAGAAACATTACAAGGCATAGATATAAGTTAGTCATCTTAAATTATGTGAGTGACAAGATCGTAATGTAATGTTATGATTTGTGTTCCAATAGCTGCGTGTTATTATGATGTTATGGACAGACGTATTGTTGTTCACTTCCATTAAGCACATGAGCTGTTCTTCCAGTCACTCCTTACTGTAAAAGAAAAGTTTTGAGTCTGATGTTAAAAAATATCGTTTATTATTTGTCACTGTTCAGTTTACTTAGCTATAAGAAGAGTTTTTATAGCTATAAAAGGGTCGTAAAGTACAAATCAATATATCAATACGAGCAGCCGCCTTTAGTTTCTAACGAGTAGTTCCCGTTCCCGTTATTTTCCTGGAATAAAAATGTATTATATAATTTGCTTCTAATGCCTTATAAAATACGTGTACAAAGTTTCATGACAATCGGTTTAGTAGTTTTGCGTGAAAGTGTTACAAACAAAAAACATAAATTCACATTTTAATTACCAAATACACATTGTTTAAGAAGATTTGGGTGCAAGAACTAACCGTTATTATTTCTTAGGTATTATATAAAATTGTGTAAAAAACATACGTTTTTCTAAAACAAAAGCTGTATCAAAGATGCCACCAAAACCCACACGTATCATTTGTAGCACATAATTATGCAATATCATTATACTATAAGCTATTATTATTTCGTAAATGAACCTTCACGTCACGCTTTTCCGCACATCATTACGAATTTCAATTTACATCTCCAAACGTAATGAGTATTCTGCTGAGGTGGGACAAACGACAAGATCAAAAAGACGGGATGAAAATTAAACTCACGGAAACGACTGAATTACTTAGAATGGACGACAACGACTAGCGACACGATTTACTGTGACACCATTTAATTACTTTGTTACGAAGACCAATTTTGTTGTAGTATAATAGGGATGTTAACACTAATCACAAATTAATGTTTAATGTTGATTTTATGACAGTTTGTGTTAATAGAATATCAAAAACACATTATTATAATTTAACATTACGTAATAAATTTGTTATAAATGATTTTAAATGCTATATTTTTAATCTGTTGTCACGTGACTGGAAACACCAATATAAATTATTACGTCACTAATCACAAAACAAGCTATCGAAAACTGACTAAACTGTTAGTCTAAGATCCTCTATACAACGACCTTCACCGAGCTGTTTATTGGATGAAAGTGTTTTATATGTAATTTAATATGTCAAAAAATATGTTGCAAATAGGTTGCCTAAAAGAATTCAGTTCAGAATATGATTAATTAACAATTAAAAATTGTTTTTTTTAATATTTCACTTAAATTGATTGAATTTTAGAAAAAAAACTATATAACATAACTTATTATTTTGGCTTTACTCAGTGCTTGTGTGCAGTGAAAATACAAATATTTTGAAATAAAATGTAATTTATAACGGTAAACATGCGTCAACCTTCAAAATAAAAGCAATTCTGAAAAATTGTTAACATCCCTATTGCCATGTGTCTGATAAATATATTAAAACACTAATACTATGTCAAATAAAGTATACACTTTATTTGTACAGAAAGGTTAAATAGAATATTATTTTATAAAATTCATTTTTACCAATTACTCCATCACCTTCGTGTTATTGTAAAAAAATGTGCCTGGAATTTTTTAGATATTTTTTTTTTTGTTTTTATGGATAGCCTAAGCCTTCGAAAGCCTAAGTAAAATTTTATCGGAATCGGAAGATGCAATTTTTTTAAAGTCTGTAAAAGTTTAACACACACACCGATTACTTTTTACCTATTTTTTCTAATTCGAAACTTTGCTGTCGCATTGGAGTAAGCGTTTTGACTATGTTAGACCTGCTTACCTGTACAAATCCAATATGATTAAAACATGTGTTTTTTTCGTCATACGGCTGTCTATATGCTGAACAAATTGGTAATCAATACTGCTTTATTCGTCAGTCGTGTCTTCACAAGTAAATTTTATTTATATTTCGGGGATTATTATGATGAGGACTACGAACAAATAACTAAAGAATTGTTAGAGTGTGTCAAAAATGAGAAAAGAAAATTGTTATCGCGGTATAGCTATCTAAAATATGAAAAAACTTAATGATAATTAAGATAAGGTGTATTTTCGTCTGACGTCTAACGTTCTAAACTATTTAGAATTGCAGTTTTGTCGTGTAGTCTTTATAAATCACAAAATTATATTTTTCGGTGCGAACATAATTTAAATTTTTCAAGTATTTTCGTGTTTCTGGTGTTTCTACTTGGACTTATGTATGTATGTATGTGTATATAGATATGTATGTATTTTGAAATACTTAAATATTTGGTTGTTTCGCAAAAGTAGGTACCGTAATGTTTTGCTTTATTAAAATTCATTCATCAAGGGGATTCATCATTTTATTAAAGTTCAACATTATAATTTTGGCAGGTTTTACACGTAAATCCATACTTCCATACTAATATTATAAATGCGAAAGAAACTCTGTCTGTCTGTCTGTCTGTCTGTCTGTCTGTCTGTCCGTCTTTACCGCCTAAACCAACCAACAGATTTTGATGAAATTTGATACATAGATAAAATAGATCCCGAGAAAGGACATAGGCTACTTTTTGTTCCGAAAAAAGGGTTGAAAGGGTTAAAATAAGGGATGAAAGTTTATATGGAAAACTTCGTCATTGTTGAAGAACTATGAAACTTTACGTCTAGATATTTAACACGAAAACATAAAATGTATGTTTTAGCAGTTTTGTAGTTTCGAACTGTACCTACGGGGGTGGAATTGGGGTTTTCTTTTATATTAATTATTCTTGGGTCAAATTTAGTAATTCAAATTTCACCCTCTTCCTTTCAACCGATTAATCTGAAATTTTGTATACACTTTGGATTTTGGTGACAATACAATTATGTTTATTCATTATCATTATAAATTCAAGATGGCCGCCGCTACAAAATGGCGGATAATTTATGTTTTATTAATCCCATCAATATGGGTATCAAATGAAAGGGCTCAACAAGCAGAATACAATATACTATAAAAAATTGAAATCCAAGATGGCGGCCGCTACAAAATGGCGGATAACGTAGGTTTTATCAATCCCATCAATATGGGTATCAAATGAAAGTGCTCAACCAGTAGAATACAATGTATTATATAAAATTAAAATCCAAGATGGCGGCCTCTACACAATGGCGGATAACTTAGGTTTTATGAACCCCATCAACATGGGTATCAAATAAAAGGGCTTGACAAGAAGAATACAGTGCACTATACAACCTCAATACTTAAGATGGGCGCAGCCACTAAATGGCGTATCAGACTATCAGACAGAATTTTTGATAGTCGACGAGATTTCCATGGTGTCTTATCAAATGTTAGGCAAATTAAGAACTGTGAAAATGAGTTTTTTGGAGGAGTAAACGTATTACTTTTCGGTAATCTTTTACAACTGCCTCCTATAAAATGATCAGGAACATCTGTTTTCAATTCTAATATGAAATTATATATATGAAAGTAACTCTCTCTGTCCGTTACCGTCTAACGCCTAAGCCACTTAAAGAGTTTGTTACAATTTGGTGCACAGATAGACTAGACTTAGGAAAGGACAACGGCGACTTTTATCACAGAAAAGAGTTGAAAAGAGTGGAATGAGGAGTAAAAGTGTGCATGGAAGGATCTTTGCACTCTTTGTATGCTATTTTAACCGACTTCAAAAAGGAGGAGGCTATCAATCCAGTTGTATTTCCAATTGTGAATCAATTTAGATGGTTATTTTTTTGGTTGGTAGATTATAGTTCAGAGGTGGTCATATAAATTTTATCGAAATCAGTGCGACGGTTTTTGAAATATGAACAACAAACTAAAATTTGCGTTCATGTGATCAGACGATATATCTACTAATATCTACTAATAGACTCTAATAAAATTTGGTGGACCGTCCCAATATGATTTTAAATTAAAGTCTGTTTTTGATTATTTTTTTGAGATCATTTTTTTTGTAATTTGTCGTGTTAATTGTACATTTATTAAATATAAAACTTTGACTTAGACCGATTTTGATTACGAAACGTGAATTTGTATGGTAGTAGACATACGAGTAGGTACTGCCTCAATTACTTTAGTAAATATGTGGCGCGGACGAAGTCGCGGGTAAAAGCTAGTACTTTATAAAGTTGATTTCAAAAGTCGATAAAACAATAAAATAATACTGACGTCTTTTCGTTATCACAGCGCTTGTAACGTTGGCAAAAGCTCGGGATATTAAAAAAAAATACGCAGCCTGAGTGGGTTTTCCGACGGTCATAATCTTGGTATCATTAAGTCGAGAGTGAATTAGGTTATCCTTGATTTTTTTTTACTTTTATGTCTGCGAGCTTAAACACATAAGAGTTAAAAAAAAACTAATGCTGGGTCCATCCAAAAATTGTAAGGAAAAAGAATTTGTTTCAAATAGGTACTACTGCAGTCTTGACAGTGCCGTAATATAAAATAATAATGTCAATAACACGGAAAACAAACATCTTTCATAAATTGAATTTTAACCCCAGTTTGTCCCTTTAATATAAAAGAGCATTGACCTGAACTTATTGCAGACTTTCATACAAACTTGTCCCCTCGACCCCAAAAACTTTTTAATAGATTCATCATAATAAATTCACCTGTAGCTGCTCCCCATGGAAATGAAAGTTACCACATTCAAAAACTAACCCCTCCCTATTTTCTCATTCATACGAAATCCTTTTAAAACTAAAACACCACACGGCAACTCTTTATTAGCCGGCAACAGGATCCTCTCAATCTCTCCTCCCAAATAGGGATGGGGTAAAACAAAATTGAATATTTTATGTTTTTTAGAACCTTCAAAGTTTACATATATTTAATGTATAATATAAATATATTTAAAAAAAGATAACCATTAATATAATTATTACAAAACGTACTTACCATTTCATTAGCAGTTTTCGTTTTATCATACAATATAGGTAGGTAATAATAGAGGACCAGAACACATAAAAGTTGCAATAGTTTTATCTTCGCAAACACACAGTATTAACGAATGGTAGCACCTAAATAAATAGTATACATAATATGATTTCCTAATATTTCATAATAAATTAGTACACCATTGATTAACTCTATGTAAACACATTCAACCGTATCTCAAAATATAGATTTACGTAAGTTCTAGAACTAAATTCGCAAAGTGTATGGTGGACCTGAGCTAATACTATAACTAACGTAAGTGAGTTAAAAAGTTGATTTGTTTAAACGCGCCTTTCTTTTAATCAAACATTGCGCATGGTTTTAGACTTAGGACGTTTCACTCTATTGATTTCAAAACCTCTTTCACCGTTGAATGTATACAAGATCCCTGAGCGCTATCAGTTATATTTTCTATGTACTTACCACGGGTGAAACCGGAGTTCAGCGGTAGTTTTAGAATAAGGCGGATAGAGTTCTACTAGATGTTAATAAAAATCATGTTAACAAAATATGTCATATAACATAACAAACACGATTCGATTTTCAATATTTAATCGAATGCTCGTTGAATTAGCTAAATCATCCCCCATCCCTAGTAAGTCTCCCGTGACCCGTAACCCTTGCATTAGGAGCCGATACTTTTACCCTGTAACTGTGACGGCAGGTAATCGAAACAGGTACGTAACGGTAAATGGTTGTTGAGAGACCAGGTGACCTGACATACAGAATATGGAAGAGAATCGCTGAGATTTTTGTTGGGAAAATTGTTGGGATGAAGTTACGGTTTTTCTAGTGAGTTATGGCTAGTCTAGTAAAATACTGTTTTTCTAATAGTTAGGTTATAGATAGTTTTTTTTTACTTCGGTTTACACTTGACCGCCATGTCGCCTGATGTTGAGCAACGATGCGGTCTACGATGGAGCGTGTTTACTTAAAAGAAACCAATTCACTCTCGATTTCAAGACACAAAATAAAAAAACCCACTTAGGCAACGTATTCCACAGCCTAGGCGTTCTTATCACAAAAGTAGAGTCAAATCTCTTCGTTCGTGTCTTTGGGAAATCAACCATGAAACGATGCCACTTTTTCGAGGTATGGGCATTCCGATAGAAAAACGGGCAAGGTGGTATTAGATCATGCAAATCAGTCGCATACTCTCCAAAGTGGAACCCATAAAGAACCGAGAGACTGGCAAATTTGATTTAGAATAATACATACTTTTCATCGTGAGAAAATAACAAAAACAGTAATTAAATGGGTGAAAGCCCGGGGCGCTACTAGTAATACAAGACGTATTAGCGACTTCTCGGTTTAGACAATGCTAGACTTTTAGATAATGGACTGTATTTATTCGCAGGAACGTTGCTCATAGTTTGGTAGATCTTTCTTGATTTCTCCTTTTAACTGGATAATGGATATTATTACATACGGTGGATATTTTCAACAATTGTGAGGGGTCAATAACCAAATGAAGATAGATCGAGATCCCCTCATTTTGCAATGAGACGACCCGAAATTTCTTCAGTCTTCTCGTGACCACAGCGGTTGCAACGCTGCCGAAACCTCGAGCTATAAATAATGAATTATTCGTGATTAAGCCCCGTACTATAAAAATAACAATGAGTAGTTTACTTCCATAAAAAAAAGGAAATGTCAAGTCATTTACATTTATTGATTGGCGAACAGCGCTCCGCGGTATTTGCTTAGTTCCCATTCTAATTATTTTTTCGTGATGGAAAGTAGCCATGTGTTATTACAGGCAATAGGTAATCTATTTGTATCCTAAATTCAAACCCAATCCGTCCAACGTTACAACGTGATTGAGCAACAAATATCCAATCTAAACGCATATATGCGTCCATACTTTTGGATTTATAATTTTATTAAGTAGGATAGAAACCTTTTTCAGCTTTAACTCTTCATGTTCTAATAGCTGCGTGTCACTGTGCTGTTATGTGTCAGGCATGTTGCTTACCATCAGGCACATGTCCTGATCGTCTCGTCACTCTTTATTTAAAAAAAAAAAAAACATTTTTACATAGTTACATAGGTTTCAATTAATGATTTTTTTTGTTTTTGATATTTTGATAACTAAACATTTACTAAGCCACTTCCACACCGCTACATCCTTGCCAGTATGAAAGAGACTCCACGCCGCTCGGGAACCTCGCAAATAAATTACCCAAATCCCGGGTACGAGCATGTTGATCTACATTGGGGCTCAAATGCACCAATATGTCGCTAGGGTTTTGTTCTGTTATGTGTTTCGACCGTTGTGAATGTGTGTTTAGTCATGTTTACGATGTTTGAACTATTTTGGTGGTAACGTGTTTTAGATTGTAGTTATTGAAACGTAAATTGATGTTTCGAAATCAGACAACTCTATATCCTACTATTTTTCTCGTCTTATCCTTATCAAAGATATATGTAAAAAAAAAGATGATTGTAATGACAAAGATCACTTACCCCGGACTTGTGGAGTGGCTAATTTAAATTAAAAAAAAACAGACACCGTCTCTGAGTAAGATTCCCTCTTCGTTCAAATCTTATTCCGTTGACATTTCTAAGGCTGAGATTCCACCAAAACGGAGATGTGCAGAAATGTCTGCAGCGAATGCGAGAAGAGACGTTTTTCAGCGCGGGTGACTCCACCGAAGCTGTGCCTTACGCCGCGCGTCGTCGCCTTCGTACATTTCGCGTCTCCGCTGCGGGCCAGCACAGCTCACATCTACGCCTTTGTCGGGCCATACAGCTATAATACAACTCCGCTTAGTGGTCGCTACTAGAACTGAGCGGAAACGAGCTGTGTGAATAACGAAATTTTATTGGTTGTTAAAAAATCATCTCGTCTCCGCTCGCACATCTCTGCTTCGGTAAAGTCTCAGCCATAGACTTGAATAAAAATGTTTGACACTATTTTTTTGGAAATAACGTCTAGGTTGTGCTTTAATGCTAAGTAATATAGAGATAAATGAAATGAAAACCTTTTTTTCAAATTCCGTAAGGACTTCCACATAATTTTGATTTAAAGTTAAATTTTCATTTCCCATCAAACAAAAACACAATATTCTGCTTTATTACATAAAAGTATCTAAGTAAAAATAAATACTCACCGGTGCTATGACAAAGAGAATGGTAGTAACAGGCACGCACGAAGATCCAAACAAAACCTTTACGACGCCACGTACCAACCAAGCCGAAGAGTCTGCACCACTACACAAGTTACTTAACACGTGGCGGTACTAACGCAAATTTTGTAGTAATGCTAGTTATAATGTTGCAAAAAATGTAGTACCAATGTTTTGTCACAGTTCTTGAAACGTGCCACAGACTTCAGTCGCAATATGACGATGTACGTCAAGTTAACGTCACGTCGTACGACAAGTCGTAAACTATGGGAAAACTGTTATGTCACTGAAGTTTGTTCGTACAGTTATACGCAGAAAAAGTGTACTAAAGTAATGAAAATGTACTATGTTGCTTCGTATATTATATAGGGTTGCCAGTAAAAGTTACGGCTGGTCTAGTCGGGAGAACGTCGACTGCCGATCCGGAGCCAACGGGTTCGAATTCTACGAGCACCACTGTCTTTTTGAAATAGTGTGCGTAATGTAATGCATGCTCATGCCCAAAGCCCATAGCATGCCCAAAAAAAAAAGCCAGCAAAAGCCTTGTTTATTTTTTGAAGTGAAAACTTATTTTAGCGCTCAACAGACAGATTTTTCGTGGGCTGTGAATTGAATGCTAGCGAATGATATGAAATCTTCGGGTAAACTCGGGACCACGGCCTATGGTCATCTATAAATGCGTTAACATTTCCAGATGGCCATACTCATGGCCATATCCTCCAACTTCACACGCGTTGTATTTTATAGTAAGCTATCAAATTCTGAGTTATACGTTTTCACTTCTATCGGCATTTCCTATGAATTCAAATTTTATTTTAGCCACTCAAATACTCCGTGGTTCATGTTCTTTGTGACCATTTGGGTTATGTTTTAGGAAATATTTCAAATACCATGGTAATTCATTTAAGCATTACACACAAATTTAAAACTAACATTATTACAAAAGTAAATAATAAATGTATTTAACAGCGTAAACAAAAATATTTACAAATGTCCAAAAATAACTTCAACAGGTAATTTCCATGAAACCGTATTTATTTATACGATTTTATATATTTTTTGTGTAACATTGCTGATAAGCCAACGAGAGTTGACGCACAACAGGAAAAGTAAAATGTAATTTTGTTCCTTCTTCTGTGTTGAGGAAATAGGTCAAACTTGTTTACATGCTATTTTGATATTAAATATCAATTTTATGAAAATCTTCGTAATACTGTCCTGTAAATATATTAGCGTAACTTGTATTTTAGTTATTTTATTTGAGAAAATTACATACAAAATATAGGTCAATCATGACTACTAAAGTTGAATTAGGAGAAATACAGCGTCGTTAGCAAATAGTATTCTGTACACATTTCGTTTTCAGTTTTTCATTACTTATCATTTTTAGGGTTCCGTAATCAAATGGCAAAATACGGGACCCTTATAGATTCGTCATGTCTGTCTGTCTGTCCGTCCGTATGTCATACCCACTTTTCTCCGAAACTATAAGAACTGTACTATTAAAACTTGGAAAGTCGATGTATTCTGTAAACCACATTAAGATTTTTATACAAAAAAAAATAACATTAAATTTTAGGGGTGTCCCATACTAAGAACTAAACTCAATTTTTTTTCCATCTAAACTACACATGTGGATTATCTATGCGTAGGTTTTCAAAAATCATATTGAGGTTTTTTTTTTCTAAACTGAAAAGTTTGCGCGAGAGACTCTTCCAAAGTGGTAAAATGTGTCCCCCCCTGTAACTTCTAAAATAAGAGAATGACAAAATAAAAAGTTTATGATGTCCTTTATCATGTAAACTATCAATGAAAATTGGTTTGGATGAGATCTATTAAGTAGTTTTATTTTAAAACTTAATACGTCATAAATTCACTATTGTATCACTGAGTAAAGTAACAACGAACTACAAGAACTTTTGTATGTATTACGTTACTTGCTGCTACGGAAGCCTTCATGGGCGAGCCAGACTCGCACTTGACCACCTTTATTGTTTTCTAGGAGTAATGCATTTACGCAGTCCGCCGTGCAGGGACGCGGAAGGGTGTGTCGGAGTAAAATACTAGTATACAGGATAATAATAGTTTTGTAAAACGTGGCGAGGTTGACTATTTAGTATTGTTTTTTACAGGTGTATAGATTATTTTTACAGTATAGAGTTACGAGACGAGATGGACAATATGGACATGCACCTGATGGTAATCAACATGCTTGCCACAACAACACAGTGTCACGCAGCTATTGGAACATAAAGAGTCCTAATCATTACCTAGCACTGCACTGCGCTTGTGGCCCAGAGATCTAAGATATTATATCTCTAAGCTCTGTAATTTCTCTGGTAACATTGCTTTTTCAACCGGAATACAGTTATGTTTGCACGTTACTGCTTGGCGGTAGAATAACTAGCAAAAGTGTGGCACGTCCCCTAGAAGAGCCCTACTACTACGAAAATTGAGATATACTAAGTATGTACTTACAAATACCTTGAGTATTTTTTTGGCATATATTATGGCAATTAAATTTCTTTATTTCCTGAAGTTGTGTTTTAACAAATAAAACGTAGTCATTACACAATGTTCAAACATCACAGTGTTTCGGTTTGAAGAGCAATGTTTCCAGTGAAATTACAAAGCACAAAGCATCTAGACACACGGCAGTGTAGCAATGTTCATTCAAGTAAACTGTCGAGCCGCGCCATGTGGAATATTATCTTATATTTCTAGGTAAGGCGCGTAGTGCAATACTAGGTAATTTATTTGGGACTCTTCATATTCCAATGGCTGTGTGACACTGTGCTGTTATGGGCAGACGTGTGTTTACCATAAGGTACATCCATGCTCGTCATGCTCTTTACTGCCACATAGAACAAAAAAGCAAATTTTACTATTTATACTGATTCCAATATCGCTATAATATATATACTGATTCGCTTCGATCAAATTTTACATCCCAATCCAAAAATAACTCGTACGCTTCACGAGAACTTCTTTTACGGAGGGTAGAGGTTCTATCAATATCGACAAGCATCATGTTCAGATGTTCAGGTGGATTCAAACCTCCGCTCAAGTGTCTTGGCTCCTTGACTCGCGGACAATGGCGCTTAGAGGCGGGAAATGTGGGCTTTCGAGTGTTTTTGATGAATCTTCAAATGCATCGTTGAGAATAGGGCTCTTCACTTTTTACAAGGGTTAGCGCAAAAGTGCTTTATTTTAAAATAAGATATTTTGAGCAACGAAGTTTTTAGATTAAACTTTTAATTTACATATTTACGCACGAATAACTATTGGTGTTGGTCTAGTTAGGGTTCATGGTCAATTTCTGAAATACGTAATAATGGTGGTACCTACTTTTTAAACTTTTCGTAGAAATTTATCTGCTGCTGAGACTACTAGGTTTTAAAAGAGGTTGAAAATAAATAATAATAACTAAATATTGGTGGAC
The DNA here is from genome assembly GCA_017562165.1 of Ectropis grisescens. Taxonomy (NCBI): domain Eukaryota; kingdom Metazoa; phylum Arthropoda; class Insecta; order Lepidoptera; family Geometridae; genus Ectropis; species Ectropis grisescens. The sequence continues at coordinate 4,405,485 of CM029779.1, read as the reverse complement.
AATTCACACACAACACCATCTGACCCCAAACTAAGCAAATCTTGTACTGTGGCGACCAAATAGCTGAACAGAAGACATTTCAGCTGATTCTTAACTATTGTCATGTAGGTACATTTTACAGTTTTAACCGACTTCAAAGAAGGAAGAAGTTCTCAATTTGGTTTTATGTTTTTTACATGCATGTAACGCGATAGCTCCGCTTATTGTGAACCGATTTTAGTTATTCTTGTTTTGTTTGATCTAAAATAGTTTCGAAATATATCTTATTTAATTTTTATCGACATCGGTAAAGTGGTTTTCAAAATATCGACAATAAACTAACACCAGCTTACATTGACAACACTAGAGGTAGATTTTATAAAAAAATATCAAAATTAGTCGATTGTCGGAGTTCAATTCATATTGAAGTATGTGTTGTTGTTTATAAAGCAAATTAAATTATGTCAGAGACAATTTTAAATGAAAACAAAGGTTGCACAAAAACAGGATACGATAGAAAACAAATAAATGGACACCGTATATTGCCAACTTCTATTATTTTAAGGGGTAAGTTCTTCATTAAAGCAAAGTTTTTAACTTCAAACCTATAAACATACTAAGCTGGTCAACTGCGAGTTGGCCAGCATAAGTACATCCTTCTCCTGTCTCTATAAGTCCTAAAAAAAACTCTCTAGGCATATTTAGAACTTGTCAGTTTCCTTACGACTCTTTTCTTCACCTTTGTAGCTTCTATAATAAGTGTACAAGTAAGTCTCACATTATGTAGTGTGGTTACTTAGTGATGTAGCTGTGAATCGAAACAATCGCACATTTGTTGCACATAAGTTCTTCCTACTAAGCCATCATAGCTTGTAGTAATACAACAAATTTCAATAGCCAAAATTAAATAATTGAAACATCTTCCTTCAAATTCCCTATTTCCTCTAAATAGCACAATTCTCGACAACGTAAGCATCGAACCATTCCTTTACGAAAACATCAATGATTATGTACACACAAATTCAAGCTACATAACAACTTTGAAGCGATATACGACCCACTGGACACTAGTCGTAAAATGAAACGGCGCAAACTTATTGAAGGAACCAAGTTTATTGCCACTATCATGACATAGCTGATCCCTCATAAAAATATGTATCGGCATTGTAAGAAAAATATTACCAGCGCCATCCGAGGTGAGAGGTGCACGCGAAAATGAGCATTGGAATCCACGTTTTATGGGTTTCATGGCCCAATATCGCCTGGGGTGCTGACTAGGGGATATCGCTGAGAACGTAGTGTGAAATACAGGTGCTAGACATTGTCATAATTTTGTTTGTCGGCTGTTTTGGTCCCTGGTATGTCAAGGGTCGAGATAGCACAAAGTCATGCTCTCCAAATAACGCCAGTTTGCCAACGTTAGGGAAAACCGATAGAGATGAACGATTTCAATACGTGACGTGGAGATGAATTATGTGAGTTGCCGAGCCTTGCTATGGAAGTAGGAAGATGACTTTTTTTGAATGGCGATGAAATGGCACAATCCTGTTCAGACGTTTTGCTTGTTATAGTGTATTGAATAGTTCAGTGAAAAATGAATAGCAGAAGTAAAATAGGTACACACAATTATAAAGTAATGTTTTAACATTTGATTTTACTGACTGAATTTAAGATTATCATTATTATTTATTAATTGGAATATGTATTAGAGTTCAGAGTAAGTTTATTCAATTAGATAGATAGATAGATAAGTCTTTATTGTGGCACAAAACAGAAAAATACAGTAACACACAATAATGAACTAGCGCTACAAATGGCGGCCTTATTGCTGAGAGCAATCTCTTATAGGCAACCAACTTAAAGGAAAATCGCCTAGAACAAGAACTAGGCGAGACGAGGTGACATTTTCCTTAATACTAATATTTATTATAATATTTAATATTACTATACTATTATATATCTATTTATATATACATATAATTATATATATTAATTTGTTTTGTATACAATTATAATAAAAAAATTAATTAAATTATAATTACCTAGTTTGATAAAATGTTAATTTGCATATGTCACCGGAAAATAACAAGAACCGTTAGTTAATTCACTAGGTAGTTGATCAACTTTCGGAAAATAACAAACGGCAGTAGGAATGTATCGTATTTTAGTAAATTTATCCATTTACGGCGTCTGGCCGTTAAATAATCCATCCGACCAAGGCGAGGTGTGTGCTGATTGGTTCAACAACTCACGTGTTTTTCACGCCAGGTGAACCATGAGAAGTTTTTTTTTACAACATTCTTGAAATACGTTTTCCTCACGATGTCAGCGCAGTGCAGTGCTAGGTAATGATTTGGACTCTTCCTGTTCCAATAGCTGCGTGTCACTGTGCTATTATATGGCAGGCATGTTGCTTACCATAATGCACATGTCCTGCTCGTCTAAACACTTCTTATTTAAAAAGAAATGAAAAAAACATTGGTATACATAGTGGTGCAAAATATAAAAGTTTAGCAAAACATAAAGTTAACAAAAGAATTTAAACCAAACACTATCAATAACGTACCTACCTATTCAAACATGCACACTGCTAGTTCTTTTTTCAGATGCCCATAGACGGCAGCGACTACTTACTACGCGTCTTGAAAAATCTCAAACAAATCTTTAACCATTTAAACCAGCATTTCAAATTCTCAAAAGAATTCTCAAAGGTACAAAGTCCAACTTAGACGTCTATTTAATACGACTAAGACGGTATGATATTTATTCAGATCTTTCCTGAGAGCTAGACTGACAAAAATTCCCTGGCCAAGGCAAACACGAGAGCAGCAAGGAACGTGAGCTAGTAAATAATTCCAGCAGTTTAGATTCGGCTTTTGCGAATCGTGAAAAATACGGACGAATAACACGGGCGTATTTTTTTTTTTGATAATATGTTTGCACTATACTTGACTGTACCTTTTTTAGGGTTCCGTAGCCAAACGGCAAAATACGCGACCCTTATAGATTCGTCATGTCTGTGTGTCTGTCCGTCCGTATGTCACAGCCACTTTTCTCAGAAACTATAAAAGCTATACTATTGAAACTTGGTAAGTAGATGTAATCTGTGAACCGCAATAAGATTTTGATCCAAAAATATAAATAAATAAAAAAATATTAGAGTTGCCCCATACTTAGAACTGAAATTCATTTTTTTTTATCAAAACCATACGTGTGGTCTATCTATGGATAGGTCTTCAAAAATGATATTGAGCTTCTAAACATTTTTTTTTCTAAACTGAATAGTTTGCTCGAGAGACTCTTCTAAAGTGGTAAAAAGTGTCCTCCCTAGAAGTTACAACTTCTAAAATAAGAGAATGACAAAAATAAAAAAAAGTGTGTGATTTACATTACCATGTAAACTATCAACGAAAATTGGTTTAAATGAGATCTAGTAAGTAGTTTTATTTTAATACGTCATAAACAGATATTGTTAAAACACTGCTTAAAGTAACAACGAACTACAAGAACTTTTAAAATCCAGGTTCTATAACCTGAAGTCCAGGGAAATCACAAACAAAAACCTGTTGCATGCATTTCTTGTGTGGCAATTCTTTCATTGTATATTTTTTTTTTAAGGCAATCATTTAAAAATACTTTAAATTAAATCCTTGTAATCGATTTAATGTAGAATACCTACTAAATCAATAAAATTAAGTTCTAAATATTTCAATAGTTATTTTAAGCTTGATTTTTATTAGACTAGAATTCACTCCCCTGTGTACACTGGGCTATCCGTACAACACACAACTCTTAACCTAGTTCTAAATTCCAAATTCTAAATTCTAAGGCTAAAGTTAAAAAACCGCCACTTACTATTAAAAAATAAATAAACCTTAAATTAAAATCTTGATGAAAACATACATGTTTATCAAATTCATGTGCTTTGACATGAGTTCGACCTTCGCTGTCTGTAAATGCTATAATTCAGATAGGTACTTTATTTTATAATAATGACGTCACACAACTAAGCAAAGCTTTACGAGCTCCATCGTTTTAAAACTTTGAGTAAATTAAAATCAGCATACAATTTTTAGCTTTAAAATTTGTTGCTCTAGGGATACATTTTGCTTAAGCCCTGTGATGGCTTATGGAAGTATGATTGTACGTTCATACGCTGTCCGGTTTGATATTTTACGGTAAAATAATTAGGATATTCCTTATATACTACAAAATTCAAGAGGTTTTTTGTTTGAATTCGCTAATCTCAGGAATTACTCGACCGATTTTAAAAATTATTTCACCGTTGGATTTGTACTTGATCCTTGAGTGCTATAGAGTATATATTATGTACCACGGGCAAAGCCGGGCGGAACGCCAGTTATATAGGTATTATAGATTGGGTACATTGTGTTAATTACACTTAATTTAGTACCAAATTCTATCGGTATACCTAATTAATTCTATCTGTAACATTATGAAGCAATAAATGATTGAGTATATTAGTGGGACACTCTGCTCACGAAACTAGAATTGTAAAGATTAAATCAGATTTGTCTCACGTACGTATTAACTTCGGCTTTGTTATAGCTTTTAAATTAAGTGTGTATCCAGTAAGATTGAAGTCTGGAATAGGATATAGGCTATTTTTAGGGTTCCGTAGCCAAATGGCAAAATACGGGACCCTTATCTATAGATCTAGTACCTAAGTAGTTTTATTTTAAAACGTCATAAATTCACTATTGTTAAAACACTGATTAAAGTAACAACGAATTACAAGAATTTTACATGTATTATATTACTTGCTGCTACGGAAGCCTTCATGGACGAGCCCGACTCGCACTTGACCACTTTTATTATCACGAGCAAATAGCGGAAACGGGAACTGCGCATGTAAACCGTGGGAGCATTGCTAGTATACCATAATTCGTGCTGAATAGTTTTGCTATGAACTATTTTGATCGTACAAAGGCTTCCACTATGTTAGCGTATTTGTTCAATTTGTATTACATTCAGAGTTACTGCGAAATTCGTTTGTTCCCGCTAAATAATGTACTAGTATCCGTTAATTAGAAATATTTCCATGCTTTAGTCGCCTATTGTTACTGATGAAATGCAACAAATGCCGTTTGTAAATACTGGTTTTGCAATATAATAAATAGTTACACAATGTAATTCAAATTTATGCAAGGCTTGTCGTTCTTTTACGATTTAAATTCATTTTGGCATTGAAAACATGAATTGACCAATGGGCCGATTTCGATGCGGTTTTTTTTATTTGATGGTTAATATCCGTGCAAATGTTCTTAGCTATGTTTTGTTAATATCGATTCAAAATTGCCGCCGCCACAAAATGGCGAACAAAATATTTCATCACAACCTACTACAATATGGGTATCAAATGAAATGCTTGACTAGTACTATACATTATAAAAAATTCAAATCCAAGATGGCCGCCTCCACAAAATGGCGAATTATATTATTTTTTTCACTAATACCTCAATATGGGTATCAAACGAAAGGGCTTGACTAGTATGTAGACATTGCACTATGAAAAATTTCAAATCCAAGATGGCCGCTTCCACAAAATGGCGAAATACATTTCTTTTTTTCACAACTCCCTTAATATGGGTATCAAATGAAAGGGCTTGACTAGAAGAATGTTGTACAGATAACAAATCTGAGGTAGTCGGGGGTTAATCAATTTTTTTAATTTTGTTCTTGTTAGTCATAAATAATACCCAATTAAAATTTTAATCATCTCATGTACATTTTTTATATTTATTGCAAATTTTTTTTTGTCGCGTTTGGCAATGCTAAAACCCGGACATTTAGTTTTTTTACATTTCTAAAACTTTATATTAAAAATAATCGATTTTTATTTTAATCATAATCAGACATTTAATTGGGTATTATTTATGACTAAAAATGGGGAATCTCAGAAAGATAGATCATTTTGGTGAGATTTTCTATCTGCCAGGGTGCCAGGTGACCTAAATTGAAGAATTCGTTTTGCCCGCTATTCACCAGCTAGATTTAAGCATTAAATTATCTAGATCAAATTATTTCAAATTTTTTTGCAATAAATATAAAAAATTTACCTATATGAGGTGATTGAAATCTTAATTGGGTATTATTTATGAGCCATGTGACGTCTGGCAAATTCTTTAAACATTTAACTACAACATATGAAAAACTTGCAGAATATTGCCTCAAACATAGGTGTTATTATTTATTGGTCAAAATGATAATGGTTGAATTCCTCCCCGGTGACAGCGCGAGCCGAGGCCGTGCCGTCTAGGCGCCCTCGCGTGAGTGTAATAGTCACCGTACCCGCGTCACTGCCCTCCGCGACATGCGGTTCACGGGCGCACGCACGGTTAGCGCTCAGCTAGAGTGCTTATGTTCGGTATGTATGTATGAGTTAGATAGCTCTCTCTCTCATTTAGTTCGATTTTTCTTACAGGTTAGATTCGTAAGTATGATAGGAATGTCAGGTTAGGTTATTTTGAGTCCTGCGCCTCCGGCGCTAACTCAATAGTCAGATAGGCAGTAGGAGCCTCCGGGCCAGCAGCCGGGGCACTCGGAAGGAAATAATTTCATTCGGATAATATAGAAGTAGAAACACCACGATTCGCAAAACAAAAATTGCTTAATTTAATAATATTTGGTACAATCATCTAAAAATAAAGTTGACAGTACTGCAGGTCTACTACGAAGTCCGATAAACGATATATCGGCCGAAGTTATGGACGTTTTTAGATATACCACGAAGCACAATCGGTCGCTTGATCTGGTCATGCGTTTCGTTCATCCTGACCGACGCTGATTTGACAGCTTTTGTGTCATCAACCGACCGATTGTGTTTCGTGGTATAAAACGTCCATAACTTCGGCCGTTATATCGTTTATCGGACTTCGTAGTAGACCTGCTGGTCACGGGCAGTTATTACGCGTCATTTCCGTTATATATTTTTCTTACGGTTTTAGTCTCATATATTTTTCGGTTTGGACGTATAGCAAAATCCTTATCTCCTCCAAACCTGCCGTTAGGAACATCATTTCAAAAAAATAAAAATAAAAATTGAAAATGTGTGGATTCATTTTGCTCCACTACTCACCAAACAGGTCTGCTCCTTCGTGTTATAATATTATAGAGGAGCTATGCATAAGGTCGCCAATTGCTACTTTATTCTAAGGTTTTTTTTTAAATTATTTTTTCTTGCAATTAATCAAAGTACAATAAAGTGTTTATCTATCTATCTATGTGGCAAGTTTTAGCTCTTCTCTAATACCTACCCAAAATTTGCTGCCAGCTCTCGCAATACTGCGAGTAGGTACAAGTTTCCTCGTATTTGACAACCCTAGTGGCTTAGTTGGTAGTAGCTCTGCCTGCGAAGCCGAGGGTCGTGGGTTCGATCCCCACCCAGTGGAAATATTTGGGTGATGAATTCAAATGTTTGCACTGTGTCTGGGAGTTTCTATGTATAGTATGTATTTAAAACTATATAAGTATTATATCAGCTATCTGGCTGCCATCACACAAGCTTTGCTTAGTTTGGGGTCAGTTGGTGTTGTGTGTGAATTGTCCACCAATATTTATTTATTTATATATTGAATACCACGGTTGGAAAGTACTTAATATAATAACTCACATTCTCGTTGGAAAACATTTTTGTTCATAACTCAAGTTATAAATTATGCAAACGTTTAACCGCCCTTTATTTATAGTGTCACCGGCATAAAATAAATTATTTAAATATTCACAAAATGTTAACGCAAACCGAAGTTTAGTGGTCATATTTCAATTTGCATAATTTTCTGTTGTCAAATATACCCGCAAAGTGCCTATTCGACCGGTATTACTATGAATTTGTTTGAAATAGTTAATTTTGGTCTTCTGAGAGTAAAATTAATTTCCGCCTCTGAATGTTGTTGAAACCTACGCAGATAACTTTTTTTTAATCGTTTTTGCCGTCTTAGTTTCATTTTGTGGGATTTGACGTCTTCCATTTTGATTCTCTTTGAATCTATGTATTTTAAGCCCGTCCTAAAAAACAAGGTACGGATAAATCTGTATTAAGCAAAAATAAGTGCGTTGTAACTAATTATTATGTTAATTAACATTTCAGTAATCATAAAAACAAGTTGATTGTCATACAATTTTTTTTACCTTTTATAGGTGTACACTTGACCGCCATCTCCCCTGATGTTAAACGACAATGCGATCTACGATGGTGCGTGTTTACATAGAAAAAACCAATTCACTCTCGATTTGAAGACGCAAAGATTGTAATCATCAAGGAAAACCCACTCAGGCAACGTATTCCACAGCCCAGACGTTCTAATCACAAAAGTGGAGTCAAATCTTTTCGTTCGTGTCTTTGGAACAACAACCATGAAACGATGTCGCTTTTTCGAGGTACAAGCATTCCTAGAGAAAAAAGGGCAAGGTGTAAGAAAATTAAAAAGGCACATTTTTTTGTAAAAATGTGTGCTTGTTTTGTCACATAAAACTTTTATTGTAAAAATTTTCTTAATAACAATCAATTAACACAACATGTTAATGTAAGTCTCATTAATTACACGATAACTAAACATATCTAGTTACATAATATTATGTCAACTGTCACACGTCATGTCCGGTCGTCGGGTCGAGCTGTCATTTAGTTACCACAGCCAGATAATTGCTAGCAAAGAGTCAAATTACAAGTAGTTCAAATACTACTATTATTTATGTGGAAGGGCGTGACTTCGAATATTAGTTGGTTATCTAAAATCATTATCATCAGCTTGTATTCGTCCACTGCTGAATATGAGTCTATCTCGTAATACCCCAGTCAGCCCAATCATCGGTCTTGCTAAATAATCCAACTGTCACCAGCTCCCTAAAAGTTGAAAATAATACCTAGATTTTAAGAGTCACCAGTAAATGGTTGTTCTCTAAAGATCTCACGATACGTGAAGCAACGCCAGTCGACGCCAAAAGTCAGTTCGTAAATTAAGAAATTTTCGCCGCAAATATGCAAGATCAACAACACGAAGAACTTTTACAAATGGCCAACACATTTGTTGAAAGAACGTTGAGTTCCAGAGCTGTTGCTTTAAGAGGGGAAATGTTGAATTATTTAATCTGGAATATAAGCAAGCTCCGACAAAACGACGGAACTGGGTTCAGGAATGAAGTGGCATGCTGTTATTCTGGCTTGTGTAGGAAATCTTAGTTTTAATAAAACTTTTAGCTTAATGAAATTCGAAAACACTCTTTGAAGTCATCCTTTTTTGACGCATTTGGGAAAAATTGCGCGAATAAATTTTTACGACGCACTTGCTCACCATCACTGAAAAAACCTTCCTACCTTCAGATGAACATTCAAGATTTATGTTCCCAAATTTTAAGAATACGATGATTTTAAGTGTTTCATTTTTTCCTGTGCATTGCATGCACTTACGCTCACCATTCCACCTGAGTGAAACGGTTGAATTATATTATTATACTCGACACAACGGACAGTCATGGTGCCCCTAACAAGTAAAACTCCACCCGGACGAAGATCGGTTTCTTCTAGGTAAGCACGCTCCATCGTAGATCGCATCATAGCTTAACATCAGGCGTGATGGCGGTCAAGTGCAAACCTATTTACAGTTAAAAAATAAGATAATAATATTCTGTAATATTCTAGTGAGAAGTTGTGAAATGAAACCAAAATAAAAGACATATTTCGCACATAATGAGGTGTTTTCCAGACGCAAAAAGACTTGTAAAAGATAGTTATATCTAAATATTGTCAAGTGTGGCACCACTGTTGGTTTTTGGGAAATTTATCTAACAAAATAAAACAGTGGTGCCACCTACGGTGAAATTGGGAACTGTATTTGACACTTTTGACAGGTCTTTTTACGTCTTGAAAACGCTAGTCTTGCCAAGCAAAGTTTTTATCATGGAAGCCCAGCTATTTGACTTCTATGATATAAACTTTGCTAATACAATTAATAAATTATAATAAATTTATCTTGCAAAAATTTCGTGCCACGTTGTCTGTCCGAGATGAACTCCTAAACTACTAAGCGATTTTAGTCTAATTTGCATAGATTAGAATAGAAGAATAGAATATAATATAATAGAATATAATATAATACCGTGTGTAGATTGATTCAACTTGAAAGATAGGATAGTTTTTTATATGACAATATCCGAGCGTAGCCGCTAGTATAATAATTATACAAAATACTCGTCACGTTCTTTGAATTTTTGATCGCTAACTGAAATGTTTAGTCTATATTCGTCTAATAACATTTATAGCCCTAATAAGTGATAAGGTAGAACATTCTTTTTAGATTGATTTGTTAAATAAAGATACATTAAGGTCTTATTTTTCGCCCTTCGTACACATATTTTTACAATACACACTGTACATTAATTAAATAAATTTGACCACACTAATAGGTATGTTTTTTCAATACAATCATTTCGCTTCTATAATTAATGATGTTAAAATGAATTGTCGCAAAGATAATCAATTTCAACTCTAAGTAGTATTTCAGTATTGTTTGTCTCAAAAAAATATTTCTCCGTACATTTGCATGCTACAACGCAATTCTACTCACGAAAAGAATGCGAAACGTACCTGTTTACAGAAGTTATCAGAACTTTGCCAGTTCCATGGAAATTGTCTGACGCTTTATTTGGATTGAATGCAGTTCTGTTGATTGAAGTTACGCTAGAAACCGTACAGAATTCTTTCACATTTAGTTTGGTTGTTTTTTAGTTTAGTTACGTATGTACTTTTAGTAATTAGTGGTTCTTCACGATGTTTATAGCTTTATAGTTATTTATTCAATAATATTTTTCAATAGGGTTTTTTTGTATAGATAAATTACAATTAATGACACGAGTATTAATAATTCAGCACCACTAAACTTCACGTAAGTTTGTCTTAGCGTTAACTTCCTTGAAACTATATATATAACGACCATAATTATCACCTTCATCAGCCAATTCTAGTATATTGCTGGACATATGCCTCTCCCTTGATACGCCACTCAGCTCAATCCTAGGATTTTTTCTCCAAAAAACGTCTTTTAACGACGACTAAGAAGTTATTTAGTTTTCACTAGAGCATAGGATAGATAATATATGTAGACCGACTAGAGGCAAAATTAAATTAATATCTTCACGAAATTATAACTATCTATGATTAAAATAAAATTACAAATGAATTAGTTTGGGCGTATGTTGCTCCATAAAGTTAGTACAAAAACGGAATAAGTCTAGTAACTATTTTAACACAGATAAAATTAATGATCCGAACTCACTATGGCCTTAAAGAAATTACAGATAATTTGTTTGTTAAAAAAAATGCTCTTAATTCCTAAGAGAATGTTTCTTTAGTACATTTTTAGAGCTTCGACATTATTTCATGCATTACTCCTAGCTTATTCAGTTCAACAGTTTGATTAATCAACAATGCTCGTTAAATACCTGGTTCAGATGGGATGCAAGCACGCAGAACGGACAAGTCAATGCTCCTATAGGAAGCCAGAAGTACCTACAGTGATACACAACGACGGGTGGAAATTAGATTGCCAATGTGCAGTGCTTATAGCTCAAACATGCTCGAAATGACGTGACCATGCGGTTCCAATTTGAAGGAATTACAATTTTATATTTTCTACTAGTAATACTATTTTACCTGTGTATCTCCCGATTCTGTAACTATATCTGGCATAAGATTGATCAATGATTTTAAGGCAACTTTTGTTTTGGAAGATATTTGCTGTTACTTATTAATTGAAAAAAGTAGTTAGTATATGCGTTATATCAGACAAAAACTGTACTGCAATTTCATGAAAAAAAAAAAAAACGAACATCCGTCTATCCTTACGTTTAAATTTCTACAGCCATAATATAAAAAAAAATTACAAGACCACATAAGTAGTTTTTTATTAACTATACATACAATAAATTAATATTATTTTGAGCATATTTTAACAATCTGAATAATGGTTTTCAAACTACAGACGGTACTGTATTGTTATGTGTAGGCGTGTTGCTTACAACCAGGCTCCACCAGGCACCAGACACTATACATTCTTGTCATTCATTGGCCATACATATATATTATAGTTTTGTTAATTCCACATATTTATTAAAATAACTTAATTAGATTCGTTAACGCTCAAAGCTATAATCAGCAGTTTATCTAATTATACATACCTATGAATTATTGTAGTTTCATATTTAAATCGAATTTACTATCAAGAAATACTACCTACTAACACTAACGAATACATCTTAATAATATGCCATCATCATCCGCAAGACGTCCACTGCTGAATATAGGCCTCCCCCCTAGATTTCCACAACGAACGGTCCTGCGCAACCTGCAACCAGCGGTTTCCAGCGACTTTTGTGAGGTCATCTGTCCATCTGGTGGGAGGCCGTCCAACACTGCGTCTTCCGGTTCGTGGTCGCCACTAGAGAATCTTTCTTCCCCATCAGTTGTCAGTTCTGCGAGCGATGTGGCCTGCCTATTGCTACTTCAGCTTGCTTACTCTTTGAGCTACGTCGGCGACTTTCGTTCTTTTGCGAATATCCTCATTACAGATTCTGTCGCGCAAAAAGACTCCGAGCATAGCCCTCTCCATAGCTAGCTGTGTGACTTTGAGCTTCGTTATGAGACCCACAGTTAAGGACCACGCCTCAGTTCCATAAGCCATCACTGGCAATATGCACTGGTTAATAAAGACTTTCGTCTTTAGGCATTGGGGTATTTTGAACTCAAAGATGTGCCGAAGTTTCCAGAACATAATAATATGTACATGCTCAGTTTCACCGAAAATTCCCTTAATCTGGTCACACTACGGTCACAACTCATACTCCTGATATACTGGGCTAAATAGCAGGTACTAAGCAAAATTGGATTCGATCAGGAGGCCGGGTAGAGCTACATACCATATTAGGATACCGTTCGATGCGTGTTGAGTGATTTAGATACCTACACGTCCAATATTACTCATGTACGAGGAATATCCGGTTCATGCTTGTTTCTTATAATGCAATATTAAACTGAATAATTATGTATATTAATATTATGTTCTTACCTGAAAAGTATTTTTCTGCCAAAATTTAGTTAGTATGACTTGAACCATTTGTAATTTTTTCTCGAGAGACATTACGTTCACTTGTTTTGTGGATAAAAATTCTCCCACTTCACAGCAATTTATTTAAATACGTCTTAATTTAACGACTGTATGATAATTTTCAAGGTGTTAACTTTTTTGGCGTACCACACATAAAGTTTTCTTGGGCTGTGAATGAAGCTCATAGTCACAATTGTAAATGAAAGAAATGTTCGGGACCTAACGCGTTTCTAGATAGTCGTGCTTATAATATTAATCTAGATGGTCATGCTTTACAGATTCATTCTATACCAGCAGCGCACTCCGGTTTCATTTGCGTAGTTTCCAAAGTGAGCTATATCAAAATCTGAGATACAATTTGCCCATTTTTTTGCTATGTATGGTTATTTGTTTGTTTAATTTTTTTATAACAACATTGTATGACTCTCGCTCCGTCTCATACTTGATATCAAAATAGCTTTCGCAATTTAGCGGGGCAATGCCGCCGGCGTTAAACGCACTTTTTCATCACGTAAATTTAGGGTCTGGGTTGGTTTAATGGTCTGTACGATGTACGTACGTACTTTGCATCAAAAAAGTTTTCTATCCATTTGTAAAACAATAGCCGATTCACAAACAGTTAGCGCCATTTCAGAATTAGGTGGAATCTGTTCCGTAATCCGTATCGGCTACTCACTAAACTAGCGGATAACATTAATTCGGGCCCAATGTTTGTTCAATCGAACGAAAACTGGGGATTACGTTTTTGCCACTATAATCTGCTTCGATTTCAGGGCTGGAAACCGAAATTCAATAGACCTTAGGGAGGGTTAATCAAGTCTTAACTTTAATGACTTGCCCACGTAATTATTTTGCAATCAGTACTTTATTTTTTAAAGTGACAATTACTAAAACTGCGTTGAGTTTTTAACCAACTTCCAAAAAAGAAGAGGTTATCAATTCGCGTTGTTTTTTTGTATGTACCTATGTTACGAGATTGCGCCGTCAAGTATGAATCGATTTTGATGATTCTTTTACTGTTTGGTAGATCATAGTTCAAAAATAGTTCCATATAAATTTCATCGAAATCGGTATAGTGGTTTTGGAAATATGAACCAAAAACAGCTTCAATTTACCTCGATTACATATATAGATAAATTAGATAGATAGATAGATTAACTCTTTATTGTACTTAATATAAAAACAAACAAAAGTTACTTATAACAAACAAAATAAAGTAGCAACTGGCGACCTTTTACTAAAAGCGATCCTTCCAGGCAACCATACATAGTGATTACTTACTTTTGAATATGGTAAAATGCCAGATTTTTTTTTCAAATATCGGGTGACTAGACGAGCTGGACATGTGTCTGATGGCAACCAACATGCCTGCCACATAACAGCACAATGACACGCAGCTATTGGAACATGAATAGTCCAAATCATTAACTAGCACTGTGCTGCGTTCGTCACCCAGAGATCTAAGGTGTTATATCTCCAAGCCCTGTAATTTGTAAGGTGTGGTACTTCCCCAGGCGGACTCTGCTAAGAGTCCTACCACTACAACTAAACCACCACCACGATAACTAAACTAAATTGAAGTCAGTTTTTTTTGGGAGAAAATAGATTATTTTGTAGGAGAAAAGCTTATGGGCTCTCGTCAACGACCTGCTAATATAGCAGTTACATAACGGCGTAGCGTGGGAGCAGCGTAGGAGCAACGGAACTGCGCGTTAGATTTTTTTTGATGGTTGATTATAGGAATATAGGATTTTGTTATTTCGCATCACCGACACGCGTAATAGTAGTATATCTGTAGCTATACAAGTGAAGTATCGTAGGACATTAGTGCTGGTTGATACCTTTTAAGTAGTAAGTAAGTTTTCACTTCTATTTGCTGTCCCGTGAACGCCAAATATTTTTTAAAACACAGTGAAAACACGAGTAAGATATGCGTCTGATAGTTAACAACACCCCTGCCCATAATAAAAACACACTTCCATGCAGCTCTTTGAACGCGAAGATTCGAGATCACAGCATTTTTTGTCTTGCCCTATAAATTAAAAACATTTCTCTTTGAAACAACTCTTTACAAAAACAACGATCGAAATTTTTGCATCTAAATATTTGTGTAGGTGGTAGGACACGTTGCAGAATCCTCCTGGGGAAGGACCACATATTTTGCAGGTTATTCAACCGCCAAGCAGTAGGTAATGTGTTGTAAACATTACTGTGTTTTGATTTGAAGGGAACAGTCTCCAAAAAAAATACCAGACTAACATAATTGCACACGAGCACAGTGCAGTGCTGGATAGTGATTTAGACTCTTCATGTTCAAATAGCCGCGCAGTAGGTATAAGGCTGCTATGCGCAAGCTTGATACTCAGGCGTCTTTTCGTCTAGTCATTTGTCATTATTAAAGAATAAATCTCATCATCAGCATACTCTGCTCAATCTTGACCACTGCATCTGAAATTATGGTTCTCCTATAATATTCCACTCAGAACTTTATCTATTCATTACAATACAAAACTCTAAGGGATTTTGTAACCAGATCGACAGCAACCGTTGAACGTCATTATTTCAAAAATAGAATATTGTTACTGGGACAGATCAAGTTTCCTTAATTGCTTCCAATTAATTGGTTACCTAATATGTTGTCATTGTTATCCAGAATTATTTATTTAGTGGAGATTAACAGTGAAGAGGCATTTATTCGAATTGTGTTTAAAAATAAATATTAATCAGTGTGAAACCTTATACTTATACTAAAACAATCTTAGAAGGAATTAGATTTCAAGCGTGCTGGACTCATGAATAGGCCTCCTTCAAATATTTTTAAAATTATGTGGATAGCATCCTAACTTGTCATGACTGTTTCGAATGAATTTGAATGCGATTTTTACAGCAAAAATAAGCTACATAAGCCATACTAGCCAAGAGCACAACAACAACGCTCAAAATAATATAAGAAAAAAAAACAGATGGTAGACAGTAGAAGACATCATCATCATCATCATTATACTAAAGCATACCATGAGGCTAGGTAGAGTAAAAATTTACGTAAGATAACAGGCTGTTGGTTGAAACGCAACGCCACAATTTTTATGTGGAGAAGACGTCAATATTATCGATATTGTGTTGCTCTTTTTGCCCGCTCCGGCCTTGGCGGGATCGCCAGTGCGTGATGAGAACATGATGAGGCTGCAAGGGAAGTGGAGTGCTCATGTGCTGGTATAGCTGTGCGCCGCTCCTTCTATCCTCTTCGGCTGAAACGACCCTATAGTCTCGTCGATTGATCTAGCTGACTCGTAGCATGAGTGATCAGACTCGAAGACATCTAGCTGCCACGTACTCATATCAACAAGTACGTAGTCACGGTGTGCCTTGGACACCGATGTGCCAGTGACGGGGTATGCCCCAGAGGAGTGTCCGATTCGGGCAGACGATACGAGAGTGTTCTTGCGTTCCCTACGTAAGCAACAAAGGTGAACACCTTAGAAGTTTTAGTCGAGATACCACCAAGTTGAGTCCGATACAAGCCAGCCGGCTCTTCCAGGTGGAAGGGTAAGAATAAATGCATTTTCTTCATGTAAAAATAATAATGGTGTTCAATTTCAGAGGCGTAGGTTCATAGGTAGGCCTTGAATAAAAATTTGTGACGAAACCGTATTGTATATCAAATCCCTATTTTAAAGAGAACCTGTTCTTCACCAGTGTGGGTAAGCCTTAATTCATTTCATATATCTATGAAAAATCTCCGGGTCCAAGCAATGGGAACAAAAAGTCTTTATATTCATTACACTAAACTCTAGAGAAAAGGTCATAAAGGAAGCCAAATTAAAACAATGCAACAACAAACATTTAACGGGCAGCTCTTAACGCGCGCGTTCAACAAATGAGTGAACTTAAAATATTGCTTTGAAAAGGCTTTAAATTGAGCCGTGCTGGGTTTAGGCCGAGCCCGGCTTAGTGCGAAGACAAACGACCGAAAAAAGGCGAAATAGAATGCGACGTGGGAAAACAACGGAGCAGAGCACAGAACAAGAAAGTAACAGAAGTATAAAATGTAAAATTGGTAAAATGTTTGAAGTTAAGGTAAAGGTTTATGTTGCTAGTAGATTATTGGGGGAAATTGTGGGAAAGTATTACACCGTTGTCTAGGAATAAAAAAAAAAATATTACTGTGATATGATCTGAAATCGTTGACGATCGTGATATAATATGTATTGGGTTGAGTTGGTTACTTATTGGTGACATTATTGATGTTGAGGTCGAGAGTGAATCGGTTTTTTATGGGCAAGCACACTAAACTTCATCGTAGACCACATCGTCGGTTAACATCAGGCGATATTGTGCTCCAGTGTTAACTTTTCATATTCTGCATCACACTGCGACTTGAATATTAAAATTTCAAACCTCTACATTACGCTCAATAGTGATTGTCAGAGCTATAGAGCTGTAGAGCATAGTTTGATGTACTAATATATCTTTATTGCATATTTTAACCCCTGACCAATTTTTTTTTATTTGAAGGTTAATATTTGTGCGGATTTTCTTAGTTATGTTTGGTTAATATCGATTCAAGATGGCCGCCTCCACAAAATGGCGGACAAAATATTTCTTCACAACCTTCCTCAATATGGATATCAAATGAAAGGGCTTAACTAGTAGAATACTATACGCTATAACAAATTTCAAATCCAAGATGGCTGCTC
Source organism: Ectropis grisescens (assembly GCA_017562165.1). Lineage (NCBI taxonomy): Eukaryota > Metazoa > Arthropoda > Insecta > Lepidoptera > Geometridae > Ectropis > Ectropis grisescens. Next base: position 4,387,688 of record CM029779.1, on the reverse strand, counting down.
CCACAAAATGGCGAAATACATTTCTTTTTCACAACTCCTTAATATGGGTATCAAATGAAAGGGCTTGACTAGTAGAATGTTGTATAGATAACAATTCCAAGGAAGGGTTAATCAAAAATTTTAATTTTGTGCTTGTTAATGACGTTGTAAATCAAATAGTTACCTCAAAACCTATTATGTTTTTTTTTAATTTTGTCATAATTCTATTTTTCCACGAAATGCTTATGTACGAGTATTATTAGTATAATCAGTTTTAGTTATATTTTTTTAAGTTTACGCATAGTATTACGTATTTTCTTGTTGTTTTTTGTGGTATTGTTATTCGATATTTAATATTGTAAAGTATTATATTTTTATGGTATACGAGATATTTTTATATTATTATTATTTTATATGATATTTTTTTATATTTCATAAGAGTATATTTTGGTATTCTGTCTGTCTGTATGTTGCTTGTATTAAACATTTCTTGTAACGTAATTATGTTTCTGTTTTAAATTATTCTGTGCTAGGGTCTCGCACTTTACAAAGGGAAAGTTTTGTGTTAAAGCGCGTAAAATACACGCTTGGAAATGTTTTCGGGAGTTTGGAGTTTAATGTTAACTGTTTTGTAATTTACCTCTGCTGCAGTTTTTATTGTAGTGGTAATCTGATTTAATGGCAGATAGATGGTTACTTGAAAATTAAGATCATTTTTAGCCCTTCATCGGTCTATGGATAATAAAGTTGTACTTTGTTTAGCTAAGTTAACATTGTTATTTAGTAAATAAAAAGTTTATGGCACTTTATTTCTATTCAAATTTAATTGACCTCGCTATTTTATTATTCATTACAATTTTAGTAAATTTTCTTTTATTTTATTTATTTAGATTGCAATGTTAGTGTTTTTCGATGTTCTCGAAAAATCAATGTTTTATGACAATACACATTGTAAAGATAAAGTTAATGTATTGTGAGTAGTTATGTTTTCTTTGAGTCATGCACCAGTTTTTATAAATTAATAAATATTTTCATGTATTGGCATAACACCATCTAGCCCCAAACGAAGCAAACCTATTTATATGCTGGATAGTTTACGTAATACACATTATTTTAATACTACAATTAAATTAAAAAACGCGACAAGAAATTTTTCATTCCGTTTTTATTTTTCGTTCAGGATAAAGTGTTTTTTGTGTATCCAAACAGTCAATAAAAATATTCCCGACATACCTTTTCTGTGCACCCTCTAAGTCCCTCAATTTGGCACCAAAAAAGGGAAAAACTGCTCTCAAGACAAATGACTAGAATCCAATAACGTCTTATATGTGATACAGAACACGCGCGATTCGACTTGACACCCGCACTCGAACAAAGGTGCAATATTTTCCAAACTAAATAAAAATGCCAGAACGTTTTAGTACTTTGTCTTATTGCTTTTAGCCCGCGGTTTTATCGTGTGAAATTCTTGTTTCAATGTATTTTTCGGTCGATAAAAAGTTATCTAATTTTAAATCCAGACTGTTATCATAATATCTCTGTACCAATTTATTGTTTATTAAGTTTTTTACAAGTGCCTATATTAACATAGATTTGAATATAATTCTGTAGTGGTAGAACTCATCTCTGGGGGACGAGCTAGATAATGATATGGACTCTTCATTGGTCAGCTGCATGACACTGTGATGTTATGGGCAGACGCGTTGCTTACCATCAGGTACGTGTCTTGTTCCTCTCGTGACTCTATACTGGACGGAAAAAACATCTAAAGGTAGCGGTTCGCCCGGAGACCGCGACACGAGACCGCGACAGGAGACCGCGACCGGAGACCGCGACAGGCACTTGACTCTATAGAATTGTATAGGCGCCAGTTCGCACCGAGACCGCGACACATGTCTCGCGATACGTGTCTCGGTCTCCTGTCGCGGTCTCGGCGCGAACTGACACCCATACAATACCATAGTGTCAAGTGCCTGCCGCGGTCTCCGGTTACGGTCTCGCGTCGCGGTCTCGTATCGCGGTCTCCCGGGCGAACCGCTACCTTACCTTTACTATAAAGTATCCGGCTTCCATTCAAGTAATGCTTAATTAAGGACTAGATGGTGTTGTGTTAAAAAGTGTCGACCAACATTTAATTTTATTCCATTTATAAATAAAATATTTCATATTCTCCACAATGTGAAAGAACTTTGAATCAATTTATTCTTTCTGAAAAGTTTAAGCATAGCTCCGAGCGATATTTTATTTACTTAGCGACTGGAAAACTTGCGAAAGATAAAATACTGAAATACGTAATAAGATCTGTTTCATTCTCTGTAATATAATAAAAATAACATAATTTTCTTGTAATATTACATTATAGTAAATAGTAAAATAATGTTTTTTTAAAATATCGTAACATAGCTTACAACTACCAACGCTGCCTTATTTTACTCGCTCAGTCTTCGTTTACGTTATTTTCATGAAAAAAGTAGCTTATGTGCTGTTCCAGACTGTAATCTGTGTTACAAATTGCAACGCAACCCATACAGATGTTCCGATGTGATTGAGCAACAAACATACAAACTTTCGCATGTATATAATGATTAGGTAGTAGGTAGGTAGGTAGTAGTTGCACGAGAAAGTAAAAAGATTAGACAATCATTTTTTTTTTAATTTTATAATTAAAAATAAAAAGTAAGTTATTGAAACGAGAGTAGTAGTAAGCAGAACTAGAAATTGTGTAGAAATTAAAAAAAAAGAAGTGTGGCACTCGGGGTCTGCCGCGGTAAAGCTATTGCATGTTGCATGCATTTTTATCAACATAAGCAACAGGGATGTTAACAATTTTTCGAAATTGCTTTTATTTTGAAGAGTGACATTTGTTTACCATGAAAAAAAAGCAGAGAAGTATACAATCTAGTCAGTCTTCGACAGCTAAGAGGATATAGTAAAGCTAATACAAATAAGATTCAAAGTCGAATGACCGAGTGGGGAGGACGGCGTTACGGTCTACCATCCCTCTTTCTTGTGAATATAAGAAAGAGATGCATGATCACTAAAATTCGGTTCCCAGGCCCGCGATAAAAGCTATGCAATAGCTTAAAAATTGGTTGTCTGTAAAGTCGGTTGGTTTATGGACGTTAGTACAACATACTGTATGGGTTAAATGAACCACCAGGAGACCTATGTAGGATGATAGAAGGGTATCAAAAAATGATTCAGCACTATGGCGTCACTTGAAGGCTGTCCAACTGAGTGCAGTTGAAGAGGGGGGGTTTCAACTCTCGATTGTTTCTCCTTGTCGCATGATTTTTGTATGGCGTTAGGAAAAAATGGATAAAAAGAGGTGCTGAACAGCGGTTACAGGATATAACGGGATACTTTTTCGTGCATCCAGCCGACGTTAATCGATTTACTGGATGTTGCCACGTCAAAAGAAAGATAAAAATTCAAGTCAACAACGACAACTCAGTTCAATCCCTACAACTCAATTCAAGCAAATACTTCCCAGTTGATTAAGAAAACCATCAAAACAATTCAGCATCCGACCTCAATTGCTTCAAAATGCTCCAAATAAACTCGCTAGGAATCTCTAGACAATCAGACCGAAGCCTGTCAGGCGTTCATTTCGTATTCACATAGCTTAATTGGGATGCGATCTTGCATTTTGAATGCAAGAGGCATCCGTTGAAGTGGCTTGCAGAGGAAGATAGAAGTTGGCATCTGTGTTCCAGAAACTAGTTTTTAGTAACGCTACAACATTTATTTTACCAATTTATTTCTGTATTTCTCTCAAATAGATCTTACTATCCTTTTATAAACTAGCAGCGACCCAAGGATTTACCCGCGTATTTTTTATAGTGGCAGGACTCTTGGCACCGTCCGCTTGAAGAAGTACCACACCTTTGTCAGTTATTCTATCGCCAAGCAGTAATGTGCAAACATTACTGTGTTCCCGTTTTGAAGAGCAACGTTTCCAGATAAATCACTGGGCTTAGAGATATAACATCTTAGATCTCTGGGTGAAGATTGCAGTGCTAACTAATGATTTGAACTCTTTAAGTTCTAATAGCTGCGTGCCACTGTCCTGTTATGTGGCAGGCATTTTGCTTACTATCAGGCATATGTCCTGTTGCACGTCTTGTCACTCTTCATTTAAACAAAAAGTTTCTACATCCATTATTTTCCAGCTATGAAAAGTTAAGCCTATGTGTTGTTCTAGACTATAATCTGTTCCAAATTTTAACGCAATCTAAACTATCTGGGTAATACGGCAGGTCACTGCTAGTAAAAAATATTTCAATTGGTTCATCTTTCGCTTTTAACAAGTAATTATGTTAAAGTTCAGAGATGATGTACGATACAGTGTTCTGTAACATAGGTTTTACAGAACATTTTATTTATGTAAATATTACAAAATATAACACTAATGGATTGGATAGACAAAAAACTTCTACTTTTTCAAATTCTACACAAATACACAGCTTAATATCATCCATAAATCTGAAGCATATTTCTAAAAGCTAGTTCCCTATTCAACCCAGATTTTGCAGTTAACTACAGGCTCCATTCATGCCTTTCGAAAATAACCTCACAAGCCTTCCATTATGTCACGCGGTTGAAACTAATCAAGTCCACTAAATTGAATTTCATATTGCTACCTACCGTGGCCACAACGGACTACTGGTTTCAATATGAGCACTTGAAACTGACGTTCACTTGTTAAATGATGACTCATTTGATTGCATTAATTTAATAACTCACAATTTTGATTGTTTCAATATTAAACTTGTTGTATTATTTCGTTGAGTATAACTTATATTATTATACAGACTTATAATATTTATCACTGTTTAAAATAAAAGTTTAACAAAAATCTTTTCTTTTTTTGATTACGTTATAAACAGAAAATTGTCGGCCATCAATTAATTTGAAACGTTTTTTTCTGCATTGCAGCGCTCATTTATTAAATTAATTTGCTTTAAATAAAACAGTCACCTGGTAAAGTAAAACTATCACTCTCATTAGTTAAGATTAATATATATGTACATGTTTTATGAGCATTTCCATGAATATTAAACATACTATTTTTGTTATATTAAAACTCTCATGTGTTACATTGTTAAATATGAACTCCAAAAGTTAAAGCTGGAAAAAATTGAGTGATAATATCTTAAGTCAATTTAATTATTCAAAGGTTTTTATTATTTAATTTTATAACTAGTAAATTATGGTTTTCGCATGAAAACAAATGTGGTTGTGACATGTATAGATTATTTAACAAATAACTCACGTGTGATTTAAAAATGAAAAATAAAATCAAAAGCTTAGTGAATGTATTACTAAGTATTTAGAATTTTAATTTACCACTTAAATTTTAGTTTTTACTAATTTAGTTCCATCAACCCTAAAAATCATTATTTGCAATCAAAACTATCCTTCAAGCTTATAACAGACAGACAAAAGTCGAAAATGTCTATGCCAATTCGACTTTACTCAAAAATTGATTAAATTGTTGGTTTGCTTAAAAGCCTTGAACAATCAAGGTTTGATCACTCAAAGCAAGGCAAGGTAAATCTTGAATAAATTTTTCGAAGATGGTGTCAAAATAAGTACGGTTTTATGGAACAAATTTTAGCAAATAATCCCGTCACTAGTCCAAGCTCCGCTCCGTAGATTATGATTTATGACGTGGCACTTCTAATTTCTGACCAGGATAATGTTTGGATAGTAATGACGGCCGAATTGATAAATCGGATGGCAAAAAGATTGATAGTTTGTACCGTGTTATTGTAATAATAGCTTGTACTCGCTATTTCGTTCGCGAAGGCCAAAATATTGTTTATCAGGATTTACTTTTTAATTCTTAGTAGATTTGGGGTTTGAACCAATGTCTATTTTTTTTGGATTGCTGGTAGCTTGTAAAGACCTTATTGCCCAGTGCGATTCCTTTTCTACGTAAAAGTTATACTAGTTCAAATAAAAAAGTAGTGTGGCACTCGGAGACTGCCGCGGTAAAGCTATTGCATGTTGCATGCATTTTTATCAACATAAGCAATAGGGATGTTAACAATTTTTCGGAATATCTTTTATTTTGAAGAGTGACATTTGTTTACCATAAAAAATATCAGGGGGAATCCGTTAAGTTGCCAACACTCCTAAGAGCATTTAGTCTGTAAAGCTAATACAAATAAGATTCAAAGTCGAATGACCGAGTGGGGAGGACGGCGTTACGGTCTTCCATCCCTCTTTCTTGCGAACATAAGAAAGAGATGCACGATCACTAAAATTCGGTCCCCAGTCCCGCGATAAAAGCTATGCAATAGCTTAAAATTGTAGATCCGTGCTAATGATACAAGACAACATATAAATAGCCAGACATAGAACAAACGTCCGTATATACTTATATCGGTGTATAGTGGTAGGATTCTTTGCAGAATCCGGCTGGGGAACTTTTGCCAGTTATTCTACCGCCAAACGGTAAAGTGCTTATATAACACACTGTTTCGGTTGGTTTGAAGGCGATGTTTCTGGAAAAAGATTGGTCATAGACATATATATCATTTTAAATCTCTGGATGACGAGCGCAATGCTGTCAAGTTATTTGCAGTCAACATAATCAAATAACTGCGACATTATGCTGTTATGGGCAGGCGTATCGTTTACCATCAGGCGCATGCCTTTTTCGTGTCATCACTCTATAATACTTAAAATTTTTTTTGCATGTGTTATCTATACTAATATTATAAAGAGGAAAGATTTGTATTTTGTATGCTACGAATAAACTCAAAAACTACTGGACCGATTTCAAAACTCTTTTACCAATAGAAAGCTACATTATCACTGAGTAACATAGGCTATGTTTATTACGAAAAAAATGAGATATCCATGGAATTTTTTGCTAAAACCAACGCAAGGTATAAAAACAACAGTCATAAAATGGCTTTCATCGCATACGCTGCGGAAAGCACTAATGATAGACCAAAACAATGTTCTACAATATTATAGAACGTATTAAAATCTACAAAAAACCTCGCGAGACCATATGTCTAACTACAGTAATTACGTCGCTACAGTTACTTTTTTACATTTTTAAATAGGTAAAAATGCCTATCAAATTCAGACCATGTTATCAACACATTTGTATTAATTATTATCCAAATAAATTTTTTCTTATTCAAGATTTTTTTAATACCTATTGATTACTTTTTGAATTATTGAAGTGGGACATTCCATTCAAAAGACATAACGAAATCAAAAATATCAATCCTATCAAAATGCGACGCCGCGCGGCGTAACACCGATAGAGGGGACACCGAGGGACGGGGGAGAGGTTTTCGCAGCTATGAAATAGGTAAGTACGAGTAGCCGCGTTTACTAATTCGCTTGGTCGCCTCGCTACGTAGGTAGTGGACGCAAATGATACTAAATATTAAACATTTTTTCGTAGCACTTTTTATGTTCCTATCAAAATGCTCTTTTCAGGACTACTTTTGTATACGTTTATTCTACCTTTACTGTTATTGTTCAAGTTTTCTCGCACTCTCTACACAGTATTACATTAAATTTATTCCATTTCTGTTTCCTCACGATGTTTTCTTTCACCGTTTTAAATTGGAGGCATTACGGATATGACTTCGAAAAAACAGTGATGCGCGTGTAATTTGAGCTGGGGAATAGGATACGATATAGGTCATCCCCAAAGGTCCCCTTTATCCTACTTACTAAATTAGAATAAAACGGAGCATTAAGGACTACGATGATGAGACGATCAGAAATCTAGCTGTGTCAATAGATTCAATAAGCAGCCCACTAAATATTCCTACTACTGGGACTCGGGGCCCTCTCTCGCAAGGAGAGAGTCAAGTCCATAATCCACCACGCTGGCCCAGTGCGGGTTGGTGGATGACACATGAACTCAAAAGATTCTAAGTACATGGCGATTTCTTCACGATGTTTTCCTTCGTCGTTTTAAGTTTTGCGGTATTATGCATATTACTCCGAAAAGACAGTGGTGCCTGGTGCATGTGGGATTTAAAACCGGGGCTCCAGATCGGCCGCCGCCGTTCGACTAGACCAGCCGTAACTATTTAGTACGTATTTAAAACTAATAGACTTTAGTAGTTACATAAAACATTGCACAACCATAAACTACGTCGTAGGTGGCATTTGCAGATTTTTAACATTAAATTACAACCATTAAATATTTACTGATAAAATTTTTGATTTGATGCGTAAAAGTAAAAGGGGAATAACAACGACGCCAGACACGCCTAACGTTTTTAGAACTAATGATAATATACCATAACAACTAACGCATAACAGTATTCGCATTATTTTTGCTACCGTATATAGCATAAACATAACTTAGCATAATGTTTAAAGGCACATATTGAGAGAAGCATAACAATACCTAAACATAACAATTGGTCCTATTATGGTCTATCACTGAAGTTCGACTCCGGGTGAGCTCCCGGAGCCAGAAGCTCTATGTCATTGAGTGTAACCTCTCGCTACGGCGGCGACCTCGCTTGGCTCGCTCCTCTCAGGACCTCCCTTGAGATTCTGGCTCCCGCATTTTTTTAATAAAGTAAAATAGGCAAAAAAACATGCGTTTTAAATGATAAACAGATGATTGGGATTGTTTGTTTTGTCTTGGTCGAATGTACTAAAATTTCTAAGTATAATAATTTTGTTTTATACTTATTTTCCATAATACCCGTGCGAAGCCGGGGCGGGCTGCTAGTGTATTTATAACACAACTTTTAAAAATTATCTAGCATAGGAATCAAACCTATGTCCTACAGCGCAGTACGTCGATTACAAGCACGTAAGGCTAATTTATACATATTAGGTATACATTTATCAAGTTACGGTTAGTCTTGTCGTACGAACTCCTGGTTAGAATCCAGAGCGCACCACTGTCTTTCCGAGGTCATGTGCTTAATGCCGCTAACTTAAAAACGGGGAAGGAAAACACCCTGAGAACACCAACAAAAGGTAGGTTTTACTAAAAATGTTTTGAGTTATCTCTTTCTAGATAATTCCGTATTTCGAGAATCGTTGGTGTGCTTCACCAACATGCACTGAGCCAGCGTGGTGGATTATGGCCTAGACTTTATTTTACCGAGAGTAGGCTCCGAGTCCCAGCAGTGAGAACCTTTAATTAGCTGCTTATGCTTAGGGCCAGTAAGATAACTACAAAAAAAACATGGTCTGGTTTTGAGGCGCCCCGTCTCAATGAATCGTTTTATTTCCGCTGACAACCACATGATCTGTCAAGGGAAATCCTGGCTAGTTTACAGCGGAGGTTGTAACAAGGAGAAATGGTGTTACTCGAGCGAGCCGTATACCCGCTGCCTTGGAAACGTACGACTGTAAGGTTTTATACAATACGATACGTTGACTGGGCTCAAAGCTCTTTCGTTTTTGAAATGAAGACTTTTGCAGTGAAAAGTTCTTTGGCTGCATAGCATTTTTGGTAGTGTGAAATTTATTTTTGACGTGGTGCGCCAACAAATTTAACTTTCAAAGGATTTTCTAGCCGTGGTTTTGCGAGAAAGTTACGAAAACGTTCTCGTATTTGATCAGCCACTGCCAATGTCTTTATGTGCTCGCCTCGTAGGATGACGGACCCACAAATTTGGTTCCAGTCATGCGCCGAAAACTAGCGACACGTTACCTCTACGGAAAGGCTTATGCCTGGGTAGAAAGCAAGTACTCCCTAAGGAACTCCAAGAGGAATAGTTTGTATGATTTGTAATAAATCCCTAAGAAATATACATTTCAGAATATATAGCGCCAAATCTAAATCTGACTCTAATCTATCTAAAATTTGAATTACAAAGTGATCTCTTCAGTTTGTACTAAGTGATTGAGTGTTGCTCAACAGTCAAATATCTATTTATATACATCAACACGTGCACATTTTTTATGTTAGGAAGACTAGCAGCGCCTCGCGGTCATAACCACGTAGTTTTCGTTATTTTACCGACATAAAAAGTAGCTAATATTATAAAAGTAGTAAATTCTTACAGACTATTACTTGGCTGTGTTCCAAATTTCAGCTTGTTCCGTTCGCACGTTACGACGTGAATGAGCAACAAGCATCCAAACATTGCCATTTATAATATTAGTAAGATATTTTTATCGTACAGTGAGGTGAATCGTCCCGAAGGCAGGAATAAATAGTGGCGTCAACCGCAAAGCGCGCGTCACGGAGCGTCCAATCCGTCATGTTCAATACAGATTTTTATTTTCCACTCCAGTTCTACCGAAACGAACTCGATAGCTCAATATATTTCAATCGATACTTCGAATACGGTAGAATTTTCTGCAAGTTTTTGCATTCTGTGTTTACGTTTTGTATTTCAATTGGTCCTTGTCGCAGCGAGACAATTCTTTTCGTTGAGAATTGAATTCTTTTCATAGTAAAAATGCATGCTAGAAATATAATATTGAAATTTTTAGGAAACATGTTTATCTCCGTTCACGCTTGAATGAAACTATGCTTGAAATTCTATATTATGGTTTTGCTCTGGCCCTATTGCTCCATAAGCGTTAGCAGGCTACTTAATGTTCCCTCTGTTGAGTCTTAGGGACTTTAGACCTTCCGCATAGACAGTGTCAAGGACAATGTATAGTTCTCCACGCTAGTCAAGTGCGAGTTGACGGACGGATACATATAATCCTCAGACGACGCCTTTCTTTAAATAGGTCAGTTTTCTTGCGATGTTTCCCTCCACCTTTGAAACCAACGGTAATACCAAACTTGTAGATCTATCTGTACTTGGAAAAAAATCCTCAAAAGTTCACTCGGGATTAGAACGTTAAACTTTCTTGGTAGGTAGTTGGACTACTAGTATATGGTACGTTTAATACTTCACTTATGTGATACACGATTCAATCACTATTCTTACTTGACTAAAAATATAGGCATTGAAAAACGACGTATCTTGAAATTCCGTTGTTTTGTTTCAGTAACAAAATTGGGTATGTGTGTGTTTGGTGATTGTTAAACTTGGTAATAGTGTAAAAGGTAACATAATTAAATACTTTTAATTTAATAACAGCCATAGTACCCAAGCTAGAACGTTGCTGTATCGTGAGGTTGTAGGTTCGAATACCGCCTACACCTCTGGACATTATTCCTAGCGCAGATGTAGATGTTTGACATCGCCATTACCTTTCACGGTGAAAGAAAACATGGTGAGGAAACCAGCGTGTTCCCAGAAAGACATCTTTTGATTACCTTTAAGATAACTAAAATAATTATCACGTATTTTTCGTTAATTTTGATGCATTTCCTTGTAATTATAATCTATTGACTTGCTTGCTATTACGAGTATATTCTATAACTTATGTGGCTATTCACATAAATAGGCTTTCAGGTATAATTTAATTGTGTTTCACGTGCCTATGTATATCCTAAGTACGGGAATTATTATTGTTAATTAATAAGTTTAGCTTAGTTAGGTTTTCGCAAAATCTAAATGTACTAAAGTTAGGTAGGCAGTACAAATCATTGGAGGTCAGTTTCAAAATGGCGGAAGAATGCGTCCCGCTTTCCCGCCATAAATGGAAAAGGTGGAACTACGTGAAGGTTTTAGTCGCTAGGGGCACCATATACGTCCGTCGTGTTGAGTCCGACATAACCCGACTGCCTTCGCTAGGTGAACCTACGAGTAAATGCATATCCTCCTCATAAAAAAGGTCCGTTTTTCAAAATAAATTTTGTTTTTCTTTTTAGGTACACACCATCACAGACACCCATCGAAATCGCGTCACAGTTACATTCAACAAGATAATTGGCCTGATATTTCAGCTTGATAAATTACGTTATAAATCGCGCCAAAATCCCAAGCTTTTATGTAAAATAAAAGGTGCCACAGATAAAAGCTTTACAACGTCTGAATAAACTTTAACAATGAGCTGTAATTGTTATAAATCGGCGTTATTCTATTGTTGTTGTTGTCGCAGCTAGCCTTGGGTCTTTAATAGGTCGCTAATGTTCCCTCTCCGGATTTTCTTGAAGGATAATGTCGTTTTGGCCAACGCCATGATAACTTATGTACCTACTTTTAGTGGCAGTTAAACATAAATTTCAAAATACAGAAACCCACAGATCGAATAGCGTGTTGATCGGCCAGCGAGCAACATGGAAGGGAGTAGCCATACACAGCGTTTCCCCTTTGTCTGTGCGGGTAAAATAAATAAATAAATAAATATTGGTGGACAATTCACACACAACACCATCTGACCCCAAACTAAGCAAAGCTTGTGTGATGGCAGCCAGATAGCTGATATAATACTTATATAGTTTTTTAAATACATACTTATTATACATAGAAACACCCAGACACAGTGCAAACATTTGAATTCATCACACAAATATTTGCACTGGGTGGGGATCGAACCCACGACCCTCGGCTTCGCAGGCAGAGCTACTACCAACTAAGCCACTAGGGCAGTCAAATATGGTACTACCTAATAATTCTGATCGCATTTATGTCCTGTGTGACGTTGTCAATACAATTCCAAATGCGCAACTACATAATATGTACTGATATATTCAATTTTTCAACGGCTAAAAAATAAAATTAATTCTATTTGATATTAAATGGTCACTAAAATTGCGACACACAAAAAATATGCGAATTTAAAAACTAATATGAATATCTCCTATATAAATAATATATCCTATATTACATTAAAGAGTATCAGTTGTGTTCATATTACAGACTAAATTTCAATACTTTTCAATTTGCGTTTTACCTTTTAACTGCATGGAGGGAAAGAAGGAAATTACATCGTTCGTTTAGTGCCACGGTCACTACCTATAGCCTTTTTGACGATTCTTTCATTTCCTGCTGTCGGAGTTCCTATCTCGATTGGGTTTTGCTACTAGACTAGATGAAATCAAAACTTTTATAGTGAGATATCATACTTCTAACTTATCTTTTATAAAGTAAAAAAAAATTGTACCCCTTGTACGTACAACTTGAGAAGTCAGATGTTTTTTATTCTGATCATCCCATTATTTTTTAATTATTATTGTATTTTAGAATATTACTTACCTTGCTGCAACGGGCCGCTGGAAAAATTGTATTCGGTATACAAATTATTGTTATTAAATGTGTGTTCGCTGCGGTGAAAGTAAGTTTAATGTTCTATTATGACTTTAAGCTGATCATTGTGACCAAAAATCTTAGAAAATAGTAAGTTACAAAGCAAGCAATACATGTACACAAGCCTAACACTAAGCATCAAGCCTGCCCACAATGTTCAAGTGCCACGCTTGTGTTAAGTGAAGGGTTCCGTAGCAGTAAGTAACATAATACAAGTTCTTGTAGTTCGTTGTAACTTTGATCGATGATTTAACAAAAGTGTAATTATGACAAATTAAAGAAAACTACTCTCTAGATCTAATCTCGTTCAAACCAAATTTTCAGTGGATATATTAAATGGAAGGATAGTAATGTACATCATATATTTTTTTTGTTTATTGTGCTCATAATTTCTTAGTTACAGGGTTGAACACATTTTACTACTTTGGAAGTGTCTCTCGCGCAAACTATTCAGTTTAGAAAAAAATATATGAGAAACTCAATATAAGCTACACCTTTGGGTTAAAGTATTAGGAATCTTCAAAAATTATAGTTTTTTTTTTAATATTTTTGTGTAAACATCTACGAGTAAATGCCGTTCACAGAATACATCTGCTTACCAAGTTTCAACAGTATAGTTCATAAAGTTCCGGAAAAAAGTGACTGTGATATACGAACAGACAGACAGACATGACGAATCCATAAGGGTTCCGTTTTTTTATATTTAGCTACGGAACCCTAAAAATGAAGAGTCCAAATTACTGCCTAGCACTACATTACACTCGTCAAACGGAGATTTAAGATGATTTCTCGCTTTGGCCTCTAATTTCTGTGGAAACATTGTCCTTCAAACCGGAGCACATTATTGGTTGCCGGTAAAACCGCTGGTAAAGTTATTACTTCTGTAAGCAGATTCTGCAAAAAATCTACCACCACAATAGTTATATCATTACTAGTAACAGTAGTCTTACGGCTAGAACCCCATACATACATCTTTAAATATACTAAATAAAATCATGTATGCCGATTTTAATAATTCACCAGTCTATCCATAAACTTCGGCACTCCGTTGAGCCCAGTAAAGCTGGTTGCCTTCAATCGAAACTTTCAAAGTTTCATCCAAATAGTTTATTAGTGCGATCAGTGTAAAGTGCGAACATTTATCGGCTCCGTATCGGCCCTGTTCATCAATCAACCCTGAGGGCTGCCCCAGTACATGATTTATACCTCCCACGCCTACTCACTAGTACCTACACTCGAATATCTATGATAACAGTAAGGAGGATTTCAAATTGCAAGGATATCCATTTCTTTTTAAATGTTTTTTTTCTCTGAAATTTACCATCGTCATAAGCATAGCGGACTCACCATACCACTAGCCCTACCCCTGGTGGGAGGGTGGGTCCTAAACCATACCACCATTTTGATGTGACAAAGTACCTACTCATATAGTTATGGGTATATTAGTTTAGTTGAGTATTTAGTTATGTTATCTAAGATTATTTTTTCCGCAACTATTATTACCTATATGTTGCAATAATGTAAGTTTTATTATGCAATTATAAGCATCCCACTTTAGAAATGAAATTTTAATGAAACACACAAAAATTATAAAAAAAAATCAGTCGTTTTTTGAGTTATAAATAGCGATACTGACACCGTGTGGATGTTTGTTGCTCAATCACGTCGGATCGGAAAGTAACGAGAACCGGAATTACGAAGGCAAAACCGAGGGGCGCTGCTAGTTTTTGATGAGCTGAATATTCTTTGCAGAGTCCACCTCTCGTCTGGGAAGTACCACACTCGCTAGTTTTTCTACCAACAATTAGTAAAAGGATACATTATTGTGTTCCGGTTAGAATTGAAATTATTGTTTCCAGTAAAATAACAGGGTATAGAGATCATCATATCATAACATCTTAGGTATATACTTATCTCCGGGTGACGAGCGCAGTGCAGGGTTAGTAATAATTTGGTCTCTTCATTTTCCAGTAGCTGCGTCTCACTGTGCTGTTACAAATACAAATAAATACAAATACAAAAATCTTTATTGCTGTTTGTAGGTAAGATAAGATGATACAAAACATTTTAAAAGTTGCCCCATACAAATTGGCCTCTGCGAGAGGCATGCAATATGTCTGGCAAGACAATTTGTTAGTCTTAATTTATAAATAAAAAATTAAATAATAGTCAGCTGATTAAAGTCTTCTTCTTCCTCATCTTCTATTAATTTTTGGTTTTTATTTATGTCATCTGATTCTTCATCTTAGATTAATTTCTGGCTTTTATTTGGTTGTGATATATATTTGTGTGAGATAAATGTTTGGTGAGCACAATTTCGCCAACGTCTTGTGTTTCATCAGGATATTGTCTTGTGTTTTTGAGTTTGATCAATATGTCCATCCAGGGTCTAAGGTCTTGCATTAGTAGATCTTGCAGTTCATCCATGGAATGCAGTGAGGAATGTCAAAGAATGTATAAAGTGTGATAAATGTATTTAATCAAAAATGTCGTTAATTATAATATTCATGTATATACTCAAAGAATGTCAAAATGTAATACAGTACAAACTAATTCATCATGATACAATATATCATTATTTGGTCTTATGTCAGTTGAATGTCAAATTTCATAATGGAATAATAATATGTATTGAGATATTAATGGAATAAGGTTTAAAGATTGTAAAAATTTCATATTAAACAATGTCTAAAATATTAGTATTCCAATTAATTTCCTTATCATTTAAAAATTCAGTTACAGTATAATAGCATTTGTGTATCAGCATTTTTTTTAGTTTACTTTTGAACATTGTTATGCTAAGTTCTTTTATGGCATTTGGCAGCTTTGAAAGAGGAGCCATACAAAAAATGCTGTCATTCATAATCTTTTTTTTGCGTTTGTCTATGAGCAGTCTACAGTTGTTGTTATGGGCAGGCATGTTGATTACCGTCAGCCCTTCTACTGCCTGCCGTCAGCCCTTTACTAGTGCTGTCTCTATCATTTTAAGTAGAAAGAAAAGAGAGAGCAATAAACTAAGACAATTCTGGTTAGGCGGTAGACTCCCAGGAACATGTTCTTCTTGTCTCGTCACTCTACACTATAAAACGTATATATGATCTCGAGTGAATAGAAACTAAACATTAGTTACTGTTAACGTCTGTAGCGCAAAGTAGAGGAGCTAATTAATGATCATTGCCGTAATGTTCTGTTAACGTCTTGTATTTGAAGAATGGATGGATGTTTTAATATCGAACGCTTAAAATTGTGTGCGTGTTAAAATAAAAGATGAAATTGAACACTGTGATAAATTATGATTGTTTTAATATTGAATCGTATATCATGTACATACGGTATGTTTATCGATTAAACGTAATCCGAATTGGACAAAAAATATTGTGTTTTAGCAGTGGGCTTCAGATGGAGGATCGATTGGTCGTGGATATACACACATAATTCTAACCTAGCTATTTCTGAAATTTTACAAAATGTACATTATGGGATCCAAATAGCTGATATTATACTGAAATGATTGTAGACTGAAAGACTTCATTTTGAGATCATCATGTTTAAGTTAGGTATAATGATTTGTCGTAGTGTAGTTTTCATTGTAGTGGTACCTATTTTAATTTTGTAAATAAGTTATTGTATGGTACATAGAGAGAAACATACGTAGAAAAAAAATGTAATCTCGTTTTTTTCTACTAGCAGGGCTCCGCGGTTTTACCCGCATCGTTCCCTTTGCCGGTTTTTTTTTTACTATACTTAGCCTATCTTCTCTTCCAAGCTGTAATCTGACTGTGTGCTTAATTTAAATTCGATTCGTAAAGCCGTTTGGACGTGATTGCGGGACAAACATCGAAGCTTTCGAATGTATAGTTTTAGTAAGAATAGTAGCATCCTATAATTCAATGCGCGTGGTTTCCGTTCACGTGATTTAACCATATTAAAAGTAATAAATAGGATTGATTTAAGACAATAATCCCACTTTGATCAAATTCTAACTCGATCCGTTCAGACGTTCTAACGTGATTGAGCAACAAATATCTAAAAATTAAAACTTTCGAATTTATAATACTACTAGTGCCCCGAAGTTTCACTCGTTTTATCTCACAAAGTTTTCAATTTCAGTAGTTTGTTCTTCTACACTCTCATACACACATAGTACAACTTTTCACATTCATTAAATTAGTAAGACTAGTGACATCCCATGATCCCATGAGTTATCAGCTTAGTAACTTGTTTTGTATAATAGTATAGTAATAGCTTAATTAAGTATTAGTTTATTATCAGTATTAAGGAAAATGTCACCTCGCCTCGCCTAACCTTGTTCTAGGCGATTTTCCTTTAAGTTGGTTGCCTGGAAGAGATTGCACTCAGAAATAAGGCCGCCATTTGTGGCGCTAGTTCATAATTGTGTGTTACTGTATTTGTTTCCTGTTTTATGTCACAATAAAGAGTTATCTATCTATCTATCTAATATTTCTTGTAAATTTCCCGCAATAAAAATTATCTCATCAGCTATTACAAACAATCACTGCATTTTGTTAAAAATGTCAACCCGATCTGTTCAGCTGTTCCAACGTGATACATAAAACAACAAACATCTAGGTATTCAAACTTTTACAAATGTCTTATTAATGAAATCAATAGGATAAGATAAACACGAACTGTTAATCTAGAGATGGAGAACAACGAAAAACTAGTCCAAAAACATAAAACTAGTATTCCCACCGAAACATTATCACGAACAGCTTTTAGCTTCACAACTTTACCGAAAAAAAAAATACTGAGCACTAAGCGGCTACGTCTTACGAGCGTACTTGTAAACATCTGTTACTTGTGCGAGCGAGGCCAGAGACAACTACAATTACAGAGCTCGAGACAGCTGCGACGACTTGCCTTAAATGCAATAAAGCAGAACTGGGGTGTGGGTGCGACGTATGAGTTCTGTGTCTTGTTTTTAGAAGACTACTCAAAGGGACTGTTTTTAGTACTTTGAGCTTTAATTTGGGTTTTTGGTGTTGTTATTTTTATAGTTTTTTAAACTTTCGTTCTTTGAAGTCGTATTGAATTAGTTTGGGGTCAGATGGTGTTGTGTGTGAGCCTTAGTTTGGGGTCAGATGGTGTTGTGTGTGAATTGTCCACCAATATTTATTTATTTATATTTATTGAAACAAATCTGCAGTGAAAAATCACCAGGCAATAAAATTGCCATTGCTTAGAATTTGCTTAATATAGAATTGATTCTTGCATCGATCTCTACGACCTAAAAGTCCTTTCTGCCAAATGATGTCGACGTTACAATGCACGGAGAGTTCGAGAGACTTTGAAAACTGAAAAACATTTTAATTTTTTCCTGGTAATACAGTTAAAGTTGTGTGTTGTAGTGATAACTACGTCATTTTTGAAGACTAAATCAGAGAAGATGGGGATCTTTTCATTTCCCAGTGTCAATCAATCAACGACACACAATATTTTAATCTTCTCGTGACCATGGCCGTTGGAACGATGACAAAGCATAGAGGTAATTATATAATAAGAACGTCTAGGTTGTGGAATGCGTTGCCTGAGTGGGTTTTCCCCGATGGTTACAATCTTGGTGTCTTCAAATCGAGAGTGAATCGGTTTCTTCTAGGTAAGCACGCTCTATCGTAGATCGCATCATCGCTTAACATCAGGCGAGATGGCGGTCAAGTGCGAACCTATTCTAGTTAAAAAAAAAAAAAAAAAAATTAAATACTGACAATTTTGATCGACTTAACAAAAGTATTCTGGCGTCGCAGGTTTTAACAAAAATTGTGTTGTAAGTATGATCTTATTTCGTTATTTTTAACACATTGCTTGCAACGAAAATGCAACCTTTTTCTAACTCCACATTACGCTGTTCAGTAAGCTTTGAGCCGCGTAGCGCGTACTTTGTCGCTTCGTCGCTCGAAGTCAGGCAGTGGATAAACCCATAACGCTGTGTCTAATCAACGACCCAATTCGCAGTGACCGATAAGCTAAGCGTGTATTTCAATGTAGCAGTTCTCCAGATAACTGAAAAGGATGTCTATACAAGTTTCTCTCGCTCTCTTGCAGTAGCATCTAGTATCTTGAGATTCACGAAGAAACTAAAATTCGTACCGCTTGAAATGAAATATATATATCCATCGTGACAACAAGGAAGCTGAAATAATACACACCACAACTGAGATTGGGAAAGATCCACATATATTTCGATATATGGAAATATGCAACTCCATTTAAAGATTTCCATGTAGTAAACTCGTTATGTAGTAGTAAGTAATTTGAGTAGACTTGTGTCTTATATCAGCAAAACGCCTAGGTTATTACCTAGTAATGTGGATGTATTATGATTTCCAATGTTTTACAAAGATTTCTCACATATACGACAATAATCCAAAATATACTGCACACTGTCCATCAATGAATCTGGCCTTCTTCTTACTGTCCTCAAGTACAAGATGTAACCGGTGTTTATGAGTCCAAAATAAATTTTGTAACATTCTATTGATAGACAGATATCGCTAAAAGGCAAATGTAACTACGAGTATTTTTTATTCATTGGCACGTCATACAAGCAAGCGTACATTTCAGTTGCGCTTAACCTTCTCTATGTACTAGATAAGTAATAACTTACTACGTTTCTGTGTACAACAATAAAGTGCTGCTGCGCATACATTTGGCACATGAAGAGGAATCATATGCTTTACACTGCACCACGTTACATAAGACGATTAATCTTCACATGATACCTCTGAAAACATTTTCCTTCTAACGTGCTCTTGTGTCTGTGTTCACAGTAATATTTGCGTATTACTCCTTGACAATAGGATTTTTAATAAAGGTGTAGCATTTTAACTAGATGGTGTTTATAAAACATCCTATTATTTTACAATAAAATTGAATTTTCTTCATTACTAACCAATAATCAAACATTAAAACACCAATATCTAAAAGTAAAGAATAAATAAAAGAACTAATTGAATAAAATAAAATGACTAAAATTAAAGTTGTTAAATTCTTCTAATGAAAATAATTCAAACTGAAATGTTCTAGGGATTACTTAATTACTTTGTCGTAACTCCAAAACTCAGTAACAAAGTGAGTCTAAACAATTTATTAATGGCTCCGTTGAGTACACGGTTTAATTTGTAATAAATATAAAACTTAGTGTAAATACCGAAATATTTAAGCCTAGTTACAAATATACTATACATAAATTATATTACGAAAGTATGTGTGATTCGATGACCTCGATGAACGTCGCCATGATTATATTTAAGGAAATTTCGAGGAAAAACAGACGAAAAAGGAAGGAAGGTAGAGTGGTTTTTGCCCAAACTTGAGACGCAGTGAAGTTTTAAAGTTATAATAATGAACTTTATTTCTCTTTAATAATCGTATATAATATCGCGAGATAAAGACAGGCTAACGAATCATTGGACTATTTATAACCCTACTGTCCTGTTTAATGTGAATACATATGTGTATGTATGGATATTTGTTACTCAATCACGACGGAACGACTTATCAAACTAGGTTGAAATTTTGACAATTTTTTTTATAGTCTGCATATATATTTTTTTATAATAATTTAAGTTTATTTTGTGTTTTTATATTGTGGCTTTTAATAAAGTGTTTTCTTATCTTATCTTATCTTATCATATAGTCTACTTTATCTTGAGCTAATCAAGGGCTAAAGAACTACTCGGGTGTAGCCGTAGGGCACTGCTTCTGCTTTTATATTTTTAAATTATGCTTATAAATATTTCTGAAGTATTATACATTCGCCATTTACCCTTCGACATGCAAAGCTTCGTAATGTAGCAGTTTAATATAAATATTAATTTTCCCCAAGTCTTAAACAATTCAATCAACAAAATCAAGATTTAAAAGAAATATTTCAAATTAAAAATATTTAATAGTCGTAATACTTACTCAAATTGATATTAAATTGGACATAATTTGTTTTCTCCAACAAAAAACAAACTTCGACTTCAATTTAAGATTGAATTAAGACACTCGAATAAATTTATAAGAAGCTTTCACTACGTCGCGTCGTCTAGATAAATTATATTTTTAGTTTTTTGTTCATACTGTATTTTAAAAACCATCTCACCTATTTCGATAAAATTTACGTAGAACCACTTCTAAGCTATGTTCTACCAAACAAACAGAATAATAAACAAAATTCATTCACAATTCACGGAGCTATCGCGTAACAAAAAACACAAAAAAAACTTAAAACCGAATTAAGAACCTCTTTCTTTGTAGTTGGTTAAAAAACAATCAGTAAATAATCATGTAGTTTTTTGTTTTAAGTTTTGTAAGTTTATGTAGTTCAAATGCTAGCCCTAGTAGACCTGAGAGACACATAATAAAAGACGATCTACCTATTTGCCCAATAATGTCTCTAAAACATTGTCCTTCAAACAGGATTGTAACAAAGTTTAACAGATTACTACTTAGCGTTAGAGTAACATAAGTGTGGTACTTCCACAGAGGACTCGGAAAATAGTCATACCACTATTTTAGTAATACAATATTGGAACAATTTAGAGCTATAGATGTGCCCTGAGAATCCTGAAATTGGTAACAAACTAGGTCTGTGTATGTAGCGGAGTGATTTACACACCATCAATCTACTTGACCCTTCAAATTGCTAGCGGTGAGGTATGCTGTGTTTCTACTTGTTTTGGTGGTTGATAACGAATAGTGATAGGTAAAACGTCCGGCAATCATCGCTTCCTGCAACCGACTAGAACCGAAAGAGTGAGCTGACTCTTTACAACGATGAGATAATTTCGTGCACTTTGAAGTTTTAGAGGGCACATCTGTACTCTAAATCTATGCAAAATAGTACAAAAATGTATTGCGCAAGAAGCAACTGTTACTTCTTTTTGGTGTTTAATAGATTTTTGATTTCCGTTTTGATTTCAAATTAAAAGTCGTTCAAAGTTATGTTTTTTTTGTTTGACATATTAATATGGTCTGCGTAACTTTTTAGTTAAGTATTTCCATATTCTAATTAAAAAAAGTTTCCGCTCGAGGCAGTCGTCACTTAATAGGATTAAAAATATATTTCATTAACGTAACTAATGATTCAGGACCGTTATGACCACTCAGGTGAATAAAACAGTTTTTAGTTATTATTTATATTATTATTTACTCGTTATATTTTAGTTTGCTATACTAATAAGCCTTTATATCTGAAGCAAGTATCTTAAAAAAACATTTAGTTAATTTTAACTTAAATTAATACATAAGTATTCAGTTTTGTTTATAGTATAATATCTCTCAATTCAGAGAGCCTATCGGCAAAGGCCTCCTCTAGCTCTCTAGCTTTTTATTTTTGTTTTCTAAAATGATTTTTATATATTAGGCTATTTACAGGAAGCTCAATTTCAGGAGCGCAAAAACATCTACATGCTTAAAAACAAATGTGTTTTAATTATTTAAAACTATTTAAATGAAAAAATGTCCTCGCAAGACATAATCTTAAAATATAACAGTTTTTTATAGAGTGTGCCAAGAGGAATAAGACATATATCTACCTGATGGTAAGCAACATGCCTGCCCATAACAACACGGTGACGCACAGCTATTGGAGCAAGAAATGTACAAATCAGTACCTAGCACCGCATTGCGCTCGTTACCCACAGATATAAGATGTTTTATCTCTATTGCCAGTAATTTCACTCTAAACATTGTCGTTTTCACATGATATTTTCTTTTACAGTTAACGCAGGTGATATTCAGTTCAGTTCAGTTTCTTGTTTTTCTGGGCTATAAATACGACTTTGTCGTAATTCTGCCAATGTCCGTTTCTTGGGAGATTCGTAAACGGTAGTATGCTTTATAAACCGCGGTTTACTGATTTAATCTAGATAATTTGTTTTATCTAAAACAAGTGATATTCACATTCCAAAAAAATAACTAAGTTCCCGGCAATTTAAATTGTCAGCAATAACAATACTAAGTTGCTGACAACTTCTGTCGCTGTCGTGTGAATGTTTCACCTAAGTTTTTAGAAATGTCGAGTTAAATTAAAATTCTCGGTCGACCGCCACCTCTGTTATTTAAACTGGTGTGTGGTCAACTCACCTTTGTCACGAGTAATACGGAATGTGTGGACTTAAAAAGCTCTTTTTGAAGAGCAAAAATAAACCGAAAAACTTTTGCTTTCGGCAAAGTGCTTTTTGTCCGTCGGTATTTCCCGAGAACTGTTGAGTATTCAGCGAATTTTTTTCTTAATGTCGTCAGTGGTACTTTTGTCTCATTTTATTTAATTTAATTCTTCTGTGTGGTTTTATAACGTAAAGAGACATTTGTTTTCAAAAGAAAAGCGAATTTTGTTTTATAAATGTTTTGGAATTATTGAGAAAACTTTTTCTTGTCTCGATTTTTTTTTGAACTTAATCATAATGAAATTGTGGTTTCCTGGAAGAAATCGCTGTACCTAATAAGGCTGCCACTAAGTACGAGTATAAGCTATTTTTTCGCTGTATTATATAATTTCTGGTATGCATAACAAAGTGTTTCTGTCTGTCTATTATTATCTAGTCTCTTGTCTGATCCGTGAACAAATATTTGTGTTCTTGTTTTGACTTTCAGTCCAAACAAAAGTTATGCATAATTAAAAAAAAAAACAATTAAATACAATGTCACTCAACACAAATGCAATGCAATATCATTCAAAACGATATTATTTACTCGTATTTTAAATATAATAATGTCACCAACAGAAACACAATTAAAAGATAATAATTTATTTTTTACTAGCTGTTACCCGCGACTTGTCCGCGTATAATTACGCAAACGCAAACGTAACGCAAACGTAACGCAAACGTAACGCAAACGTAACGCAAACGTAACGCAAACGTAACGCAAACGTAACGCAAACGTAACGCAAACGTAACGCAAACGTAACGCATACGTAACGCAAAAGTAACGCAAAAGTAACGCAAACGTAACGCAAACGTAACGCAAACGTAACGCAAACGTAGCGCATACGTAACGCAAAAGTAACGCAAAAGTAACGCAAACGTAACGCAAACGTAACGCAAACGTAACGCAAACGTAACGCAAACGTAGCGCAAACGTAACGCAAATGTAACGCAAACGTAACGTAAATTTCAACAAACTCTAGTTTGGCGTACCGATGGTGATACTTGATCCCTAAGGAACTGTGGATGACTTCGCGATAAAATGTAGCCTATGTGTTATTCCAGACATTGAAATTTGTAATACAAGTAGGCTTCTGACCAGTTACTATGATAAAAATACATTTTAAAGGTTTACTAAAAGAAACAAAACATTCTGTCAATGTCTTATCTATTCTTAAAATGAAATGTTTTTTCTCCAAACACATTTTGTTTACATGAAAATTAATAGATAAGAAAACATTTCATTATTCAACTTGGATTAGTCCCTAATTTGAATTAATAAGTTTCACCTGCAACACCAGCTATTCCCGTCACACAGTTGAAATTAAATCATTAACATAGTTCAAAAACTTGTCTAACTAATATATCAGAAGTAGTTAAACTATCAAATTTGAGTTAGTGACACGCCTGTGGTAGATGGTGTCGGAAATTATACGTGGGGTAGTTTGTCAAGTCAGTACTGTGTTTCCTTCAGTTTGGATGTTTGGATCATCCAAATATTATTTCTAAAAGTTACGTTACTTACATTTTGTTTCATTCTATTGCCAAGGCATAAAAATTCTTGAGTAAGAACTGTTTACTGTCTGCTTGGGGACGTACCACTCTTTTGTCAGTTATTCTACCGTGTAGTAATAATGGGATTTACCGTGTTGTGGCTTGGAGGGTAATCTTTCAAGATAAGTCATAAAAAGATTCAAGCTATCTGGTTTCCATAGTACAAGTTTTGCTTAGTTTGGGGTCAGATGGTGTTGTGTGTGAAGTGTCCACCCATATTTATTATTATTATTTATTAAATAAAAGGTTAAATATATAGATCGTCTTGTTTAACCGAGTAGTGAGCGAAGTGAAGAGCTTGGACTTGGAAAGTGATTTGGACTTTTCTTGTTCATGTAGCGGCGTGGCACGATACTTTTATTGGTAGACGTTGCTCAATATAAGTTTCACAATATATTGGTCATATTGCCACTTTACATCACAATAAAAAACTGTTTCTTTTGAAATTCTGTGAAATCTACAATCTAAACAAAAACATTTCTTAACTGAGTGCCAAGTCTATGCTCACGAGCATATATAATATGCTACTATAAATAATTATTATTCATCTACATTAGTTTTACGCAAACATGTATATAAAGATTTACACAAATATTCAATTTTTTCTCTCTTTATTCACTCAATACTACGCCTCCCTATACCACAAGAAGCGCAGCATACCATAAGAAGGTTATCTAGCTAGTTTCATACCTCTATCTTATTCCAGAAAACGAGGACATTTATTTCAGACACCGTTCTATTTCCAAAGACACGTCGTTTTTACTCCGTTTGTATTCACGCTGAAAAATCGATCCCCAGTATAGATTGGCCAACCTGGCCAACTCCACTTAATTGCGGTAACAGTACTCCAGCTCCGTGACTTCTCATCTCAACGACCTTTCGGACATTTTTCTTCTCACGATTCTCGTAATTTGGCTGAAAATAGGCCCCCTAAGTTGTGGCCGGGACGTGATTTCAAACTTTCTGATTTTGTTTGTAGGTGACTCCTTATAAATGTTTCGTTTGACTTACCTGGACCTTGATTGGTGATTGTGGTTTAGTTTTATTGAATTAAATGTATTTCTTTCCGGGTTGGACTCTTTGTAGGGTCTGCCTGAGGAAGTACCGGAACTTTGCCTGCTAGAGAGCAATAGAAAATGCAATGTTTCCAAAGTTAGTTCAGGGCGCGCTGGGCGGAGAAAACAAAACATCATACTATGGATAATGAGCGAACTGCACGCACATGCACTCACACACACACACACACACTCACACACCGGGTGGGTGCGTGTTAATCTCACACCCTCACATACACCTGACACAGAAACAGAGAGAGACGTCAAACTTGTAACTTTACTTGAATCTGTTGAATTGTTACATTAATAAAAACAAATTATAATGAAGTTAAAAGTATCCGAGTCACGCTTTGAATTAAGGCTGCAAACTATCTTAATCGTATCAGCTTACAATAAAATATTTCAAATTCCTTGTGTTCATAATGGTGATGTGACGTTGTCAAGACACGTCTACGTTAAAGACACATACACGATAAGATGGAAGAGAATGTATTTCATACACTCTCTTCCATGTACACATAAAATAATACGTATACGCTCGATAAGTGAACATAAAAGCTTTTAATTCACCAGTATACAAAGTTACAATTATACTATAAATATTTACATTATAACACTAGCAGACTGGACGTTATGTAGTTGTGTACAAACATCTTTAATGCAAAACGTTTATTAAAATCAACAATTATCGAATCCACTTGTAAATCAGTCCAGCCCTTTACGAGAAGTTTAATTACGAAATGTTCAAAATATTTATGCATACAAGTATATAAAGAAACAGTTAATATTTGATTTTGAAGTTGTGATTTGTTTTTTACTTTTATGTTGATTTTGACTTTGGTTCTTGTCTTGAATTCTGATTTTAATGTTGTTTTTGGACTTTTGTTTTTGAGGTATTTTTTTATTTTAAGTGCTAATTTTTTTCTAATATATTAATGCTAATCCTTGATCACAATTTTGTTTATGCTTTTTACTTTTAATTTAGATTTTAATTTTAATATTGGTTTTGTTACTATGACTTTTGAATTTTTTATGTTTATTTTAAATGTTGACATTGGTTTTAATTTTAATTTTGAACTCCCATTACTAACTTATTAATTTATTTCTTAGCTGATTGGCATGATTTATTTAATTTCCTATAAAGTTAAATTTCTTATATATGTTTTTTCTATGATGTATGTACATAAATTGATGTAAAAACGAATAGGACTAATACCCAAAATACAGGTGTGCTACACACCTAGTTTGGGATATTAGAAATGTAATTGTAGAATGTACCTATTTTATTGAAATAAACAATTTGTATTTGTATTTGTTGTTTGTATTTGGTTCTATTTTTTATTTACGATTATTCACGAGATCCAATAAAAGTATCTAAAAGCCTCCTACTCCTTCCCAGTGAGTCTTTCTATGATGTCACGCTTTGGTCAATCTTTCGTCATCGAAGCCAGAAATTAATACATGATGAATCAGATGACATATATGATACAACCGATTAAAAGTTAAAAATGAAAAAAGAAGAAGACTTTATCAGCTGACTATTATTATCATTGTATAAATTCAGACCAATGGAAACTGCGTTGTCAGACATATTGCATGCCTCTAGAAGAAGAGGCCAGTTTGTATGGGTCAATTATTTAAATGTTTTGTGTCATCTTATCTTACCTGCAAACAGCAATAAAGGTTTTTGTATTTGTATTTGTATTCGTCGTGAAGACTCACTAACATGCGATTCAAAATGTGAATACAAACTACGAAACAGAATTCCTAGTAGATTATAAATCCGATAGTTTGGATATTCATGTTTGTTGCTCAATCACATTAGAACGTCTCAACGGATTGATTTGAAATTTGGAACACAGTTTGATTGTAGTATGATGATGATATAGCACATAGTAAATAAAAGGAAAGGAAACTGAGCGAGTGAAACCATGGGACGCTATTAGTTATACAAATATTTCAATGGTTAAAGTTTGTGGGTTTGCAAGTTTGTTTGTTTTCACGGACCTCTCTTATACTGAATGGGTTTCAATTCAATTAATAAATACTAAGTCAAACATTACCTTATTAGGCATAGGCTTCAAAGTCAAAGTTAATCGTAGTAAGTCTCCTTACTTTCTTAAAGTTAGTGGATGTTAAGCTGCATTTACATCGCGTGTGGCACCTAGTAATTACATTACATACATGTTCTTATTTTATTGACAAGTTTGTGCAAATAACTTTGAATTGCTCCTTTTATCATTCGATCAGACGCTATTTGCCTCCTTTCCCACTTCAAATTTCGTTAGTGTCAAATATGGAAAATATAGCGCAAGTATGTGACGTCGACAACACTGTAAAAGCCTCTGTAGTGTCTTCACTTCAACACGAGTCGAAGGAAATAATATAATCCAAGTAGGGACAGGGTAGGGACAAGCGACGGACCATGTCTCGTGTCCTCGTGACTTTGATTAGGGGTAAAGGGTAGATGGTTTTTGATTTGATTTTATTTTCTCTGCCTTGGCGTCCATAGAAAGTATTTGTTTTTTTGTTATGTGTACCTACTTACCTTACAAAGTTTAATTACATTAAGAGTTTAGTCTAACTTAAATTTAGTGAGTCACTGTTTACTTACAATGTTAATATAATCATAAATATTATTATTTGTATAAAAAAATAATATTGTTAAGACATTCCTTACTTCTCACCAACTGGCCCCAAACTAAGCAAAGTTTATACTCGTATAATAACTACATCATTAGTGGAAACTAGATGGCTGATATAATATTTTTATACACAATTGTAGCAGAAATATACAGTACAAATGTAAATATAGAATGATATTATATTATTAATAAGTTCTTGAAGAGTACAGTCGTTATAAAGTTTTCGCCGTTGCCTGAGTGGGTTTTCCGTGTTGGTTACAATCTTTGTGTCTTCAAATCGAGAGTGAATCGGTTTCTTCTAGGTAAACACGCTCCATCGTAACATCAGGCGAGATGGCGGTCAAGTGTAAACCTATAAAAGTAAAAAAAAAAATGTTGGCTTGGCAAGCTTAGGAAAGCTACGTCGTGTTTTCTCGTAACCTATCCTAAAATACCTAAAGACAAAAGTTATCAATAAGTGTCCTACCTGTCATGACCAGACCTGGGGAGCTGACACGAGGACACTGATAGTTAAAGCAACTAATTCACCAACGAGCTACGGGATGAGCTTTGATTGGAGTTTCTCTGAAATCGTATATCGGAAGGAAATTAATCCATGAGGGATTGCCGACATAGCACAACGCAACAGCAAATTGAAGTGGCAATAGACTGGCCGTATCTGTGCAGAGCCAGTAACCTTAGATAAAGTAAAATATCCTCTTTGCCGGTAACCGTTGAGATAGACGTGTTCTTGTAGACAACGCAAACTGGTAAACGTACTAGGTTGGCAATTCCTGAATCTTTTTAATGATATAGACTAACATGACGAGCAAAGCACGCGGTTGATGGTAAGCAACAAACCTGCTGATGACAACACACCAAAACGTTGCAATTAAATTGACTCTAAATCACTACCCAGCACCGCACCGTTGTCGTCACTCAGAGATATATTTAGATGATTATTTATTTTCTGAAACAGCCCTTTAATCTGGAACACATTAGCGGTAGAATAACTGGTAATACAAGCGGACTCTGAAAAAAGTCTTACCATGCCTATGTCCAACTCATTCATTCATAATTTAAGAGCGAAGCTCTTGTCGAGTACCTTCCATGTACTTCTACACTCCGCCTTCTCCTTGACTTCCTGATACGACACTACATTTATCTTCTACTTCACTTGGTTCATTTAAATTCTCCTAGGTCTACCTCTCTTCCTCCTCCCTTCTAATTTACCTTCCATTATTGTTCCAATGAAGTTGACGTGTCGTATCAGATGTCCCAACATCTTCCCTTGTCTGTTTTCTATTGTTTCCATTAATGTTCTTTTCTCCTCTACCATCTTCAAAACTTCTTCATTGCTCTTCATTTTCTTCCAGCTGGTTCTCTCCATTCTCTTCAAACACCACATTTCGAATACCTCTAATCTTTCCTATTCCTTTGAGTCATGGTCCACGTTTCGCTGCCATACAATGCAATACTCCAGATGTCCAGATGTAGATCTTAATCCTTGCCCAGCTGTGGATTATAAATAGTGGGCTGATGATCATGATGATTATCTCCTTCTATATTCTGCAAGTGACGATTACTCACTAGTATGATCCACGGTATGGCCAAGCCTGTTGCACATCATCAGGGTCATTTCTTGTTTAGCCAAAAACTCAATTTCTTTCCCTATACTTATATTATGTTACGAGAAAAACTCCACAAATATAGTTATTTACTCGTATGTACATCAAAGCTTCTGTAGTTCGGTATATTCTTTCGAAGTCCCTAGAATAAGATTAATCCCAAAAAACTTTTCAAATAGAAAAGAAAAGGAACGTGTATTAGAGTACAGGACACGTGTTAAACAGCTTATATTAAATCTCAAATGAAAAGAAAGCTTCTTATCCCACCTTTCTTTGCTGGAATAACCTGCTAGACTGAATCTACCAAAGTATTTATCAACAAGGTTAAAATAGGACAGACAATAAGACGACCTTCTGCATTAAACATAAGAATCGTTTTAGCACAACGTTTATTTTGCTGTACCTAAATCAAAAATAACCCGTCAAACCCCAACACTACATATTTCTTTGAAAGTTTAACATTTACCTGTAGGTGTATCATCGTTTAATTCTCTTTTACAAACTGAATAGGTATTAAGTGGATTAATTCTTTGTAAAATACATATAAGCAATAAACTGTTATTTATTCACCTCAGAATTTGTATAATATTGAATTTGGAATATCTGAGGATTGTGTTTAAAGGAATTGTGTTTGAAAGTCTTTTTTGTGTTACAATAAACTTGCTACTATTTTCTAAACAAATATATAGTTAATTAACGGTCCGTCCCCGCTTCGCCCGTGGTACAGAAATCACGTATATATCCAACGGTGAAAGATCTTTTTGAAACCGGTCCAGTACGTTCTGACATTAGCGCGTTCAAATATTTAAAAACCAAAGAGCTTACACGTACTAAGTATAGAGTTGGCAGAAACGCTTTACACCGAAAGCACGGATAGCATTTTTCTGGCCTTGTCGCTCTTGTGGAAGTGTCATACTTTTGTGCGGCTTGGTCGCGGCACATCTGTTGCTATAGAAATTATGCATGTCATCTGCTTACGATTGACACAAAGGAACCGTGCAAAAATCAAACTCTATACGTAGTATATGTAAACTCTTTGGTAAAAACCCTCTTCAACTTTGTACTCATAATATTAGCATATAGATATAATACCGCGCTACATTTTGTTGCGAAAATACATAAAATTATGAAACACAGATTCAACGAATTAAAGCTAACGAATTCCAAGTTTTTTACTATTATTAACTTTTCTATAAATTCAATGATCTTCGTTTGTAGACAACCAAGTACGAATATAGGTCATCTTCATTTTCGCTATACCATCTTGTCTTGTACCGTAAAGTCTTGTACTTTGACATAACTATAGTAACTGGCCAAAACTTAATCTCAATCTCAACCTTTGCATTCAAACTTAATTATGCTCGTACCATCAATTACTGGTTGTTGAAACTAAATAACTTATTGCTTAATGTAGTAATAGATCTAAAGCGTCCTCCCTACATAAAAGGGATCAATGTTCTCAAATTTCCCGTAGGTTCACTGATAAATCACAGGACCGCCCCCGTATGGATTTTCACATCTGCCTGAGTGATTTATTCAATGAAGGGTTGAAATTTCTCACTAACCGTGGAATTTGGAAAGAAATATTATATACCAAGTTGATGTAAAGCATTGGCTGCATCTTTTGGCTTTGTCCGTTATTTTTCGTCAATGGTAAATAATTCTAAAGGTACGGCTAGTCTAGTTGGGATAACGGCACCTGCCGATCCAGAGACCCCGGGTTCAAACCCCACACGCACCACTGTCATTTCGAAGTCATGTGCGTAATACCGCTAACTTAAAACGGTGAAGGAAAACATCGTGAGGAAACCGACATGTACCTAGAATCTTTCGGAGTCATGTGTCATCCACCAACCCGCACTGGACACGTGGTGGATTATGTCCTTAACTCTCTCCTTGCGAGAGAAGGCCCGAGTCCCAGCAGTGGGAACATTTAATGGGCTGTTGATGTTGTTGATGAAAAAATTTTAAGTATATACAATGTTTTGTGTGAAGTAAGAAACAATTCAGGTTTAAGGATACACTTTTTTAGTATGTACAAAGGAACTTGATTGACTACGAACTCGCCTGACGCTTAGCCATTGTGCGACAGAAAGTGAAACATGCAAACCTAGACGATATCTACTAATTCACTCTGCTTTTCAAAATTTACAAACTTTTGTTTAAGTCATTGGACTATTTTAAGTCCCAGACGTCGATCCTTTTTTGTTGTTTGGTCTGAATTAAACAGTCTCATTATAATAACCAATGTGGTTATACCCACGTTATACCTAAATCGCAAAAAAACGATGCGACTGACAGCAGACGCGCTGACAAGACTACCTTACTAGCTTTTAAAGACTGACAGAGAGCTGGATACTGGCGAAATTACGGTGAAATTACCGAATGGAAGCCAAAAGAAAAAGTTGAAGTTGACTGACAGAGAATATCACAAGGTATCTCTCTACTTAGTCTGTGATCACAAGATAGAATCAAAGAGAATGTAAGATTGGATAGAATATTTTCCAGCATTGAGACAGCATCGGCTCCAAATAACAAATTATAAAAACAGCGAAATATATTAAAAAATTGAATTCTCACAAAATACCCAATTTAACAGAACTCAAACGATTTTGAATGGTATCTTTGAGACGAGGTAAACGATAACAGGTAAGTCTAAACAAGAAACTAGGCACACCTTTTTAAACAACTTTGGTGCTGAGAAAGCTCTACAATTTCAGCATTAATTACGGTACAATTGGCATGGTAACTTTGTTGAATGAACAAAAATAATACAACGTTTGTTTAGGAAAAGGTGCTTGAGAAATAATCTTCTAAGATTAGTGGGAGGGCGACAATCTCTTCGGAAGGAGAGTCCGAAGAATCTCTATAAAGATGATCATTTAGGATTCAGCTGACAAAAGCAGCATATGATTAAAAAGAAAACAAAGTGATGGATGAGATGGAAATGCTTCTAATGGTAAATTTTGCAAAGACTCCTATCACAAAAAAGTTGAATTTTATTGCAATCTATACTTATAATAAAACTGTAACGGGTCGAATTCTGTACATTGAAGATATTTAGAAAATTTTTTTTTTTGGGGCACTCCATAGTCGATACTGATGGCGAAACTGCATTTTTTTTCTTTCATATCTGTCTGTCTGTCTGTCTGTCTGTCTTTCTGTATAGGGATCACGCATCACGCCGAAACTACTGATTCAATTCAGCTGAAACTTGGCATGATTTTAGTTTATACTAAGGACATTGCTGTAGGCTACTTTTGATCCCCAAATTCTGATCGGTTTTCTTGCGGAAGGGGGTGAAAGTCAGAATGTGTATTTGTTTGTAACTCATGTTTTCGTTGTTTAATTTCATTAATTTTTTTTTTTTTGTTAGAAAGAACACATTTTTAATATTGTCCCGTCAAAATTTGAACAATATCGGTCTGTTGGTTCGGAAATTACACAAACATTAAATAATAACGACACGCGCGGCGCGTTCGGTACATACTAACTTTTTTTTTTTTTTTTTTAACTAATAATAGGTTCGCACTTGACCACCATCTCGCCTGATGTTAAGCGACGATGCGGTCTACGATGGAGCGTGCTTACCTAGAAAAACCGATTCACTCTCGATTTGAAGACACCAAGATTGTAACCATCAGGAAAACCCACTCAGGCAACGCATTCCACAACCTAGACGTTCTTATCACAAACGTGGAGTCAAATCTCTTCGTTCGCGTCTTTGGAACATCGACCATGAAACGATGCCGCCCTTTGTGGAACGAGAAGTCCGATAGAAGAAAGGGCAAGGTGGTATTAGATCATGCAGATCAGTTGCACACTCTCCGAAGTGTATCCGATAAAAAACCGATAAGCTAGCGATCTTGCGGCGATGATCAAGACTTTGAAGTCTTTTACGCACAAGAGCGTCACTGCCTATGAGTCTTTTGGCACGTCTCTCAATCGATTCCAGAGTCTCCAGCTGATACTTAGCCGATCCATCCCAAAGGTGCGAACAGTACTCCATACAGGAGCGAATCTGTGCTTTGTATAACGTGAGCAACTGTTCAGAGTTGAAGTATCTTCGCACCTTTGAGAGGACACCTAGTTTTTGGCGGCTAATTTAGCCTTAGACTCAATATATGTGCCAAAGTTGAGCGTCGATGACAGAGAAACGCCCAAAAGCTCGAGATGGTCAGTAACCGGCACGGACACGCCTCGAAAAGTAGGAGTCAGTTGGAACGGACTCCTTTTGGCGGAGAACAAACACGCCTGTGTCTTTCCTTCGTTAAACCTGGCCAAATTGGCATCGCCCCATTTAGAGACTGCCTCAAGGGCCAAGTTCAACCGTTCGATCATATTCTCTCTCAATAGCTGAGTTTGTTGCCCACTGGCTCTTGCGCTAGATATATAACTCTCTACGACGGTGCTATCATCTGCGTACCCAAAATACCGGGCCTCAACAGATCGTTGATATGTAGCAGGAAGAGCGTCGCAGAGAGTACCGACCCTTGAGGGACTCCGGCATTGATAGCCATTTGATCCGACGAGCAGCCATCAATGACGACTCGTATGGATCGATCCCTCAAGAAGTCCGATATCCACGCAATAAACCCAGGAGACAAACCATAGCCAGAAAGCTTGCTTATAAGGCCATCATGCCAAACCCTGTCGAAAGCCTTCGAGATATCCAGGAGACTGCAAGTGCTTCCCGTGTTTCTCGATAGCTTCACTCCAGATGTGGGTGACATACGCTAGAATATCCCCGGTGGACCGGTTCCGGCGAAACCCGTATTGCCGGTCACTGAGGAGGTCGTTCGATTCTAGGTATGTCAGGAGCCTGTGGTTTAAGACACGTTCCATAGTCTTGCAGAGTATGGACGTGACTGAGATGGGCCTGTAGTTGACAGGGTCAGCACGACTACCTTTTTTGGGCACAGGTTGCACGTTTGCAAGCTTCCACGACTTCGGCACTTGCCCAGTTTGGAGAGAAAGTCTAAACAGGCGCGTTAGTACTGGAGACAACTCGGGTGCACAAACCCTCAGTACTATGGCAGGAATTCCGTCCGGGCCACTGGCTTTATTCACATCCAGATTGCGTAGCGCTTTGGTAACCTCCTTTTGGCGAATATGTATTTCAGACATTACAGTCGGACTGCCAGGTGGAGTAGGAGGTATCGCACTACCAGCATCTAGACGTGAAGATTCCGCAAACTGAGATGCAAACAAGTTTGCTTTCTCCGTTGCGGTGTGAGCCAACGTCCCATCAGGTTTTAGCATTGGAGGTAGTGAGGGCGACAGAAGTTCGATTCGACCGATTTAGCTAGGGACCAAAACGCTTTGCTACCCGCAGGATATGAAGCTAGTTTGTTCCCTATTCGACTAATATGGTCGAAACGAGCCCTCTGTAAACCTTTTTGCATGCCTTAGCAGCCTTGTTAAACGCTTTCTTCCTCTGGTGTGTGTCCTTTGCCTTACGTTGTCGAGCATCAACCCAAGCTAGGTAAGCCCCGTGCTTACATGCCTCAGCATTTTACACTGCGGGCCAAACCAGGGGCGAGCTTTGCTGGATACTGGGACGTCAGAGTACGGTATAAAATATTCCATAGCCGTTTGTATCACTTCAGTCACAGCGTCCGCGCAAGTTGAAGGATCACCAGAAGAGAAGCACAATGACTGCCATGGGTAAGACGCAAAAAAAAGAACGCATCTCATCCCAATCTGCTAACTTGTATCGCCACAACCGCCGGTTGCCTCTAGGGCTGGGATCGGGCGGATGGTACATTGATACTGACTTCACCAGACAGTGGTCGGAGCTGCCCAACGGCGAAGATACCGCCACGGAATATCGGTCTGGGTCAGTTGTTAGCAGAAGGTCTAAACAATAAGGAGTATGCGACTCAACGTCAGGTACCCGTGTGGCCTCTTGGACCAGCTGGGTCAGGTCTAACGATAAAGCTAGCTTTCTCGTTTCCAGCCCAGCGTGGTCAGTGTCCCGGTATGGGAACAGCCAATCCTTGTGATGGCCGTTAAAATCCCCCAGCAACACTAGTTGGGCTGTTGGGTACTTTTGCTGAGCCGCATCCGCCGCCTCACTCAAATATTCCATGAGCCTAGTCGTCTCCAGATCCCCATCAGTGATCGATAGACACAGGCATAGACAATTTTGTCTATGCCTGTGTCTATCAGTGCCCAAACAACAGAGAATCTGGTGTCCTCAAGATTACGGAGACGCCGACAGCAGATATCGTCACGGGCGTACAGGCACACTCCAGCACGTGGTTTAAAGTTGTGCTCCAACGTGTACCCAGGATATGTTAGGTACGCCACGTCTGACGGACGTCCTATCTGCGTCTCCGTAAGAAACAACAGTGATGGCTGCTCAGTCTCCAGGTGG
This sequence comes from Ectropis grisescens, assembly GCA_017562165.1. Lineage (NCBI taxonomy): Eukaryota > Metazoa > Arthropoda > Insecta > Lepidoptera > Geometridae > Ectropis > Ectropis grisescens. Next base: position 4,351,206 of record CM029779.1, on the reverse strand, counting down.
TGGTGGACTGCTGTGATATTTGAGTGCAGACCTCGGATGTTCTCGAGGTGCACTTTAAGGATCAAGGAGTGCAGCCGCGTATTAACTTTGTTTCTGTATTTGACTTTGTTCATAGTAGTTTTGGTGAATTACGGTGGGAAAACGGAAGTAGAACGAGGCTACACACTGCTGACTATCGGCCACAACACACAACACGAATACATCTATGGGAAACTAGTCTGGAGACTGCGGGACGCCTGAGCCCCCAGGATGTCTATCTGGCCTTGATATCCGGTCGCCAACCGACAGGATAGCGCATCCCGGGATTTTTCGCTAGATGGCGGGCAGCCTTTCATGAGGGCTAGCTCACTACTTGGGCCCCTACTGTCTGCGGTCGGCCGCGGCAACCGTGCCTCGGATCCCGCTACCCTCCACGACTAGCTTTCCGATGCAAAGTATCGGTGCGTGGCATTCCAGTCTTGCAGTTATGCAGCAACTGTTCTGACCCGTTTTCCCTAATGGCGTCACCAAACAACATACCGGAACACGGCTAGGCCGCTTGGCGGCATGACTTAGTCTGGTGGGTGGTCACCAGCCACGGCCGAGGCCTACCACCGGTATTTTTGTCAGCTGTTTAGCACCACCCAGGGACCACGTGTGGGGTTTCTATTTACAGGTCTTTCCCACGGACGAAGCTGACACAGTCCCCAAAAGTCCCCATAAGTATTCTGTGTATCACAGACGATCCACAGAATATCTAGATTCTAGATACTAGAAAGTGCCCACGTGATCGCGTCGCGTGATCTTGGATGACAAAATAATTGTCAAAAAAGTATTTTTGTGTGGAAAAACAAACATCATTCGGTTATAATCGACTTCAAACAAGGAGGATATTCTCAATCGGGTTGCATGTTTTTTTATTTGGTTTTATTTTACGCGATAATTCCGCTAATTGTTAGTTGATTTTGATAATTCCTTTTTTGTTTGGTAGAAAATACTTCAGAGGTGATCTTAGATATCGAAAACAGGGAGGTAGTTTTTCAAATATCAACAAAAAACTAAAATCAGCTTAGATTTATCTGTACGACATAGTTATACCTTATAATAAAATTTAGTCGAACGACAGAATTAAATTACCTGTCATTGAAGTAGATTTTTGTATTTTGAAGAAAACATATCAGCATAATAAGTAGCAGCATAAACAACCCATTAAATTTTCCCACTGCTGGGCGTCGGGGCCTTCTCTCGCAAGGAGATTGAGACAAGGCTATAATCCATCACGCTGGCCCAGTGTCGGTTGGTGGATGACATATGACTTAGAACTTAGATTATAGGTAGATTTCGATTTCTTCACGGTGTTTTCCTTCACCGTTTTAATTACCGGCATTACGAACATGACTCTGAAAAGATAGTGGTGCGCGTGGTTTTGAACCCTGGGTCTCCGGATCGACAGTCGCCGTTCTCCCGACTAGGTCAGCTGTAACTTACTAGACCAGCCGTAACTTATTAGAAAACGTGTTATTTCAATCCAAATACTGTTTAAAATTTAAAGGTAGTGTTTAACAAGCTTCGGTGACCGAAGCAGACCGTTGTTAGGGTTCCGTACACAGAGGGTAAAAACGGGACCCTATTACTGAGACTTCGCTGTCCGTCCGTCCATCTGCCCGTCTGTCACCAGGCTGTATCTCAAGAACCGTGACAGCTAGATAGTTGAAATTTTCGCAGATGATGTATTTCTATTGCCGCTTTAATCATGGTGGAACGTATCAAGTGATCGGGTTGAAATTTGAAATAGAATTAGATTACAGTCTGGAAGAACACATAGGCTAAACATTGCCTATGTATAAGTACTCCATGTATTACGTAACAAACATCCGAATAGTGACATTCATAATATTTACAGGACAACGTTGGAACGGCTTAACATATTTGGATGGAATTCGAAACACACGTAGTTTGAACTCAGAAATAGCAAATCGGTTACTTATAGGTTACTGTGACGTAGGAAAGACTAAGCAAATTTGGTAGAAAATTGAAACAGAAATAACTCATAGTCTGAAATACCACATTTATGTATTTATTACCTATTAACCTGAATAGAAGCATTGGCCCTAAGGAAACAAATATTATAACTATCACGTCAAAACGGCACAACGATATGGGTTGACATACGAAACACAGATAGTCTAAAATTTCACATGGGCTAATAAGTCTACATTTTAATTTAACTCCATATTAATATAAGCATATATTTTCGTAAGGAACTTGATGTGATGGCAAGGTATAAGCCAAAAATGAAAAATATATGCACCCGTTTTGGCGTAGATAATATAGGTGATTTGCGTTCACAATCAAAATAACAAGCAACATAATATTCTCATTAGACGGCGCTAATGCCAGTTTAAATCTAAGGGTAGGATTTCATGGAGCGGTTTCAAACCGCGCCCGCGCGCGGGCGCGGGCCCGCGTCTTCTGTAGGATGCAGATTTGTATGTAAAAATTGAATTCAAAACTCACGAGGCGGTTTACGCCGGTTACGGTTACGGTTTACGTCTCGCTGTTTTAGCTAGTATTAAGTTTTCTAAAAAATGTATAGTAGGGCGCATCCTTCCTTTTGAAATCATTGGCTGCAGACGGCGACCGCGCCGCTGCGCGCGCAACCCGCGCGGTCGCTACGCGGGTGCCGCGCGGCGCCCGCGTAGCGACCGCGCGCGTTGCGCGCAGCGGCGCGGTCGCCGTCTGCAGCCAATGATTTCAAAAGGAAGGATGCGCCCTTCTATACATTTTTTAGAAAACTTCTTAATACAAGCTAAAACAGCGAGATCTGTAAATCATACGAATTACGTTAGTGCCGCGTTGACGACAAAAGACGGCATAGCGTTGTACAAATAAAAACGTAATTTCATACATTTTTTTTTACTTGCAATTGGAATAATATATGTGAATAAAATGTTTACTATACCAACAGCCAAAAAGCGTCATGTAGCTGTTAAATGTCTTTCAACTTTCTGTGAAAACTCTAAAAGAACTACATATGTATAGGTATTCAAAATAGTTTCTCAAATATTTAAATACAATAATAAACATAGTAAAAAGTATTTTTATTAATGTACGAGTATCATTCATTTTTTTTTCAAATCGGTTCATTAGTTTCGAATCCTATTCAATGCAAACACAAAAATTCGAAAGTATTTACGAATATTTTCTTTTTGTAATGTACTCAAACCTAAGTGTAGATTAATCCTATTCAGTCTTATTCCAAAAAACTAAGATACTCGTAGTACAGGTTTAAACCAGGACTAACTAATCCAGGTTTGATACGGTATTAAACTTAGGACCAGGTTTAAAATGTGTTCCTATTACAAAACTCAGACTATCCAATGACTACTTAGTCCAAGGTTAAGCCTGAGATAGCCCAACGTTATACAACAATATTAACATTTTTTGGAACTGCTTTTATTTTGAAGATTGGCCCTTGTTTACCGTAAAAAATACATTTAATTTCAAAATATTAGTATTTTCGATGAGTAAATATACAATATTAGACTCATTTTGACACACTAACAACGGACATGACGTCACTAGTCGCAAAATACTGTTCGCGATTCATGACTGTATGTTCAGGTTATGTGTTTTCTTATCATTACTTGAATACAAACAATCAAAATCGTTGTCGCTAGGATCGCAAACTATATTAAAAAAGCAGAAATGTAAACAGTTTAATCATTTTAAGGTTAGGACAACACTTGTTTCTTCCATATTTAACAATTTGAACTCTCGCAATCACACACTAATCACACATTAATGTTTAATGTTAATTTTATGGTTAACATTAAACATTAATGTGTGATTAGTGTCTGATTGCGAGAGTTCAAATTGTTAAATATGGAAGAAACAAGTGTTGTCCTAACCTTAGAATGACAGATGCGAAGTAAGTCCATAGTTAAACTAGGGGTTCGATGGTTAATCTTTAGGATCATAGATAGTACGTGGCTTAAAGAAAAACTTCGTTTTGTAATAAAGCTTAGACCTAGACTTGGTTTAAACCTGGCTTAATTCCAGTACTATAATTAGTCCGTGTTTTGGAATAAGACGGATTACGTTTTGTTATATTATTAAATCCCAAAATTCAAAATCACTTGCACTAAATTCGATAACAATAAAACAACAACAAAAATCACGTTTGCACAAGGCTACTTCGTCCACTTCACGCGTTCAGTGGCGGCTATTTTGTGGAAATCCGTAGAAAAATAATATCACTTTAAAAATGTATGCCTATTAATCTAACAGCAACAAAAGAAAATTAAGATTAAATACTTACTGATGATACCATATCCCATCTTTCTTTGTGTCGTAGTTTTTGCAGCCTTTTAGCACACAATTATGCATTTTAATGCCCACCAAATACTCGTTCACTTCCGCCATAGAATAGATAATATAGATAGAACGGACACTCCCCACCCCCCGCCATTTTCAAGCTTCCTCACCCCTCAGGCCGTTTCGGATACGCTAGGAGCACTCAACGAAGGGCTGGTATCGAACATCTAATTCCTAACGAAATATCATCATGGTGGGTTGCTGTACTGTTTACGGCTGTCCGTCAAATAAACGGGACAAGAATAAAAGCTTTATTTAATTTCCTAAGAATAAAATAACGTAAGATTAGAAACTTTTAAATAACGTTGCTTTATTATAACGTAGTAATTTTTAACTCAAAGTTCGTAACTACACACATTGAGATAATATTATTTACGTAGTAATAATTTCTCAAAGCTTACACAGCCAGTTTTGGGAACGGATTGATAACGCCTGGAGGAATAATTATAGTGACAGAATAAAGTTTCCTTCTTGGGTAAGTGTAAAATAATATGCGAATGAGTACCTAGTAACAAAAATAGATATCTAGGTACCTATCGATCATCGGTTTCGTTTGATTTTACGCGGCAATACATACACACTTTTAATTAGAATAGTATAATTTGGCACCATTCTATTTATGTAACTCAACATTACAGCAAGTTTATAAACTACTTTACGTCCCCAGGTGAACTCAAAGGGCACAACTATTCAATGAAATAATTCAGTAGCCCTAGCGCTAACGCACACATTCACGCGTGTGTACGAACAACATCTGCGTAGTTGTGTGAAGAGTAGGTAGCTCCACAGCGGAGCTTGTATGGAGTTTTAGTGGAGTGTCCGGGGTGTGCTTCCGCGTACTGAACGCTGTGAACTGAGTCACACTGGCCCTAAAAATGTTTTTAGGGCCAATGCGGTGGTTTTTTTTTCGTACGGTTGGTCTGGTCCTTACTTATATAAGTCAATGTTCTGGCAGTCGGTTGAGGGGCGGGAGAAACAAAAATAGTGCTGCCCTTAGTAATTTACTTTTCGCTTTTGAATGCCTTTTTGTGGTTTTGAAGTCGGTTATTTTAAACGTAACTTTTTATGTTTTTTTATTTTAACTTTTGTACTTTTTAGTGTTTGTAGGCTATTCTGTAAAATAGGATAGGGTTTTTCTACCTCTCGAATACATCAAGTATTTGATTGCTTGTAATCTATTATCTGCAATAAAATATAAGTTTATTGCAGATTAGATAATAGATTACATATGGGCTACTTTTCATCACATGAAAGTAACAGGAACTAGTTTTAATAAATAATGTAATATGGTTAAATGAATTTGACTTTGTCACTAGAACTAGTGAGTTTTTAATGCCTTGCGGAACATTTTTGTATGATTTAAGGTTAAGGTAAAAACCTGTGTTTATTTAAGTGACTTTTTCATCACCAACGCATCAGTTATGTCAAGTTTTACTGAAACATGCTAAACTTATGGTTGACTTCGAGGACACAGTCAACTTCCGCTTGTTTTAATACGTTTAGCTATGTCAATAACTTTGGTTCACTGACGGATGACTTCGTTTCGTATACGATCACTCAGAAAAACATCAACCATTGCTCGTTTCACAGCACGCTTTTCAACTGGTGCATGGTTTTATATAGGTTCATTTGGAGACCGATGCGCTGGGAGGCGTAAATAAGGCCCATCAGTATCTCTTGTAGATCCCCCAGCATTTCGGCCATTACGACGATATCGTTTGGTGAGATACGCCTGTTGCCGTAATTAGACATGTCACGTCCAGTCTAATCTAGCGAGTTTCGAACTTGAACAGTCCTAGTTGCGGCGATATACAAATATCTCATTACCTCGATATATCTCGGCTTCTCGGCAGTCAATTTGGCATCGCTGTAGGGATTCCATGACCAACCAGACTTTCACCGAGTTATCCGTCATGCTTTCTCATAGGCCACAAACGCTATGTCAAGGGGCTGATTGTACTCATTGGTTTTCTATACAATTTGCCACACAGCTTAAATAGATTCTTCTTCTTCCATCATTTCCAGAGTCTGTTTCGAACGCTTCGACTTTAATCTTGCTCTTACGCCTTATCGCAAAACATTTCGTGGCCTCCTCCCGCAAGACTCTACGAGTAGAGATTCACTCTGACAAGTTCTTGGTCAATATCGTCGGAGTCAAAAAAAAGTTTCTCAGAAATCGTCATAGAATAAGAAATTAAAACAATTTGTGGAATAAAATACATATACAGATTACAGATAATACAAGCTTTTCTTAATTTGCGGCTGCGATAAAAAAATATTATTTATTTCCTTTATTGCCATTTTACCCGACTGAAAGAAGAATTATGGTTTTCGAGTGTATCTGGTATGTTTGTAAATTTATTTATTCCCACGTTTCTTCCAAACGCCTGGATGGATTTTCATAACTAAGATATTGTTAAATTAGTGTCAATCGCCAAAGTATCATCACATAGTACATAATGTTTTTTATGTGTTGATTTTTTGCAGTCGGGTTTTTTAAATTAAAGTTTTTCTATCGTATTGCTCGTTGCTCGAAGAAAATAACATCGTTCATAATTGATTAAAGAATCTAACAGAGAGTTTTATCTCCACTTTTGTAATAAGAAGGACTACTTAGGCTGTGAAACGCATTGCCAGAGTGAGTTTTTCGTGATGGTTCAAACCTTGGGATTTTCGAGTCGAGAGTGAATTTGTTTCTGTTAGAGAAGTAAGCGCCGTCGTAGACCATATCATATTCATCCACCATCATAGGCATTAACGCAACCGTATCGTTAATTAAGTTTCTGCACAATTTTTTTTTTTTTTTTGGAAAAATCTATGAAGTATAAGGCAACATTTTAAATAATGAATGGAATTGGTAATGCTGGTCTCAACTTAAAGCGTCAAAAAAGAAAAGGTTAATTTTAGTATACCTACGAGTGTAGATAAATATTTCCTGGTTTATAAAAAAACAAAACTCTTATCACAATTATAAACAAATCTTGAACAAAAAATAAGTTTAAACTAGTACTTAGTTCAATTTATTCAATATTTTAGTGTTATTTCTGCATTGTGGCACCGATTCCGCACAAAGCGGGGCATCAGAGCGCGCGAGGCAGCGTAAATGCCTACCTTGGCAGAAAAACCTGACCTTAAATATGTTATTATTTAATCTAAAATTTGCCACCCCTTAAAAAGTGCCGCCCCGTGCGGGCCGCCCCTACCGCCCTCCCTACGCTATTCTACTGACTTCCAACCGCACGTCCACGCGGTTTTCGCCCGCGAACGTTGCGGGTTTCCAACCGCGCCCGCGCGCGGGCGCGAACCGCTACAATCAGCGGCCTCGTGAGTTTTGAAAAAAAATCGTCGCACGTCGCGGTTCGCGCCCGCGCGCGGGCGCGGTTTGAAACCGCTCCATGAAATCCTACCCTAAAAGCACGAAAGGCCATTTAAATCGATGTTTTGCTACTGTGGTATGTATTTTTTTTTTCATCACTAGGTGGCGTTACTGGTATTCTAAATTGTACTAATAAGTTTTTGCTGCTAAAAGGATTATGATGCCAAATTTGGATTCTTTCGTTCTTGATTTTTTTCTGTGTTACCTACAATTAAATTCATACATTAACATTTCACTAGGACTTGGCTTAGATTTACGGGTTCAACTTGCTTGAAAATCATTAAAACTCAACATTTTTATTATTTTGATTCCACACACGCTTCGTTCAAAATTTTACGCCGGCGAAGTCCGTGTTTTAAGCCGAAGAAGCTTGCGGATAAAAAGAAATAGGTAAGTAGGTATCAGATCATGCACATTAACTTCAGACTTTTCATAATGTATCCTATAAAAATCCTACAAACTTAACACTTGCGGCTATGTTCGATACTACGAAACCTTACTATGTATGTTTGATTTTGTTTGAAAAAGGAAAAATAAAGATGATAAAATTAAATAATTTTTTGTGTGGAAAAACAAATTCACTCAAACTTAAAGGTTTTTCAATGACTGCTTATCCAAATATTTGACAAACGATACTTCCAATTAATGTATAAGTCAGTAACATCTGCTTACGCGAACGAAGTAGCGGGTTCAGCTAGTAGTAAATAAAAATGATAATGTCATCAAGAACTTCATTGACCCTAAAATAGTATTTTAGTCACATAGACTGAATTTGTCCTAATGATTAACTTTGGTTTTAATAAGTATTCGTAAAATACACCCATATTTTATTTTTTAGTTCTTTTCGATAAAATATCGTAATGGTAAGCGGTAGCAATCACTTTAATATTTTAAAAACTTCAATCAATTTAATAACTTCTACAACATTAAAGTTGCCGACAAATGCAATTGACGATTGACAATGGTTGCCGGTATGGAGACGTGTTTTAAAATGTTTTATTAACCTTAGACCCAAAAATAACGGGATGTTATTTTTATTGTTCCTTGTACGAGTTCATTAGAAAAACTTTGAAGTACCAACCAAAAAAACTAAATAGTTTGCCATTTCTTGTTTCTAAGTAAGGACAACAGTGTGGACGCTAACTTATTAATGAGTTACAAAAGACTTTATTTCAAGAATTTTTCAACTGACTTTAAAAAGGAGGAGGTTTTTTTTAAACTATATTAGGTTTGCACTTGATTGACCACCATCTCGCCTGATGCTAAGCGATGATGAGATCTACGAAGGTTGAAAACTTCCTCCGTTTCGATAGTATTTTTGTATGTTTGTAACTTCATTACTTTGGAATAGGTAAACCGATTTTGATAATTCTTTTTTAGTCAAAGGAATAACCTTTCTACATGGTACTATATATTATGTATAATTCTATAATCACCGTAATAGTTTTTGTAATGTCAACAAAGAAAAAAATAAAGTGTTTTCAATTAAAACTCATTCGTCTAGGCTGTGGAATACGTTACCTAAGTGGGGTTTCCCTGTTGATTACAATCTTTGTGTTTTAAAATCGAGAGTGAATCGGTTTCTTGTAGATAAACACGCTCCATCGTAGACCGCATCGTCACTTAACATCAAGCGAGATGGCGGTCAAGTGTAAACCTATAAAAGTAAAAAAAAAGTCCACTGTTTCGTATTTTAGAGAAAAATTACAATTGATAGACGGTTTATTGGATCATATGCAGGCTCTTTCTACTGGTAGTTTGCGTCTTACACCCAACTCCGTATAGCCCCAAACATGATCTTAGTAGGTTGCACATCATGACGTTAAAATAACAATACATAAGTCGAACTTGCTTGTAACCCAAGACACTCCAAACATGCTCTGTTTATTAGTACTAGAGAACAAGACCCGAATTTTCATTAGGTAGGAAAATAAACAAATAGGGCCGTCGTGAGCAGGTGTGGAGCCGTCCCCGTGTTGACACAGCGAGTTCTCTCGATCCCACGGCCTAGGGACACATTGGGTACAACTGATTAAACAGATATAACTTTTAAACTTTCGCATTTTATACTCTTATCGAAAATAATTAATTAAAGTTATTAAATGAAATCAAAATCAAAAGTTTTACTTCAGTAACAATTTACAAAAGTCACAAATATATAACCAGCCCTGTTTTGAGAATTCCTGAACATATAATAATACATTGCAAAGAAATATAATTAAAGTAATATAAGTAAAGTACACAATTACAATCACTTCTTAAGGTGTAAAAGCATCCTGCGGGTGTGTGAAAGGTGTTTGTGTGCGCGCGCGCGTTTATGCGAGGGTGAGAGGGATGTGTGAGAGAGAGGGTGTGTGTGTGTGTGCGAGGGTGTGTGTGTGTGTGAGAGGGAGTGTGTGTTCTGTGTATATCTGTGTGTGCGTGACTGCGTTGCTAAAGACTCTTCAAAATTAGTTCAATGTCTTCATAATTAATGGGTGATAACCACATGTTCATACTCCTCTTACATTGACGAAGAAATTTTGGATATAAATCTAAGTCCTTGTTTAATTTGTTATATAATCTCGATGAAACTGAACTATATTGATTGCTAGCGAATTCACATTTAACTTAATCGCGATAGTTGCCTGTCGACGTTTTGAGCGTATTTTAAATGATTTTAAATTACTTCTCGACTTTTCGGTCATGTTATATCGGCAGTGATGATTAGTGGGGTGTCAACATAAATAAGCTGAAGATTTAATATTATGCTTTTAGTATTTCACGACACGCACATAAAATTAATGGCAAAAAATGTGTATGATGTTGAGCAGCAGGCCATTTTGGGTAAGGATGGCTTAGTGAGATAACACTCGTATTTCATACTATGTACAGTGTGTTTTTTTTTTCTCGTGGAGAAATTGATTTTATGTATGTTCACAGTGCAGAAATACAGTACTTTATGTCAGGCTCAACACCGCTTAGAGTGGTGGGCCTACCAATTTAAAGCCCTAAGAGTCACTTCGGCCGTGGTTAGGTGGCCGAGTTGCGGGAACGCTTTTGCATTCTACTCTACTTCCATTTGACTAGCCTTGTGGCTTAGTGGGTAGTAGCTCTGCCTGCGAAGCCGATGGTCGTGGGTTCGATTCCCACCCAGTGCAAATATTTGTGTGATGAATTCAAATATTTGCACTGTGTCTGGGTGTTTCTATGTATAATAAGTATGTATTTATAACTATATTAGTATTATGTCAGCTATCTGGCCGCCATTTTACAAGCTTTGCTTAGTTTGGGGTGAGGTGGTGTTGTGTGTGAATTGTCCACCAATATTTATTTTATTTATTTATTTCACTGTTAACCTTCTTGCACATCGTGGGATGACAAAATCACGCATTCAGATCAAGTGCTGTGTCAGAAATAAGCGGGAAGGGAAACACATACTTCCTCGGGAGTGCGATGGTCCAGGCTTGCGTGCCTCTTATGCCTCAGTGTCCCTTAACCCCCCGATCCAGGATCAAGGGTCATCTAATGTTACTTTACTGTTTTTGTATTTAAAATAGGTACATCCTTTACAGGTTGCGCGTCTCTTTTAAAGTAAATAAGTAAAGAATGATAAATTAAATTTGAAAACGTAGAAGACCATTAGCGAAATTTCTCCACCGAGTCTCTTGGTGCGTATAAAACTCAATAGCTATAACATAATTGACGTAACGTCGTGTGTTCGCAGCCCATAATTAATTTACCTTGAGCGTATCCGTTCCGTGCTCCCGCGAAAGACATTAGAAATGCTTATTAAAATAATTTGGTTGAAAAACCTGCGCTAATTACGTACCAATTTGCGAGTAAGCTTAATTGCGAGGCCGTGTCGAGTTCAAGTAAGAAGTATTTTGTGGTGTTTGGTAGTTTGAGACTCGTCGCGTCCGCTTTGAGAACACGGAACACAAAACAAAGCAATCAGTAAATTTGTTTGAACTATTCAAAGTCTCTGTTTAACTGCGAATGTACAAGTTAAGTTTATAATCGGCTTTGACGCTGAAAAAAAATAACGTAAGAAAACCTGCATGTACCAAACATATTTGAGTGTTGTGAGGCGATAGCCTAACCCGTGCTGGGCAAGCAAAATTAGCCACTCTAGCCAGCTTGACTCATTCGAGAGAATGCCCCGAATTCTAGCAGTGAAATCAATCAGTAGACCACATATGCAATGCCAATATATATTCGGGGTTCAAAAACTTATAGGTTTTTTCCATTCATAGTTTTTGTTCCTGAAACAATACACGAAATAGGGTAAATGAAGTAATCAGTAAAAGTTTTCATCTAAACAAAAGAGGTACTAACTAACAAAAAACAACCTGACATTGTAAAAAGTCCCGTAAACTCACAGAGTTTAATAAAATCTCAGTAAATGTCCTCAGACTCAGGCAGGTGCTCTTTTAGGGTACCGTTACTAGAGAGTGTACTGAGATTACTCGATGTGTTTTTAAAAATATTTTTTTACGGCCTGTAATTGCCAATTATATGGCAAATATTTGATAATTAAAATAAAGCATTCTAATTAAGCCGTAAGTTAATTAATGATAAGCTGTAGGGATACATAATTTTTGTCATTTCAATAAATAACAAATCAATAAAGATAATTATAGATCATCAAATTACCCGAGTGGGAGTTGTGACGACATTTTGTGTACGTAAAAGGCGGTGTCATGATCCAGCCAAAAAATGTTATATACTCGTGATGTGACATCCCACACGAAACTTCTATATAAGCATTGTATGTTTCATCTTTTGATTGTGAAACAATAGAACAAATGCTGGTGCAATACTTTTTAATAAGTTAACTAATTACTCGTATTTAGTTAAATGTTTTATTGTCTCGCCTATTATAATACATTTGACTTTGAATTCGAATTGACGTGTAAATTATTGATAACAAACTTAATAACATTTATAGGAACGTTCTAAGCAAACTTTTTCATAAATCTCGATTCTAGAGTAGAATGCGGCGCAAATGCACAAAAAATGGGCGAGACCCCTGCAACTTCTGGGCTTCAGCGAAAAAATTGCTTGCCATCGGAAGGGTTACGGGATATTTACTAAATACCATAATAAACCATGTTTACATACAAGAGTGATTCTTCGGTATTATAAACCTGAGAAGTTGCTTTATGTTCATGGTGTTTGAAACTGTAAACATAAAAAATGTTTATGTAGTAAATAATCGTGATGACAATAAAAATATGTGTATTATTAATTTTTCGGATTACCGAAGTAGTCGTACATACATAATTATATTTTTTAAGTATAATAATATCTATTCTTCTATAAATCATAACCATTAAAGTAAATTACCAAGTAGTAACATTGTATATGAAGACAATAATAAAGTTTGTAGTGGTAAGACTCTTGGCAGAGTCCGCTTGGGGAAGTACCACACCTTTGCCAGTTATTCTACCGCTAAGCAATAATGTGCCAACATTACTGTGTTTCGGTTTGGAGGGCAATGTTTCCAGATATATTACAGGGCTTAGAGTTATAACATCTTAGATCTCTGGGTGACGAGCGCAGTGCAGAGCTAGGTAATGATTTGGACTTTTCATGTTCCAATAGCTGCGTGTCACTATACTGTTATGTGGCAGGCATGTAGCTTATCAGGCATATGTCATGCTCGTCTCGGCACTGTGTGCTTTATAAGATAAAATTATTAAAAAAAAAAAACCTGACAGATATTTGAATATGGAGCACTGCACTACGTTCGTTACATTGAGACACAAGATGTTTTTTTATTGTCCAATTATTTTTCTAGCAACATCGTCACTCAAACTTAAACCATTTGACTGGTCAAAACAATTCATGTATGTCTTCGATATCAAAATAGAATTTAGTAAAAATTCGTTAGTAACAAAACCAACGCTGCGCAGAATCCCACCCGCAGTTGGCTGAAATTACTTTTTCTGTACAATCAACGGAAGGCCACCGTTATCTGAGCTTGCAGACAAAGAAAGGACCTTTACGTAGCTTGTCTTAAGACGAAAACTGAGTAGATAAAACACATAGATAGCTATGAACGTAAAGAGATTCTCCGTGAGATAACTACTGGGAAGGCAAATTACGTTTGATCTTAAAAAAGCACCAACATAATATTTTATATACTTAGTTCTAATGTTTAATGTTTTCTTTCTGACAATCTACAATGTATCAACTTTTGAGGATGGATTACTTTAGGCCTAAATTCAGAAACGTTAATCAAATATTTTTTGTTGCGATTGTGCAGATTCAAGATTATTTTTGAAGTTAGTATTTTTTTGGCGCGCATGGATAGAATGATGAGATTGATTTTTAACGATTCTGGCTTACACCGACAGCCAAAAATTACATAATGAAGTTGGCTTTCACATCGTTTAGCCAATAGTCAGAAGGCTATGCAGTTATGTAGCCCTGTTCCGTATAAGTGAAAAAAAAAACGCGAAAAAAATTGGCGAGACATCTTTCGAGGACATTATAATATTCCATAAACACTGTGTTTCGGTTTGGTTACCATCAGGAACACGTCCTGCTCGTCTCGTCATTCTTTACTATAAATCCCTTGGCCAACGTGGTGAATTATGGCTTTGATTATTTCATTGAAGAGAGAAGATTTCGAGACCCAGCAGGGGAAACATAAAGTAAGCTACTTTAATGTATGTTGTGTATTATTATGGTTTTGGTTTTAATACCTCTTGTAATCCATTATTCCGCAACGCCGTACAAAATCATGCGACAAGGCGAAAAGATCGGGACTTACAACCCTCTATCTTCACCTGCACTTATTTGGACAGCTTACAAATGACGACATGGTGCTCTATTAATTTTATACCATTCTATCTTTATACATAGGTCTACTGGTAGTTCAAATGACCCATCAATTTTGTACACAAGCCTGTAGCCTCATTGTACAGTTAGAACAAAATTGAAAAAAAAAACAACTAGTGCGTTACAATTGTTATGAATATTAGTCAAATGTTAATTTGACCTTGAAAATGTTTACTCTTTCTTTTGTTTTAGTTTTCACTAACTGACGGTATTTTTTTTCTTTATAGTACACCATTTTGTCTTTGACTTCAGTGGGCGATGTCGCCAGCGGCTGTTAGCTATATTAAGCTACCTACCTTCAAAATGTCGCAGGTCAACGCCGATGTGAACCATCCTTTATCCTCTTTGATCTTTGTATGTTTGACTTCAAGTTTAGATAATATTTATCTCATATATTAATAAGAGAACGTTTTCCTTTCTGTGATACAAAAAGGAGTTAGTAGGTAGTTCTTTACATTTTATATTTGTCGGTAAATAGCCTATACTTAAACACGTGCAAAGGCTGCCAGTTTAGCATAAGCTTTGGTAAAATTATCAATCTGTGTAGCTTTTTTATCTATACTAATATTACAAAGCTGAAAGAGGTTTTTGTTTTGATTGCGAAAATTCTTTCACAGCTGGAGATGTTCGTAATTATAGAATGCTTTAATTTTATAAGTGGCCAGTTCTAAGAACTTTCAGAGGGTCAAACTGAAAGTTCTTAGAACTGGCCACTTATAAACAATATAATAAAAAAATAATTCTATAATTTGAAAATAGAACTCTTTGCCAATATTACTGAGTATATACTTCATTCATTTGTCATTTGTTTTACGATTTGGCGGCAAATTGAAAATTGTCTGTGTCACGTCAACATGAATTTAACACGAGAAAAAATTCGTGCAAAGAATTTTTATGACTTTCGATGTCATTTAAGTCAACAAGAAAGTTATGATAGACTACGATTGGCCTTTCACGATGAAGCCCCATCTCGTGCGACTGTTTACAACTGGTTTAATGAGTTTAAACGTGGTCGCACTAATCTCACTGATGATTTACGTGAGGGACGGCCTTCTACGGCGACGACTGAAGATAACATCTGTGTTGTGCGGCGTATGATAGAGACTGACAAAGAGTGACCTATCAGCAGATTCGGACAAGCTTAGGCATCGGTATGAGTCAAGTGCACAAAATCCTACACGAACATTTAGCGGTCAGGAAGCTTTGCGCCTGGTGGATACCTCATAATTTGACTGAGGCTCAAAAACTCCATCGTGTGGATTGGTGCCGTAAAATGATTGAAAGATTTAACGGAGGTGACTCAAATGCTGTGTTCGACATACTAACAAGTGACGAAAGCTGGATTTACTGTTATGATCCTGAAACCAAAAGACAATCTGTTCAGTGGGTGTTTCCTTTCGAGGAGTTGCCAACTAAAGTGAAGAGAGATCGAAGTGCGGGAAAAAAATGGTGGCCTCGTTCTTTGGAAGGATAGGTCATTTCGCAACAATTGTGTTAGAGGATCAAAAACAGTTTCTGCAGAATGGTACACTACCAATTGTTTGCCACTTGTCTTGGAAAAAGTTCGAGAGAAACGACCTCGCAGTAGGATCCTCCTTCACCACGACAACGCCTCATCGCACACCGCCAAGCGAACGATCGACTATTTGGCGACATCAAACGTTGAATTACTGGGTCACCCGCCGTATAGCCCCGACCTCGCGCCTTGTGATTTTTATTTATTTTCAAAAATTAAAGAAAACCTTAAAGGAAAGCGGTTTATGAATGCTGAAGAAGCGGTGGCTGCGTATCGCGATGCCATTGAAGAGACCCCTAAGGACGAGTGGGCAAAGTGCTTTTCCCAGTGGTTCCATCGCATGCAGCGGTGTATTGACGTGAATGGACAATATTTTGAAAAAATATAATAAAACTAATAACTGGCTAATGTAATCAGTTTTTGATTTTCTAAGAACTTTCAGTTTGACCCTCGTATTATGCACCACGGCTGATGCCGGGGCGGAGCGCCTGTCGATAATATATCTGTTTTTGACCGTCATCTTGTCAGTTATTAAGTAACGATGCGGTTTATGGTGGACAGCACTCACTGAGAAGAAGCCAATTCACTCTAGATTTGAATACGGATCTCTTCAAGTCTAGAGTGAGTTTATATCCATCACGATTCTTGTTTAGTAGAAAAAATCCTGATGAGGGAAATCCTTTGTCACAGCCGTGCGAACATACGAGAGAACGAGTGACGAGATGAGCAGGACATGTGCTTAATGATGAACAACATACATACCCATTACAACACAGTGACACACAGGTATTGGAACAAAAATAGTCTAAATCATTACCTACCAGTGCACTGTGCTCGTCACCCAGAGATATAAGATGTTTTATCTTCATGCCCTGTAGTTACACTGGAAACAGTACCCTTCAAGCCACAATATTTTAATGAACACAGTGATTTTATGCACTTTACTGCTTTGTAGTAGAATAACTAGTAAAGTGAAGGTACTTTCCCAGGCAAACTTTGTAAAGAGTCCTATGACCACAATATTTTTTTGAATCTATTATTATGTTATTACTATTTATTGTTTATGACATGAATAAATTGTAGCCGGTAGCACTATCTACCCGTAAATAATTTAATTTATATTGTTTTGCTTAATATCTTTAAAGTATGGATAATAATATTTATGTATTTAATAGTATGGATAATATTTAGTGTTAAGTACTAGTATTTCTTTATTTATTTTTTTTGATCACATATTTGTAAATTATTTTGTTTAATGATACATACTTTGTAGTACAAAATAAATGTCGGTTAGCCAAGCCTACAATAAAATTGTTTATACCTAGGTGATTTTACTTTATAGAGGTTAGCTGGGAGAGATTGATCTCAGCAATAATGCAATACTTCTGAGCTAGTTCATAAGTGTTTTACTATTTATTTATTTTTTGAGTCGTAGTAAAAATATTTTTTCTCCCCCCGCCCACAGGTTTTAATACCACCCTCACCACAGTATTTTCGAAGTCATGTGCGTAATGCTGCTAACTTTAAACGGTGAAGGAGAACATTGTGAGGAAACAGACATGGACCTAGAATCTTTCGAAATCATGTGTCATCCACCAACCCACACTTGACCACTTCGGTGGATAAAGGCTTCGACCCTCTCCTTGCGAGAGAAGGCCCCGAGTCCCAGCAGTGGGAACATATAGTGGGCTGCTTATGCTAAAGAGTTTTTTATCTATCTATTTTAAGAGTAACCGTGAACTAAGCATTTTAGATAGGTAATGCAGAAAATCTCACATTACAGTCTCCTTGAGTAGCGTCATATTTCCTCGTTGAAAGAAAGAGCTTGCCGCTTGTAAACCGCTCGGATTTCTCCTGATGGAGACTAATCTCCCGGGTTATGTGAACAAAAATAAATAAATATCTATGAGAATCGTGAAACAAATCATGAAAATATGTTCCTTCTAAGTATGTTTATGGACTTGCAAATAAGCCATTAGAAACGAGAAAAGGCAAATAATGCTGCTTACTCGCTGATATGTGAATGGTATGACAACATAGTTCAGTAGATTAGTGTTACTATATGTTTAAATTTCAGTAAATAAACACGTCAATACTTTTCAGTTATTAACTTTTTCTATGACATTTCACATTTTGAAACATTCTATTCTACAAATACGTAGTTAACTACCAACAATTTGTGGTCTTACCCGCGTAGTTTCCGTTTCCGTATTTTTTTGGTATATAAAGTAGCTTATGTGTTACTCAGCTTAGCTAGGGTATCAACTAACTCCATACAAAATTTCATAACAATTGCTTCAGCCATTTAGACGTGAAGAAGTAACAAACATACACTCACAAGCTTTCGCCTGTACAATATTAGTGTGATGCGAAAATTTATGTGTGTTACCCATCATGCAAATACTAATAAAGAGATCTGAATGCATTTTGTCTGGAATAACGCAATATCCCGGGAAAATAACGGGATTGAGAAATATGCGGTTAAATTACGGAGCATTTTTAATTATATAACGGGACACTCATGTATATACGGTCGGTCAATCCGACTCGAGTTTCAGCCGCCTTTTTCAAGGAGAGTGCACGCGCGCGACGGCTGCCCGTTTGGCACTGCGGGCTGCCGCACGGCGCGCACGTTAAATAATTAAATATGTGTAACAACCACGTTAATTACGGAGCATTGTAAGTACGAAGAATAACAAAGAGTTTACGTGTTATTAAATCTATGCAATAAAATAAAAAAAATGCAAACTTATAGGCAATGATATTATAACTTAATAGGCAACTATAGCAGTAAAAGGAAGCGTCAGTTCAATTGTTTTTTGCCATCTCAAGGCGACTTACGAAATGTACACTTGAAAAGTTTTTAAGTGTACATTTCACTGCTTTTTCACTGCTGCGAGGCAGGATCCCCAGAAGGCTGGCAGCGTTGCCCCGTTGGATTGCGATGCTTACTTTTTGGGCGAAATAATCGCCAGCGCTGAGATTCTCTGATATTACTTTAATTATTATCATCAATTATATTATTATACTTCCTGATATTACTTGAATTATTATCATCAATTATATTATTATATATAATTATATACATACCTATATAAACAACAGTTATATCCAATTAAAGTAACATAACAAAACTTGTTGCAAATACACTCCCAGAATTCCTCAAAGTACTTCGGCCTCATACTAGACTCACCCACTACAAAATTCAGTCCCCCGTCGTGATCACTACATTATCATAGACGGTTCCAAATTAATAGCACAATGGAAGGAGCTTGCATCTAATACAGGCATTATGGGCAGAGAACTAATCAAGTCGAGTAAATTGAATTTAATATTGCAGCGTGCCCGTCGGGAGGACATTCCGGCTTGATTGTGATTTATGGACCGCTGGTTATGCCCGAATTTACATTTTAGAGACTAAATGTGGGGTATTTTATTTGTCGATTGGGTGCCTAGGTGTAAGTATGGGACTTTGGGGAGTGATCTACTTGTAAGGAAGGCAACTGCAAAAGATTAACGGTATCTAATGGTTGTCTCTGCATTAAATTTTGGTTTGAGAAGAAACTTGAGCTGAATGAAGATCTAAACGTAAAACAGCTAAGGGCAATGTTGGGTTCGGAAAGGCGATTGCACGTTGCAGAGATGTGCATGCAGAGATGAATGTGTGGTGTGACGCGGATGGATAGGATTAGAAATTAGTATATTAAATATAAAATTTGAACCAGCGACAGAAAGGTTCAAATCTCAAGGTTATCGTGGTTTGGTCATGTTATGCGTAGAGATGAAGATCACTTAACCAAAAGAGCTTAAAATATGAATTCTTATGGATGTTGTGGAAGTGGGACCAAAAAAGTGTGGCTTAATAGTGTAAAAGTGGGCATGAATAGGAGAGGAGTAAACTGAGATAAAGTGGGCTAAAGTTAGGCGAATCATGGATGATGCCTAGCGGACTCGATAGATGTTGTCCCTTAAATACATCTCATGCACAAAAAACAAACCATTTTTTAATCCCAACTGGATTCATTAAAAAATCATCAAATCAATTCAGCCGTTTAGGAAAAGTGTAATTACAAACACACGCACAGAAAATTTGTTTTATTAACCCAATTTGAGAGAGACGTTTAAAATTAAAAAAAAGAATGCACTACACGGTTTCAAAATTACCTACTAAAAATTATCTCAAACTGTTCAATAATATGAATATATTATACTTCGTGTGAAATTAATTGCATTTTCGGCTAGTATCGAAGTACCTAGTAACTAAGTACGTAATATCATCCTTTACGTCAAAGGGACTATATCTTGAAACAAAAAGACTATTTTTTTCGATTTAAAACATTATTTGAAATTATCATTAACGTTATAAAGATTAGAAATTACCTTACGATGGAATGCGGTTACCTAAAATAAACCGATTCTCTCTCCATCCATTTCATAATACATGATTGTTATCACTCTTTATATAGTAACACGAAAACAGAAACCAGAACAAACAAATGACCATCAAAACATTCCTTCACCCAGGTAAGAGAAATAATCACGTGCTATAAAAAACCTCTTACACCATTAGGTGATATAGGCCAAACGCTTATTCGACGAAAAAACCGTCGGCCATTTCGTGGGCCACTTAATTATACCTAAGCCGCAATTAATATAAGCGTTATTATGGTAACTGCGCTGCGTCAGGCCGTGTCACGGGCCGGAGCGTAATTGTGGACAACGCGTTTTGTTACCGCAGTGTATGTTCCATTATTTTACTTGAAATTCTCGAAATACTGGTTTATTTGGGACAAATATTCAATTTTCTTGTTTTTCTTTGCTATCACGTTTTTTCTAGCTGCCTCTGTTTGTCTACCTGGTTGTTTACGACACTGGTATTATTTGTCAATAATTACAGGGTATTTTCCTTCTTGTTTGGAAGTGAAAAACACGTTGAAAATCGAAATAATACTTTAGCCATGTTGGCTCTTGAGCTATTTTAGTAAAAATTTAGCAATTTAGAAACAAGCACAAACATGCCTCATGCCCAAAACATCAGGAGAAGGAAAGAACGAAGAACAAACATAGCACGAACCATTTGAAACGCTAATATCTACAATTTCTGTTATGGTATTTCTACGATTCCTTTACACTATTTTATGGGATTTATTAGTATGCAAAGAATTCATATTATTTTAAATATAAGTATTTAAATTTAAGAAAATGTACATGAAACATTTTCGGAATTCAGAAGGAAGCCATCTGTAAGCGTCAATGCCAATACCAATCAATATAATGTATTCAGTTTCTCTAGTACACTATTAAATTTTTCCATGTTACGCTAATCAGTCCTATCCTCGGCTTTTTACAACAGTTACTGTCTACTGCCTTATGTATTATATCATTACATATTTCACACTGCGTAGGTATTGTGAGATACTTTAGTAATTTGAGCGCATTTGCTTGTTAAACCTATTAAAAGTTGCAAATTAATTGCTTCTGCGTTTAAAATATCAGGACCCATTAGGATTACTTAAAAATAACTGAAATTAGATACCTACAACGCTTCAATAGCAATTTATAACTATGTTTATACTGTCCCAGTAAAATAAGGAATATTTTTATTGAAAAACTGGATACAGAGTTTAATTGCAAAAACATTGTTATTACTCAGTGGCCTCTAAAGCCTTCTGAAACCTACAGAAACCTACTTTTTTGTGTTAAACAAAAATAGTATCAAAATTTTAGTTTTTTGTGCTTATTTAAAAAATTACCACGCCGATTTCGATGAAATCTATATTTTTACTACTTTTTAACCATAATCTACCATACAAATAAAAAGTTGGCAGTCAAAGGGACTGCCGACAGAAGTGTAAACGAATAGGTAACTCAGAATTTGGTGGGTCACTTTGGAAACTACGCGGTTGAAAACGGAGGATATAGCCACGACCATGGCCATCTAGATCATCAGAGTTTACCGGAAGATTTATTTCATTTACGAATGTGACGTTTGAGCTCAATTCACAGGCCACGGAAAATCTGTATGTGGTGCGCCAAGAGAAATGTTACATCAAAATTAATTTACAATTGGCGGAGCAATAACATACACATACATAAACGCGTAACATAACACAAAAAAAAATATACAACCAACTTTAAGCCTCCTCATTTTTTAAATCGGTTAATAAATCGAGATCGATGAATGTCATGTAAGAGGAACACATATTATATATTTTTTTAATTAAACAGTGACGAGACGATCAAGACATGTGCCTGATGGTAAGCAACATGCCTGACACATAACAGCACAGTGGCACGCAGCTATTGGAACACGAATTTTGTAGTGGTAGGACTCTTGGTAGAGTCCGCCTGGGGAGGTACCACAACTTTGCCAGTTATTCTACCGCCAAGCAGTACTGTGCAAACATTACTGTGTTCCGGTTTGAAGGGCAATGTTTTCAGAGATATTACAGGGCTTAGAGATATAACATCTTAGATCTCTGGGCGACGAGAGCAGTGCAGTGCTGGGTAATGATTTGGACTCTTCATGTTCCAATAGCTGCGTGTCACTGTGCTGTTATGTGGCAGGCATGTTGCTTACCATAAGCCACATGTCCTGCTCGTCACGTAACTCTTCATTAAAAAAAATGTACAAATCATTACCTAGCACTGCATTGCGCTCGTCACCCAGAGATCTATGATGATACGAGTATAACGTCATAGATCTCTAAGCCTTGTAATTTCTCTGGAAACATTGCCCTTCAAACCGGAAAATAGTTATGTTTGCACATTACATTATCTACAAAATGTTTGGTACTAAAAATAATTCATAGTGAAATCGAATGTTCTAACAACTAATCTATAACGGTTTTTTATCAATCGAACTATCTTTTAATACAAGTGGGAATTCACAAAGTTTCCTGACTTCGTGACAATACCAGTGGTCACGTAGTCACGGCTAATATCATATTATATCTGTTACCTATCTTATTATCACTTATTTCCTGTATTGGATTACCTTTTATTTTGGTCTGTCTCTTTCCTATAACTATCCTGTATGTAGGCTAAGATAGCGGAATAAATATTCGATCTAGCATACATAAGCCTTTGATAAAAAAAATAGATAAGGTTTTTCTACACGGTTATTCTGTCCGTAACGGGTTATATGGGCCAGGTTGTTATGTGACAGGCATGTTGCCTACCATCAGGTACATGTCCTGCTCGTCTCGCCAAATTTTATTTAAATAAAAAACGGTTCCTTTACCAATCGTAAGCAGATGAGGTGTATGTTAGCTAAGGTATGCAGTGTGATGTGCCGCGACAAAAGTAACACAATTCCAAGTATCATAAAAGCGACAATACAAAAGCGATCAGACCCGTGCTTTCGATGTAAAGGTACAAGTTCGCGCTGAGACCGCGACACGAGACCGCGACAGGAGACCAAGACCGGAGACCGCAACCGGCACTTGACTCTATAGAATTGTATGGGCGCCAGTTCGTGCCGAGACCGCGACACATGTCTCGCGACACGTGTCTCCGTTTCCTGTCGCGGTCTCGGCGCAAACTGGGACCCATACAATTCTATAGAGTCAAGTGCCTGTCGCGGTCTCCGGTCGCGGTCTCGCGTCTCGGTGTCGTGTCGCGGTCTCCGGGCGAACCGCTACCTTTAAGTGTTTGTTCTAACTCTATACGTAGTATATGTAAACTCTTTGTAAGCAGCCCAATAAATATTTCCACTGCTGGGATTCGTAGCTTTCTCACCATGGCTTAGTGAGACAGCTCGCAGCGTGATACATTGGCGGATGACGCTTTACCTCTAAAGATTTCTAGAAATGTACCGCTTTCTTGCTCTCTTCAGGATGTTTCACTTCACCGATAGGTGGTGATGACTGACTTGTACATTTGCGAAAATACTCAGAGGTGGAGGTAGATGGGATTCAAAGCTGCGACCTCACCATTATGAATCGCATGTTTTAGCCGCTAGTACACCTCGGTTTTGACTCCATACATATTTGTACAAATAAATAAAATTGAAGCGTCTGTTTGTAATGTTAAAAAACCTACTTTTTGACCGACTTCTAAAAAGGAGAAGGTTCTCAATTTGATTGTATGCATATACATGTTACGCGATAGCGCCGCGAATTGTGAAGCGAATTTGATGTTTATTTTTTTAATTGAAAGATCACAGTTCAGAAATGTTCCCGTATATTTTTTTTTTTAAATCGGCGTGATGGTTTTTCAAATAACACCAAAAAACTAAAATTTTAAATCATATAGCTAGATGACTTAGTGATGAATTATGGTCCAGTGTATCAATTTCATTTAAAATTGAAGTTGGTTCTCGTATTGTCTGAGAAAATTAATTATGTTGAAATAATTTACCCTCAAAAATATTTCTTGAAAAATATATTCCGCTAAAGTGACATTTCTCTAAAGTTGAGGTATATTTTGTTCCATTTCTTTGTACACAAATATGTAGATAATTATATTTTATACTACATACTACGAGTATAAATGTAGTATATCATAATAGAATACGAGTAGAATAGAATATAGTCGACAGAACAGTGACTTCAATCCGGAGCCGCAGGTTCAAATCCCACTGTATTTTTGAAGTCATGTCAGTCGCCGTTCTGCCGACTATACCGTACCTTAGTTTATACCTAAATAGTTATGCCGCAAGATCTTATCGGTTTTTATCGGATACAGTTCGGAGACTGTGCAAGTAGCTATATTTTATTTCAAAGGGCACTATTCATCCAAAACACTCTATAATATAAATTTAAATTAGGTATTCAATATACATTTAGATTATTGAAGTTTGGTAAACCTATTTAGTTAACCTGAACAATAAAGATAATAAACTAGAGATACTTTTTTGCCAACTTGCATATTTGAAAAGCATGAACAAAAAATATCAAAAGATTATTTATTTATCATTCCTAATATCCCTAACATTTATATATATCTCCAGGTTAATATCAACCAGAATCCTATAATAGCGAAAAAAAATGTTCAAGTCCTTAGACTATTTTTTTTATTTGTTATTTACAAGCGGTGCCCGCCCTGTGCCTGTTATGAAAAGTAGCCTATGTGTATGTGTGATCTCACTGTGTTTCAAATTTCAACCTGATCCGTTCGGACGTTCCGACATGACTGAGCAACTAACATCCAAAGTTTCCTATTTATAATATTATAGTAGGATTTACCTATACCTCTATAATAGAAAAGTTTTATTTTAATGAAGACTAACGAGACGACCAGAACATGTGCGTGATAGTAAGCAACAAGCATGCCACATAACAGCATAGTGACACACATTGGAACATGACGAGTCCAAATCATTCCCTACCACTGCACTGCGCTCGTCACCCAGAGATCTACGATGTTAAATCTCTAGACCCTGTAATTTCTCTGAAAACATTGCCCTTCAAACTGGAACACAGTATTGTTTGCACATTACTGTCTGGCGGTAGAATAACTGGCAATGGTGTGGTACTTCCTCAGGCGGACACTGCTAGGAGTCCTATCACTACAGAAAGTAAAGTAAACAAGAATGAGGCTGTCGCACTTTATAAAATGTTAGTGAACCTGTATTCATATATCTTGCAACTTTATTAACACGTTTATTATTATAGTACGTTTAGCCCCTCCTGGGTCGGAGAAGCCAAATTAGATTCTCTGAGTTATACACAAATAGAGATGGGTATTTAGTTTAGTTTGCCGGATTTTAGACAAACCGGACAAATCATGGTGTCTTATTAAGTTGATGTAGCCTTTATTTACTAGTAGTGCGCTACAGTTTTTCACAGACACACTTCCCGTCCCCATTATATGATCTTAATAAAAAGTATGTCTATGTTAGCCTATGTGTTGTTATAGATTATAATTTGTTTCAAAGTTCAATATGATTCGATCAGTCGTTCTGACGTGATTGAGCAACCAACATATAAACATTCAGATGTAAAGGTATAATATTAGTAGCAAGTACGATTGGATAGTAAGATTTAAGATTTAAGGCATATAGTCGCATGGTATGAGTAGATATTGCTATAACGCACAATTCTACAATTCTCATAAATATGGTCCCACATACGGACAGACAGACAGAAACACAGCACACCAGAAATAAATTATACAAAACATGAAATACTTATAACACATACAGATACATAGAAAGAGGGCGTTGCGAATAGTATTTCTAATTCGGTATTTCAATTTTTCAAAATGTTTTGTCCTTGAAGTACTTGTCTAGGTGTAGTACCATTTATTTAATTTTTTGTCGTTTTTTAAATACTTTTACAGTTTTTAGCGAGGTCATGCTTTGCATCGCGCCTGCACTTCTGTCAATATTTTCTTGCACAGAAGTAAAATATTGTTATTACCACTGGTTTTTATGGAAATAGAAAACATTTTAACTAAACATGTTTTATGGAATACATTTTTGACAGAATGTGTTCACCCACTTGCTTCATCAAGCGTGGTAGATAGCCTAGACCCTTGGAGAAGACCATAAGTGTTTTCTTGCTTGCATAATTATGTTAATTATTGGAAAAATATGAATGTATTTGGAACAGGTTTCATAAAGAAGGGAGCGAGGCATCAGTCAAGACCACTTATTTTGTATATATTTTTTAAATCAATACCGATACATAGAAATACCTAGAAATAGAACATTGATATAATATTTCTTGCAAAATATGACCACAACCAGTTGCGCATCACAAAATGGCCGGATAGCACCTCACTTCAACAGCCTTATAGGGCGGGACCACCTTGGATAGAGTTGATTAATGGGTCTGTAGTTTCTGTTAACTTAACCGGGTTATATCAGAACCCAGTTTTGGCAGATAATAATTTATGTTCCAAGGTAAAAATGTTTTAACGACGGCCATGTTTTTGGGTATAACATTTTAATAGATCAACCAAAACATTGTGTTTTAGTTATTAAATTGTTATTAGTGCAACATATTTTATAAGTCAGACAAAGAATTGTTTATTTCGATTTTTGTGACCTTGTGTTTTTATTTCAAAGATAGGACAACAGAAGGAGCAAAACTTGCGACTGGTGGTAAAGCAACTTGTGCCCATAGTGGTCACGCTCTTAAACGTTTATGCTCTTCAATTTCAAATCATAGTTCGTCATCGTTACAGAAATTCAAAATGGATTCTTCCCATATGTTTTCGCTAAAATTTAATCAAAATCAGTCGATCGGTTTTGAAAGATCAATAACAATCTGCAAATTACATTCCTCGATATAATTTTCACTCTCTCTCAAAACTTTGTTGACTCGTTGAAGCGATGTGTATTATTTAGTTATTATTGTGAGTATGTATGATTATTTAGTTAGGTCATATATTTAATTCACTATCCGTTTTGTTGGTTCCACAAATTTAATACAATTAGTTAAGAGCGTGTGAGTTTAGTTAAAAAATAGAAGACCGATGTTTGGTTTTCTAGAAATAAAAATAATTATTTTGTACGTGTAATTTTGGGCATCGCAAAACTCATATTTCCTCTTTCCACGGTATCTTTTGGTAATTAATCGTTTCGAGTCGAGATTTTTAAAACTATTTTTTTGGAAGTAGAGTCAGAGTTTGTATATATTCAGTACATTTACACATTTTTGACCGATTTCTGAATAAAATAAGAATCTTCATTCGAGTGTATGTTGTTGTTTTAATATTTTTTCCTCGTCACAATTATTTTTCTCTTTTATCTAAAACCCGACTGTTTTTCGAAAGAATGTATTCTTAAATTATACTCACATTTATTTATCAAAATCAGACGTGAACTTAAATTTATATGCGACAATCATCGTACACTTAAGTCAATTACTTTGCATACTACCAACATCACTAGCACAGCGGTAAAATAATTATAATATTTGTTATTGATTTCATTCTGTTACAAGCAATTCATAAATTATAATAATTTATTTCAGTCATATTATTATATTTCATGTCTTGTCACTTTCCAAAATTACACAATTCTTTTACGACAACGGAGAAAAATAACAAACTATTCTACGTAGGTATGTACTTGTATATACTTGTATCTATGTACCATTTATAACTGACCTTGTGGCTTAGCTGGCAATAAGTCTCCCGCATAAAATGCTTAAAATGTATACCCAAAGAGTTTACATATACTATGTATAGAGTTAGATTTTCCGCACGGTTCCTTTTTGTCAATCGTAAGCAGATGACGTGCATACTTGCATTGGCAACAAAGTGATGTGCTGCGACAAAAGTATGATACTTCCATAAAAGCGACAAGGCAAGAAAGATGCTACCCGTCCTTTCAGTGTAAAGCAGTGTAATTCTCTACTTAGTCTGTGTGTAAAGCGTTTGTGCCAACTCTATACGTAGTATATGTAAGCTCTATGTGTATACAGTTCTCGATTGGAAAAGTCATCAGATATTTTGTAAGTAAACCTGAAACACTTACATAATGTTATGATTTAAACAAGTTGATACTTCAAGTGTTACCGTTATTTCTTGTTAAATATTTTTGTAAGAATAAATTGTTGTTTCTGGGATTGAGTTTTCATTATTTGCAAATTAGTGAGTTCGGAGATGGAGGCGGTGACGTCAGCTCAGCCGGCGTCACCATTTCTAAAAACTTTGATGACTGGGTTCTTCGTTATAAATTATTACTAGTACCTAGCACCTCGCAGTTTTACCCATGTAGTTCCAGTTAAAGTTATTTTCCCTGGATAAAAGTTAGCCAATGTTTCAGCCCGGTCCGTTCGTACGTTGTAAAGTGATTGAGCAACAAATGTCCAAATTGAAATTCAAACATTGACATTTATTATATTAATATGTTAAGAAAAGCTTAAGAGTCCATAACGTGTGTCAACTTGGCACACCTCGTTCCAAATATTTAATGGTACCATGTTTACAAGCAAAAAAGCTTCTGCATTTTTAAGAAAAATGCGTTAGTGGCTTAGTAGCTAAAACGTGTGTGTGATTTACAAGATTCGTATGGACGTAGGTCCAAATCCCGGCTGTGTTTATTTATCTTTGTCCAAATGAAGATACACAATTTGTCATCACTACTGGCTTTTAAGTGTGAATGAAAACATAGTGAGGAAACTGGTATTTACGTCATTCAGTCACGCGTCATTTGGCAACCCACACCCGTCTTGAATAAAATTATGGTCTTATTAGAAAAAGCCCTGAGTTCCATCAGTCGGAACATTTAGTCGATCATTATAAAGTTTCTATGAATTACGTAACGCTGGTATTATGAACCTTATAGTTTTAAATTTAAAGTTAATATTATTCGGGGAGCAGACCGATAGAATCACAAACCCTCTACCCGCATATGGGCGGTCCACCTAAACAATTTCAAAGGAGTGTGTAAAACTGAA
This sequence comes from Ectropis grisescens, assembly GCA_017562165.1. Classification (NCBI taxonomy): domain Eukaryota; kingdom Metazoa; phylum Arthropoda; class Insecta; order Lepidoptera; family Geometridae; genus Ectropis; species Ectropis grisescens. Next base: position 4,321,775 of record CM029779.1, on the reverse strand, counting down.
CTCTAATGGATTACTTAAGTCATGAATTTGTACTAAGTAATCACTCAATTTTATCAAAACATCTTTGAACTTAGAATATATTTTAATGCACTAAAATCGAGCTGACAATCTATCTTAATCTAAGTAGGGATACTAACATAATAAATAAGAAATCGAAACTTGATACAGATATCCGTATCCTAAATAGCCTAGATATAACCGGAGCACATGTTGCTACATTTTAATGCCAAAAAGAGTTTTAAGGGATTTAAATAGAAAGTTTTTTATGGAAGTTCTCAATTTATTTTAGTATCAGTTTTTAATCTAGAAGTGATAAAAATGAATGAATTAAAATGACCCCAAATGCTTGTAAAAGTTGCACCTTTGAATCGTAATAGGCGAGAATTATTTATTTCACTGTGGACCGCAGCCAGTTGGTCCGTAAATGTATTTGTAATAAAATTTGAATGTATATTTTCTATTATTATAATATGAAATATACGTAAGTAGACTCAGTAAATTATTTCACTATAAACACAGAACAGAAAATGCTACACCAGTGCTAATAGTAAGCCCACGAAGTCCTACAAAATCGGTCAGCTTACTGGCTTCATCAGATTTACTGGATTATCCACTTTATGGCCGAGATTCACAATGTTCAACAACCAAACGCGTGTGTCTGCCAGTTTATTTTGACCCCAACTACTAACTACTACAGGCCTATGAACAAAATTTACGGGTTAAATGAACCACCAGGAGATCTATGTCGGATGATAGAAGGTATAAAGTAATAAGATTCAGCACTATACCGTCACTTGTAATCTGTCCAACTGAGTGCAGTTGAAGAGAGGGAGTTGCAACTCTCGACCATTTCACCTTGTCGCATGATTTTTGTACGGCGTTGCGGAATACATTTATATATAAATATACTGATAGACAAGTCATACACAACACCACCGGACCCCAAACTTACCAGATATCTGATATAATACATAATTATATAATTGTAAACACCTTATTATTATACACTAGATGTCCGCCCCGGCTTCGCCCGTGGAATATATATAGCACTCATCGAGATCCCGCACATATCCAACGGTGAAAAAATTTTAGAAATCGGTTCAGTCATTCCTGAGAATATCGCTTTCAAACAAAACACCTCTTTAACTACCTGATACGACCTGTCGGAAATTGGTCGTACTAACTCAGAGAAGGTTTTCTAAGGTTTTATACCTATTCAAGAGGTATGTAATTTGTGATATTCAATGACGCAATCTTGACACATGCTGTCATGTGTCATGTCAAAGCACGAAACGTACGAAAACTCTCAAAAAGGAATATTTTTCCCCAATTTTGTTACATTCTTGATTCATGCTCCGCTTCTGTTAATAGTAGCGTTATTTTCTATAGCCTATAGCCTTCCTCGATAAATGGACTATCCAATAGAAAAAGTATCTTTCAATTCGGACCAGCACTTCCCGAGATCCTAGCGTTCAAACAAACAAACAAACTCTTCAGTTTTATAATATTAATATAGATAAAAACACCCAGACATAGTCCAAATATTTCAATTCATCACACAAATATTGGCACTGGGTGGGAATCGACCCCTGATTATCGGCTTCGAAAGCAGAGCTACTACCCACTAAGCTACGAGGCCAGTCGTAGATTAATAATACTTAACCAAACGCTTAGAATACCGTGATAAATAGCTACAATTCCAGGTATAATACTGTAGGTCAAATTACGTTGGCATACGTTAAAGTTTTGGTTATTTGTTAAAGGCAATACAGGCTCTATATGAAAACTATACTGAACGGATTTGTGTGTGGAAAATTCAAGATTTAAAACCTCGTCGAGGTATTTTAGGCTAATCTGTGTAACACAATCTCAAACCACAAAGTTAATACGTCAAATTAGGCTAATTATTTTGCCATCATCATCGTCGTTTTTTTTGTCATTCCGAGTTAGCGTATTTTACAGAAAATAACAAAGAAAACATTAAAAATTTCAAAAATTGTAAGAAAATTATTATTTTTCAAAGTTGCTGTTTTGTAATCTGGCAATTTTATAGTAACTAAACAAATTTGATGACGCATCGCGTCGACAGAGCGCTCAGAATTTATTATTTTTAGAAATTTCATTGAATTGCTGGTTTCTATAGACCACTGTAACTTCCTTTACTACATCATATAAAATATTACAGTTACTTATATTACATGAACTCTAAAAAGTAATTTTGCCCAATCATCCTAACACCATACCTATGTATGTAAACAAACCAAATAATTAATTACAAACCCATAAAAATAATAGCACCTCTACTGACACCGGGCGCGTGCTGCCGTGACTAATGTAATAATGGTTTGATATATCAACAGCTAATTCTCATGACAATACGTACATGCTACATTGTAACATTTGTAACTGTTGTAGTAGGTATAATAGTAGAATATATGGCTGATAGAAATACGTGGCTACTGCCTGCAATTGATGAGAAATTGGCCTCTAGCGCCGACTACCTCATAACGTGGGCCCAAAAACTAATAGCCGATGTTTTTATCTTATGGTAGTGCGCTCTATGGTATTAAATGGAGCGTTATTATAAACAGAAGTTTTAAATGACCGAATGATTCCATTTTCAAGGCGACCACAGAGAACCATGGCGATAAGAGATTATGGCACCATCTCAGGCAAAGCGACGTGTTTTACTGGCCGGGTCACCACCTTGAGATCTAAAAGCGAAGAACCGTTCAAAGATATACGCAAGGGGTAAGCGGAGGTGCAGCGATCTTCGAAACTGTGAACAAAGGTTTACACTAAGAGAGAGAGGGCTGTGTAGAATTTCCAAACTTGTTCGTCTATACTGAACTGACAGCTGTCCTACCGTAAGTCTAAAAGTTGGATCATGGAAGCTATCCAATTTATTCTTGTTGAGGTCTGGCTAGACTAGCTGGTATATGGATTGCTTACCCTCCAGCTTGCACAGTTGCTTACAGGGCACAGGTACTTTAACAATAATACGAGAAGCTGCAATAGAATAGCTATACGACAATCAACGACTATGTGCTACCACTGAAGCTTTACAGCAGCATACTGTGGCGCAGCACATATTGGTGAAGTGCCTAACACGGGAAAGAGAGCGTCAATTTTTCATCGCAGCTGTAGGAAATAATTTTTCGCTTCCTACGCCTACAGCTACACCTAAGTGTACCCATCAAGGAGTACACTCTCAGGCAACGTATACAGTTTCGTTTGAGTTATATCAATGTCAAAAGTAAGTCCTAAAAATAGCTGAGAAAATAACAACGACACAACATTTTTAGAAAACGCTTCAGACTGAATATTGACGAACATAAAAATATTCTCTCGATACACGATTATTTTTCCAAACGAAGTTATTCGTATCTTATCATATAACAATAAACCTACTTTCCGAAGAGGCTATTCAGAATGACCTATCCCTCTGTTATCTTAGGATATATTTGCAGAAATTACCGGCGCTACTCTTTGAGGAACTATAAAAACAAGCTAGTTTCCGAAATGGTTTCCGATAGGTCGTTATTCTAATAGAATTTGCAAAACTTCGTTGATATAGCGATTGGTTGACGTTCGAATAGCGTTGTCTGATAAACAATTCTGTTTCCAAGGGAACTGAATGTTAAAAATTGTGATAGATGGCTTCTGTCTCCTATCTAACAGCTGAAAAGCGTATTGTTGTAGATAACTTTATCTTTTAGTGAACAAGTAGGATGGGCTGATTATGGTGATGATCTAACACGTAACACGATTTAAATGTTTTTGGCTAAATCTAAAGTTGTACGTACATTGGGTTGATTACCTTGTGCTTTGACAAATTACATTCTAGAACTGTCAATTTATTTTTGCGGCTAGATTTGTTGATGTGTTTCTATAGAACAGAGTGATGGAATAAGCAAGGCATGTGTCTGATGATAAGGAACACGTCTTTTTTTTTTTTTATTATTTAAATTAGCCACTCCACAGACTCCGGGGTCCGTGATCTTTGTCATTAAAATTATATATTATTATTTTTTACACATATTTTGGATAAGGAGAAGAAGAGGAAGTATAAGGAACACGTCTACCCACAGCAACATTGTGCAACACAGTATGGGAACATTAAGAATTCAAATTATGGGGTATGCGACGGTAGGTTCACGGTGGTGTGGTGGTCAATTTAAATCCGATTTATTTTTATCCAATGTAATGTAATTCACGAACCACAATATAAACTATTTGTACGATAAAAATAAGTTATAAAATTGTATGAAGTTAAAATTCCAAAATAAATTCTACTTAGATACAAGCGGCCAGAAGTGCGCGTGAGCAAGTTAGTCAATAACATTCAACAGCTGACTACGCTACTTGAGAAGAGATACGCGGGCGGCGCGGCGCGGGTCGGGAGCGGTGCGCGTGCATAGAAACTATCTAACTAGCTATACGTAGCATCGTGGCATACGTATAATCGAGGATTTCGCAGTTTTGCCAATAGGTGAAGATCTGAAGATGCTCAAGAAGCTCGAAATAAAGACTAAGAAATATAGGCTGCATCACGCTAGGTAATGTTCTAGGTCAGCGACAATGGAAAGAGTTCTGCACATATTGTTATATACTTCTGATTCCTATATATCTAGGCTAAATATTTGTATTATGATTCCGAAAGAATTACTTGACGAAGCTAAAGAGCTTTTAGTACAACAAGTGACGACAAGCCTTTTTATGGTTTAAAATGTTGTAATTAGGAATTTTTCGACTTATTCATATTTTAAATTTAACCTAATGTAAGCAAAAAACAAACAATTATTACCTTCCTTGTGTATTTTTTGTGTTAAGCTGATTTTAAATTAATTTAAGTATGAACATTTCAATATATTTTTTTTAAATTTTATTTTTTCCATATAAATATAGTTAGTGCCGTAAAGGTTTTTTAATTTTCGAATGCCTTAAATACCCAAGAATATACATAAAAAAATCAATACAAAATGTCGAGAAACAAAAAAGTTATTGATTTATGAGATGGAACGCACCGTTTCGTCCCATAGTGCGGCGGCCGATCCCTCGCCGCAGCGCGCGGTTATGCTATGGGCGGTAGCGTTTTGATCGCGTATGGTGTGTCGCGTGAATAATTACTTATATTGTTGGAATATATTTATATAGTAATACTAGCGTTTACCCGTGACTTCGTCCGCGCCACATATTTATTAAAATAATTGAGGCAGTACCTACTCGTATGTCTACTACCATACAAATTCACGTTTCCTAATCAAAATCGGTCTAAGTCAAAGTTTTATATTTATTAATAAATGTACAATTTACACGACAAATTACAAAAAAAAACTATGTTCTCAAAAAATTAATCAAAAACAGACTTTAATTTAAAATCATATTGGGACGGTCCACCAAATTTTATTAGAGTCTATTAGTAGATATTAGTAGATATATCGTCTGATTACATGAACGCAAATTTTAGTTTGTTGTTCATATTACAAAAACCGCCCCACTGATTTTGATAAAATTTATATGACCACCTCTGAACTATAATCTACCAACCAAAAAAATAACCATCTAAATTGATTCACAATTGGAAATACAACTGGATTGATAACCTCCTCCTTTTTGAAGTCGGTTAAAAATAGCATACAAAGAGTGCAAAGATCCTTCCATGCACACTTTTACTCCTCATTTCCACTCTTTTCCAGTGATAAAAAGTCGCTGTTGTCCTTTCCTAAGTCTAGTCTATCTGTGCACCAAATTGTAACAAACTCTTTAAGTGGCTTAAGCGTTAGACGGCAACGGGCAGAGATAGCTACTTTCATATATATAATTTCGTATTAGAATTGAAAACAGGTCTTCCTGATCATTTTATAGGGGGCAGTTGTAAAAGATTACCGAAAAGTAATACGATTACTCCTCCAAAAAACTCATTTTCGCAGTTCTTAATTTGCCTTAATCGAGCGTCCATCATGCATAACATTTGATAAGACACCATGGAAATCTCGTCGACTATCAAAAATTCTGTCTGGTACGCCATTTAGTGGCTGCGCCCATCTTAAATATTGAGGTTGTATAGTGCACTGTATTCTTCTTGTCAAGCCCTTTTATTTGATTCCCATGTTGATGGGATTGATAAAACCTAAGTTATCCGCCATTGTGTAGAGGCCGCCATCTTGGATTTTAATTTTATATAGTACGTTGTATTCTACTGGTTGAGCACTTTCATTTGATACCCATATTGATGGGATTGATAAAACCTACGTTATCCGCCATTTTGTAGCGGCCGCCATCTTGGATTTCAATTTTTTATAGTATATTGTATTCTGCTTGTTGAGCCCTTTCGTTTGATACCCATGTTGATGGGATTGATAAAACCTACGTTATCCACCATTATGTAGCGGCCGCCATCTTGGATTTCAATTTTTTATAGTATATTGTATTCTGCTTGTTGAGCCCTTTCATTTGATACCCATATTGATGGGATTAATAAAACATAAATTATCCGCCATTTTGTAGCGGCGGCCATCTTGAATTTATTTAAGTACATTAATTATAAATAAATGATACCGCTAGAAGCGTCTTGAAACGCTCTTGAGAGTAAATGGCTCAAACGGGTAAAAGTAAGGTGGCACTTCATATGCCGAAACATAAACACCGCACTTATGTAACCTGACACCCGTTTTCCCGCCAAATTTGTAAAACGCGAAAAGCGGCCAGTGTATCAAGCGGTTATATAAGTATCCCCGTATAGTTAGAAATTATAAAATTGCTGGAACAAACGTTTATCGACTCCATTTGTCTAGATACAAAGTTTCATGGTTTTATCTTCAATAATATTGAACTTCCAGACTTTCACCCCCAATTCCACCCCCGTAGGTACAGTTCGAAACTACAAAACTGCTAAAACATACATTTTATGGTTTCGTGTTAAATATCTAGACGTAAAGTTTCATAGTTCTTCAACAATGACGAAGTTTTCCATATAAACTTTCATCCCTTATTTTAACCCTTTTAACCCTTTTTTCGGAACAAAAAGTAGCCTATGTCCTTTCTCGGGATCTATTCTATCTATGTATCAAATTTCATCAAAATCTGTTGGTTGGTTTAGGCGGTAAAGACGGACAGACAGACAGACAGACAGACAGATAGACAGACAGACAGAGTTACTTTCACATTTATAATATTAGCATGGATATAAATATCTTGTGTATTATGTTTGTGTAATATAATAATATTTAAATATAAAATATACATGTTGTGAAATATAAATAATGTTATATCTGATTATGTATGTATAAATTATAAAATGTTGGAAGGACGCCCACAAAATCATTACTTTTCACCGTGCACTGCGCTCGTCACCCATAAGATACGAGATGGGTTTATCTCTATGTCGTGTAATTTCTCTGGAGACATTACCTTTCAAACTTATGCCTAAGCATGTACGTACATTACTGTTCGCACATGCTTAGCGGTAGAGCAATTTGAGAAGATATGGTACTTTCCCTCGGACGACACGGAGTCTGCAAACTACTAAACTACTCCACTACTTTCATTCACTCTTTCTTCATTTTTACTTACACATCATCAAACATGGTAAACTTATGAATCAATCTCATGATCTGTTCGGTATTTCGTATGCTTTACTTAAAATGAAATGAAATATTAACACTGAAAATAAAGTCATATAATCCTGCTATCATCTAGTTTTTGGAACTACATATTAAATTTATTGTTATTACTTATATTATTTCTACATATATTTTGAAACGACTTCCAAAATGGAGGAGGTGATCAACTTGACCGGTATGTTTTTTTTTAATTTATGTTACCTGATTTCTCGAGAACCCCCGTACTGATTTAAAAATTTATTTTTATATTCGGATGCGTATGCTTCCCAAATGGTCCCATATAAATCTTATCGAAATCGGTCAAGTGATTTTTGAAATATGAACCAAAAACTAAAATTTTTCATACAATTTTCTGGATGACGTAATTGTCGCTACGAAATTGGGTAAATGCGTTATTAAAAACTTGTTTTGGACTAAAATGGGTAAAATAAACTACTTTCGTACTAAAAGTTAAACCAACATCAAAACCGCAAATAGCACTCAAAAGCGAAAAATTGATTAATATCATTATTACAAGTGCTACTCACTCATCTATTCGAAGTCGGTGCTAGTCAGGCCAAAAAATCTATGTAGACACGTGGTAGGTAGGCAATTAGGCATATCCGCTACCCGTTAGACTTGGCTAGCACCGACATCAAATAGATGAGTGAGTAGCACTTGTAATAATGATATTAATTTATTTTTCGCTTTTGAGTGCTTATTTGTGGTTTTGAAGTCGGTTTAATTTCTTGTACGAAACTCATTTTTTGTTCAAGATTTGTTTATACTAGTGATAACAATTTTGTGAATGTGATAAGAGTTTTTTTGATATATGAACGAAGAAATATTAAATTTATCTATACTCGTAGATATACAAAACTCAACCTTTTCTTTTTGGTCACACTATAAGTTGAGAAAGGCTTTTCCAATTTCATGCATCTTTTTAAAATGTTTCCTAATAATTTACAAGTTCGTCAAACATTAAAAAAAATGTGCTGAAACGTAATGAAATGCCAGTAAAAACAGAAGGTTTTTTGTTCAACTTTGCACTAAATTCCTAATCCAATTTTTTTCTATGAGGTAAAAATAAACTTACTGAGCATAAAATTACAAAATGCTCACAGATCCAGGTAGAGCTTCAAACGCCAATTGAAAAAAAAACTGTTTTAGCCGATATTTTGAAACTATATATTTTGACAATAATTGTAGAAAATAAAATTTTGCATCTTTTGTTGCTAGTAAACTTTTTTTTGTTAAACTTACCGTTTACGATTTATAACCCATTCAATGATACGATTGCTATGATGCCGATAATAGTGGATGAAAATGATGTTGTCTACGATGGAACTTGTTTCTCTAATAGAAACAAGCACAGTATACCTTGTAACCCCAAGGTTCGAACCTTCGACAAAACCCACTCTGGCAATGCGTTTCACAGCTTAGTTGTTCTTATTACAAAGTGGAGACCAAACTCTTCGTTCAACTCTTCAATCATGATGATGAACGGTGCTGTTTATTCGAGCAACGAGCAATATGATAGAATAACTTTAATTTAAAAACCCCGACTACAAAAAAATCTACACGTAAAAAAATATTACCTACTATTATCTAAATATTATCTAAGGACACTTTGGCGAGTCAGACTAGTCTTAGAATATCTTAGTTACCAAAATCCATCCAGCCGTTTGGAAGATATGTGGAAATAAAAGATTTACAAACATAAAAGATACGCGCGAAAAACATAACCCTTCTTTCATTCCGGTAAAAAGGGACATGTTTATGCTACTGGGAACAGAATTCACCTCTTATTATTTTTACATTGGTACATCATCAAATTTTACATAATAAATCGTAATCGGTAAGTTCGAAAAAAAGTTTACTGGCAACAAAAGATGGGAAATTTTATTTTCTACAATAATAATAGGCTTTATAACTTTTTCAGAATATCAGCCAAAAACGTTTTTTCGAGCTGGCGCTTGAAGCTCCACCTGGATTTGTTATTATTTTGTGATTTTATGCTCACGAAATGATTCTAAACCTTATATAAAAAATACGAATCGGAAATTTAGTGCAGAGTTAAATTCTACGAGTAATTTTACTGCCTAAAAGGCTTCTTATCAAATTTGGTCGAGTGCCTAAATTTCTATGAACAAAATTAACATTTTCATACAAAAAAAAAAGAAAAAACAATAAATTTTGGTGGTGTCACAAACTTGGAAAAGAAATAAAAACATTAAAAAATTCTAACAAAACCATACGTGTATGAAAAAGTGTAGGAAAGGTGTTCAAAATTGTATTGAAGTTCCTAACATTTTTTTTCTAAACTGAATAGTTTGCGCGAAAGTCTCTTCCAAAGTGGTAAAATCTGTATGTGAGGACTTTTCATCCAAGTACTAAGTACTTTACTACCAAAGAATTTACCTAAATGGCAGATAATGCAAGTTAGGTATCATTTATGATACCTTACTTGCATTTATATTAGGGATTTACGCAGGGGATTTCTCCCCTCTCATTATTTCCTTATCCCGATCTCTGATTTAACGGACGAATAATTTACCGATGCTTATCTATTTTCCATTGCCTCCGCATTGAATTTTTACTGATGTGGTATCGACGTCAGTTTTTGAGACTCCTTATTGGTCTACAACATAAAGTAAACAGCGTACTAATTAGTATCAGCGTCTATTTGCAATTCCAATGAAAACGGTATCAAAAATCAAGATCATAGCGTGCTTCACTAGTAATACCTACTGATATTGTTATACTGTGGCACTATGATCGTAATATTTAAAATTTATCGGTTGTCAAAATTGCAAAATCAAGCACAGGCCCGTCGTCCGTGAGCGCCGAAACGCGACTGATCAGGCTGGCCGAACGGCGCGCTATATATATGGTAGATATTAAAACATAGTGAATAACTGATACTTTTTATCAAGTCAAACTCTGCGAATGCATCTATAACTTTTTAGTGGCTTTCGTTGAGTACAAAAATTTTGTAAAAAAATTCATTAGTTTAGTCATAAACTTGAAACAACTTTTTGAAAAGGGGTGACTTTGGGATTTTTTTCTATCAAGTAAAATTCATTAAATCGTGTTATTGACTGCGAATTGCACTAGATTAGATCCTTAACTAATACATATATTTTTTTCAGAGTTTAAAACACTATTTTAAATGTCTTAAAGTTGTTTTAAAAATTCAAAATTACGGCCCACACGCCCTTAAATTATTTACTCAATAGCTTTACGGCCACGAAATGTAATACGAAAGATCGCCAAAATTATAAAACATGTCACTTGCAATTATACAAAAGATGTATCCCGTATGACGACAACCCTTAAAAATTACGGTAGTTAATTAATTTTAGTGAAATGTTACAAATTGTTATAAGCATTTTAAACGTTTAAAAGATCAACTGCACAAGAATGCAATTTTGTTGTACCTATTTGGAAATTATGTACTTGTAAGGTTTTAAGAACTTACTTTTGGTTTTGAAGATATTTTATGATACGCCAAACTTGACTGTCCCAGTAAAAAGAATCGCTACTTTCGCATTTTACGAGTAAATAAATATTATTGGTTCGGCTAAATAAATAAATAGATTTGGGCCTGTTCAAAGTACCATGTAGGAGTTACGGCAGAAATGTAAACTTCATTATCTGAATTTTGTATTATGTAGTACGAGTATTATCACAGTACAAAACTAGAATTAAAAGTATGATTTATTAGAATGTGGTATTATTGTAGGATAGTCTTAAAGGATAGTGAGAAAAAAATCAACATTTTATTTTATTTTTGTAATCAATAACATTAGCATGGCGCAAGCCATAATTAAAAGTAAAAAGCATAGATTAGAGACAATGGTGACTATGGACGCGTCAATTGAATTAAATAATGTATGAAAGTCTACTAAGAAGTTAAAAATAAATAGGAGTGGGAAATTAATAAAAGACATCAAGGGTAGGATTTCATGGAGCGGTTTCAAACCGCGCCCGCGCGCGGGCGCGAACCGCGACAGGCGACGATTTTTTCAAAACTCACGAGACCGCTCATTGTAGCGGTTCGCGCCCGCGCGCGGGCGCGGTTTGAAACTGCGCGGACGTGCGGTTGGAAGTCAGTAGCATAGCGTAGGGAGGGCGGTAGGGGCGACCCGCTCGGGGCGGCACTTTTGAGGGGGTGGCAAATTTTAGATTAAATAATAATATATTTAAGGTCAGATTTTTCTGCCAGGGTAGGCATTTACGCTGCCTCGCGCGCTCTGATGTCCCGCTTTGTGCGGAATCGGTGCCACAGTGCAGATATAACACTAAATTATTGAATAAATTGAACTAAGTACTAGTTTAAACTTATTTTTTGTTCAAAATTTGTTTATAATTGTGATAAGAGTTTTGTTTCTTTACTAACCAGGAAATATTTATCTACACTCGTAGGTATACTAAAATTAACCTTTTCTTTTTTGACGCTTTAAGTTGAGACCGGCATTACCAATTCCATTCATTATTTAAAATGTTGCCTTATACTTCGTAGATTTGTCCAAAATAAAAAAAAAATGTGCAGAAACTTAATTAACGATACGGTTGCGTTAATGCCGATGATGGTGGATGAATATGATATGGTCTACGACGGCGCTTACTTCTCTAACAGAAACAAATACACTCTCGACTCGAAAATCCCAAGGTTCGAACCATCACGAAAAACTCACTCTGGCAATGCGTTTCACAGCCTAATTAGTCCTTCTTATTACAAAGGTGGAGATAAAACTCTTTGTTAGATTCTTTAATCTATGATGAACGATGTTATTTTTTCGAGCAACGAGTAACACGATAGAAAAACTTTAATTTAAAAAACCCGACTGCAAAAAATCAACACATAAAAAACATTATGTACTATGTGATGATACTTTGGCGATTGACACTAATCTAACAATATCTTAGTTATAAAAATCCATCCAGGCGTTTGGAAGAAACGTGGGAATAAAGAAATTTACAAACATACCAGATACACTCGAAAACCATAATTCTTCTTTCAGTCGGGTAAAATGGCAATAAAGGAAATGAATAATATTTTTATCGCAGCCGCAAATTAAGAAAAGCTTGTATTATCTGTAATCTGTAGATGTATTTTATTCCACAAATTGTTTTAATTTCTTATTCTATGACGATTTCTGAGAAACTTTTTTTGACTCCGACGATATTGATCAAGAACTTGTCAGAGTGAATCTCTACTCGTAGAGTCTTGCGGGAGGAGGCCACGAAATGTTTTGCGATAAGGCGTAAGAGCAAGATTAAAGTCGAAGCGTTTGAAACAGACTCTGAAATGATGGAAGAAAAGAAAGAAAGAAGTGGCAAATTGTATAGAAGACTAATGAGTACAATCAGCCCCTTGACATAGCGTTTGTGGGCTATGAGAAAGCATGACGGATAACTCAGTGAAAGTCTGGTTGGTCATGGAATCCCTACAGCGATGCCAAATTGACAGCCGAGAAGCCGAGATATATCGAGGTAATGAGATATTTGCATATCGCCGCAACTATGACTGTTCAAGTTCGAAACTCGCTGGATTAGACTGGACGTGACATTTATAATTACGGCAACAGGCGTATCTCACCAAACGATATCGTCGTAATGGCCGAAATCTATGTATGGCGGGGATCTACAAGAGATACTGATGGGCCTTGTTTACGCCTCCCAGCGCATCGGTCTCAAATGAACCTATATAAAACCGTGCTCCAGTTGAAAAACGTGCTGTGAAACGAGCAATGGTTGGTGTTTTCTGAGTGATCGTATACGAAACGAAGTCATCCGTCAGTGGACCAAAGTTATTGACATAGCTCAACGTATTAAAACAAGCGGAAGTTGACTGTGTCCTCGAGGTCAACCATAAGTTTAGCATGTTTCAGTAAAACTTGACATAACTGATGCGTTGGTAGTGAAAAAGTCACTAAAATAAACACAGGTTTTTTACCTTAACCTTAAATCATACAAAAATGTTCCGCCAGGCATTAAAAACTCACTAGTTCTAGTGACAAAGTCAAATTAATTTAGCCATATTACATTATTTATTAAAACTAGTTCCCGTTATTTTCATGTGATGAAAAGTAGCCCATATGTAATCTATTATCTAATTTGCAATAAACTTATATTTTATTGCAGATAATAGATTACAAGCAAGCAAATACTTGATGTATTCGAGAGGTAGAAAAACCCTATCCAATTTTACAGAATAGCCTACAAACACTAAAAAGTACAAAAGTTAAAATAAAAAACATCAAAAGTTACGTTTAAAATAACCGACTTCAAAACCACAAAAAGGCATTCAAAAGCGAAAAGTAAATTACTAAGGGCAGCACTATTTTTGTTTCTCCCGCCCCTCAACCGACTGCCAGAACATTGACTTATATAAGTATGGACCAGACCAACCGTACGAAAAAAAAAACACCGCATTGGCCCTTAAAACATTTTTAGGGCCAGTGTGACTCAGTTCACAGCGTTCAGTACGCGGAAGTGAACGAGTATTTGGTGGGCATTAAAATTCATAATTGTGTGCTAAAAGGTTGCAAAAACTACGACACAAAGAAAGATGGGATATGGTATTGTTGTCGCCCTGGCAACACTGCACTGTTTTCGCTGCATCCTGGGCGTTTTGCGCCGAACGTCACTTCCGGAACGTGAAGAGTTTTGCCATTATACTCTAACTTACGCCACTTTGCCTTCAGCCGCCAACGAAGTAACAAGTCCTCAAGGATTTGATTTGAACATAGTAACGATTTAGCATCATTTTTACACGGCAAAATATTCTTACCTGCGGAGAAAGAGGTGACTATTAAACCTCAACTACCCTCAAAACATTCTTCTCGAACACTACCTCCAACTGGGTCTCAAAATTTCATAAACAAACCCGTAAACAATGTTGAACATACAGCCAGTACTAGTGGTACATTGAACTTTAATTGCTACCGCTGTGGTGATATAGGCCATAGAAGAAACAAATGTCCAGTTAAAGACAGTGTTCGGTGTACTTCTTGTAGTAAATTGGGTCATTTAGAAGTTGTTTGTAAATCGAAACAAAAGACAAAGGTCGAGAAAATGTTGAAGTTAAATTGGTTACCAATACAAATAGTAAAAGTAAATTTTCAAGCAAGTAAAGCTTAATGATATTCAAGCAACTGCATTCATTGACATGGGTAGTGATTGTTCGTTGATTACAACCGCATTAGCAACGCAGTACAATTTAACCCCATTTGCGCTTAACACCCCAGTGAATTTAGTAGGTTTCACAAATGACTTATCTACCAAAATTACGAAAGCTGTAGCAGCCGAAGTTAAGGTGGACTCTGTGACATTGTTTGTGACATTTTATGTTATCGATGCGCTCTCTGGCTGCAATATTTTAATAGGAAGAAATTTCACCGAAGATAAAAGCATCATGTACGTTCGTTTCGGAAACACATTAACGTTCCAACCAGTTTGTGTACCGAATGATTGCCAAGTTAACGTTATAAATAATGATTCCGAAACAAAGTTGAACGATATTTTGTCAAAGTACCCTCAAACGTTCTCTCAAGATTTGTCATGTCTAGGAAAAACATCTTGTGTTGAATTGGAAATCCAATTAACATCTAACAAACCGGTTTGTCAACGACCGTATAGAATGTCAGCCTCTGAGAAAAAGATCACTCGCGAAATAACAGATGACCTTTTAAAGAATGGAATTATTCAGCATAGTAACTCTGCATATGCAAGCCCAGCGCTTTTGGTTGACAAGTCATCAGGCGAGAAAAGATTATGCGTTGATTATAGGCAGCTCAACAAACAAACGATCAAAGAAAAATATCCTATGCCCATGATTGAGGACCTTATTGATAGGTTGCAGGGATGTAAAGTGTTTTCTTCTTTAGACCTCAAAAGTGGGTACCATCAAATTTGCATAAAAAAGAAGATGTGCACAAGACAGCGTTCATTACATGTGACGGACATTTTGAATATTTAAGAATGCCATTTGGTCTATGTAATGGGCCAGCGGTCTTTCAAAAATTGATGAACACTGTCTTGGGCAATCTTCGTTTCGGAAGAGTGATTTGCTATATGGATGATCTACTTATAGCTACGGAAACTATAGAAGAAAACATAGCCTGTTTAGAATTGGTGTTAGATATTTTTACGAAAAATGGCTTGACAATAAATCTAGAAAAGTGTTCATTTGGAATTGGAAGACGTTGGTTAGTACCAAAGCGTTGCATATGGTACGTGATTCGCGCTAATCATGATGACGTAGGACATTTTGCAGAAAGTAAAACTATTGAAAGAATTCGTTCAAAGTATTGGTTCCCTCGCCTTAAGAAAACTGTGTCAAAATATATTAAAAATTGTTTAAATTGCATTTATTTCAAAAATATACATGGTAAGAAACCAGGAAAGCTGTTTCCGATTCCAAAATATGCCAGGCCATTCCACACACTTCACATTGATCACGTTGGTCCATTTGTCAAAACAACACAGCAAAATAGCTATCTTTTGGTGCTAGTAGATTCTTTTACTAAATTTGTATTTATCTCCGCGGTCAGAGACACCAAGAGTAAAAGTGTAATCAACGAATTGAATAAAATATTTAAAGTATTTGGCAACCCGAAGCGACTGGTATGTGACGCGGGTAGTGCGTTCACGTCTAAGTTGTTCACCAGTTTTTGCAATGATCATAATATCAGAGCTCACATAATAGCAACGGCCGTGCCGCGTTCAAACGGTCAAGTAGAGCGCTACAATCAAACTATTTTAGAAGCTTTACGGAGCAAAGGTGCTGACACTGACAATAACAAGTGGGATCAGCACATTACAAGCATACAGCAAGGTATCAATAGCACAATCAATAAAACAACATCTGCCGTCCCTAGTGAGGTATTCTTTGGATATAGAGTTCGAATGGATAATGATGTCATTGCTGATGATGAAAACATTGAATACCCGGTTGATGTAACGGCACTAAGGACCGCAGTTGATACCAACATTAAAATAGACGCTGAAAAACAAAAGGCAGCCTTTGATATCAAAAGAAAAGAGGCACCAGTATACGACATAGGAGATTTAGTAGTCCTAAAGATTCCAAGCCACACGAATGATGGCCAAAGCACGAAGTTAATGCCTCTCTACAAAGGCCCATTTCAAGTGACAAAAGTACTTGGCCACGACAGATACAAAGTAGAAGATATGAGAGGAGCAGAAAGATCGTCAAAACGGTATGATGGCATAGCATGTGTGGAAAACATGAAACCATGGATTCGCATTGCTAAGTAACCGGATGTTGTCAAGTACGTATGACTATTTACATGTTTTGTTATTTGTGATGTAATAGAACAAAATTTAGACGTCATTGCTTTTGTAAATAACCTGACACTTTAGTAAGACTACATTTGCTTAATGTAAAACAATTCATCAAAATGGTCTAAAGTAATATCTGTAAACATCATGCATCAAAATGGTCTAATGTAATATCTGTAAACATCATGCACAATGGAGTGTCCGATATCTATAACTACAACATGATCCCGAAATGAACGCTGTTGCAATGAATGAGTGACTGTACACGACTTGGTGATTCGGTGTGAACACCAGGTTTACTATTTGATCTGCAACAGGAATCTAGTATGAACGCTGTTGCAGTGAAAGAGTGGCAATACACAACTTGGTGATTCGGTGTGAACACCAGGTTTACTATTTGATCTGCAACAGGAATCTGGTATGAACGCTGTTGCAGTGAAAGAGTGGCAATACACAACTTGGTGATTCGGTGTGAACACCAGGTTTAAGCTACTATTTGATCTACAACAGGAATCTGACATGATCGCTGTTGCAGTGAATGAAAGGCAATACACGTCTTGGTGATTCGGTATGAACACCAGTTTAAAGTCACTATAGAGGTATAGTCTGCAACAGTAATCTGAGGTAGCGGGAATGTGGTAGTACCACGACTAGATTGATTTGGTTAGAAATTTTAGTCTAACCCATAATGTAAACACTCCATTGTACATCTGAGACAGCTAAGATTCAACCGCTAAACAAAGTTGTAAGATTATGTAATATTTCCTTTGACATGAGGTTAAAATGTTTCCAGTTCTACATCAGACCAGACCGCAGTCGAGGACGAATGCGTGAGCAGGAGGGCCGGATGTTGTCGCCCTGGCAACACTGCACTGTTTTCGCTGCATCCTGGGCGTTTTGCGCCGAACGTCACTTCCGGAACGTGAAGAGTTTTGCCATTATACTCTAACTTACGCCACTTTGCCTTCAGCCGCCAACGAAGTAACAAGTCCTCAAGGAGTTTGAGTTAATACATTAAGTATTCGGCAAGCTAAAGAGTAGGTAGCAAAATGTTTCACTCGTTTCACCGCCTTCAAAAAAATCTAAAGTTTCATGTGTTGTTCGATTATTACATTAAAAGGATCGATCATCTTAAAATTAATGCATGCAAGTGATTTGTAAAGTTTCGCTGTAATTGATGGTCAATAATCATTATTTAAGGATGTGTGTAGATGTGGGTTAAGATAATAAATGTTTATGTTACTCGTGAATAATGTTGTTTCTCTTAGTATCATCAGTAAGTATGTAATCTTAATTTCCGTTTGTTGCTGTTAGATTAATTGGCATATATTTTTAAAGTGATATTATTTTTCTACGGATTTCCACAAAATAACCGCCATTGAACGCGTGAAGTGGACGAAGTAGCCTTGTACAAACGTGATTTTTGTTGTTGTTTTATTGTTATCGAATTTAGTGCAAGTGATTTTGAATTTTGTGATTTAATAATATAACAAAACGTAATCCGTCTTATTCCAAAACACGGACTAATTATAGTACTGGAATTAAGCCAGATTTAAACCAAGTCTAAGCGTTATTACAAAACGAAGTTTTTCTTTAAGCCACGTACTATCTATGATCCTAAAGATTAACCATCGAACCCCTAGTTTAACTATGGACTTACTTCGCATCTGTCATTTTAAGGTTAGGACAACACTTGTTTCTTCCATATTTAACAATTTGAACTCTCGCAATAGGGATGTTAACACTAATCACACATTAATGTTTAATGTTAATTTTATGATAGTTTGCATTAATAGAATATCGAGAATCACATTATTATAATTTAATATTACGTAGTAAATTTATTATAAATGATTTTAAATCCTATATTTTTAATCTGTTGTCACGTGACTGGCTACACCAATATGAATTATTACGTCACTAGTCGCAAAACAAACTGTCAAAACTGATGAAACTGTTTACATTTCTGCTTTTTTATTATAGTTTGCGATCTAAGCGACAACAATTTTGATTGTTTGTATTCAAGTAATGATAAGAAAACACATAACCTGAACATACAGTCATGAATCGCGAACAGTATTTTGCGACTAGTGACGTCATGTCAGTTGTTAGTGTTTCAAAATGAGTCTAATATTGTATATTTACTCATTGAAAATACTAATATTTTGAAATTAAATGTATTTTTACGGTAAACAAGGGTCAATCTTCAAAATAAAAGCAGTTCCAAAATTGTTAATATTGTTGTATAACGTTGGGCTATCTCAGGCTTAACCTTGGACTTAAGTAGTCTTTGGATAGTCTGAGTTTTGTAATAGGAACCGTATCAAACCTGGATTAGTTAGTCCTGGTTTAAACCTGTACTACGAGTATCTTAGTTTTTTGGAATAAGACTCAATAGGTTTAATCTACACTTAGGTTTGAGTACATTACAAAGAAAATATTCGTAAATACTTTCAATTTTTGTGTTTGCATTGAATAGGATTCGAAACTAATGAACCGATTTGAAAAAAAAAATGAATGATACTCGTACATTAATAAAAATACTTTTACTATGTTTATTATTGTATTTAAATATTTGAGAAACTATTTTGAATACCTATACATATGTAGTTCGTTTAGAGTTTATTGTAAAAAATTTATTCACATATATTATTCCAATTGCAAGTAAAAAAATTATGTATGAAATTACGTTTTTTTTTTTGTGCAATGCTATGCCGTCTTTGTCGTCAACGCGGCACTAACGTAGTTCGTATGATTTACAGATCTCGCTGTTTTAGCTTGTATTAAGAAGTTTTCTAAAAATGTATAGTAGAGCGCATCCTTCATTTTGAAATCATTGGCTGCAGACGGCTGCCGCGCCGTTGCGCGCGCAACCGCGCGGTCGCTACGCGGGCACCACGCGGCACCCGCGTAGCGACCGCGCGGTTGCGCGCGCAACGGCGCGGTCGCCACGCGGGCGCCGCGCGGCACCCGCGTGGTAGCGCGGGCGTAAACCGCCTCGTGAGTTTTGAATTCAATTTTTACATACAAATCTGCATCCTACAGAAGACGCGGGCCCGCGCCCGCGCGCGGCGCGGTTTGAAACCGCTCCGTGAAATCCTACCCTAAAACGGAAATTGAATTTACTAAACACAGCGATACAGCAAGAAAGAGCAGCAGCTGACTGATTCTTTCTCGCTCTGGCACACTCGGCGGTTCCGAGTTCACCCGACCATTTCTTTCACTGCCGATCGTGACGATGAACTTCAAGAACCCACGAAAAATATGTGTGTGGTGCGCCACAAGAAATTCTTCCTTCAAAAAATTACAATGTTTTTCAATTTACACGTCTCACGTTTCATTCACTACAGTGCACGTCTAATAGCTAAGTCTACGAATAATTCAGATGAGCTCGTAATTAGTACTTACTCTAAGCACGTTTGAATTATCCCCATACTCGTCTAGACTCATAAATTAATTTATAAATTATGTTAAGTAGATACCGAAGATGCAATTATTTTCTAGCGGCACCCTCTCACGATGTCAACCTTGTAAAATTTATGAAATAGTTATTCCCTTAGAAACTATAATATATTTTCAGGGTAAAATAATTTAACTATGTGTTATTCGAGACCATAATTTAACTAAGATCGGAATTTCAGATCGATCCGTTCCGTTTCATTATTACAATTTGATTGAGCAACATACGTGTTAACTATTATCGGCAAGTAATATTCGTAGGAACCAGGATTATATGATCAAACAAAGATAAAACTAGGTTCAAATTTAGAATGTATCTCAAATAGAAGCGGACGTGGGTAGCCTCAGCATTCCACCTTTACATTTAGACCTTCGTTAAAAGACTCCCAAATAAACAAAATTTGCGCCAAGTTTGCAGTACACCGATGGAGTTGTCGTAATTAAATTTTAAAAACACCCTCGCGTGTCTAAATGGGGTAATGAAATGAATTATTTTAATGAAGGCTTCCTTACTTGCGTGTCCGTGAAATGTTCTGGTGAAATAATCCACACGAAAAAGTTTATGCGAATATTATTCGACAGATTCTTATTAATCGATGTGGCCAGGTTAGCAGTAGATTTTTTTTTTTTTACTTTTATAGGTTTACACTTAACCGCTATCTTGCCTGATGTTAAGCGACGATGCGGTCTGAAGCGTGTATACCTAGAAGAAACCGATTCACTCGCAATTTGAAGACACAAAGATTATAACCATCGGGAAAACCCCACTAAGGCAACGTATTCCACAGCTTAGACGAAACTGCTACGTAGAACATCTGGTCTGCTCTCTGTTTCAATTTACCAATGTCATCAAAGTCTCACAACGACGAAAACTACTAGTGATAGCACAGATAAAGAAATACTACCAGTAGAACGAAGCCTTTGAATTTGCAATAAATGCCGACAAATAGAAATGTTTATTAATTACCATTCAATTTTTGTATTAATTTATTATCAACATTGTTAGGTATCAGCAACATTATTGTAAACATATTTAGTGCTAAAAGAATTTGTAATTATCAACAATAATTATTTATAAAATTAAAACAATACGAATTTTGTATTGAACGATATCAAACATTAATATAATCCTACTAACATTATAAATGTCAATGTTGGAATGTTTGGATATTTGTGTGTTTGTTGTTCAATCACACCGTAATGCCTAAACAAGTCAGGCTAAAATTTGGAACATAAATATATAGATTATACTGTGGTAAAACATATATATTACTTCTGTCTCGAAAAAATAACGGGAACTACGTGGATAAAACCACGGGGCGCTGTTAGTAAAAAAATTGTGCAGCCGGAAGCGGACAAGAGCCAAATTTAACGGTGGAGAGACCTACTATATGAGATTTTTATACCATTTTTGAATGTGATAATGTCTTTGAAGTCGATTAACATCGGCAGCACGCACGAAAAAGTTTCAAACGCAATGGCATGTCGATATTACCCAAGGTATGTTATTATAAAAAATCAACCAGATTTTTATAATAAAGTTACATTCAGTTTGTAGCTAGACTAGACGGTATGGTTTTTAAAAAATTTCATTAATTTCAAATCAAACAAGCAAAAAAAGAAAAAAACCGCTTATCTCTCTCCATATCGCAAATCCAGTCAAACCGAAAAAATATTTCAGCCTTACCAAAGCTTAGCCTTTCGAAATAATATTACGTACATCCTTTTTAAATAACGATCGTGATACAGGCTTCCTTATTCCTTCTACTCTTATCTGGGAGTAGATTAGGGGGGATCCGTTGTTTTTGTTCGGGCAAAACGCCCGGGTCCGTCGTCCCATTATCATTTTCCGTTGAGTGAATCGGCCTGGACCTTCGGGTGACCCTCTTGGTTTCAATGTAAAAAAGGTACGTAAGTGGTTAACGACTTGAAACATTTGTGAGGAAGAGGGGATTTTTGCTGTAGTGGGGACGGTATGAATTGAGAATTAATGAGTTTACTTTACGATGGTGTCAAGTCGTGGGGCTTTGTTTATGTTATTTTTTTTTGACGTGACAACGTCTTATAAATTGGTTTGCCGGGTGACACTTCAAGAAACTGCGTTACGCTCCGCTCACGTTATGCGCTCACAACGAGAGCGAGTGAGAGGCACGCGTCCCTTCCACTCGGGCATGGTTAGCCCGCCTAAGAGCGAGAGAGACAGACATAAAAAGTGAAAGGCACGCGTCCCTTCCGTAAAATTATTTTACCACTGAAAGTCGTTGTCACGTAAAACTTTCGCCCGTATACCGACTTTACAGGCAACCAATTTTTTGACATAATATAGAGCGACATGTGCCTGATAACTAAATAACATACAAACCAAATACAGCAGAGTGTCACGCAGCTATTGGAACTTGAAGAGTCCAAATCATTACCTAGACTTGCAAAACTGCCATACGCTTTCCACTCACGCAAATATTTACTTATAATTTAAATGTAAATTTGGATATTTGTTGCTCAATGACTTTTTGATGATGTTGGATCGTCTGAAGGGATTGCGTTGAAATTTGTAACACAGATTGCAGTGTCGAGAAACACATAGGGTGATTATTGTGGGAAAAAAAAGAAACGGGAACTACGTAGTTTAAATCGCGGGGTTTTGCTAGGACCTACTAGTAATATATAATATACTAGTAATATATAATATCCCGTTCCGGCTTCGCTCGGATATTGTCATATAACGACTATTCATCGAAATAAAAACTATCCTATCTTTCAAGTTGGATCAAACTGCACACGGTGTCCAAATTTGATTAAAATCGGCTAAGTAGTTTAGGAGTTCATCGCGGACAAACATCGTGACAGGAGATTTATACATATTAAGATGTAGATGATTGATTAAGATGTCATGTAATATCTACTAAAAAAAAGTTAACAAATTCTTGTAACCCGATCAGCGCAAGTCTACTGCAATAACTGTACTCTTGGGTACCCAAAATACAAGCGCAGCCTACTTTGGGATCCACCACATAAACCGCGGAGCCAGCTATGACACTATTTCAACAATATCAATTAGTATTCATGTGCTGTTATTCTTATGGAAATAAATTACTTTTAATTAATTTAAATTATATCGAAACACTGTTGTGTTGTCACATTAATACTATCTGGCCGACATTGTACAAGCTTTGCTTAGTTTGGGGTCAGATGGTGTTGTGTTTGAATTCTCCACCAATTGTCCACCAATACTGGCTTATTTTTTTTAACTTTTATAGGTTTACACTTGACCGCCATCTCTCCTGATGTTAAACGACAATGCGGTCTACGATGGAGCGTGTTTACCTAGAAATAACCGATTCACTCTCGATTTGAAGACACAAAGATTGTAATCATCGGGGAAAACCCACTCAGGCAACGTATTCCACAGCCTAGACGTTCTTATCACAAAATTAGAGAAGCGGTAGAACAGCTGGTATCGCTTTTAACACGTGTAGTTTTCGTTCTTGTAATTTCTTCACGTTAATGGGTAGTATGTGCTTAGAATTAGTAGCTGTACAAATTTAAACTCTTTTTTGATTATTTGCTATTCTGGACAAAAACAAAATTGTGTTTAAAACTTTATTCTATTCCATTGTTCCGATGTGATATAGCAGCAATAATCCATACATTCGCATTTATAGTATGATACTAGCAGTACTCCAGTACTCCGCGGCTTTACCCGCTTAGCTCCCATTTCCGCCATTTTCTGGGATAAAAATATCTTATGTGTTCTTCCAGACTATAGTCTAAATTGTGGTCCAAATTTCAATTAGATCCGTTCACACGTTACGACATGATTGAGCAACAAACATCCAAATATGGACATTTATAACATGAATAATAGTATAGATAAAAGTAGGATAAGTATCTTAATGAATAGATTCAAGAAATGGACGTTTGTAGTGAATGTACCTCTAGATATTACTTCGTATAAGTTTCCGGTCATTTCATCCAATCGGCCTAGGCCAAACTAGGTAGGGTAGACCTGAGGTATTTGGACCAAATTAGATTGTCTTCGACTAAACTAGTAAATCCCGACAAGCGACTGATGAACTGATTTAGTCGAGGATGATAAGCTCGTTTGGTTTGCTATGCCAGCAACATACACACATTTTTAAATTGATATTCTTTTTTTCCTTAAATTATTCACCAATATCAAGTACAAGTCATCTTGGATCTTAATACTTATTGTAATCTAGCCTAATTTATTAAGCCTGGGCTAATGAGTAATTTACATCAAACTTGAATTATACTACATAGAAAAATTGAAATTTATGATAACTTTTTTTGTTAATGTTGTATTTAATAAGACTTGTTTTGTGGTTGTGTAAGGCTGTTTTTAATATTATTGGAAAAAATTGAAGTTAAAATATTGTTGCCCAAATTCGCGATGCAAAGGAGTGGTAATGTGTTTATCAGTCTATGTATGTGTGTATGTATGATTCTGTGAAGCACCATACAGACCAAACGCCTGGGCCGCGATTTTTATGATTCATACGTCAATCGATTTTTATTAGCCTGTCATGTGACACTAGCTGTTGAGTGAACCTGTTTGTAGTCAATTAATGGCGCAGGCGAAATTTGAATGAATTCAACTCTGATAGCTAAGTAAACAGGTAAGAATACAACTATTATATCCTTAAAAAGTCAACAAAATACGTTAATACCGTTATATCTTTAGTAACCAATACGCAGTGATCTAATCATGTCAAGTTCCATGAAGTGTTCTCAGTTCTCTAACGTTCCGTGCTGCATCTATTTGCCTGGATGCTTCTAACCATCGATGCAAGCCTCGTTCGCTCACTCGGGATAGACGAGAGTATAAATAGAGCTCATAGTTTGAGCAAACACATTAGATGTTCAGTTGTTGATCTAAGCAATATGTTTAATCTTTTATCGTACTAATACTCGTATCATAAATTTGAAAGTAATGGGCTGTAAGAGTTCGAAATTGTGAATCTAATAATTTAAGCTTAATGAATAGTAAAAAATGAATAGCTTTTTTCATTATAAAGACAAGTTGGGCATCTGCTTGATGCTAAGTAACATGCCTGCCCATTACACCACAGTGACACGCAGCTATTGGAACATGAAGTACAAATACATATAAATCTATAGTAGCATAACGTTGTATAGCCTATAAATATAGCATTCGTCAATAAACGGACCATCCGATAGAAAGAGTCTTTAAAATTTCATCCGATAGAAATCCTAACGTTCAAAGAAACAAAAAGACTCTTTAGCTTTATAAGATTAATATAAATAAAAATGTAAGTGTACAATTTTACTTAATTTTTTGTACCACTATTTTCTTTCCTCAACGAGAATTACAACCAAATATTTGAGCTACGTCAATGCTACGAAGCAACAAAAGGGTCTATCCAAAAGGCACTTTCCGACATCTGTGACTTGCAAAAGTGCGGCGGTAGTCGGCAGTAATTATTGTGAGAAGACATCTGCTAAGGGCGCCTTGTATGCAATAAAGCAGGGACTTGAATGTAATAAGATAGTTATTATGAAGGAGGCACTTTTACAATGATCACAGTTTTATTATCTTGAAACTAACTAGGTCTACTTACAGATGTTTCGTGTCTATTTGTACTAGTATTTTAAAGCTGAACAGGTTTTTGTTTGAACGCGCTAGTCTCAGGACCTCAAAAAACACATTGTGTTTTCTGATAAATAGCATTCTCTATTAAAAGGGACTCAGTTTTTAACATGCCTTGGACGATCTCAGTTCTAACGATTTTTCTTAAGAGTGCTTTAGTACTAAGACGAAGTGTACCGCACAATTAAATTAATAATAAATTTCCTATTATTTTATCTTAAGTTTAGTGTGAAGTTTAACAACATTCAGCAAGGCAATTCCCTTATTGTTACACAAATACTAACAATTTCTTCAATTGCATTAAGTCTAATCTACTTCAGTACAAACAGCACATCCATTACTTACTTTATCAAGGTTCTGTTTTAATTAATAAATAAAGGCGGAATAAAAAGATAAGGTCAGCTTCAGGCTCGTTCCTTAATTAAAGTGAAACTATTAAAATTCCTCTTGTGGCTCGCGGCTTCGCAGCGATATAAATGTAGGTTTTGAACTGTGGCGTTGCTCGTGCATTTGTTATTTACTTTTTTGTACAGAATACTCACCAAAATAAGTAACAGTGGTTATGGTCTTGGACATACCACAATTCTCCCAAAGACTTTTCATTCAAGTAAAGGTCCCATGTTGCAGCAGTGTGAAAATGTCACCGTAAAAGTGGTAAAACCATAACATTATACTCTAACTACGTTATATTGTAACATAACCTAATAGTCTAAGATCCTGCTATACAACGACCTTCACCGAGCTGTTTATTAGATGAAAAGTGTTTTATATGTAATTTAATATGTCAACAAATAAATTGCAAATGGGTTGCCTAAAAAATTTCAGTCCAGAATATGATTAATTAATAATTTTTTTTATATTTCACTTAAATTGATTGAATTTTAGAAAAATCTATACAACATAACTTATTATTTTGGCTTTACTCAGTGCTTACGAAATCTCATGCAAATATTTTCAAACAATAAAAAGTTTTAAACATACTTTCATCCCTTATTTCACCCCTTTGGAGGTTGAGTTTTGAAAAATACTGTAATTTGGATTTTGTAATGATATTTCGTAAGCACTGAGTAAAGCCAAAATAATATGTTATGTTATATATATTTTTTTTTAAATACAATCAATTTAAGTGACTATAAAAAAAATAATTAATTGTTAATTAATCATATTCTAGACTGATTTTTTTAGGCAACCCATTAGCAATATATTTGTTGACATATCTATACTAATATTATAAAGAGGAAAGATTTGTATTTTTGTATGGCACGAATAAACTCAAAAACTACTGGACCGATTTCAAAAATTCTTTTGCCAATAGAAAGCTACATTATCACTGAGTAACATAGGCTATGTTTATCACGAAAAAATGAGATATCTACGTAATTTTTACTAAAACCAACGCAAGGTATAAAAAAAAACAGTCATAAATGGCTTTCATCGCATACGCTGCAGAAAGTACTAATGATAGACCAAAACAATGTTCTACAATATTATAGAGCGTTTTAAAATCTACAAAAAACCTCGCGAGACCATTTGTCTAACTTCAGTAATTACCTCGCAACAACTACTTTTTTACATTTTAAAAGTAAGTAAAAATGCCTATCGAATTCAGACCATGTTATCAACACATTTGTATTAATTCTTATCCAAATAAATTATTTCTTATTCAAGATTTTTTTAATACCTATTGATTACTTTTTGAATTATTGAAGTCGGACATTCCATTCAAAAGATTTAACGAAATTAAAATATCAATCCTATCAAAATGCGCGCCGCGCGCGGCAATAGCGATAGAGGGACACCGAGGCACGGGGAGAGGTGTTCGCAGCTATGAAACAGGTAAGTACGAGTAGCCGCGCGCGCGTCTACTAATTCGCGTGGTCGCCTCGCTACGTAGGTAGTGGACGCAAATGATATTAAATATTAAACATTTTTCGTAACACTTTTTATGTTCCTATCAAAATGTTCTTTTCAGAACTACTTTTGTATAAGTTTATTCTACCTTTACTGTTATTGTTCAAGTTTTCTCGCACTTTCTACACAGTATTACATTAAATTTATTCCATTTCGGTTTCCTCACGATGTTTTCTTTTACCGTTTTAAATTGGAGGCATTACGGACATGCCTTCGAAAAAATAGTGATGCGCGTGTAATTTAAGTTAGGGGATAGGATACGATATAGGTCATCCCCAAAGGTCCCCTTTATTCTACCTACTAAAGTAGAATAAAACGGAGCATTAAGGACTACGATGATGAGACGATCAGAAATCTAGCTGTGTCAATAGATTCAATAAGCAGCCCACTAAATATTCCTACTACTGGGACTCGGGGCCCTCTCTCGCAAGGAGAGAGTCAAGTCCATAATCCACCACGCTGGCCCAGTGCGGGTTGGTGGATGACACATGACCTCAAAAGATTCTAAGTACATGGCGATTTCTTCACGATGTTTTTCTTCACCGTTTTAAGTTAGCGTTATTACTCCGAAAAGACAGTGGTGCCTGGTGCACGTGGGATTTAAAACCGGGGCTCCAGATCGGCCGCCGCCGTTCTCCCGACTAGACCAGCCGTAACTATTTAGTACGTATTTAGAACTAATAGACTTTAGTACCTACATAAAACATTGCACAACCATAAACTACGTCGTAGGTGGCATTAGCAGATTTTTAACACTAAATTACAACAATTAAATATTTACTGATTTAATTTTTAATTTGATGCGTAAAAGTAAAAGGGGAATAACAACGACGCCAGACACGCCTAAAGTTTTTAGGACTAATTAAATGATAATATACCATAACAACTAACGCATAACAGTTTTCGTATAATTTTTGCTACCGTATATAGCATAAACATAACTTAGCATAATGTTTAACTTAGCTTAATGGCACATATTGAGAGAAGCATAACAATACCTAAACATAACAATTGGTCCTATAATGGTCTATCACTGAGGTTCGACTCCGGGTGAGCTCCTGGAGCCAGAAGCTCTATGTCCTTCAGTGTAACCTCTCGCTACGGCGACGACCTCGCTTGGCTCGCTCCTCTCAGGACCTCCCTTGAGGTTCTGGCTCCCGCATTTTTTTTATAAAGTAAAATAGGCAAAAAAGCATGCGTTTTAAATGATAAACAGATGATTGGGATTGTTTGTTTTGTCTTATGTCCTAAGCATGGCAATTCTGCCAAGAGTGTGTTAAAATTTGTAAGTCTAATAATTTTGTTTTATACTTATTTTCCATAACACCCGTGCGAAGCCGGGGCGGGCTGCTAGTTAAATTACATATAAAACACTTTTCATCCAATAAACAGCTTGGTGAAAGTCGTTGTATAGCGGGATCTCCTACTATAACCTACCGTGCGTTATATGGTAAGCTGAGGGTGATTGCAATTTTAAAGTGACAGAAACACAGAGTGTTCGAATTTGTCAGTGGATGTTAGTTTAGAACACAATGTTATATACCATCAGGTAAATTGGTGCTCATAAATCTTTACTATTTTATTGTTTAATTGCATTTCAGAATGTATAAATCTTATCGATATAAAAATTTAGTATTAGAATTTATGTCAATAAACGTTTTTTTTTAATGTCATTTTAGGCAGTGCGTTGTAAATTCCTCACCTGCAACGTTACTTTGTTTTTCCAGATGCAAATATACTAGCTCGTTATTATCACTGGCTTTAACGGTGAAAGAAAATATAGCGTGGAAACCCGGTATGTTAAAAGAATTTTTAGAGATCATCCGTTATGTGTACACCCGCACTGAGCCCAGAATACAACCGAACCCTCTAACAACATTCTACTTATGCATCATTCATCAAGTATTTATTTATAAGTACTACCTATGCATCGTGATCTTATATTTTTATAAGATTATTTTTATTTTTAAGATTTGTGTGAGATTTTTACATATATGCCTGATGGTAAGCAAAATGACCGCTACATAACAGCACAGTGACACGAAGCTATTGAAACATGAAGATTCCAAATCGTTACCTAGAACTGCACTGCACTCGTCACCCAGATATCTAAGATGTTAAATCTCTAAGCCCAGTAATTTCTCTGGAAACATTGCCCTTCAAACCGGAACACAGTAATGTTTGCACATTGCTGCTTGGTGGTAGAATAACTGGCAAAGATGTGGTACTTCCCCAGGCGGACTATGTCAAGAGTTATATCACTACTATTTGAGTTATTAGCAGTAAATGTACAATTTTGACTCTGATTATAAAAGCTAGGTGCAAGCGTCACCAAGTTTAAATTCAGCACGGCACTTATCTCGAAGCCCGTTTAGCCAGCGCCCTCGGTTCAGGCGCGCCATATTATTTTAGGCGCCATTACACCCACGTGGCTCGCCGCGTGATACGGGAAATTGGATCCGGAGGTCTTCAGCCGTTCGGATAATGTCACCGTGGGCAGGTGAAATGCGATTCGAAATTTGCACTTTGCTAAGAATCATATTCCCAGCTCGGTTGATTTAACTTTCAATCTAACAATCTCAATCAAAGGTGCACAAATACACAAATTTTTGTAACAGTTTTCGATTTAATTGTAGGTAAGTTTTACGTTCTTTGTCGTACGGAAGTATTCAGCCCTTAAATGATATGATAGGATAATGTCACCGTGGGGAGGTGAAATGCGGCTTGAAATTTGCAGTTTGCTAAATATCTAACTCCCAGTCAGGTAGTCTGACTTTGAATCCAAGAACCTTAATCAAAGCTAAGTATTAAGACGACGCCTTGAACTAAGAAACATGAAAACAAGTACTTTTGATTGCATAGTATGATAGCAACGAATGATATAATTCAAATTTTAAAAATGTCGTAGATAAGCAGAAACCCTGCATAATTTTGTGAACCGGACAAAATTTTTGAAAATAGTCAGAATTATTTAAAAAAATATGTACAAACTTTTCACCAAAAAAGTTCAAATGCTTGGAATTATCAGCGACAACACCCTACTATTTTTTACGAATAAAATAGCCAGACTGCTATTCTATTTCATAGGCCGAGCAGTTATTTTATGTCATGTTTACATTACGAGTAATTAAATAAAAACCCAGTCAAAAATTAGTAAAATTACTCTCATTGTTTTCAACATCATCCGCTGTGCCAGGCGATTATCAACTTTTAACCGATCCGCTAAGATCTAAAATAAATGCGATGCATACAGGTTTCGCCGCGCACTGTCCGTGGCGCCACGTACGATAGACCAGCCATGCCGTCCGCCGCTGGTACGGCCGGTCAAGTTTATCAATGCGTCACCTTAAGTATTTTATCAGCTTTCTGGCTGCCATCACACAAGCTTTGCTTAGTTTGGGGTCAGATGGTGTTGTGTGTGAATTGTCCACAAATATTTATTTATTTAAAATAAAAAAGCTGCACAAATACACAAACTTTTAACAGTTTTTTATTTAAGTTGTAAGTCTGTTGGTCGTCGTGAGGAATTATGTAGCCATTCGGACAATGTCACCGTGGGTGGTGAAACGGGGCAAAACTTTGTTGTGGATCATATTACTAGCCCGATTGGCTCAGCTTTCAATCGAACAATCTCAATCGAAACAATTTCATACTGCAAATTAGTTTAATATGACATGACATTAATTACCCGGGCATAGCCTGAACAAACCGCTTTTTAAAAATTTAGAAAATATAACATTTATACCCACAAACAAAATAATAATCCTAAATTTGCAAACTTTATGTAATATTAGATGAATAGGTATTGAGAGTTTCTTCCAGTAATGGATTCGCAAATATTGCACAAAGTACTTAAGACGATTTAGTAAAAATAATTATAATAGCAATAAATAAGTAGACTGTTACAAGTTTTTTTTTTTACAAGAAATAGAAGATGAAGTTCTGAAGACAACAGCACAACGTTACATTACGTTGTGGGTTCAACACAACGTTACAGTATTTAACTTCATCAACAACACTAAATCACAGTGAAACTACATACATACCTAACTACTTACACTAAGCACATATTTTATATACTAAACTTGTCCATCGACTGATGAAAATCTAAATTTAATCAAGATGTTTAAGCCCAGTCCCGATTGGAAAGCGTTCCTAAAATGCTGGCAAATTGCCACGCAAAATCGCAATGTAAAAAACAGTGATAGTAGGTATACATATTATTTGCTAGTAACTATAGCTATAAGACATACATTACCTCTCTCTCATAATATGCTCTTTTCAGTAATACCAGTTTTCTTTTCAAAGACAATCCTAAACGAAGTCGTATCGCCTGAGGTGTATTTGGGCTATTCGTTGTGCAAGTACTGACTCGTCAAGTACGTCTAGCGAGTGTGGTAAGTAAATATAGTATTTTTAATTATGCTCTGAATATGTGTGTTATACAACGTGTGGCGGAAAGGTCCAACAATATTTATTGTAGTTCACGTTGTATTTATCGAATCACATATGTGAATATTAGACACGAAAGCACAATTTTTTTTCCCATACAAAGTTAAAAATTCGTTGTTTATTATTTTATATGACAACCCTAATCACCGGCCGAGCGGCGCGGTCACTGACCGCCGGCCGCCGCGCGCCGCTCCATCGTCGCTCAGCGCGCCGCCGTGCATTAGGGTTGAAGCTGGTCAATTTTACATCAAACTTTGACTCGTATTATCTCGCGATCTAAAGTGCCGAGGAGAAAGAGACCTTCGGAGATGAATTCAACATCAGTATTGGAATGACCTATTCAAATATTGTTGTACCTTTCCGCCACACGTTGTAGATAGTTAGTTACATTAGGTTAGTACGGATCTGTGTTTTAGGCACTACCCCACAATTTGGTAAGCAGTAGAGACCATCTGAAGCCAACTGCCGAAGGTCTCTTTAGAACGATAATTGGCAAGTTTACAGGTAATTTTATCATGCAAGTTAAATTTATTAATCATTCTCGTGCCGCGGTTTTACGCGTATTTACGGTTCCTTTAATTTTGCCATGAAGAAAAAAAACCTAAGTATTGTTTTCCATAATTTCAACTAAATCCAACGTGGTTGAGCATCAAACATCGAAACTTTTAAACTTTTACAGTTGAAGTTTTATGTGAAGTCCGTCCGTCCATTCGTAGAAGCTTGAAAAGTTGAACTGAACTGATTTTAATGTGACTTTCACAGCAGAAATGTTATTAGAATTATTTCACGTACGTAGGTAGTAGGTACGTTTTTGAAACGGTTGATCATTAGGACGGTGGGGAAGAAACCATTTTATTCACAGACTTATTGCTTCAATAGCACGACGGCCGCTATGGCGCTATGCCGCAATAATGTCTGAAGTCAGCTGCACTCGAAGCGCGGGGTGAGAGGGACGGCACATGGTTAGGTATAGCTACCCAAACGGGCAATCACGTGAGGGCAGGCGTCGTTGTCGCACGTGTCGAGTGTACTGTTTGAATTTCTCTGCTCAATGCTACTTATTGATATATTGATTGATGTTCGCTTTTTTCAGATTATTTTAGTTCTTTGCATTAATATACTAACTCATTTGAACTTTCTGTTATTTATTTTTTACACTGAGTAAATATCAAAATTCTTTTAGCATTTAGGTAATTTAAAAATCGGTTTTAAAGTTTCATTTAACACAAGTAGTTATAGAAGTCAGCTGCACTCGAAGCGTGGCAAGCGCGGGATGAAAGGGACGGCACATGGTTAGGTATAGCTCTATAGCTACCGAGCTACCCGAACGGACAGTCACGTGAGGGCAGGCGTCGTGTCGCACGTGTCGAGTGTACTATTTGAAATTCTCTGCTCAATGCTACTTTATTGACTGATGTTCGCTTTTTCAGATTATTTTAGTTCTTTGTAATAATATACCAACTCGTTTGAATTTTCTGTTATTTTTTTTTACACTGAGTAAATATTACAATTCTTTTAGTATTTAATTTAAAAAATAGGTACTTACTTTAAAAATTAGTTTCAAAGTTTCATTTCACACAAGTACCTAGTTATAGTTTTTTTTTAATTGAACTTTATTTTGTTTGAATAATGGACGGTGAAATTGTAAACTGTCGTCGTCGAAAGATTACAAATCGAATGCAGAGTGGTAGAAATACCTGGCGATGGGGCATGTTTATTTTCATCTTTGTCTTATTTGCTTTATGGCAATATTTCAATGGCTGGTCAAGTTCGAGCCATCGAGATCAAAGATGTTTTATAAACTTTTGTGGGTTGTTTACACTTGACCGCCATCTTACCTATATTAAGCAACGATACGGTCTATGATGGAACGTGTTTACCTTAAAGAAACCAATTCATCCTCCTGATGTAGACAGTGAATGTATTATCCGATGATTCAAATTACGATTGCTGTACTTAATAACATATAACGTTTCACGCGTACGAAGTCGCAGATAACAGCTAGTTTATAATATTTGAAGGATAGGATATCATCCTCGAAGGACGAAAGCAGTAAAGTCAGTAAGAGCAGAGTTAAATTTCAAACTTTTAATAATAAAAGACTGGAATTTACTGCGCTGTTTTCACTTGCCTCCTACTGTCACTCTCTCTCGTATCTACTAAGTTTTATAAACCATGAAATATATATACTGACGAGGGAAGTACGTTGTTATAGTTTTACATTCGCCTAGGTTAAGCCATTTAATATATCTTTATATGGCCTTTTTGGAATTAACCATTTGATATATTATCATTAGCTCTTGAAATTTTGACGTTTATACGTTCAGCACATAGCTAGAAATTATGTTTCCACTGCGGCTAACACTCAGCTCAATTATACCTAAGCAATCGTACCTACTGCACCAACTATAGAGGTACATACTCGTTCTTATGAATTTCGACGTTTCACTCCTTGAAAACTTTTATTATAGTATTATAGTATTTTGAACTATATAGTATTTTGAACTATATACTATATAATAGCTTTTTCGTAACTACTAACGATAAACTAACTAACTAACGATAAACTATTTTTAAATTGAAGCGTTTCGATCGTATTTTATAATTAAACCTTATTCATTATTTAAATATACATTTTTAGAAAACATATAGCTACTTGTATGAATACTAACGTAGTTATTACACATTTTAAATAAATACACGGGTAACTCACGTTTAATGTAGTGTGCTAAACGAGTTGCGAACCCGCGCGCGCACTCTCCTTGAAAAAGATCGCCGGACGCGATCGAAACTTGAGTCGGACTGGACTGACTACATTAAACGTGAGCTACCCGTGTATTTATTTAAAATATAGCTACTTGATTAGAAAAATTACTAAAAAGGGAAAAAATGGATATTGAAATGTTAATAGTGTTAACATTTAACACAACATTATTCATTATTGAAAAATACATTTAAGAAAACAAATAGATACTTGCTTTGAAAATCCCTAAAAAAGGAAATAAATGGATATTGAAATGCTAATAGTGCATATCTGAGTTTATGTGCGAAAACAGAGAATAATTTGTCTGACGAAAACACCTTGATTTGGTACTCACAGTACCAGTTCGTTAATTTTGATCTTCCATTTAGAGTTTTTTGAGAGAGTGCATGCGTAACTGCTCTTGCAACAAAAAAAAGTGACCCCATAATTATGAAGAAAATAACGACACACTCGTAGTCACTGGTACATTGGTCAAGTAATCATACACTCCCGCGTTGGTCCTCCGTGGACTATTATCACGAATCTATTGCAATTGTCCATATAAACATCAAACTTCAAAAATTGGAGAAAAATATAAATATAGTAATCCAATTAGTAAACTAACAAAAAATGCAGTTGAAACACACAACAAAGATAATAAAATTAATTCATTTAAGCTAAAATTAATCCTCTCAACGGGACATCTTTGAATCGCTAAAAGCTTATCCGGTGATTGTACAAAACGACAAAACCATTCAACCCTTTTAAACCCCAATCCTGAGTGGTCGGGTCGTTAGCAGACATTACCACGGCTCCTACGATTCGTGTCGTACTTCCAAAATTACTTATTTTTGTTTTCATTGATTTTAATCGATATTAAATCGAAATAGTTTCATGTCTAACTGACAAGGCTTCTATACAGACCTATTATTTTGTTTAAATCTCTGTCGTAAAGCAAATATCCGACAGAAATATTGTTGTTGTAAAATTTGATATTTTTATGACAGTTGATTAACTTCAAAATAGGAGGAGACTTCAATTCGGGCTTAGAAAAAAATCGGGTGTATGTTTTTTTTGGTAGGGATGTATGTTACGCTATTGCTTCGCCAATTGTAAATCAACAGGTACGAGTACCTTTTAGGTCAACGTGCATCATCTTCGACCACACCGTCGCTTACCATCAAGCTATACACAATAATAATAAAATTAATGTTTTCTTTTTGTTTGTTAGATGATACTACAGAAGTGGCCCTTTATAAATTTTATCAAAATCAGTGTGGTGGTTTTTGAAATCTCAACAAAAACTATTTTTTTACCATAACCGATCGACGCGTTGTTAAATTTCACAAAATTAATATAAAATTTTATCGAGTGTCCTAGTTTATTTTTAAATTGAAATATTATCAAAATATGTATTTAAGTTTGAATCTAAAAGTTTAAATAAATAAATTGAAAATTGATGTTGGTGTATTAAGTAGTAAAGATTACCGGAGAATTGCCTAAATATTATATTATCTGGCCTAAATAAAAATCGACGTATGGTATGGGTATCAATATTAATTTAAATTAATTTATGAAAAAATAAACTTTGGAATTTTAATTTATTTTAAACACATTTGATTATTACGGGAATAAGTAAAAGTGTAGAAGTGAAAACTTGATCGACAATCGTAATTTATGTGGTAATAGTACTAACAGTAAAAACAGTTTTTTTGCTAAATAAAAAAGAAAGTTGGACATACGAAACAATACGAGAAAGCCATCGATTAATGGAACTCGCTTATTCAACTGTGAAAATAACAAGGGCGATATTTATTTCTACCCGCGGGTGTAAACAGAATTGATGGGGAAGTGATCAGTAACTCGGACTTATTTCACCCAGAGTGCCGCGCACGGCTTTGCCCTGAACCCTTTCGCCTTGGGTCACGGGAAATTCCGACGTGCTTTTGGATAATTGTGTTTATTTGGAATTAAGAACATTAAATAAATAAATGTTGGTTAACACTTTTTCTCCATCTAGCCTAAAAGTAATAGTCCAAGCGCCGCAGCAAATGAAGTAAGTTCGTAATGCAATGTCTCGTACGTTGCATTACAAACTTACTTCATTATTATTATTAACTAGGTTTTTTTTTCGGAATATGTGTGAAAGGGGTATGAAAAAATTTGGAGCGCTATAATTAAAAAACTATGCGTTATATAAAAAAAAATCAAAAAAAAAACGATGACAATTATTATTATTTCTACAAAAAAATTTTGAAGGCGCTTGAGTTTATCTAGCAACTCTTCTGTTAGGTCCAAATAGCAGACGTTAGCGTAATCCAGGATGAGAAGTAAAAGTGATTGTGCAAGCGCAGTTTTAGTGGTTGTGGGCAGAAAATTTCGTAGCCCACGAAGAGTACTCCAAGACGCAAAATTTTTGCAGCTTATTTCCGCAATTTAAGGACCTCATGACACATTACGATCAAACAAAATGCCCAATTTTTTACAGTGTTTTTCAAAAACTACATGTGGGAGTGAATTCCAAATGAGGCGAAAACTGCCTAAATCAATGACTTGCGTCTTTAATGGATTGACTTTAAGACCATACGAGGTACTCCAAGACAGTATACGTTGCAAGTCCTCGTTCATGGCTCTCACAGCCTCCGGAAGCCATGCTAGTGGAGCCTGACAATACAGTTGTATATCATCGGCGTAAAGGTGGTAAGAAGACGAAAGATTATGCGAGATGGCATGAAATAAAAATGCCCAAAAGTAAAAGAGATGATAGATAGATAGATAGAAACTCTTTATTGCAACACAAACAATTTAAAATATTACAAATAAACACTTATGAACTAGTGCCACAAGTGGCGGCCTTATTGCTAAGAGCAATCTCTTCCAGGCAACCAGCAAAAGGAAAATAGCCCACATATACTCGTAGGCGGGGGAAGCGACATTAATTTAATAATACTACTACATATCAATAACTATAACTAGGTATATAAAATAATAAATATTAACCTATAAACATGAGACTAAAATTTAACTGATAAATACTACACATAATAAACAGTTACCAACAAAAGTGCGGACATGACGAACATTAAATCAAGAATATAATCAGCGGATTACAGCTTCAATCAGCAGATTGGATACGAACAGTGCTACCATCTACAATTTGCTGGTGT
Organism: Ectropis grisescens; assembly: GCA_017562165.1. Taxonomy (NCBI): domain Eukaryota; kingdom Metazoa; phylum Arthropoda; class Insecta; order Lepidoptera; family Geometridae; genus Ectropis; species Ectropis grisescens. The sequence continues at coordinate 4,283,498 of CM029779.1, read as the reverse complement.
CAACAGTTTTGCACTGCGATAAATAAAAATCTTTTAATCTTCCTTTAAAAATGCTCAAGGATTGCGATTGTCTTAAAGAGGCCGGCAAAACATTCCATAAACGGACTGCCATGACGGTAAAAGAGTTTCCATAGAAAGATGTCTTGTGTGATGGTGCAGTGAGGTTGAGTGCCACAGCCGCTCTCAGAGAGCGTGGACGTGAAGTTTCATGACAGAAGACATGATGATGTGCTAAACGAGCTGCGAACACGCGCGCGTACTCTTCTTGAAAAAGATCGCCGAACGCGATCGAAACTTGAGTCGGACTGGACTGAGTATATCAAACGTGAGTTTCCCGAGTATTTATTTAAAACACATAAGCTACCTTTTATCACGGGGAAATATTGGGAATTTGAACTAAGCGGTTAAAACTTCGAAGCAACGCTATTATAAACATATCGTTACTGTGTTCTGATTTGAAGGGCAACGGTTCCAGATAAATCCAAAAAAATCTTGGATTTGAAATTTGTTATTATGTATTGTATTTTACTGGTCAAGCCCTTTCATTTGATACCCATATTGAGGTAGGTTGTGAAGAAATATTTTGTCCGCCATTTTGTGGAGGCGGCCATCTTGAATCGATATTAACCAAACATAGCTAAGAACATCTGCACGGATATCAACCTTCGAATAAAAAAAACTGCATTCAAATCGGCCCATCCGACATACAACATTCTACTAGTCAAGCCCTTTCATTTGATACCCATATTACGAGAGTTGTGAAAAAATAAATGTATTTCGCCATTTTGTGGTAGCGGCTATCTTGGATTTGAAATTTGTCACAGTGCAAAGTATTCTACTAGTCAAGCCCTTTCATTTGATACCCATATTGTGGTAGTAGTGAAAAAAATAATATAATTCGCCATTTTGTGGTGGCGGCCAAAAAAATCTTGGATTTGAAATTTGTTATTATGTATTGTATTCTACTGGTCAAGCCCTTTCATTTGATACTCATATTGAGGTAGGATGTGAAGAAATATTTTGTCCGCCATTTTGTGGAGGCGGCCATCTTGAATCGATATTAACCAAACATAGCTAAGAACATCTGCACGGATATCAACCTTCGAATAAAAAAAACCGCATTCAAATCGGCCCATCCGTTTGAGCTCTACGGTGCCACAGACAGACACACACACAGACAGACAGACAGACAGACAGACAGACATCGACGTCAAACTTATAACACCCCTTTTTTTGGTCGGGGGTTAAAAATTGAAGTTGGTTATCGTAGAAATGATTAGCGGTAATAACATAATATCACGCCAGTGGGTATAAAATCCGGCCTTAGACTTTCACGGGTATATGGAAAATTCAGTAGTAAGTAGTTAGGTATGTACAAAGAGTTTATATAATACAATGTAAAGAGTTAGAACAAACTATTTACACCGAAAGCACGGATCTGATCGCTCTTGTCTTGTCGCTTTTGTGGAAGTGTCATATTTTCGTCGCGGCACATCACTCTGTTGCCATAGCTAACATACACCTCTTCTGCATACAATTTGTATGAAGGAACCGTGCGGAAAACCTAATCTATTTACTTATTCTTTATCTAAGGTTATGTAGCTTAATTTAGTTGACATTGTAATTTATTTTTGTCAAAAATGCTCTGCCCGTTTGAAAAACTATAATATATTAAATACATTGAAATTTAGCATGTTTTCGGAAGCAAGTCATGGACGTTGATAACGAATGCATTACAGAGCCTGCACTGGCGGATGTTTCCACCGAGTTATCAGCGGGACTGCTCCATTCCTCAAAGTCGCGAGCTGCTTTAAATAAATCTACATATTAATGTGCCAACGTTTACCGCCGAGTATGGCTGGACTTTACACCTACTGGCGTGAGGTTATTTAGGTTACTGCGAATCATTTTTAGGGTTCCGTAGCCAAATGGAAAAATACAGGACCCTTATAGATTAGTCATGTCAGTCTGTCTGTCCGTCCGTATGTCACAGCCACTTTTCTCCGAAACTATACTATTGCAACTTGGTAAGTAGATGAGTAGATGTATTCTGTGAACCGCATTAAGATTTTCATACAAAAAATAGAAAAAAAACAATAAATTTTGGGTGTCCCATACTTAGAACCGAAACTGATTTTTTTCCATCAAAACTATATGTGTAGGTCATCTATAGATAGATCTTTAACAATGATGTGGAGGTTTCTTACATATATTTTTCTAAATTGAATAGTTTACGCGAGAGACTCTTCCAAATAAAATGTAAAATGGTAAAACGAAAAAACTAAAAAAAAATTATGATGTACATTAATTACCATGTAAACTTTAAATGATAATTGGTTTATAATAAAAAGTAGTTTTATTTTAATACGTCATAAACTCACTATTGTTAAAACACTCATTAAAGTAACAACGAACTACAAGAACTTTTATATTATGTTACTTGCTGCTACGGAAGCCTTCATGGGCGAGTCCGACTCGCGCTTGATCACTTTTATTACGATAGCTGATTTTTTATTTATTTAAAATATATTTTTATACTACCAGGGCCCCGGCGATTTACCCGTGTAGTTCATGTTCCCATTATTTCACCGTGTTAAAAATATTGCGTTTTGTGTTCCAAACTTCAATAAAACTTTTTGACGTGATTGAGTAACAAACATTCATACTAATTCCAAACTATGACATTTGTAAAATTAGCAAGAAATTAAAAATGTTAAATTTTAAGATAGTATTCATGGGCACCAAGCCCATGAACTTGTTTATGTAAATACTGTGAAAATTTTATTGAATTTGGTAAAAAAAACCTTGATGTTACAGATTTCCTCAACGTCTATGACTCGCTTTCAAAAAATATTTAGAAAATTTGAATTTAAAAATGAAATTAATTTGGTATGTACAATTTTTTTTTTAATTTAGTATGTAAAATCGTTGGTAGTGGGATCGAGCCCATTTGCACCTTATGAGTATTTTTCAAGGCACGGACAAGTTCATCGTCACCACTGGCTTTAACGGTAAAGCTAAACATCGTGTGGAAAACGGAATGTATCTGTCAGACCACTTTGCTCTAGCATGGCGTGGTGGTGGTGGTGGTGGTGGTGGTTTATGGCTAATGGCTATGGTTCTTTTCTGTTGAATGAAACCCCCGATTCCCAGCAATGGGTATTTGTAGTGGCAGAGTCTACTTGGGGAAGTTCCACATCATTGCCAGTTATTCTACCGCCAAGCAGTTATGTTCAAGCATTACTGTGTTCCGGTTTGAAGGGCAACGTTTTCAAATAAACTACAGGGCTTAGAGATATAACATCTTTGATCTCTGAGTGACGAGCACAAAGCAGTGCTAGGTAATGATTTGAACTCTTCGTGTTCCAATAGCTGCGTGTCACTGTGCTGTTATGTGGCAGGCATGTTGCTTACCATCAGGCACATGTCCTGCTCGTCTCAACCTCTATTTAAAAAAAAAGTGGGAAAATTTCACTAGCCCCCAATCACTTAAAAATATATTTAAAGTACATAATAACTAAACAGATAAGAAAACATAATTTAAACACTCAATATCTGAGTTGATTACCACAACATCGCATATTGTACAACTGTTACAAAAATGTATTTATTTTTTGATACGAATAGTGTATGATTTTAAGATTCTCATTTTCACAAATTGATGTTCATCATTGTGATTGCAGTTTTGAGAAAATTCTCGTCCACAGACTAAGTAGAAATTCTCGTCAATTTTATGAAAATTGTGTTCAAAAACAAAGAACGATCTGTGTAACCGTCGGGATAGCACAATATACTGGCAGTAAAGACAGATTGCATTATAAAAAGGCTTTATAGAATGGAGCTATATTTTGGTAGCAAAACGTCCATAAACTGTGGTTTAATAAAACTAGAACATTTTTTGTGGCCTCAGAACCTCAGATTAGGTTCGTGCTGAAAATTCGGTAATTTTTATAAAGATCTATTTTCATAGTTTAGGTTACAGTGAATAATTTTTTGGGGATTGATTAGATTTTTATTTATCTAAAAATATATGAATCTAAATGTAAATAGATTTGATATTGGAAATACCTACAACACAACAATACCTAGCCCCGAAAATGTTTAGTATGTATGACACGGATATATTGAATTGAAGCAAAATAATTGAAATTATATTACAAATATTAGCTCTCGGTGCAAAAAGTATCAACTACCTACGGCTCCTCAGACATACTTACTACTAACTAAGCCACTAGATCCGCCAATAATAGCACAGTAAAAGTTTACCTAAAACAAAAAAATATTAAGTAAATTTATAAAGAAAATCAAGTGTTCCTCCTGAGTGTTCCGGTCTGTCTTTTTGGAAAAGGCTTTAAAATAAATGTCTGACGAAAATATATACAACTGGAGTTTGAGAATTTAAGAGAAGTAAAGTCATTATTTTGAAAATTTAGCATCTGTTAAGCAAAACGGCCGACGGGAAGTGTCTGAGAGTATTGGAGCCTTATTTTTTAAGATATTGCGTAACATACGTGAAAATCAGTAAATTAGAAAGTAAGTTAAGCAAGTAATGTTTTCATATATATATCCATATCTCAAAATTGGCAGTCTAAGCAAGTTAGCAGGTAAGCTTGTGTTCTTAGTTCGTACTAGCTCTACTCAATCGTCCACATTCCGTTCATCAGAAATAACGTGACGTCTGGCGTCCGGGCGTCCCAGAGCCGCCTTGGACTATTAATCGTTTTATACAACATCCGTATATTGTTCGTATCGTTATGTTGTTCAAGGTAGCATAAGAATAAATCCACCTTTTGTTCCCACTAACGGTATTCAGGGCCTTTTTTAACCCCCGACCAAAAAAGGAGTGTTTTAAGTTTGAAGATATCTGTCAGGGTGTCTCTGTGTGTGTGTCTGTCTGTCTGTGTCACTGTACTCAAATGGATGGACCGATTTCAATACGGTTTTTTTATTCGAAGGTAATTTTTTGTGCAGTGGTTCATAGCTGTGTTTAGTTAATATCGACTCAAGATGGCACCTCCACAAAATGGCAGACAAAATATTTCTTCACAATCTATCTCAATATGGATATCAAATATAACAGCTTGACTAGTAAAATACTAAACACTATGACTAATTTCAAATCCAAGATGGCCGACAACACAAAATGGGGAATTAATTTTTTTTCACTACTTCCTTAATATGGCTATCAAATGAAAGGGCTTGACTAGAACAATGTTGTACAGATTACAAATCCGAAGTAGTCGGGGGTAAATCAAAATTGAGTTGTGTTTTTGTTGTTGTATTGTGAAATGGCCACTAATAGGTATATATATTTATTTCTTAAAACGTTTTCTTACAACGTCGAACCCATTGGCGTTAGCAAACTTGTACATCTAAAATTGGAAAAAATACTAAACGTTGCAAGTGTATTTCGAGTCTACTGTGTCTAAGAATAGCGTAACTTAATTAGTTACAGTCAAATAATCCAAATGCATTGGCTCAGGCGTAGAGCTCAGAAAAAAAATGGCAGTTACGAATAGCGGATAGACATGTTTAAATTAAAAGTTAAGTTTTAAACTGCACTCATTTTGAATAATATGTTATCTTTATCGCTCAACATATACTGTTATATCGCACGTGTTGCGATCTCTTGAGATTTTACTCATCCAAAATGCGTCTAACGCTGCTCCGTCGCCACTTCGACGCTACGCTGCTACGATAGCGTATCGAAGAAGCGAACTGACATGATTTTCCTGCTGCTCAGTGTAGCTTTAGCAGGTTTTATGAATACAGTACATTTTAATTGTTTCTATACCTCTATATTACAAGATAATCAATTATTAAGTCTGGTGCTGTGTGAAAAATTTTGGGCTTTTTTATTTTTTTACTAAGAATATTAAGATAGCAAGAAGTAAGCGGATCATTGAATCAAACTAAAAATGAAATACAACTGGAACAGATATTTTGCTGCGCATTCTAGATAAAATAAAAAAAGTTATTTTTAAAAATTGTTTATGCACTTGAAACAATGAATTACGTCGGAAAAGCTTGTGATGGAAGAGTCTTTCACGTTACAAATGAAAAAAAAAGAAATGCAAAATAAAACAAAAAAAAATGTTATTCGCAGGTAAACAGTATTTCAAGTAGGTACTGTATATTAATGGATTTATAAGTAATCACACGCAAAGTAACCCGTCACTTAAACTAATTGACCCAAATTACCGAATTGCCTAGGGACCTTTAATTATCGCACGTCGCGCTACTTCACAAAACAAAACACATTCGAATCGTCTGTTCTGTCGCAGTTCGTATACATGGGGAAATTTCAGCATTTGTTTTGATTTCAAAACTTTACCGTACAGGCCTCGAGAGAAACATTTACATTCTAAACAATGTGTGAACTAACTTATGAATATTCGTAGCCTATCGTTTGAAAAGTGCCAATCTCGTTGGGGCATGCGCAGTGTGGATTTAACGCGGGCTCGCCGACTACACTTAGTAATTGGCCAGACACGGCTCGGTTCGAACTGGTCGGCTCCGGTGCGTACCGGTTTGAGGCAGTTTTCGCTGGTTTTCGAGCGTAGCTGCTTAATTCGCTCGCTTACTGTACAATTGTGAAACCTCATGTTAATTGAGTGAGCATAAAGTTAAGTGGTCGGTCAACTTTGTTTGAAGATATTTTGTGGATAAGTGTACATTAAACTTTAATTTACTTTTGAAGTGTTTTCGTGACTCATGTGGAATGGATTTTTGGATTGTTTGTGAGTATTTTATAATATTTTATTTGGTAAGATTTATTATTTTTATAAATATTATGTAGAGACGTAAGGTTTTACGTATTTTTTTTTTAACGTTTACGTCAGGTACTCAAAAATTTTGGTGGTTGCTGTTAAATTTAAAACAAAAAAAACTCGATGAAATTCCTAGGCAATATTTTTATTTATAATATAGAGTGGCAAAACAAATATTTACTACTTTTAAAATATTTCACGCATTTCTCTATAAAAAGTGGTTGATCAAAACTATTTCATAGTTTTAGCTTAGATCATAATCGATCTTTCTTGGTATTTGTTATTAGCAACTACTAACATTAATCGGTTATTTATGATACACATTTACTTATAAATAATGTTTTGGTTGGTTTTTTGTGTTGTGTTGAAAAAACGTTAAAAAATATCCTGAAATTTTTTAACGTCTAGCTTTTATCCATTTGAAAATGTATTTTTCCTGATTTATTCAGAATTCTGATCGGTACAGCCAAATTGATTTTTTAGAATCGTCATTTCTAATATATCGGTGTAACACGTCAGTTTCTCATTTTTTTTAAATTGATACACTCTTATTACACTTTATTTCTTAATAATATTTAGAAATAAAGTGAGTTGTGTGGAGTTGAATTTGTAAAATAGTTTTAATTTGTATAGAGTTAAAGCGTTTTTACAACTTGATTGGTTTCTAATTGTGTAACGTTTTTATTACAATATTTTGTTGAGAAAAATAAAAAAATATTTGTTTTTAAAATAAGTTTCTTTTACCTAAAAAAGGATTACTTGTTGATAACAAAATCAAACATATTGAACAACATGCACAATTGTTAATAGAAAGCAAATAACAATATTTTTAAATTTAATAGGTTGTGCTTTAGTATGCGTCTTGATGACTCAGCCATTAGACTTTATTATTATTACTATAGATATGAAAACATTTAAGTTAAATCTATAGGAAATCTCACACTCGGACTACAAAGTTTCATAGCGTGATTCAAATACATATACGTAGAGCAAAGCATTTCGTATAAATCTTGGGTATAAATAAAACAAAAGCTTTATTATTTCGAGCTATATCATAACTACTGATAAGACAACTCCATGTGCTCATGATTTTTATTTTTACTTCGCTCAACATTTTTTGTGGTGACAAATAATAATTATTACAATTACTTAATTGGAAGACTATACAAAGCTCACTAGGGACAGTATAACACCTTTGCCTGTTATTTTAACGCCGACCTATGAGTCAATTTTATTGTTGTCTGGTTTGAAGGATAATGTTTCCTGAGAAGTAACGTGTCAATACAAAATTTTAAATCTGGGGATGAGGAGCGCAGTGCAGTGCTAGGTTTTTTTTACACAACACCATCTGACCCCAAAGTAAGCAAAGCTTGTAATATGGCGGCCAGATAGCTGATATAATACATATATAGTTTTAAATACATAGGTACTTATTATAAATAGAAACACCCAGATTGATTTAGAGTCAAATATATGTGTTGTGTTGCGTTATTAACAAGTGTGTTTCTAACCATTGGGTACATGTCTTGCTCCTTCTAACACTATGTTCTATGTTGTAAAATAGAAAACGATTTTACTCTTCATTTGATCGGCTACTATATTATATTTGTTGTAAAACCTGGACACCCGGACAGCCCGTACGGCAAGATGGTTAATAATTAAGTGGATTTATTTCTATGTGAGGATACATCTTTACACTTACCAAGTGAACGTATTGTATATATATGTATATATGTAAAGTATTGAGGTCTATTTTATACTCATCATTATCATCGTCATCTTACAAACTATTTTATCCCTGCGAAGGAATATAGGCGTAGAATTGACTTTTATCGTGCCCATTTTCGTTATCAAATCAAATGCCAATGAAGTCCAAGTTCGATTTGTAAACGATATCGTAGGCCATCTCAATGTCTTGCACTCAACTTACCTTTCCTAGGCTAGACTGTGTGTCAATGTTCATATTAAAGCATCAAAATAATAATTTAAATTACGAACTAATTATGATTGATATATAATTGAATAATACTACACAGTCATGTAGACCTTATACAAAGTAGCAACTCGAAAGTGGTCTACACTACTTACACGTCTACGGATTCTACGCGTCTACGAGTTCTACATATCCTAACGATTTTTCTTTGGCTACGAAACCAACACGGAATGCGCGAATGCGTCAACATTGACTTTGAGTTAGTAATATTATAAATTAACTTAAGATTTTATTTCGCTCCCATTTATGCAATTATGCTTAAAAAAATAAATATGCAGGTGGCAGTTTAGCGTCAGTAATTAAAAAAATACTTATATTACTCACATAACAAAGCTACACATCGAAGACCCCAACATAATTGTTTTAAATTTTAAGTCATACGAGTACGTGTTTGCAAATAAAGCTAATACCTATTATACGTCAAAGACTCCTAACTTAGTTTTAGAGCTGATCACTTTGAAACGGCTTAACTTGATGAAACATACTTTAGAATTAACTAGGCTTTTTTTATTGTATAGGCTGACAAGATGATCAGGTCTTCAAGTTGTTTGATGGTTAGCAACACGCCTGCCATAACAGCACAGTGATATCCAGCTATTGGAACATGAAGAGTCCAAATCATTACTTAGCACTGTACAATACAATACAATACAATAACTCTTTATTAAAAAGCCACAAAGCACAAAAAAAAACATCAAATAATACAAAACAGAAAAAAAACTCTTAGCAATTTAATTGGCGACCTTATCGCTTAAAGCGTCTTAATCTCTACCAGGCAACCGTGTAAGGACAGGAGATGCTGACACTGTCCTGCGTTCTTCACCCACTTCACCCAGAGATATAAGATGATCCATCTCTATGCCCTGTAAATTCTCTGGAAGTATCACCCTTCAATCTGGAACACACTGATGTTTTCACATTACTGCTTGGCGGAAAAATAACTGTCAACACTGTGGTACTTCCCCAGATGGACTCTGTAAACAGTCTTATCACTACTGACTTTTAAGTACAAGAAAAATAATTTGGTTTCTCCGTTCTGGAGCTACGGTAACACAGTAACATAGACAGACACACAAATACACGCAATCACAAAAACACGTATAAGTTATAACTACCCATCGATTTTGCGTTGGCGGTTCGAAAATTACTTCTGTTCACATGAAAAGCAGCAGGCTTTATATATTTTGTCGTAATACTGTCTAATGTAAGCAAAACAACGCATGTGACTCCAAAATAATCCAATTTCTAACACTTCGCTGCTCCTTTCTAGTCCTTTGTTTAGCTTCCGAACGCGACAATAATCATATTATCGACAGCGTAGATCGAGCTCTCCCACGCGTGCGGGAGAAACCATAAGAACAACGCTCTTTTGGCTAAAACGAAATAAACTTTCTCAAACACTAGCGGTTCGGCGCGGCGTCGCTGCCCGTGGTACATAATAAATAGTCTACAACGTTCATATTTAACGATGGAAAAAATCTTGCCAGTAGCTTCTAAGATTAGCGCGTTCAAACAGAAACACTTCTTCAGCTTTATCAGTTTAGTAAACATACACATAAGTAAGAACTTACGAAGTAATTGTTTTACTTAACTTCCATTCTTATTCGTTAGATCGTTGTTTCAAATTCCTCCTGCCCCTCTGAGTAATATTCATTTTTTTAAAGTGATTATGATCATGTATTTTTTGTGTTGATGGCAATCAACAAGCTTACCCATGACATCATATTAACACGCAACTATTGGATCATGAAGAGTCCAAATCATTACCTAACGCTGCAATACGTTTATCCCCTAGAGATATAAGATGTTTTATCGCTATGTCCTGCAATTTCGTTGGAAACCATGCCCTTTAAGCCGGAACTCATTGATGTTTTCACAATTCTGCTTGGCGGTAGAATAATTGGTAATGGTGTGGTATTTTACAAGGCGGACTCTACAACGAGTCTTAGCAATACAAAAACACCGTTTGTGAATACCGCTGCTCTGACTATAATTGTGAAGAAATGCGTCTTAAAGAATGTTTCAAGCAAAATGATTTGGAATCAGAATTTAAACTATCTTTTGTAACAAATGTTTTTTAAATCTGTTAAATAATTTAATCTTAAAAGCGTACTTAACAGACACGTAGCGTTATTTTCGTATTAGTAATAATATTATAGCTAGCACAAGACTAATAAATTAAAAAAATCCACAAAAACATTGAAAGTCTATTTTATTTAGTACATTTTTTTTCAATTTTTGTATCGTATTCCGTGAATTAAAATAGCATTTCAGGCGACATTTTTATTTAAATTCGGTATTGAAAATAGCCGGATTCAACGCGTTTTACCAACGTGATTTTTAAATACTCCATTTACACTAAAAGGTACTGGTACATTTTATTTGTTAAATATTTTTGTCAAATAAAAACCCTATTTTGTGTGAAAGGTTTGTAAATATATAATGGTTATAAACTACGTTATATTTTACATAAAAATGAGTGTTGAAAGGTGTGAGTATTTGTATATATTGTGTTGTGTTTGAATTGTCCACCAATATTTATTTATGTAGGTATATAGATGTACTATCTATGTGCTACGGAACTGCTTGATTTTCTGGTCTCCATTAATTCATTATTCCGATTAGTCAGTTTTTACGACGAAATGAATAGTTTGTCTCCTGGGCGAACATGCATTATAGGTATTTTCTATAAGTAAACATTACTGTGTTCCGGTTTGAAGAGCAATGTTTCCAGAGGATTTACTGGGCTAAGAGATAATCATCTTATTTCTCCGGGTGACGATCTCAGCCCATATTGAGGTAGGTTGTGAAGAAATATTTTGTCCGCCATTTTGTGGAGGCGACCATCTTAAATCGATATTAACCAAACATAGCTAAGAACATCCGCACGGATATTAACTTTCAAATAAATAAAAACCGCCCGAAATCTGCCCATCCGTTTGAGCTCTACGGTGCCACAGACAGACAGACATCGACATCCAACTTATAACACCCCTTTTTTCGGTCGGGGGTTAAAAAACATTATGATATTTATAATACCTATTATCTTCTGACTGCCGATCCGGAGACTCCTGGTTCAAAACCACGCGGTCCACTGTCTTTTTGAAGTCATGTGTATAATTCCGCTTACTTAAAACGGTGAAGGAAAACCTCGTAGGGAAACCAATATGTACCGAGATCTTTCGAACTCATGGTTCATCGACCGACCCGCATTGGGTCAGCGTGGTGGATTATGGCTTTTACTCTCTCATTGCGAGAAAAAGCCCCGTATCTCAGCAGAGGGAATATTTAGTGGGCTGTCTGTGCTATTGATAGTAAGCGCACTGCTGTATTACACAGTATCTTGAATCTTTCATGTTGGTACAGCACCAACTTGAAAGGTTCAAGATAGCTGACTGCAGTAGCCTAGTAGTTAAACGATTTTACAAGTATCAATTTGCAAAGCAAATCTCGCTTTTACTTCCGAGTATTTTTTCTAGTACAAATGTACCTACAAGTTTATTATCACCTCTGGCTTTAGCTGTGAAAGAAACTGGTATGGCATTTTTTGAGAAAAATGTCTTTCGACATAAAGTGTATTACGTCGATGTTGTAGTATGCTATTTTGTAGTATGTTGATGGGATGTTGTAGTATGTTGATGGGATGTTGTAGTATGCTATTTTGTAGTATGTTGATGGGATGTTGTAGTATGCTATTTTGTAGTATGTTGATGGGATGTTGTAGTATGCTATTTTGTAGTATGTTGATGGGATGTTGTAGTATGCTATTTTGTAGTATGTTGATGCGATGTTGTAGTATGCTATTTTGTAGTATGTTGATGCGATGTTGTAGTATGCTATTTTGTAGTATGTTGATGGGATGTTGTAGTATGCTATTTTGTAGTATGTTGATGCGATGTTGTAGTATGTTGATGGGATGTTGTAGTATGCTATTTTGTAGTATGTTGATGGGATGTTGTAGTATGCTATTTTGTAGTATGTTGATGCGATGTTGTAGTATGCTATTTTGTAGTATGTTGATGGGATGTTGTAGTATGCTATTTTGTAGTATGTTGATGCGATGTTGTAGTATGTTGATGGGATGTTGTAGTATGCTATTTTGTAGTATATTGATGGGATGTTGTAGTATGCTATTTTGTAGTATATATTTTGTTGGGTAGTAGCCATCACACTCTCCTTGTCTCAAGAAGTGCTGAGTTCCAGCTGTGGAAATAAAGAGTCTATTCACTCTATGTTATTTAAGTTTATGTCTATCAGGAATTCATTTAGCACTTAAAATTGCTTCATTGAAATGATTAATTTTGATTATTATTAGACTTCACAAATTTAATAAATACTTCAATTCAGTGGTTTCCACTCAACGAAATAATTAAAGAAATGTTTCTACTACATTAAGTTTTAAAAATGCTAAAAATGGATCATACTCGTACAAACATGCTAAACTGTCAAATAAATAAATTATTAACGTATTTATGAGACACTAGCAGTGCCCTGTGGTTTTGTCTGCGTAGTACTCGTTCCCGTTATTTCCGGGAAAGCCTATGTATTCTTCCAGACCATAATCTGTGTTCCAAATTTCAGCCCGATCCGTTCAAACGACGTGATTGATCAACAAACATCCATACAACACAATACAATACAAAAACACTATACAACATAAATACAATTTCCATACATTTACATTAAAATTTATAATTTAGTAGTATTATTTAGATAAAATGTAATATTCCTTGTGAAAAAAAAAGAATCAGTCCTATAGTAGTCGTTAAGTTGGTTTCAACATTACAAACAAAAAAAAAAAGAAAAAACATTTTTGGTATTTTTAGTAGTTAAGTATTGAAAATCAACACCTATTGATAACTGTATGTAAAATATACTATAAAGTGTAAACCTTTAAAAGTGGTGCATGTACAAATGAATACGAACACTCAATACATGCAAAAATCACAACCGTCCTTTGTGTTTCACCGTAGTCGGGTAATTTCATTCAACATTGAACGGAACTGTGTCTATCCGAATAACAACCTCAACGCGACATAAGCCTCGTTTACATTTCCCCTGCGCACGGCCCCATAAGATCCGCCCTTAGGTAAACCAAACCATATTCAGTAGCAGCTGTTTCATTTGGCCCAATTTTTACAGCTCGGCAAGACGGAACCGTGAATTCTTAATTCCGGTATCGGTGGAATCGAAAATTGTAATAAGAGATGGGAAACATTAATTAACAAAAACGGAATTGAGAATTTTTGAGAATATCTGATATTGCGGAAACCATTTTGATGACGTCATCCTTCTACATCACAACGAAATCAGTATTTATTTTTACGGCATATATACAGATATATTTTTTTTTTAAATAAAGAGTGACGAGACGATCAGGACATGTGCCTGATGGTAAGCAACATGCCTGACACATAACAGCAAATTAACGCAGCTATTGGAACATGAAGAGTCCAAATTATTACCTAGCACTGCACTACGCTCGTCACCCAGAGATCTAAGATCTTATATCTCTAAGCCCTGTAATTTCTCTGGAAACATTGCATTTCAAACCGGAACACAGTAATGTTTGCACATTACTGCTTGGCGGTAGAATAACTTTACTAGCAAAGGTGTGGTACTTCCCCAGGCGGACTCTGCCAAGAGTCCTACCACTACAGTTTACTATTAAAACAGTTTTCATGATAAAGTAATTTATTAAGAAGTGGACGCATCCATTTACCTAGTAACACCTATTAAATTTATGTCTGAAAATTTTAAAGCACTAACAGCTACCAATCTCTAAATAATAATCTAACAAAATAGCTCTAAGGTAATATATAAGAGTGAAATCACGAATATATTTTTAAATTCTAGAACTATTAAAATAAAGTTGCTACTTCTTTGATTTCAGTATAGTGTTGTGAAACGAAGCGTAGCACACCAAGCAATACGTCTGCGTTACATCACGCAACCCATGCTACGTGCTACGTACAAATACTCGTATTCGTAGACCATTTTGTTTTTTCGCACTCCATTTTTATGTGTACTGTTTTTTGAACTGAAAACTTCTTTTGACGCGCCTAGACAGGTTTTTCGTAGGCTGTGAATTTAATTCTAGCGTCACACTCGGGTATGCTAAGAATTTTTAGGGTGAACTCGGGGTGCTCGAGCGAGAAAGAACATATAGACAACTGCTATGCTGTTGTGTCTCTGTGTGTGCATAGAATATTCTTATACATAAATAATAAATGAATATTCTATGCAGAATATTCATGTTTTTTTTATCGCAACATTAACTTCTAAGTACTTACCACATTAATTGAAGGTTCAATTACGAACAAAATATTAAATGTAAATTTCACATTCATTGCAAAACAATGTTTGTTGATTGATACATATTATTGTTTTATCACACCTCTTACACTACGTTAACACACAAAATGATACCTATGTTCATCACATTATTACAACACAACATATTTATGCATTTTTAGCGAAATGCCCAAAGAGAATGTAAATTACTGAAACACAAGCAAATACAAAAAAAAATGCGAGTCAACTCTATTTCCGAACCTCGAAAAATGTTTATAATTTATTCTCGGCCATGGATACTAGTCATTCAGCCGCTTGTTATTTTTGTGTTACTGTGCTTACTAGGTATATTCAATTACAATTTATAAATCGTTTTTATTTTTAATTATTAGCATTATTTAGTAGCCTTTTTATAGTTTAGTATTTCTTATTTTAGCTTTCACTTCTGCTGTGCGGTCTTAAGCGTACACATGCTTTTGTTTTTTGCTTTTTTGTATAGTAGTACTTTGACATGACAACGTCTAATAAATCAAAAAACGCCGGCTGCATGCACGAAAAAGTGTCCCGTTACGCTCATTGTACTCAATGTTTTGTTATAATGTTGTCACGTTAAACTAATGTTGTAGTGGTAGGACTCTTGGCAGAGTCCGCCTGGGGAAGTACCACACCTTTGCCAGTTATTCTACCGCCAAGCAGTAATATGCAAACATTACTGTGTTCCGGTTTGAAGGGCAATGTTTCCAGAGAAATTACAGGGCTTAGAGATATAAGATCTTAGATCTCTGGGTGACGAGCGCAGTGCAGTGCTAGGTAATGATTTGGACTCTTCATGTTCCAATAGCTGCGTGTCACTGTGCTGTTATGTGTCAGGCATGTTGCTTACCATCAGGCACATGTCCTGGTCGTCTCGTCACTCTTTATTTAAAAAAAAAAAAAAATTATCTTAAACGAACTTAAGACGTCGAATTTGTTTTCTCTACAGCAATTATTATAAACTACCACAAAACGTTGACAAAAATGATGTTTCGTAATTATTTCGTAACATATAGGTCACATTAGTTCTATTGAGCGGATTCTAAAGACTGCAACAGTAAAACCTTCCCACGTGAAACTAGTACCAGGTCCAATACAGCCACGCTGTGGTTTTGCAATCGCGCTCTGTGTGCAATTTATTCCGCTCCCTACTTTTGTTAGTGCATTCCTATACATACGAGTCCAGTTGTGTTGCAGTATCGATAACTTTTGTGAAAATCTAGAATCAAAGTGAACATTGGATGCAGATCGGAATCTCTAAAGATATATGGGGCTTTTACCTATAGATGGAGTTTTCGTTACGTTACGATGCGGTTAATTTTTTGTGTAGTTTTTCTGTGATTTTTGTTGTTTTAAGCATAAAAGTTCCTTCACTATTTCATGCTAGTAAGTAACAACCCACTATTTTCTGCACCTACGTTGCTCTTTTTAAATTATCACTCACTCAATTATCATTATAACTGATCATCCAGCTGAAAATGAGTATTATATATACCTACCTCTTTTCTAGTACGCCATTTTCCTCAGTCATGTGTCAATTGAGTATGAATAACGAATAAAACAAACGATCAGCAATGACAAACTATTAAGGTAACTCTAAGGTTTATATAATATCAATTATTCACTTAATGTCATATGCCACTTTAGTCTGCTTCCAATTATATGGTATCAATAGAAAAATGTTATGAGCCAATTCATCTCCTCTTCTTCTCCTAATCCAAGAAATAAGTAAAAAAAATATATAAATAATTGTAATAACAAATGTCGAGGACCCCTGAGTCTGTCGAGTGGTTAAAATTAATTTAAAAAAAGCCAATTCCTCTCGTGGGTGTCTTTCAACGCATGTTTATTTAAAACAGCCTGAAAAAACGTGGCCTTCCGGAGCTAGTCAGGATTGATTTTCAGACATGCATTGACATATCTATATATTGAAATATCTAGATTTTACCTACGCAGTTCCCGTTCTTGTCATTTTACCGGGATAAAAAGTAGCTTATGTATTCTTCCAGACAATAATCTGTGTTCTAAATTTTAGCCCGATCCGTTCATACATCACGACGTGATCGAGCAATAAACATTGATATCTATATTAATATTATAATGCGGAAGAGGTTATTTGTTTGAACGCGCTAATCTAAGTAACTACTGGACCGATTTTAAAAATCTTTCACCATTGGATATGTACATGATCCCTGAGTGTTATTGGTTATATAATATGAACCACAGGTGAAGTCGGGCCGGACCGCTAGTTTGTAATATGAGTAGAATAGTAGGATTAGTAGGTTTTCAGACATACGACAAATATGTCCTGCCAAGTTATATTTTAATTTGAAAATAATACAACTAAGTAAGTTTTAGCCCATCAACAGCAACCAGGTGGTATTCATCTACAGCTGAGCACAGGAGTCTCCCATAATCCGCCACTCCGCTCGATCCACGGTTCCGTTTTGAAACGCCACCAGCTATATTTCGTATATCGTCATTCCATCTGATTTTTAGACTACAATACGTTTTCCCATTCACGGTTTCCACTTCAGAATCCGTTTACTTTAATTATTATCGGATCTGCTATAGATGTCATCAGCTCTTTGTCACTTCAGTAAGCTAATGCGCTGAGCTATGTCGCTGAATTTAGTTTCTATCGGAATGCTCGTATCTCAAAAAAGTGACATCGTTTCATGGTTGATGTTCCAAAGACACGAACGAAGAGATTTGACTTTATTTTTGTGATAATAACGTCTAGGCTGTAGAATACGTTGCCTGTGTAGGTTTTCCCCGATGGTTACAATCTTTGTGTCTTCAAATCGAGAGTGAATCGGTTTCTTCTATAAAAAGATCTCGGACGATTTACTTAATTTAAATAAAGTTGCAAATTGTCAACTAATCTAAAAGCTAGCAATTTTATTAAAATTAATTTTGTAAGTGCTAACTAAAATGCTATAATTAATTTTGAAATCACCACATAAACTCCGCCGAAACAGCGCCTCGCTAATAAACCAAACAGCAATGTGGTTTTGCAATCCCGTTCCGTGCGAGCCTTATTTACGTACCTACTTTTATTTTTACGTATCCTATAAATTAGAACTCATATATCCAAAGGGAAGTAGACCTTATTCCATTACTCAATAAGTGGTTATTTTCCGTAGCAAGGAAATCTTTAGGTATCCAAGCGTTTACCTGTTTATACTATTTCGTTATAGCTCTAAAAGCTATACGAGTCTCTTGAATAGACTATTCAGTTAATGCTCCCTATATTCCTTTATCTGAAACGGGTTGTTGATGAATTAGGTAAGCCTGAATTCTATGATTAAAAAGGTATTTTATGTATATTGGTTTGTGGTTTATAATTCAATATCATTAAAATCAGCTCGGGCTCTCTACATCTGGGTTTTTGTTCCTTCTTTTTTTATAGACAACCTATGATGGCTTTGATATATATAACAGTGTTGATTATGCGATTGCAGTTTTCACGCCATATTCATTGAAATTCACTAACACTTGTACCATTGATTATACCATCTAACTAAAAAGCATATTGTTTTAACATTACTATCAAATTATTAAGTTAATAAGCAAACGACTGCACTTGAAAATACTTATAATTTTAAGACTCAATCGGTCACTCAATCAATCAATACAATTTTAATTTTTTAAGTTCATTTCTCATTTAGATACTTTTGTTTTCAACCTTTGGAATACAAGTTACCTAATTTATTTCCTAAAAAAAATTTGCACGGTTTTAATACAGTTATTTACCCAAGGGGTATGCGAGCCAAGCACTAAACTAATTTTACAATAAAATTGGTATAATTTTCGACCTTTCTAACCTTAAACACAAGTATATTTTTTAACAGAGTTTGCACTTCATCACCATCTAACCTTTAGTGATGATGCAGTCTATCATAAAGCGTGCCTAGAAGAAACCGTTTTTTTTTTCGACTTGAAGACACCAAGAATGTAACCACCAGTCCCTCTACCGCCTTACTAAATCGGCTATTGCTGCCTCTACCATTGCAAGTGAAAAGAAAAGAGAGATAAAAAATATCAAAGCTAAGACATTTTTCGTTCGGCGGTAGACCCCCAGGAAAAACCTACTCAGGGCTCCCTGAGTAGGTTTTTCATTTCATTTTATTACATAATACGAAAAGGGAGTCTTTGGAACGTCAACGATGATACGAGGTCAGTTTTTCGACTAACGAGCATTTTGATACAAATAAAGACAATGCGGTTTATGATCCTGCAGATAAGTTGAGCTAAAGTTTTTTTTTAACTATAATAGGTTCGCACTTGAACACCATCTCGCCTGATGTTAAGCGATGATGAGATCTACGATGGAGCGTACTTACCTAAATAAAAAACCGATTCACTCTTGATTTGAAGACACCAAGATTGTAACCATCAGGGAAAACCCACTCAGGCAACGCATTCCACAACCTAGACGTTCTTATCACAAACGTGGAGTCAAATCTCTTTGTTCGCGTTTTTGGAACATCAACCATGAAATGATATCGCCCTTTTGTGGAACGAGAAGTCCGATAGAAGAAAGGGCAAGGTGGTATTAGATCATGCAGATCAGTTGTACACTCTCCGAAGTGTGTCCGATAATAAACTGATAAGCTAGCCATTTTGCGGCGATGATCAAGACTTTGAAGTCTTTTACGCACAAGAGTTACATTTTATATTACGCAAACAAAGTCATCAAAAATACCTACGCTAGGAGCCAATACAGTTTAGGTGTACTTACATTAGCGCCGGTAAATACTTTTCATCAGATGACCCACTTGTTTTTCTTCAATTATTATTAAGCACAAAAACCTAGAAAGCGCTGAGCAACATCAAATAAAATTCAAATCAAACCGAAACGACCTCAAACTCGCAATAATTGAACTCAAATTATGGCTGTTATCATAAAATCGTTCTTGGAGTACAATGCTGAAGACATTACGACTTGAATAGGCCATTGATTCGTCAGCTTCCGGTACTTTTTGACACAAGTATAGGGTTACACATAAATGTAATCTATGCTATAAAGACTCGAAAGGGCTATATTACAATACTACACAAATTAAATTTTGATTGATGTATTGATGAATACGAAAATTTTGCGTATCTAAAAGTAAATTAAAAAGCTAGTCATAGAAACAGAGAAGTTAAAACTTATTCTTTATAATTGTTGTATTAGTACTTAGTACCTGGGTGACCGAGCTTTGCTCGGTTAATTTAGATACATAATAATATTCAACAAAAAAAATTACATGAAAAAGGAAAGGCGGCCGGTTGGATTCGAACCCGGACCTACCATATCATGACCGACTGAGCTAATATGTTGTCGCGCGACGTTGCGAAATTTACCGTAACATTCTAATCTTGATGTAACAGATTTTCATTGTCTAAAAACGCGCATAAAACGGCGTTTTTTTTTAAATAAAACCTGGCTAGATCGATTTATCGTCCCCGAAACCCCCTGTGTACATAATTTCATGACAATCGTTCGAGCCGTTTCCGAGATTTAGATCCTATATATATATACTTTCAAAAATTGCTCGTTTAAGATCGTGATAAGATGTTGCACTATACGTCACTTGTATATTGTTATTACGCATGTTAGTGACGTGAGCTCAAAAGATTTCAGCTGTTCAAAAAGCATCTAACGCACACGTTGTGTTCCAACACTTTGCTGCTACGTCACTAGATAGGAGGTACGTGATGGGAACCCAAATAAAACCCCCTATCAATATATACTCATGCGCCAAGAATTTTCCAAAAACACAACAATACATTACATTTTGACGTGACAACGTCTTATAAATTGGTTTGCCGGGTGACACTTCAAGAAACTGCGTTACGCTCCGCTCACGTTATGCGCTCACAACGAGAGCGAGTGAGAGCACGCGTCCCTTCCACTCGGGCATGGTTAGCCCGCCTAAGAGCGAGAGAGAGACAGACATAAAAGAAAAGGCACGCGTCCCTTCCGTAAAATTATTTTACCACTCAAAGTCGTTGTCACGTAAAACTTTCGCCCGTATACCGACTTTACAGGCAACCAATTTTTTTTTGGAACTAATTTTTGTGACTTCTATTTTTTAACCCCCGACCAAAAAAGGGGTGTTATAAGTTTGACGTCGATGTCTGTCTGTCTGTCTGTCTATCTATCTATCTGTCTGTCTGTCTGTCTGTCTGTCTGTCTGTCTGTCTGTCTGTCTATCTGGGTGTGTGTCTGTCTGTGGCACCGTAGAGCTCAAACGGATTGGTCGATTTCAATGCGGATTTTTTTTTTGAAGGTTAATATCCGTGCGGATTTTCTTAGCTATGTTTGGTTAATATCGATTCAAGATGGCCGCCTCCACAAAATGGCGGACGACATATTTCTTTACAACCTACCTCAATATGGGTATCAAATGAAAGGGCTTGACTAATCAAATACTATCCACTATGACAACTTTGAAATCCAACATGGCCGCTACCACAAAATGGTGAAATACATTTTTTTCATAACTCCTTTAATATGGGTATCAAATGAAAGGGCTTAACTAGTAGAATGTTGTACAGATAACAAATCTGAGGTAGTCGGGGGTTAATCAAATTTTTTAATTTTGTTCTTGTTCTTATAGTAAAGGAAAGTAAGGAGTTAGCAATCGGGGCTCTTTCAGTGTATGTGTTCTGTCTATACCTGTATTCATTGTTTTGCCGAGGCCTTGAAGCTGAAGCTGAGGACTCGCCCCATATTTTGCTCTATGCGTGCATGTAGGGTGACTTTACGGTCCGTTTTCTATAGACTTTTTTACTGCACGTAAATTATTCAGATGTTTTACTTCAATAGCATGCAGGCACGTCGTTTTATTGTTGCATTTTATGGTTTATTGGTGCCTCAGTTTTTACGATATAATTGCAATGTAAAAATGTAATTATGGTGTACATACTATATTGCAGTTTGCTACATTTTATTATTAGTAGAGATGCCCCGAGAAACACTTTTCCCGAGGAACGAGTACCGAGTTTTACTCGATTTAATTATTTTTCAAGCGAGTACTCGGCCGAGTAACTCGGTTCAATCAAATTCCCATTTTGCGCGCGTAATCAAGTACAAACAGGTTACATTACTTACTCATTCATTGGCATAATTTTGAATTTATTACTCGTATTTTTTATTTTCATATTGTCAAAGATTTCCTAAATTAGTAAAACATACTTGTTGATTGACACTGTTGTTTTCATTATTTTTACCCATATATATTGCTTTTCTTAAACCGAGTATAGTACGGCATTCAAACCGAGTTATTCGGCCAAGTAAGAGTAACAAAAAACTAGTGTTCGACCGAAAGTTCGGTTTCGGTTTCGGCCGAGTTTCGGCCAAAAATAAAGTTTCGGCCACAGTTTCGGTTTCGGCCAAAATTGGCCGAAACTTTTGCCGAAACCGAAACTTAACAAGTTCAAGCACGTTCACGATCGCCTAACTTTGTTTTCCGCGGCAACGCTTTGACGGTCGCTGTCGGCCCTTTTCGGGAATTATCGTGCGCCATTCGGATAGTTCTGTAGCAACCAGCGACGCCAACCGTACGAGGTTCCTCGTACAAATACGAGATTTGTACTCTTTCGAACGAGGTACGAGGACACTACTAATTAACCTCGTACAAATAAGTACGAGACTATAATATTGCTATTATAAAATAGTGAAAACTAGAGCCTAGAATCAGAACTTGTAAGGACTAACAAGACTTCTTACTGATTTCTTATCTATCCTATTATGATATATATTGTGTTTCCGTTTCATGCCCTAATTAAGGCAAAATAATAGGTAAAATGCACCAAATTTCAGTATTTTAATAAATTATATACTTGACCACGTGAGTTTCGGTTTCGGTTTCGGCCGAAACTGAAGCCACGGCCGAACATTCGGTTTCGGTTTCGGCCGGAAAATCAATTTCGGTCGGACACTACAAAAAACCTACCGAGTACGCTGAGCACCGAATATCAACCGATTACTCGGCCCATCTCTAATTATTAGCACAAACCTAAATGAGTACTAAACTAATAAAGTAGCTGTCGATAATAAAGTGAATTCTTAAAAAAATGTTTTTATGAAACTAGCAATATTTACAAAACAATTATTAATCTGTAGGTAAACTAAATACCTAACACTAAGAACATGTCAAACTGATTATTCAAAATGTACAAAAAAGTTCAGTCAATTATTTGGTCAAATTCATAATTTTCTTGTAAATAAACGTTTGTGTTATTGATAGCTCAGATGAACGTTCGCCAGGCGCCATAACCCTAATTTCTCTCTATACTTTTAACAATCGTAGGTCAAATAACAATATTTTTTTAAAATCATTTTTAGCAATCATTATGCGTGCGTGGTTAGGGATTGAAACAGTGCCATATTATTTTAATGTACTTCAAATTGATTATAATTTCTGTCTGTCTAATAATAGTTAACAAGTATGATAAATATGTTTTCCAGGATTATACTGTTATAAATAAAGCTAAATTATAATTAAATCTATATTTTAATAGAAAGTTTAATAAATAACACAAAACAAATCTTTATAATCAAAGAACCCATAAAGGTCTCGAGTAGACCTGACCTGCAGGTCTACTACGAGGTCCGATAAACGATATATCGGCCGAAGTTATGGACGTTTTACCGATTGTGTTTGTGATTGTGTGTGTGGTATAAAACGTCCATAACTTCGGCCGATATATCGTTTATCGGAATTCGTAGTAGACCTGCAGACCTAGATCGATTACGATCGACTCCTTTCAATTAGATCGCTACCAGTACTTACAGTACACAAGTGATGGAATCAACAATTTCTAAAACACCCGATCTTTTGTAACCCGATTATCAGTTTACAAGACAAACAAAATTTAACTTAAGGTTAATATGTTTTACTTAATTAATTGCTTGTTCATAGAATCGATTAAATCGTGCATTAATTTAGTCACATCGACGCAACAGTGAAAATATTTTCTAACTCCTTCTTTTACTTCAAGTGTGACTTGTATGTCTATCAGTCGATCTCATTTTGCCTTTGGGTCGCGCGCGACACCGGTCGTAGGTCGTATAAACTACGACCAAATGATCGAAAGATCGAATCTTAATAACCCGTTCACCATACGAGTGGGTAATGAGCGACCCGGATCTCGAGAAATGATCGATTGGCACAGGTCTAATCTCGAGGTATTTTTTTTTAACATAGACGAGAGAGTGACGAGAGGAACAGACCTGTGCCTGATGGTAAGCAACATGCCTGCCACACAACAGCACAGTGACACGCAGCTATTGGAATATGAAAAGTCCAAATCATTATATAGCACTACACTGCGCTCGTCACCCAGAGATCCAAGAACTTATATCTCTAAGCCCTATAATTTCTCTGGAAACATTGCCCTTAATTATTCAATAATACAATATTGTTGAATATTATTAGTTTGTCCTAAACTAAACAAAGGTAGTTTTACTATATGGGTCTTAATAGCTGATATAATACAAACGAGTATATATTAAATCACTCCGCCTGGGTGAAGATCACCCTCACTATTTCCGACTCTGCTCGCAAGCTATCAACCAAATAAACCACAAGGATATTCGAGACAATCGAGATTAAACGATTTTGTCCCAAAATATGTCAACAGCATGGCCACAAGCCGATGTGCGTGTCGCGAGCGTTGTAGCCGCGACACGCGAACTGACCCGGCTTTGTTCAAGATTAAGTGGTACACTTTGCACGTTAGCCACCGCTTAATACACTGGATTAAACGTATTTGTTAGTTACAAAAAGGCCATTCGGCGCAATCGTTAGTTGGAATTAGGTTTATGTGTAAAAATATGGCGGATACATGGAACTAATAAGCGGAAAAGGAAACTTGATAATAAAAAATGTTGAAAGAATTTTATGTCATTTGATAATAATCGTGAGTCAGAATTATAAAATATGTGAATGTAACCTAGCTTGTTACAAGCTTGTTAGATTGTTCTCCGTGAGTGATGTGTCAATATTTTAACACGCTTTTATTACCTTCACTTGTAATACAACTATGTATGTAAGAAAATCTTGGAATCTTAATTTGATCCACTTTCCAGTCATCGATTAGGATGAAATTTTGTACACGCTCTGAGTTCGGATGACAATACATGACTAGCTAGCTAAGAAACGTTATTACAAATCCAATATGGCGGTCTCCCCAAGATGGCGGACTGGCTGTTTGAAATACACCCCCATGATATGGGTGTCAAATGAAAGGGTTTACTGTAAAAAATAGGAAAAAAAAGTCACGTAACTTAAGTCCAATATGCCGGACGTCCAAGATAACGGACTATTTAAAGTGCACCCTCATGATATGGGTATCAAATGAAAGGGTTTGCTGGCGGAAATACTAAAAAAATAGTCACGTAACTTTAATCCAACATGGCGGATATCCAAAATGGCAGATTGGCCATTTTGAAATGGGGTGCATTTCATGGTATATATGACATGGGTATTAAATGAAAGGGTTTGCTGAATGGGATACTTTTGTAATTTGTAGTGTGTGCTAAAAGCCTGTTTTTTTAGTTTTTAAAACTATTAGATTTATTACTGACAGTGCTCTATCAATTCAACAGCGTAGTTCCCGATTTGTTAACTTTCCTGGAATAAACATTTTCCTAAAGATTGTGTTCTAACTACACTATTATGTATCTGACATATCCCGATCCCTTCAGTAATATTTGCGTGAAAGAGAAACAAAGATTCATTCGTCATCCTCATAAAGTTTCGCATACATTATTAGTAACATTTATGATGGTGATATCTTTTCATTCGTGATGAAAAGACTCTGATCAGAGTCCGCATGGAAAAATACCCAATAATATAAAATAAAAAATGAGTCTCTCAGTTTTAAGGTCATTTTTAGAAAAATACAGTGCAAAAACATGAACCATCTTAAACCTCTGGGTGGAGATCGCAAAGCAGCACTGGGCAGACATTTACAATTTAGATGTTCAAATGTTTGCGTGATATATCATATTTTGTATGAGCAGTCTGCCCCGGCTTTACCTATGGTACATAATAAATAGCCTATATCGCTCAGAGGTTACGAATATTTCTAATGGTGAAAAAACTTTTAAAATCACTCCAGGAGTTCCTGAGATAAATGCGTTCAAACAAGAAACCTCTTCAACTGTAAAATATTTATATAATGGGTCGTTTGTTGCTCATCATTAGTTGCATGTCTTTCTTGTCCCATTACATTATATAATAATACTAGTGGTCCATAAATATAGCCTATAACGCTCAGGAATGATGTACATATCCAACGCTGAAAGAATGTTTGAAATCGGTCCAGTGATTTCTGAGATTGGCGTATAAACAAACTTTTTAGTTTTATAAAATAAGTTATGTCTACGCATTGAGCATGCAGGCGACAGCGGGGTTGGGCATCCGCCGAAGGAGGACTAACCCAGGCCTTTGCATTTGTTTTGAGTGAAAATTGGCCACTGCTACACCTACCTACACGCTAGATAAATATATATATCATTATTGTAAACTATGTAGTCTACAATTAAAGTACCTGTTGTAACTGAATTTAAACTGTACCTGTACTTATTTGAACTTATGGTCCCAAATAATATATTTCTTTATAACTGTAACTTGCTGTAATTTCTGAAATAACTTTACTGGAAATTTTTAAAACCCGACTGCAAAAAAATCAATAGATATAAAACATTATGTTGTAAAATATAAGTATGATCTAAGGACACTTCAGTCATTGATAAATCTAACGACATCTTAATAATTAAAATCCACCCCCAGCCATTTGGAAGATACGTGGAATAAAAATATTACAAACATACAAGAAACGCGCGAAACATAACCCTTCCTTCAGTCTGGTGAAAAGATTTTTTTTTTTTTTTTTTGTCATAGACGTTTCTAGCAAACGGTGGCGCAGAAATCGTATATTTGTGTGGATTGGTTATATTCCGCTAAGAAGCACAATTTTCTGCGCTAGTTAACGATATGATGGACTTTCCTTTCTAACAACTATAAAAGAAACAAAGGTCTTACAATTCTTTAAAGAAAAATACAGCGTTTCAGCAAATAAATAAGGCATTACCTACATCACACGTGAGTGTGTACAAATGTAATTTACGAATGAAAAATTACATTCTGCCGGTGCTTTTGTGATATATTGTGGAATATTTTGCATTCCCCGTTTACTAAGAAGGGTGGTTTTAGGAATGTGCGGAGTTCTTTGTGGGAGAATTAGTATTTATGATAGAAATGTTTACGAGCAAAGAGCATTTTGAAAGAAAAACTTTGCTTAGTGTCTATTCCATTATGTAAATCGCTTTTTTTTATTATGAATAGGTATGTGATGATTAACTATCACCTCTATGTTTGACGATAATACGCTGGCGGTAAATAATGGAATAATAATTTTACCAAAAAAAAAAACTTGATTTGAAGACACTAAAAAAGACTAAAATTATAGTAATTGGAAAAAACCCCACTCAGGCAGCGCATTTCACAGCTTAGCGGGTTTTAGTACAAAAGAATAGTCAAACTTGATTCGAATTAAAATTTTCCCTTTTTAGTATTCCTACTTATTTTAGGGTGCAAAAATGTTAGTACTCGTAAGATGCGTTGCAAGGTAATAACTAGTTAAATAAGTTCGTATCAATTAATAAATATAAAAAGAGTCCCTTGCCAAAGTATAATTTTCTGATAATTAAAACGGTTATTCGTTTTGTCGTGGGTTTCGTTTTTTTAGACGTGTCTGGAGTGGAGACTGCATATCAGAAAACTTAGTGTAAACGCCCTGAGCCTCGATGGAGTGACGATTTACGAAACCACTAAAAGCTACTGGTAGCAGGAGGAAGCGTAAAACGGAAAACTAGGGACGCCTATGACCAGCAGTAGACGAATGTGGGCTGATTATGATAATGATGATTCGTGTAGGGTAAAGAGTCTACAGCTTATTCCTATTGCTAGGATTTGGGATATCCTTTCAAAAATAGATCCAAGATTATAATCCACCATAACGTGAAAATGATGTTTCCTTTACCGCTATATTCTGTGGTGTTAAAAAAGTTGTACATCAAAACTTCGAA
The DNA here is from genome assembly GCA_017562165.1 of Ectropis grisescens. Taxonomy (NCBI): domain Eukaryota; kingdom Metazoa; phylum Arthropoda; class Insecta; order Lepidoptera; family Geometridae; genus Ectropis; species Ectropis grisescens. The sequence continues at coordinate 4,255,315 of CM029779.1, read as the reverse complement.
AAATATTTTGACATAAAGGCAAAATTTGAACTTACGATCGTGAAAATGTAAAAAGTGTATTCGTGAAAAAATGTGTTCCTATTTGTTCCAAGCAAGCACCGAGGTTGGCCTGAAGATGAACATGTCAAAGACCAAGATAATGACCAACAGCGTAAAGCGCAAAATATCAATTGAATGTACGGAGATTGAATATGTCCACAGCTACGTGTATTTGGGCCAATTAGTGTCTTTCCAGGCTAGATAGAATGCGGAGATTACCCGTCGCACTGAAACCTGCCTGGAAGACCTATTGGTCCATGAAAGACCTCATGAAGGGAGACACCCCACTTATCCTTAAACGTAAGCTCATGGACATGTGCATTCTCCCCGTTCTAACGTACGGAGCGCAAACTTGGTCTTTGACTAAAGATCAAAATTTCAACCTCGCAGTTTGCCAACGAGCCATGGAACGTAGTATTCTCGGCGTAAAGCTAACCGATCGTATAAGAAACACCATACTGTCCAGGACTCAGATAGCCCATGTGACCCAAAAAACAGCTAATTTGAAATGGGACTGGGCTGGACATGTCTGCCGCATGTCAGATGCTCACTGGGCCAAAATCACTACTCAGTGGAAGGCCGATCGCAAACGACGATGCGGCAGGCCAAAGAAACGCTGGCGGGATGACCTTGACGGCTATTCAAAACACTGGGAAACATTAAGTCAAGATAGAATCAAATGGAGAGAGGGTAGGGAGGCCTTTGCCCAGCATTGGGACAGTATAGGCTAATATAAATAATAATAATTTGTTCATAGGAACTCAATACTTGAGCATTGTTTTGTTCCTAGTAGAGCTACGCATTAGCTTTAGATATGGATAGATTTACAAAGACCTTTTTATATTAATTTTCCTTCAAATTGAACTTAAAATTTGAAGGACAGCAAAAGTCTACAGCCAAAACTTGGCAAGTCTCATAAGTCTATAATAAACAAAAATGAAATTAACTGGCAAATTGTTCTCCTTGGCAATTTGGCATTCTTTGGCAGTACGGAAGAGAAACCTAAATTCAAAACGTTGACTTAAAGTGTACCGCACTTAACCAATATGCAGTACTAATCAACGGTCGGTTTTATACATGCTTTGGCTTTCATAGTGAAACCAAACAACAGCGCTATTTTCTTTAGTATCGCACTGGGCCCGACCGCAGTAGTTCCGGCTCATATTAACCGTTATCGCCCCATCTTAACTGCCCTGTTCTCGAAACTATAGCCTTCGTTGAAAATGATACACTTAATATCAATCAACCTGAAAACAACCTTATTTATTTTAAGGTAAGGTTCCGTCTGCTAAACCAACCCTGACCCATTATTTCTCATTATTAAATTGATAAGAAAAATGCGATCAATGCGGATTACATTTTGAATCGTATCATGTAGAGGTAGAGTGTGTTTTTGAATGAATTAGGACAGTCGAGGTTCTGAAAACGAAAGAGTTATTGTGAATATAGATAAGGTTGAGCCCTTGTTTGAAACAATGGCAGAAACAACGCTTTTGTTTGTAGGTTGATCAAAAATGAGGACGTTTGAAATGTCGTATTGAGGCTGTGCTACTGGATAATGGTTTGGAAGATTCCAGTAAATTGAAATACTGAGAGCTTGTTGTAACTGAATGTGTTTTATGATAAGCAAATTAAAGATTAATTCATATAATATTATACTGAGTCTAGTATAGGTAAAAAAACCTGTACGTAGCGTGAATAATTCTTAAAATACATTATTATTTAATATATTTTTTTTTTTTAAATTTAATTTCAAAAAATTGTATGTACTTAATTAATAAATTTACTTATATGTTAGTTACTATTTCTTTTTTCTTCCTATAGTATAATTCTTTTTTCATAATATACAAGGAATACATCCTTTAGGTTTACGGTCATAATGACACTTCAACATCACATATTCTCTATCCGATACGACTTTAGTTCCGAACTGACGTGACAAACTCAAGTGCGTGTGACAAACTGCTTTACCCTAATTTCCTGCCAACCGCACCGTCGCTCACAGAATCCTAATAGTTTAACCCACTTGTGGAGAGTGATACGCGGAGGTAGATCTTTGGACTGATAAAACGGTGAGACGTGAGCTATGGTGGACAAATGGAGGGGTTACGAACTGTTAGCCCTCGATTTGCCGATATGAAGTTTAAAATCCCTGGTCACGTAAGAGAGTGATGGCGGATAACTTAGTTGTGGTGAAAAAGTTTTTTAACAGTATTTTAGGTGATGTCCGTTCTTAATATATGATACCATATATTTTACAAACATGGAGTAAGAAACGCACTTTATGTTCCTAATAGACCACTATTATCGTAGTATAGACTGACGCTTCTTGGCGTGGCCATCTGGATTCAGCGCGCAAGAACTTTTGTCAAGTTTACGCAAATAACATCTCAAAAACACTCATCTGTAAAATAAAGAGTTTGTATATTTGTTCAAATTCAGATTTTTATTCATTACAAAATATTATAGTCATAAATATGTTAATCGTACATTTGTTCGATGTCAAATAATAACATGATTGCATGTGCAAAAATAACAAGAAAAAAATGCAACAGCCGACTTCAACTATAATATTAAACTCACGCAGTTCACGCATTTTAAAATAATTAACACAATTATCATGGATATACAAATATTTATTTATTTTTGTTGATGATATTACAAAAACGGCTGCATAGATTTCAAGATTTCAATAAAATTTAAAGAGGATTATCTAGCAGGAGTACCTACCCATCCGACCAAAAAAAAAAAACTCAGTTGAGGTGTTCTCAAGAAATCAGGAAAAATATTAAAAAATATGATTGTCCAGTTGACAGCCTTCTCTTTTTTATGTTGTTAAAGATAACGAAACTTTTACACGATTCATATTTTAGCAAACAATCAAATCCATACTAAATAAAGGAAAATTTGGTACCCGTCAGGTATAGGATGGTGAATTCAATTTGGATATTCGACGAACGCAAACCGACTGCACTAAAATCCAGCGGCATCATCAAAATCTCCCAATTTCGCGGACGGACACTCGAGGTCAGATGCCGTCTCAGGTATTTCATAAATTTCCATTCCGCACAATATGAAATCCAATTCCGTTATCAATCGTAAATTATGGTCCTTGAGTCAACCCATCTCGAGCCAGAGAAGTGAAACCCTACACGAGCTTATTACTCGGTGTCATCCGCATGTTAGTAGATATATCGAGAACCCACGGAACGCGTCATGTTGTCAAGTGCTCATATCTTTTGAGATTCGCTTTTAATAGGATAGGAATTTAATTTTAAATGTATGAATTGCAACGCTGGGTGTTGGCTTTGCGTATGTTGAAGAATAATTTCACTTATTCAGCACTGTTGTTAACTTTAAAAAAGAGGAGGCTTTCAATTCGTTTTTTCAATGTATGTTTGTATATTACCCGATAGCTTTGCCAATCGTGAATGGATTTTGATGGTTAATTTTTGTTTAGTAGATCATAGTTCATAGGTCCATATATTTTTTCTCGAAATCGGAGTAGCAGTTTTAAACGTATTAACATGTACAGTCCGCGAGGTCTAAGCTGAGCTTTGCATTAGTGTGAGTGTACATGGACAGTGTAGGTGTGACAACCGGCCTTAGGCGCGGCGCCATTCTGTCTCCTGATTGGTGATCACTCACACTAATGCAAAGCTCAGCTTATACCTCGCGGACAAAATTTCAAGCTCCTGCCTGATTGGTGATCACTCACACTAATGCAAAGCTCAGCTTAGACCTCGCGGACTGTACCTAACATATATAACAACTAAGATTTGTTCTCATTTATCTGGACAATAGTGATAGTTTTTGTGGATTTTACGGAAGAGTAATGATCATCCATACAAACTTTGTTAAATATTTAATATGTTTTTTACAATTTTTGTTGAATAGTTTTTGGTTATATATAACATAATGTTTACATTTTTGTTATTTGTGTGATGTAGATGTCGTGATACAATAGTAATCGATGGCGGTCATTACACCGGATATATTATTTGTGGCAATGGCGTGTCGATCAATTCAAGAAGTGAAACATCGAGTATATCACAATAATAATGCTTTATAAATCTTAGTCTATTATGTCAGGTTAAATTACATACTATGTATTTCAATTTATTAACCGACTTCCAAAAAAGGAGGAGGTTATCAATTCGATCAAATAGTTTATTTTAAATTTTATATTATTAAATCAAGCTTCCTTTCTTTATTATCTATCAAGGAACTAGCTACGAAACTACTATCTTCATTATATATGAAATTATAAGCAAATCAACCAGTATTTTATCAGTAGGAATCCGTGTAACTGGAGCAAGAGCTTTGGTTTGTTACACAGGAAAACCTAATTTGGTTACCAAGGTCATCCTACTCAGGATAACCGTTGTTTTTGATTATAAACCTACATGTTTATTTATTTGAATTGTATTTTAGTGAAATATCTCTTGCGTATTTACTCAAATATAAATAACAATTCAGATGCAATCCTACAGCTTTACTTTTATTTATATACTAGATGTCCGCCCCGGCGTTGCCCGTGGTACATTATATAGTACTCATCAAGATCCCGTACATATACAACGGTGAAAGAATGACTGAAATCGGTTCAGTCATTCCTGAGAATATCGCTTTCAAACAAAACACCTCTTCAGCTACCTGCTACGCCATCTGTCGGAAATTGGTTGTACCAACTCAGATTAAGAAAAAAAAAATGATATTTGAATTTCCGAAAACTTCTTTGGATGCGTTATTTTTTTTGCTGTGGGCAACAATATTTTTTTTGTATATAAGTGTGGACATATTATTTATTGTATTTTCACATCTATCAGCACTCTCGAAATGACATTTTTTGAGCGCACTGAGGTCAGAAAAAAGAATAGTTTTATCTTAGCGTGTAAAATATTGTGGTAGCCATTACTTTCGTTCATTATTAATACAGCTGCACAAAATTACAATACATGTTTAAATTAGTTCTGTTTTATGTTTTCCTTCGGCAATACTTATTATAGCAAAGTTTGCATAGTCATTATTTTTCGAAATTTCGTCAAAATAGGAAAAAGGCAACGTAATGTAATAAAACCCAACCTTTTCCTATAGAGAGTCGTAAAACTCACAAAAGTACCTACTCTGTGTGCATAGGCCCTTTTTCAATATTTGGTGGCGAACCTTCCTCACAATTGTCAAACTTCAGCCACAAGTTGGTGCTCACAAATCGCATAACAGATCAGGAAATTGTGGTCGATTTGTGGAAACCCGTACTTCATCTTTGTACAAATTAATGTATTAAAATAGTAGATATACGTAGAAAAATCTTTCAAAAATTCGTCGATATCTGAAATTCCTAATGGTATCGTGAAATTATATTTTTCGATCTTCAAACTTTGAAACATCATAGATTATAGCAGTCTTACTGCTTTGATTGTGAGAGGTGTATATTTTGATCTCATTTTAATTTTGGTTCAGTTTTTCAGAATGTCATAAAATGAATGATAAAATAGACTACTTTTGTCACGGAAAAAATTAGAAAATGGAAAGTGCGTGGATAAAACCACGGGGCCCTGGTAAAAATAAAACCTATGTAAGATGAGATTGAATAGTTTAAATAGCTCCCGAATTGAATTTTTGTTTTTAACAATAAATGTAGTTTACCATTAATAGTATACCGTTTGACTGCTAATTGCCCGATGGTAGGCGTTACAACGAGAACAAAAGCATATTTGGTAGTGGTAGGACTCCTTGCAGAGTCCGTCTGGGGAAGTAACCACAACTTTGACAGTTATTCTGCCGCCAAGCAATAATATGCAAACATTACATACAAGGCATACAAGGGCGACATCGTTTCATGGTTGATGTTCCAAAAACACGAACGAAGCGATTTGACTCCACGTTTGTGATAAGAACGTCTAGGTTGTGGAATGCGTTGCCTGAGTGGGTTTTCCCCGATGGTTACAATCTTGGTGTCTTCAAATCGAAAGTGAATCGGTTTCTTCTAGGTAAGCACGCTCTATCGTAGATCGCATCATCGCTTAAGATCAGGCGAGATGGTGGTCAAGTACGAACCTATTCTAGTTAAAAAAAAAATACTGTTCCGGTTTGAAGGGCAATGTTTCCAGTGAAATTAAAGGGCATATAGATAAAATATCTGATATATATGTAGTACAGTGCAAGGTAATTATTTGGAATTTTCGTGATCCAATAGCTAAGTGACCAAAAGTTGATTAATCCAAAAACTCCATTGTCATCCTTTTAGCCGTAATTAATTCATAATAATAATATGTAATCGGTGCATTCACTCATTTCATCACTCTATTATGACTAAAACTTACATCAGGCTAAAAAGTTGTAGTGTAAAGTTGTACATATTTGTATTTAGTACCTAGTGTACCTATTTGTATTTACACGCTTTTAGGCCTGAGCTTGAAAAGTTTTTGTTGGAGTTAGTTTTGTGACGTGAAATAGAGATGTAAATAATTTAACATTCTCATTAAAAAACTGACTTCAATTTGAAGTAGCTCTTGCATATTATTATTTATAATTAAACTCAGACACTCGACTAAGCATCGTAATTTTTTTGCGAAACATGTACTATTTCATTGAAACAGAGAGTAGTACGAATACCTCTTCCAAGTAATAAAATTTTAGATTTTGATTGATTTTTTACAAACTGCGGTACCGGTTTTTATACAAGTAATTTGTATGAGACCACTACTAAACTATAATACTATCTGCCGAAAGAAAAATATAAAGCGGCCAAGTGCGAGTCGGACTCATGAACGAAGGGTTCCGTACCATTAGCAAATAAACAGCGAAAACCTCCTTTATACCATGGGAGCAGACCCCCTCAATTATTTATTTTGTAGCAGGAATCTTCGGTGTGGGATGCGTAAGTAAGAACAACCTGAGAACTGGTAGTACCGACTGTGCTACTAATTCCGTATACATAGACTATCGACTATCGCAGTTCCTAGTTCCTACAGACAGGCATTCCTCCAATTAGTTAGGAGTATTACTTACTAAGGAATCTACCGGATTGGAGGAAAAATTTGTCAGCGAGTATATATCGCCCCAAAGAGGTGGATGCAACTACCTTAAAGTCGACAGCGCGTTTTATTTTTACTAATGGTGCCATCTAGTTTGCTTGGGACTGTACTAATGGTTGATTATCAAGTTTGTTTTATGGCGGAGCTATCACATCACGTAGGTACCTACATAAAAACATTGAACCGACTTGATTCTATTTTTAAAATTGGTTAAAAATAGCAGCAATCGTAAGTTTCTATATCTATGTATAGTAACACAATAAAGCTGAAGAGTTTAATCGTTTGAACGCGCTAATCTCAGGAACAACGAGACAGATTTAAAAAAATCTTTCTGAAAAATTGGTTGTCTATAAAGACGGTTGGTTTACAGACGATAGTTTAACGTGACAACGTTAGAACAAAACATTGATAGATGCAGCGCAAGCGTACAATGAGCGTAACGGGACATGACGGGACACTTTTTCGTGCATGCAACCGGCGTTCATCGATTTATTAGACGTTGTCACGTCAAAAACATTATCTCTTTGTACCTGTGGTTGTGTTTTCTTTTTATTTTAATCTATTTTTATCGGATACGTTAGTTTATATTTATTACATTCTGTTTTGTGTGCTCATTGAATTAATTAATAAATAATAATAATAGATAGTGTGCATCGGATTGACACTTATATGTATTTGATTTTTTCTTATCGGAATGCTTGTTACACTAAGCTAAATGTTTAGAAAATTTTATTCTTCAATTAACAAACATAGTAAATCTGCCCAACCTGAAACCCGTAATTTGAAAATCTGAATTTTACGCAAAGGTCCATTTAGCAACAAAATATAAATCCAAATATGTTCCTTTTAAATTTTTAATCCAATCAAAAACTTAATAGCAAACCAACAAGATTAAGTACTGGCAATACATTACTCGGTATACGGGGCGACATTTGGCAGGTTTATCGAGAAAGTTCCCTTGTCCACAGTTGGGAACCGATATTACCCGGTTACGGATACAATTTTAACTAATATATTGTTGGGAAAATGTATGAGAGTTGTTTACAGTTGGTTATTTATTTGCCGCGTTGCTTCGCTGATGTTTAAACGCTTTCCGATAAAGATAACCATTTATTGGATGGTTACGTCTTTAGAAATCATTTAAAGTAACTGCTTTTGTTACATACAAAATTGGAAAAATTTTGATTGTAAATTTGATTTTTATTTATTAGTATCTCAAAAAGAATTATGCGTTGTCATCAATACTAAGCGTTAACATAAAACATCATCTGAATCAGTTGAAGTAGTTTTAAAATCCAACCGAAACATTTAAATCAAACAAAAAAGCATTGAAGATTAGAAGTTTGTGATGAAAGTACGGTTTGATTCCAACGTATTTGGATTTAAAAAGGTATCTTAAGCAATATAGTACCGGACTGGTTCAAAGATAAACCATTCTAATCAGTTCGTCAGCTACATCATCAAACAATATGGGACACGTATTTTTTGTTTTATCAAATTATTAAAAATTAACAAAGAAATACATCAAATTTTCAGAGGGGTCGTGACGTCACTTGTGGGTACGATTTTTACCTACAAGTAACGTCACAACCCCTTCTCTGGAAATTTCGAAGCACTGTACCTTCATCATGTTTTGTTTGTCTAACAAAGAAAAACATATGTACAATATATTTTGCAATCTGACGGACTTTTTTTTAAGGATATCGATTTTTTTTTTCGACATCATTGGATTATACCGTATTATTTGGGGCTGCAGATGTGACAAATGACCATTCAAACCATTATTTTTTATGACAGTAAAAACTTGCGCTAGTCGTGAGCTAATCTAACTAATGTTAGAGCCTATTTAGATAATGCCCAAATTAGAGGTATATTTCAACTATTTGTCACAATTTCTACCAAAAAACTTCGAAATATGAACTATTATCTAATGTTCCAGAATATTTTTACCAAATATCACGCGCTTTGTTCAAGAGGTTTCAAATCTGAAAACAATAAAACTGGCAGTAAGCCGCGGCCCTTCGACAACGTCACTCCAAATCCATAGACGGTGTGTGTGTGACGTCAAGTAATGACGCACTAGAGGTGGAATAATGTCAACTGGATGGATATTCGAATTGGTCTGAGTTATTCGACTGAAAATTGCTTAAATCGATCGATAGTCTAAAAGGAATTAGAAAATAAATATTACAAGTACTTGGAAAATATTACTCACACAAACATGGTTAGACTAAAACATTGATGAGCATTATTTGTTCTGATAATGGAATGGAACAGGTGCGTAGTTTCAGATTTTATATCAAACCTTTTTAGATTTT